>OX276397.1:10811618-12061618 GCA_946251805.1 Cybosia mesomella
TGGGGAGCCCCTAAAATGTATTGTTTTTTTCTCTATTTTTGTGTAAAAATCTTAATGCGGTTCACAGAATACATCTACTTACCAAGTTTCAACAGCATAGTTTCGGAAAAAAGTGGCTGTGACATACGGACGGACGACAGACAGACAAGACGAATCCATAAGGGTTCCGTTTTTTGCCATTTGGCAACGGAACCCTAAAAACGCTTTGAGGTAAAATGCATAAATGTCACGTACGTGTAGCTTGTGCATTATACCTTTCCGCAATCCATATTAAGACAGCACGTTTGCAATAACTTAAAAACAGAATCTATACCAAGGTATAAAAATGCAAACAAACTCATCCTCTCTGAGATCTAATCAGTGTATCAAAATAAACTACACTTTTAAAGCACGCATGGGAGAATTCGACAAGCTTAATATGCTAGTGAGACACTCCAAAAATTATTCTCATTAGCTTATCTACGCCGAAATTTTGAATTTACTCTTATCTCAAATGGCAGGGCTTTACAGACAGCGCTCCACGGCGTAGCTATCTGCTACGGTGTAGCTATTCAGCTACGAGGGAAGGTTAAAACGCTACGTGCCCCTGTTGTTCCACTTGCTTCACATTGATAGCGTTTCGGCACGGAAGTTTTTACATTTAACATCTCTACGTATATCATTAATTTTATTTTACTTATTTCATGATGCTTTATTTTGCTAGGATTTATTTAACTTCAGCGTAGAACGTTAAAAGGAAGTTAACAACATGCTTATCTTTCTTCACAGCGTTGCTTTTAGTAACATGTCTATACTAAGAATATAAAGAGGTGAAGTTTGTGATGTTGCGAGTTTGTGGGGGGCAATCTCTGGATCTACTGAACCTGAATCTTGAAAATTCTTACACCAATAAAAAGCCATATTATTTGTGAGTGTCATCGGCTATATAGCATCACGCTACTACCCAAGGGAGCGGAGCAGTAATCGTAAATGACAATAAATCCTGCAGATTCCCATACATTATAATGAAAACTGATAAATTACGGGTTAAAGGGGGTGCAATGGGGGTTCGAAATACGCCATAGGCGAAGCCAGGGAGGGCCGGCCAGTTAGTTATCGAAAACGCGATACATACAGATTTTCGTACCTCTCTCATGCCCTATGTGGTAATTTCTTACGCTGTATCTACTATTATTTAACTTTTATACAAGCCTGCTGGTTTCTGGTGTTTCTGATCTGAATACAATGTATCTCAATGTGTTTATCCGCATTTTAGAACCCATATTTAAATATTGAAAACAGTTATGAAAATAGAAGAAATTTAAGTTGTATGCCAGGAGCGTAGCAAGTGGAAACATATTGTTCGAACTATTAAAGGTGCATCAGTGCAACGGAACCATATTTTAGTTCCGCGTGGCTCAATAGATGGCGTTGACGCTATTTTAGGTCGAGGTATGGTTTCGTTCACACTCTTAGTATAAGTACTGAAATATTTTTAATATCGGGGATTTTTGGAATTTAAATTTAGAATCAATCAGGCTAGTAACTCTGATAGCATTGTATACACCTTGTGGTATTATAAGTGTTTACACCAGTAGCCGTCTATCATTTACCTCGCTCATGAACCCCGTACCGTATTCATGGTCCTTCGAGCCGGATCTGTTGGATCGTTTGTAGCGAGTTTTTGTAGTCATTGCGGTGAGACGGCTATAGCCCGTCGTGTTAGGAAAACTGAGCAGTGGATCGCTGTTCAGAGCAAATCCCCGACAGCCGCATCAAGATTGGTGTGGCAGCTCAAGGAGGAACCGGATCAAGCTACATCCTGGTTGGCCGTGTGTAGTTGGCAGCGGAGGTCCGGAGGAAATTTCGGTCAGTTCAGTTCGAATTGTGTGGTAAAGTGTCAGTGCGGAAATAAAACTGTGAGTACATTTACATCTTTATTAATCAGAAGAGCAACTTAGCATAATTAATCCACGTTTAAGAAACTTAATCGAGATCAAGCAGTTAGAACATTAAAAGACTTTGCATTATTTCTGTGTACTTCACTGTGTGGTGTTGGGACTTGTAATATTTTAAGTGAAAGTTGATTCAGACGGGGAAACTATGCCCTAGGACCCAACTGAATAACCACAATCATAATCATCATTTATTTGCGAATACAGGTACAAATTAGGTATTACATAGAAAGGTTTGGTCATACCGTATTCAACCCACAAGGTATGCAAATTTTCAATTTAGTAAATTAAAGTCAACTAAGTAATTAAAACAATCGGAAGAAATTTCAATTGAAGTAATGTCAATGTATGAAAATTTTATGTAACACTAATACATTTAGAATTTTCTGGTTAATTTGAAGAACAGTTTTATACTTTTGTGATAAAAACCTTGCATTTAATAACAGAATTGTGTGTAGGTAGGTACTTTGATAAAAAGTTTGTTCTGGTGATATAAAAGATTATAGTTTTGTTTCCTCATAAGTTTCACTGTGTTAAATTGTAAAGTATGGAGCCATTAGAAAATCTACAAGAAGACATAGCAAATAAAATAGAAAAGGCACAAAGCAACTTTAAAAAGTCTTCTAAAGGACGGCTAACGGCTTCATACATAGAAACTAGATTAGAAAACTTGGAAGTTCATTGGACGTCATTTTACGATAATCACAATAAAATTATACAAACTATAAAGAAAGCGGACCTTCAAGGGTCCAACTATCATAAAAATAGTGCGTATGATGCGGTTGAAGAACTGTACATAGATTTTAAGACTCTGTTGAAGGAAAGATTGCTTGACATAAAAAGTACTTCAACTCAGTCTGAGGTAAAGGGCAGCTCCAGTGGTCAAACTAGTCAGATAGTGAGTAAAGTGAATTTGCCCGAGCTGAGAATGACTCCATTTTCGGGCAAGTACTCGGAATGGAGTACCTTTAGGGATTTGTTTATGGGGGTAGTGCACGACAATAAAAATATAGGAAACGCACAAAAGTTTTATTATTTGAAGGGGCATTTGACCGGAGAAGCCGAACAATTAGTGAGACATATAAAGGTTACATCAGATAATTACAAAATTGCGTGGGATATGTTGAATCGCACGTATAACAATAAACGGTTTTTGGCAGTCAACATATTAAAACGTTTGTTAAACCAAAGAAATATTGTACATGAATCTGCGTCTGAAATCAAATTTCTATTGAATACAACGACAGAATGTTTAGATGCACTAAGCAATCTAGGCGTAGATACCTCATCATGGGATATTTTTATTGTTTATGTGATTAGTCAAAATTTAGATAAAGAGACGCGAAAGGCTTGGGAGTTGAAGATATCAGAAGAGGGTGGTGACGAGTTGCCTACTAAATCGCAATTCTTTGAGTATCTTAACAGTCGCTTCCGAGGGCTTGAAAATATAGAAGACACGCCTGATGGCCGTAAGAAAGTAAAAGTATCTAAAGAAACGCAATCTTTCCATGTTGTTAAAAATAAACAGGGTGTAACTTGTACATATTGTTCTGCAGATCACAAAATAAAGACTTGTACGAAATTTGGTAAGCAGTCTAACACTCAGCGACGTGAGTTCGTACGGGAAAAAGGTTTGTGTTTTGTATGCCTTAATAGTAATCACGCTGCTAAGTTCTGTAAATCTTCGACCAAATGCCAGGTGTGTAGACGTCGTCATCACACATTGTTACACCCCGCGGATGTTTCCGGGTCAGTTGATGAGTCCATTAGTGCCACTCAGGTGGAAGCCTCCTCATCGAGGCAGGCGGATGATAACGATACGGTTGTCCAAGCCAACGGATCAAGCCATCCATTGGTCTCACATCTTTCGACAGGGGACTGTAGAAATACAGTATTGTTAGCGACAGCCTTGGTAAAGGCTCAGTCGAGAGATGGGAGCTATCAGGTTATTAGAGCTTTGTTGGACCAACGGTCGCAGGGATCCTTTATAACCGAGGCAATGGTTCAGCATTTAGGTCTTAGGAAACATACAACGAAAAACACTGTGTTAGGTGTGGGTGGAGACAAAAGTGTCACTTCTAAGTACACAGTCTCAATAAATTTGAGGTCACGCAAGGATTCTAACATGCATGCTTGAGGCAAGGGATAAGGGGGAAGGTACTGTCCTGGTACTCCTGGACTTCTCCCGTGCATTTGATGCCATAAATTGCACACTACTACTATCCAAGCTGTCCTACTATGGTTTTGCCAGAGAGACAATGGAATGGTTTCAAAGCTATCTGACAAAGAGATCGCTGTGTGTGGAGATACAGAGGGCGGATGGTACCCGGATTGTCTCCCCCCCATGCCTGGTTTCCAGGGGCGTGCCTCAGGGATCAATTCTAAGGCCCCTGTTGTACATATTGTATAGTGCTGACATTGTCAGCTCAATCGGTAACTGTAAATATCATATGTACGCTGACGATATACAGCTCTATAAATCCTTCAAACCAACCGAAGGAACTGCGGCAATAGCAGCCATCAATGAGGACCTGGCCAGAGTGGTGACATGGGCAAGACAAAATTCACTGGTGCTAAACCCTTCAAAATCCAAGTTCATGATGTTAGGCTCCAAAAAACAGGTCAAATCTATTATAGAAATGGACCCAATAATCACTATTGGCAGTGAGAGGATCAAGAGGGTGGACACTGCGACCAACCTTGGACTATCTATGGACTCAGAGTTGCGGTTTGAGGCACATATCAATAAAATAGTTAGTAACTGCTTCTACAGACTAAAAATTCTTTATAACATACATCAGTATTTGAGTGAGCCACTACGTAAGATTCTAGTTGATAGCCTTGTTCTGTCAAAGTTTAATTACTGCGACACTGTCTACGGCCCATGCCTACTTAGGCGGACAGAGAACCTAATCCAACGGGTCCAGAATGCATGTGCCCGCTTCTGTACTAACATTCCCAGAAGGAGTCATGTAAGACCCTATCTAAATAGTCTTAAATTCCTTAAGATTGCCACTAGACGAAGACTCCACCTGGCCAGTTTATTGTTCGGGGTGGTGACCAATCAACAACCTGCTTACCTCTTTGAGAAACTTAGTTGGAGACATGATAAGCAGCGATTCAGCAAAAGGTCGAAGGTCCCTCCTTTGGTCTTGCCTAGGTACAGGACTGCGGCCTTCAGGGGCTGTTTCAGACATGCGGCCACACACTGTTGGAATGTACTCTCCCCACCGGTCCGCTGCCTGAAAACAAAACAAACATTTGTACACCGTCTCAAGACCATGTATATGGCGGAGCAGTCTAAGCCACTTTTAGAATAAAAAAATAAAAATAAAAATAAAAATAAAGGTAATTTATTATATTATAAAAAAGAAGAAGGTAATTTATTAATGATTTTCATATATTATGTTTCTTGTGGATGTTTATAGATGAGTGGTATCAAGTTGATGAGTCTTATGTGCACGGTATTCATAATTGTTCATTGTTTTAATATGTATTAGTTTTTCATCAGAACTATGAAGTACCAATCTCAATTCATATAATTCTTTATTATATCAATCTGCTAATCTTGAGCGTAATACAGTTAGTCCCTTACTTACCATTCAAACCTTCAACGAGAGGTGTGTGGGGAGTGCCCATGACCCGACGTTCTGATCGTTCTGATTGTGATTGCTTTGCTCTGCCCATCTCATGCTACTCATGCTGCTGTTTGCTGGTGGATGGATAGATACCGTATCTGAAAGTTGAAAGATTAATGATTTTTAGTTTTATTTATTTATAGTTACACACATCGAGCTGACTTCATAATAGGAATTTGCTTACTATTGTAAGACCCGTCCATGTGGTGTGAGTGTATTGTTGGTTTCACAGCGGCATCGCATCGGTGTGCTGACCTATAGGACGGATCTTGTTGTGGGTTTCGTATGTACGCCCATTTGTATATTTGTTCACTGTCACTTGTTCTTATAATAACGCTCACAAATCGCAAAGTACAATCGGCGTTATACTTACTACATTGCATGATGGGTATCTGGACTTTCATATAGTATCATAGTACTCTGTGATCTGGACATAGCGCGCCGCAGGTGAATAAATGAGTTATTCAGTACTTGTGCTGGCACATGGTACCGTAATACGTTTTAACTTGAATTGTCTCTTTTTTTCTATTGGAATACGGATATGATGTGTCCAGTGTCAGTAATATGGCCGACCAAAGAGTACCGATATTAGCACATGCGTGGATTACGTGGCATAACCACACTGGCTTGCGCCGGAGTTTTGACATTAATGACATTTCGCCGGCGGAAGCGCGGGAGGCGTCCTGCAGTGTCAAATTGTTGCCAGTTCTCTTACTTTTTTAAATTTATTTTGTTTTCATTTTTTTGTAATGATTTTTTGTTTGCCATTTTTTGTGTTTAATCTATCTGCAACTGTATCGTAATGGAAAAAAAAAAGTGTATATTAGTCAAACTCACTGTCCGGCCGTCTCTGAAAACCAGCGCTGTCCGCTTGCACTACAACGCGGACAGCATTTAAGCTGAGAGGCGGCCTTTATTCTACCTAGCCATATAGATGCACAATTGTTGTAATTTATTCTGGTTGCTAAGCTGTGTATATTTTTGTTTAAGTAAGCTGGGTTGAATAAAAATATTTTCTTTCTTTCTTTCTTCTTTCTTCAAATAAAAATTACTGCTTTTGTGCTGAAGTCGGTCACAGCTCTTCTCCCGGTTGCGAAAGTAACCAGGGTAGAATGGGCAGACTTGACTGATGATGACTTGGCTGACCCAGAGTACTACAGGCCTAGCAAAATAGATATTTTGCTAGGTGCTGAGGTTTACAGCCAAGTCATCCAAGCAGGCGTGAAAAAGTACTCAAATGGTACATTGTTAGCCCAGGATTCGGCCCTGGGATGGATATTGTCGGGTATTTCCGAGGTGGATAATACATCCGATATATATTCCCACATCGTAGTTATGCCTTCTTCGGTTCAGGCGGATGATCTTCTGAAACGGTTTTGGGAACTAGAAAATGAACCGATAGAAGCCCAGAAAATACTTTCTGAGGAGGAACAACGATGTGAGGAGTTTTTTACTAGAACCACGAAACGCGATGAGAGGGGCAGGTACGTAGTGCGTTTGCCATTTCGCGAGGCTAGCCTGGTGGAGCAGCATGGTGAGTCCAGGTCGATTGCTGTTAAAAGGTTAAGTGGATTAGAATCAAGATTAAATAAAAACATTCAATTTAGAACTGAGTATGCCTCAGTCATACAAGAATATTTAGATTTAAATCACATGCAAAAGGTAACAAAAAATGATTTTAATAATAAAACAGCAATATACTTACCTCATCACGCTGTCATCCGGGAGGATAAGGTTACGACCAAGGTGCGTGTCGTATTTGATGCGTCCTGTAAGGGTTCCAACGGGATGTCATTAAATGACCATTTAATGGTAGGGCCAACGTTGCAGGCTGACTTACGTCATATTATTATGCGTTGGCGAAAACATCCAATTTGTCTAGTTGCTGACATAGAAAAAATGTATCGCCAGGTCTTAGTAGACAGGAAGGATTCAATATTTCAGCGAATCGTCTGGAGGGAAAACCCTGAAAAGGAAATTGAAAAGTATGAGCTGATAACAGTAACCTTCGGTACTGCCTCAGCGCCATACTTAGCAGTACGTGCTCTGCATCAGGTGGCTTACGACGAATGTCAAAGTGAGCCAGAAATAGCGAAAATCATTTTGAATGATTTTTATATAGACGATTTCATGTCTGGAGCTGAAAATATTGAAAAGGGATTAAATATTTACCCAAAAATTAATACAGTCCTATCGAAGTGTGGGTTTAATTTGCAGAAATGGGTTAGTAATAGCAAGGAGTTAATAGATAGAATAAAGGATGGGGAAAGGAATAAGGATGAACTTTTAAACATAGAAATGGACAATATTACGAAAATTTTGGGACTTACCTGGAATTCCAGTGATGACGTCTTTCAGTATAAGGTTAAACTGCCGCCGCTGACTGAACCTGTAACAAAAAGGAAAATTATTTCTGATATTGCACGTTTGTTTGACCCTTTAGGGTGGTTGGCACCAACCATAATTTTAGCTAAGGTGTTCATTCAAAAGTTATGGTTGGCAGGTTTAGCATGGGATCAAGAAATTCCAAGCAACTTACTAAACGAATGGGTTACTTACCGTACCGATTTGATTTCCTTGATGAACGTGAAGATACCACGCTGGTTAAACACGTGTTCCAATAATATAAAAACCGAATTACATGGATTTTCGGATGCCTCTAAGGTAGCATATGCCGCAGTCATTTATCTTCGGGTAATAGACGATGGAGGTAATGTCCATGTTGTTTTGGTAACTTCAAAAACCAAGGTGGCTCCTATCAAACAGGTGTCTATCCCAAGATTGGAACTTTGTGGAGCGGTACTTTTAACCAAACTGATTGCTGAAGTGGGAATGGTTATGGATATACCAAAGGCTGATTGGCACACGTGGACGGATAGTGAAGTGGTGTTGGCTTGGCTTAGCAGTCATCCCAGCCGCTGGAAAACCTTTGTCGCCAATAGGGTTTCCCATATTTTAACCCTCATGGATGCACATCAATGGTCTCACGTACCGTCTAAACAAAACCCAGCTGACTGTGCATCACGTGGTGTTTCACCTACTGAACTTCAATCGACTTCTATTTGGTGGGAAGGTCCAGAATTCTTAAAGCTGGAAGTGATTGAATTTAAAAAGGCTAAGAATAACACCACGGATTTGGAAGAAGTTAAGGTGCACACAGTCATGATTGATCATGGGTTTTGGAATAGATTTTCGTCATTGTCTAGGTTGGTTCGAGTGATAGCTTACTGCCGCAGATTTTTAAATCTCGTCAGGAAGGGATCACCAGTGACAACGGCACCAATTTCGTAGGCGCGGCACGAGAGCTTCTTTATTTATATAATAAGGAGAAATCTGGTGTGAATGAGGAGTTAGCTGAATATCTCTCAAATAACGGTACTCAGTGGAGCTTTATTCCTCCTCATACGCCCAATTTCGGGGGACTTTGGGAGGCAGGGATAAAGTCGACCAAATTCCACTTTAAGAGAGTGATCGGAAACTCTACGCTGACATTTGAGGAGATGGCTACCGTGTTGGCACAAATCGAGGCGTGCCTTAACTCTAGGCCGTTGTCCTATGTGGAAGACCACGATAAATTGACGATCTTAACCCCGGGTCATTTTCTGGTCGGAGGGCCACTCGTGATTGTTCCAGATTCAAATTATGAAAAATGTAATATTCTTACCTTACCGAGATGGCAACTTCACCAGAGAATGATGCAGGATTTCTGGAGGAGGTGGTCGCAAGACTACCTAAATCAGTTTTTGCAGCGGCATAAATGGGCTTATCAAACCCCGGAACCAACCGCTGGGGACGTGGTGCTCGTGAAAGAGGATGATTTGCCTCCTGGCAGGTGGTTGTTAGGGAGAGTTGTTCAGAAGCATCCGGGTCCTGATGCAAGCACTCGGGTCGTTACACTGCGTACGCAAAATTCCCTAATAAAGCGACCTACCTCTAAACTTTGTATGTTACCGGTCGCTCAGTGAAATGTATGTTTGTTTTTATTATTGTATTTTAGTATAGCGTAAAATTACGTTATGTTGTGTATAAGCTAATGTTTTCATAAGGTTGAAATTTGATTGTTGTAGGCACTGCAGTTGGGAAAATTGTATGGGATCCCCTCGCCAATGACATATCTTGTTCTACATTTGTTTGCAATTTTTGATGCGATAGTTGCATGGTGGGCGGTAGTTAAGAACATTTTCAGGATGTCCTTGGTGGGCGGTATGTTCGAACTAATAAAGGTGCATCAGTGCAACGGAACCATATTTTAGTTCCGCGTGGCTCAATAGATGGCGTTGACGCTATTTTAGGTCGAGGTATGGTTTCGTTCACACTCTTAGTATAAGTACTGAAATATTTTTTATATCGGGTATTTTTGGAATTTAAATTTAGAATCAATCAGGCTAGTAACTCTGATAGCATTGTATACACCTTGTGGTATTATAAGTGTTTACACCAGTAGCCGTCTATCATTTACCTCGCTCATGAACCCCGTACCGTATTCACATATTGTGGTCCCTGACTACCCCATTGGGGAAAAGGTAGAACTGTATCTATGTAGGCATAAAAATATTTTTATTATATTAATTACGTTTATCTCACATCTTTATTTACATATTCATTCTCTGTGCCCCAACTACCTCAGCATAATATCTTTTTATCTCGTTTCATTTTCTCGGTAGAGACTTTTGAAAATCTGTCAATTCTTTTACCTGTTATACCTATAATATGTATATAATATGTATATAAAATACAAAATATGTAAATATATTAATTTTTTATTCTGTTCACTGTTTACATTTTGTAAAGAAAGTTTATTACAGCTGTTTAATAAGGACCGGACCCATTATATTGGCCGGAACTTCATACCTTCCAACTTTGTTTTACCAAACATCACCTTGCTAGTCCCAGGCAATAAGTTATATTTGTGTGCGATCGTGAGTGATTCTGGGTTTAATTTCTGGCTCCGTTTAAATAATATAATGTTCAGGTGTTACGTAAATTTAAATAGAAGAGTCGAGTGTGGAATTTAGTAAATACTAAATTCCGTAAAATGAAAAATACAGCTCGTGAAATACTGTTGTTAAATACTTCTGCTTATCCCTGGCATCTTACTAAATTTAGTTTTTTATTTTTCTTTAATTTATTAATACTATTATTCTACGAATACGGGGCTCTGGCGCAGCCTGCCTCAATTCTTAATTCTTAATTCTGTATTGTACACAAAAAAAAAGATATAAATGTTTTACAATTAAAATAAATTATGTACAAAGGCGAGCTTAACTCTAAAAGAGTTCTCTACCAGCAAACCTTTGAGCAGTAGAGGTAGAAAAATGAGTGAACATTTATATTTTTCGTGAAGTGACTGCCATTTGACGTTCACTACCCATTGGTGATATGAAAATTCCGTAGTTACATTAGGTTGTCCGAATTTTTTAGGTCCATCTAACGAATGCCACAGATGTTCGTATGGGAACCAGACCCGACGGTTCGAGGGGAGGCTCCCTAAATTTAATGTACATTTGCTCTCTGAGGTAAGCATGAATATACTACTAAAAACTATCCTTCAGTCCTCGTTCAATAAATAACGATTATAGTAACCTTTTGGCAGCGTATTCAGCTCACATTTGACCAGATTTTATGATATAAAGTTGGTCTGAAATGTGTACGTACAGGGCCACACTTTGGGTAGGAATTGTAGGAAATAAACTTAGTAGCAACCGAGGCAGTCATTATCAACGTATCTGCTCTGTTTAGCTGCACGTATCTGAATAATGCGTGCGCCATGTTGAAATCTCCGGTTTACACGGGACGGGTATGTGATCGAGTTGTGTTTTTCATTTTAGGGGACACATTTGCATTTCCTAATACCTTCTTTCGGTAATAAAGTGTTGGCGATAAATATGTGAGTACTTTAAAGTAAAATAATGCTGAAAAGTAGAAAAATAAGCTCTAAAGATATTATATTTCATTAATCTTACACGGAACCATGCTTTTCATAGCATCAATATGCTAGCTATATCACAGAAGTTTCCTTTTCTTAAATGAAATGAAACTTTCTGCCTATTCTTCTCTTTTCCTTCCCAATGTGATATGTGATAAATAGTAACTAATTAGAACCTTATCAGTACTTACAAACAGTCTAAGCTAAATAGAATGTAATTTTATAATATTTTATTATCGTTCTGAGAATCTAATTGCTATTGTACAATCTTCTTTAGGTATCTTTATACGGAGATGGCCCTGGGTCAGTGGGCTGCGAGGAAAATGCCTTATACCTTCACCTTACACCCCGGCGTCTGAGACGGCGTGTGGTTTTAGACGGTTCAAGCCCGACATAACCACCCCCACTGGCGGGGGGTATCCGAGGAGATTTCCGCCCAAAACAAAAACTAAAGGTATCTTTACATATAATAAAATAGTAACGAGGTGAAAACTGTAGTTTTTTTTTTTCAAAAGAATAACTGATATGTGTTCTACGGATGCCCAAAATGTGAACTGCCTTTTAGGTCTTAAACTTTGGCCTATATCATCATGCATAGGTCTAATAGGATCATTGATTATAATTTTATTATTATAAGGCAGATCTTCACGAAATTTTGCAGTTCGGTAGAACTCAGATACTCTATAAATCATCACGCTATAGATAGAGGTGATGAGCAGAAAATATAAAATCTAGAAACTTCACAGAGTTACCTACGTATACAAGATAGTTGATTAGGAATTTATAAACAATTCATTATTATTATCATCACGCTATTATATGAAAAAGCGGCCAAGTGCGAGTCGGACTCGCCCATTAAGGGTTCCGTAGCAGCAAGTAACTTAATAATGTTCATTTTATAATTTTTATGTTTGAGTTGATTGAATGAAATGGCGGTTTACGATTTATTACGAAACAAAACTACTTACTAGATCTCGTTGAAACCAAATTTCGGTGGAAGTTTACATGGTAATGTACATCATATATGTTTTTTAGTTTTATCATTCTCTTATTTTAAAAATTACAGGGGGGACGACACACATTTTACCACTTTGGAGGTGTCTCTCGCGCTGACTATTCAGTTTAGAAAAAAATAATATTAGAAACCTCAATATCATTTTTGAAGACCTATCCATAGATACCACACACGTATGGGTTTCATGAAAAAAAAATTTTTGAGTTTCAGTTGTAAGTATGGGGACCCCCAAAATTTCTTGTTTCTTTTTCTAATTTTGTGTGAAAATCTTAATGCGGTTCACAGAATAAATCTATTTACCAAGTTTCAACAGCATAGTACTTATAGTTTCGGAAAAAAGTGACTGTGACATACGGAAGGACAGACAGACAGACATGACGAATCTATAAGGGTTCCGTTTTTTGCCATTTGGCAACGGAACCCTAAAAAAAAACCGGGCAGAATTTAGTTTGATATCACGTCTAAACCTCACAAATATCATAAATAAGTGATTGAAGTTATAACAATGAAATAACATAAAACATATTGGGATCGATACCTGCCGAAGTAAACATACCTTGATCTATCCCGAATTTACCTTGGACGAAGTTGCGGCCAACAGCTAGTACATAATATATTCCAAATTTTAAGTTTTGTTATGTTAGATTTGATAATTTCCTTTCTCAACTGAATACTAATATCAGAATAATGGCTTCATTTTTATTCAAGTCTGTATTTTAACTCTGAATCCCGTGTATTAACATCACTAGTGTGGGAGCGTAATGCGATCGAATTTATCGCGCGAGTTGGTGCGTTTATGACGCCGCATTACCGCACTGATAGAGACGTTGTGGTTACCAAGCGTACTCTATTGTACGTGCCGACGATTTCTCATCGACGACCAGCACATAGAAATTGTTTCAAATGCGATAATATTGTATACAGAATAAATACATACTGACTTTATGGTCGTTTTGGACTCGAAAGGGGGTTACTCTGAATAATCTATGGTAGCATTTTGAGATGTCCAAATTGTTATACCGGTTATAATAAAAAAGTGGACTTTCTATAATCTTTTTCACTCGTTCGAGTAGAAACATTATTAGCGCTTCGGTAATTCATTGACAGTTTTTAATGAATGAAGGTTCGTCCTTGTTCATAACTGCGCGGGAATAGGTATAAGACGCGCCGCCTGGCGCTGGCGCGGCGAAACAGGTGATTATAAGAGGACATTGACCACTTTAGGTACTCCTTTGCTCATACTTTATGAAAAAGGACATAGGACCGTCAGAAATGCTTCATTAGGATATCATTTCACGATAAATGACTTTATGGTCTATGTAGTGATAATAAAATAAACTCGACAACGAACTGCGAGTAGCGGATCACAGACGTATTAAAATAATTAGAGCTGTCTACAAAATAATCTACATAGGTACCTTTTTAGTTTACACTTCTCTTAACAAAGTAACTGCTCGAAATCGAGCGGGTCTTCCACGTTCGAGGCACAACGGGCACTTTTTATGGTTTTATGCTATTGTGTGTATTTAATGTGTGACCGTCTCTATCACTTTTCACGAATTTGAAGACGTACGATCACCACTGCATAACTCATCATGAGTTTCGTATTCACGAGTATAAGTCGTTTTAACACAAATAAAAGTCTTGGGTCAAGTCATGGGGCTACTACGCGTTATCCATCGTGCACCAAATTCATTATTTAGATATTCACACACTGCGTATGCATAATAAGCCGGATGAACGACCTCGTAGGTACTTACTAAGGCATATCCTCCAATAATTCTGATCTTGCTGTACCTACAGCATTACTAGATACGAACTACCAGTGAGATGACCTCAACAGACGGGCCCTATAATTGATCGTTAATGATACCGGTAACCGCACAGACACTCACATAGAGCGGGAACCGCGCAACTGAAGAGGGCGCTGGGCGGGAAGGATGGCGCGTACGTCACCGGCAGCGGTTCGAGTCGTGACATGTCTGACTGAGAAAGGGCTCTGATAGGTTGGTCCGCATTGTTGCGTCCGAATGCGGAAATGTTGAATGAAAATAATCGTAGTAAAATGTAGTAAGCATATTACATGAAATTGAAAGGAGTTACTACGAGTTCTCATTTGATTTTTGCAAAAGACATCAAATATGACCTTTTTATAAAATAAAATATTTTTGTTTTTTAAATGAATACTTCCAGGCTTACTTAAATGTTATCGAAACTGTGTCCAAAATATTTCGTTCCAAAACGACTATAAAATCTCCGTGTATAAATAGGTTTACAGAAAAATGGAAAACATGAAAGAATAGATTCGATAAAAGAAGCAAATAAAAACTTGACTACAGAATATAGCAAGCACATATACTTTTCATCTCTCCTGTTCGGAAAGTTTAATTTTCATGGGTAGATAGCCGGGTGGAAAGTAGCTTATTTCATCCCTAGGGTGGAAAGTATTTTTTTTTAAATTTTAAGTTTTGCCATGGAGTCCATGATAGTTTAATTACGTCATAATGCAATTTATCAAGATTTCATGACGGTTCTTTTTTACATGGCCGCCTAAATGCACATCTGTTGGCCAACTCGATTACAATGTAACCAATAGATTCGATTTTCAAAACTTTTCTAATGTTGGTAGTATGTACGTGAATTATAAATTTTTTCAGTATAAAAAAAAACTCAATTGAAGTTTGCTAAAGAATTAGCGGGAAAACGAGATTCAATATAAGTTAATAATGATTTCGGAAATAGATTCCAGTGACATGGATATTAATTTAACTCCTGATGAGATTGAAGTACAGGCAAAAGCTGTTGTTAATAATCTATTTTCAAATTGTTCTAATTTTACTTTAAATTTTAACTGATAATCAATATACCTGTTTATTTAAATGTGTGTGTAGTATTTTAATCTCCTCACATAGTTGAAACGAAAAGTAGAGTGTTTACCCCGGGTGAATGTCACCATTTCACCCTCGAACTATTGGCGCTCTCACTTCGTTCGAGCGCCAGAAATATCTCAGGTGAAATGGCTGACTTTAAACCCTTGTGTAACAATCTACTATTAATGCATTTTCCTTTCTTATCATGACGCTTCTTTTTTACATGGCCGCCTAAATGCACATCTCGTGACCAACTCGATTACAATGTAACCAATAGATTGGATTTTCAAAACTTTTCTAATGTTGGTAGTATGTACGTGAATTATAATTTTTTTCAGTATTAAAAAAAATGAATTTAGGTTTGCTAAAGAATTAGCGGGAAAACGAGATCCAATATAAATAAATACCTTGCGTTAATTGTGGTTAAAAAGAATTAGCGGGAAAACGAGATTCAATACCTTGCGTTAATTGTGGTTAAAATGATTTCGGAAATTGATTCCAGTGACATGGATATTAATTTAACTCCCGATGAGATTGAAGAACAGGCAAAAGCTGTTGGTAATAATCTATTTTCCAATTGTTCTAATTTTACTTTAAATTTTAAATGATAATCAATATACCTTTTTTTTCTTTTTTTTTCGTGCGGTAAATCCCTTCGGATACCCCCCCGCCGGCCAGCGGGGGCGGTTATGTCGGACTTGAACTGACTAAAACCGCACGCCATCTCGGGTCTACAGACGGCGGGGTGTAAGGTTGCCCATAGAGCATATCCCTCTGTCATGATAATCAATATACCTGTTTCATTAAATGTGTGTGTAGTATTTTAATTTCCTCACAAAGTGGAAATGAAAAGTAGAGTGTTTACCTCGGGTGAATGTCACCATATCACCCTCGAACTATTGGAACAGAAATATCTCGGGTGAAATGGCTGACTTTCAACCCTTGTGTAACAATCTACTATTAATGCATTTTCCTTTCTACATTTTATTTAACGAGTTTTAACTCTCCGTTATTGACTTGTTGTAAAGTTACAGCGAAAGG
The DNA here is from genome assembly GCA_946251805.1 of Cybosia mesomella. Classification (NCBI taxonomy): domain Eukaryota; kingdom Metazoa; phylum Arthropoda; class Insecta; order Lepidoptera; family Erebidae; genus Cybosia; species Cybosia mesomella. Next base: position 10,828,043 of record OX276397.1, read on the forward strand.
ATATAAGCTACTTAGTTCTTTGTGACCCAGGTTTTCCTCACGTGTTTACTTAGTAAGCTATATTTTAACTGTACGACTCGCCAATCCACACTGCGCTTCGGTTAAAAACTTTTTTTTACATTCAAACTCAATGCGACTACACTTTAATCTGCTCAATAAATAAAGTTTTCAAAAGAAACGTGATGAAGTGATTGGCTGTTTTTCATATTTCGTTAAGTTCGTTTCAGGTAGAAAAGTAAACACGACATTTTAATTCAAAGATAAAACAAATAACTTGCTAAACAAATCGTGATTTTTGGGTATAGAGTAATCCGAGTACTTAATGTCCTTTAATAAACTAATGAATTGGAAAACAGTTTATTTTGAAACGGCTTGATAACGGCTAAGAAAGTTTTATTAATTTAATTAAGATCACCAATCACTTGAAAATAACAGTGGTTTTAGTCGGTTCAAGCCCGACATAACCGCCTCCGCTGGCACGCGGGGGGGTATCCGAAGGGATTTCCGTACGATAAAAAAAAAAAAAAAAAAAGTAACTTCGTTGGGAGGACACGCCGCAATAGCGGCGGTAAGGCCCATCATGGAGGATTGGTTAGAGAGGTGACACGGAAGCCTCTCGTACCGACTGACGCAGGTGATCTCCGGGAAGGAGTGCTTCGGGGACCACCTGCATCGGATCAGGAAGGAGCCAACGCCTGAGTGTCATCACTGCGACGCGAGCGAGGACTCAGGGCTGCACACGCTGGCGGACTGCCCGGCGTGGGAGGCGCCGAGGCGTGACCTCGTCGCAGCCATCGGGGTGGGAGTCCTCTCGCTCGGCAGCATGATTGCGGCAATGGTGCGGAGCGCGAGTGCGTGGGCCGCCGCCACCTTCTTCTGCGAGCATGTAATGCTCGCGAAGGAGATGGCGGAGCGCGCCCGGGAGAGATTTAGAACTCTCCCGGCCCGCCGAGCCCGCAACTTGCTCGCCGCGCGTCGCAGGCGACTCAGGTGCCGGAGGTCGCTTAACGACCTCCGTCCTCCATGAGCGCAGGCCTGGGGGTAACAGGTGAGGCCGCCTGTCACCCCAGCAGAAGCAGGCCGGGACGGTGGGGCGACTAGCGCCCATCCCCCAAACCGGGGCAAGACGGGGACACCGTGGTTCCCAAACCCGAGGGGGCCATGTCGAAACCGGAGATGGCCCAGGGTCAGTCGGGGTGCGAGGGATATGCTCTAGGGGCAACCTTACACCCCGCCGTCTGTAGACCCGAGACGGCGTGCGGTTTTAGTCGGTTCAAGCCCGACATAACCGCCCCCGCTGGCACGCGGGGGGGGTATCCGAAGGGATTTCCGCACGATAAAAAAAAAAAAAGGTATTTCGTTGGGGACGCTGTGGTTCCCAAACCCGAGGGGGTCATCTCGAAACCGGAGATGGCCCAGGGTCAGTCGGGGTGCGAGGGATATGCTTACCCTTACACCTATCTTATGATATATTTTTTTAAGTTATTCACAGCTCATTTTCAAGAAATATTTGGTTACTTTACACAGCGAACATGTTAAATACTTCAAAGATATTTATTACAGATTGAATATGGAAACCTTGGTTGCCTATACATAAACGTGCAGTAATTCTTTTTATAATACTACAACTTAAATCGTATTGTGCTCATTAATATTGACCAAAGAACACTTTTAAGTCGTCATATTTTCTTATATATTTTTGATATTATCATGCAAATGTTTCCCTTCTAGTGGGTAATTACCGGTTAGGCATGGTCGCTTAGAAGAAATGCCTTTTGTTCAGAAACGTGTAACGCCGTCTAGGAGGGTCCTGCGAAGGCTGCCATCAACCACCACCACCCCTACATTTATCGCCCGATCGGTAGCCAATCACGGATGGCCTTCATGACACATTGCGTCCGACATATCCGCGAGTGCAAAATTGTTCGTTGACCTAATTTGAAAAAAAATTGTATCAAAAAACATTCATTGCATTCTATTCCGCTCAAGTAAAACCATTGTGAAGACCAAGACTTTGTTTTAATTTATAAAACCGCAGAAAATCAACGCTAAGTCACCCCAGTGCGAGTACCAGCTCGCACATCTGGACCTTCGAACCGCACAAAAAAAGGACTACGCGACCAACTCCTCGAGCATCATCTCCGGGACACGCAAGATACATCGAGTTATCTATCCAGAGAAGGTTGTTGCCGGCATCCAGCACGGGAAGAGGATAAATTGGTGCGGTCAGCCATCCGCAATATTCGCAAAACCTTGGTTTTCACTTGTGCTAATACGTGTGCCTTTTGCAAATTTCAGTGCCTATACGCGCATCGAGTCATTGCTGTGAGTGATCATCGGCAGTGTACAATTGCTAACACCTGCTGCATTCGCGGATCACTGCAAATTGTAAGTACTCCGTGATTCCCACTGATTGCCATGGCCTCAGATTCTGAGTCACGTTCAAAATCACCTTGCAAAATAACGGTCGAAAATGTAACGTCTCCTATGATAACTATAGATCCGTCTAGCTTAAGTAATTTAATTAGAAAACGAGGCATAATAAAAGGTAGACTGACTAGATTTGTCAATTATTTAGATAGCATTAAATCCAGTAATAAAGTGTTGTCTGAGGAATTACGTGTCGATTTGAAACTTCGTGTACAAGCCGCCACGACCGTGTATGCTGAATTTAGCGATTTTCAAACTAAAATCGAAGAAATTGTGTCTGAAAATGAGTTAGAAAGTCAAATGTCTCAACGCGATGTGTTTGAGGATTGCTACTACAGTGTACTGGCTCGAGCAGAGTGTATGTTAGCTGGTGAGCCGATTGCGGGGAGTTCCAAGTGTAGGGATTTAAATAATTCAGTTAAATTACCTACCATTTCCATGCCAACCTTCGATGGTTCATACGAGCATTGGTTGGAGTTTAGGGACACATTCCTGTCACTAGTTCATAAGTCTTCTGAAATCAGTGCTATTCAAAAGTTCCACTACCTAAAATCATCACTAAAAGGCAGCGCGGAACTAGTTATTGATTCATTAGAGTTTTCAGCCGCTAATTATTCCGTTGCATGGGAGTTACTTCTAAACCGTTACAACAATTCAAATTTATTGGTACACAATCACGTAAAGGCATTGTTTTCTATTCAAACAGTTGCTAAGGAGTCACCTGCATTAATTAGATGTCTCATTGACACGATTTTGAAAAATTTACGCGCTCTTAAAATACTTGGTGAACCCACAGATTCATGGGACACTTTAATTATTTATATTGTAGTCTCCAAATTAGACCAAACCACAGAACGCGAGTGGGAACAATATAAATACACAAGTTTAAATCAAAATTGCGGTGACACTAAGGTAACTGTCAAGGTAGATGATTTGCTTCATTTTCTAAAACGCAAAGCGGATATGCTGGAAACATTGTTAGTATCACACTCGAAAGACAATCAGAACAACTACTATAATAAAAAACAAAACACTTCAAACGAAAGCTCTAAAGTGCACTGCAATGTTTCTATCAATAAGTCGCAACAACATGATAATCAGCCGCGCACAAAAGTAGTCTGCGTGATGTGTAACAATAAACATCCACTTTATTCATGTCAAAAGTTCCTAGATTCGAATATTAAAGTTAAACTTGAGGTAGTCGCTAAAAATAACTTATGTAAAAACTGTTTGCGTTCCGGTCACACTATAAGCGATTGTCGTTTCGACACTGACACGCTAGATCTATGTGTGCAACCTGTGTTGTTGTCTCCGCGTTAGTTGAGATAGCGGATAAATAACGTAATTATCATTTAGCACGTGCCCTTCTCGATAACGGTAGTCAACGATGCTTTATTAAGAAATCATTATGCGAATTATTAGAAATTCCAGTAATACAGACCACTCACGAAATACGTTTAGTGGGTAATTTTGTGTCGCAGTCAACTCAAATATGTGACATAGATATAAGATCACGCGTTAGTACCTATTCCATGCGCATTAAATGTTTCGTTTTACCGCAAATAACTTCAACATTGCCTGCCGTTATCTTACAAAGCGCGCAGTATAGGATTCCAGACAATGTTCAACTCGCAAATCCACAATATTTAGAGTCTCAAGATATTGACGTCTTAATAGGCGCAGATCGATTCTGGGAATTACTTATCGAGGGAAACATACGCTTACCTAACGGCCCATACTTACAAAACACACAACTTGGGTGGGTTGTATCGGGTCCTTTACATTCGGATACGCAAAATAACAAGTTTGTACATTGCAACTTGACACAATTGAATGATGCAAGTCAATCAATTGATACGCAATTACGCAAGTTCTGGGAGCTTGAAGAACTACCCAGGAATCAGGATACGCTTACTGATAATGAGCTGGAGTGCGAAAAATCTTTTGTAAACAATACGAAACGCGAAGTTGACGGAAGATTTTGCGTTCGAATTCCGCTCAAAGAATCAGCTGATTCCTTGGGTAAGACGTATTCTCAAGCTGAACGGCAATTTCTAGCTCTAGAAAAAAGGCTAGACCGGGTACCTAGTTACAAAAAGTTGTACTCGGAATTCATCCATGAATACATCAAGTTGGGTCATGTGTCGCTTGTACAGTTCTATGGTCAACCTCATTTCATCATGCCGCACCATGGCGTGTTCCGAGTGCACAGTACTACAACTAAATTACGGGTAGTATTTAACGCTAGTGCCCCATCCTAGTTTTTTCCTAGTTTTCCAGTTTATCCTAGTTTTGCCGGAACAAAGAGACCTACAGCTGATACTCTGGCGCGATGATTCATCACAGCCTATTAACGTGTATCGCTTAAATACAGTTACGTATGGGACAGCCTCCGCGCCATTTCTCAGCTGTCGGTGTTTGAAACAATTAGCCGCTGATTGTACAGACTGTGACGTCAAAAGAATAATAATTGAGGATTTTTATGTTGACGATATGATCACAGGACATGATAACAAAAGCAAGTTAATAGAAATGTGTAAAAGTACCGCAACTGTACTCAAAGAGGGAAGTTTTCCATTGCGCAAGTGGTCATTCAACTTTAACCCGATTGATGACCAGTTGGAATCATCCACAATCCAATGTTCGAAGGAACTGTCATTAGGCGAGCACAGTTAACAAAGTAAAACATTGGGTCTCGGATACTACAATTCATCTGATGAGTTTCATTTCACTACTGAGTTTGAAAACAAACCTATATCTGTGACAAAACGTACAATTTTGTCAATTGTGTCACAAATCTTCGACCCACTAGGTATTCTTAGCCCGTCTGTAATGCTTGGGAAGGTTCTATTACAAAAATTGTGGTTGTTAAAATTAGGATGGGACGACGAGGTGCCTAGCGACGTCGCACGAGCTTGGAACTGGTTTGTTACAGATCTGTCCATTCTTAACGCCATTCGTGTACCGCGTAACGTAATTGGGAAGATACCTACTGGGATCGAGTTGCATATTTTCACTGACGCGTCACAAACGGCGTACGGTGCATGCATATATATTCGCACAGCATCGCTAATCGAGTGACAATACGGTTATTGTGTTCAAAGGGCAAGGTCGCACCATTGAAGCCAGTCAGTATACCTAGACTTGAATTATGTAGGGCATTGCTAGGTGCTCGACTTTATAATAAGGTTCGCGAATCTCTTCATCGTCAATTTGACCACGTTGTGTTTTGGACAGACTCAACGATAGTGTTAGGATGGTTACGTATGTCTCCTAGCCTATTAAAAACTTTTGTTCAAAACAGAACTACAGACATTCACGAACTTACTAAGGACCTCCCATGGAAACATGTAAGTGGTAAAGATAATCCTGCCGATCTTGTCTCGCGTGGTGTCAGTTTGTCTGATCTTTCGAAATCGTCTCTTTGGTGGGACGGGCCTTTATTTCTACGCACACCCGATTTCAAACCTGATTCGGCTCCGGAATCGTGTCGGACTGAGATCAATACGCAAGAACTACCAGAAGTCAAACCTAGTGCTGTACATTCTCTTGTATCAGAACAACAAACCAGTACGTCATTATTCCCATTTCACAGATTTTCTCAATTCAATCGCATGAATCGTGCAGCCGCATACATGCTACGCTTCATATACAATTTGCGCAATAAAAATAAACGTAGAAGCGGCCCGATCAGCGTTGATGAGTTGAGAGAATCTGAAAAAATGTTAACTAGATTTTCGCAACTGGAATCATTCCCAGCAGAGTTCAAATCATTGTCAGAGAAAAGAAGTCTAAAAACTAACCATAACTTATCTAAATTGAATTTATTCATTGGTGATGACAACATAATTCGAGTAGGCGGTCGCATCGAATATTCACCAAACTTCAATTATGATAAAAAACACCCAATGCTGATATCGAGTAAACATCACTTTTCCGTACTGCTCTTCTGCTACGAGCACGCGCAGTTGCTGCACGCCGCTCCGCAGGCACTGCTGTCTACGCTGCGCGAGCGTTGGTGGTCGGTAAGGGGGCGTGATCTCGCAAAAAAGGTAATGCATCAATGTATTATTTGTACACGCTTGAGAGGTAAAGTCGCAAACCCCATTATGGGAAATTTACCTATGGAGCGGATCACGCCAACTTATCCGTTTATGCGTTGCGGTGTAGACTATGCGGGACCGGTGCTCGCATTGAACCGTAGAGGAAGGGGCGCAAAGACTGTTAAGGTTTACATCTGTCTTTTTGTCTGTTTCGTTACAAGGGCTATACACTTTGAACTTGTTAGCAATCTGTCATCAGACGCATACCATCTTGCCTTAAAACGTTTTATTTCGCGACGTGGTAAGCCGGAAGTAATTTTCTCGGACAACGGTAGAAATTTCGTAGGTTTGATGAACGAGTATAAGAAATTTTTTAAAAATTGCTCATCTGACATTGTTGAATACGCCTGTAGTCAACAAATTAAATTCAAACTAATCCCCCCGTATTCAGCGCATTTCGGTGGTCTGTGGGAATCCGGGAGTAAAGCTTGCAAATATCATTTGCTTCGTGTGTTAGGAAACTCGCACTTAACTTTCGAAGAATTAACCACACTATTGGCACAAGTGGAAGCAGTCCTAAACTCGCGTCCACTGAGTCCTTTGTCCTCTGATCCACACGACCTGTATCCTCTCACTCCTGCTCACTTCCTGGTTGGCCGTCCACTCACGACACCCGCAAGCGATGACGTACAGGACCGACCAGTCCATCGACTTACCCGATATCAACGAGTGGAGCAGCTCCGCCAGCACTTCTGGACGCGTTGGGCCAAGGAGTATATTTCGGAGATGCAAACAAGGAACAAATGGAAGCAAAACATAGCCAACTTAAAACCAAATACCCTTGTTGTGATTAAAGAAGATAACTTGCCTCCTCTCAATTGGCAAATGGGACGTGTAACGGACGATGTAGGATACTTCAACTGTTTCGTAAGCTGATACTTACAAGGCTGGGGGCATGTTCAGAAACGTGTAACGCCGTCTAGAAGGGTCCTGCGAAGGCTGCCATCAACCACCACCACCCCTACATTTATCGCCCGATCGGTAGCCAATCACGGATGGCCTTCATGACATATTGCGTCCGACCAATCCGCGAGTGCAAAATTGTTCGTTGACCTAATTTGAAAAAAAATTGTATCAAAAAACATTCATTGCATTCTATTCCGCTCAAGTAAAACCATTGTGAAGACCAAGACTTTGTTTTAATTTATAAAACCGCAGAAAATCAACGCTAAGTCACCCCAGTGCGAGTACCAGCTCGCACTTTTTTTTTTTTTTTTTAAAGCGAAAAATCTAAAGAGAATAAACTCAATCATATATAAAACGATGTAACTGTGATAACGATGATGATAGTAGTACAAACTTCAATCGGAAACTTAAGTTGGACTAAAAGCGTTTTGTTACCTACATTAACAGTACGTATATAAATAGGAGTATGATACTTAAATTGCGACTCTTGTGGCTACGTAATGAAGTACAAAGTGAATATTCGCTCTGTAATCTTAACTAGACGTGATAGCGTCTGTGGGTCTGGTAGCGATATATTCTCACGAGCTAAGGGCTATACTTATCGTAATAAGATAATATATATAGAGCGGGTGATAAATATAGCGCTCCGCTAATGAGCAATACAAATCATACAATTTAGATAGTTTGGAAGTGGGCCCAATGGTGGTTTATATTGTACTATTATATATATACTACTTATATTATTCTCTAAGCTTTTATTCACGTAAATATACATGTTAATGGTTGTATAGGGCCTAAGTAAAATCTTCAGAGTCCATACCAACCTCGCCTGAAAATTCGTAAATTAGAAGGTGTTCAGACACCTGCTGATTCACGGATGAGGTTCTGGCGCACGCTTTCCTCTCAGGGTTGAGAGGGTTAGATCACAGCCACTCCCGTGAAAGTCAAATAAACAAAAATATAAAAATAAGTAGTAAAAGTACGGGCTCTTAAGTGAAAGATTTGGCGCTCGGATGACGAAGGAGAGATACTCATGTTAATCTCATATTTGTTATACGTCTAGTTTTATATAACTCGAAATTCTGCTTCAGATCTACTTCAGTTCACTTGACTCTCATTTCAGAACTATTTGTCATACAATAGTTCTTATATAAAACATGCCGGATAATAAGGCCATATAAAATCCATTCACACATAATAATACTCTTTTAGCGCACTTGGTGGCCCATTTTATTTTTTTCTGTATCGTAAATCTCGAGATTATATCACATCTCTAACCTACTTAGGGGTATTCATCGTGTGTCGGATTTTGTTTGCGGTCGGCACTGGCACTCAGCGGCCGCTCGCGATAAAAGCCTCTTTGTGCACACCCTCTAGACGGAGCTGTGGAATAACTCTTTCAATGCAAGATTGCGCCCCCTCCGGAAAATGGGTAGCGCTTGGATTTTGAATACACATACCGTCTTAGTATACGATTAGGATTTATTTTAGAAATCTTTTTGTGCCTGATTCAGGTGAATTTATTTTGTGAAATATTCTAAGAAATTAATTAGTTAAGTGTTAGCTTGATTTTATGTATGCAAAACTTAAATGAAGTTGTAAGATTTAGATTTATTCTAAGTTCTGAGGACCTACGTTAAAACAATACAGAATTCAGAATTATATTTTGTGGCTAAGTTGGTTGACAACTCAATCCACTCGGAATTCTGATCCGGTTACCGCAACACATGGGAACCTATTTCCGTGATAATAAGTAACCTATGTATTGGTTGACCTATGGCGTCATTTAGTGGGGAAATAGTACAGATATACCTACTATATTTACTCAACAAATAAAACTAATACGAATTTTAGTCAATATAGAACAAACAGACACATGTAAGTCCCACTTCCAGAACCTAAAAATTTTACATTGCCAAGCATATATATTTTGGAAATATGTAAATTTGTCCGAAAATACCCCGAACAAAGCTGAAGACAGGGCGCTATGGCGCTCATTAGAGGAGACCTATGTCCAGCAGTGGACTAGAATAGTTTGATGATGATGATGACCCCGAATACTACACTAGGCGTGAAAACATTCAATCTAGGTATACACTAAGACACAAAAACAGACTGAGCCTGTCTACCTCTAAGCTGAAAATGCATTCTTAGGGTCCCTTGGTCATGTCAAGTATACTACAAGTTACCTGAGCCCATAAAAAAGAAGAAAAATTTAACATTTTTGTAAAAAAAAAAAAAAAAAACCCAATAAGTAAAAGCTATTACAGCGTACAAGAATACTTTGACGATAAAAACTAAATACATACCTTTTTTTTAGGTAGATTTCGATGAAATCGATCTACCTATTGGTTTCTTGACTACTGTCGAATTTTAAAAAATTTCTTCATAGGAGGTCTAGTTATGACCCCCTGAGTCCGAAATGACCACTGGTCAAAAAGTTTATATTTATATATATATGTATGAATGGTTCCACTTCCTAAAATTTGCGGCACTCTAACGGTCGCATTTTTGCCCCGATCGCTTTCAAACTGCGGTCAAAAATTGCTTGGGTGTAAACTTAGTTTAAGTTCGTGAACGGGTGGAATCCGGCCTAAGGGGACGGTAGGGCCTTACTTTTTGTGAAATCAGTTTTTCCTCAAAATATCACGTTCCATGAAAGATATTCGAACCATTCTAATTTTATCCCATAGTATACATGAATACCAACAACTTTTAATTATAAACCTATAAGATTAAAACTTTAACTAAAAGTGTAGGGGGGAAAAACCAAAATTTTTCGGGAAAAAAATCATAACTTCTAACCGGTGAACATTCTTGCTGTCAGAAACATTTTTAATCGATGGGCCATTTTTAAGTCTAAAATAAATGTCTGAAAAGTTTTTCGCTAAAAGTTACCGTTTTCGAGAAAAAAAAATTAAACATGTTAAAAAAGAATATTAATTGCTTCACGAAATCTACCTGTGCGTTCCCCCTGCGGGAACGGATTTTTTTAACTTTTAATTTTTTTTTCGTGCGGAAATTCCTTCGGATACCCCCCCGCCAGCCAGCGGGGGCGGTTATGAAATAATATACCTAATTATTAAATATTTATTTACATTCTCCTATAAATATACCTCTATTAAATATCAATAAACCTGTATTAAAATTACTCAAACCATTAAAAAATATACAAAATATTCATTAAAGAATTAATCAATTAAAATACCTATTAAAATGACATTTAATATTAAACTGACATGAAATATACAAAAAATATATTTATATTATGTTTGTACTGTGAATTTTGTGTATGAAATTGACAATAAGTTTTATATTAACATTTACATTAAATTTATCCACTCTAATGGGTAAGTATATGCATGTGTTACAATGACATTAACGAAATAATAATGATTTTTTTTTATACGATTATTAATTTATATTTATTGAAATTTTTAACACTATTCTAATAGATATAATATAATGAACACGAAAAAAACTAAATTAATAAATAAAAATATTTACAAGATTAAAAAAAAGGAAGGGAAAGGAAAAAGGGGTCAGGTGTCGAAGAATTCCTCCCCATCGATGTCGACTGGTAACGTACCCAAAAGGCTGGCGGCATTACTCCGTTAAATTAATAACTCATAAATATAATTTTAAGATTGTATAATATGTATCTACATGAATGATTTTGACACACTATAGAGTAGAAATGGTATTGTATTAGATCGAATTGTATTGACTATAATTAAATTTTATTATTGAATGTAACTCTGTAACAGATAGCATTTAAGTTTTACTTACATCATAAATGCAATGAAATAAAATAAAATGTTGCACAATCAATTAAACATTAAAAGAAACTGCATACTAAGATCCAAAATAATACACATAATTGAAATAAAATTGTTGTGCAATAATATTAACTAATACTAAGATAATATACAGAATAATTATGTTTAACAAACTATTCCTCTCTCCAAACTTAGTGCTGTGCCCGACAGGGTACAAAATTGAACCTAATTTTAATTTAACAACTGTATAACATTATGGAATGCAATAAAGGTTTTAGGGATTTCGGGTTTCTACATACTTGGAACCTAATTTTTTTTCAACAAATCCATACGTGTGTAGTATCTATGGATAGGTCTTCAAAAATGATAATACCATTTTAATCTAGAATGAACAGTTTGCGCGAGAGACACTTCCAAAATGGTAAAATGTGTCCACCCCCCCCCCTCCCCCGTAACTTCTAAAATAAGAGAATGATAAAACTAAAAAAAATATGATGTACATTACCATGTGAACTTCCACCGAAATTTGGTTTGAACGAGATCTAGTAAGTAGTTTTTTTTAATACGTCATCAGTCGTAAACCGCAATTTACCTTTCATTCAATCAACTGAAATATAAAAATTTTACTTGCTGCCATGGAACCCTTCATGGGCGAGTCCGACTCGCACTTGGCCGGTTTTTTTGTTCCAACTAATGCAACTTTGGAAAAAACTATTAAATAGAATTCTGTAATGTGCAATTTTTTCTGATAAATCATATAGATATCACTTTTATTTTGTGTGCAATCGGTCTTGGATTTAATTACCGAGATAGGTAAAATGTTATATACGGTGTGTTGCTATTTTTCTGTCAGGACTTCTCAACGCACGTTGTCTGAAAACCATGCTCGGTATAATGCATCGTCTCCACTACACCAGTATTCCAAGGGCATACACGTTCAATGTCATTACATAATAAAAAAGACTAAGACAAAAAACATTTAGTATAGGCACCAATCTTGGAAAAGCAGCAACTAAATAATCTAAAGCACATTTTGCTCTTTTGTTGAGCACCGACAATGCGCTATCTCATGAAACCAGTTTGTAGCAAGAAGAACTCGAGATTCTTCGACAACGCTCCTTCAATACGTGCCTTATTAAATTGAAACCTTACTCGAAATTTTATTTTCAAGGAAGATATTGGAAACAGCATTTGTAGCCTCATTTGATTGTATTTGATACGCGGTGGGAGTACGTACGAACTCTATGGAATCTGAAATCTTAAATGGAATTGATAGCTCACTTTTTTATATTAATTGTGAAAGAGGAAATTGATAATACCTATTCTCGAGACCAGTACAGCTGAGTAATGAAAATAAGTAAAATATTATAATTTTATCTCATTTAAACTCAAAATAGGTCGAAATAAAGAAAAGACATTATCTGAACACCTGAGAAGTAATTACTTGTAACTTGATTTGAACGTTTTTTCATAGTTTCTATGATTTATCGCAAAACGGCAGTTCTTGCTCTGTAGGATCACAAAACTTCAAAGAAATCGACCCAGCTGGTTTTGTGTGATTGTGTAACAAACAATTTAATCAACTTAAATAGGCATAGGCTCAAATGAATGCCAGTTCTAGAGAATATTCTTAGAATAAGATAAACCGCGTACGTGAAATCAGAGACATAAGGAAAGAAAGCTACGAGAACACGAGAAATGTCTTAGAGGAAATCTGGTTGGAGTATGATTTGAGAAGAATCAAAGTTGGGTGATTTGAAATGATTGATAACAAATCAACATGCATGAATTTTTATGGTTAATTCAGTAAAATATTGTAATACGCAATTTGTAATATATAATCAAATTATGTAATGTCAATATGCAATTTTCTTATAAATGCCGCACCTTTTCCTCTCGGGGTTAAGGGGCCAGACGGCAGTTGCGCCCGCAAATGCCCCGATAAGTAAAAAAAAGTACAAGCTTTGGATGCAACCTTCCTTAGGTTTGCTCCCAAAGCTTGTAAGTTAACGCTGTGAGGATGAAAATAGTTAAAAAAAAGGTTATTTAATTATATTAAACTCTAGCTGATGCCCGCGCGGAAGTAGGTTATTGTTTTTTGGTCACTGGTTCTTCTTAAGCAATTGCAATTAAACCTACGGCAGATTTTAACTCTGACCAAAACCTTTATGTATAACAGAAGAAACCGCATCAATATTCGTTCAGTAGTTAATGCCTCCATTGAGAACAAACTGACAAGAATACCAAAAAAAAAATTGGTCATTTAACACAACCAAAGTTTTGTTTTAATTACTCCAATGTAAAGATACACCTAATTTACAATTTTATAATAGTATAGATACAGAAGTATAAAATAACATGTTGCCCCATCAAAAATAATATCAAGTTCCACGAAACCTAAAGTAAACCAGAGAATCTGTTTACAAACAAAATTTAATTTTATAAATACACAGTGAAAAGTAATAATTTTCTAACATTGGTTTGAGGAGCACAAATAAAAATATTTTTATTTCTCTCTATTTTAACACTCCCTCGCATCCAGCTTAAGCTTTCAAGCTCACTTCGAGATAGCTACCTTTTATAAGACTTTTGAAATTCTAAGCTTAACTTCTATAAACTGACCAAGCGTGAGTATTATTAGCACAGCAGGGCTTTATTTCTTAGTAAGTTAATTTGAAGATTGTTTTTCTTTAGAATCACTTTTAGACTTAGAATTAGATGTTACTGGTATTATGTCTACGGCGGGCCCGCGAAGAGCTGCTGGAGTCTCTGGAGCAGAACCCATGGGGGCGCCCTTACCTTGCGGTCAGGGGCAAAATCCGCCCAAGGGCGCCCCTACTGACCCAGAGCCTCCAGCCAGAGCGGCTGGAGGGGATCCTGGGCTCCCTGTTCCCAGCGAGAGCGGAGGAGCATGTTGCTTCGCGTATGGCTCCACCTCAGGCGCCTGACGCTGATAATAGCGAGAGCGATGTGCCCGAAGTCAGGGAGAGCGAACTAGGGCTAGCAGTGCTCCGGCTTAAAGCTGGAAAAGCACTGCCCCCGGACCTGACGGCATTCCAGGTCGAGCATGGGTCCTGGCCCTTGAGGAACTAGGGCCTCGACTGGTGGCGCTCTTTAGCGCATGCCTCGAAAGGGGCCAGTTTCCAAAGGCGTGGAAGACGGGGAAACTGGTCCTTATCCGGAAGGCGGGGCGGCCGGCGGATCAGCCATCCGGTTACCGGCCGATCGTGTTGCTCGACGAAGTGTGCAAGCTCTTTGAGCGAATTATTGCAGAGCGCCTCGTCGAGCATCTCACGAACGTGGGGCCAGACCTGGCGGACAACCAGTTCGGTTTCCGCCGGGGGCGCTCCACCGTGGAAGCGATCATGCGCGTTAGACGCCTGGCGGAGGAAGTAGTCTCGCGGGGTGGGGTAGTGGTGGCGGTATCTCTCGACATCGCCAACGCCTTCAACACCCTACCCTGGAGCTGCGTTAGGGAGGCGCTCGCGTATCACGGAGTGCCTCCTTATCTCCATGCGGCGGAGTCGAGGTATACCTATCCGAGAGGGCCATAGTTTACCCGAGCTGGCTAGGGCCAGGGCGGCGAGAAGTGTCGTGCGGTGTTCCACAGGGGTCGGTCCTAGGGCCACTCCTGTGGAACATCGGATACGACTGGGTGCTACGCGGTACGTTGCTCGAGGGTGTCAGCATAATTTGTTATGCTGACGACACCCTCGTAATGGCGCGGGGAGCAACGTACCGAAGCGCGGCACTAAAGGCCACGGCAGGGGTTGCTCAAGTCGTGGGTCGAGTACGGCGGCTGGGACTCGAGGTGGCTCTTCATAAATCCGAGGCCATGTGTTTTCACGGGCCTCGGAGGGGGCCACCTGCGGGAACCAGCATAACCGTAGGGGGCGTAAGCATCGGCATCGAGCCCACGATGAAGTACCTTGGGCTCGTACTCGATAGCCGATGGGACTTCGGACCTCATCTCCGAAGTCTGGTCCCGAAACTGAGGGGGGCTGCGGCCGCGCTATCGCGGCTGATGCCCAACGTTAAGGGACCCAACGCCCCCACTAGGAGACTGTACCTGGGGATCGTGCGAAGCATGGCCCTGTACGGGGCCCCCGTATGGGCGGTGATTCTGGCGGCCCGCAACGTGGCTGTTCTAAACAGCCCGTTAAAAGCAATGGCCGTCAGAGTCATTAGGGGGTATCGCACGATCTCCGTCGAGGCGGCATGTCTCCTAGCTGGGACCCCTCCATGGGACCTGGAAGCGAGAGCCCTTGCGCTGTTGTACCAATGGCGCAAGGAGGCGCTGGAGCGGGGCCATAGGCCGGAGCCCCGAGAAATCAGGGCTCAGCGGTCCCAGCTCCGACGGAAACTCATGGAGACATGGAGGGTGCGACTTGAGCACCCAAGGTGGGGGGCATCCACCATTGCGGCGGTGAGGCCGATCATGAAGGAGTGGTTGGAGAGGCACCACGGTGACCTCTCCTACCGGAAGTGCCAGATATTTACCGGACACGGGTGCTTCGGTAAGTATCTATGGCGCATCCACCGGGAGACAACGCCGCTGTGCCAGCACTGCGAGGATTTCGGTGAAGACACGGCGCTCCACACGTTGGTGGAGTGCCCCGCGTGGGCGAGTCAACGCCGGGATCTCGTTGCGGTCCTGGACGTGGACGTTCTCTCGTTGGAGACCATGGTGAGGGCCGTGGTCTCCGACGGGAGCAAGTGGCACGCCGCCGCCTCTTTCTGCGAGCAGGTAATGCTCGCGAAAGAGACGGCGGAGAGGGAGCGGAAGAGAACCCTGCCCCCCGAGTTCCGCAGACTCGTCTACGCCCGGGACTACCGACCTCCATGATCGGGGCCTGAGGACGGCAGTTGGCCGACTCGCCGTCCTTACAGAAGCAGGCCGTGGCGGAGGCGTGTCGTGTGTGTCCTACACACGCCTGCCTACTCACCGACGCGGGATAAAAACCCGACCCCACCAGGCGAGGCCGCGCTGGGGTTATCCTTTCGAGGGCTTACCCGGGGTGCCCGGCAATGGACACTTGGGCAGGACACCGTTTTAGTCGATGCACGACATAACCGCCCCCGTTGGCCGGCGGGGGGGTATCCGAAGGGATTTCCGCACGTAAAAAAAAAAAACTGGTGTTATGTCTACATGTTTTATTATTGAGTACTTAAAGCGCAATCTCCGGTACCGATACCATATGCGCTACTTTTGTATCACTATACAAAGTGTCAGTGAAAAAGTAATAGTGTGAAAAATCTACATAACTATGTAGAGTATTTCATACTGCTATATAAGGCACTTACGCATAGAGGAAAGTAACCAAATATGGAATAGTATCCTTAATGTAGAAAAAGATCGATCTTTCTCGTAAATAAAGATTGTTATATAGTGATGCTCTATCTCTTTCAATCACTCTAAACACGGGTGCCGACGAGCCAGTCGAGCAAGAACTTTGTCAACGATTGGAGCGTGTTAGCCTAAGATCCCACGACGGCCTTTAGCGTCTAGATCCGCCTTTCAGATCATGAACGAAATTGCCACCTCAGCCACTTCGACAAGTCACCGGTTGCAGAACACACCCAGGAGGATGGTAATCATAGCATCAAATTTCAGAACACGAAGGTTCTAGCTACCACTTCACATTTCTTCCCACGGCTATGTCGAGAAGCCATCGAAATATTCACATCCCAACAATTTTAATACAAAAAGCTAAGGTTTTCATCTCCAAAAAAATTGGTACCCAGCACTGAGAGCCGCGCGTCATCACAAATCAAACATGACGAAGCCATCACCATCCCTGGTATCGGGAGGACACACCCCCTTGCTTAGCCTCGGATCTAGCGCATCGGTTGCGCAGCTCTCAACCAATCACGACCGATCACGTTGTTTCCCCCTCCAACTGCGCCTATAAATACGCCAGTGACTCGGGCCGTTACATCAGTCGCAGCGAGTTCGACGCCGAGGAAGGTTCTCCGCACTCGACGGCGTCCCGACCTGTACCACTGAAGATGTCGACCGCAGTGATCGACGAAACGTCTGGAATTCAAGTTTTCGATAGACCACGGCCAAACAGCCCGGAAGCAGTATATTCTAAATTATACTTTTGTTATAGTATAAAAGCTAAATGTTATGAATGTTACTTGGGTGGGGATCTATGAAAAAATGTTAAATATTTAGGAATCAGTTAATTGATGTTTTAAGTAACAATAATGTTTTAAGTTACGTGCTTTTCGTAATGTTATGGCAAATAGTAATAATTTATTGCTCCGTACATTGTATACATATTTATTTCAAACTTATAAAAAAAATTATTGTATTAGTTTAAAAATATGAATGTCAATTTAAATTGCGTATAACTGCCGTATATGGACAGATATTACTACTTGATTATTCTATATAAGACATAAGCTGACTGGTTACCTATTTTTATATTGTTCTTTTGGAAGTTTTTAGCTATAAAGCAAAACACGAAGTCATGAAAACAATCTTCGTTTTTTTATTATATAATGCGCAAAAAACAAAACGGTGCTTCATATTTGGTTCTTTTCCTCTGCTACACGTGTATTGTTAATAATTCAGTGTTAAATGCATTTACGCTTGAACGACACTTTTAACGTATCGCTTTATTGTATTCATTAATGGTTGCTCGCGGCGTTACCTGGTAGTTGACATTTCCCGTGAATTTTCACCAAATATTTTTATTTTATTAAACATTAGTTACGAGCAGCAATTAAAAAAAAATGTTACATATTCTACCAAACCAGCACTCTGTGACCAGGTTAAACGGTGCAGAAAATGTCCCCGCAGCATTTTTTGGTGTTACACTAGAAAGGTACTCAGTTAACCGTAATGTATGCCGCATGTAAACTGAATGATAAATGTCTGCTACGCGCCGAGGCACAGAGCGCGCTACACGGATCGGCTTTTAACGTGCTTGTCCACCTGTGCCCTTATTCTGAATACCCATCGCAATGCTTTACATTCACACCGCAAAATATACCCCAAGTGCTCGTCATTCGACACTTAGACGCCAACTGAATTGTAATGGGACCTATCCTTATTTTGATTAAGTCAATTTCATTCTTGTGGGATCGTCAATTTGTCTCGGCTTATCCTATTTCTCAGAAGAGATCGTTAAATGAAGTTAATTGTCTGAGAATGTACGCACACACGTTTAGTAGTATTCATTACGTTTATTTATACTGTTGAGTAATGTTGAGTAATGTTATTTTGGAGTAGTCAACACCTTTGTATATTATGCTAATCATGAGCGTTCGGTTTCATCTTACTCTAAAATTAGGACGCCTGCGATGTGAGAAATTGAAATTGAATTACTCTATGTCACGATGAGTTGTATTGATAGAGTCAATCTATTATTGCTAAAAATCATAAAATGTCTGTGTGTGTGTGTGTGTGTGTGTGTGGGTGTGTGTGTGTGTATGTGTTTTAAAATCAAGCCTGGTCTCTATTTTATACTATGAGTATATTATTTAAATAGGTGAGTGAATTGAATTAAATAAAAATATATTGGGTTCTGTTATTTAATATAGATCCGTAAAACGTAGATTTGACATTGATTCAAGTAGAAAATCTACCGTCTTGGCATAAACTCTCAAAAACACACAAAGATGCAATTAATTATACTCACAGGTCAGAAGTAAATTGAAAATATGAAATGATTTGTCTTTGGCTTTTGGGAAAAAAAAATGTATGACAGTAACGTGGGCCTGATATTTAACAAATACCTAATTGTTTATGGCTATGACTATGGATAAGATGACAAAAAAATTGTAACTCGTCAATTTAAATCTTTTGTATGTACCGTAACCTTCAATAGCAATATATTTACACAGAGAATAAAATGCTTCAAAGCGAAACCACATTTCTCATGTCATCTTGTAATAATAAAACACGGTTATAATAGAACGAGCATTACATTACTCAAAATGTCGAATTTGGTTCAACGGACTTGAGAACTGACATCATAAACTCGACATTACATCATATACAACTGCTTTAAGCTATTTTGCCTGTGGTGAACTAGTTTCAGTTTGAATAAGTTCTGGCATTGCCTTTATTCGAAAGTTTCGCTCTAATGTTTGTGCTAGAATAGCGATGTTTGAATCTAGAATAGCTATCTGCTACGTTAATAAGTAGTACGAATTTATTTCATGTACCAGCATAAAGCATTTATAAGCACACAAACAAGCACAAACAAGCGCGCGCATGCATAATCAATCAAATTACATCTCTACTTCAAAGCACTATATTTTATACACTCTCAAGTATGTCTATTGTGTACTATATTGCATTTTTGTGTATGTATGAAGGTGAAGGAAAACCTTGTCGTATATATTCATTTGAATGATGTGATTTTTAATACCTTAGATATTCCATTTTCTGTGCGGAGCGGGTTCACTTTACCGTTGGGTGGTCCTTTATCGATATGCGATATTTGTATGAATATTTATTGTTGTGACTTTTATATTTTGATTTACGATAGTTTAAGATACGGAATTAGAATATTAAATAATGTTTTCTGGTTAAATATGTATGCCAAAATGTAAATATACCAAATATTTTCAAGCTTAAACGAATATTTCGTTACCCGTGATTACTCCACTCCATCCATCTCTTCCCGTAGGTGTCATCATACACGATGATTAAGGCATGGGGTTATTCATATTGCGTGCGACCGAAAAACATACTTGGCGAAATGTGTATCTGCCTATCGTTATCAATAAATACAAGCATGAGTAGGTGTAATATATGAAGAATCATAATTAGCACAAATTAATTGAAGGTTTCAAAAGTTTACCAAAAGTACACTACCTTTATTTTTTTAGGGTCACATATTCTTTTTTAAGTTAACACAATGTGCGAACATTGTTTTATGCATTAAATTAAGAGGGACCTGCCAATTTAGACGGGTATTGCCATTTTAGCTATGTAACTTTCGAAGTGTGGCTATACATTTATATTTAAAGCAAATAGAATTTAAGAACGGAGAGCATTTTATTCTTTACCATTATCTGTTACCCGGACTTAATTTTCAAGTTTCATTTTAAGAATTGTTCGCGTATTACTCAGAATTGCGTATAAAATAACTTTTTCATAGATAAACCGTTTGTCCGTTCATTCTTTGACGGGGATTGTTGCACGGTACGCGTGACAACGACACTCGAGATCCCCTTGGCTTGTGCAACGAATACCCACTGTTTATGTTGTGTATGTATGTTGTAAATGTTTAACAGCTTGTTAGAAGATCACTGGTTGTTTGTGTCATTGTTTCTATTTGATGGGCTAAACATCGGTAGAGATACAGTGTAACAAAGAGGTGGCTCTCCACAAATCCGAGGCTATGTGTTTTCACGGGCTTCGGAGGAGGCCACCTGCGGGAACCAGCATAACCGTAGGGGGCGTAAGCATCGGCATTGAGCTCACGTTAAAGTACCTTGGGCTCGTACTCGATAGTCGATGGGACATCGGACCACATCTCCGAAGTCTGGTCCCGAAACTGAGGGGGGCTGCGGCCACGCTATTGCGGCTGATGTTCAACGTTAAGGGACCAAACGCCCCCACTAGGAGACTGTATCTTTGGATCGTGCGAAGCATGGCCCTGTACGGGGCCCCCGTAGGGGCGGTGACTCTGGCGGCCCGCAACGTGGCCGTCAGAGTCATCAGGGGGTATCGCACGATCTCCGTCGAGGTGGCATGTCTCCTAGCCGGGAGCCCTCCATGGGACCTAGAAGCGAGAGCCCTTGCGTTGCTGTACCAGTGACGCAAGGAGGCACTGGAGCGGGGCCATAGGCCGTAGCTCCGAGAAATCAGGGCTCAGCAGTCCCAGCTCCGCCGGGAACTCATGGAGACATGGATGCGACTTTAGCATCCAAGGTGGGGGGAATCCACGATTGCGGCGGTGAGACCGATTATGAAGGAGTAGTAGGAGAGGCACCACGGTGACCTCTCCTACCGGATGTGCCCGGTATTTACCGGACACGGGTGCTTCGGTAAGTATCTATAACGCATCCAC
This sequence comes from Cybosia mesomella, assembly GCA_946251805.1. NCBI lineage: Eukaryota > Metazoa > Arthropoda > Insecta > Lepidoptera > Erebidae > Cybosia > Cybosia mesomella. The sequence continues at coordinate 10,849,295 of OX276397.1, forward strand.
TGGGAGACAACGCCGCAGTACCAGCACTGCGAGGATCCTGGCGAAGACACGCGCTCCACACGTTGGTGGAGTGCCCTGCGTAGGCGGGTCAACGCCGGGATCTTTTTGCGGTCCTGGGCGTGGACGTTCTCTCATTGGAGACCATGGTGAGGGCCGTGGTCTCCGACGGGAGCAAGTATCATGCCACCGCCGCCGCCTCTTTCTGCGAGCAGGTAATGCGCGCGAAAGAGACGGTGGAGAGGGAGCGCGAGAGAACTCTGCCCCCCGAGTTCCGCAGTCTGCGGCGAAGACGCCGCAGACTCGTCTACGCCTGGGACTACCGACCTCCATGATCAGGGCCTGAGGACGGCAGCTGGCCGACTCACCGTCCTTTACAGAAGCAGGCCGTGACGGAGGCGTGTCGTGTGTGTCCTACACACGCCTGCAAATTCACGGACGCGGGATAAAACTCGACCCCACCAGGCGAAGATGCGGTGGCGGCCAAAGTTCGCCGGTAAGGGGTTAACCTTTCGAGGGCTTACCCGGGGTGCCCGGCAATGGACACTTGGGAAGGACACCGTGTGGTTTTAGTCGGTCCGATTCCGACACGCCCACCCCATCGTCCGCACCGCACCGTGAAGCCCGGGGGGTTTCAACGAAAAGTTCTAAATAGTCGCCTATCTGTTATGACCAATGACATTAAAACGACGTTATAATGTAGTAACTATATTAAATCTGGACACGCGGCAATCTCAATTCTTTTATCGTTGAAGTCGATAACGACTCATATTCTTAATATTGAACTTGGCTCTCATTTTAAATTTGTGTTTTTTATGGGATAATACATTTATAACAGAATGAAGCAATAGTTCCCAAAAGTAGAAGTAATAAAATAATTTATCTGTATGTGGAAATGAATTAATCTATAAATTAACTCTTGAATATACACTCGGGTGCAATGAAATATTAAAATGAAATATTAATTATTATTATTTTAATAAGGAAATTCTATTATTTTTTAATATGGAATTAAAACTTGTTTCTATACCTATTAAATGATACCATATAAACTGTTATAAGTTAAGTTAAAAAAAAACATCAACGTCAAATTCAACTTTATTAAAAGGCAATTGATGATTAATTTAAAAAAAACAAATTTTACTAAAAATATTTATTAATAAGAAGTGTTACCCCCTCTAGCCCGAATTATCGCTCGACACCAATTTTCCATCGACTCTTTCAATTGCTTGATAGCATCCCATTCCTAATTAAGCGCGGTTTGTAGCTCTAACACTGGGTAAATCTGTCGTAGGCCTTCTGTATACCCATCCTCATCCCTCATTACCATAAAGACATATCTTGGACTCGTCTGGGAACAGTACTGCTCTCCATTGGTTGACTGTCCAGTCCACATGTTCCTGTGCAAATCGAAGACGGGCCTGGCGGTGAGCTGGCGTCAATTTAGGGCCGTTTGCTGGCCTATGTGCAGTCAGGCTGCCTTCAGCAAGTCTTCTTCTGACCGTCCACCGGCTGACTTCCACTTCACGCACCTCTTGGAGACGATGTGGAAGATCAACGTCAGTCGCACGACGATTTCGTAAAGCCGCCATAACGAGAAATTGGTGGTCGCACTGAGATGTAGCTCTGGCTCTACCAGATCCTCGTCGTCGTTCAAAGCCACCAGTCTCCCGATAGCGCTGGTACACACGACGAACTGAATATCGGCTGTTATTCAGCTGTCAAGCTACAGCACTGTGGTTCTGGCCCGCTTCAATTACAGCAACGACTTGAGCGGCTTTTTCCGGAGTTGTATCCATTTTCTTATGATAAATGCAGTTGTATTCACTGGGCGTCCTTTCCTGCTTCCTATTCCTGATGACTTTTGACTCAAAACATGCCTTTTTATACCTACAATTAATCTGGCAAACTGCGGTGACCAAAGAGAGTAATTTTCGGGTTTTTTGTTATCATTACTTTTTGGCAATAGGATAAACTTATAACGGCTTATTTTGGTATCATTGAATAGCTATTGAAAGTAGCTTTAATTCCATATTAAAAAATAATAGAATTTCCTTATTAAAAGAATAATAATTAATATTTTGCAAAAAAAAGTCACATGTGCGATTTCATTGCACCCGAGTATACATATATATATATATATATATATATATAGGGTAGAAGGATTAACATGTGTATTACATTAGACAGTTGTAAAAGGCGGTACTCCAATGCTGTATTGTGTGTGTAAACTGTGTGCTATAACCCGGCTTGAGTTTTATTGTACAAGCGTCCAACAGTAGATATTACTTTTTGGCAATGATTTAAAGAGGCAGTTGTAAATAGCAGTTTTGGTAAGTTAAAAATTATAAATGGCACGTTTAATAACTAGTTCAGCAGTTAAAACTAAGCAGTAAAGTAAACAAAAATGAGTAATTTAAAATAATGAAATGGATCAGTGAATATATAATTGAGCAGGAAAATAATTAAATGGGCGGTAAAAATTATTGAACGAGCGGTTACGTGTGGGCAGTAATAAATCGGATTATTTGTCGGTACGACGGAGCCCCGCTCTGCGGGGCTCCTATTTCTACGTGCATTATCAAAAGTGACCTAACACGAAGGGTTATTGTAGAGGTCTCTGCGAGACCTTCTAACCCTTCTAACATATATCTATCCGTGTCGGGGCGCGCGGTGTCCATGAGCTCGCTTCGCTCGCTCACGCGGCTTTATCGAACCGCTCATTCCATCATTTTACCTCTCATTCAGTTATTATACCGCTCAATTATTTTTAGAATTGACATTGTATGATAAAATAACCGACTAATTGATTTGTTATTACTGTCCATGTTTTACTGTCGCAATAATTAATCAACCGCCATTAAATTAAATAACTGCTCAATATGTTTTCCAACTGATCACAATAATATCTCGAATATTTAAATAACAGCTCAAAAAATTAGTTCCCTTACTTTTTATCTATTTGAATACTTTAATCAGCTGAGGTTAATATTAAATTTGTGTACACGTGTTGCATCACTTCCTCCGCGTCTCATTGTACCGGTTATACTGAGTACTATTTAATATAAAACAAACATTTTAAATGCATTTTTTTTTCGATACAGCCTTTATAACCTACTGCTATCACGATTACCACTTCAGCATAATTAATATGTTGATCTTAAATTATCATATATATTATGATCATCATAAATTCATTATGCAAAAAGTTACGTTCAATTATGTGAAATTAAATGCATTCCAAACATTTGTTACTTTAATTTATGAAGTTCATTCGTTCTATACGTGCTTCTCTTTTTCGGTCTAGATGGATGAGTTTAATAAGTTAATGACATGTATTTTCATATTTGTTTGTCTAAGTTTATGTATCTGTGTAACATGTTTGACAGTCTATAAAACTGAACGACTATAATAAATTTTTGACATTTTTGAATGAGACTGCCTTTTTTCCAAGTAATATAAAAACAAAACATAACTAGCGTGTCTAATCAGTATAAAAAGCTCGCATAGAATTATGACAGGAAAAACACAGATTAAAATCACGTCCTAAGGGTTCTGGCTAAAGGACTACTCGGGAAATGAAGGTTGTCTGTAGGGCGACGCCATTTCCGGCCGGTCCGGACGCGCTCTCGCTAAACAGGGAGCTCTTTTATCGCGGGTCTGTCATCTGCGATGCGCTCTCGCTTCTCACTTCTATTGTGAACTTGCCTTTTGTCTCCGCTGTACTCATGTCCCCGGTTCATGTGATGTAAACAGACGTTTCCGTACTCCTTGTAGTCCTGATCTTTGTGGCGTGTTTGCGCTATTGAACGAATTCACTCGGCCGTGTAATTGTTACCACAGCTACGAGATGCTAAACTTAGATATGTATGTAGTAATAATGTGTTGTTTATTGAGTGGAACATTGCTGTTTAGCTTGAGTATAGCGTTTTCTAGGCAATATCAGTTTACTATAGGTTCTATTTGATTTTTATCAGTTTGTTACCTATTTCTAGCGGTCTATGGGGCTATAGCATGATAATTTGGACCAAACCAACCTCACCTACATGACAACTGATTAACGGACGAAGCTCTGGCACAGGCTTTTCACTCGGCGTGGGGGGCCCGACGGCAGTCGCTGCCATAAAAGTTAACCAAACAGAAATTATGGAAATAAGAAATAGGAGATCGGACCCCTGGCTTCAAAGTGCAAGCTTTCGGTGCTTTCGATATGAAGAAAAAAACCTTGTGTAGGTTTTTTTAAACCTACACAAGGGCTAAAGCTTTGAACTTGGGATCAAGAGGTCGCGGTTTCGAACCTGGCCCATTACACCACGGACAGGGACCCACTGCTAACACAAGAATTAGGCTTAGCTGGAGGGGAAATAGTAGTAGTAATGTTTTGATTAAAAAAGCGGGCAAACTATTTCTTCGACATTTATCAGGACCAACAGAGTTTACAAGTTTATTAAACAAGTTGAATTCCTGAGACGAGCTCAGCCGAATACGAGGCATTTTCGATTTTGCGTTTTTATTTTTTTGCGATTTTTTGCGATTTTTTCTTTATCTTGCAATGGTTCACCCCAGCACGAATCTATTACCGAAAACAGCAACTCGATAGCTCATCTCCTTCATACCCAAAACCGTGACAGAAAATTGGCAACGACGACGACGTCGACGACAACTCCATAGCAATAGGGCTTTTCTAAAGAAAATCCCTAAAAATATGGTTAGGTTGTATAATTAACCCTATTTTTTTTCCGTATCCCGGGAATAGATTAGTATAGCAGTAGAATACATAGGGCACACTAAAAGTTTGCGGAACTGGCTATTTATATATAAAATATCTTAAAAGTTATTACAACATTCAAAAATAGAACTTTTTGGCGATAGAATATAATATTGTTTAGTGTACGTAAGTACTATATTCCGTTGTGTGACAGTCAATTGTTTTATCATCTTGGTGCCAGTTTTAAAATGGCTTGTATTTATTAATATGGAATTAACTCAGGATAATTTTCGCACTATGATTTTCTACAATTTTAAATATAATTTGATAACTTAGCAGAGCCATATTCGACTTCAAACTGCTTTTGGCCATGTAGCCCTTTACAAGATTATTTATAGCTCATTTGCAGAATTCAAGTGCGGTCGTGTCAATCTCAGGGATGAAATTCGTGAAGGTCGCCCATGTACTGTTGTGTACAACAAAAACATTGATGCTGTGCGCCGTATGATTATAATAGACAGGCATGTCCCCTACCAAGAGATCCAGGCATCCTTAGACATAGGCATGAGTAAAGTTTAATCAATCTTACACAAACATTTTGGTGTGAGAAAGCTGTGCTCTCGATGGATCCCACTGAGGCTCAAAAAACTGATCGCGTCACTTGAAGACGAAGGGGCGTTAAATATGGTTTGGGACATAGTAACAGGTGATGAAACATGGATTTATTGCTAGGATCCCAAAACAAAGTAGCAATCGAGTGTATGGCTTCAAGATGAACCGAAACCAATAAAAGCCCATGTGCTCCTAAACGAATTACTGCCCCGTTTTTTAATACAGCTGACCCGGGATGCCCGGCATCGGACACTTGGGGAGGTCACCGTGCGGTTTTAGTCGAGACACGACATAACCACCCCCGCTGGCCAGCGGGGGGGGTATCCGAAGGGATTTCCGCACGTAAAAAAAAAATCTGGATACTGGACGTGACTTTTTTTTTACTTGTGGCAACCCCCACGGGCTTCCCCCAAACGGTGCCAATGATGAGATTAGCATGTCGGAATCGGACCAAATAAAACCACACGGTGTCCTCCCCAAGTGTCCATTACCGGGCCCACCGGGTAAGCCCTCGGAAAGATAACCCCAGGGTTACCGGTGGACTTTGGCCACCATCGCGGCCTCTCCTATGGGGTCGGGTTTTATCCCGCGGCCTCGTACAGTGCCATGCTTCGCACGATCCGCAGGTACGCAGGATCCCCAGGTAGGACGTGGCTGTTGTTGCTTTAGATAATCGTCTTACTGTGAATAGTGACCCATTCACGACCATTTGTTTCTCGGAACATATTGAAAAACTCCATCAAAATAAACGTAAATGCCGTATCCTTGCACCATGAAACAAGTGCCACGGCCAGACAGACAAACGAGTTTTAGATGGTGAAAAATGTATGACCAGGCACCTTGTGATTTTTCTGTTAACAAAAATTAAGAGCCAGTTACGTAATCAACGGTTTTCATCATTAGAAGAGGCTGTCAAAGAGTATGCAAAACATGTATCTGACGTCGCACGCCGCGGTCAAGGTCGGGTGTGATTTATGTTGCACTCTCACGCGTAGTGCAAGACGACGAAGTAAAATAAAATGGCGAATGTGCTTAAGTGTGCGGCCTGTAACATTGTTATTGACGAATTACTCGCCTATGTGCAAAATAAGTTATCGTTAGTAGACGAAGTAACATTAAAAAGAATTTGTGTATCCGCGTTTAGTAGTAGTGAAATAAGCAAATCTAAGTCGTTATTATTCGAAGCTTTGCCGACGGATCAACGCAAGATTTTGAGAAAAAGAAAAGGAAAAGAAGAAAGAGACCTAGATGACATAGTTGGTGTGTTAAAAAGCGTAAATCCGGATATAGTGCCAGTTTTTGTTGCTAGAGAACTCGAAAAACTACCCCCAATACATTTTGATCACCTCGACTGTACGAAGCTGTTCAAAAGGCTTGACGAGACTGAATGCGGCAGTTGAGGAGGTCAAAGATACTTATGCCACTGTAAAACAGCTGGAGGAATTGCGATCCTATATGCATGATTTGAAGTACGCGTCTTTGCCCCCGTCTGTAAACTCGGCCGCCTATGTAAACAAGAAACGCGGTGCTTGGAATCTCGACAGTGGTCCCGTGGGACTTACAATAAACCACAGTCACACATCGGATAAACAAAGTAGTGAACCAATAACCCCTGAGGCACCGGTCGAGGACACAAGGATAGATGACGTCATGGCCGTGTTCAAGAACATTTCACCGAGCGTGCCGGTTGTCGCGGAGACTGGATTGGTACAGGGATCGGCAGAGGAGGTGAAGGTACCGATCAGCGGTGAGTGCAATGGGGTGGGGCAGATTGCTCCGTTATCTTCTGATACAAGCAGAAGTACATCAAAACTAATACCTAAGGTGCCGGTTGCTGAACAGATGCAAGCCGGTCAGGCGATATTGAGCTCTCAGTCTCACGAGAAAGAAAGCAAAAATGACTGGCAGACGGTCAGTCAACGCAGAAGAAAACCAAAGTACAGGTATTTAGGTGAAACGGGCAAGGCTGAGGTGTCAGTATCTTCGTTTAAGGCTGCCGAGAAGAAAATGCCTATTTTTATTACAAATGTACATTTAGACACAGTAGAAACAGACATTGTACACTATATACAAAAGAAAACTCAAGAGAAGGTTTCTCTAGAGAAAATAAACACGAAAAGCGCGATAAGTCACAAAGCTTATAAATTTTTTGTGCCAGAGTGTAAAGTGTCCCTGTTTTTAAATGAGGACATATGGCCAAAGGGAATAATATTTAGTCGGTTCGTGCATTTCAAAAACAGACGAGCGGACACTATGACGTCAGCAACCGGTCTATTATGCTCGAATTATGGATAACATGATTTATAAATTTGCTACATATAATTGTAAGAACGTAAAGAGGGCAGTGGATGGTATTCGGAGCTTGTGTGACGAGTGTGTGATTATAGCGCTTCAAGAGACCTGGTTTTTACCGGAAGAACTGGCCTATTTAAATAATATTGATGGCAGATTCAGTTGCACGGGGACATCAGCTGTTGACACATCGAGGGAGCTACTGCGTGGTAGACCATACGGTGGTACTGCACTAATGTGGAATACTTGTGTGTTTCCAAATGTTACAGTCATTAGTTGTATTAATAATCCGCGAGTGTGTGCTATTCGTGTCGTCGCGGATGTAAGTCCATTTATCGTGGTGTGCGTGTATATGCCTGTAAATGAAACAAGGAACCTGCCGATATTCACGGACTGTATGGGAACTGTAAGTGCTATTAGTAATGAATATATTAACGAACCTATTTATATATTAGGGGATTTTAATGCTCATCCGGGTACCTCATTCTATAAAGAATTAAATAGTATATGTGATGAGTTCAATTGGGTAACTGTGGATGTGAAAAAGATGGGGTTAACCTCTGATACTTTTACGTACATAGATTGTAAAAGCGGATCAAAACGTTGGTTGGATCACTGTGTGACATCACAATCAGCTGAGGTCTCTGTGTGCAATGTATATGTTATGTATGACGTAATGTGGTCGGATCATTTTCCTGTGATTTGTTAATTGCAATTTCAAATGTGTAGCGCCTATCAATAGTATTTATAGTGAAACAGTCAACAAAGTAGGTTGGGGAGATAGGATGTCAGAACAAATTTCATTGTATAAAACTGAATGCCATAAACGTCTTAGATTAATAGATTTTCCGATTGAATTTGAAAATTGTGGGAACCGGTACTGCAGTGACTCATCACATAGGCGGATTATTGACAAAATGTATTCTGACATCGTGCTTGCCTTATCACAAGCCTCAATGGAGGGGCGGGGCGACAGGCGTAAGCAGAATAATCAGCGGTGTAAAAACATTGTGGGCTGGAATAGGCATGTAAGTGGCAGTCACGCGGAGGCCAGGGCGAGTTTTCAGGAATGGTTGCTATGCGGACGTCCTACTACTGGTTTTATCTATGAAAAGATGTGCGAGACTAAGAAAATATTTAAGTCGCGTCTAAAGTGGTGTCAGAACCATCAAGAGCAGTTGAAAATGGATTTACTCGCCTCGACGCACTGCAATAAAGACTTCAGTGGTTTTTGGAAAAATACAAACCGCCTGAGGAGTCGGCCTGGACTTCCAGTGACTGTGGGCGGCACGCATATTCCGAAAGAAATTGCTAACAAATTTAAAAACAGTTTTGTAATTAAGTCGCCTCGGGGGCATTCATTGTCTTTGGTTTCGAAAGGAGCGAGTGGGGATTGTATAGGGACCATAATAACGGCTAAGGAAGTATTAAATGCCGTAAAATCTATTTCGAAAGGCAAATCTCCGGGCCACAATGGGTTAAGTGTGGAACATATACAGTACGCCGGGCCACATGTATTTCGTGTCCAGTTTAATAACGCGTTCAGGATGGTGATGGGGCTCCCCCGCTTTTGCAGTGCGTCCACAATGTTCGCGGAGGCGCGTGTAGATTGCTTCTACACCACAATGCGCAAGCGGGCTACCTCACTGGTGCGACGCGTGCGGGGGAGCACCAACAGCATGCTGGCCGTGCTTGCGGCAAGGCTCGACTGCCCATATATGAGTCACTGTAGTTGCCTGCATGTTGTACACATAGACTGAGGTGTCAAAGGGCTATTATGATATTTATAATAATGATTATTTATTGATTTAAAATTGTTATTAATTGTAAATTTAATGTGTAATTTAAATTGTGATTTTATTTTATTTTTATTATTGACATGCATATCTTTAATTGACTAATTTATAATTCTAATTTTTGTTTCTGTTGATGACATGCATGTTTTGAAATAAATAGTAGGTATGACTACGTTAAATATTATAATGTGACTGTAATTCAATTTAATTTAAATTTAATGTATTTGAATGAGTCTTAGTAACTTGAAATAAATGATTTATTATTATATTATTATATATTATCACGGAGGGTGGCACAAATGTATTCAAAATTGGTTTAATTGAATGAAAAAGTGCATTGAGGTGAAGGGAATTTTGAGAAACAACAAATTAATTGTTGACTATTAAAAGTATTTTCTTTTCTTATTCATTCCGGAAAATTTTAGTGCGCCATGAAATAGTTGGTGTAAAATAAAGTTCATAAAAACTGCGAAATGGAGAGAAAACAAAATGCTATTGTGTGGCACACCAGAAGTTGAATGCCATCAGACTGAAATATATACTTAATGCAAATGTGTTCTTACAAGTGAATATAAACCCAGTCACCTGTCCTTAGAGATTATGTTAAAAGAACGCATTTTGATACGCAAGATCCAAATTAACCTTACTAAAAGCTACATAGAAATACAACAAAGCTGGAATTTTTAGCATACAGTAAACAGACAAGGGGAATTCCATTATAGTAAGAACTAAACTAGCTATTGCTCGCGGCTCGGCCTGCGTCGAATATCGACCCCGTTCCAGTTTCCCATGGAAACCTATTCCAGGGATAAAAAGTAGCCTATGTCATATTCCAGACTATAATCTATTTCTATTAATTTCAGCCAGATCCGTTCAGCCATTCTGGCGTGATCGAGTAACAAACATCCATCCATACATATATCCATCAATCCAAACTTTCATATTGTAACCAGCAAACCTCTCTTGGTTACTCATCAGCTGACCCAGTCGGTATGGTAGCAAGAACTCAATAATCCCAGGGCGCCTTTTCACAGAGATAATAAATACATAAAATTATAAATAACGAATTACATTTGTGCATTTCAAGGGGACACCTTTAATGAATCAAAGAAGAGGTTTCAAACATATAATTACCAAGAAAAGTACATACATATAAAAGCCAAACTTAGCTCCAGTGCTGTTCTACACTTACAATACACTAAATAAATTAATAAATCCTTGGTTGGGTTCTCTTGAGGAATCTTACAATACAAACAAAGTCTTGAGCTCTCAGATCGGCCAAGATAGATAGATGGATAGAAAGATATAAACTTTATTGTACACCCATCAGAATATACATATATGGAAACTTAAACAATACAAGATGCTGGTCTGAGATTTAATGTAATATTTGTTAGGAAAAGGCTATTCCCAAATTAAAACACTCCTAAGCTCCCTTTCGGAGCAGCAAGATCGGACGAAGTCTTATGACAAAATTATAAAAGTATGGTTATGTATTCAGTTAGAAAATAGTAAAACAAAAGACCTTGTGGAAAAGGTGGTCCGTCCTCGAGGTAAGCTGGGCAGGCCTTGGGTGCGATCTGTGAACCTTCGGATGCCTGAGGGTTGTAGTGCAACAGAATCTGGCCACTTCTTGATACGATTCACTCCTCCAGCCCTTCTGACTTCAACTTTTTGCAGATGCCGAGGTGTACACAATGCCCAGAATCAGGGTGACGATCAGCTCTCAAAACTTGATACTCACTCCAACCAAGAATTAATTTCACAGTAATTAACGCAGCAAAATAGACAGACCAAACTCAATAGCTCAACAGATAACAGATCAAAAAGTTCTTGATTCACGCCCGAGGCCTGTGTTTATAACTAATCGAGACGAACTCTCTAGAAACACACATCACGGCACATCCGGGTTCCTATCCGACCCTTACTTATCACTAGAATGATCGAGCAATCCGTCAACACCGGAACTCATACGAAATTTCTGGAATCACAATACTAATATCCATACAAAAAAAATGTAAACAACAATTCAGACAACAATTTCTAGAATAAATAAGTGTAGCGGCAAATCACTGGTGCCCTCTCGCGTTCAAAAGCGAAAACCAAGAGACCTGACCGATAACACGATTGTTAAGTCGATTGTTACGTTGTTAAGATGAATCAATAGGTGTCGCTAAGATGCATAAAAAATGTTACAACATTTATAATATGAAGTGCGCTAATGAATAAATGAAGTATGTTTTGGAACCCACTACGATCGTTGGGGCCAAAAGTCACCTGCAAGCCAGTACACTTGCTGATTGACGGACGAGGCTCTGGCGCTTTCCTTTCTGTGTTGGGAGATCGGACGGTAGTCAGGCCAGCAAAAGTAAAGGTAAGCCAAATCAAGAGAAAGAGTAGTAGAGCTAACCGTGGGCTCCAGACTGCAAGCTTCAGATGCAACCGGGACTAACACTATGATGATGACGATGATGATGATGAAATGAATTAAATAGACTGTATGCGGAAGGCAGTATATCAGGTGTTGTGGCGCACATTGAACAGAGCAGAGAAACTGCTGAATATATGTCCAGCAGTAGACTGCAATAGGCTAATTGATAGATCAATATGTATGAAGTTGTTATTTGTGGATTTAGCCACGAGCCTCTCATTCGGTTACCACTTACCCACGCACCCCTCAAGACTATTGTATTGTATATGTAACTATTGTATTTATGTATTTAGTATGTATTGTTAGTATGTATTGTCAATGTAAGTTTATAGTTTGTATCTTATGGAAGTATGTATATTCCTCTGGTTGTACACCCATGTTTACCCTTTTGTTGTCCTTCTATACGATCCCCCAAAGGTTTGCTGGGAGAAAACTCAAACTAATTTAAGCTCGCCTTTGTACACTGATTTGATATGTGATGTTTGTAAATTGTTTACTGTGTGCGTGTTAAGTACGGATCCCTAAAGCAGACCGCTGACGCCGCAGACACACGACGATCAAGGGACATAGCAACGACGACGGAATCGCCGACGCAGCGATCACGCCACCGCGCCGATGACGACCGTTCGAGCGTCGATTGCTGACGCCGCGAATCGATGTCATGTGTTTTATTAAAATTATGTGCATTCCTAATTCTAGCATCGAATAGGTTTCATTACTTTATAATATTGTAATTTTTCATTTAATTAAATTAATTATAAGTAACTTTGGTTTTTTTTCAATACTTTGGCTGCAGAACTCATAATTGGCGCAGTCGGTAGGATTCTCGCGGGCTGGTTCGCGAGCACTTAGGACTATCTAACATCGATAATTCGCGTTCGCGAGTCGCCCGGGCGGCTATCAAGCCACGGTACGAGAATTCGGAATCTACTGAGCTGCAGCGCCGAGTGAAGAATCCAGACTTCGATTCACGAAGAAGAACCAGAGATGTTATATCTTATGTAAGTACACTTGAATCTTTCTCGTGTTGCTTCCCGTCTTATCCTAAGTATTTCCAAAATTTTTCGCCCCGAAAAATGTATACCCGGGATCCTGCATCACGTCAGGCTCGCCGGCAACTAGCAGATAGGTCTAGACATTTAGATAGTGATTTTGATCTTAATTTAAGCTTTTTATTTGAACCAAATATGCCTTACGACCCTGATGTTATTTTTGCCTGGTACCGGAGTTCGACGGTAACCATAATGTGTTAACGAGATTCATTAATATTTGTGATAGAATCGTAACCCAATATGCTAGCCCTGAGCCAGGCAGCGAGCCTTCAAATCTTTGCTTGTTAAATGGCATATTAAATAAAATTACAGGGTCTGCCGCTTCAACTATCAAAGCGAACGGCATACCAGAGACCTGGGCAGGCATCAGAGCCGCCCTTATCAATAACTTTTCCGACCAGAGGGATGAGACCGCGTTGTACAACGATCTCTCTTTAGCTAGACAGGACAATAGATCCCCACAAGAGTTCTATGATCAGTGTCAGACTTTATTTAGTACAATAATGACATACGTGACATTACACGAGACATTACAGACGACTATAGACGCTAAACGAGCCCTTTATAAGAAAGTAGCTATGCTGGCTTTTGTACGTGGTTTAAAGGAACCCTTGGGATCGCGTATACGATGCATGCGCCCAGATTCGATTGAAAAAGCTCTTGAATACGTGCAGGAAGAGTTAAACGTTATGTACCTGCAGCAGCGCAATGATAGCTCAAAGACACATAGCGCCCCTAAGCCTGTTACGCCCTCCAATATACCGTTAAGTACGCCAAGTGTACCGCGTCACCCCGTTAGTAACTGGCCAGCCCCTATGACACAACGGCCTTATCAAAATCCAAATCCAGCGTTTAAATTTCACCCTCAGCAAAACCGATTCCCTACAAGAACACAACAGATGTTCCGGGCACAACCAACCAATTACCACCCACAGAGCAATTTGTTCCGGTTACCACCTAAGAATAACGCCCCGCTACAAGCCGGTGGTGCTGGTGTGAAACCCATGAGTGGTGTCCAGCATTTTACCCCTAGGCCATTACCGATGTTGTCAAGTCACGATTGGCGAAAATCTGGTAACCCACCATCTACTAACTACTTTAAGACCCGTGAAGTTAACGTCAACGAATATCTGTTGCCCGATAATGTCTATTATTCGGACGAGTATTACTGTGCACCTGAATACGAATATTATACAGACTTTAATGACTATAATAACTCTTAAAACTATGACTATAACACTGACATGACTTATAACGAACCGACTTATGATACTAATCAGATGGTACAAGAGATAGAACCGCAACCTGGGCCCAGCCACACTGGTCTAACTAAGGAATTTCGGTCGAGCCCGAAGTTAAAGGAGTCAGGATAGATATTAACTTGCAAACCCAGAGACAATTACCCTACATAGAAATTGGCTTTTCCCCTTTAAAGTTTTTGATAGATACTGGCGCTAACCAGTCATTTATAAGCCCCGAGGCAATACAAGATTTTTTCTCGCAATATCCCCTTAATTATGACCCTTTCGAAGTAACAAATATACATGGTGTTAGCAGAAGTGATTATTCTATATTTTTACCAAGTTTTACTGAATTTAACGAGAGTGATGGTATTAAGTTATTCGTATACCGTTTTCATGATTATTTTGATGGGTTAATAGGTTTAGATATATTATCTAAATTGGAAGCTAATATAAATCTAAAAGACTTCCAACTAATTACACGAAATGCAACAAATCCGATTAAATTATATAACTCCCGGAATGTAAATTTATACGAAGACATTATTCCAGCCAAGACTTCCAAGATAATCAAGGTACCCATAAATGCCCCCGAAGGCGATGTTTTCATTAAGGAACAAAATTTTTGTAACTGTATTTTACACGAATGCCTTACTACTGTAACTAACGGTCGAGGTTATGTAGAAATAGAAAGCCCAACTTCTAACGACAGTATATTCTCTTTAGATCAGCCCGCAAGTGCAGATGTATTCAACTTTAATTGCACGCCGACTGAGAATTCAAACCGCGTAAATGATGTGCTATCGCGTTTGCGTACCGACCATCTTAACGAAGAAGAAAAGGCTAACCTTTTAACACTCTGTAGCCGCTACGCAGATGTATTCTATATAGATGGCGAACCGTTGACTTTTACTAATAAGATCAAACATAGAATTCGTACAACCGACGAAGTACCTGTATACACCAAAAGCTATCGTTACCCTTTCGTTCACAGACAGGAAGTCAGAGACCAAATTACAAAAATGTTACAGCAGGGTATAATTAGACCTTCTGACTCTGCATGGAGCTCACCCATTTGGGTTGTACCCAAGAAAATGGATGCTTCTGGAAAACAGAAGTGGCGTCTCGTAGTTGACTTTCGTAAATTGAACGAAAAGACTATAGATGACAAATACCCCATACCAAATATCACAGATGTTCTGGACAAGTTAGGTAGATGCCAATACTGGGGTGTGTGTTGGGTAACCTCCTCGAGTGTCGCTCCGATTCCGATCCCGCTGCAGTCCGGGGGGAACGGAATCGGAGCGGCCGGTACACCCTGGGCGGCGGTCAATGGCTTCCCCTTCACCCCTTCATAGGGTTGGCATTGATCGTCGGCCAATACCCAACGTGGCGGGAACACATCGCTCTCCGTACTCCTCTGCTTTCAGAGGAGACAGGATGAGCGATGCTGTTAGTGGTGAGATGGCCCAGGGTCAGCCGGGGTGCGAGGGATATGCTCTATGGGTAACCTTACACCCCGGCGTCTGAAGACCCGAGACGGCGTGCGGTTTTAGTCGGTGCAAGCCCGACATAACCGCCCCCGCTGGCAGGCGGAGGGGTATCCGAAGGGATTTCCGCACGATAAAAAAAAAAAAAAAGGTAGATGCCAATACTTTACAACCTTAGATCTAGCAAGCGGGTTCTACCAGGTGGAAATGGATCCCCAGGATATATCTAAGACCGCATTCAACGTGGAGCATGGGCATTTTGAGTATACTCGAATGCCGATGGGATTAAAAAATTCCCCTTCTACGTTCCAGAGGGTCATGAATAATGTCCTCAGAGGTCTCCAGAATAGCATTTGTTAAGTATACCTGGATGACATCATTGTCTTCAGCTCCTCACTCCAGGAACACCTAGAAAACCTGGAAAGAGTTTTCCAAAGGCTTAAAGAATCCAACTTCAAAATCCAGATGGATAAATCAGAGTTCTTGAAGTTAGAGACCGCTTATCTTGGTCACATAATCAGTAGAGACGGTATTAAGCCTAATCCCGACAAAATTTCAGCCATTCAAAAGTATCCCATTCCGAACACCCCCAAGGAGATCAAACAATTTTTAGGTCTTCTCGGTTATTACCGAAAATTTATCCCAGACTTCGCACGCATCACGAAACCCCTTACCCATTGTCTCAAGAAAGGTAACAAAGTAATCCATAGCCCCGAGTATGTGAATTCCTTCAATAAATGCAAAATGTTATTAACTAATGATCCCATTCTACAGTACCCCGATTTTAATAGAGAGTTCAATCTTACCACAGACGCTTCGAATGTCGCTATAGGAGCAGTTTTATCGCACGGACCCATAGGTTCTAAACCAGTCTGTTACGCTTCTCGTACATTAAATGAAAGCGAACTAAATTACAGCACAATAGAAAAGGAATTGCTAGCCATAGTGTGGGCTACCAAGTACTTTAGGCCATATTTATTTGGTAGGAAATTCAAGATACTGACTGACCACAAACCATTGCAATGGATGATGAACTTAAAAGAGCCAAACTCACGACTGACACGATGGAGACTTAAACTCAGCGAATACGACTTTACTGTAATTTATAAGAAAGGAAAATTTAACACCAATGCAGATGCCCTCTCACGAGTAGAAATACACAATAACGAGATTGACGAGATTACTTCGGTAATTAATAGCATCAACGACTTAAGTTCAATGATAAATCACCCCTCAGAACCATCAATCCAACGTGCCAACTATCTGACTGACTCTATAGTTATTAATAGTGAAGATCCCGTTATAGAAGACTTTAACCCATTAAACGGTTTCGTAGACAGATTCACCTTACAATAGTTGGTGACATAAAACGAAGACCCATAGTGACCAAACCCTTCGAAGGACACACAAGAACAGCAATCCAGATTTCTGAAACAAATTTAGAATCAGACGTTATTACTGCTATCAAAGAATACGTTAACCCAAAGGTTAAGACCGCTATACTAATAAACCCACCTTTAGGCATGTATTCCATAGTACCTATTATACAAGATAAATTTAAAAGCTCTGCCCTTAAACTAGTATTAACTAAGACCGAATTAGAAAACGTTAAAGAGTATCTGAGACAGCAGGAAATCATTAAGCACAATCACGATGGTAAAACAAACCACCGTGGTATAAACGAATGCTATTTAGCCCTTTCGCGAAAGTATTACTGGCCCAAAATGAAGGAACAGATTACCAAATTCATTAACGAATGTACCATATGTGGACAGGCTAAATACGATAGAAATCCAATCATATTTTAATATAGTACCACCAGCTACAAAACCACTGGAAATTATTCACATGGACCTTTTCACAGTAGAATCGGAGAAATACGCAACCTTTATAGACGTTTTCACGAAATATGGTCAAGCTTATCACTTGCGAGACGGCACAGCCATAAGTATAATCCAATCATTATTAAAATTTTGTACTCATCATGGGCTACCCATGACTATTATTACTGACAATGGCCCCGAATTTACAAACCAATTGTTCTCAGAGATAACGCGTATTCATAAAATAGTTCATCATAAAACCTTACCCCATAGTCCAAACGAAAATGGTAACATAGAACGCTTTCACTCGACATTATTGGAACATATTAGAATTCTTAAGTTACAGCATAAAAGTGAACCAGTAGTTAATCTCGTTCCATACGCCCTAATAGCATACAATAGCTCAATACACAGTTTTACCAAGTGTAGGCCGTTTGACTTATTGAATGGACATTTCGACCCCAGAGACCCAATCGACGTTGACTTTACTGAACACATCTTACAGCAATACGCGCAGAATCATAGACAACAGATGAAACAGGTATATGATATAATAAATGAATCCTCTCTTACAAATCGTACAGCCCTAATCGAAAATAGGAATAAACCCCGTGAGCCTGAGACAGAGTACTCACCCCAGCAACAAGTCTTTATGAGAAACCCCCTCGCCAGTCGCCAGAAAGTTGCCCCACGCTTCACACAAGACGTAGTTCTAGCTGATTTACCAATTCATATTTATACCTCGAAAAAACGTGGCCCTGTTGCTAAATCGCGACTAAAAAGGCTACCTAAAGGGAACCAATTGTTACAGGAGTCTGCTACTACTGATAATACCGGCGACGCATCCCCAAGAAATAAGACTTGAGACTTTAGCTGATGGACCAGGACTTTTACCATACAAACTAGGACCGACCAGATTAACGACACATTACCATTCCTTTATACAATTCATTCAACTGACAGATATCGAAGACCAAATAGAGTCTGTACAAACTCAATTTAAAATGTTTATCCATGATAACCTGTTCTCTAGATAGGAAATCTATCAACTCTTTGGCTATAATCTTTTCCATAGTTTTGCAGACTAAACTAGTGAGGCTTATGGGCCTATAGTTAGCTGCATTAAGTTTGTCTCCTTTCTTGTAGATTGGCGTGACTGTTGCTTCTTTCCAGTCATTAGGAAGTTTCTCGTTGGCTAAGGACAGTTCCATGATCCGAGCTAGTTTAGTTGTGATTACGGATGAGCATTTTTTCAGCAGTAGGGCAGGAATTCCATCTGGGCCCATTGAAGTAGTGTCATTGAAACTTTTTAGTGTTTTTTCAACTAATTCGGGAGTGAAATTCACATGGTCAATACATTCTTCGATTTTTGGTGCAGTTAATGTTGGGATTGGCCCCACAGTTTCTCTAACAAAAGATTTTTCAAATTGTTTGGCAAATAGCAATGCCACTTCTTTGGCATTACTAGTCACGAGTAGTGTATCAGGGTCCCTTAGAGATGGTGGAATAGAGACTGCTGATGATAATTGTTGTTGTACATAGCTGTAAAACGATTTTGGACCTCTATCTACTACTCCTCCCTCAAACTCCTTCCTCGATTTCCTTACCATAGCGATGATTTTATTGTTCACTTTTCTATATCTCTCATAGGATTCATCTGATAGGTCTAGTCGGTAAACCCTCCATAATCGAGTCTTTTCTTCAGTTAATTTTAGTATTTCAGGCCCTATCCATGGTTTATTGTTGTTGTGATTATTTCTTTTTCGGCTTGTAGGTACATTTTGTTCAACGGTTTTATCAACATCGCTTTTAAAGCTATGCCAAGCTTGTAATACTTCGGTATAGTCACATTGTTTGTCCAAATCCATAGAAATACGGTCGTAATCAGCCGCGAAGAAATTCTTTCTAGGTAAGGTCGCTACTGGGTCACATCTGGCCCGTATATGGAATTGTAATGTTGCTAGCAGGACCTGGTGGTCACTCTTTCCTATGTGCGCTTGGTGTTCAATTCCAATACATAAATTCTCGTCATTGCATAATACTAAGTCTAGAACTGACTGCTGACTACCTCTCCGACGCGTGATATCAGTCACCAGCTGCTGAAGCCCTGAGTCAGTAAGTAGTTCCACAAACCTTCCATGTAGCGTATTGTATCCATCTAGTTTAGCAAGTGGCCATTTGAAATCCGGTAAATTAAAGTCCCCCATTATGAACACAGTGTGTGGACCGCTACAAGCTGTTCGCATCGTATCAAATAGGATACGATCAGATTCCTCAAAGCCTGTGTGCGGTGGACGGTAGACTCCAGCTATCAGGAACATAAAATCGGAGTATTTAATTGTCAACCATAGTGCTTCCACTGTAGGGTTATTATTTAGGGACGGGTGTAGGGTAACTTGTATGGGAACATCACAGTGTGTACAAGCAACATAAATCACCACCCCCCCCCCCCAGCCTTTGCCAGTGGCTCTGTCTCGCCTGAACAGTACATAGTCTTTAATATCTATCAATATTTCTATTAAGAGTAAATCTCGTTTTGCCATTAAGGATGCCAGGTTCGTGTAGAAGAAGGTAAATTCGGTGATGTTGGACCTCAATTTTTTGGGTCGGGTTTCACCTTCACTATCTTTGGCGTGCCGTGAATACATTTAATTTTTAGATCAGACTCACCATCATTCGTTCTCTGCTCCAGCTCGGCTTTTAGATTTTTGAAGTACTCACGCTGGTATGGGGTCAGATCATTCTTAACGTTGATACCAGTTGGAAGTTTCTTCCAGTTTTTGAGTATGCTAATGGCTGGCTGTTGACCGGAGAAAACAATTTTCAAGGGACGGGGTACAGCAGCAGCATCCTGCAGGGGCTTCCCCAAACGAATGACGGTCACAGGTTTCTCGTAGCCAGGTATCGGTGTAAGGGTTTTATCCACCTGTTCACGGTCAAACTGCTTGCGGTCATCCACATTTGCCTCAGAGTCTTGTATTTCAGGCACTCCAAACATAATCACGTTGGAACTCCTTCTGCTCCTCTCGCCAAGTTCGGACAGGACAGCTTCTAGACTGGTGTTTTCAGCCGGGTTCCTCTTCATGGCCTCAATTTCTTGCTGCAGCTCGGTAACTAGCTTCCTGAGGGCTGGCAGCTGGCGTACTCCAAGCTCGCAATCCGGACACAGGTACTTAAGTGTTTGTTTTTGGAGGCAAATGACCCTCTGCTCTGTGGGAGACAAACCACTACACTTGACGTAGATTCTACGTTCACAACCGTGACAAACTACTTTCGCCTCATCTGAAGGGATTTTTTTGGTGCACTTATAACAAGAAGCCATTATTGACCAAGATAATTCCGTAACAATGCTAGGTTATTTTGCAGTAGACACTGCTGAATCACTTTTAATTTTTGAAAAATTTCGCGAAAAGTTTTAGGGAATAACAGTTTCACTACTGTTTTAGTTTATAAACAACACAAAAGTACTATTTTTAACCACAAATAACGCGAGTAAGCAATTAAAACTTAAATTTTCACAGAAAGATAACAGAACACAAGTCCATTGTCCCTAACGAAAAACAATTAGCCCTTGTACCTCCTACTCCTTATATAGCAACAACCGAGAAATCATTCGTGTACATAGAGGCTGAATGCCCGAAGTACAGCAGCATATATCTCTGTGGGAAAAAGATAAATCATCAAGTACGCAACGAACCCGATTGTATCCAGGAACTTATCAACCGCCAACATTTGAAAACGACCTGCCAAATGACTAAGATCTCACTAACTATAGAAGCCATAGAGAAATTGGATGACCGACACTACGTACTCTCACTACCGCAACGAACGAAAGTACAATTGACTTGTGGCAGAAGAGATTTTAACACACTTAGTGGAAGTTACCTCATTACACTATCATAGCAGGTGCAGCTATCCTTATCACATTTGTAATAAGCCGCAGATACAGATGCTGGAATATCTGCTCGGAAAACAAGGAGAAGCAGCAAACTCTCAAGATCCCTGTTTATGAAGAAGTTACCAGGAAACGCAACGAGGTCCCAGCAACATTTTCCCTTAATATGACAAAATAGTTGCTGTTCTAGGGATGGAGGTGTTAAGTACGGATCCCTAAAGCAGACCGCTGACGCCGCAAACACACGACGATCAAGGGACATAGCAACGACGACGGAATCGCCGACGCAGCGATCACGCCATCGCGCCGATGACGACCGTTCGAGCGTCGATTGCTGACGCTGCGAATCGATGTCATGTGTTTTATTAAAATTATGTGCATTCCTAATTCTAGCATCGAATAGGTTTCATTACTTAATAATATTGTAATTTTTCATTTAATTAAATTAATTATAAGTAACTTTGGTTTTTTTTCAATACTTTGGCTGCAGAACTCATAATTTGCGTACAATACATTATTCAATAAATTAGTAAGTTTAAAGTGTTAATCTTTGGTCTTCATTACTAATGGCAGTAAAGTAGTTAGCATCAAAGGAAATCCCAGGGAATTATCGGATACAACGAAGCTGAGCAAAGGTGCGAGACGTAGTAAGTGCGGTTTATCTATGCCAGATGTAAGTAACACATGAAGTACTGTGGTAAGCTGTATGCAGAGCCTTTCCGAATCGTGGCGAATGTTGCCGAATCCTACGATATTATGCGTATTTACGTATCAAGTAGATTACTAAATACAGAAATGATATGTGAGACTTGTTTGGATAGAGAAAATGTGTTTGTGAAGTACGGTTACTGTCTTCACAATTATTTGAAGATCTATTCCACTTCATGGAATTATTCCAAACATCCTACTTATAATATAAATGTGAAAGTTTGTGAAGATGTCTGGATATTTGGATGTTTTTTATTCAATCAGGCTCTAACGTATGAACGGATCTGACTGAAATTATGTATAGGGATATATTATAGCTTGGAATAAGATATAGGCTACTTTTGATGCCTGAAATAGGTTCCCATGGGTTGCGGGAACGCGAACAAAATATCATGATTACTATTGGTCAAGATAACCGTCATCCACGCAAGTGATGATCATCCGCGAACATCAGCTAGTATATTATAACGAATAGATTGTATGAAATGGAACATAAAGTAGTTATGTAGTAATAATATCGTGGATATTTATAGCACTTCCAAGGCCTTTGGATTAGGGTCAACCCTACCTCGCTTGTTCGCCTGCACACCTGCATATTGACGGACGTAGATTTGGCGCAGACTTACCGTTTTTTTTTTATATCGTGCGGAAATCCCTTCGGATACCCCCCCGCCGGCCAGCGGGGGCGGTTATGTCGGGCTTGCACCGACTAAAACCGCACGCCGTCTCGGGTCTTCAGACGCCGGGGTGTAAGGTTACCCATAGAGCATATCCCTTGCACCCCGGCTAACCCTGGGCCATCTCACCACTAACAGCATCGCTCATCCTGTCTCCTCTGAAAGCAGAGGGGTACGGAGAGCGATGTGTTCCCGCCACGTTGGGTATTGGCCGACGATCAATGCCAACCCTATGAAGGGGTGAAGGGGAAGTCATTGACCGCCGCCCAGGGTGTACCGGCCGCTCCGATTCCGTTCCCCCCGGACTGCAGCGGGATCGGAATCGGAGCGACACTCGAGGAGGTTACCCAACACACACCCCGGCGCAGACTTACCTCATGAATGGATCATACCTTGTTTTAAAGTATATGGTTATATCTCTGTATGTATTTACCTAAAATAAGCCTGTGTCTCGAAGTCTTACAATGTTTTACTATTTCCTGGATGATTTTTAAATTAGAATGTATTTAAGTACTTTAAAAACGACTTTACGTTATTCTTGTTCTATGGCACGGCCGTGCAGATATGTAACATATTCAACATATTTATCATAAAAACTTCAAGAACTTAGTGTGATGTATGCACTTTGATTAAGTACTGTAAGTGGTCTTGAATTGTAAAATTACTAACTTCAGTATTCAAATGATACCAGACTGCGTCCTTTTCGTTGCCAACTAGCCTCGGTATTTAGCTAAGTGGCCGTTAGTTCTCTTTGTTCTACTAAAGCCGAGATTTAGAGAGACGAAAGTCCAGCTCGCAGGACATTAACATCGGCATGAATTAAACTTAGTACTATTATCTTTTCTGGGAGTAAATGTTTCACTGCAGGAATTTGATCGCAACGTCCTTATAAATATTATAATAATATAGTATTCTGGGCCATGGTTTATTTAGGTTTAGATAGCATAATAATCAATTATAATTACATACTATACAGCGTTATATAGTCGCAAAGTAAGTGCAGCTTAACTAGCTTGTAATATGGTTTGTAGAATGCGGATAAACATACTTAATTTTTTTTAAGGTTCCGTAACTCAAAAGAAAAAAAAAACGAAACTCGTATAGGATCATTTCGTTGTCCGTATGTCTGCCTGTCAAGAAGTTTAGCTCAGGAACTCGTAGTTCCGTTCTCAAGTTAAAGTTTATACTAAATATTTTAGTCTGCAACGCCTTGAACCTGTGAAAATTATATAGGTCGTATTATTAGGTCAATGCAATCAAAAGGCACAGGCAAAGGTACAGCCTTTTATGTAACCAATTTTACCAAATGCAAAAAAGGGCATAAAAACCTACAGCGTTCCCGTTGTTCTAGAATTATGAAATTTGGTAAGAAGCAAGGTCTTATAGCACAAGTTAATGTAAAAATCCGAAAACTGTTTATAACTGTGTATAACTTCTAGGTCAATGCAATCAAAAGGCACAGGCAAAGGTACAGCCTTTTATGTAACCAATTTTACCAAATGCAAAAAAGGGCATAAAAACCTACAGCGTTCCCGTTGTTCTAGAATTATGAAATTTGGTAAGAAGCAAGGTCTTATAGCACAAGTTAATGTAAAAATCCGAAAACTGTAAATATCTAGTTACCTACATAAAAAAATATCTGCATGACTATCTGTCAACATCTTTTTCTCAGGAACGTATGGCAGTATCCAGTTGAAATTAATATAAAATACTCAGGTATGTAATCTCTGGAAACTGTGAAAATATCTAACTTTTACATCAACGTAAACAAAAGATTTTGCCGTTTATCGAGGATATTTAGAAAATCACAAGGGAATCAAAACCTATAGGATACTTGCCGTTGAGCTAGGATCATGATATTTTGCAGAAAGTAAAGGGATAAGTACGGAAACCGTAAATATACAGTTATTCACATCACAAGAAAAAATATCTGTATGTCTGTCTGTCAAAACTAGAAGCTCTTTAGCAACGTTAAGTTCGCCCTCTCAATTCAGTTTAGTACGGAATCCTGATTACGCAAGTCTTATTCGCACTTGACCGTTTTTTTTTTGTAAATACATAGAACAATAGCCTGTGGTACATATTATACATATAAACATCCAGAGTAATGCAAACACGGACATAATAAACCTATAAAAGTGTTATCGGTTTAGTTTTCTACTAAAACCGATGTCGTCGCTTCGTCCCCACTTCCTGCGCAAATGCAGCTACTACGTTAATTGTTTACAAGTAGTAAGTACAAAAGCAATCTTTTACTTATTAAATCACAGGCCTCAAGCATAACTTTTTTGAATTAGGTACTTAAAACATTGACGGTGGGGCGACTAGCGCCCCTCCCCCAAACCGGGGCAAGACGGGGACACCGTGGTTCCCAATCCCGAGGGGGCCATCTCGAAACCGGAGATGGCCCAGGGTCAGTCGGGGTGCGAGGGATATGCTCTATGGGCAACCTTACACCCCGGCGTCTGTAGACCCGAGACGGCGTGCGGTTTTAGTCGGTTCAAGCCCGACATAACCGCCCCCGCTGGCACGCGGGGGGGGTATCCGAAGGGATTTCCGCACGATAAAAAAAAAAAAAAGGTACTTAAAACATTGAGATGTTTCAATAGTTTGAGGTAAGATCAATAATATTATCAACAATAGTCCTCTTGTTCATGCTTGGTGGACAGGCAAGGCTTTGTATGAGATAACATAAATGAGCAATATCAGGTTTCCTGCTGAGAAGGGCACCCGAAGCAAAGTAGTATCAGGGTGATTAAATTCCACTATAACATTTTTTTATTATTTTCGAATCTATCCGTGTCAACTTAAAATGTATAAAAGAGAACAAACGAAATTGCTAGCGTTTTATACCTTGTTGATTTACATAGGTTTAAAAAATTACACATAGTCAGAAGTAACTTTAGTAGAAGTAATGTCAGAAGTGGCATGGCACAATACAAGTTACCGATTACCTACCAGTACAATAAAAATACAAAACAAATTTAAAATAAAACAGAAACAATAGGGTAATGGTGGGAATTTTGAAATTGGCTTATTATATCGAAACTATGATAGTATTTATACAAGCTATTATTTCTAATGAAAACCATGTCTTTTACCTTCATCACGATTAAGAGTAATTGCGTGTAACTATAATATAAAAGGGACAAAATAAATTATTTTTTGCAGTACTATATCGGGGATAGATGCCTACCATATGGGTTAGATGCCTCAATTATTTTATTACTATGAGGATAGTTGCCCTTAGGGATTAATAAAAGAATATTTATGGGTGTTAATGGTTTTTTAATTATTTTTTTTAAATTTTTTATCAATGGCACGTTACACTTTGGTTTTACTCAGTATATCTTATATATATATATAAGATATACTGATATATATATATATAATAACAATAATTAAGTAAATCACTATTGAATTTTTCTTAAATTTGTACGTTTTATGCGACCACATCTGTTACAATAGTCGCCGTACATAGTGCAATTCTCATGTAACCATTTTTTGCACATAACACATTGTATCCAATCAGCAGATGATTAGGTCTTTCCATAATTTTCTAAACATTCTGCACATTCTGAATCATTATTTGTTTCTGATACATCTGTATCTTCTGTAGATCTGTAGAACCATTTGCTTACCCAATGTCTTTTTTTCAGTATTTTCGTGTGCATATCTTCGCCTTAGTGTTTTCGATGGAATCCCATATCTACGAGATATTTCATTGATACCAAGAATGCCTTTCGACATTTCATTCAAAGCTACTAGCAAATTTTCTTGCGTCCATTCAGCACGGGCTCGTGAGCCAATCTTTCTCGTATATACGAGGCATGCTAAAAACAAAAGCTGTGATTAAACGCCATGCAAACTTCAGCCTAAGCAATGGGGATAGATGCGCCCCTAAGGGCATCTATACTCACTCAGAATCGGGGCATCAATCCTTTATAAGAGGGATAGACGCCCCCATGTTTAAAAAAAAACCACGTTAGTAAATTTTCAAAACCACCACTTATTATTGATAATCAAACTATATACTTGCAAAAATCAATAAAATAAAATCATCTTACCTGCAAAATTAAAAGTTACTCGCTTTCAAAAAACAATAGAATTCGTAATTCACGTCGTCTGTGAACGAGTTCGGCAAATTTATTTAACTACGCATTCCACGTCCAACGCATGAGTCTGTCGGTCGCGCACTGTGGCCGGGGGGTCCAACCTTTGAATATAAGCAATAACTGCGATCGTATTACGTTTGAGATTCTCAATACAAGTTTTGGGGCATCTATACTCCTAGGGCAACTATCCCACTTTTACCCTAAGGGATGGCGTGTGAAAGCAGTTAGACCGTATTTATCGAAATTCAATTTTCACAAAGATATTATAATGCTAATCAATATCTATACTAATGCTATACAGAGGCCGTATTTTGTAACTTTGTTTATAGTCGTATGTTGAGGGTTATCTTCGAAACTTCTGCACTTCTAGGAAAAAAACTTTTACCGTTTGAAAGGTAGATACATTATCTCCGATGGACATACACTATAAATATATTATGTGAGTTAAAAAACAACTGATATAAATCAAAGCCAGGCGAGGATAGGTTGCTAGTTACTTAATAACTTTATCGAAGTTGTATGCTTAACTTGACGGATGTTAATATCCTCGATATACCGACGGTCTCTTAACTCTAACCTTTGGTAGTTAAAAGTTAGACGAGTGTGCGACACGGCGAGCTAGCGCCGTTGCATAACTTGCATTGTCAAGTGGCTATATAGGCCTGAGCTCAACTATACGGAACTATATGGAATCTGTATCTGTGCAATATCCCCTCTGTAGTACATTTGTTATGTAGAAGTTATAGTTGGAATTGATTGTGCATGTTATATGCGAATGGAGTTGCTCGTAACGTTATTTGGTTTATATGTGGCAGTTACAGTTACAGTGTTGTACAGTTATAACGAGCCCCTGCTACACCACTGTATAGATTTAATAAAAAAAATACAAATTACAAATTATACAAACAAAAAAAAACGACAATTCTTAATGGGTATCTCCTTGGAGAACTCTGTTATTGTGCTGATTACTAAGATACTGTACTTGGATCTGCAATAAATTCCGATTATAGTGATGGGTTTTTGTTGTATTTAACTATTGATTATACTTGAATGAGAATGAGAATTTGGAAAAGCGTTCAGTTTTCAATTCAAAAATAATTCTTGCCATTTTGTTTTTCAGTTACAACTCATTTGGACAGCTTTCTATTTTGGAAACTCTTATAAAGCGAGTTTACTTTTTAGATTTCATACATTTCGTGGCGTTTGTACTGGACCGCCATTATTTTAATATTATCAAGGGAAGTTGTCCAAATGGGACTTTACCCCATTTAGACAACTTCCTGTTTATAATATTATACTTTTTATTGCATATTAAAAGTATAATATTCCACGTTAGTTACGTTACGTTTGTTAGTATACGATAACCTCATTTTTGTTAGTGAAGGATTTAAAAAATAAATTAAAGTCCCTAGTGAATTATTTCTTGATATTTATGGTCTGAGTGTCACAGTTGATAACGATACTAATTCATTACCTCAAATTAGGTTGAAAATATTTTGCTTGGATAGATATTTATGACAAGTTACGGTTTGCATCTACTACAAAATGAAGATCTACGAGTTAAAATAAAATTATTTTATTATTTACTTGCTAGGACATGCAGACACATGAAATTTCCACACTATTTTGTGTGCATTCTCTATTACAAACTTTAAAGCAAGCAGAGTTAAGAGATATTACTATCGATACTCTCTAACTACCAAACTCTTCGAAGTATTTTACTTTAAAAGCAAGATCAGTCTTGAGTCTTGACAAATAGGTACTACGACTAGTATTCATGTACCATATACTTAGTATTATGTCGTATATTATAAAATTGCAAAGTAAAACTTGAATTTACATGGAACATGATTGCAGGCTAAAACTTTGAAACTGCTTTTTTTTATTGAAAGGACTGCATAACTCAGTTGCAGAAAATTTAGTGTCGAGCGTTCATCGTTACGACACGAAGTATTTTATGGTGTCACACTAACTTCTTTTAAAATTTTAAAACGTCTGAATATATAATGGTTTACAAATAACATTGTTGGAAACAAGACGCATTTGAAACGTCTGGATTAGTTTTTGGGTACCTAGTCAAAGATCTAATTAATTGTAATCTTTCCATGTGCCTCAATAATTGTCAAAATTATAATATCAGTTCTCTTTTTCAGTTCACATTGGTCGGTAGAAAGGTTGTCTGGAAGTACCCCTTTATGCTTTTTATAAGTATTTGTTTCTGTTTGTCATTATTTTTACTACCCTTAAAGTTTCTAACTTTAGGCTGGGTGCAGATATCAACGTAAACTATTTTCAGAAAATATAATAAATAAATAAATAGGAACAACTGAGTACTATCATCTTGATTAATATGTATTCAAAGGATCCCACATCTATGACAATAAAGAGAATGCGATACAGCAGAACTTGTGTATAAATATCGATATTTACGCTTAGTATATCTATTTTTCCCGCTCCCTCTCCGCCGTCTCTTTCGCGTGCATAACCTGCGCGCAGAAAGAGCCGCCTCTTTCTGCGCGCAGGTTATGCGCGCGCGGCGTGCCACTTGCTCCCGTCGGAGACCACGGCCCTCACCATGGTCTCCAACGAGAGAACGTCCACGCCCAGGACCGCAACGAGATTCCGGCGTTGATTCGCCCACGCAGGGCACTCCACCAACGTGTGGAGCGCCGTGTCTTCGCCAGGATCCTCGCAGTGCTGGCACTGCGGCGTTGTCTCCCGTTGGATGCGCCACAGGTACTTACCGAAACACCCGTGTCCGGTATCCATTTGGCACATCCGGTAAGAGAGGTTCCCATGGTCCCTCTCCAACCACTCCTTTCATGATCGGCCTCACCGCCGCAATGGTGGATTCCCCCCACCTTGGGTCCTCAAGTCGCACCCTCCATGTCTCCATGACTTCCTGGTGGAGCAGGGATCGCTGAGCCCTGATTTCTCGGGGCTCCGGCCTATGGCCCCGCTCCAGCGCCTCCTTGCGCCACTGGTATAGCAGCGAAAGGGCTCTCGCTTCCAGGTCCCATGGAGGGGTCCCGGCTAGGAACACGCTTAGTATATCTGAAATAACATTCAACGGTTTATGATCTACGTATCGAACACTATATATATACATGGCACACACTTAGACTGCGTATCAAATATCATTGAACGTGAAACAAAGCAGTGCAAAACCATTAATAATTATTCGATGAAAGCTTTGTGATTTCGCATAGAAATCGGGCAAAACAAGTAAATGTAAATATACGAGCCTCGTTAGTTTCACTAGTTGAATCCAAGTTGGCTGCTGCACTGGCTTTATAAGTTTGATTTAGATATTTATGCTAGGATGGTGTCCTGAAGAATTTGTGTGACTGGTTAATATGACATTAGGAGGCAAGCAGTGTTTTTACTTACTTTTTTTTTTGAAGTGAAAACTTCTTTTGGTGCACGGCGCACCGCACACAGACTTTTCCGTAGGTAGTAAGTTAGGCTGATCCATCACGCTCCGAGGTGAAAGACTCGATCGGGTGAACTCGAGACCGCCGAGTGTACCCGAGCGAGAAAGATACAGTCAGCTGCTCTTCGCTGTTGTGTCGCTGTGTTTAGTATATTCAATTCATACGTAATAATTGTCTTTATTAATTTAATAGTTATTATTAGTACGTAAAAATAGTAGTTTATGCAACTGTCATATAAGAAGGGGTATTAAAACACGAGAGTCTGTTTATGCGATAATAGGTTGACTGGAGTGTTTTAATACCTAAGTTATATGCAGTTTCATACACTACTTTATCTTCACTCATAGGAAAAATTGAAATTAAACAAAGTAGGTAGGCTACAAGGAAGTAATTTGGCGTGAGCCATTTTTTTCACAGTTCGAATTGCGTATGCGTGTGACTTTTTTTTCATATTCGGCCTAAAATCATAGGCTAGTTTAACGAATAAAAAAAGATAGCGGTACATACTGTAATGAGTTTTATGATACAGTTGGCGATACTTTAATAAGATTTATTTTTAATTTTATGTACTTATATTCGTTTATGAAGTGCGTATGTATAGAATCGTCTTTGAATTCGTAATTCGAATTTTTCGATTTGAGTGTAGATAAAAATTATTTTGACAATTATTTGTTTTACATTGTGAGGTTAGTGTGTCAATTGATTGCGATTGCCAATGAAGTTTTCACTTCTGCCGTGCGGTCTTAAGCACACACTCAAAATTTTTTTTATAAAGAATATTAGTAACTGAAATTACTAATATTCCCCCTAACCCCTACAGCTAAGCTTAATTGCTTGTGTTAGGAGTGGGTTCACGTCAGTAGTGTAATGGCCAGGATTCGAACCTGGGACCTCTCGATCGTAGGGTCGAATCCTTAACCACTAAGCTACCGACGCTGCAAGTTTGCAAGTTTTAAGTTAGTAACAAGTCGAATATAAAAAAGAATCAAATAGGTTCTCACAAGGATATTAAAATAGACTTTTAGTAACTAATGGCTTAATGTTTAGCCCACAAATCAATGTAATGTAAAGTATTCACATATCTTTGAATTACGAAATGAATACTCGGTGTGTACTGTA
Organism: Cybosia mesomella; assembly: GCA_946251805.1. NCBI lineage: Eukaryota > Metazoa > Arthropoda > Insecta > Lepidoptera > Erebidae > Cybosia > Cybosia mesomella. The sequence goes on from OX276397.1 coordinate 10,880,685, forward strand.
ACTTCCGATATACAGGAGTATATAGTGCGAATGATCGTGGGATAAGTCCCATTAAAATATCATTGAGTGTATCATGAAGTCAATGATAATGTGGCAAAAGGCATTTTCTGACTTAAATTCATATGAACTATCTTACAATGCAACTTAAAACAATTTCGACCTTTTTAGGTCTATAGATATGCTCAAAAGTATTTCGTATCTATTAAAACTTACTTTGTTTCCAACAATAAATAAATATTCTACGACATTCTACACAGCGCTTTCTAGACCCAAAGTAAGCATAGTTTAACTAGCTTGTGTTATGGGTTCCAGAATGCGGATAAACATACTTATATACTATTTTTTTGTAAATACATACATATTATACATAGAAACACCCAGACCAATGCAAATAGACATATTCATGCATACAAATATTTGCACTGAGCGGGAATCGAACCCGCGCCCCCCTGTCGTAGCAGTCGAATGCCCTACCGCTACGCCACAGAGGCCGTCAAACACACAAGATAATGTTTAAGTTATTATATAATTTTTTTTTGCTAATCACTAAATATAAAAGTAATTCACACCATTGTTACTAAGTAGTCATAAAATCAACCCACCCCTGAATGTTCCCGGTGCAAAAGTGCCCATCACACTCGCTGCGTTTCCCCGCTTGATTGCAATGGCCAGCTTTTGCACCAGGACTATAATATATAATTAAATACGTACAAAACCACTCTATTCTATTAAGAATACTTAGTATTACATTCTAAAGTTAAGTTTCAGTTTCAGAATTATTACAAAATTCCACCAGTATACGTTACGTTTATTGATGTTACACAATTCATAAATCGAAAGAACATAAAACTGAATGCGAAACAAGTTGAAGAAGTGAAAACATATTATTTAGGAATGACAAAGTTACGGCTTTTGAAAGATCGATCAATAATTTAATCCTATGTTTATTTTTAATGAAACAAGGCTAAATTATGACGCTCAAGTACCTATTATAAAGAAGTCAGTCGACTTTGAGCTGCTTACGAACTTAGAATAACGATACTACAGTTTTGTCGCAAAAACTTATGCATAAACCTGCACTTAGCGCCGGCAACGGCCAACTTGACTTTTAAATAATGGACTTTAATGGACTTTTGGTCATTTTAGTTTAACTTTTTTTTTGTTCAAGCATATGAAAGGACGAAAGCTTTTGAAAATTTGATAGCATCTTACATAAGTAACGGGGCAAAGTTGAATAAGCATGAAAATTTCGTCTATACGATATAAAATGTGTTGATTTGCATCTGCGCATCATTCACAAGGGAGATTAAGTCAGTTATAGTCGTCAAAAATTACTGGTTATACCTGACTATAATTAGCAGGGAGGCCTGTGAATGTTGCGCAGATGCAAATCACCACATTGTATACGGCGGTCGAGAATTTTTTATATAAGTGCGGAATTATTTATTTTTAATACCTATATGTTTTTTCCTTTTTTGAAGGAATATTAGTAACCGAAATTACTAGTATTTTTCATAACTCCTCCAGCTAAGCTAAATTGCGTGTAAGTGCGTGCGTAAATTGTAATGACTCAGAGTCGAACCCGGGACCTCTCGATCGTAAGGCTGATTTTCAATGTGATAGGTTATCCATTCAATATCTGATTCTCTAATAATACCCGTTATTCACTAGTGACCCATAACCATTTAGGTACATTTCAGATTTTTATCATACGGGATTTTCGATCGAAAGAACGAACATACTCATATAAACCAATAAAAACATATAATGTACGTGAAATGAATATTCAAGAATGGAGAACGAATGCTATTCGTAGCAAATTAAATCAACTGTAGATAATATTATTATCATAATTTAGTTTATGACATTTTGTGGATGTCATTGAATTGAATTGATGTCACAAACCTCTGTGTGTTTGTTTCAATATTTTAAATCATACCCCAAATATGTTAAATTTACACTCAATAATCATGTATTTATTTATTCCTTACTATAATATGCCCACAACTTCGTCCGCGTGGATTAAAATTTTTAAGGTTTCAATTTTTTTTGCGCGGATTTTTTTTTCCCAAAATAAAAGTAGCCTATATTACGCCTTATAATATTACCTATCTGCCAGTCAAAGTCCCGGCAAATGGCTCCGGTGTTCCAGAACTAACTTTTGCTCATTTATTTTAGGGATATTCTCAATTATTTAAAACTCACAAGGGTATTATATTAACACGATGTTAGTTTTTATTATCCCGAAATAGCTCTGCTTGCTTCTATCCCTGATTTATGACATGCAATCAGCCTGTAGCTGTCATTATGTTATTCCCAAAGAGAAATGCTAGCAAATGTTGTTATTTGTTCATCATTAACAGTACAATTCTGAAACCGATGGTAAATTATGTTTATCTCACGCTTTTAGCATAATAAAGAATTATCAATAGTGCATTCAAAAGAGGAATTATGAAGCACAAAATGAGGATAACAAAATAATAAACAGTAATAGGATACTTAAATTAAATTTAAGCTCTTCAAATTTATTATATTATATTAAATCACTATACAAATAATGTCACACGTAACTTTTAAAGGGAGGAAAGTTAAAAAGGTAAGAGTTCTTAGGCGTGAATTATACAGAAAAGGTATACGGCATAAGGCGTAAAGCATAATCAAAATTACGTACGATACGTATCGACACAATTCACGCTCGCGATCATGGCGATACCCGAACTCCGAGGTGAGAGCCTGCGACGGCACTAAAGCGAAAATTATAATAATAATGTACTTTATATTTCTTAAAACTAGTTATAACAAATCAGACTACCTTTTTTTTTTTTCGTGCGGAAATCCCCTCGGATACCCCCCCGCCGGCCAGCGGGGACGGTTATGTCGGGCTTGAACCGACTAAAACCGCACGCCGTCTCGGGTCTGCAGACGCCGGGGTGTAAGGTTGCCCATAGAGCATATCCCTCGCACCCCGACTGACCCTGGGCCATCTCCGGTTTCGAGATGGCCCCCTCGGGTTTGGGAACCACGGTGTCCCCGTCTTGCCCCGGTTTGGGGGAGGGGCGCTAGTCGCCCCACCGTCCCGGCCTGCTTCTGCTGGGGTGACAGGCGGCCTCACCTGCCACCCCAGGCCTGCGCTCATGGAGGATGGAGGTCGTTAAGCGACCTCCGGCGCCTCAGTCGTCTGCGACGCACGGCGAGCATGTTGCGGGCTCGGCGGGCCGGGAGAGTTCTGAACCTCTCCCGGGCGCGCTCCGCCATCTCCTTCGCGAGCATCACATGCTCGCAGAAGGAGGTGGCGGCGGCCCACGCGCTCGCGCTCCGCACCATTGCCGCAATCATGCTGCCGAGCGAGAGGACTCCCACCCCGATGGCTGCCACGAGGTCACGCCTCGGCACCTCCCACGCCGGGCAGTCCGCCAGCGTGTGCAGCCCTGAGTTCTCGCTCGCGTCGCAGTGATGACACTCAGGCGTTGGCTCCTTCTTGATCCGATGCAGGTGGTCCCCGAAGCACCCCTTCCCGGAGATCACCTGCGTCAGTCGGTACGAGAGGCTTCCGTGTCGCCTCTCTAGCCAATCCTCCATGATGGGCCTTACCGCCGCTATTGCGGCGTGCCCTGCGCTTGGTCGCCCAAGTCGTTCCTTCCACTCCCCCACGATGGCCTGGCGGAGCTGGGACTGCACGGCCTCGATTTCTCGATGCTCGGGGTTCAGTCCCTGCTCCCGCGCCTCCTTTCGCCACTGGTACAGTTGCGAAAGGGCTCTCGCCTCCAGGTCCCATGGCGGCAAATCAGACTACCTAATTTTCATTCTGCTCTCCGTGCGTTGTGAGTTTCTCACGTCAGTGTCTACTCATGAAAGCACATACTGTTTCCTGAATATTGCCGTCAAATTGAACTTCCGATAATCTTTGTGACCTAGATCTGTGAAGTGAATACCTGTAACTTTGTGCAGTAAAGTTGTAGAATCTTTGTTTCAATCTCAAGAGTGCATGACTAAGCATCCTATAAGCGGATTATAATATCAGTTGCTGACAACACAAACAAAGAAACATTAATTCACGGATTTATTGTAATTATTATTTCTCATGTATATCCTACAACCTATGTAATCCTACTAATATCTTTTCATATAATAAAATCACGAGATAACAAACATTAAAACAACAGCACATTGAATATTTTTACAAAAATAATTGCTATGTGTTCTAGGAACGATACCGATCCAAAAAAATTGATTTTCAGATTTTTTTTTTATTATCGATGTCCGAGCATTACATGAAAACAGCTGAACAGATTCAGATGAAATTTAGCATGAACATTCTTCTAGGGTATGGTCATAAATTGCGTTATATATCATCACGCTATTATTAGTTTGATAGGAGCAGCAGGGTAAAATCGACCAAATCTATTATTGATCATTTCTTTATTATATTACAAAGCAGATCATCACGAATTTCTGCAGTTCGATAGAATTCGGACATGGTCAAGTTAGGACTATAAATCATCATGCTATAGCTAAAAGGTGATAATGAGCAGTAAAATATGAATCCTCTGAATTACAGAGTCACCTACGTGTAAAAGATAATTGATTAGAAATTCAACGTTTGATAATAAATATCATCACGCTATTATATTAGGGAACTGGGTAGAATTAATATCGATGTTACATATAAAGCTCTATTTCTTTATGATAAATGATTGAAAATTTAACGATGAAATGGGTAACCTAATACATGTTGGGTTCAAAACTGCATGTGTAAACATACCTCGATTTTTTCCAAATTTATAGCGGACGAAGTCACGGGCAATAGCTAGTTATAAGTAAATGTGACAGTTTCTGGAGATGATGTATGTTGCTCAATCACGCTCAAATGGCTGAACGGATTTGGCTGATGAATTTGGTACATTAATTGAGCTGAGTGAGACGAAGTCGAGCGAAAGCTCCTCATACTTGACTTCAGGATTTTCTTTGTCACAGGTCTCCTCCTAAACTACTAATCCAATCAGAACCAAATTTGGCATGATTAAAGAGATCAATCAGAGGAAGGTTTATGGATATATTTTGAAAAAATTAATGCTACCACAGAGGAATGATCACCGTAAAAAAAAGTCTCGAGCGGTTATTATGTAATTCCATAATAACCGCTCGAGACACTGTGACCAAACTTTACACGCTCAGAAAGCATGTCCAGAGTTGTGACTTTCAAAAAGAATTTTCAAAATCGGACTTGCCACGGAGGAATGATCACTGTTCAAAATTTTCAAAATCATGATGTCTCACTCAGCTCAACATTGCAAGCAGCGATTTGGAATAACACATAGGCTACTTTTATTCCTGGAATGGTTCCCATCGGTTGCAGGAACAGGTTCAGAATTCGAGGGGGAGCTGCGGGCAGCAGCTAGTGTGATAATAAAATGCTGGTTGAAGAGCCTCTGATGCAAATCTAAAAAATGTAACTACCTGGAAAAATAAAGTCTCATTAATTACATTAAAATAAAATTTCAAAATAATGGAACTACTACAATATGGGCTTCTTCAAGAATTAGGCATTAGAGGGTTTTTACAGGGTCAGCAGGGCGAGTGTGATGCCCTTGGTGTTGCACACGCCCATAGGCCGCGGTAACCATTAGGTGGGCCGTCTGTTTGTCTGCCACATGAGAGGTATGAAAAAAAAAAAACTATTTGGACTCAAAGTGTCCATCTAGTAACATCAATGTAACTACAATGTAACGAACGGCAATAGATCCATAGTTTCCTTTCGGGGTTGGTGACTCAGATAAACCAATTGATAAGGAAAGGAGGAACATTGAGCCCCGGGCTTCAAAGTGCAAGTTCTGGACGCAATTTTTCGCTCTGATCATGATAATGCTATAATTAAACACATAGGCCTCTCCCATTGTACGCCATAGCACCCGATCCTCCGCCTTGCGCATCCAGTCTATCCCAGCCACCCTTTTCAGGTCGTCCGTCCAACTTGCTGGGGGACGTGTTACTTTCCGTTTACCGATTCGTGGTCTCCACTCTAGGACTCATTTGCTTCATCGGCCATCGGTCCTTCGGCAGATGTGGCCAGCCCATTGCCACTTCAGCTTGCTTATTCTGTGATCTATGTCGGTGACTTTAGTTCTTTGTCGCTGGTCTCATTTCGAATTTTATCCTTCAAAGAAACCCAAACTTGGTAAATACATGGTTGTATAATATTTTTTTCATATCACATAACTTGAAGCATTGATTTAAGTTACGTTATAGGTATATATAAATGTAATTCAAGTAAAATATCATTAAATATTAATTTAATCTCATAACTTTGTTAGATTTCACTTCGAAATTATGGAAGTTTAGAATATGTCATGGTTGTAAATTCAAAGTTAAGGCAAAGACAATATTTTAAATGAATCAAAAGGCTCGTTCTGTTCACTAATGAATTTCGTTTTCGAAGTTTAACATTCGACTTGTGAAATTTGTCACCATATATTTTATAGGTTTGCGAGTGAACTCATTGGTACTTCAAAAGTCCCCCGTTGCCTCCATCATAACTTGATTGATAACTTTGATGTGAACTGTTGTTAGTCATGACATGTGGTTTATTTGGTGATGTTTCCAATCTAAAATATTGATTAAGTTCTCAACTACCTTTTCTAATTAAGTCTAAGAATTAGAATTTATAATACGATACTTTTAATCTTAGTGTGGCGATACCACATATACCCAGCGCCATCTAGCGACAACAAGTTGAACTACTTCAATACTACTTGGTCATTACCAATCCTGAATCGCGAAAGTGAAGTTCGCGCGCTGGTGTTACATGTATACAACATCCCAACGACAACCTTTGGGCTGCGGCCCGCCAGACGTGATCACCTTGAATGGGGCCTGATTCAGTAACGCCACGTTTTCAAAACGCGTGATTTCGATTTGATTTGATTTGAGTAAGAAAAACTGTAAAAAATATTTTAGTATTTAGTATGATTTGTCAAAAAAAATCCTACCTTTACTTTAGTGAGGTTATTAAACACTAGCTGTTGCCCGCGGCTCCGCCCGCGTAGAATTCTGATCCCGTTCCCGAAACCCATGCGAAACTATTCCCGGGATATGCGAACCTATGTGTTATTCCGGACTATCCAAATTTCAGCTAGATCCGTTCAGCCGTTTTTGCGTGAAAGAGCAACAAAGATACATACATACAGCGGGGGTGGTTATGTCGGGCTTGAACCGACCTACTCACAAACTTACGCGTTTATAATATTAGTAGGATTTAGAACCAGTCGTAGTTGATTTCGTTTTCAATTAGATTTTGAGATTTTAATCTTCTATAGTTTTGAAATCATACATTTAAAAACGTAATTTTACTAAATCGAGCCCCTGGTCGGAGGATCCTCCCCTTGTGTTGGAGGAACATTACACTCCGTCCGTCCACATTAGAAACCAGTGTTCAACTAGTCTATGTCTAGTCTTTTGGATTTGTGATATCCATTATAACCCTAAGTGGATCTGACCAACGGGCATAAGAAATCCCATTAGTCAGACTAGTCTTAACATCAATCTGACCCTGTTGGTCAGATTCATGACCGTCACCAACGGGATAACCCCGTAATATTTGACTTATTTATTTATAGTGATTATCTCCACATTAATAGATATATTTTGATCATTATTAAGTATAATCATCATACTGCATCTCAAAAATAATATTCTTAATTTAATATTCATCATACAAAGTAATATTCTTGTTATCACTTAATAAAAAAATGTATGTCGAACATAAAATATGAGGTTATTTTTATGAGCTTTCCAAGCCTTAACAATCTATTGAAAGAGCTTCGTTTTACTTCAAAATGAATGGACAAAGTTAAAAAGTGGAACATTAATCCCCGTATGCGTTATCCGTATTACAGCTCCTGATACAACGCCGATCAAAGAGTACAGAGAATATCTTTCATGCTTACATTTTGGAATTTTATATGAAATACATTCGATATGCTTTCCAATTTCATTACATAATATAAAGCGGGCTTTACATGGAATATTTACGAATTAATTCACTGACTGTCTACCCACTTACATTTAATTAATCCACACCGAGGTATTTAAAAAAAAATTACAGTTAAAGTGGCTAGAGCAAATCATGTGAATCGCTCTACAGATTTGAATGATTTCTTTTTGAATTGTTCGTAATTTTCTGTTTGTAAAATAAATATTCTACGACATTCTACACAGCGCTTTCTAGACCCAAAGTAAGCATAGTTTAACTAGCTTGTGTTATGGGTTCTAGAATGCGGATACACATACTTATATACTTTTTGTATATTTATTTGAAAATAGATTTTATGAAAGCTACAGGAAAAATCGGCACTTGGGTGATGCCGGGTAAGAACAGCTAGTAAGAACTAAAAATAAAACAAGTCCTTTTATTTGTTAGTAGTTTAGTTAAATTACGAGAATACGTACATTGCTTACTTTCAAAAGGTTCTGCATGTATACAAGTTAATAAATTACCATACCACACATCTGTTTAAAGTGGGCGCATACTTGTTGTTCTCGTATCGATTTCTATAGTCATTAACTGTAGTGCCTTTTACACTCACCATAATAAACGCTGCTTAAGCAGTCTGCAGACTCAAAGGCCTTTGATGACAGGAAAATAATAGAGTGCGGAAAGTTGTAAGGGACCTATGTTCCTGAGTTCTTTACCACAGCCCAAGTAAATTAAACACCAGACAAGTGCGAGTCGGACTCGCACGAAGGGTTCCGTATTGAAGCGTCGGTAGCTTAGTAGTTAAGGAGTCGACCCTAAAATCGAGAGGTCCCGGGTTCGGATCCTGGCCATTACACTACCGACGTGAACCCACTCCTAACACAAGCAATTAAGCGTAGCTTGATGGATTAGGGGGAATATTAGTAATTTCGGTTATTCTTTAAAAGAAAAAAAAAATCTATAAAAATGGCTAAAAAAACACGTTTATGGTATGGTAACCTCCCTTAGATAAATTATATTTTAATGTAATTATTCATTTTTAAAGTGAATATATAACTAAATATTCAGTCAATATTTTAAGCATCTACCTACCTACCTACCGAGCAACGTTCGCGTTTCACGTTTGTTGTACGGGAGCCCCCTTCAATAATAATTTTATTCTGTTTTCTAGTATTTGTTTTTATAGCGGCAACAGAAATGCATCATATGTGAAAAATTCAACTGTCTAACTATCATGGCTAATGATAAACAGCCTGGTGACAGTTGGACAGACAGACAGACGGACAGCGGAGTCTAATTAATAGGGTCCCGTTTTATCCTTTTGGTACCGAACCCTAAAAATACAAATGCCTGGCCAAAAAGGAACTAAAGAATATATATTATAAGAATCTAAATTTATAGCCAATGTAACACTAGATCATCATCATCATGGTGATTTCCACATTTGAGCCCTAGGTCCGGTATTGTAAATAAATTAAAATATGTTTTTTGAAATTCTTGTCCGTTTAACTGTTTGTCTGTATGTTCGCAAGGGGCGCAAAACTACTGAACGGATTATGACGCGGTTTTTCTATTAGAAAGATCTTGGTCAGACTTAAAACCTTAAAATCAAACGATTGTAATTGGTTAAGTAGAATCGAAGATATGACCAAAAAACGATAACCGACTTGCACGCGGGCGGAGCCGCCGGCATCAGCTAGTACTGATAAAATTGTAATTTAGTTGTTTCTGTACATTGGAGGAATTTAAAAAAAAAATTCTTGGTTGATGTTAAATGAACGATTCTGAACACAAAAATATATTTTTTAGAAGTCTTTTCTGTTTGTCTGTTTGTTCGCGATGGATGCAAAAACTACTGAACAGATTTTGAAGCAGGTTTTTCTATTAGAAAGATCTTGGTCAGACTTAAAATCTGCCATGTTTCTGATTGCAATTTATTTTTTTCGACATTCTACACAGCGCTTTCTAGACCCAAAGTAAGCATCGTTTAACTAGCTTATGTTATGGGTTCCAGAATGCGGATAAACATACTTATATACTTTTTTTTTTGTAAATACATACATATTATACATAGAAACACCCAGACCAATGCAAATAGACATATTCATGCATACAAATATTAGCACTGAGCGGGAATCGAACCCGCGCCCCCTTTTTTTTTTTTACGTGCGGAAATCCCTTCGGATACCCCCCCGCCGGCCAGTGGAGGTGGTTATGTCGTGTCTCGACAAAAACCGCACGGTGTCCTCCCCAAGTGTCCGTTGCCGGGCTACCCGGGTAAGCCCTCGAAAGGATAACCCCAAGGTTGCCGGCGGACTTTGGCCGCCACCGCGGCCTCGCCTGGTGGGGTCGGGTTTTATCCCGCTTCGGTGAGTTGGCAGGCGTGTGTAGGGCACACACGGCACGCCTCCGCCACGGCCTGCTTCTGTAAGGACGGCGAGTCGGCCAACTGCCGTCCTCAGGCCCCGATCATGGAGGTCGGTAGTCCCGGGCGTAGATGAGTCTGCGGCGTCCTCGCCGCAAACTGCGAAACTCGGGGGGCAGGGTTCTCTCCCGCTCCCTCTCCGCCGTCTCTTTCGCGCGCATTACTTGCGCAGACTTCGGAGATGAGGTCCGAAGTCCCATCGGCTATCGAGTACGAGCCCAAGGTACTTCATTGTGAGCTCGATGCCGATGCTTACGCCCCCTACGGTTATGCTGGTTCCCGCAGGTGGCCCCCTCCGAGGCCCATGGAAACACATAGCCTCGGATTTGTGGAGAGCCACCTCGAGTCCCAGCCGCCGTATTCGACCCACGACTTGAACAACCCCTGCCGTGGCCTTTAGTGCCGCGCTTCAGTGCGTTGCTCCCCGCGCCATAACGAGGGGGTCGTCAGCATAACATCCCTCGAGCAACGAACCGCACAGCACCCAGTCGTATCCGATGTTCCACAGGAGTGGCCCTAGAACCAAACCCTGCGGAACACCGCACGACACTTCTCGCCGCCCTGGCCCTAGCCAGCTCGGGTAAACTATGGCCCTCTCGGATAGGTATGCCTCGACAATGCGGCGGAGGTAAGGAGGCACTCCGTGATACGCGAGCGCCTCCCTAACGCAGCTCCAGGGTAGGGTGTTAAAGGCGTTGGCGATGTCGAGAGACAGCACCACCACCACCCCACCCCGCGAGACTACTTCCTCCGCCAGGCGCCTAACGCGCATGATCGCTTCCACGGTGGAGCGCCCCGGCGGAAACCGAACTGGTTGTCCGCCAGATCTGGCCCCACGTTCGTGAGATGCTCGACGAGGCGCTCTGCAATAATCCGCTCAAAGAGCTTGCACACCTCGTCGAGCAACACGATCGGCCGGTAACCGGATGGCTGATCCGCCGGCCGCCCCGCCTTCCGGATAAGGACCAGTTTCCCCGTCTTCCAAGCCTTTGGAAACTGGCCCCTTTCGAGGCATGCGCTAAAGAGCGCCACCAGTCGAGGCCCTAGTTCCTCCAGGGCCAGGACCCATGCTCGGCCTGGAATGCCGTCGGGTCCGGGGGCAGTACATTTCCGGGCTTTAAGCCGGAGCACTGCTACCCCCTGTTCACTCTCCCTGACTTCGGGCACATCGCTCTCGCTATTATCAGCGTCAGGCGCCTGAGGCGGAGCCATGCGCGGAGGAATATGTTCCTCCGCTCTCGCCGGGAACAGGGAGCCCAGGATTCCCTCCAGCCGCTCTGGCTGGAGGCTCTGGGTCAGTAGGGGCGCCCTTTGGCGAATTTTGCCCCTGACCGCAAGGTAAGGGCGCCCCCATGGGTTCTGCTCCAGAGACTCCAGCAGCTCCTCGCGGGAACCCGCGCCCCCTGTCGTAGCAGTCGAAGGCACTACCGCTACGCCACAGAGGCTGTCAAAATTGATTAAGTAGAACCGGAGATATGAACAAAAAAAGAAAACTGTCCTCCGCGCCAACGGAGAAATTAAAATAAAGGTTGGGTTATGTTAAATGAACGATTCAGAACACAAAAATATTTTTCTTGGAATTCTTGTCTGTCTGTTTATCCACGATGGACGCAAAACCTACTTAACAGATTTTGATACGGTTTTGTTTATCAGAAAGGTTAGAGGTTCAGACTAGAAATTTGCCGTAAGGTTGATTTTAATTGATTAAGTAGAACCGGAGATATGACCAAAAAGCAATAGCTGACCTCCGCGCGGGTGGAGCTGCGGGCATGAACTAGTGCAAAATGTTACACTTCTTTTTTGTGAAATTTTGTGAATACCGGAGATGGCCCAGGGTCAGTCGGGGTGCGAGGGATATGCTCTATGGGCAACCTTACACCCCTAGACTCGAGACGAAAGACGCGCGACGTGCGGTTTTAGGTAAGATTAGAAATTACTAAATTAAGATATGGAATATTTAGAAAGTGAGGATTGAGTCACAAATATCACATAATATTTAACTTATATAAAAGACTTACGAGTATTAAATTGGTAATCTTTCGTAGAAATTGGGTCCGATAAATTAATGCACGCCGGCGACAGGGTTGATCGCCGCGTTTCGGAACACTTTTAATAGAATTAATCTATTTTGGCAAAGGATTGGATAGCTTTCGTTTAATTTAGTATAATTTGAATACGTTTAACAACTGCGTTTACTGAAGGATTGTTATTCTAATTATTTAAAGCTATTGGAAGGTCAGTTGATGCTTATTTACGGAGTTATACTTCATGTTATTGTGTTATCTGAAATTTATTCAGCGATTTTTATTTCAGCTATGTAGATGATATCAATATCATGGCATGCTCAGTTTTCGTATTATTGGTTCCGTAGATACTAGTAGTATTTTGTGCCATTCTATAATCTCGGTGTACAATTAACTACTTTATTTCATAATTTGGTTTAAGTAAATTTTTATTCCCACCAGTTCTCATCAGCTAAATACGTTTTTCAAAAAAGGAATTTGCTCTCGTTCAAAAGTCGCCAGAAAAAGTGGTCAGAGTTCACCTGGCGCTTGTTTATTTAGTTGTTTCAAGTCCCACTGTACCCCCTTCTTCATGTACTAAGTGGAGTGGTACCACCAAAACAAAGGTGAAGCATAATTTGCCGTGGTGCCTTTATTGATTACATCTAAAGGTGTTTAATATAGAGGTTACAAAGATTCTGGGTGGTGAGAGAATTGCATCGTGATTCGGACGACTTTTGTTACATTATAGTACCTAATGGTAGATGACGTGATGTTTTTAAATGTACTTATTTTTATAATTTTTTGTTACTTATCTTTTTATGTGACTGCCATCCTCGGTAGCTTAGCAGTTAAGGGGCAATCTTAAGATCGAAAGGTCCCGATTTCGAATCCTAGCCATTACACTACTGAAGCGGACTCACTTCTAACACAAGCAATTTAGCTTAGCTAGAGGGATTAACGGGAATACTAGTAATTTCGGTTACTGTACTAGTAACTTTAAAAAAATCTTTCACAAAGGTATAAAATAAATATTTTTACTTTCGGTCCATTGTGCCTATTTGATTGACCTAACTAACATATAAAAAAAAATTTTTGTACATTCTTTATCCAATTCTTCAAGTTACAAATTAAAACGAAGTAATATATTTTGGTTTCTCTTAAACTAAATTACTTTAACATAGGTTGAAGATCAACCTAGTCACTAGGCACTAGTATCTAGGCATTAGAATATTGAAGAGGCATAGCAGGTTGTGTTTCCGCCAAAGCAGAGTTATGTTGTGTGCACACGCGATGTGCTCTCACGCTAACACGAAGTGTTGGTTTAGTTTTAGCTTTTAAGTCTTTTTTTCGGTTGAATTGCATTCAGTAAAGTTATACAGATAACAGAAATTATGAGACTCAATTGAATTATTATCCTTTATTTACCATCTCTGACCGGTCAAAATGGAAGTCAATGGGGGAGGCCTATGTTCCGCAGTGGAATTCCTACGGCTGATACGATGATTTACCATCTCCTTATTCCCGCAAGCACGAGACCTCATCAGTTCTAGACTTTATGATTAGGACAGTGATCTCTGCTAGACGATAGCAAATAGGAGCATTACCATAACATATCCGCGTGTGTTGGGTATTTTTTACAGGTGTTTAATTCCCTGCAGTCCGAAAGGGCCCTGTTTCTAACGGTTGTAGGATAAATTTACTGCTCTGAATCTTAACTATGTGTTTAGTCTGATCTTGATGATAAAGAGGGATGAACAGAGCTTTGAGAAGAGCAATTTATTATTGTTAGAAGCAGAGTCAACTTTGTACCTAGTAGCACCTTTAAGATGAACATGTACTATAATTCATTCCATACATAACCATACTTACTTGGTTCATAATTAGAGCCAGGTTGCAAACCTGGAGCACTTCTGTCCAGAATAGGCGGCTTAAGGTGATTTGAATGCACTGCATTCGGACTGTTTGCAATTAAATGTTTCCATTTCAATAGTGAGCAGGAATAAAGTAAACCTTTGAATGGCTTTGAACCTGCTGAAGAGATAGAGTTCCTTATAGTCTTTGAATAGCGGTTAAAATATTGTATGTCCGTTTTAAAATAGTAAATAGACTTGATAAGAGGACGTATTAGGTACTATTATTTTGTAGTTAGACTAGACTTTTGAGAACAAGTATGCTACTTGTAATTTTTATTGTGGACTAGCTACGCGTGACTTCAACTGCGTTAAATTTTACATAAAAATCCAAATGAATGTAAAAGCGTGTGAGTTTTTTTACTTGCTATATATAAAGTTACGCATAAGCATCTTTCCCATTGGGGTAGGCAGAGATAACATGATTCCACTATCTATGAACTACGCAATCACCTTTCGCTTCTTCTACTTCCTTGATTGTTTTCATACATAATTATATTTTACTTAATCACGAGAAAACTAAACTTGGGTAAAAAAACGGGTATACAATTTTTTGTTCCGAAATCAGATGATTCTATACTTCCACTTTATCCTTTTTAGGAAGGGAACTCCAAAAAAATTATGTAACTATTATTAGTAACAAGCTATACAGTAATTAAATGAGTCTCCTACATGTTGTCCATTCAGCAACTGAACATCCACTAACAGTAAACAAATTGATTGTGCACACCCGGCTCAACATGTGATGACATAACGTTTTAACTACATTACAATCTAGCTGAAATCAGCAAATCGATATAATTTATAACATTATTCAAAGTTATAACACATTATAATATATGGGTATAGAGAACAGAGATTGCTCTTAACGATACGACCGCCCATTGTACCTACTACGAGTATATATTTACACTTAGTATGATTTATAAAATAATGAATGGTGTGCAATAAAGAGTATCTGTTTATCTATCTATCTATCTATTTATCCATTGGGCATAGTTCAATAAAATGAATATTTCTTAAACAAATTGTTGAAATTAACATATTAAGTAAAGAAGAGTAAAAGTGACATTCGTTCTTAATATATTTAATTTTTCTTTTTTGTTTGTCTTAACTGGTGGTAGAAATTTGATGACACAAATTTGTCACAAAATTCGGCCGGGTGGGTACCACCGTGCACGATTGCGAAATACCCTCCATAGTAATCCAATTTCGGTTTGATTGCGTTCAGGGGTCAGCAAGTGCATAGCCGGGCAGGGGGATTGTGGTCGCAGCACTAGTGGGACCGGTGGGTGTCACGCGGTGCTGCGACCACAATCCTTTTCTGATGAGGATGTCAAGCTGAGTGCCACCATTGTTAACATGGTACGTGTATGTAACCCTCTTTCTTGAGACTTTACCTTCAGCTTACCATCAGTCGAGGTGAAGTCAATTTGAAGTGTCCTAAATATAAAAAAAAGTTCTATTAATTCTTATGACGTCATACCTTGTTATTTCATACAAGTTTCCATAGTGATTACATTTTTGACATTTAATAAAAAAGCGGACCGAAGTTTGTGGCAAGCGGTACCATGAAACGCATTTATCCCGCAATCCGGCTGGATGACGGCACGTAACACTTCGTTCGGCCTAAACGATACCAAAAGAAATCTGAAATAACTTCATGGTACTTAAGTGTCATGGCAGACGTGTCTTTCATTCATGTTTCGTGCGGGTCCGAGGTTTTTAATCTTAACCACTTTATTATGATTATTTCCATAATTACTAGTCCTTTAAGAATTTTCTTTCCCCGGATGTACATTACAGCAGTACCTAATACTGTTATAAGAATGATTTACTCATAGCCTAGGCGGGAAAACGTATTTTCCTAATTTTCCTTTACACTTTTTTTTTTTTTTTATTACCAACCGATTTGCTAATATAAATGATTGGTTTTAATTCATTTTACTTCTACTTAGTAGATATAGTATACTCAGTATCGAGCCGATCAACAACAATAGCAACCTGCTGAAAGAATGTGTAAATTTTCGCATAAAATCTAACTTAAGTCGCTATTAAGATAGGCGGGAGGCTGCGTATAAGTCGAAGGCGCCCAGCGCCCAGGGCGGATTGAGAACGCTGGGCGCCAGTCCGCGTGCGAACGCTGCCCGTGACTCACGTGTTGGTCCTCCTCATATTTTTGGAGGGAAAACTTGGAACGAGTTGTGCGGGCAAAATGTTTCAGTAGATTCATAATGTTGGACGTAAAGAAATGAATTTGGAATTGCAGTGAACATTTAAAGTATGTGAATTTTTATGACTGTGATGTGGAGAAACGACTTAAATGGATAGTTCAGATTGTGATGTTTTGTGACTGCAGAACGATGAAAGGTTTGTCTTAGATTTGGAATCTCGTAACGTATATTATTATAAAACTGTAAATTAATTGCGTCCGTACACAGGAAATATAAAAAAAAAATTGGGTTCCGTTAAATGAACGATTCATACCACAAAAATATATTATTGGAATTATTGTGTGTTTGTACGCAAAAAGTACTGAACTTCTGATGCGGGTTTCTCTATTAGAAAAGGTCAGACTTAAAATCTGCTGTATGTTTGTAATCAAAGATTTATTGAATGATAATTGAATAACTGGGTACTTTTAAATTTTGTGAGATCAGATACCTAAAAAAATGTTGATCTTCTACTGTTCAATATTATTGTTTGTGGTATGAGCATAGGTAATAAATACAACAGTAGTATTTATGTTACCAGCAAAAATATCACCATGACTCATATTAGGACAAAAATTTCATAATGTTATTATTAGATGTGCCGGAGATTACGTTCAGGTGGACTTGGATCTGGGTTATAATTTATTTGCGGCAAAATCTCAAACTGAGCACCTAAACCTATTACTAACCCTTCTAGAATCAAGGTGGCCAAAGTTACTCCTTATAGCATCAGCTATCTGCAGTACAAAAACCCCTCAATTCAGCATAGCCAATTCGGAAATTACCGGGAACAAACAGACAAAAAGACAGACTGACAAAATACTTAAAAATTGACTTATTTTGTTAAAAGTATCGTAAATATACCTACTCATAGTGCTGGCTATATGGGTAGGAGCCATTGATATATCAATGGTAGGAGCAATGGTATCGACGCATGTTGCGTCCCAAACCAGAGTCCTACCCATTTTCCATGGCATTAATGACATACCGTCCAGTCTCTTGCCATCGTCGCGTGCCAAACCATTTGGTTCAAATACATCTGGCACACCGGCAGTGACAAGAACACGTCGGATTATGTCATTGAGGCTGGCGTGCCGTGGTATTCGCCCAGCGCTCCTGCAGCACGATAAGCCATGGTGTCCGAACCTGTCGACGGCTTCACCACAGCGACATCGATGCGGAGAAACGCACGGGGCACCTAAACGAAGGCATGTTGCGATGCGGAAGGTAAATATAATAAATAAATATAAACTGACTGTATTTCCTCCATCATATACCAAACGCTTATAACAATACACATATTCATGTTATTGATATAATGCAAGGAGTTACAATTTCATCATACTTCGTATAACTAAATTACCATACCCATAGATCTATATTTGCATTTTAAACGCAGTGTAAACGAAATTCTCAATTTAAAAGCTGAGCAATATTCCGAGCAAATGGGTCGCACTCAACTGCCGGCACTGAATAAAGCGTCACTTCTAGATAAACGTTCACTCTACTCTGATTTATATTATGACCTAGTGTGAACGATACCTCGCTTAATCTTCAAAAATTACCTCTCCTAAAAATATGCGAAGTTGCATAGTTTAGTAGACGGTAGCTTGGTGGTTAAATAAAATATCACATCGGGTCTAGAAAAGCACATGAGTTACTTTTTCTTACGGAAATAGGTTCCTGTGATCCTGTTTTTCCAAAAAACGGGATCAGTAATTAATACGGTTGGAGCAACGGGCATAACCTTATATCAAACTTCGTCCGCATTTAGTTTGGAATAGGTCAAGGTATTTTGACTTCGGCAGTAGGTGTCAATCCTAACATGTATAAAGTTATTTCATTGTTATATTTTCAACTAGCTGACTCGGCAAACTTAGTTCCGCCTTAGAATAAAGTTATGTTGGTTATCTTATCAACTGAATTTATTTCGTGAATGTCCCCATACTCCGCGGCATTTAAGACCCGAGAGGGTATGAGGTTTTGGTCGGTTCGAGTCCGACATAACCATACCCACTGATCGCCGTGGGGGTAACCATGACGAATTCTGCAAAAAAGAAAAACCACAAAATGGCACATATACTGTGCTGTGTGTAACTTTGGAGACAAATCTAAAACATCAAAGATCATGAATATTGGTCCATTCTCGAGTTACAAACGGTCATCACTAACACACTTGTATTACATATATATATATAGATTATTTATTTTTGTATTTTCAATTTACTTATTTTTGAAAGTTGTGAGGTTTAGATGTACCTTTTTTATCGTGCGGAAATCTCCTTGGATACCCCCCCGCCGGCCAGCGGGGGCGGTTATGTCGAGCTTTAACCGACTAAAACTGCACGCCGTCTCGGGTCTACAGACGCCGGGGTGTAAGGTTGCCCATAGAGCATATCCCTCGCACCCCGACTGACCCTGGGCCATCTCCGGTTTCGAGATGGCCCCCTCGGGTTTGGGAACCACGGTGTCCCCGTCTTGCCCCGGTTTGGGGGAGGGGCGCTAGTCGCCCCACCGTCCCGGCCTGCTTCTGCTGGGGTGACAGGTGGCCTCACCCGCCACCCCCAGGCCTGCGCTCATGGAGTGACCACACCCTAAAAGAAAGTTAATGCAAAATTTCCGCTATTGCGTTATTGGCGTTCTCAGGTCAAATTTTGGAAAATTAATTATCACATTATTTTCACAATTTGCTCATGAGCCAAATGGACGATCCTTGTGGCCGTTTCGATACCTTGCAAACTCATGGAAGGATGAACAGATTTTTAAATCACCGTCTCAATTTCACAGGATAAGGAAAATAATGATTCCTTTTGTTTATTGGACATCATAGGTAAGCGCCATACAAGGGGTGATGGACGGATGGATGGTATTGTTACTCAATTACGTCAGAACACCTGCAGCTAGTTTTCCTGGGAAATCGAGTGGTAGTTGCAGGCAGCACCTAGTTGAAATATAAATAATTATATAATCCTCCGAGAGCAAAGTTAATTATTATGTTGTTTATAAGTTAAGGAAAGCGGCGATAGCCTAGTGGCGTATGTAACGGACTGCTGAGACGAGGTCTCGAGTTCGATCCCCAGTCGCCCGGGGCACACACCTCTGACTTTTCGTAGTTCTGTTTGCATTAATAAATGTTAATTATCGCTCGCTTAACAATGTGCCCGGTAGATGGCAATAGGCTCGCCTCCTATTACATTGGGACCTTAACATAACTGGCGAATCGTGGGTGTGTAATACACCTCTGCCTACCCCTTCGGGGATACAGGCGTGAAGTTATGTTATGTTATAAGTTTATGAATGGTTTTTGAGCTTCGGAATGGGTTCATCTAATTTTTTTGTTGAATGTACCTTAGCTAGTAATCCGAAGCATAGGTTTTCAATATTCCGGCTGTCTTCATACGTCAGAAATTGTTAGTTAATGAATATTACTTTTGCTCAGCTGAATAAACAAAAATAGGTTTACGGATTTTATGTATTTTCTTAAATAGAAAACAATTTTATGATAAATATACATTCACATGAATGCAGGGCCTCGATTTTGATATTTTATATTGAAGCAAGCCACTTTCCACCTTCACTTTAAAAAATGCCATTTAATTTTAGACTTTCTCGGTAAACAGTTAGTCTAAAAGTAAATGAAGAGAGTTCATTGCAAATTTGCATTAACTCTACAAAATAGGCTTTTTTTTTTTTGGACTTCATTTTTATGACGATTATAGTCTAAAAGTGTAAGAAGTCCCTCTAACATCTTTCGGGACCCAAGCCAACCTCGTCTGCCCGCGGTGCACTCTGCTGATTAACGGAGAAGGCTCTGGCGACCCGCTAACACGCACTGGACCAGCGCGGCGGGTTATGGTCCAAACCCCCCCAAAATTACCAAAGTCAATGGGGGAGGCCTATGTTCAGCAGTGGACTTCCTACGGCTGATATGAGTCTAAAATTAAATGGTTTTTTTAAGGGTTTCAGTGGAATAACACTTGTTAACTTGGAATAACACACCCGTAAACTTGTTTTAACACAAAATAGCAGAATTGACGCCCAGGCCTATGTTCAGCAGTAGACTGTAATAGACTAATTGATTGATTCAGGCTGCACCATCAACACGCGTCAGGCTTCTATATTAATTAGAGCAGTATACATTTTAACGGATTCTATCGTGAAAATAGCAAAGTACGACACTATAAGTTCATTCTACTTAAATGGTAACACCAACAACTCAACATAGTTCGGAAACTTTGAGATAACATACTCTTCAAACTATGAGATAACCACTATCTTTAGTCTCCCCGTTATCATGGTTACTAAAAAGCAGTCGAAACATCGGGACCAGTGTAAAGAAATATATAAATATTCCAAGACAAATCTAAATAAAACTAAGCAGAGCTTTCCATGTGGATTCTGAAATGTGGATAAACATATTTAAATAGTTTTTTTGTAAATAAATACATAATATATTATACATAGAAACACCCAGAACTATGCAAATATACATATTTGCACAGAGCGGGAATCGAACCCGCGACCTCTGACTTAGGAGTCGAACACACTACCACTACACCAAATAAATCGTAATAGAATCCGTTAAAAATAGTTTTGTTTCAATGTGATACATGCATGTAAATTGCCTACAATATTATGTAGAGTAGAAGGTATAAAATAAAATAAATTAGGTAATTAAAAAATAAACCGTTAATAAAAAATTTATTCAAGGGAAAGCTTATATCGCGTAAGTTCTTTCTTTGTTTACTATTTGCGCTACAATCTTTTGAAATCAACCCTTGCATAAAATTATTATTATATACGTTTTAGTACAACTGAATTTTTTAATAAACGCTTGTTTAAAAAAAAAAATTATTAATAATGTTAAACTCAACTGTTTCGTGTCGTTAAAAAACAAAGGAGCCTAACCACGACCGGTCTATCTTGTTTAGTTCAGAAGTTTCTATGACCACCTACCGTTTCCACTTTCCGACTCTGGATATCATGGAGCATCAGAGTATTTGCCAAGATAAAACTAATGAACCCAAACTCGATAGGCTTGTCTTCTTTAGTTTAGGAGTTCCTTTGGACACTTTCTGACTCCATCATCAGACCAGCTCCATAGTGCCGTAGTGCGTAGCGCAGTGTCAACGAAGATACACAAGTATTCTAAATTTGAGTCTAATTGGAAAAGAAAGTTTGTCTAATTGATTTGACCCATACTAACAAACAAATAGAACAAGATATTGTCGGAAGTTTACGCGAATGTGACACATTGAAATAAAACTACTTTTTAATGGATTCATCCCGATTTATTTGATGTTATCTGATCTAACAGAGCAAGTTAATAAAAGCTTGTAAATAAAATCAACTTTTATTCTACTAACTACTATATTATTTTCAACAGAATCTACAGTGCAATGGGTGATTATTACACTGGCAGTATTGGAAGTGGGTGCGAGCGACAAGCGACCGCGGTTCGTAACAGAGCCGCCTGCTCGTGTGCTATGGCCTGCCACGCGTGGCGCACACGCACTCTGCCGCGCTACAGGACATCCACCACCCGACATACACTGGGTCACTGCCGAAGGACAACTTCTTACTACTATACCTGGCCTGAGGTAAATTTAACTCATCTTACTTCTTACTTTCGTAGGAATTATAAATGTGATAGTTTGGATGGATGTATGTTTCTAACTCAATCATGCCTGAACGGCTGAATGAATCTAGATGAAACTTGGCACGAATATAGATTATTATAGAATGGAACAGCACACCAGTCAATTTTTTTTCGAAAAATGTACGAGTTTCCTGGGATAGATCCCACAACTTAACTTTTATTTAAATACCAGGGCCTTCAAGAGATTGGCCTAGGCCCCGAAGGTACACCTCTGGCTAGCTACCCCTTTAGCCTACCCCTTTATGAATGCTCTAAAAGGGGGTGTAGAGGGCATGCAAGTTTCAGAAGAAATCGCTTAGGGTCCCTAAGCGATTTCTTCTGAAACTTGTGAAGATATAATCTATACGTACCTAAATAGCCAAAAAAAGGTTAAAAAATATCGGCATGTGTTCAGTAGTACTTTTTCGGATTCCCATACATTTATTAGAGCACTGTTTATTCAAAAGTCTAATAAGTAGTAACGTGAAAAAATAAAAGTAAAATATTTGTGAGCACATTTTTTTTGATTTATTAGTTTTTTTTAGCGCTTCTACTTATCAGTCTAATGAATAAACCATTTCATAATAAATACGTGGGAGCCGTAAAAGGACAAATTGTGAACACGTGCCGATGTATTAATTTAACATTTATAATTTTCTTTCGACAGCGCTCTAATAACACCTTTGATATGTTGAGTTCACAGGTACCGGTAATCACTTAATATCAGCTAGGCCATCTTGTCAGCTAAATAAAATTCACATAGTTAATTTTCCCCTTGAAATTTTGATGCCACGATGCACCAGTTCCCCGAATATTGAATTTGTAAAACTTCCACTAACTCGTAACTTTTGACAAATGCAGCAGCTTTCTGCTAAAATATTGAAACTCGGTTGGTGTGCTACTTAATGCTGGAATTTTTGCAGGTTACCATTTACAGCTAACACAATTTAGGCACAAAAATGTTTGGATTTATTTCTATTTACTTGTTAAACTGCAGCTGGACCGTGGATATAGCGAATTGCTGAATGAAAGGTGGGAAGTCTCAGTCAGGTTACTTATTTACTTAAAATTTGATTCACATGAGAATGTACAAATACTCACTTACTGCTGGAGGCATTATCTAATAGTCTATCTTGGGGTGAGGCCAAGATAAATTGAAGTAGGTGTGCTAATGATTTTGACCGATGACTTGAAAAAAATAGCTAGGATAGTGTGAAGGCAGAGGAACAGGTGCTATGGCTCACATTGGAAGAAGCATACGTCCAGCCGTAAACTGCAATTTTAGTTTGGCTTATTGATTAATTGATAATATATAATTGTTATAGAAAAACGTAGAATTAGAAATTTTCAACATTCAAATCACCGATCGTAGAGTTAATAGTACTGCATCTTGGAAGTAAAGGAACTTTGTAGTTTCATTGTTACCTTTAGTATCATGGAAGGAACTAAGTAGATCGAAAAAACATATAAAGGAACCACTAAGCCTAATCGACTTTATTGCTAAAGATACGTGCACAACTACAACCTCTTGTGAAAACTCTATTTGTATCGAGTAGTATATGACTAGATACAAATAGCGACAACACGATAACTCACGATAACACTATATGTTATCGTGAGTTACTTAGACCCATCGGTTGATCGGTCTTTCGATTGCTTCGATTGGGTGTTAGTGAACTGTGGGCTAAAGTCGCCGACGGGTCCATTAAATAAACTAGTCTAACTTTACGTATATTTTACAGGAAAGCGATACGCGCTCGAGCAACTTGATATTTACTGCGAATACCCGACACGAAATCCAGACTATGTTTTCAAGCACGCATATTGCTTCTATGTTTCGTGAATTATAATACCAGATATACTCGTAGATAGGAAAGTTTCTTAATAATATGCTCACAGATATAAAACACTCCTGAATGATCCACGTAACAAAAGGCTAGTTTATCCCCATAAACCGGGCATATTTCGAGACTTGGTGCTGCTTGTATTCTGAAAACTTACACCGTCTCAAGGAATTGGTTTGCTTTCAAGAGACGTAGAAAACGTATAGGTATATAAATTTAAATCGATGATTGCGTGCGAATGATTGCGAATGATATATAAGTAACGGCCGGAACTAACTAACTAAAGACTTGACGGCCTCTGTGGCGTAGCGGTAGTGCATTCGAGTGCTACGACAGGGGGCGCGGGTTAGATTCCTGCTCAGTGCAAATATCTGTATGCATGAATATGTCTATTAGCATTGGTCTGGGCGTTTGTATGTATAATATGTACCGTGGAACCCATAACACAAGCTAGTTAAACTATGCTGACTTTGGGTCTAGAAAGCGCTGTGTAGAATGTCATAGAATATTTATTTATTCATATATATATATATATATATATTTATATATATATATATATATAAAGAACACCGGTTTGTTCAATCATTACCAATCGTTTCAGATTCAGGGCTTCCTTTTACTTGTGTACTCCAAGTTGAAGCTAGCAAGAAAAATTTAAAATCTAGGTGTAGTTATTCCTCATCACAGTAGGTTTTCATGAAAAAGTAATTCCATATAGTAGTACCAATACTACTAGTGATTTAAGAAAGGTAAGTTAGAAAGCGCATTAACCCATTAAAAAGTTAGTCACAAATTTTGTTGCGATCGCTTGTCGAGAAGCGAGAAGTAGTTTCTCCTTTTAATCTTATTAAAAGTACTGCACTTATCTGCATGTCTATATACATGCTACAGACTGCATGCAATATCACTACTTGGTTGTCTTGAAGACAACACAAAAGGTATTGAAGATGTAAAAACCGTTTATTTATTCAGACGAAGTACCACAATTTAGAGTTAAGTTAATAACATAATCAAAGAGATACGTCCCAATAAAAAGTTTAGGTTATCCAGGCTTGTCTACGCTTGAATAATTATTACGCGCAAGTAAATATCTTTAGAATAAAAATAAATTATTATCTCTAAACGCTAACGACAAAGTTATGTCAATTAATCTTGGCTGAAATTTTAAAAGAAAAATGTATCTACATTAAGCAAGCGCCGGGTGTTCAGAAGTTTTTGCTTCCAGAGTGTCTAATGACTAACGGCAAGCGACTCGACGAGTTTTGTATTTTTAATAAGGCCTTGTGTAAGTGTAGCCGCGACTTTATCAAACTTTACTGTGAAGACATTTTATACTTCTTAGTAAGAGTTTTTCCACTATTTAATTAAAATTAAAAAGATTTTTTGTTGTGAATATATAATTATCTAATTCTACTTGTGCGCGTTGTTTTGATTTAATTAGTACAGATACAGGTACTTATTAAAAGAATCTTTCTTTTTTTTAGAAGGCGTGGATGATAATATTTTGTAAAAGCGGAGTGGCCTAATTTTAAGTTAATTGGTATTTCTATGTCTACCTAATTGATAGAGAAACGGCGGAGGAATTGCGCGGATGCAAGTTAATTCGCAGTTTCTTGATTCTTATGGGCGCCTGGACATGTTCTGGCGCTAATCCCTATGAGCTCTCACCGTAACTCTGACCGGCAAGAGGCTGCAAAGGGTTATTGAGGTTACGGTAAGATATGCTGCAGGTGGGTGATTTCGATGTATATATTTTTTGAAAGACGGTAAATTCATTATAACACAAACCGTTTAGTGTGTATGTGGTGTTAGTCAGAGGTACGGGTTACCTGTCAGTCGGGGTGCAAGGGAAATGCCTTATGGGCCACCTTAACACCCGGCGTGCAGTTTTAGCCGGTTCAAGCCCAACATAACCAACCCCGCTGGCAGGCGGGGGTGTATACGAGGGGATTTCCCCACGAAAAAAACATGGTCAGTAACGTTGGCACGTTGGAGCTGGATGTAAGAAAACCTCTAAAGTAATTATACATACCTACATACATAACTTCACGCCTTTATCCCCGAAGGGGTAGGCAGAAGTGTATTACACACCTACGATTCGCCATTTATGTTTAGGTCCCAATGTAATAGGGGGCGAGCCTATTGCCGTGTACCGGGCACATTACTAAGCGAGCGATAATTAAAATTTTTAATACACACATAACTACGAAAAGTCAGAGGTGTGCGCCCGGAGCGACTCGGCATCGAACTCGAGACTTCGTCTCGGCAGTCCGTGATGACGTACGCCACTGGGCTACCGCCGCATTTATGATACAAATAATTATACAACACACATACACATACACACATAAATTATAAAACAGTAATTATACAAATTGTTTATTATATCTTCATTCCTATTTCCTTGTTGTTTTAGTAAACGAAGACATGACATGCTATTGATGATGATGAGTTTTATACTTAAACAGTAAAAGGTGATTTTAAAGGATACTATCTAGAACAGCAGTGAAGATTACTTGGATCCATTGGCATAATTACTTCCCTTTGACATCCAAAGAGAAAGTCAAAAAACTAATCGATATCCAATTATTAGTTGCCAAAAGTCAGTCTATTTTGTCACCAACTCACTACCAAAACAGAGGCAAAATGTTGTGTGGAGTAACTAATTTGAGTTTCCCTGTGGGGTGCCACTAATAAATTGGCTGAGTTTCCGATCGGAGTCCGTTAGGGCCAAGTTGTGAAGCGAGGACGTGCCGGTTCGGCGTACCTATGTGTTGAGTTGCAAACTTTGCTGATCTCCAATATACTTTGAGGGCTCAATTATCTCAGTCTGACCTGTTCGCTAACTCCATGATCTTTCAAATTCCCCACGCGAGTACTGACGAAGTCATTATTCAATGACTAGGGAGTTTTTTTATGTCTACGTGCGCATGAAGCTGTTATGGTAGACATTTAAAACTCGGAATCGATCGTGGATTGTAATCTGTCACTTCTAATCTGAACAAATAGTTAAAAAGTTACCATTTATTACAAAATTAGTCTCACTCACTGTCTTGGTGAATGAAATCCTCTGTAGTAGGACCGAAAACAGCGTTGACGAAATGTGGTGTTCATACGCCTCTGTCTACTCATTCAAGAAAAAATACACATGACTTTATATTAAATATCGTGGACCATAACGTATGCATGAGGTTTAAAGTAAGGTATAAAGGTGCAAACATTTGTAGGAAAATTCGTAGTGACGCGTATAGAAGCGATAGACATTATCATGCGATTTTGTCCCGTCCCGAGCAAGGATAAGTTTCTACATTCCACGGGCTCAGCGAAAGGAACGGCACGGTATTGAATAAAACTTGCGACTTTGCAAAGTGTTAGTGAATTCTACCTATTGTACAGGAACGACTACGGTTGGAAAAATATCTTCATTTTTTAATAATATATTTCTTTCTTTATTATAACTAAATTTTTAAGGATTTGTTAAATATATATATTAAGGAACATCTGACCAAGACCATTGCACAAGAAAAAACCGCATCAAATTCGTTCAGTAATTTTTGCGCCTATCGCGAACAAACAGACAAGCAACCAAGAATTCCAAAAAATATTTTTGTGTTCAGAATGGCTCATTTAATTTAACCCAAGTATTTTTTTACAAATATCTCCAATGTACAGACACAACTAGATTTGTATCTTTCTTTACGGCAGGTAAATAAGTTTACTCTTTATATCATTTTAATATATTCTCAAACATTGTTTGCGCATAAAACTGATTAAGACCAGAATAAATTCTGATATAAAACAATAAAGAAGGCGACTACGAACACAAGTTATTTATGATCATTATTTCGTAGTATATATCTTCTTGAAACATAACAATTCACTTGCTCAGCCCATGCAACGCACAAGTAACTCTCAATTGCCATACACTCCACTTGTGGTAAATAAACGATTATGGTGACAGTTGACTTATATCCTCGGAACAGCGATAAATGGCTAGGATACTTTCACACGCTAGTCTAATTTTATTGTGATATTACTAAGTCCTAGCTTATTTACCCGACTGCATCAGAAGGAGGGTTATGTTTCTCAAGAAAGTGTGTATCTATGTATAATTGATCGGCACATTCTGCCTGAACGGCTCAATGGGTTTTAGCTTGAGAGGTATCGTTAGATTCGTATTTACTGTGAGAGTGCTACTGGGTATATCAAAATAAAAAATAAACAAAATGGCGGATTTTTAGCGCTAAAAAGTATGTTGTTAAGAAAATATTTTCACTCAAACTTAACGAGTAGGGTATCAAAATGAACAGTTTTAAAGGGTGATTTCAAAAATATATATACCATAACTAAAAAGTATACAATAAACTAACTACCCCACGAAAGACCGAAACAAGCTTGATGGTAGGCGGGGCCTCTTTAATTCTTTAGGTGCCAGCATCCCAATTGTAGAAACGCTAATGGAATCTATTGTAACAGAGTTGATAGTGGGTAGACAAGGGTATCTCATTAACCGTGATTCGACATTCCATTATCGGTGTGATTATATTTGGTCCCTAAGGTAACTGCGAGGTTATGTTTTGTTAAACATAATACGAAGGTTTATAATAAGCAATTTACAGAAGAATACTTTCATATTTTTCATATGAACGTTGTTGTAAACATGTTGTATGAACATTGAAGTTTTTGAATACGAAACGAGAGTAGCAAGTTGGTTTTACCACGTTGACGCGTATAACTGACAGTATATTGTGAGGCTCTGTGTGAAGACATAAGGGTCGTTTTATATATTCTATTCGGTAAAATAAACGTAGTTTGGATTAGTTACGTATCACGTCCAACTCGTGTCAGCAGTAAATAGTAACAAGACGTTGTTTACCCTTGCCAAGTTGGAAACTTTAGACACCTGTGAAGTTATTCTAAGGTTTATTCGTGGAGACAATTTGATCCAAGTATACCTGCACACTGTAAAAACTGATGTATTTAGAAAGAAACTATGCTTAGTTTCTTACCCTGCTGGGTACAGTAGCAAAATTGGGCACACGTAAGTTTCTCACTAACTCCAAATGTGATAGCTCTTTGTGACTAAGGAAAAAAAAAAAGAATTATCAAAAACGGTGGCGGGCTGAACAGTTTTTCATTCTATTAATTAAAACGATTCCGTTTCTGTGGAACTTAGCCGGTGCTAGGTCAAAACTTTAAAATGATTATTTCGACATAGATATTCGAGAGGATTTTTTTTTTTTTTACGTGAGGAAATCCCTTCGGATACCCCCCCGCTGGCTAGCGGGGGTGGTTATGTCGTGTCTCGACTAAAACCGCACGGTGTCCTCCCCAAGTGTCCGTTGCCGGGAGATTCGAGAGGATACTGAAATATTTATCAGCTTATATCTCATTTCCTAAACTACCCTACATGAAATAGGGTACCAAATATTAAACAGTGGAGTAGAAAATTAGATTTCCATGTCAATATGTGCGCATATAAACTTGTATAGGATGTTTGTGTCAGCAGAAAATTGGCTGTGATCGAATATCAACAAACATCTGTAGATAACCTGTCAAAGCAACGACACGATGACAGGCAAGATTGAGCATAATGGGAACTCTTTACAGATACAATCATGGATCTGATATGCGTAGTTTTCTTTGATGTTATTTTTCAACAGTTCTAAATTATCCCAGCGAAATTATTTTTCGACCCCAGTTAGAGTTAGGGGTTATTTTTATGCTACCAAGGCAACAAATTAATATAATAATAATAGTGTTGAGGGATATACTGCACAGTTTTATCTAGACCCATACTGATATTGATTTCTCGAAATCGAAATTTCGACCGCAGGTGAGTTGTGACTTTTGATAAACTGTTGGGACCACATTTGCCCAATCGTGGTTTTACAACTGGGCCAGGTATACCCATGAAAAGTAACTAGAAGTCAAGTGGCCCACTCAGATAGATTCTAATACTGACCTGGTACTTATTTGTTACATTTTTCAGTGGTCAAAATCGTTAGGAGTAAAACTAAGTTTTTTCACAACTTCGAACAAATACAACTAGATATAAAATCTAGATAAAAATAAACCTAGATATTTAAATTATGTTCCATTTTCATTTGGGACTTAGAAATAAAAAAAGGGTTATCAAAAATATTACGAATTGTTCGGTAAATAATTATATTTTTACACATGCTATAAACATTTCTTTCGAATAACTCTTGCCTTATCAGGGGTCAACCTCTAGCCGACAAGACAGAAACATCTAACAATAACAGAGAATCGGAGAAAGAAACCTCCCATCATTAGCTACCATAGAATCCCTTGTAAATTAAAAAGGTTTTATTCCGACACCTCGACATGCCCTCGAGGAATTCATAAGTTCTTTTTACCTGTGCTGTTTGAGTAAACATTTCTCACCGACCAGGTTTTTATCTACGAGTCTATGTTTTATAAACTTAATTTTATTCGACTGATTTATATAAGATTACTAGCTGATGCCCGTGGTGCCGCCCGCGCGGAGGTCTGTTATCGGTTTTTGGTCATATCTCCGGTTCTACTTTACCAATTGTAATCAAACATACAGCAGATTTTAAGTCTGACCAAGACCTTTCTAATAGAAAAACCCGCATCAAACTCCGTTCAGTAGTTTTGCGTCCATCGGGAACAAACAGACCAACAAATAAACAGATGAACAGACAAGACCTTCAAAAAATATATTTTTGTGTTCAGAATCGTTCATTTAACATAATCTAAGTTTTTTTTTCCATGTGTTGTACAGATAAGTGATTTACAATTTAATAAAAGTATAGATAGAAGATGATAAAGGCGTCGTCATCTTCGTGTTGTGCCCCGTTTATCCGTTTTCTTGCTATTTCTTCTCCACTTCATCCATGTTAGTAAGACCATTAGCACGCATGCCATCCCTTACGACGTCAAACAGCACTTCTCGGGTGTATCCCTCCTACCACAGAAGTGGCATGGCCAGACATTTGTTACCCAGGTAACCTAGCGGTAAGATTAAGATAAAGTAACATACATTAATAATAATAATATTCTACGACATACTACACAGCTTGTAATATGAGTTCTAGAATGCGGATAAACACTCTTAGATATATTTTCTTATGTATGAATATTATAATACATGTAACCATCCAGACCAATGCAAATCAAATAGATATATTCAGGCGTACATAATATTTTTGCACTGAGCGGGAATCGAACCTGCGACGTGAAAACGTAGCAGTCAATGCTTTACCGCCACGCCACATAGTAAAAAGTTAAAAGGTTTGCGTTATTAGGCCTCCTTACACCCCAGCATCTGAGGACCCGAGACGGCGTGTGGTTTTAGTCGGTTCAAGCCCGACATAACCACCCCTGCTGTCCGTCGGGGGGGTATCTGAAGAGACGGAGAAAAAAAGGGTACCTACTTAGAATGGGAATATAACCTGCAACAATATTGAAATTACCCAATATGGGTTCCATCAAGGTGAATGACAGTGTATTCTGATTATATTGAGATCAGAGTGGGTTCAAGTACAAACCCCGTTGCAAGTTTTCATAATAAATTTGAAATTCTCGAAACCGGAGATGGCCCAGGGTCAGTCGGGGTGCGAGGGATATGCTCTATGGGCAACCTTACACCCCGGCGTCTGTAGACCCGAGACGGCGTGCGGTTTTAGTCGGTTCTAGCCCGACATAACCGCCCTCGCTGGCACGCGGGGGGGTATCCGAAGGGATTTCCGCACGATAAAAAAAAAAAGAAAGGTATAACAAAAGGAATACAGCATGATTAAAAATTTACGAAACAACACTAAAAACTTAACTGTGTTTTAGATACCATCGTTTACATTTTAAGGTACTTCCAAAAGTGGTTTTTCTCTACATAATAATTACATACATGTATCATGAATTTCCGCTACAACCTCGTTAAACTTTTCATACAGGCCCACCGGTTTCGGCTGCTTTAGTACAGTCCTGTTTTTTAGTAATACAAGCAACAATTTGTTGATAATAAGAAATACATGTTTTTCATCATCAGTCTTGATTGCCAAAAAAATTGTTAACAAGTTTTCCTGGTGATTAAAAAAGGGTGGCCGTGATTTGACGATGCCAGATCTTTCCTCACAGGATTAACTTGTGAACCTGGCTGTAAATGTAGAAGTATTGATCATAATATTTATGTTATTTTGTGATTTATATGAATAATACTAAAATTTTATTTTGGTCCGCGCTACTTTTTCGATGTCCACCTCACCGTATGTAATTCGTTCATTATGTTACCATAACTGATGTTGTTAGGACGATAAGCCTGCTCACTGTAGAAGTAATACGTTCACGTACAGAACCCACTGTTTTACGGTCTATTGTTACCAGTCGCAAATTAAGTTAATATGGAGTTCGCAACTTTGCTCAACCAGTTTACGTGAGGTTGACATCAAGAATACTGATATTGTACTGAATGAGACATGTACGCTTTGTTACATTTGAAACTTTTAGAATGGTGCACACATGAATCATAGTCGCCTCCGAGGCTTTCACCTTGGAGCTAGGGGTCTGTTGAACAACCTGCACACACCGCAACTCCGCCGCATGACTTTACTAGGATATATAATTACTTACATCAATCAATTAGCCCATTGCAGTCTACTACTGGACAAGTGACATTCCCAGATATATTTTGTTTCCAATGGCCACCACTGGGGGTGGTTGGGAATAAATATAAAATTTTGTCCCAACGACCACCCGGGGTGTCCGTTTTAAGGGTGGTGGTTGGTAACAAGCCGTTACATCCTAAAGATTGCGTGTATAAAAATATGAAATTTCATATAGCAGTATATTTTAGGTAAACTAAAATATTCAAGGGGTATGCATTTCAAAAACCGATAAATTACCGTATTATTAAAATGTTTATAGCTCAGTTTTTAAAAGGAACAAGTCACGTCTCAGAGGTGTACGCTAAGTTTGCTTTTTTTACAACATTTTTATGATTTACGACGCTATGCGACAAGTAGAAGTTTTTAAGAACTTGGCGCTTTACGAAATAGCTATATCTGAAGCTTACGAACGGTGATTACCGTCATAACGTACTTTTATACGAGCTAAGTTCAATCTAACGAGTTCGCCTGTTCCCTACCGATACCGCTCCAGTTAAAGTTTTGACGTGTCGTAAACGAGGATATTACACCGTGACAAATGAATGAGAATGAAACCTTGTAATAACGATATACGACTTTAGATTGCCATGGTGGTTATGGTGCCTGGAATTAGATTTTGCTAATTGTGTGTTTATACACATTAGAGAGTTCAACTTGGCGCTTCCCCAACCAAAGGTCCCTGAGCTTAAATTTCCCCCTTGTCAGAAGACGTTTAAATACTTATACAGATTTCTAAACAATTTCAACTTAAATTAATTTAAGAAAAAATACCGGTCAAGTATCAGTCAAACTCGTGCGCCGAGGGTTCCGTACCCTTTTTTTTTTCGTGCGGAAATCCCTTCGGATACCCCCCCGCCGGCCAGCGGAGGCGGTTATGTCGGGTTTGAACCGACTAAAACCGCACTACGTCGCGGGTCTACAGACGCCGGGGTTGCCCATAGAGCATATCCCTAGGGTTTCGTACCTACCCATTTTTCATTTATTTATTTAACAACATCACACAATAATATTGTTTCTAGAGTATAACTTGTAGTTAATAAAATTTACCTTAATTTTCAACTTCTTTTCTTTTTGTTATTTTTCCTTTATTATGTAAGATTTGTTTTTGCTCAACAAGACTCTTCTTTCAAATTTCTTGAATTTAGATCAATCGGAAATACCATGTGGTATTTCGACCCCAAACCTATAGGTTACTTCTGGTCGACCTAGAATTGTCAATTTTGGTTAAAAGCAAGGTCTTACAGCACAAGTAAACGGAAAATTCCGAAAAATAAAAAGTTGAAAATTAAGGTACATTTTGGTACTTAAAAGTTTTCGCAATAATCTAAAAATCACCCCGTTCCCTTCCAACATGAGGGGGCCCGATGACTCCTGCAGGACTCTACGGGGGTGTCGTGCGGCCCATGGCCCTTTATGGGTGCCCAATATGAGGCCCTGAAGGCCAGAAGTGTGCGGATGCTGCGCACTCCGCAGCAGGTGATGGCCAACAGGGTCATCAGAGGGTACCACACGATCTCCTTCGAGGCAGCGAGTCTCCTTGCCGGAACTCCACCATGGGACCTGGAGGCGAGAGCCCTTTCGCAACCAGTGGCGAAAGGAGGCGCGGAAGCAGGGACGGGACCTTGAGCCTCGAGAGATCGAGGCCGTGCAGTCCCAGCTCTGTCAGGATACGTGGTGGAGTGAAAGGAATGACTTGGGTGACCAAGCGTAGGACACGTGGCAATAGCGGCGGTAAGGCCTATCATGGAGGATTGGCTAGAGAGGCGACACGGAAGCCTCACGTACCGACTGATGCAGGTGATCTCCGGTAAGGGGAGCTTCGGGTACCACCTGCATTGGATCAGGAAGAAGCTAACGTCAGAGTGCCATCACTGCGACGCGAGCGAGTGCTCGGGGCTGCACATGCTGGTAGACTGCCCGGCGTGGGAGGTGCCGAGGTGTCACCTCGTGGCAGCCATCAGGGTGGGAGTCCTCTCACTCGGCAACATGATTGCGGCAATAGTGCGGAGCGCGAGCGCATGGGCCGCCTGCGAGCATGTGCGACTAGCACCCCCTTCCCCATTCCGGGGCAAGATGATAAAGATTTTGTTTTCTCTTTAATATGTTTTTTTTGTAACGAATATTGTTTCATCATCATCATCATCATATCAGCCGTAGGAAGTCCACTGCTGAACATAGGCCTCCCCCATCGACTTCCATTTCGACCGGTCTGTAGCGGCATGCAACCACCGAGTCCCTGCGCTCTTTGTTAGGTCGTCTGTCCACCTTGCGGGAGGCTTTCCTACGCTGTGCTTGCCGTTATGTGGTCTCTACTCAAGAACCTGTCTGCCCCACCGATGGCCGGTTCTCCGAGCTATGTGCCCTGCCCACTGTCACTTCAGCTTGCTGACTCGCTCTGCTATGTTTAAATCGAACAAATTGACAAAGAAATATTGGCTGTATTTAAATTTTTGTTATGAAATTTGTTACCCAAATTTATAGATAGTAGATCTATAAATTTGGGTAACAAATTTCATAACAAAAATTTAAACCGCATATACCTATTATATTTTATTTTGTACTATTATTTTGTCATTGATAATTCTAAAGTGAAGGTAGAGTTAGTTGTGTTAAGCAAGTTTTTTTTTTTTGGTTAAGCAAGTTTCATAGGTACTATTTGTACCCATGACCATATATCAAATAGAAAGAAATTTGTCACATTGTGTCACATTTTGTATTATAGGAATAAAAGGTATGTTTTTTGTTGTACCAGACACGTCTTGAGTGACGGTCGGCTGGTAGTCGGCGCGAGGCGATCACTCATGGACGCGGGAAGCAGCGGTGGAGCTACGCTTCGATGTCGGGCCTCAAATCGTGCGGGTACAGTATTTTCAAGGCCTGTGATGCTACAACCTGGTAAGTATAGACCGCAGGCAGTATTTATTTGTGTACTTTACTTGGTTGCTACTTTAATGTGTGGCTGCGAGAGTTCAATATGACACAAAAACCATGCAAGTAAAGTTAATGAAGTTAAGACAAGAATTAATAAATATTTGAGACAGTAAAATTATAAAAATGTTGATTGAATAATTAAAAAAAAAACATGACTGCCTAGCCGAAATCTTATCTTTATCTTCATATTAACCCTGAAAGCATTAAGACCCCGGTTTGGAGAGTCGTATACAAAGAGGGCTTGATTTTCTACCGGGATATAAATCTATGTTTAGAAATAAATACTTCCATATTCACCCTTATTGATGAGACTGGTATAATGTTATCCAAACATTATCATAATTTCGCCACAACCGTATAGTTTGACTTACAACAAATGATACCAAAACAAAGAGGTTAAATTCATTCGATCTAATTATAAAGTAAAAATAATAAATAAATTGTGAACCCCAAATATTTATATTTTAAAATAATTTGTGTTTCAATAATATCGAAGCTATAATAGAAACCTTAAAAACTGTAAACAACAGACTTGTGTAATAAACAGATGTACGGTAAGAGAGCGAAACAAATTACAACTTGGAGTCGAGTTGGACCAATTAACTTTCCGTTACAGCGAGGGAAATATGAAATAAAATGAAAAACAGCCCACGGTTCTGTGAATTTTTTGCACGGAAAACTTTTAATTAAGGGATTAAAAATGACATTAGAGTGAGTTCGCAGCATCGTAACTTTTCTTTTGTTCCTCGAATGTCCGCAAGCAAAACTGAAACAGGAGTCAACTTACGATTAGGTAGAATAGGAAAGTCTCAACAAAGCTTTATCTTCTGTTAAGCTTTGTTAAAAGCTTACTCTGACGCCCTTAATAACTGTACTAAGAAAAATATCTAGCAACAAAGTTTGTAACATTCATTAAGAGATAGAAGTTTCAGGTACTTCATGAAATGTTAAGAAGAAAAATAATTTAATCCTGTTATAATAAGTGTTTTTGTTTCATCTTTTCTATCGGAACGAATAAAATGTGTCTTGTATGAAAAACGCTTTGTTTATTATCTTCTTCTTCTTCGTTTCAACGGCCACGAGAGTTTAAGTAGATACAATAGATTACATAAATACAAATGTATACGTAATAGATAAATATAATATTATGTGTCATTAAATTTTACCGGTCCAAAATGCGACTAATGAAAGGGCAGCATCTGTGACCTCGATTAGGTCTTCCCTAGTGCAATTGGACGGGCACAGAGGACAGGACAATAGATGGGCCATATCCTGTGTTGCTGCACCGCAGTCACACTCCGACTCCGTGGAGTAACCCCGACCTGCAGCGACCCACGCCTGTCCGAAGACGATTCAGTGTAAGCCATGTAGCCTACTGCAATTTGTGACCCGCTGGCAGATTCTCCGCTGGTTGGATGAAGTCAGGAGGGACGGGGCAATTTAAGCTCCAGAACTGCTTCCTTGCTTCTTTAGGGTGGACTGTTATGCTATTTGTGGCCTTAATGAAGCTTTTACGGCTTTTTAGGCGGACTCGGGCTGCAGAGTGGTCGAATAAAGGGTGCCTAGGATCGGTTTCCTGCGAGAGTTTCTCCGTTTCACAGGCTACTTGTCGACGCACATGCGGTGGAGCGATGCTCGCGAGTGGATATAGCAGGTTGAGAGGGGTAGGTTTGAGGCAGCCCGTTATAATTCGGCACGTCTCATTAAGCGCAGTGTCGACTTCTTTTGCATGTGCAGAGCGATGCCACACTGGACATACATACTCACCCGCAGAGTACGACAAGGCGAGACCTGTTGTTCTAAGAACATGCGGGGCTGCACCCCAGGATGATGTTGCAAGTCGCCTTAGCAGATTATTCCTGGTACCAATTTTGTGTTTCACATTATGGCAGTGCGGTTTGTAGGACAGGGATCTATCTAGAGTAATCCCCAGATAGCGGGGATGTGGGCAGTGTTCGATGTCAACGCCTCGCCACGATATCCTAAGCGCACGGTTAGCTTCTCGGTTCCGCAGATGGAATACACACGACTGCGTCTTTGATGGATTTGGCCGTAGGCCATTTTTGATGTAATATTGGTTGAGACTCTCCAAAGCAGACGTCAGCAGTTGTTCAGCGTCTTCGAAGTGAGGCGATTGAGTAGCGAGCGCAAGGTCATCGGCATAAAGGAAGTGTCTCGTGTTCTGCAGTATTGGTTGGTCATTTGTGTAAATGTTAAAAAGAGTTGGGGCAAGAACACTTGGAGGAGACCGTTTTTCAAATTTCTCCAGCGACTTTTGGTGCTATTAAGGTGCACTTGAAAGCGCCGATTCCCAAGGATTTCACGTAATATCTGGACAAACCCTGTGTCCTTAATGATGTCGTGGAATTTAACGAGAAGTTGCTTTATGTTGACGGTGTCGTATGCAGCAGATAGGTCTACAAAAACGGCACCAGTAACTTGCTGTCGCTCGAAGCCGTCCTCAATATACTGAGTTTATTATAATAAAATGAAATTTTTGGCTTAATAAATAGGGACATAGTGTACCTATTTATTAAGCCAAAAGTTTCATTTTATTATAATAAACAAAGCGTTTTTCATACAAGACACATTTTATTCGTTCCGATAGAAAAAGATGAACACTATGTCGAGTTATGGCCATCAGGGAGTTATGGCCGTCAGAGAGTTATGGCCATCAGGGAGTTATGGCCATCAGGGAGTTATGGCCATCAGGGTCATCCGCGGGTACCGCACGATCTCCTTCGAGTCGGCGAGTCTCCTTGCCGGAACTCCGCCATGGGACCTGGAGGCGAGAGAGAGGCGCGGGAGCAGGGACGGAACCCCGAGCATCGAGAAATCGAGGCCGTGCAGTCTCCGCCAGGCCATCGTGGTGGAGTGGAAGGAACAACTTGGGCGACCAAGCGCAGGGCACGCCGCAATAGCGGCGGTAAGGCCCATCATGCAGGATTGGCTAGAGAGGCGACACGGAAGCCTCTCGTACCGACTGACGCAGGTGATCTCCGGGAAGGGGTGCTTCGGGGACCACCTGCATCGGATCAGGAAGGAACCAACGCCTGAGTGTCATCACGTAATATCTGGACAAACCCTGTGTCCTTAATGATGTCGTGGAATTTAACGAGAAGTTGCTTTATGTTGACGGTGTCGTATGCAGCAGATAGGTCTACAAAAACGGCACCAGTAACTTGCTGTCGCTCGAAGCCGTCCTCAATATACTGAGTTTATTATAATAAAATGAAATTTTTGGCTTAATAAATAGGGACATAGTGTACCTATTTATTAAGCCAAAAGTTTCATTTTATTATAATAAACAAAGCGTTTTTCATACAAGACACATTTTATTCGTTCCGATAGAAAAAGATGAACACTATGTCGAGTTATGGCCATCAGAGAGTTATGGCCATCAGGGAGTTATGGCCATCAGGGAGTTATGGCCATCAGGGTCATCCGCGGGTACCGCACGATCTCCTTCGAGTCGGCGAGTCTCCTTGCCGGAACTCCGCCATGGGACCTGGAGGCGAGAGAGAGGCGCGGGAGCAGGGACGGAACCCCGAGCATCGAGAAATCGAGGCCGTGCAGTCTCCGCCAGGCCATCGTGGTGGAGTGGAAGGAACAACTTGGGCGACCAAGCGCAGGGCACGCCGCAATAGCGGCGGTAAGGCCCATCATGCAGGATTGGCTAGAGAGGCGACACGGAAGCCTCTCGTACCGACTGACGCAGGTGATCTCCGGGAAGGGGTGCTTCGGGGACCACCTGCATCGGATCAGGAAGGAACCAACGCCTGAGTGTCATCACTGTGACGCGAGTGAGGAATCAGGGCTGCACACGCTGGTGGACTGCCCGGCGTGGGAGGCGCCGAGGCGTGACCTCGTGGCAGCCATCGGGGTGGGAGTCCTCTCGCTCGGCAGCATGATTGCGGCAATGGTGCGGAGCGCGAGCGCGTGGGCCACCGCCACCTCCTTCTGCGAGCATGTAATGCTCGCGAGGGAGATGGCGGAGCGCGCCCGGGAGAGGTTCAGAACTCTCCCGGCCCGCCGAGCCCACAACATGCTCACCGCGCGTCGCAGGCGACTCAGGCGCCGGAGGTCGCTTAACGACCTCCGTCCTCCATGAGCGCAGGCCTGGGGGTGGCAGGTGAGGCCGACTGACACCCCAGCAGAAGCAGGCCGGGACGGTGGGGCGACTAGCGCCCCTCCCCAAACCGGGGCAAGACGGGGACACCGTGGTTCCCAAACCCGAGGGGGCCATCTCGAAACCGGAGATGGCCCAGGGTCATTCGGGGTGCGAGTGATATGCTCTATGGGCAACCTTACACCCCGGCGTCTGTAGACCCGAGACGGCGTGCGGTTTTAGTCGGTTCAAGCCCGACATAACCGCCCCCGCTGGCCGGCGGAGGGGTATCCGAAGGGATTTCCGCACGAAGGAAAAAAAAAAAAGGTACACTATGTCACAAAACTAGTGTCCGATCAATGGTGGCCCACAACCGCCGCACCCATTTGTTTTTTTTATTTTTTTAAGAGAGGTCTTCATCACAACGTTCTTGTGTTATAGTTTTTGTGGGGTTTTTTTTTCATACGTGTGGAAATCCCTTCGGATACCCCCGCCGGCCAGCGGGGGTGGTTATGTCGTGTATCGACTAAAACCGCACGGTGTCCTCCCCAATTGTCCGATGCCGGGCACCCCGGGTAAGCCCTCGAAAGGATAACCCCAGGGTTGCCGGCGGACTTTGGCCACCACCGCGGCCTCGCCTGGTGGGGTCGGATTTTATCCCGCTTCGGTGAGTTGGCAGGCGTGTGTAGGGCACACACGACACGCCTCCGCCACGGCCTGCTTCTGTAAGGACGGCGAGTCGACCAACTGTCGGTAGTCCCGGGCGTACATGAGTACCAAACTCGAGGGGCAGAGTTCTCTCCCGCTCCCTCTCAGCCGTCTCTTTCGCGCGCATTACCTGCTCGCAGAAAGAGGCGGCGGCGTGCCACTTGCTCCCGTCGGAGACCACGGCCCTCACCATGCTCTCCAACGAGAGAATGTCCACGCCCAGGACCGCAACGAGATCCCGGCGTTGACTCGCCCACGCAGGGCACTCCACCAACTTGTGGAGCGCCGTGTCTTCGCCAGGATCCTCGCAGTGCTGGCACTGCGGCGTTGTCTCCCGGTGGATGCGCCATTTGTGGGGTAATTTTCAACTTATTTTTCAAAAAGGATTACACAAATATAACCTAATATTGCTATATAGCTACACCTTCACGGATCGAACACTTGTTTTGCTACATATTGTATATGTAGCAAATTAAATAATTAGTATTAGAACTAACCGGCGAGCATGTATAAAAACAATTATGAAAGTAGAAGAAATGAATAACCAGGATCGTAACAAACGGAAAAATGTTGGCCCTCCCTACCCCAATGATAAAAGTAACGGTATGTATGTATACACATACCGTAGGATAGTAGGATACACTACATCCTGTTGGTATTAGGTGTAGTGACTTGATGCCTTAGTCGCTACACCCACACCCACAGTATTTAGTACTCCAAAGATAAAACCTCTTCACCGAGTGTCACTTTATTAAAACTGTTTGTAATCAATCATAATAGAAAAAAAAAATTACACTTACTTTGTAACGTATGTGTTTATCTTACAAAGAGGTACTCAACGAAACTACAGTTCACAGCCATCTATCATAATTTATACCAAATTTCAGTTGAACAGTAATTTGATATTCATGACGTTCATACTCTCGTTCACTTGCTTCAGAACTTAATATTAGGTATTCGGAAAGATGAATAATTTTCACTCCAATTACTTTTTCTACTGAAGGACGAGGAAAGTTTTAATTAAAGATTGAGTGACATTATGTCCCTCATCTCGACAAAATAACCTTGTTATAACGAAGCTGGCGTTTTGTTATTGAACATAATTTTATTTCTATGAACTTAACTTTTGTGTACTTTTGTATTACTGCAAGTAAATGTAATGTAAGTTATATTACTGATAAGATTGATAACCAAGGTGATATTATTGTCATCAAAGCGTGTACTTTGGAAACCGTGGTTCGCTCTCCTAATCCTTCTTTCCTTGTTTCCTTTCCTAGTTTACCTCGACTTCTACGGGAGCGACTGCTGTCTGACCCTCCATTCCAAGAGGAAAGATAGAACCTAGTCTCCATCAATCAGCAGGAGTGCCGGTTTACAGGTGAGATTGGTTTCGGTCCCGATGACCTTGGTGGTGATCCATACACTCCAAGTGATGTATTGTAAGTGATTTATTATTATAGTAAGGTGCCCGGTAGATGGCAATTGGCTCGCCCCCTATTACATTGGGACCTAAACATAGCTGGTGAATCGTGGGTGTATAATATACCTCTGCCTACCCCTTCGGGGATACAGGCGTGAATTTATGTTATGTTAATTTATATGGTAATCACCTAAGTGATATACTCCTGAAGACAATTAGCACCTACATTCGATAACTGTTTCATTATGTTTCACATCATATTATTTAAAGGAACATTAATCAATTGAGTTTGACAGTTAAGACAAGACCGCAAACAAATGCCTCTGTTAGCTCGTTAGCATCGGTGAACTTCGTTAGATAGAGTATCGGTACAAAACCAGTGGGTTAATGTCGAACGCAGTCGGGTTACGCTAACGAGCTCCACAATCGAAAGAGATCCTTAGAACAACCCTTTTAAACTTATGAACTAGCGCTCAAGTTATAGATTTTATTTACCATATTTTAATATTTTCCCCTACAATGTGGTTGACTACAAAGGAAAATTGAAAGGCAACAAATAGGGGCGCAGTAGAAGCTTATTCTCATTCAAATGAGTTTCAAAGAAAGTATTCGACACTTTGATGTTATGATATTTACTTACCTTATTTCAGTTTCAGAACATGTTTTTTGTTGTAGCGATGAACTACTTTCAAAGTAACTACCCACTATGGTATTTTATATAATAATGTAGGCATAGTGTAGGTACAT
The DNA here is from genome assembly GCA_946251805.1 of Cybosia mesomella. Taxonomy (NCBI): domain Eukaryota; kingdom Metazoa; phylum Arthropoda; class Insecta; order Lepidoptera; family Erebidae; genus Cybosia; species Cybosia mesomella. The sequence continues at coordinate 10,923,255 of OX276397.1, forward strand.
GATTTTTAATATTTGCTTTCAATCTTGAGGAAGGTCCAGTGAAATCAACATCATCTCAGCGTTTCAGCCTCGCTCACCTCGGGGCCCGGGGTCCGCTTACTTCTTCTCCTCCTTTAGATTTGACTTATACTATTTGAGTGATTACTGTCTGACCTGTCGGAATGACTACTTACTTTGAGCATTTCCCATATGAGATCTCGGGTGAAAAAAAATTATGATAATCGCAATTTTTTTTAATCGTCACGTCACCTCCAAATCTTCACCGAGAAGCCTACGTCACGCCAGACGCTTTTCATATATAACGACGCCATCTTTGTTGTAGCTGGACGGATTGAGGGAAGGAGGGACGGAGGGAGGGAGAGATGGTGGGGGTGAGTGAGGTAGGGAGTAAGAGATGGAGAGAGCGAGAGAGCTAGGGAGGAAGGAGATTGGAAGTAGTAAGTGAGAGAGGGAGTGACGGAGGTAGGTATGGAGGGGGGGGTTGGAGGAAATAAGTGAGGGAGGGAGGGAGAAATGGAGGGCCGCCAGAAGGGAGAGATTGAGGGACGGAGGAAGGAGCGATGATGACGATTGAAAAAATACACGTAATTGTTCAAGTTTTCACTTCTTTCGGCACTCCCGGAGTGCGACTGCCTATTCTTTTAGTCGGTACACAATCCATTACGAAGGAGGCCTTAAAATGTTTCACTTTGATGTTTATCCCGTTTTGTTATTTGGAAAAGATGTACCTTATACCTTATTTCTTCTTTTCAGAGAATTTTAAATGTTTTTCTAGGTTGATTTTTAAGAAAATTCTTAATAAATCGAAGGATAAATATTTACAGGAATTATTTAAAAATACCGATGAAATTTTTTTCAAAACCTTCTATTACTTAAGCTTTTATTTAGCAAATCGTAATTGAAACTTTAGAATTTACATTCAAAAGTATTATTTACCATTTACTAAAGGTTAGGCACTGAGCAGTTATTCTAATTAATGGGTTACTTAAACGGAAAATGACTTTTTATTTGTTTAGCATTAGGCATACTTTTCTTTTTTACTTTTTGGCATTATTTTTCTGTCTTATTCTTGATTCGAGCATTATTGCATCAATTGCTTGCACTTTATATATAGCCTGGGGTCAAGTCTTCTACTTTTTTTCTTGATCGGATCTCGTTTACGGAATTGACTACCGTATGACCTCCGCCTGACCTCTCTCTCTTATACTTATCTGTCAATCAGCAAGTCCGATACACCTGCTTTACAGGTGAGGTTGGCTGGGGGCCTCCAAGATATTCGTGGGGCAGCCATGGCATAGTTAATATCCATATAACTTACAGCCACCTTGTCCTACAAATCGCGTGACACGTTTTCCCCGTCCTTCGCTAAGAAATTGTTTCACATGTCATTATGTCATTGCCTTATTAGCTACAAAATCAAGCATTTATATAAGAGAAAAGGGGGTCCGCAGGATTCCGCGAGTGATGAGACCCCTCCCCCCGGTCTCATCACTCGCGGAAAATTTGCTTGATAGTAATCAGTTATAAAAATATTAGGTTGTTACATATTAGGTTACTGTGCGGATGCTGCGCGCTCCGCAGCGAGTTATGGCCATCAGGGTCATCCGCGGGTACCGCACGATCTCCTTCGAGGCGGCGAGTCTCCTTGCCGGAACTCCGCCATGGGGCCTGGAGGCGAGAGCCCTTTCGTAACTGTACCAGTGGCGAAAGGAGGCACGGGAGCAAGGATGGAACCCCGAGCCTCGAGAAATCGAGGCCGTGCAATCCCAGCTCCGCCAGGCCATCGTGGTGGAGTGGAAGGAACGACTTGGGCGACCAAGCGCAGGGTAAGCCGCAATAGCGGCGGTAAGGCCCATCATGGAGGATTGGCTAGAGAGGCGACACGGATGCCTCTCGTACCGACTGACGCAGGTGATCTCCGGGAAGAGGTGCTTCGGGGACCACCTGCATCGGATCAGGAAGGAGCCAACGCCTGAGTGTCATCACTGCGACGTGAGCGAGGACTCAGGGCTGCACACGCTGGCGGACTGCCCGGCGTGGGAGGCGCCGAGGCGTGACCTCGTGACAGCCATCGGGGTGGGAGTCCTCTCGCTCGGCAGCATGATTGCGGCAATGGTGCGGAGCGCGAGCGCTTGGGCCGCCGCCACCTCCTTCTGCGAGCATGTAATGGCGGAGCGCGCCCGGGAGAGATTTAGAACTCTCCCGGCCCGCCGAGCCCGCAACTTGTTTACGCAATAACTCAAGAACCACTTATCCGATTTAAAAAATTCTTTTTCCAATCATCTTGTTTGGTTAATGGGAAGAACTGATTAGATTTTGGGGTTTGTACGTTCAAGGTTTCGGGTACCTACCATACAAATTGTCCCTAAAAATAATTCTGTTTCTGTTTTTGACGTCGATGACGTTTGATTATTTGATTTCATTTTCTTCATATTTATTGCTCAATATATAAAGACGCGTCGCATAATATGCATAAAGCCTAAGGTCTGTAATTTTGATATAAAAATAAAAAAAAATAATAATAAAAATACTGCAACAAAAATATCTAAGTTTGGCCCGACAATCACTGTGTGATTTCCGCCCCACTAGATTTAAATTTAAATACAGAGTTGTAAAATCTTGAAATCAACTTTCAAACAAAATATAAATAATGAAAATAGCTATTAAATTACAGGAATAACGAACTCGATGAATTTGTAAGAAAATTTCGGCAATTTCATAGGTAAAGACCTATTATACCACGGATCCTTGACTAAAACTTTTAATTATATACCTATCATATCATGTACCTTTTTTTTTATTTTTTTATGTACCTAAAGATTTTGGGCACAATCTACCGTAGATTCCTACTATAAAAAAATGATTTCAACAAAAAGTTCAAAATTTAAACAGCCCAAACAAAACAATGTTGGACGCAATTATTCCTTTATTTATTATGCCGTTTCATTTTCATTTTTTGTTTTGTTTGACAAGTTATGAAAGACGTCTCGACGCATTATTAAAAAGAACGCGAACTTTGTAATGGTTTTTAACCAAATTCTATTGGAATATCTCCTTCATTCTCTGTTATATTAAGTAATGAGTTAATGATTAATGCGCAGTTGACGTAAGCAATGTCATTTATTTTATTCTGTTCTGGAAGTCATCTTCGCTTGACTTCTATCTTACATTTGATTACTGATATAAAATAATACAAGTAGAGCTTCTTCTCTCAATATACTTGTCTATTAAAATAAAAATACGTTTTTCATAATATTATAACTTTACGTGGGTTCACCGACATAATATGGACCAAAGTATAACCTAATTCTGGAGGGATTTGGAAAAAACACAGAATAAGTTCGCGATACGTACCTTCCTACAAACTTCAGTTTTTATCATCACATGAAAATTTAAGGGTAAAAACATAGATGTATAACTATACCTATCTTAGATATATAACACGGTAGGTATAAGTAAATTAAGTAAGTTTTGCTAGTGAATAAACACAAGTGTCACAAGCCTTTTTATATACCCTTACATGTTAAGAGGAACTTTATAAATTGGCATTTAATTACCAATCTATAACTTTATTTCGTTTAGTGGAGGACAATGTGCTGTCACATAACGCTAGGCAGTTGATGCCAGCCAAGATTGGTGGCTCCGTACTGCTGCGGTGTGAGCTATCTCCACAAGTTGGTCTAGTGGACATCATTTGGCTGCAAGATGGACTTCCTCTTTCATCTGGATACTTGAGTGGTGGTAAGTTGTAGATTTTAATTCATTATTAACTTATCATTGATTTCCTTATTATTAACGCTTAACTTAGTAAAATTTTAACCACTACGATTAATACATTTCGGGAATGAATAGATAGGGAAAACTATTATTTTAATATAAAGGTGATTTTATCTTCTGTTCAAAAAAGGGTAAATAAAATAATACCATTTATCTTATTACCCACAAGTCTGTTTTTTTAGATTACATTCGAATGTGAAAGTTTATCTGTTCTAATGTATTTAAACATTGAGTATATCAAGGTGCCAGCGCTTCCCACACTATGTTTACCATTCGCTTCCACTATACAGGATCAATTTACAAATTTTGTGATAGCACATATTACGTATTACTTCTAATAACAGGTATACAACACCAGGGAACACCGTGGTTCCCAAACCCGAGGGGGCCATCTCGAAACCGGAGATGGCCCAAGGTCAGTCGGGGTGCGAGAGATATGCTCTATGGGCAACCTTACATCTCCATCGGGCGTCTGTAGACCCAAGACGGCGTGCGGTTTTAGTCGGTTCAAGCCCGACATAACCGCCCCCGCTGGCTGGGGGTATCCGAAGGGATTTCCGCACGAAAACAAAAAAAAGGTATACAACACCACGCTCTATTATAAAAGCGCGTTCTTGAAATATACAGCGGTCGTGTAAATCTAGTTATCACCCTCGAAATGTCACTATTGATCAAATATGCATTTAAATTTTGATTGCTTCACTTTGTACGGAATATACTATTAGGAATTCCTAGTAGTATTTACATGGCGACAACTACGTTAACATTACCTTATAATGTTCTTTATGGTATTGCCATTTTTATATACAGTCGTGACCATTTTTCAACCGAGTTTTATGTATATTAAGGATTAGATTTCGTGACTGATTTCGCTTATCCCCTTTCGGTTATTATTGATGAATGGAACGAATATAAAATTAAAGTTCAAAGGCAGCCAACAGAAGAAAAAAATTCGTAAAGCTGTTGAAGTAGAATAGTTCCATCATTATTTATTGACTTGAGACAGAACGAGTCTTCTTTATTGAAAATATAAGATAAAGAAATAGAGAGGCCAATAAAATTAAGTCTAAAGCTATTAGGGCTCTATAAAAAAAAAAATACACTATTGTCAAATATCAGTCCGTTAATTATGTGAATACTTCATTGGACTCAGATCCACTAAGAACAAGCAATACACGAGTCATCATCGGATGGTTGGAAGTCATTCTACAACCGCAGCAGGTCTTAATAATTTCAGGTCCTTTTGAAGATATACGCTTCAAAAGGGTTGGGAAGAGGCAGGTCATACGTTTTGCCAGTTACTTTTTGGTACCAAGTGCCAGCTGGTTTTGTGAATCTCCTACCAGTATGATTATTAGGGAACCAGAGAACTTATGCACAGTAACCACACCCGAAGCACTACTGATAACATTGACATGGATTTATATTCATGAGATAAGTTTTGCGAATATCAATTTATTGATGCGTTTAATTTAAATGAAACATTATTAAACTCAAGCGTATTACGCCTCGCCTGGTTTTTTAACCTTTAACGAAGTGTGAGGCTTGCGGTTGGAGTGGAGTGGAGTAGCAACAGCTAATTTTGGATTATTTAACTTTGAGATTATTTTAAATATAAATGGATGTTTAATACTCGCGATAAGTAATAATTAATTGACTCTGTGAAATATCTTATTAGTATGAGTACTCTTGATAAAATTTATTCCGTATGTTTCTTTATTGTATTTTAAGACACTGAACTAGTGCATAGAAACCGTGAACTCGTGATAACCGCAAGGGATAATGATTAGTTTAAAATTTTCATATATTTTGCCAGCTTTATTATGGTGCTCCTTTTTTTTTTTTTTTTTTTTTTATCGTGCGGAAATCCCTTCGGATACCCCCCCCCCCCCCCGCCGGCCAGCGGGGGCGGTTATGTCGGGCTTGCACCGAATAAAACCGAACGCCGTCTCGGGTCTTCAGACGCCGGGGTGTAAGGTTACCCATAGAGCATATCCCTCGCACCTCGACTGACCCTGGGCCATCTCACCACTAACAGCATCGCTCATCCTGTCTCCTCTGAAAGCAGAGGAGTACGGAGAGCGATGTGTTCCCGCCACGTTCGGTATTGGCCGACGATCAATGCCAACCCTATGAAGGGGTGAAGGGGAAGCCATTGACCGCCGCCCAGGGTGTACCGGCCGCTCCGATTCCGTTCCCCCCGGACTGCAGCGAGATCGGAATCGGAGCGACACTCGAGGAGGTTACCCAACACACACCCCTATTATGGTGCTCCTAATAGTTACATTTACTGGTTTTATTTATATGAAAACAACAACTAAAGTACTTTAGTCACACTTACAATCATGATAATCATAACTGTACAGTTATGATTATTATGATTGTAAGTGTGGCTGCCGATACCTATAAAAAGATGGTGCCTATGGTTACAATGTAATCACGCACTTAATATGGTTACACAGAATGGTTACAATGATGATTGCAGAAGGTGACTACACATAATGGTGACTACACATGATGGTTGCACATGATGATGGTTTCACATGATGATGGTTGCACATGATGATGGTTGCACATGATAATGGTTGCACATGATGATTGTTACATGATGACTTCAAACATGGTAACAAATAGTGTTCTCAAAAGAACAATTTTATTCGGAACTTGGAGGCGGCGAAGTGGGCGCGCGGCTACGGACCGACGGGTGCTGACAGAAATGAACGCACATCGGCGTGCCACTCATATTTATAGATTCGTTCGCAGCACACCGCTGCCTACGTTTGAATTGCGTTGAAGTTTTGAAACCTACCGTCTTTAGTTTACTTTTGTTATACATGATCTGTGTGACCACGCACCGGTGCGTGCTCGCGACTAGTAAACTTCAAATACAGGACGGTGCCGGCATCGGGCTAGAGACATTGTATTTGAGTTGGCACTGCGCTTTAATTAAAAAAAGTATTAACGTTTTTTTTTCTTAAGCCTTACGCGAACTATTAAGAATTGCAGTGCGTAAGATTCCTATTCTTTTTTTGCAAGTACCTAATCCCTGGAAGCAAACGCAGATAAAGGGTAATCCACCAGTTCTCTAACATGGATTAGATGTTGGCTAGTCGCGCTTATTGGACAATCTTTATCCACAATCTCAGTGGATATTGTCGCATGCGTAATAAAGTTACCAGAAATAATTAGCTGAAACCATAATTCCATTTGATTCGCATCTCCAATGGTGTATTAGATTGAATAATCTGGATTATCATATTTATAATGACAGTGTGTATTTTCGCACGCCTCATGGAGCAAAGAAATCAAATGATGTCACTGTGAATACGCAACTGTGAATCCACTGGGTTCGCGACACGTGAACCATGAAAGGCTATATTGGATGGTAAATTTTACAAAGGACTACTAGTCGATTTCCACATGATCCCTTGTAGGGACATTTAGAATATGTATAATCTTGACCTTTGTATGACATCGTTTTGCTTCATTCATAAAATGATTATAATATTTGTACAACCTATCACTATCTATAAAGTAAATTGAATATTATATTTGTAAAGAGGCACGAGATGAAAAATTGGTAGCAATTACGGGAAATTGGAGCAATTTGCCAATTTACTGCCTCTATTGTATTGGAATCGAAAAGGCGCGACGCATATTTCAAGTCTTCACAAATCAAATCAAATATAAGAAGTTCCTATCTAAAAAAGTCACTTTATTTTGCAATTAGCACAATCTATGCTTTCGTAATTTGATAATTGATTGTGGCGTGGCGTTAGAGCGTTTGGCCGCTACTACAGAGGTCGCTAAAAAGTTTCCCTGCTCAGTGTGAATATTTCAGTAGGAATACATCTATTTGCATTAGTCTGGGTTTTTCTATGTTTAGATATGTTGTATGTTCTATATTTTTGTAAATACATATATATACAACATTCGCATTCTAGTGCCATGCTTCTTTTAAGTATAGATAGCGCCGTGTTGTGTCTCCTAGAGTATTTAATATTTATCCTATATTATATTATAGGCATGTTTGACTTGAAAGTACATCTAAACGATTTTGTTGCAGAACCACGCTGGGTGTCAGGGGCTAGTGGACTTCTCCTTGGTATAGATCTAACGCAGGCAGACATACAAGCAGAATATTCATGCTTAGCTCTCGATACACCAAGTCCACCCTTGAAACTCACTACTGATGGTCAGTGTAATGAGACTTCATAAACTTATTAAATGTATCTTGTCATTCACGACAGGGTTTTGATCAAGTATTGTTAGCATAATGCTTTCAAAATATGTATTTCAATTACTAAATATACTCAAAGTATATTGAGTTACAGCTACAGTCATATTTACATCTGTCGTTACTTAGTTAATATTATCTCCTAACTGTACCCCAAGAAGGACAGGTCCATGACGTTATGTGTCCACAAGGTACATTTTATTAATACGCATCCAAGGTTGTTTTATATTAAGAACCAATATTTATTACTTCTACTTATTTACTAATGGTATTGTTGTTTTCATGACGATTTATCACAGATATTAAAATTATATATAATTATTAGCTGTCCCCCGCGGCTTCGCCCGTGGCATACTTCACCCCGTAGCACCTATTTATTCCAAACATGCCTGTAAACTTTTTTTCTTCTGACAATTATCAAAATTTTTCTCACCGTAAGAACCATCCTCGTAATTCAAGGAATATTATAAAAAAATGATTAGCGAAATCGGTTCAGCTGCCTTCGAGATTTGCGCTTAGCAATCATTCAGCGATTCATTTTTATATTATAGATATTATTTACTATAAAAAACAACCCTTGAGTATACATTAACCATTTGTTACCATTACCATTATTATAATAAGCGTTATGGAGTTTTAAAATAAATACATAATGGTCTTTAATTATTAGAACCAACGTTTATTGTTTTTATTCATTTATTTATATCATTCATATTATTGTTTTCAAAGACGATTTTTGTATAAATCGTCTTTAGACATTTCTTTATGTACAATACGTAGGTAATGTTTTTTGTGTAGATAGCAGTTGGCTGGAAAATATCGAGCTAAACTCAGTGGAAGCACGTACCGGAGAGACTGTTGTTCTACCTTGCATCCTACGTCATATCACTGGGCATACTCTTAGGTAAGATTATCTACTATCACCTGTCCTTCCAAGATAGGGATTATTCTAAAATGTAAAAATTGTCTTAAACAAACAAAATTACAGTATACCTAATAGGTTCTGTTATTTTTTTGCAGCCTCTGTTCTCATGATTGATCAAATTTGTAGGTTTGTTTTGATGAATTCTTAGACATTACAAAATTTACTTTCGATCTTTATTTAATAAATTTGTTATGCTATTTTTGATCAACAAATAATGAAACTAAGGTATAGAAAAAAAATCATCATCAAACATCTTGCTTTACTAGTTTGATATAGTATATTATTATAGCAGCCATTGTCTTATAATATTTTAATAAAAGGGATAATTTTGCAGTGATATGACAAGTCGATCCTAGTCTGAATGTAATATAATTATGAATAGGCTTCAATTTAATCCTCAGCACCCAGTAGTGACAACAGAGTCGCGATGTACTACCGCTACTTCTAATTCCTAACTATTCTATTGGAACGCTGAATAGTCTAACATAAAATGGTGTAATAATGTATGAACTCTTTAAATCTAAATAAATATATTACAGTTACCAAAAATTTTATAATTTTGTAGCTTGTGTTTCATACGTATTAGTCATTCAGGGTCATTAATAGTCAATTAGATAATTCGTACACAGATAGTCTACTTCTTCTTCGAAGATTACCAGATATTTGAAGTCTGTGTAAGTCTTCATGATAGAGTAATGGAAAGCGACCAAATCTTGTATTGTATAGCAATCTTTAAAAAAAAAAACATATTCAAACCGCAAATTTATTCGCGAGTTATTATTATAATCTTTCAAATAGACGAATACAGTTATGTAATTCTTAGTTGGCAGCGTCAAGATGCTAGTGGCGCTTGGGCAGCAATATCATCTGAAGGGATCGTGCGAGGTGGATCGCTAGTCATACCTAGTGTTCGAACGCATCACGCTGCGCGATACGCATGCTCCTTCAATCCGGATTCCCCCTCACGAGTTCTCGTAAAACTAGTCATATATGAACCCTTGACCATTACTTTGGCACCGAATCCTTTGGTAAGTGATCTCAAAGACTTTTACGAAGCTTAATATTGCTAGGTAATTGGATAAAAAATAAATTTAAAATATTAGCACAGGAATTTCCATTCAAATTGCCTACACGTAATGAAATTTCTTGGCAGTATAAAAATACAAAAAGTATTTCAACTCAAAGAGTAGAAATGGCTTGAAGTAGAACCAAAATGAGAGGTAGGTACCAATATAGAGAAATATCTTTGAAGTCGAAACAAGTGACATGGAGTCGAAATTACAAAAGAGTGTTTTAATCAATTTCCACACTTCTCTCTTCTTCAACAAAATATTTTTGCTTGACCATTCAGTTTACACATACTTCATAGTAGTTGCGACTAAATAAGAATTGCATTTGATTGCTGTATTTGTCATTAGAGCGGTCGCTTATTGTAGATGATAGGCACAGGCGGCACTGGCCACTTCAACTGCTCGGTACACGGCGGCCGCGGCGGTGGTACGACGCTGAGCTGGCAGCACGAAGGGCGGCCCCTGCACGCTCCCCAGTCACGCCTGTCCATAGGACCTGTTCGGTCTCACCACGCAGGCCTTTACCAGTGCACAGCACATGACCACACAGATTCTGCAGTAGCCGGTGCTGAATTAGTAGTTGCTGGTAATAATAGTACATTAATAATGTCAAACACTCATATCAAATATATACTCGTAGTTCATAAAAAATTACAAAGTCCATCTAAGTTTTTTGGAATTATTTAATATTGATTTTCAAATAAGATATATGAATTAAAAAGTACTGAATCATATTCTTTAGATGTATTTTAAATATATAAGCTTTTATAGTCAGCGAACGTCGTTGACCGTAAACTTCATAGAACAACTATCGATACTAAAACCGGGTTTTCAGACAGGCCTCCAAGATTGGTGTCGACATTCAGCGGGGCTGTTGCCAGGATTGGACAAAGTATCGTTATAAGATGTGCTGCTACTGGTGTTCCTTCTCCTCGAATACTTTGGACTTTAGATGATCGCCCTTTACCTGCTGCTCCAGATAAGTAAGTGCTGACTTATAAAAAAGTACACGAATATGATATCTGTTTGTGTGGTGCAAAAGAAAAATATTATCTACTCGCCTTTAGTACAGTTTATATTCATAATACAGGTATAGTGTAAATACAAGAGCAGAAGCGGTACCTGGAAGTGATGAAGGAACTATAGTTTCTACTCTAAGTGTAACTATAAGAACTGCTGATGAGGGAGGTAGATATGGTTGTAATGCAACTAATTCTCAAGGATCACATGCTCACCAAGCACGACTTAATGTTTATGGTACGTTGTTTTCATGGTTCGTTATTTAAATCTACATGATTTAAATAATAATAAGGTATATCTTAAATGTAGTTTGTTTCACCGTAAATCCCATCGCACGATGATTATAGACTGGAGTTTTATCACAATGAATAAAATATTTTTTCTAAATACAATACAATAAAATAACCATTCTGTAACTTCTACCATAGAATAAATAAATAATGCGGCTGCTACGATTATATATAGTCTCGAATGACATTTTATTATCAGAAATATTAAGAGTAGCAGTTACCTTAGTCATAACATTGTTATTTGATCATTGTTTGACCTGTTGACCTTTTTACAATAAGTACCTCTACCTATTTTTGTATCCAATAAGCGGTGACGAGCGTCAGACAGAAAGCAGTATATTTTAAAAATATATTATATGTTAATTGATATAGGCTATATTATTACTGTCTGCTCTTCAGGTCCACCGAATATCAGATATTTACCAGCACTTCATATAAAGACTGATACAGATGTTATAATACACTGTCCTTATTCAGGATACCCTATAAAGTAAGTATATAGAACAAATAATAAGTTCTTATAATTGATTTTAGTAGATTATGTAATTTATTCCTGATTTCAGAGAAGTGGACTGGAGACGAGAAGATGGTTCTTTAGTAGATAGTGTTATAGAAACTAGTGATGAGCGAGGAGTTTTAAGACTGAATTCTGTTAGAAGTGGAGCAGCTGGAAGTTATACTTGTGAAGTGAGAGCTGAAAGTGGGGAGCTTGCGAGAAGGACAGTACGCATTGAAGTGCACAGTAAGAAACTCTCTAAGTTAATTATTGTGTTATTAGCAACAACTTATTAAGCCACCTCCATCTTTTTCATTTCGATAAGTGTCGTAAATAATGTAACAATATTGAAATTGATAGCATTGGTTATATAGGAACCTCTTTTGTGTCGTTTTTTTTAGGGTTCCGTACCCAAAGGGTAAAACGGGACCCTATTACTAAGACTCCGCTGTCCGTTCCCCTGTCCGTCTGTGCAATACATCATCAGCAGAAATACATCATATGTTGCCGCTATAACAATAAATACTAAAAACCGAATAAAATTTATATTCAATGGGGGCTCCCATACAACAAACGTGATCTTTTTTCCCGTTTTGCCATATAATGGTACGGAACCTATTTTTTGGAAACTTTATTGGACGTTTATTGGAAACTATTTTCACTTTTTAGGGTTCCGTAGCCAAATGGCTAAAAACGGAACCCTTATAGATTCGTCATGTCTGTCTGTCTGTCCGTCCTTATGTCACAGACACTTTTTCCGAAACTATAAGAACTATGCTGTTGAAACTTGGTAAGTAGATGTACTCTGTGAACCGCATTAAGATTTTCACACAAAAATAGAAAAAAAAACAATAAATTTTGGGGGTGCCCCCCATACCTCGAACTGAAACTCAAAAATGTTTTTTCATCAAACCATATGTGTATGAATAGGTCTCCAAAAATGATATTGAAGTTTCTAATATCATTTTTTTCTAAACTGAATAGTTTGCACGAGAGACACTTCTAAAGTGATAAAATGTGTCCTCCCCCTGTAACTTCTAAAATAAGAGAATGATAAAATTAAAAAAATATACGATGTACATTACCATATAAACTTCCACCGAAAATTGGTTTGAACGAGATCTAGTAAGTAGTTTTTTTATTACGTCATAAATCCTAAACCGCAATTTACCTTTCATTCAATCAACTCAAATATAAAAAATTTAGTTGCTGCTACGGAACCCTTCATGGGCGAGTCCGACTCGCACTTGGCATGTTTTTTTATTATTGCACCATATCCGATGTAAATGTCTTTATTTGTATTTGTTTAACCTACCAGACTATGTTATATGTCCATTCAAACTATATTTCTTTTAAAGAAAACTATAGTACTATATGCTATGTCCACTGAACCTACGTTTCTTTTGTGAAAAACTAAAAGCCTATTATCGTCAACAGAGCCGCCAAAGATAGTCGCGTTTCAGTTTCCCGAAGAGCTTGAAGTGGGTGGCAGTACCCAAGCAACCTGTAGCTTAGTATCTGGAGACAAACCTATACAGTTCAGTTGGCACAAAGACAATTTACCGATACCTTCTTTGCTCAAAGTAAGTACTAGATTCTAATAGCGGGCAGTGTATGTTCCTTCAACTCTATTCAGTATGTATCTAGTGTTTAATATTATATGTTATTATTTTATAGTAATAAATTATTTAACCCAAGGTTTACTTTACTTTTTTGTTTCTTTGTGAAAAAATAACTTTAGGCACATTTTATTGCCCATTGAAATACTTATTGGTCTTCATTGTTACCAGGTAGAACTGAAAAATATGGATTTCTTTTCTTTATTGATAATTCAAGATCTAACTTCAAGCCATAGCGGAGAATATTCATGCAGAGCAACAAACGACTTTGGAACAGTTAGCCATAGCGCTTCGTTGATTGTCAAAGGTATTTATTGTCTAACTCTAGGTTTATCCGAGCATGTGTGAAGCAAACTAAACTGAACTGTGCGCTGTGTGCTTCAGTTCACAATTTTCAACATTGAAGCAAATTGTTACAAATTGCATTGCCTCTCTCTGTCTAAATTCCAGCTAATTTATTTATCGTACCCCAAGAACTTACTTTTGGACTTTGACTTTGACTTTGACTACTTTGAGGAACCTTAATATTAAACGTATTACATTAATGTGAATTTACTATTCGATGTTAACAGCACTTAAAAAGGAAATGAAATAAGGAAGTTATATCTTCCTCTGATATTATTCGATTAAAGTGACAACTTATTTTTTTAAGAATATTAGTAACCGAAATTACTAATATTCCCCCTAACCCCTCCAGCTAAGCTTAATTGCTTGTGTTAGGAGTGGGTTCACGTCGGTAGTGTAATGGCTAGGTATCGAACCTGGGACCTCTCGATCATAGGGTCAACTCCTTAACCACTAAGCTACCGATATATTGGTAGATATATTGGTAATCATTATAGAGTATTAACTGCAAAACATCAGTTGCTTACGAATTTTGGACAATGTGATAGAGAAGAGGTCGATTCTGCTGGAACGAGTATGACCATAGTACACAACGGTAACAGATATAACCCAATATGAAATTTAATAGGAAAAGAATGATGTTTTTTATACGCTTTTCATTAGCTTCAGCTGTATGTTTGTTTGTAACCGACTCCTTTGGGCGGGATTTTGACCCACTTTAAACGGCCAGATTTCGTTCAAACTTTGTAGATTTATCGAGGACCGACGACAATACACTAATTTGATAAAATTATTCCATTTTGCAGTTTACAAAATAAGATTTTTGTTAATTTATATAATTTTCATCTATAGTCGATAAGGCAGAAATTTTAATTTACAACCATTTTCTTTAGCCGATTTATCTAATATTAACAAATTTTCGAACACCAAAGAGAATTTTTAATACAAAAAAGCATATAATAGTTTAAAAAAACTCAAAAAGAAATGTTTTTATAAATAAACAAAACTAAAAAGTAGGAAATAAATAATAGTTTAAAAAAAACTAAAAAACACGCTTTTTATAGAAAACCGAACTTAAAAATAGAAAATAAGTTTTAATAAATTTAAATTAAGAATAGTGTTAAAAATTTCAATAAACATAAATTAATAATAAAATTACATATTTTAGCACGTGCAATTTTTTTTAGCTCATTAACATATATTAATGAACTTGATGTCGTAAATTGAATGAATATTAAAAAGTAATCTTGATAAATTTTTACATACATTTGTATCACAATGCCTATGGTGACTTGATAGTTGTATTGTGACTATTTATCCTCTTCTTGGACAGTTTTACACTGTTTTTAATCAGTTGCTTTTGTACCTTTTTTGTATTATTATTTAATTGGAACAGCGTAACATATAAAGCAGTTTCTCCGCACAGAACCTCCGACATGGGTGTGGCGAGCGCAAAACACTTCAGTATCGGCGGGAGCCGCTTTGCTGCTACCGTGTTCTGCTAAGGGACAACCCACACCAAGAATCTCTTGGGAGTATTCTACAGGTATGTTTGTGACGCCCCTAGTGTTGCACACGTCCACAGGCCACGGTAACGACTTGCTATCAGCTGAGCCATGTGCTTGTCTGTCACCTAAGTGGTATAAAATAAACAAGCAACATAAGCAGTGTGACTTTGTGCGTGTAATATTTGGTTCTGAGTCTCTCATCATTTGGGGGCTAATCCCGGTTGCATCCAAACCTTGCATTTTAGAGCCCAGTGTCCGTTTTTCTGTCCCTTGTTTCTATAATTTGGGTTATTTTGGTTTCTTTGCATTAGTTTAAAATAACTGTGGCACTTTTATTTTTAGTCCAGGATATTAGGGTGCAAGTATGTTGATAACTAGCTGTGCCCGACAGCTTCGCCCGTAGCATACTTCGCCCCCGTGGTATCCATTTTTCCCATACATGCCTGTAATTTAATAGTTCTACAATATTTATGGAAATTTGTCCGATTTGTTGACATTTATGATTATTACTCCGCTCTTCTAGGCAGTAGCGTGATGATGTATAGCCTATAACCTTCTCCGATAAATGGGCTATCTAACACAAAATAGATTTTTTCAACTCGAACCAGTAGTTCCTGAGATTAGCGCGTTCAACCAAACAAATAAACTCTTCATCTTTATAATATTAATATAGATTTCATAAAGAAAAACCAATCAGTTGAAATTGAAAATATTAAATGTAAGTCATATACTTATACGCGGGATAGCCGCTTACAAACTCGGATACTCCTTTGCAACCACAAATTTGATTTAAACCAAATTTGGCATCGTCATAACGACAATCTAGGGCCATGTTTTGAGACTATAAAATTAAAAATCGGACCTAACATTGAGAAATTATCACCGAAAAACAAATTTACCATTGAAACTAATGGAAAAAGTTCGCGCGCGCAAATGAATTTTTCAGATTTTGAAATAAAAAAATAAATGCTCGCTCAGCTCAATTTTCTTGCGATCGGCTAAGTGCATCGCATCCCTAGTTACAAGTATAGGGACCTTCAAATCAACAAACAACACTAAGGTTAGATAATTTGTGCTTCGATGAGTTTATATCCAACAATAATTTAGTACCTTTTATTATTATCTAACTACTACTTTTCTAATAACTGTGATCCGGTCAATTAGTATTCTACCCGGTACAGTTGAGTTATTCATTATTTGAATTAACTTCAATATAATGTATCTGTTGTTATTATTGTGACCTAACCTCCTTATGATTTTATTTATAGATATTTGCAGTATGCCAAAGTTGATATTATTAACTTATTTTTTTTACAAAGAATAAGTAAGTTTAAAGTAACGCAAAATATATACCTATTGATTTCCGTTTGTTTTTTTTTATGAAAGCCCTATTAGTGATTACTAGGGCTTAATGCACATTAATACAACATTAGCTTTTTTGACTACAATTTTATGATGTAGTATGGATTTCTCTAGTCTTATCTTGAATTTTAGTTAAGTTTTCTTCCTACCCAGCCGTTCGTATACTTTCAGTTGTCATTATGTATATTCAGGTGCTTCTTTAAGTAGTTTAATGTTCAGATGGCGACAACTGGCGTCACGTTCTTTGGGGCCAGTCAGAACCCACAGATGCTAGTGGAGGCTCCATTCTGCTAGATGGCACGGTGTGGTTGAAAGCCGCAAGCCCAGAACATGAAGGCTGGTATCGATGTACAGCAAGAGTTCAACATTCTTTCCTACACCATTCGTTTTATCTCGATGTCAGAGGTAAGATCTCTAACCGATTTATTTCAGATACGTGCAATGACGTGCCTGTAATCTTCTCTTGGTATAAAAATATGAAAGGCCATAGTCCAACTTGCTGGCTTAAAATCTAATGAGATTAGTAGACCTCATTAACTTACTATTTGAATTAGTTTGTAATATGGTGGTTTCTAATTATTTTTATTTACAAAATATGAGACACACTAACAAACGTTTATCCACTAAAATGTTGGTTTCCTTTAGTGAAGTTATTTATTTATTAGGGTTTAGTATTTTTTTAAACATTACAAATAATGATAATGACGTAAAACTTTAGTCAGATGTGTTTAATGTGATATGGCTACCGCTTCGCACATGTTTAACATTAAATTCACTTAGAACTTGCGCATACACACCAAGTATGTTCCCTTATGGTTCGATACTTTTGAAATACTGTCCCAACAATGTTTTATTTATTTCATTTTTCCACCACACAAACTAAACTTACAGTTTACATTTCATAATATTAATATTTGTGTCAATAATAGAACCGCCAAGACTAAGCAGAAGCGGTAGTGGCGAAACTCGATGGGTAGTGAGGGGAACTACCGCGAGATTGTCTTGCACCGTGAAGGGAGAACCAGAGATACACGTACACTGGACGCATGATTCCAGACCTCTAGCTTTGCAGTATGTATATACCATACCTCGTTAACCGATTTCAAAAAAAAAAGTTCTGAATACAACCTATTGTTTGTAGTTTTCCTCAATTTTCTCCAAAGCGTATTTATTTAAATTATACGTTCACTAACGTAATTTACAGGTATGTTGAAACTAGCTCCAGTGTCAATTTGTCCCATCGAATAAGTGAGAATTTTAGAAAAAGAAACCTTTTCCATTTGATACATTGAGACTGGAACTAGTGAGAACATATCAATTTACATACTTTAAGGAAGACTTTAGTGTATAATACAAAGTTATTTATTTATGAAGTTATTCATAAATGTAATTTCAAATCTTAATAGAATTTGATAAATTACACCTTACAAGTCTTGTTCCATATAGACATAATGAAAAGAGTTAAATAAAAAGTAAAATTTAGAAAGATTCTATATTGTCCTATATTTGTCAGAAATGTTAACTATTTTAAAAATTTGTATTACATTTACTGTAAACAATAAAATTACCACCAACCAGTAAAAAGTTAATTAAGAAAGTAAAACACTAAAAAGCATGAAAGAAATACGGTTTTGAAATTATTTTTCTTTTTGTAAAAAAAAAAAATGCGTACATATTTGCTGCGCATTATTGTAAGTCTTATCAAACTTATTCAGTTCATATCAAAATTGTGTCGAGCCTGACAATCTAATTTCCTGTTACGATATTGAAATCGGATATTTAAACGACCCGATATTAATTTACGAGCGAATTACAGGCGGCCTACGCCAAGAACATATTTCCTTTATCAAATATGGATATAAGATACCTAAATTGATTAAGATGTTACTTAATATGAAATATTGATTGTTTGAGGAACGTTTTGGTATATTTAAGGGCTACAACAGGGCGCCCCATGGCTATGCTATCGCATGTAGGGAAAATATCTAAATCTCTTGATTATCAGACCCATCTTTTTGAGCTTCTTTCTTAAATTCTTGTAACTTGTTATACATTATTTAATATTATCATCCGGAAAAACAGCTTTCACAATGGTCTTTATAAAGAATAATTGAACTAAAGTAACATGTATTTTATAAACGATATAACATATTTCTTCGTTTGATTTATGGCACGATAAATAAATATGGGCAATAAATACTAGATTTTTGATAATTATTAATTATGTCGGTTAAATACCTCCATATCAACTGCAATTCCAATTCTTTTCTTAGAATTTTTAAAAAAAATGTATATGAAATTTTAAATGTGTAAATTTATAGGGTTAACTACTAAATAAACATCAGAGGCCATTCCAATTATTCTTATTTTTAGAGTATGTAGGTACAAGTTATATTAAAGACTTCATGAAAATCTGTGAAACGGTTCCGATTAGACATGAATAATATATCAACTACGGTTTCCTTAGGAAGGGACTGACGGTCCTTGTATTCACCTTCACTATCACATTCTTTTTTATAGTCTTGATGAGTTCGGTACCCAAATTCAGTTTGTATTCTCGTATGTATTTATTCTGCTTTGATGTACCCTTCTTTGTTTTTACTATTCTATACTACGGTCAAGCGTTTAGCCAGTATAGGTGAAAAAGATATAAATTCAGGCAACTGGACCACTTTCTTCTTTTTTATACTTTTTTGTGATGAGAAAAATATGTCAATTTAAAAATATTTTGGCTATAGCTATTCAAACAACGGCCATAGATTTTTTAATTTCTTATGTGCTATATACGAATATACGAATGTGCACAGGAGGTTAAATAATGTAGACAGGTAATTTTATTGAAAGACGACTTCATTTTGATTTTAAAAGAAACTGCATCAGATTTCCGATAACTCGGTAAACGAACCGGTTAAAAGCCGAAAAAACTACATTCTATTCTTTAATGGTATTAATCGATAGGGTTAATCATAAGGATCAAATCTCTCTAGCAAATTTGGTAAGTAAAATAAAAGGAAATCTATGAAATATAGACTTATAATATTTTTTTCCCCCAATTTGTATATCCATTTTCTTTAATTTCTTTGTTATCTTTGGTTCTACGACTGAAAGGAAACGAAAGTTGTAGAAAAAATAATTTGCAACATAACTGCTTTTACCAATTTTCTTTGCGCTTAGTATGCCCGAAATAGCGTAATATAATATATAAAATAAACATTCGCACCCAATTTGCAAGATAGTGGCTACAGGCAAGGCTTTCGACCCCACAAACTTGAATTTAACTTTACACTAACCCTCTCTTGATATCCAAGAAAATAATTACGTTCTCTGACTTTTGTACGCTAAGATTGTTAAGTATTAGTAAGGTATTTGTCCCACTGAATTTAAAGTATTAATTTCATGGATTGCCTTTTGTTTAATTTATCATGTTAGAGAGATTTATTTCTTATGATTGACCCTATCGATTTATGCTACTATGCTATACTGGATGTTATTTATTCGGATTTTCGCCGGTTCGATTACCGAGTGCGGCAATCAATTTTTCGAAAATCTTTGAATGTAGTGAAAATTATTTTTAACATCTAAATGAAGTCTTCTTTCAGTAAAATTGTCTATATACATTAAGATACTTCCCCACCACGTGGCATAGCCAAGGGACGCCCTATATGCCTTGAGTTCACTGGTGTGGTTGACGGTATGCTTGTGAAGTGTCATTTATTCCTTGTACTATTATATATATTTGACGACTTGTGTGGCATAGCATAGTTAATTAAATATGATGTAAATATACTATATATATTTATATAAATGTATGCCTATCCCCTTAGGAATATACAGGCGTAAGTGTATGTATTTATTATATTTGTTTATGTCTAGTGGTTCTGGTGGAGTTGAAAATAGGGACACAATCTCTGGTGCAATGTTATCAGAAGTGACTATACCTCACGCGGGACCCGAACATGCTGGGGAGTACCGCTGTCTCGCCCGCAACTTGTATGGCAGCGACGAGCTTGTGTACCGACTTTTTGTTAAAGGTACGTACCCTCATCGCCAGACAGCTTAGTTTATTTAAGGCAACAATGTTACCAAACCAGATGTTCTCTTTTTCCGATCAAAAATCTATAGGAAAAGCAAGCATACTAATTCTAACTAATCTCTTTATGTTTTTATTTCATTTTACAAATTTATTGATTAATTGATTATGAATTACTGATTGACTTGTTGTGAATGATATTATTGGACATTGCATTGCGTTTATCTAGTTTTTTTAAATTGTATTTCTTGACTATATTGATGTAATTTGTGATCTGAATAGGACGCAGATTTTTGAATTTCTTAATCTACAATAATTTACTGTGTTTTATATTATTAATACTTTGTTCTATGAAATGAAATGAAATGAAATTGCTAAATTAAATTAAATTAATGTTACTATTAGTTACAAAAAGCTTCAAATAGTAACAAAAACCACGGGACTTAGCAGCCAGGAGCATTACTACAAAGAAACCGTCTGGGTTACGTTAATGAATAGTGAAATCGGCGCCAATTCATTCGAAGGACAAAACTTGTAAATCTATGATGACCATGTTATATCATCTTGTGGTTTACCACAGTCTGTATCATTCAAGCTCATGAAAATTCTTATTCAGTAAGCATAAGCATAAAGTGTGTAGACGTAGCAATCGTTATTTTAATCCATAGAATATCTTGACCTTGCGGTTGGCCTAACTTAGATCATCTATTGCCACAACAACGTCGGCCGGTGTTTGTTGTCTATACTACGAGCGATATAACTTCTGAATGGTATTTGTTAAGAGCTGCAGCTGGTTGGATAAATTATCTTTGTCATCCATAGAACGCTCCACAATTTGGATAAAATCAATTCTTTACTTAGAATATCTATTCGACAATGCAAAAAGAATAAACTGTATTGAGTCTGTGAAAGCAACGAACGTTCGTTTATACGTTCTTAAAAGCCTAGCAATATAATTGGAGACTCGTATGTTAATAATCTATGTATGCTAAGCAACTACTTGACTAAAGATGGAATTTCGGAACTTTACTGTCATCGAGTTGGTTTCTGTAGGCTGATCGTAACATCTAAATATTACTTGCCATATTGATTAATGTTCGACGTGTTTCGATTTGTTGATCGATTTTGTAGATACATCATTTTGATATTCTAGTTAATAAGAGTTTCTTTCGGATTTTGGAGTCTCACAGACGAATATACTAAACTACGGAAGACACTACATCAAAAGCCTTAGGTTACTAATGCTTTCGGGGTGCGAGGGATATGCTCTATGGGCAACCTTACACCCCGACGTCTGTAGACCCGAGACGGCGTGCGGTTTTAGTCGGTTCAAGCCCGACATAAACCGCCCCCGCTGGCCGGCGGGGGGGTATCCGAAGGGATTTCCGCACGAAAAAAAAAGGTTACTAATGCTTGCGAAGAATACGGTCACAACATCAGACAAGTTTAAACCAAACCATGAAATAGTTTTGTTCAGATCTTTATATCGTCAAATAATTTATTTAAGTAGTATCATAAAATGGTAACCAAACATTGTAATATTTTATGGAATGCGGCTATTTCACAAAATGGTTTAATATTTTATGCTAAAATTAATTCTGTAATCTGGCCGCGACTCTGATATTGTAACACTTCGGAATTCACCTTTTTCTGTGTGGTGTTGATTGCTTATTATATTGATATAACGTATTTTAAGAGTTTCAAAGAGGAACTATATTGATTAATAATTAAACGAATTACTTCATTGAAATTCATTCATTTATGTGTTTATGATTAAGTACATAAAAATTCTAACGTAACAACTTAAACAATCTCTATTTAGATTGAAATTTTAAAAAACTAAAAATAATTTTTTTAAGTATTTTTTTTTCAAATATACATTGGATCATCATCAGGCCGTCATCCATGACTGGTTCGAGTCCTGATTTCCGTTTACCGGCGATTCGCGGTCCACTTTGGGTTTACTCCAACGGCCATCTCTCCTTCCGCAGATGTGGCCAGCCCATTGCTACTTCAGCTTGCTTATTCTGCGAGCTATGTAGCATATTATTGAAATATTCTGCGAGCGAGTACTTACTCTTAGGTAACTTTGTGGATTAGCCCCACCGTCAGTGTCCACATTCCAGCACCATAAGTCATAACAGGTAGGATGCACTGGTTGAAGCTAAGCCGTTTCTACCACCCTCCATCGCAAAAGGTATGCTTGTTGGCTGTGTTGATAGTAAACATGTCGTCTCTTTCCAATCGAAACTAAATAAAAGGGCTTCGTGTATGATCCTTGTATTTTGACGCCTCTTTCAAAATAACATAGAAATTATAATATCATACAATTTCAGAAATTTTATAACTCCTCTCGTGTGTTGGTACTTAATATATTCTACACGGTTGGCCAGCGATCGTCATGCACTGCGAGGGTTATAAAACTTAATGTGGGGCGTGATAATACTGAATACTCACTATAACCGCTCGCTGTCCCTGCCTTCCACACATTTTATTTATTTGTCGTATGTAAATACGACAAATAAAATATATGAAGGCTATACATTTTGGTTTCCCTTTAGTATCTGAATAGAGCCTTTAACTTTAGGTCATTAATATGTTTATTTTATATTTATTCAAATTTATGTGTTCAGTTGTTGACCTTTTGGTGAAGGTATGGTAAAATAATATGATCATTTTGTGACCTGACATTTTAAAATGTGTTTATTTAGGACCAAAATGTTTCCGAGTGTACCTTGGTACTGTCATGAAAGAACATTCACATAGTCACATGTGGCAAGACATATTTCTTCATTAGATTCTTAACTTTATTAGACAACATATTTTTATTATTTATTTATTTGAACACCACTATGGTAGGAAACTTATATTTGTCTATTTAGGTATTAAGAGCCTTCGAATAAAAATACAATACATAATGTTGAAATTAAACAAGGCTAAAATACATATAACTGTTAGCTATAGATGTATTGTCCATTTAATAAAAAAATATATGCCTTCTTAAACAACTTTATACCGTAATCTCTGAGGAAAATAATGACAGGGATCATTACACATTACACATTTCGTACGCCCGCAGTAAAAACATCCTTTAGAAGCGCATAATGCCTACATAAATATATTAGGAATATCATACGATAACATAATAACCAAATATACTTCCCAAGTTATTACCACGATTTAAAATTTAACTTTATAATATAATAATATTATAATCTTTTTTGAAAGCTAAGAACACAGGAATAATAACACTTAGTGTGATAGTGTCTGCATTAGTTGAGAACTGTACCGACACTAATGCCACCTCCAGGCCAGGCTGGGGCACCACAGTTCAAATATAAACAAAGCAGGTTCTTCTCAGCGCGCCTCCTATCAGTCGTCCTTAGTGTAAGAGTGATACCGATAGATTACGTTTAAAATGTTTTTCAAAGTAAGTCACTTAATTGAAAAAGGCATTATGCTACTAATATAATTTTATTTCACACAGAACGCCCCAGCGTCCCCGAAGAGGTCCGCGTATCCGAAGTTTGGTCACGTAAAGCTCGTGTGACATGGCGCGTAGCACGCGGTGCCCTTGTGTCGCACTACTCGTTGCAGTACCGCGCACTTACTCGCGATTCATCACACGCAGCTTTAGATGCACCATTACCTCCGCTCCTCGACAGCTGGGAGACGCAAGACGTCCTCAACCTCACATTGGCTAATTCAGATTTACTGCATGTTGCGTAAGTTTGCACACAATAATAAACATATTTTGCTAAGCTTTTTGTTGAATATCTACGTTGAACTTCTTGAATTACATCAGACATTATAAATTAGCTGGAGATAATTAATACCGTATTTAACTCAGTCTAAATTTTATCTAGATTAAGTTAATGTCAATGCGCTTAGCTAGATAACTACTAGGATATAATAATACTGGAGTGTTGGGCTAGAAAACTCAAAAATGCAACACTCCTCTTTGGGAGAGGCGGTTATGTTTCGGGCTAATGTTTTGCCGAAGCAGGGGTAATTCTTAGGTTATTTGATTTTCCACGTCTATCTAAAAAACATAGTTCACAGTAGAGGACCTAGAGTAGACCACCTCTAAAAATAATCGATTACCAAGACCTGCGGATTACAGGTGAACATTCCAAACCAGCTGTTCTGGTAATAGATCTGATATCAGAGACACCGTGCCATCTTTTGGAGGTACCCGAAGGTTACCCCATGGATTTTATTTTTTGCAATGACCACCAATTTCTCTCATATACCACATTCAAAATTATTATATAACCGGCTACTATTCTCGTATAGTTCATAAGCATGAAATCTAGACTAATTTAATAACGTTATGTCACGTTTCCTACTTAAAGTACTAGGTATTTAATTTAAAACTAATTAAATCAGTCTAATGAAAATCAGCACCGGACTCAGCTGAAATCGTAGCTTTGAATATAAGTTTAATGGCTTCAAGGCCAACAGAGAGTACTGAAATTTATTATTATTATTATTATAACTCTTTGTATAACTTCCGCTCAACGATAATTTCATCTTTATTATAATAGTTGGTTAGGTTGTAGTTAGAAAACGTTTATAAGTTTCTCAATTTCCATTCATTGTGGTGCCAATAATCAAGTAACATTTTGTAATTTTATAATATCCTACTAGCGCCCAGGTCCAGGCTTCACCCGGGTATTAATTCGTGAAAAATCCCCCGATTACAGCACCATATGCAAATCATCTTTGAAGCGGATTGTATATCATGTCAAAATTTGCAAAAATTACATTGCAGACTTCAAAGACACAATATTGCTTCAGTCTTTTACACTACTAGCTAATGTTCGCGGCTCCGGCCGCGTGAAGGTAGATTATCGTTTGTTGGTCGTAATCTCCGGGTTTGATTGCTATTGGTTAATTAGAATTAACCAATTGCAATCAAACATATGACAGATTTTAAGTCTGACCAAGACCTTTCCCGTAGAAAAAAACCGGCCAAGTGCGAGTCGAACTCACCCATGAAGGTTCCGTAGCAAGTAAAATTTTTATATTTGTTTACGATTTATAACGTATTAAAAAAAAACTACTTACTAGATCTCGTTCAAACTAATTTTCGGTGACAGTTTACATGGTAATTAATATACATCATATATTTTTTTTAGTTTCATCTTTCTCTTATTTCAAAAGATACAGGGGATGGAGACACACATTTTACCACTTTTTTTTTTCAACTTTGGAAGTGTCTCTCGCGGAAATTATTCAGTTTAGAAAAAAAATATATTAGAAACCTCAATATCATTTTTGAAGACCTAGCCATAAATATCCATAGATACACGTATGGGTTAATTGAAAAAAAAAATTTTGAGTTTCAGTTCTAAGTATGGGGAACCCCCAAAATTTATTGATTTTTTTATATTTTTGTGTGATGAGCTTAATGTGGTTCACAGAATAAATCTACTTACCAAGTTTCAACAGCATAGTTCTTATAGTTTCGGAAAAAAGTGACTGTGACATACGGACGGACAGACAGACAGACATGACGAATCTATAAGGGTTTAGTTTTTTTCCATTTGGCAACGGAACCCTAAAAACTGTTTTCCAAATCCGTTCAGTAGCTTTTGTGTCCATCGGTAAAAAACAGACAAACAGACAAGCATTTAAAAAAAAATGTTTTCAAGCGTACAGTTAACGTAAACCAAGTATTTTATTTAAATATCTCCAATGTACAGACCCAAGTAATTTTCAAGTTTATAATAGTATACTATAGATGTTACTCATTTATCCTATGTAAATCCATAAAATCATCAACACATCAATGCTAATAATTTCAAACCGGCTTTAGGCGATTGGCAACCTTCGTCAATTATTATTAATTGAGGTTGCTAGCTTGTAGACAATTAAAATTTACGGTCCATATTATATATTCAAATGCCCTAACAGGTCAGAAGGCCCAGGGCGTGCAGGCGCAGCAGTGCCGGGCCTTTCTCCCGATACACGATATGCACTGCGCATGGCCGCTTTTAACGACGTCGGTGCCTCTGCTTATACTACACCTCTACACTTTACTACCCGTGAAGAAGGTATTATGTTAATATAGGCTTATAGAGAGTGATCATTCGTACAAACTTCTAGTATTCTTGTATCTACTATCAAGCCGTAAATTGTTTAAGTAGGATTGTATTTTATTTTAAGT
This sequence comes from Cybosia mesomella, assembly GCA_946251805.1. Lineage (NCBI taxonomy): Eukaryota > Metazoa > Arthropoda > Insecta > Lepidoptera > Erebidae > Cybosia > Cybosia mesomella. Next base: position 10,950,106 of record OX276397.1, read on the forward strand.
TAGTGCTGGCTGGATGGCAATAGGATCGCCCTCTACTGCGTAGGACCGAAAAACATAGTAAAATATGGATGTGGAAATATCTCTGCACATCCCTTCGAGAATATTCAGGCTTGAGTCTTTATTATGTACTGTAGAAAAACTTTCGGTCAAAAGTTTTGTAAAAGGCTTTAATACTTTCATGTTGTCAGGTGTCATATTTAATTATAAGTTTTGTGCTTGTGATTTTGAGTCAAGTTTTGTGTAATAATGAGACGAGTGGTGTCTGAGGTTGTGTTGTTTATTTATTATGTTGTTTTTTACCAAGCGCCAGGAGGAGCACCTCGCGACATAACTGTGCGCGCTCTCAGAGCTCGTGAACTTCATGTTACGTGGCAGGTAAGAATACTTCCTCATCATTATCCTCCTAGCGATTTCCCCGTCCCAATCTAAGCCACCAATCTAAGCCGACCCCAGGTCCAACCTGGGGTCAGCTTTGATTGGTTTGTTGACTTTTACAATAGCAACTGCTGTCTGAAAGCCTACGCCAGAGCCTCATCCGTTATTTAGCAGGTGCACCGACTAACTTACAGGTGAGGTTGACTTGGGTCCCGAAGGTGTTGATAGGGCCCTGTACACCAAAGAATAGCTTCTGCAGCATAGCTTTCTAAACTGTAAGTCAGATAAATCGCCTGAGCGTAACATTCATCTATTTAAAGTTATGTTTCGCTACAATTGTTATTTTGTGTTGTCGAAGTTTGGTTTTACTGTAGCTATAAATTCAAATTGACAGAACTCTAACATGTCCAATTTCTGCAAAAGCCGAGCTGAAGTTCGTAATTGAAATAATTTAATATAAAACAGCCGTTTCTCTAAAATGTAGCAGCTGGTATAGTTCACGTACCCATGTTGAAGTTATCCAAAATAAATGGAATTTATAATTTCATATCGGTACCATTTATCAAAATTAGTTACTTCCTCGTGTAATTTGTTGCGTGTCCAAAATTATTAGATTGCGTAAGCTGATGTATATCGGATACAATCCTTTATGCAAACGTAAACTATTTAAACTCGTGTTCAATCAACGTTTCGTCTGGTGTTAAATTTTTCAGTTATTCTTTTATGAGGTTTTAAAACAGCTACCAAAAAATTGAGATAAACACAACTAAATTTGTCTGGTGCCTTTTTAAAAAGAAATTTTTGATAAGAAAGTATTTAGTGTCATACTGTGGAGATTTGGTAAATGCATACTTCATTATTAAAAATATTTTTTGTCTATTGAACTTTTTTATGTTTGTTGCGTCAATTTGACTGCATCCCGCCTTATGGTGAGCTAAAGTGAAATCCAAAAAGAAAAGTCAACCATTCCAGGATGCTATCATTAAAATGGTGGTACCTAGCTTGACGGCCTCGACAGAGTTTTTCATTGGCCCACTTTGAGAACCCGGGTTTAAAAGGAAGACGAGAATATGTGTGTAAAATATTCCAGTTCTTTATCATACGACAAAGTCACATCGTTAGATGATTTTTGATTGACCATTGACCAGTAATTTATTTTAGGCTCCCCCTCAAGAGACCTGGCATGGTACACTATTGGGTTACACGATCCGTTGGTGGGAAGTCTCTGACGAGGTTAAAGGGACAATAAGCGATAGTCCAGGGTCAGAGAGTGGAGCTAGTGCAGATGCCACGAGTACTACTCTGAGAGGTTTGAAGGCAGCTGCGAGATATGGAGTAACAGTACGGGCGTACAACGCAGCGGGTACGGGACCACTCTCGCCACCTCATTATCGACATACATTAGAATCACGTAAGTAATTCATTGTCAACCTAACTTTGTTCGACAATAACAGTTGCATCCGAGGCTTCTCCCCCTGTGGTCCTCCTAATCCTTTACTTTCTTTTGGTTTGGCTTATTAGTATTTTTTTTAAATTATTTTTATTTTTTTAACACGGCCCCCGTGTGAACTTCTAAACCCGAGAGGATAACCCGTGCCAGAACCTTGTCCTGTAATCAGTAGGTGTAAAATTCAAAATTAAAATTAAAAATTGGCCCTGAAGTCTTGGTTCATTCCAAATATATCCAATCACGTAAGTACCTTTTTTTTTTTTTTTTTTATCGTGCGGAAATCCCTTCGGATACCCCCCCGCCGCCCAGCGGGGGCGGTTATGTCGGGCTTGCACCGACCAAAACCGCACGCCGTCTCGGGTCTTCAGACGCCGGGGTGTAAGGTTACCCATAGAGCATATCCCTCGCACCCCGGCTGACCCTGGGCCATCTCACCACTAACAGCATCGCTCATCCTGTCTCCTCTGAAAGCAGAGGAGTACGGAGAGCGATGTGTTCCCGCCACGTTGGGTATTGGCCGACGATCAATGCCAACCCTATGAAGGGGTGAAGGGGAAGCCATTGACCGCCGCCCAGGGTGTACCGGCCGCTCCGATTCCGTTCCCCCCGGACTGCAGCGGGATCGGAATCGGAGCGACACTCGAGGAGGTTACCCAACACACACCCCCGTAAGTAAGTACCTATAGTCTTTTCATTTTGTTAATTTATAGGTAGTAGTAGGCATGTTTATAGGTAGGTATGCGATTATACGAGATTATCTAAATATTTTATTACTTACCCGAGGTGCCCGGCAATGAACACTTGGGGAGGACACCGTGTGGTATTTCGTTGTGGAAAATGAAAATATGGAAATACTTTTTACGTTATTATAAAATAGTTATTTTCAAGCAGACGAGAACAACACCTATAAGGTGCACGCAATGAACCTAGAAATGCAAAACGAATGGTTGACCCTAGGTGAATTTTGTATTCCCATAGCCTTAAAATGGCGTACCATAATATACGACTGGTCACCGGCCTTACTTAAATTTTACCTAAATGCATTCCAGTTGACCCTCCCCGACCAAAGCAATCTGGTCAGATGGGGAAAAGCCACAGATAAACCATGTAACTTATGTGGTGAAGCAACTGGTACGGCTAGGCACCTACTAGTGGGTTGTAAAACGCTATTAGACCGGGGTCATTACTCGCGCCGTCATGATAAGGTATTAGAAATCATACGTGAGGCTGTAAGTTTGGCGGTAGCTAGAGCGAAAAAAGGATTAACCACAAACCAAAGAAATGACATTGCGTTTGTTAAGGAAGGCTGCTCAAAGCTGCCGTTGACTGGACAATACTCGTAGACACGTATGAGAAGCACTATAGGATACCGAAGGAGGTCTGGGCCTCATCATCCAGACCCGACATATTCCTTTTTTCACGATCGCATAAGCGTGCAGTGCTTGTAGAACTCACAGTACCGTGGGAAACTAATATACCTAAAGACCACGCTATAAAGACAAACAAATACTTTGATTTGACTAACGAGTTAACCAAAAACGACTACGTGGTTAAACTCTACGCCGTAGAAGTAGGAGCAAGGGGAATCCCAGCTAAATCCCTGTACAACTTACTTAAAGACCTCGGATTGCCAAGAGCTTCAGTAAGCTCTTTACTAAAACGTATATCAAAAGCGGCATAGTTAGGATCTTACCAAATTTGGATAGGTAGGGGGGGGGGGACACTACTGACGGTGGAGGTGAGCGCTGATGCATCACAAGGTGGCCACCCTAAACCTACATCTGGGTCGCAAGTCCCAGTCGCCGTCATGGTGTTCCTCTCTGTACCACGCTATGGACCCGGCGACCGCACGGTGAATCCATGGAGTGCTGAGAATCGGATCTCATTTATATGTTTGAAGATATTTAAATGTTGTTAGCTCGTGTACACTGATTGTTTATTATCTAACATTTTACCTACGTATTAGTTAGTAAAAATAATAGTTTAATGGAATACGTACAATTAATTAAATAGATTTAAAGTAGTCATTATTTAACTAAATTACTAAATTAAATAATGATTGAAACAGTTAAGTTTTACCGCCTCATCTCGTGTGACTGAAATAAACAAAATTAGAGTCGGCAAATAGTGCTCCTAGTAGTCTACGACAGTAAGTGCCCGGGATAGTCCAACAAGGCAAGTTTTGTCGTAGTGCCGTAAATAACTGAGCGCTATTGACGTGAAGTGACGATCGTAAATTTTACCATCAAAATGCAAAATGGCTTAATTGGACTGTGGCCTTCTCGATCTAGGTCAAACGATTCAGTACAAATTGATGGCACTTTTGTATTCTGCGTTTATTTCATTCTTATTGCTTCGTGCGAAAATATAAATTCGAAACAGTTCCCTTTTTAAATTTTCATATCTCCGAAGCATAAATAAATGTACTTGCAATTGTTTGATTGCATATTGGTAACTTTATTGTAATCAATACCAAAGCCATCGATAAGCCCAAAGAGTATGAAATGAAAATATTGCAAACTAATATTCAAATAATTTTGCACTGTGTAATAATTTTCATTTGGTGACAAGCTCCCTGACAGTAAAAAAGGGAAAGACGGAACATGCTGGAATACTAGTATACAGTTGATTAAATTTTAATTTAAGTTATTGTATCATGGTGCACATTCATGACTAAAAGTACTGCTACTGACGACGGGTAGACGGGACAATATCGGTCTTCTCTCATTCCGATTTGTATATCATCTGCCAGAGGCTTCCTACACCGATGACTGTCCCGAGGTCGTCGCTCTGGGCAATACCACTACTAATGGATTGTGTCACGCGCTTCTTCAAAAAAGGAGAAGCTTGCTCTCCGTAATAAACATAACTTTGCTTGGTATAGTACAGACGTCCTTTTAAGTTGAGTTATGAATGTGATGTAGCTAATATGTTTTCTCTAATAAAACACTGAAAGTGCTTAGTAATTTAACCGTAATGTCTATCTCGTATATAAAAGACAGCAAATTTTCATGGCCAGCTTTTTAGGCACCTTTCGCGTAAAATTACGTGATTTCGAAACCATGTGCCTCATAGTACAGACGGTTATGGATGCAATGCAAAAGCGAACGCAGCCGAGACGGCTGCCAAAATAAGTAATTCGTTTTTTGAGGTTAGTGTGTAATGTGTATAGGTACTTCATGTTGTGCAACTTTATACCTATTTCAATGTTATGCCACAGAATAGATAGTACTGACGTAGTTATGCTTAAGCTCTGCAGCCTACCAAATTTAAATTCTTTAGTTATATATCATTTCTTTTATAACTTTGCGTTTAGAATCTTTTGTAATTGATATTAATAGATATTATTAGATATCAGATAATACATAGTTTAAGTAGATTTCTTCGAATATATCATTTTTGAGTGTAAGAATAAAAAATGACAGCTGGGAAAGACTGGATGCGGAAAGTGGATGAGGTGCTTGGACGCACATTAGGAAAGGTCTAAGTCCAGCAGTGTACTGCAGTAGGCTAATTGACATATATCATTTCAGGGTATAGTGTATAGTGTACATTCAACACTTTAAAACGTCTAACGATATAGTTTTAACGTTTTAAAGTGAACTATTTCTTAACAGCGCCAACAGGTAGTCCAGAAGGAGTGACATGTGCATCCAGTAGCTCAACGTCCCTTCGAGTGCAGTGGCGGCCGCCGCAACCTGACACTAGAGGAGGGCTTATTACCCATTACACATTACAATACACAAGACGAGATGCGGACCCAATGCTGCCGACACAGGATGCGTTCTTGAGGTTACAGGTACTATAAATATTTATAGTTCTTATTTTAATCTAACCGCGGTAGCCTATTGGTATGGGTAAAGGACTGCTGAGATGACGTTTCGGGTTCGATCCCAGGTATTACCATGGCACACACCAATGACTTTTCGATGCTTTTCGAAGTTATGTGTGTATTTATCGCAGGTTTATAAGTGCCCGGTTAATGGCAATAGGCTCGCCACCTATTACATTGGGACCTAAAACATAAACTGGCGAAACTTGGGTGCTAGGACCTCTGCCTACCCCTTCGGGGATATAGGCGTGAGTTTATGTTATGTTATGTTTAATCTATAAACTATATATATATATAAACTATACAATTTGTTGTAGTTGTTATCGAAACTCAGAGTGTTGATGTTATGTTATGTGTGTGCTTGTGTGTGTGTATTAGCTTTGTTATTTATCATAAGAATGCAGGTTTCACATTATAAATTTCACACTTCAGATGGGGTTCGAATCCGTAGCATATTTAAGTCCAGTACCTTACCTATCAAAGTAGTCTTTAAACAAAATATTGTTAAATTGTATCTATAGGTACTATTATAAAATTGTAAATTAGTAGTTTCTGTACATTAGAGATATAAAAAATATTAGGTTATGTCAAATGAACGATTCTCAACACAAAATTTTTTTTTACTAGCGATGGATGCAAAAACTACTGAACGGATTTTGATACTATTTGGAAGATCTTGGTCAGACTGATAATCTGCAATTGGTTCAGTAGAACTGGAGGTGTGACCAAAGAACGATTACCAACCTCCACGCGTGTGCAGCCGCGGGCAGTCAGCTAGTCTTGAATTAAAACTATTTTTGTTACAAATTCTGTCACGATTTATTTATTTTAATTTTATTATTTACACTGTATTGTCAGAAAGAATGAGTATAAAGTTCATATCACTGCAGCGAAAAATAGATAGGTACAACATAGAATTGATTGGCATAGATTGAAAATATAACAAATCTAATTAAACACCTCTCCAAACTACTCAAAATATTACTAGTGCTTGAACAGCAAAACAAGTCTATGACGTAGTACGATACGGCAATTCTTATTTAAATACAGAGGTTTCTAAAATAAATTTGCAGGCTAGTTTAATTTCACGCGCTTTTTAAAAACGTTCATTCCACTTTGTGAGCCGTGTTTTTATTATTAGAGCGAAGAAGCGACGGTATCACGTCTGACTCCCTATGCCGAGTACGAATTAAGAGTAAGGGCGCACAATGCAGCCGGCGATGGACCTCTGTCAGCACCTCAACTTTGCAGAACTGATGAAGATGGTGAGAACTAATTTTAATCCACAACATTTTATCTTCACAATGTGATCATCAACCGAACGCCAATCCCGATTGCACCCAAGGCTTGCACCTTGGAGCCTGGTGTCCGCTCTCCTACTCCTCCATATCTCGGAGCCATGGCTGTTACGGGAGCGACTGGCATCTGTTTTCAAAAACCCAAGAGGAAAACCAGTGTCAGAGCCGCGTTCATTAATCAGCAGGTGTGTCACCGGCTTGCAGGTAAGGTTGGCTCAGGCCCCTAAGGGTTTGGTGGAGCCCCAGACACACTTTATCCTTCGCAATGTATTTCTATACAATTAGGTACAAGATCTACTGGTATAAAATATGTAATATTAACGATACAGGTACACCATTAGTAAAACATATCCCGTCGTATACCTTTTCTTTTCTTTTTTTTTCTTTTTTTTTATCGTGCGGAAATCCCTTCGGATACCCCCCCGCCGGCCAGCGGGGGCGGTTATGTCGGGCTATATGAAAATAATGATCCTTTTTTCACGCAGCCGGAACCGCGGTAGCCTAGTGGTATGGGTAATGGACTGCTGAGACGAGGTCTCGGGTTCGATCCCAGGTTTCACCATGGCACACACCAATGACTTTTCGATGCTTTTCAAAGTTATGTGTGTATTTATCGCAGGTTTATAAGTGCCCGGTTAATGGCAATAGGCTTCGCCACCTATTACATTGGGACCTAAACATAAACTGGCGAAATGTGGGTACTAGCACCTCTGCCTACCCCTTCGGGGACATAGGCGTGAGTTTATGTTATGTTTTGTTTTATGATCCTTTGAAAATGTATACAATGTATTAGAATTATTTTGTATTAGAATTATCTTTAACATTTTTGATATAGTTTTAAAAGTTAAATACTATCCGGCTCTGCTCTGAGAAAATTAGCAAGTTTGACATTTTCTCTTGTCTGAGCGTAATAATTCAAAGTTTTTTAATCATCTTCATTAGGAGAAAGATTTTGTAATACGAGTAATAAACGTTAATAAGTATTATTAGACTTGCTTGCCTTGGGATTCAACTGAAGTTTTTGTACCGGACAAAGTTAACTTTCCTTAGATTAAGAATAATTGATCTTTTCGATTTCGTGACTATATTTTTCATTTTACTTCTGAAATTCTGTATTACCCGTTCCAGTTGATTTATAGGTAATAAAGTTATCTATTTATTTCACGGGAATAAAAGGTCTTTTAAGCCATTTGACCATCATCGATATAGCAGCATCTACATTCCAGTCTAAAATTACGTATACTTTCACCAATTTTTGAACTATGACCAATGTTTGAACTCACCTGATAGAGACCAGTAATGCATACCATAGATAGCTGCTTCAACTGCAAAGGATTTATGAGTGAACTTTTTAGAATGAATTTGATGTTTACAGTCTCAAGTTTTCTTACAATATAACAATACTAATGCAGTGTAAGATATTATAAAATCGCATAATTGATTTACAGTCAAAACGTAACTGAACACATTCTTATTTACAGATATCTTTACTCTTAAACTGTTCATCATCATCATCATATCAGCCGTAGGAAGTCCACTGCTGAACATAGACCTCCCCGATAGACTTCCATTTTGACCGGACTCTTAAACTGTTAATAAAATATAATTATCTTTGTCCTCTGAATATTACAAAAATAGTTGTTCATTAATTATTAAATTCATTGATATATATCAATGCGAGTTCAGCTACTTTTATTTATTTATTTATTTATGTATTATTTTGTGAAACATAGGTATTACAAAAGATCTTAATATCAAATATCAGTGCACTATGTCCTACCATTAAACATGGTGTACAAATTAAATTTAAAGTAGGTATGGTTAGTATTGGACTTAAAGAATATGGAAGAATAAGCTACATATCATTCATTCAATTATTGATTTATTTCTATCACAATTCATAATTATTAATAACCTTTATCTGTGACTTTATTCATATTTTTAACTTGTCTAATGTAAAGTCATGAGAAATTATAATAATAGAAGGTTTGAATATCAAAGTAATAAAATGTCAAATTTAAAATAATGCACTTCAACAAAAACAGTAAAAATATTAATATTTCCATAATGTCATCAATAATAATAATGTCATCAGTATAATAGGAGATTTGAATGTCAACGTAAAATAATTTAAGATGAAAAAATAATGCATTTCAATAATAACAGTAAAATATTAATATTTCCATAATGCCATTATGGCCACTTGTGTTGCTGACAGGACGTATGCAGGACATATCGATGTAACTGTGGGATTCCTTTATTGTTCTGTTAAACATGGATTGTTATCGGCAGTGCCAAGCGCCCCGGGCGGTATGAAATTGATAGCGCTCGGTGAACGATCGCTGCGTGCTTCCTGGTTGCCGCCGCCGGAACCGAATGGAAAACTTACGCACTATATGCTCTACGTTAAGGATCTGTCTGGGTAAGTCATTTATATTAAGTTGGTACTGGTTATTGAAAATAGGAAATTGTGAATCTATGAAAAAAATTTTAATTTTTGGGCATCGCTAGTTGTAAATAAACATCAAAACATTATCTTCACCAGTGTGAGATGTGACTTTTTAAACCTACATTTCACCGCCTATAATTGTAGTACCACGTAATACTATACTGGTACGTTTTCAGACTCCATAATAATATCGAGACTTGTCAAACGTAGGAACCCAATAACACTTTGCTTGACCCAAGAATCGAAACCAAACCTTACAATAGCATGAAAACATTAACCTAAAGAAAAAAGTAACAGAATACCGCATCTCTATCTGTATTCTTATTTTAAACACTTCATTTACTGAGCCCAAAATATATAAAGTTGGTGATTCTGTGAATGTAATTAAGCAGTTTAGCCGCAGAGGGGCCTAAGTTATTAATTGAAACAGTGCCCATCTATCTGACTAGGGAATAGTCAAAGTTAGTAATTCGCAATCCAAGTTAAATACCGCTTTAATTCAGCTATTTCTAATCGCCTTTACCCGCCTTCGCCCTGTAAGTACTACTTACATAGTTCCTTCCATTTATTGTTTCCGTTAACTTCATTTAGGTCTGCTGTGACTCGCAATCGTCGTTGTATAAACTTAATTATTACTTGCAATTGCATTATTTGGCTGTTGCCCGAGGCTCCGCCCACGTGGAATTCTGATCCGATTTAAACAACCGATTGGAATTTATTCCAGGGATAAAATGGCAGAGATCTTTAGCATATGTGTTATTTTAGACTATAACTTTATACCTATACTATTAATTATCCGTTCAGCCGTCTGAGTGTGATTGAGTAACAAACATCCAAACATCTTCACAAATAATCTTAAAGAGAAAGGGAATAGAAATATATTTAAAGCAAAACACAACACGTTTATTAGAAAGTATTGTATTTGTTCCAGTGCTAAACAAGTTGTATTACCCCTGTATCATTATCTGTCATTATACAGTCATACATAGCCGAAAGCCTAGGTAAGGCGGAAGTCTATAAAACGTCGAACAATATTTCTCCAGTTCCATACCGCTTCTTATAGGGCGATATGGGGCCGACTCTATTGCCGCCAATCAACCACAGCCCAATTAAGGTCATACAGGGGTACTAAGGAGCCGCCTTCTATGACACCAACGGAATCATTTTAAAAATTTCACTTTAGAACACCAAATTGCCCTAACAAATCAAAATTATTATCTAGATCTCAAGAGCCAAATGCAACTCGCGTAAACGCTTGCGTGGAAACCGAGGGTAGTACGACAGAATGCACCCGACCACTACGTGGCTTGCGCGCGGGACGGACTTATGAAGCTTGGGTACGCGCAGTGACTTTAGCAGGCGAAGGACCACCTACTTCTTCTGTAGCATGTCAGACTAGTGCTTTAGGTAAGTGTATCAGACATGTAGTTTAGTGTATTTATTTTTACTATTTCAGACAAGAATCCAAATGCAACACAACTAAAACTAAACTGATAATGTATGATTGCGATAACTTTTGAATTCCTTGAGAATATTTATGTTTCTGTATACGTAAGTGCCTATCAGCATCATGATCAAGAAATTTCAGAAGTAAAATCACACAGTAGTAAAATATTGTTCTCCTGAGGACGTAAAAATAAAAATTTCTGACACTTATACTACGAGGATGTTCCATTGATGTCCGTGCATTTGTTCTTCATTATTATAAACTCGCTTATCATCGTTCTAAAGTTGTTGTACATTATATGATATGCCAATTTCAATCTAACGTCTAATATCTGTTACCACTTTAAAAAATACTATATTACATCTAGCACCCGCCCGCATCTCCTCATTTGGTGGAGTAGTAATGGGCGCGGCGGGTGGATCGCTATCATTGCGCTGCGTGGTAGGCGGCGCCCCGCCCCCGGCCAAACGCTGGCTGCGCGGAGGCACACCACTGCACCCGCGACCTCCGTTTCATCTCGATGGAGACGCGCTGCTTATTAGAGGTAATCGACTGTGCATATGCCACTATCGATATCACTAAGAATTATCGGTTATCAAGAATAATTTTCATTTATCGAAGTGTCACATCACAACACTCCCGGAGTGCAACCCGTCTTTTTTTTTTCATTAGTTCATTGTTTCATACTTTACTAGCTGTTGCCATTCACGGAACCCACAGAATCTTATTGCTGAAATAAAAAGTTGTAAACTATAGTTGTATACTATTCCAATCTCTGCTTCATCCAGTTCTAGCGTGATTTAGTAACAAACATTCATCTAATTGCTATACATTTTAAAAGACTACAAATAATATATCTAATTATTGTCACATTTTTATTAAGTTTTATTCAATTCCTAGATCACCTATGTGTTAAAAAGTAATTTAGAAACTTGATATACTGTTAGAACAAAGTGTATCTTTAAGTAGTACTGCCTTAATACAAAATGCGACTAATATTTCATAACAGGTTTGGAACTATCACACGCCGATAACTACACTTGCGTTGCGGAAAACCCGCATGGATCAGACTCAGTAACATGGCGCGTCATAGTACTCCGCCTTCCCGCTCCCCCAGGGCTAGCGTTATTAGAAGCACGACCAAGAGAACTGGAGTTGGAACTTAAACCAGCCCTTAGAGCACCCGGTCACGCTATCCCTAAGACATACAGCATACATTGGAGACTGGCTTTACCGGAGGTAATTAAACTGTGAATCAAATGTTATTTCTTCACTTTGATAATTTAGTAGCTAAATATGAAGAATTATGAAATAGGCTGAATGAATGACGACTAAATTCAGCAAAATGATGTGCCATCAAATGTCTCCTAAACGGACTTATACGAGTAAGTCTTTTCAAAGGTGAAATGACCCAAGAGGGAAACTTTTAGTGATTGAAATAAAACTATCGATTTAAACTACCTTCGATCAAGTATTAACTATACATATCAGATATGAATTTCATATAATTAAAATATTTATAATTTCTATCTAATTATTTTCATAATAATAAAGGTACCTGACCTTACCTGACCTTACTAATTATTGTCAGGTAATATCATCCATAATTTGTTAATAGGTTGACTTATGAACTATGTTAGTAATTCAGGTGTATAACATTGGCGGCAGACAAATTAAAAAAAAACATGCGTGAATAGAATTTGGCAATATTTATGAACCACCAAAATTTTCAAGTATCATACTCTACAATTCTTACATTTTTTCAATTTACTGTAAATTCTTCGATGAAACCTTGAAAACGTGCCGTATCTATTCACTTCAAGAGTCCTTTTGTAGGGAGAATGGCGCATACAGCTGGCAAATCCGGGTCCAGTAACCTTGACTGGACTTCGATGTGGTTCTGCATACCGAGCTTATGGATCAGCTGGAGGAGCACCGGGTACTGAACTAGCTGCAAGGACTTCTGGAGGTCCGCCTACTGCTCCTCTCGATGCAAGGTGGATTAAAGCCAACGCTACTCATGCTAGGTTCGATACAAATGCATGGAGTGATGGTGGGTGCGGGCCCGTAGCCTTAAAACTGGAGTGGGCTGGATCTGGAGTCGCTGGTGCTAGGGATGTACCAGTAGGAGGAGAAGTTATATTGGGTGGTAAGTGATCATTAATTTTACTAAGATAATTGAACGTTGATAAAAAAAATATTTCAACTACGCGGTAATGTTATCATTAATCACTACAAAACCGATCACAAAGTATGTATTTTTTGATTAGAACCCAAACAGTGCAGAAAAGTCATATGAAATTTCTTTGTTGCAGTTTTTCTTTAATGCACTGTTTTTTTATTTTTTATTTAGATATAAATTTACCACAGAGGTTTAATGTCTCCCATTTTAATATAAAATGTTTGCATTAGATACTGGCCGACAATAAAAATTGGCAGAATAATTGCGCGCCGCGCCATTTGTTTTTTTTTAACCGAGAGTGAAAAAAAGCAAATGGCACGCATTTTGTAGCATTGTACAAGTTTGATACGAGTACTACATTTATCGAGAAAAATAAAATAAAATGGAAATATACAGCGATAGTGATCTAAGTTCTACACCAGAAAGCATAATAACTGCTGCTAATGCAATTGTTGCAAATCTTTTATCGCAAAAATCGCGGGACAATCTTCATTGTGGTCTATATATTAAATGTTAAAAAGCACAGTTAATACTAAGCACAACGTGGATAAAAAAAAAACTCTAAATTAACATCACTTTTGAAGCGGCTGTCAGATGGATATACGAGTAAAAAGTCGAAAGTGCTCACAGCTCAGGACATAGAAACATTTCTGAATGAAGCGTCTGACAATAAATATTTAGCAACAAAGGTAAGTTTTAAGTATATAATTAGATATTGAAAAAGGCCTATAATTTATGTGTTACTTTGTTTTTAATGTCGAATTTTAATCTTTTTTACAGGTTGCTCTCAGTTCATTTTCGGTATAAACGGTGCTTGCAGAAGCTGTGAATTAATGAATATCACAATTGACAACATCGAAACGCATAACCAGATGCTGCTAATTAAAGTTATGAACACGAAAACAAAGAAAGACCATCAATTTGTAATACGTGACGAATTTTTAAATGTAGTGCAGAAATGCATGGCGCTGCGTCCAAGTTCTACAACCACAAAGCGGTTTTTCTTCAATTACCAGAATAGAAAATACGCAAAAGAACCCATCGGCAGAAACAAATTTGGAAAATTTCCTTATGAAATGGCCAGTTATCTGAAGCTATAAAACCCAGAAGCCTACACTGGGCATTTTTTCCGCCGACGTCAGCAACGCTGCTAGGTGATTCGGTACTAATTTAACTACACTCAAGTGTCATGGTGAATGGAAATTGAACCAAGTAGCAGAAGGTTACATAGAGGAATCGGTACAAAATAAAAGTAAAATCACACAAAACATAACGGAATCAATTCATTTGCACAGATCAACATCACCACGTCCCTCTACTTCTCATGAAAATTATTTGAAATTGAGCCTGCGTGTATCTGTGTTGTCTGATTCTGTTTATCATAATTATTGTTCACAAATAAACAAAACAAATACTAGGATAAATGTTCCAAGTAAAAGTGCAAATTTCACTTTTAATAACTGCACATTTAATAATTGCATGTTTTAAATGTTTGAGTAAATGATAAATTAAACTTTTTTTTCATTAACTTGAGTTCTAATTTTGAGTAGGTATATTTTGTTAAGGTAGGTAGATTGGTAGTTGAAAGAAAAGTAGATTACGCACCTTGCCAAAGCGAGTAATAGATGCACTCGTGTCAATTTAGTGCCCTAGCGTGCGCTCGGGCACCAACATAACACTCGTGCATTAATTACTCACTTTGTGCTCGGCGCAACAATCTACAATAAAAAATCATAATATAATTTGAAACATTTGGTGGACCAGAAAATCAAGAATATGTGTTTCGTATAAACGTATCATCACGTCAAGGATTGGATCACTAGTTAACGCGTTACCGACCTTATAAAAACTAGGACAGAGTTAACTATAAAAAAATCTTGCACTTACAATTCTTCTTTTTCTTAGTCGGTCACTCTTGTCAGAGTGGTCGTAACGCATTGTAATTGCGATCGAATGCGTAGCAGTTTTATTGAGGATTCATCCAGTGGATTGGGGACCGACCCCATGACTTCGTTCTCCACATGGCCTTGTATAATAAGTCACTCCATTGAGTCCTCGTTTCTGGAGAAGTGCCCAAAGAACTTCCTCTAATTATTTTCTATCCTCATTGAGAATAGAATTGTTGGTGCGGAAATCCATCTAAGGTATTTTTAAGAGACGTCTACACCACTACATCGCCAGGGCATCAATTTCCCGGTGATTCTATAATTTAAGTGACCAGGTTTCGGCTCCGTACAGAAAGATTACGAAAATCAGGCACTTCATTACTCCTGTCACTCCAATTTCCAATCGCTCTACCACTGATCTAGTGATGGCAAATCGGCTCCCGATTTCATCTTTGCATCGCCCTGCGTTCGATATACTGGAACGGAGGTAGATATAGCGTTGTACTACTTCGCAGTTGGCTATGTGTTCAACTATAAAATTTTGCTCAACTGGATCCACTATTACCTTCATCATGTCTCTATTTAATTTAAGACCGAATTGGAGACTATTATTTTCCAAATTAGTCAAGAGCTCTTCCAAATATTTTCTAGATATAGCCAGAAAAGTGTCATCAGCGTACCGCAAGTTTTTTATCACGTACAATTAGGTAACCGAAATTCAGGTTTGTTTATGAACGCGCTGTTTGGCGCTTTATTAAACTCAGAATGCCGAGTTCAAGAAAAGCAAATATTTGCAGGAACACAATGCAAGTAAAACAACTGAGATCTTCTGTATAGTGGATGAACTTCCCTTTTTGTGACAATTGTAATTTCATGATTGATAGCACTGATATCCTACTAGGATAGAAGAAATTAGATACAGTAGGATACAGTGAAATCAATAGTAGTTTTATCCTAGGTCTAGCTCCTGGGTCCCGATATCGCGTAGCGGCTCGGGCATCTAACGAGGCGGGCTGGACGCGCGAAGTATACGAGTTTGCAACAGGTGCAGCTGACGGACTCGCTGAAGAAGTAGACGCTCCTTTCCCTGCAACAGCTGGTGAACTTGCGTTATTGCTAGCGCTGTGTGCTGCGCTATCACTAGCAGCTTTGACAATACTTGCTATATTACTACGAAGGAAAAGGTAAGATAATTTTGATGTAATTTATTTAAAATAACATTCATAATTCTGCACTTAGCAAGGAATATCATAACTTAACAGTTATATACGCACGCATAGGAAGATCGATGTATGTTGAACTAACTTGACCACTCCACCGCGGTAGGAAAAGCAAGCGGTTACCTGATACTAACGTCTTGGCATAACCAGTAGTGCCTATAAAAACAGCATATCTAATTAGATATCAGTGCATACTCGTATACAACTATCGATAGCACTATCAATTATAGGTTATCCAAAAACGTTTATATTTATCGTAGTAAAATGTAAAGTAGTAGCACAAATTACTTAATAGTTGGTTGGTAGTAGTAGTTTAATTTACTATTCACCAACAAAAACTGGTTTATACCTCTGTAACGTGTAACCGCTGAACCTGTCAGATGGTCTACTCACCAGCTACCTCAGTAGTAGGGTGCACGAACTCCTAGATACCAGGGCGCCTTTTCATCAGATATCACAGAATAGTGCCGTGGGTGTGCGAGGAACTTTCGGGTGTCACTCCAAAGAAAACTCCCTTATACACAGTTATACATACATATATTACATCCTTATATACGATACAAAAGACACAGGAAATTCAGACATACATATATAGGTTACAAGTTGACTGAGAATTACACAAAGGTCTTGCCGGTCTCTCCACTTATGCGTAGGGTCTTCTATTCGTCAGATTGCTCGCAGAGGTCGTTAAAGCCAACCCAAGGTGGTTGGGGAACTCCTCTACGCATAAGTAGGTAACAAGATGGGTGAATTTTAGGATACACACAAAATATTAAAGGAAAATTGAATACGTGACCAGAGCCTTGGTTGTCTGCCAGCACGGGGCTAAGTATCGTCCCGCGAGTCCTCCTTTGTCTACCGAGGTGCAGACGAGAAGAGCCCTTGGTATAGCGATACTGAAACTCGGGGTTGCCTCTCCGCTCAATCACGTTCGCAAGGTGCGATTGCAAAACCCGAATCTGGGACCCTGAGACCAAAATGAGTATTAAGTATTGTCTCTAATGCAGAAGAAACTTAGAAGCAAATATAGTGCAGTAACTTACCAACGATGTGGGAATATCACTGAACCTAATTAGTATAGGTTATGAACTTATAGAAATTGACAAAACAGTCTATACGCAATATAACCGTTATAGGTAATCAACAAAGTATTCTCAAGTGCCGGCCCGCCAGCTGACCTGGCCTTTTATACCGTCTAGCGAAGAACTTTCTCGAAAAGACCAAATTCCACCGTTTTTCCACGAGCCGTCTCACTTAAAACACAAAGTCACTCCGACAATGCGGCACAATCAGGTGTCAACTTGTCGCTGCGAACTCAAGGCGGACTAGGTATCTACTTAATTTATACATATTTTACTAGACAAACCATAGCTTACGAAGATGAAAACCATAGAGGCACTGAGTTGTTAAATTAGGGAAAAGCCTGGACTTTAACATTTGACTACTAATCATCATTACTATTCCCAAAAGACAGAATACAGGGACACATTAACTGAAAATAAAATATTATTGCATCCAGTACAGCAACGCCATCTCGTGGAATTACTGTGAACCACAAACACCACTATGGGATTCCGATCGAACGCTGCTACACTCCGGGCGAACTCCATGCATAGATGTCGCTACCGGACTCGCATTATTAATATCTATTTCAGAAAATAAAATGTTACAAACGATCCATTTTATTTCAATCGTTTCTACTTTTTATGTTTCGCTTCACAAACCATCTAATATCGCGTCAGCTAACATTGACATAGCTCATCATATATATGTATTTTATATTCTTATTGCTTTCAATACTCCATAAACTTCGTGAATTGTGTATGGACATTATCAATAACAAAATATGGTTATCTGATATTTTTTTTATATTTTCCTTGTGGTTCGATTAAGTCCATATTAATTCCAATAACCGAATGATTATTCACAAATGATTAAAAAAACGGACTTTTAATGTAGACCGACTGTTATCGCTGTACCACTCCCTAGCAGAGCGCGGCGGCGTACGAACGAACGGTTCAGCGGTACCAATCAAACTACACTGATGACGCCACTGGTGTTGCACACGTCCATAGGCCACGGTAACTGCTTCCCATCAGGTGGGCCGTGTGCTTGTCTGCCACCTTAGTTGTATAAAATAAAAATACAACAAGAAATCGAAAATCGCTAGATGAAAGTTAAGCCTACCATTTCCAGAATCATTAAGCGGAGTAGAGAGAAAAAAGCATTAATTGAAATAAAGGTGGATCGTTAGCAGTGATCTGTACGTGACACTGCTGACACAAGCGACTCCATCGACCCTTCTCATCACTTCAACACTGAAGCGTTCATGATATGATATTTCAACGATCTCTTTTAAAAGGGTTTTTCCCAACGTCATATAAAAATTAAACCGTCACTCGTGGAAATGAAGTATGAGGTCATATTTCGCTCGTATAAAACGAAGTAAACTTTTTGTTTTAATGCGCCGACTTTGTTGGGGTTTTGCGTACAAACTCTGAGAGGCACAGCTCTAAATATGAGCGAGAATTTTGATTATGATTGATGTCTTTGCATAATTTATTTGTATGGTTTATGGGTTGATGGGTAACAGACTCAGGATATCTGCTTTTAATAAAATTATTCGGTTCTCATGAGACGATTTGTGACGAACCACGGACGACTTGTAAATATGACTCAGGAGTAAGATGGGTCTCTAGTTCTTCAGCAAGGTGTAATTGCCTTTTCTGAAGAACAGTACCACCTCTCTCCCACACCACTTTCACCACAGCTCTTTCAGAATTAGAGTCCTGTTTATTTTCAAATATTACTTACGATAGAATATCAATGAAACAGAGTTTTCTTTTGATATGAAGAGAAACTAAGTATTTTTGGAGACGATATTATATCAATACAAAATGATTGACCGGATTTAACAATCTAGCGTGTTAAACAGTAATATAGGTATATAATTATCAAAGCTATCTCAACACTTAATAGTACTCGTAGAAGAAAATATACGAGCCATCAGAAAATAATGGTGAGAGCAGTTAGTGAGTCAACACACCCGTTATAAACGTGTTTTACGATCTTCCCGTTTATAACGCACCTCACATTGTATTGATGATATACCTACAGGTACACACATAACTGCTTGAATATGAGGTAAATGAGCCCCAGATACATAGATATAACATAAAAGCATTGTAAATGATATCCATGGCAACAATGAAAATATATATTTATGAAATATACCCACCTATTGCCCACATATTCTTTCAAGCTCTAATTTAATTAAATACATGAATGGTATCTATAAATTTTTTTTTTTTAACGTGCGGAAATCCCTTCGGATACCCCCCCCCCCGCCAGCCTGCGGGGGTGGTTATGTCGTGTCTCGACTAAAACCGCACGGTGTCCTCCCCAAGTGTCCGTTGCCGGGCATCCCGGGTAAGCCCTCGAAAGGATAACCCCAGGGTTGCCGGCGGACTTTGGCCGCCACCGCGGCCGCGCCTGGTGGGGTCGGGTTTTATCCCGCTTCGGTGAGTTGGCAGGCGTGTGTAGGGCACACACGACAGGCCTCCGCCACGGCCTGCTTCTGTAAGGACGGCGAGTCGGCCAACTGCCGTCCTCAGGCCCCGATCATGGAGGTCGGTAGTCCCGGGCGTAGATGAGACTGCGAAACTCGGGGGGCAGGGTTCTTTCCCGCTCCCTCTCCGCCGTCTCTTTCGTGCGCATTACCTGCTCGCAGAAAGAGGCGGCGGCGTGCCACTTGCTCCCGTCGGAGACCACGGCCATCACCATGGTCTCCAACGAGAGAACGTCCACGGCCAGGACCGCAACGAGATCCCGGCGTTGACTCGCCCACGCAGGGCACTCCACCAACGTGTGGAACGCCGTGTCTTCGCCAGGATCCTCGCAGTGCTGGCACTGCGGCGTCGTCTCCCGGTGGATGCGCCACAGATACTTACCGAAACACCCGTGTCCGGTAACCATCTGGCACATCCGGTAGGAGAGGTCCCCATGGTCCCTCTCCAACCACTCCTTCATGATCGGTCTCACCACCGCAATGGTGGATTCCCCCCACCTGGGGTGCTCAAGTCGCACCCTCCATGTCTCTATGAGTTCCTGACGGAGCAGGGACCGCGGAGCCCTGATTTCTCGGGGCTCTGGCCTATGGCCCTGCTCCAGCGCCTCCTTGCGCCACTGGTACAGCAGCGCAAGGGCTCTCGCTTCCAGGTCCCATGGAGGGGTCCCGGCTAGGAGACATGCCGCCTCGACGGAGATCGTGCGATACCCCCTGATGACTCTGACAGCCATCGCTTTTAACGGGCTGTTTAGTACAGCCACGTACACATAATAATCCTATACTGCCTGCCTCACGGACCCACGTAGACTGTTGGCGAGAAATATGACCATTACATAATTCTAGTTTAAAATATCAGTTATCATATATTATTTGCTGAGTAGGTACATAATATCATAATATAACGTTTACTACTTCTTTCACCAAAGTTTGGCATTAATTGTACATAATGATAAAAGAGTTCGTTTAGTGTCACTTCTATTTATTATACAATTCTAGAATAATATAACATAGGTAGGTGTATAAATGCAAGAAATACCTATAACTTCGGATTTTTTTAAATCATAGATCCACAGAACTCGTTATAATAAGAGGTTTTGAAATGTGAGGTGAGATAGAAATGCGAGGCGTCTATCAGGCTATGAAGTCATATTACTACTATACTCATTTTCCCGACTTAGTCGTTTACAAAATTCATGGTGTGTGTTTAATCAAAGTTATCTCTTATTAAACAGGTTCATAATTGTTTGTAAGCAAATATAAAAGTAGTTGTGGGCGTGGATTAGGTATGGTTCCAAGCTTGGACGTATGCGCATTAATAGCAAGGAGAGGGGACGAAGTGGTGACATTGATTCTGGAAGAAAACTCATAACACTTCTATTCCTATTATTAGTTTGAGTGTTCTTAGGACGGATTATATTAGCTATTGCAGTTTATCAATAAAAGGTTGATATACCTATAGAGATTTTTTTGTTTACACTTTGTCCCAAACTTCAGTAAATAGGGTAATACTAGCGTTACTGTTAAGGTAATATTAGTTACCTGTCATTAAACTTGATTGAGGCGTCACTCTGCGGGTCATACTGGAACCTCATAAGATGCAGATGTAACACTGGTGGGAATACGTCAAACCGAACTCCCTTTTCTGCTTCTTGCAGCCCATGTTCACCTGCGTCATATTTATTCTCACCATCTAGCAGCTCCGTACTGATGTAGTCTTTAAATGATTCGTAAACTGAAATAGGGTACCGAATAAATGTTTAATAAAAACTCGAAGTTATAAGCATGATATAATTTATAGCCGGTGAACTCTTTGTAGCTGGACGCAGTCTTTTCCTACATCCATACTATACATGAATCAACCGAGCTCGTTCTTTATTTGTTTTTCTGTGCGAGTTTAATTAATGTTCAGCTGGGTAAAGATACAAAATGGTTAATTTGTGTTCCGTTGTGTATATTCAGAAGAAATGCCTTACCGGTTTTTAGAATAAATAAATTATGTAATAAGTACATTTTACTTGTCTAGTAACAGTAACCTATCACTAGCCTAAACTTTCACATTTCATGATAAACAGTTATAATTACCTAAAACACTATGATAATAATAGAACGCCAACAACAGCTGTTTGCTCCCAAGGCTCTGCTCTCCTATAAACGCCGTAGTTACGCCGTATGCTACTTCCCATTAGTTCATGTGTACAGTACTGGGGCCCCGTACAGGGCCATGCTTCACACGATCCCCAGGTACAGTCTCCTAGTGGGGGCGTTGGGTCCCTTAACATTAGGCATCAGCCGTGATAGCGCGGCCGCAGCCCCCCTCAGTTTCGGGACCAGACTTCGGAGATGAGGTCCGAAGTCCCATCGGCTATCGAGTACGAGCCCAAGGTACTTCATCGTGGGCTCGATGCCGATGCTTACGCCCCCTACGGTTATGCTGGTTCCCGCAGGTGGCCCCCTCCGAGGCCCGTGAAAACACATAGCCTCGGATTTGTGGAGAGCCACCTCGAGTCCCAGCCGCCGTATTCGACCCACGACTTGAGCAACCCCTGCCGTGGCCTTTAGTGCCGCGCTTCAGTGCGTTGCTCCCCGCGCCATAACGAGGGTGTCGTCAGCATAACATGTTATGCTGACACCCTCGAGCAACGAACCGCGCAGCACCCAGTCGTATCCGATGTTCCACAGGAGTGGCCCTAGGACCGACCCCTGCGGAACACCGCACGACACTTCTCGCCGCCCTGGCCCTAGCCAGCTCGGGTAAACTATAGCCCTCTCGGATAGGTATGCCTCGACAATGCGGCGGAGGTAAGGAGGCACTCCGTGATACGCGAGCGCCTCCCTAACGCAGCTCCAGGGTAGGGTGTTGAAGGCGTTGGCGATGTCGAGAGACACCGCCACCACCACCCCACCCCGCGAGACTACTTCCTCCGCCAGGCGCCTAACGCGCATGATCGCTTCCACGGTGGAGCGCCCCCGGCGGAAACCGAACTGGTTGTCCGCCAGATCTGGCCCCACGTTCGTGAGATGCTCGACGAGGCGCTCTGCAATAATCCGCTCAAAGAGCTTGCACACCTCGCCGAGCAACACGATCGGCCGGTAACCGGATGGCTGGTCCGCCGGTCGCCCCGCCTTCCGGATAAGGACCAGTTTCCCCGTCTTCCAAGCCTTTGGAAACTGGCCCCTTTCGAGGCATGCGCTAAAGAGCGCCACCAGTCGAGGCCCTAGTTCCTCCAGGGCCAGGACCCATGCTCGGCCTGGAATGCCGTCGGTTCCGGGGGCAGTGCATTTCCGGGCTTTAAGCCGGAGCACTGCTACCCCCAGTTCACTCTCCCTGACTTCGGGTACATCGCTCTCGCTATTATCAGCGTCAGGCGCCTGAGGCGGAGCCATACGCGGAGGGACATGCTCCTCCGCTCTCGCTGGGAACAAGGAGCCCAGTATCCCCTCCAGCCACTCCGGCTGGAGGCTCTGGGTCAGTAGGGGCGCCCTTGGGCGGATTTTGCCCCTGGTCGCAAGGTAAGGACGCCCCCATGGGTTCTGCTCCAGAGACTCCAGCAGCTTTTCGCGGGCCCGCCGTTTGGCCTGCTTAATGGCTTCCTGGAGGGTCCTCTTGGCCCCCTTGTACGCCTCATACAGCTCCGCCTCTCGGGCTGCCGCATCGTCTGGGCGGCGACGCCTCCGGCGAAACCTCGTGTACTGGCGGCGAGCGGTCATGCACGCTGCTCGCAGCTGTGCGATCTCCGCTGACCACCAGTACACCTGTTTCTTTGCCGGGCCGGGCTTAACCCTAGGCATCGCCGCATCGCAGATATGCGACATGGCTCTCCTGAACCATTCCGCCTCTGCGTCGACATCGGCAGGCCTGGCCAGTGACGGAATCCAGGCCTGTACTATTGATGCCTCCAGGAGAGCCTCCCGATCCCGATCCAGGCGTCCCGATCCCGATCCAGGCGTCTGAGCGCCCAACGTGGATCCGGGGGATTCGCGATTGTCGGCGGCAGGTTAGTTGGAGGGGAGACGTTGAACCGAATATACTTGTGGTCGGAATCCGTCTCCTCCTCCTCCACCACGCGCCAACCCTGGACGCGGCGGGCGAGAGCAGGGGTCGCGAATGCGACATCCACGACCGAACTGAGCCCCCGCCGCTCCCAGGTGGCGACACTCCCCCGGTTGAGGACCTCTAGACCACGGGTGTTGGCCCAGTCCTCCAGTACTCGCCCCTTGTCATTGGTTTCCCGGGAGCCCCAGGCCTGAGACCAGGAGTTGAAGTCTCCCAGGACCAAGACAGGACGAGGACGGCACGCAGCGAGAACAATGTCCAGTTCAGCGAGCCTTAGCTCAAGCTCGTACTGGTCAAGGCTTGGCGAGAAGTAGACGGCCACGACAGCCAAGCCCTCAAAGTCCGCCGCGACACAGCCTCTGCACCTTGCAATGAGTGCAAGGCGCGAGGTGTCTGCGGCGGACCCCCCGAAGACGGTCGCTACGCCGTCCAGGTCCACCGGGCTTCCGGGGTGGACCCAGTACGGCTCAGCGACCACGACCACATTGATAGACCACTCCACGATGCTCTGGTACAGAAGATCCTGAGCACCGGTGCAGTGGTTTATGTTCGCCTGCAGGATGCGGATTGGTGTGTCCATTAATGGACGTCCATCTCCGCATCCCGCTGCGAATGTGGCCGCTCCTGAACGGCACCCCCGCTACCCGTTGCGGACGAACGGGGCTTTGGCCTCGAGGCGGCGCAGGTTCTGCTGTCCGCCCGGTGCTCCGCCGCTTTGCCCTCCGCTACGCATTTGTAGCAGCGCGGCGGAGCATCACAAGCACTGGCCTTGTGCCCGGGCTGACTGCAGCGGAAGCACCGATCCCCCACGGTGTCTCCCGCTGTGCACTGCACTCCCACATGCCCCACGGCCAGGCACCTGAAGCACCTGGTCTCGCGGGGCTGCAGGAGTTGCACCCGCGCCTTTAGGAAGCCCCCAACGAGGAGGCTCCGTTCATCCGCAATTTTCTGCGCCGCCAGTTGACGACTGCCGTGCCGTGACCCGTGGAGCTGAAGCGGATTTCTCCAGCTCTCACCTGATCACGGGGACAGCCGCCCGCCTCCACGACGGCGGAGATGACTTCCTCCGTCGTGGCCGCGTCATCCAGACCCGAAATGCGCAAACCTGCGCATTTGTTGGGTCTGGTGACGCGGACGGCTTCGGTATACAGCGACTCCCTCAGCTTAGCCGCTAGGGCGTCGGCTTTGGGGCCGCTGGTGGCGCCGGAGACCTCGAGGAGGCGAGCTCCGGTGCGAGTTGTTTTGCACCGGAGCCCCCCTCAATCTCGAGGGCCTTGAGGTCCAATGGTATCTATAAATATCATGCAAGACAAGGCATTCTGGCATTGTACTGAACACAAACGGAACACATGTGATGCATGGCCCACTAATCGCCCATGGGAAAAAAATCATATCGAATTTCTACTCGAATCCTGGTTTTGCCATTTTTTATTGTGCCCATATGGATGTTTAAAGCTTTTGCGATTTCATTGACTAATTTATTCGTTTTTTTTATTGTCTCACGGCTTTGATTGCGTTGGCCGTGACTGCCTTGCTTGAGATCCGAATTTGCCAGGTCATTTCATTTCATTTCATTTATTTATTTCGTGAACACAGGTTAATATAGATGTTTACAGGGTGCTTTGGTACATACTATGTTCCGCCGATTGGCATACAAAATAACATGCATATATCAAATTTATTACAATTTACATTTATTACACATTAAATTTATTATTATTTATATTATTTTATTACTTATTTTATTATTTTACATTTATATATATAGTCAGACAGTTCTTATTTTGTAACCAACCACTATCTAAATTTTGGGAATTCAATCAATTCGTATCATAATTTAGAGAATTTAATTTAATTTAAATTTCAAATGTAAAATTTCTTCAAAATAGGGCAGATTTATGATAATTTATTAATGTCCATTTTAGAATAGTTTTTACCATGGCACACACCAATGACTTTTCGATGCTTTTCGAAGTTATGTGTGTATTTATCGCAGGTTTATAAGTGCCCGGTTAATGGCAATAGACTCGCCACCTATTACATTGGGACCTTTTTTTTTTTTTTTTTTCGTGCGGAAATCCCCTCGGATACCCCCCCCCGCCGGCCAATGTTATGTTATGTTATGTTATATTATATATTTATATTTATTTATTTATTTGCACGTAAATAAATGCAAACTTATATATTCTTCTTTACGTATGTACACTAAACTCTTTCTAAATAACTGAACTTGTTTTTATGAAGGTTAATTGTGTCTACGAGTATGTTTGAATGAGTCTCTGAATGTTCTAGATTCACAATCACTCACAAATGAGCCGTAGGGAGCCCGTAGGTGGCACTGCAATAGGGTTCTAGGATCAAATAAAAAATATTTGGGTGACTTGAATACTAATTGAGTTATTGCAATTTTTTTTATTGTGATGTCCTTAATTATATGTATTATTTTATTGTAGAAATCAGTTTTAGCACCCAAAATGAAAAGGCAACGTTCGGATAGGATAAGGCGTGGCATGTGCTAATTACTCATATAACATTTTTATTGCCTTTTTTACCGGTATTTTAACTCATTTTCAAATATAAAAATACGTTTTTTGGTAAGGTAGGTGCCTTGTATTTTTTGAAAATGATTATTACTCATATAGAACTGACGGTGCCGTTGCGCGTGTATCAACGAGTGCGGAGAAACCCTCATGTGGCACATACAGGGCGCCACAACATCAACCTGCGAAACTACCGCCTGATCCACCAGGTAAGTTGCCTAAACTAAATTGATAGTGATATTAAATAGTATATCGTTTAAGTAGTAATAGTATACCCTCAGAAGTGTACATATTCATATGTTTAAATGGGAATAGCCGCTCAAATACGTAAACTGTAACTTATCTAACTTTACTTGTTTATTCACTTTCATATAAAATAATTGTTACCTACTTACGTAAAGTAGGGTTGCTTTTTTCTTACTTTTACTTACTAGCCAGATACGTAATAGTTCCAGAATAAAATATTACTTCCTGTGTTAATCTGAGACGAAAACTTCTCATTAATGTGATGTAGAAGTTCGGTAATATTGCTTGACACAGTTATTTCTCTGAATTCTAAATAAGATATACATAGTGGTAACCACTTCATAACCTACTTGTTGTATAAGGATAAAACGAATTTATTCCAGAATATTTAAACATCTGTCTGCGTCTCTGACTGCTGGCCATGGTTTTACCCACTTACTCCGAAGCAAGATAGCCGATTCCATTCTGAAAAACTGAGAACTAATATAGTGCTGTCCTATGTCGCATAAGACGCAACGGGTATTGGAGAGAGCTAAATGAATCCCGTTCTAAAAGAACGCCAGCCTCAGGTTGGCGGGTTAGTAAAAGAAAGCCTGAAATCGCGATACGTCTCTCTATACTGGAGAAGGACAACGTCAACGCAGTATAAGAGCTCTTTTAGAAACGCTTAAAATTTGCCAGTTCATTAAAGATTTCGTTTTTAGGTTCCTCCTGGGTCCTGGGAATAGATCGCTTTTAACGAAGTACGATTTAGTTTTAGTCAGTTTGTTTCGACATGGCCAAGCCGTTAGCCTCGGTATAATGGTACCTAAGATAAGTTACTTACATATCTACTGAGCGCCGAGCTGTGGCGTTCACATTTGTGACTACGAATACAATAGAGCATATTTACAGTGTATGTATCGACAGAAACAGCTATGTGAAGTGAGTTGCGATACACGAGTGAAGTGCAATAATTATTATGTACCTACTTGTATTGTCCAGGATCCATTTTGGATTTTTTAACAACACAAAGTTACCTTTAGTTTTTAGTTATTTTCACAAAGCATTGTTGAAAAAAATCTAGAGGTGGCAATCTCTAAACTCTAGCACTTATAAAATCCTTTTATTTTTCGATCCCAATTTCAAAGTAAAAACCAAAGGTTAGATATAAAATGTCAACTTCAAAACATATGCTAATCCTAAAATAAACTAATTGATAGACGCATTCTTGCTTTTATATAAACTAAGATAAATTACATTATAATGTACCTACAACGTATGCCAAAAACTTGGCAACAGCGATTAAAGCCAAGTAAACGTTTACACTCTGAAAACCTTTTGCATGCTTTCAAGACTACTTAGTTGGACATTGAATATTTAATACTGTAGAATCGAATCTGTAAAAATACACTTGCGCTATATGTATTAACGAGTGGGTCACATTCGCTGGTTGACTTTAACCTGTGACTTTAACATGTCATGGTTGACATTTAGTTGACAGTATACATAAAGGTAATTTGTGAATTCTAATACCAGGAGCCTGACGGTCTTAACTAGTTTTAGTGACGTTTGTGCTTCCTTGATTCAAATGAAATCTTCTCTCTGTGGGAGGTATATCACGAAAACTTATAATTTTATCTTATTTCCTATTGTCCTACTAATCCTGCTTATACATGTGAAAGTTTGTGAAGATGTTTGGATGTTTATTACTCAATCACGCTCAAAAAGCTGCACGAAACTGGCCGAATTTAGTACTGGGATAGATTATAGTCTGGAATCTACATAGGCTATTTTTTATCCCTGGAATAGTTTCCCACGGGTTGTAGGAACGGGATTAAAATACAAAACAGCTAGTTATTAAATAAAAAGTGTAAGAACCATCAAAGAACAATCAGGTATTTATCAACTGAAAATAATACATTTTGTTATTCAATCTACATCGTGCAATTTATAACTCAAAAGGTTTGCTACGAGCGATAATTGCTTGTTCGCGTAATATACCTGATAAACTGAACTGGCTTATTCCCAACGTACCAGTACTGGGAATTATGTATAGGTACTGTGTTCTCTAATTTAGGGCATTGCTTGCATGTTGAGCATGTTTTGTTTCATATCAATTACCAATTATAATAGTTGTAAATAAATAGTATTACCAATTAAAAATAGTAATAAATTTTACAACGAGGAGTCCCTATCTAGGAATTCCCTCTACCAAATGAGCGACAAACTATAAACAGAGTTTTGACGTGAGAGGCATCTACTATAATTATTACGAACAATGCCAAACAATGAATGATGTAACAATTGAAACAGATGATTACCCCCTTTTTTTCGTGCGGAAATCCCCTCGGATACCCCGCCGCCGGCCAGCGGCTTTGTCGGGCTCAAACCGACTAAAACCGCACGCTATCTCTGGCCTTCAGGGTGTAAGGTGGCCTATTAGGCATTTCCCTCGCAAGATGATTTCCCCTAGAAAGAAACTTTCACGAGTTCAAGCGCCATCTAGGTGTTGACATTTTCTGATTTTAATTTATAGTAAAAGTCAGCACACAATTTTTTCTTTCTGAATTTTTTGTCTCTTTTAAGGATTTTCAGCCACTTTTTATGCATTATATAATTTGGCGGCTGAAAGGTGTCTGTCAAGCTTATACAGAAATATGAATTATACCTTATCTTATAGTGTTATGTAAATAATACTTTAGAAAATGTGTATAAAATTACATTGACCTATCAGGAAAAGGTCGATGATCTGAATAATATTATTAAACACTTTATAATTTCATCAGACGTTTACGAGATAAGCCCATACGCCACATTTGCGGGTGGACCAGTCGCTGGTGCGGCAGGTGGTGGCGCGCGCGCATATACACTGCAACTGCGCTCACTCGCCAGGCACGACGACGATGCCGCGCCTCCACAACATCCAGCTTGCTGTGACGGTCAGTCGCCTATACATTAGAATACAGTCTAGGTCCTTGCAAAGTTTCACCTAACCAAAGGACGTGGAGTTAGTATAATGAGGATGGTTACAAAATTCTAGTATTTTAGTACTTTTAGCCTGTATTTCTCCAGTGTAAATCCAATTAACTAAACTGATCTTTCACATTTATATTAATGAAATGCATTGAGTCAAATGTCCTTAAGCTGTTTAAAATTGCACTGAACAAATTTATATTCATCGGTGATATTGAGCCTTAGACTGTCCGCTGCATTGATCGGGCAACCGATGCGGTTCTCCACGTGTCGTGCTGTGTCATGCAAATTCATAGAGGAACGCTGCATTAGGCGGTACGCAGGTGACACGCGCCCTGTGCCCGCACAACGCACCGGACGGCCTTGGAGCCTTTACATTATACAATGAGACATAAATTATTATTTTTATCTTGTCCGTAGAAGAAACGTGTGTAGACGTGTGTGATGCGCAACGGCGACGGAGGCGCCGACGACATTATTGCCCCGATCATGGTGAGGTCACTTATTTATACGCGATATACAGTGATAATGGGGTATATGGGGCCCACCAAGATCTTCACGACCAAAGTCAACTTCAAACCGGTACCACTACTGATTGACGGACGAGACTCCAGGGCAGGTTTTCCACTAGCAGGGTTGGGGGTCAAACGGCAGCCACTCACGTAAAAGCTCAGATAAACCAAATCTAGTGATGTGCTGTGATGATGATGAATCATTTTTTATCGCTGACTGTACATTCAAGTAGCTCGGTGACCATACGCTCAGTATTGTAAATGTTTATGTTTTAAAATTTAGTTTCTCTTATTTTTACAGGTTGCTCACAAGATTCAGGAAGTTGAGAAATGAAACCATCAAGTGGTTTAGTGAAAAATATCTAGTCAGTGTAATAATATAGTTAATTCGGTTATACATATTAATATGTATACAAAAATTTATACAATAATATTGTCTATTTATATTACGATGTTTTCTTTACTCTGCCTATTTTCCCGACATTTTCAATAAAAAGATAATATTAACTAAAGCTATTATATTTATTTACCATATTAACAAGAACGTAGCAATATCTTTATTCAATATCTGCAACCATACATCCAGGTTCGATTCCCACAGGAAACAAATAGATTTGACTAGATCAATTGTGAAGACTGCGTGAGTTAGTGAGAGTATTTGATAAGACTCTTCATAATTCCCATGGATGAATATTTCATTTCGTGCATATTACACTATGGTTTCTACAACGCGGTATACTTTTGACATTGCTACACTATTACTAAGTTAATATATCTACCTCAATTTAATATAAGATCATTGATTTAAATCTACTCATAATCGTGAGTGTTTATAAGTGCTTCTATATAAAGCCAACATAATGTGTTCCAAGTGCTAACAATATTACATGGAAGGTATTTTTCAAATCAGTCGCTTCGCCCAAATATTGGAATCTTACATTTTACGAAGTTACTGTTACATCCTCGTACAATAATACAGTGTTGTTATAAAAACTGGTAACAATATGTTACTGTTGTTTTATGTAAACATGTAGGTATCTACGTAAGTATTTGAACTTGAGGTATTCCACGATACAGTAATTGTGGTGATGTATGGGTGTTTAGCCAAAAAACATTTTTTATAATAAAACGCCTCAGATGATACATTGTCGAAATATTGTAAACAGATAGAGAAATATCTCTTCTGCAATCAACTCGTTAAGTCTCACAATTCCTCCGTAATAATAGATAAACAAGGAAGTAATACTGTGAACTCCGACGGAATGTGATCCAGGGCTCCTATTCCTGGGTTGTCATAAAACAGACTTTGTTTTATTATAATTACCATCTTTGCGTACGTCAAATTAAGAAACATGAGTTCTGTTGGCAATATACCAATTGTGTATAATAATGTAACAAGTTATATAATAAAATAATGGTTTTCATATTTCTCCAAATGTCATCATCATGATGACATTTCTCCATTGACATTTGACATATAATACATCATCCTTCGAGCCTTTTTCCAAGTCAGTCAGGGTCGGCATTTCGTACTAACTTCCGAACTTGGATATTTTCCGTGAAGCGACTGCCATTTGACCTCCACAACTGATGTTCTGTAATTAGACTGGTCTACTGGTCTACTCGTCTCGACTTTTTAGGACTCCAACTACCCGTAATGACTGCCATAGATGTTCGTATAGTAGCCGGAACCGACTCAATATGTTAACAATGCTCACCCATCCTACGAATAACCTAGCTGGCATTGCTGCGTTGATATATATTTAGGTATATCACTTACTGGGGTGTTGGGTAACCTCCTCGAGTGTCACTCCGATTCCGCTCCCGCTGCAGTCCGGGGGGAACGGAATCGGAGCGGCCGGTACACCCTGGGCGGTGGTCAATGGCTTCCCCTTCATAGGGCTGGCATTGATCGTCGGCCAATACCCAACGTGGCGGGAACACATCGCTCTCCGTACTCCTCTGCTTTCAGAGGAGACAGGAGCGATGCTGAGATGGCCCAGGGTCAGTCGGGGTGCGAGGGATATGCTCTATGGGTAACCTTACACCCCGGCGTCTGAAGACCCGAGACGGCGTGAGGTTTTAGTCGGTTCAAGCCCGACATAACCACCCCCGCTAGCCAGCGGGGAGGTATCCGAAGGGATTTCCGCACGACAAAAAAAGAAAGGTATATCACTTACTTTAAAATCATTTATGGTTCAGCTTTATAAATAAAAAATAAAAGAAATATCATTTTTTTACAAAGAATATTAGTACCTAACCGAACCTAAAAAAAAAGAATATTACTAATACTACCCCTAACTCCTCCAGCGAAGCTAAATTGCTTGTACTACGTCGGTAGTGTAAAGGCCGCAGGTCCCTTTAATCGTAAGGCTGACTCCTCAGCAACTAGGCTACCGACGACTAAAAACATAATTTAATATTTTCAAATCGATGAAAATGATCGGTAGGTAGCTAGTGATCTCCGGGAAGGGGTGCTTCGGGGACCACCTGTATCGGATCAGGAAGTAGCCAACGCCTGAGTGTCATCACTGCGACGCGAGCGAGGACTCAGGGCTGCACACGCTGGCGGACTGCCCGGCGTGGGAGGCGCCGAGGCGTGACCTCGTGGCAGCCATCGGGGTGGGAGTCCTCTCGCTCGGTAGCATGAATGCGGCAATGGTGCGGAGCGCGAGCGCGTGGGCCGCCGCCGCCTCCTTCTGCGAGCATGTAATGCTCGCGAAGGAGGTGGCGGAGCGCGCCCGGGAGAGACTTAGATCTCTCCCGGTCCGCCGAGCCCGCAACTTGCTCGCCGCGCGTCGCAGGCGACTCAGGCGCCGGAGGTCGCTTAACGACCTCCGTCCTCCATGAGCGCAGGCCTGGGGGTGGCGGGTGAGGCCACCTGTCACCCCAGCAGAAGCATGCCGGGACGGTGGTGCGACTAGCACCCCTCCCCCAAACCAGGGCAAGACGGGGACACCGTGGTTTTAGTCGGTTCAAGCCCGACATAACCGCCCCCGCTGGCACGCGGGGGGGTATCCGAAGGGATTTCCGCACGATAAAAAAAAAAAAAAAAAGGTAGCTATTTGTGCAATGTACATATTTCAGATATTTATAACATCATCACTTCGGTGGAGTTCGCTCTGTTTAGATTTGATTTGCAAGGAACGTAAACACACACGTGTTCGTCGTGGTCTATCACGAGTCGGATTTAGACTATTCGGTTTCAACTATCCATTCGGCTTACAATCAGAAACGTCACAGAAAGGGAAATCAAGAGTTGTAATACAAAATATTAAAAATATAAAAGTAAAATATTAACAAAAAAATTAAACCGACTTAAAAAATCTAAAGTTACAGAAAAGTGAAACTAAGTGAGTACATATTTTATTCCTAAAACAAAAATGCGCGTAAGACTATTCTGTTGAATTCGTTGCAATATCGCCGAATATATATACTGAACACATCTGCATACTCGTGTACCCTACTGATGTTATATAATATGATTAGATAAACAATGCATTCAGTGATATATAGCAGCAATTGCGGGTGATTTACTGCCTTTTATTAAAGAGTTTCGTTATTTGTGTCGAAAACTTATCATCAAATGTCTGTCTAATAAAAATAGAATTTTGTAAATCCGTCTACTAATGAAGGAGTTATACCCAAACATACAAAAAATAAAAATAAGCATTCGAATTGAGAACTTTCTCCTTTTTGAAGTTGGTCAAAAATAGTGATATTCTCACAAAAATGATCATAAGACAAATCATTTTTTTAAATTTAATTCTTTATTGTACACAAAAAAAGAAAAAGATATAAATGTTTTACAATTAAAATAAATTATGTACAAAGGCGAGCTTAACTCTAAAAGAGTTCTCTACCAGCAAACCTTTGAGCAGTAGAGGTAGAAAAAAGAAAATAACAGAGGGAAGCAAAGTGTACAAATAAAAAAAGTATACATAAACGAAAGATGGCAAAAATAAATCAATAGACATACATAAATTATACATTCAAAAAGTAAATATGTAAAATAAAATAATATACCTACATCCATACATTTATATTTTAGACATAGTTATACATATATATAAATACGTTATATACATACATATATACTTTAAGATTGTGAGAGGAAATGTTCTTTAGTTCTGTTCTTCTTTTGAAGATGTCCAGACTGCTACTGTCTCGAATATGGTGCGGTAGTGAGTTCCATAGTCGAATAGCCCGTACAGTGAATGACCCATCATAACAGCTGGAGCTGTGTGCAGGAGTATGAAGTAGAAGGGAGGAGGAAAGACGACGACGACGATACTCAAAACGTTCCCGCAGATAATTTGGAGAATAAGAGCTGTGAAGGATAGTATAGAGAAGAGATAAGATAGGAGTATTACGACGCTGCCGAATAGGGAGCCAGTTCAGTCTTTTCCGAAATTCAGAAACATGATCGAATTTTCGTAGACCGAATACAAACCGAATCCCCAAATTCTGCAAGCATTCAAGTTTGTTCAGGAGGTCCTCCGAAGCATCGAGGAAATAGACATCAGCATAGTCTAATAGTGGGAGAAGAAGACATTGTGCAAGAGTAACTTTAGTTTGAAGAGGAAGGAACTTCTGAAGCCGTTTGAGAGATTGAAACGAGTAGTATACCTTCCTGCTCACCTCTGCAATGTGAACATCCCAAGAGAGATTACAGTCGATGAACACGCCCCAGTTTTTAGCACTCTTCGAATAGTTGATGGCCACAGAGTCATAAATTATTGGAGGTATGGAATTGTGATCGAGAAGGCCAAGCATATATCTACCACCAATAATGATCGCTTGTGATTTATGTGGATTTACTAATTATTCAAAAGATGTGACCCAAGTATTAATGTTTGCTAGGTCACTGTTGATGGCGGCCACGGCCCCCGGCAATTCATCGGCTCCAAAGTGTCGGCATAACTGCAAATCGTCTGCATAGAGATGATAGTGTGAAGTAAGTACCTTAGTAATGGCATTTATAAAAACGGAAAACAGAAGAGGAGAAAAAACGCCACCCTGAGGGACGCCCGCCCCCAAGTTACACCAATCGGAAGAGTCCTCATTGATACGAACAGATTGCGAGCGTCCCTGAAGATAAGACTTGAACCATGCAGTTGCAGGAGCAGAAACATTAAGAGATGTTAAGATTCCCAGAAGGATGTCAAAATCAACAGAATTGAAGGCACTGCTAAAGTCCAATAAGACCAAAACTGTAAGTTGCTTATTCTCCATGGCCAGCCTTATGTCATCAGTTATTTTGACTAGAGCTGTTACAGTACTATGACCATGGCGAAAGTCAGATTGGAATGGACCTAACAGGCTATTAGAGGAGAGGTATCTAGACAGTTGATCGTAGACAACACTTTCGAGAACCTTAGACATGTGAGGAAGAATTGAGATAGGTAAATCATATACATAGAAAATCATATAGTATTGCTCTATACATTTGTGTTTAGTTTTATAATGAGTATATTGTACACCTAGAAATATTAGGCGACCTAACGACAGAAACATTTATCATTTAAAAATTAAAAAGCTCTCGTCACATTTATTTATACCTAACAACCATCTCGACCGGCTTTCGAACAAAAACATCCGCATCAAAATAGGTTCATCCGTTCGGGAGCTACGTTGCCACAGACAGACACACACTCATACACTTCAAAATTATAACACCCGTTGTTTATGCGTCGAGGGTTAATAAAAGCGCTACGTAGATTAAGCGCGTAGACGTCACGTATCGCGTTATGTGTATAGTGACAACGCTACGAACTTGCTACGAACTTTGCGGGCGCATCAAATTACTTACATCAAGAGCTACGCGATAACATGTACTATAGTACAAATACTACCGAATATATCTCGACATAGTCCACTTAT
This sequence comes from Cybosia mesomella, assembly GCA_946251805.1. Lineage (NCBI taxonomy): Eukaryota > Metazoa > Arthropoda > Insecta > Lepidoptera > Erebidae > Cybosia > Cybosia mesomella. Next base: position 10,986,003 of record OX276397.1, read on the forward strand.
TCCTCCTCTTTTTGTTTTGGCTTATACGGTTTTCATGGGAGTGACAGCCGTCTAACCTCAAGGTTGGGGCCCAAGAGGAAAGCCCACGTCAGAGCTTCATCCGTCAATTAGCAGGTGTACCGGATTGCTGGTGTTGACTTGAGCCCCGAAGAAGATCCCGTCCCCCCCTCCCCTCCATAGTAATCCAATTTCTTATTGATTGCCTTCAGGGGTCAGCAAGTGCATAGCCGGGCAGAGGGATTGTGGTCGCAGCACTAGTGGGACCGGTGGGTGTCACGCGGTGCTGCGACGACAATCCTCTTCTGATGAGGCCGTCAAGCTGAGTGCCACCATTGTTAACATGGTACGTGTATGTAATGGTGACCCTCTTTCCTGAGACTTTACCTTCAGCTTACCATCAGGCGAGGTGAAGTGAAATTGACGTGTCCTAAATATAAAAAGAAAAAAAAAACTTTCAACAATACTATATATAATTTTACGCGGTGGGTACCTACATAACATTAATGATTTAAGATTCCTCATACGCGTTCCAAATTCTATATCTATAATATATAAGATTGAAAGTAACATACTAGTAATTAATCTGGGATCAGGATAGTCAATGTTCGTCTTAACCGAGGGAAATCAATTAGTCAGTAATCCTCTTAGCAGTATTGGGTTCATCCCGGTACGATTATTCACAGGACTGACGATCCTACTAGCTGTCTTAACCAAAGTAATAATTAAAGTATCGATGTAATCCTATCCTCTTGACGAGATTGTGGTGGCTTCTCCTAAATTATTATATTATAACCAATAACGTCTCAGTTTGATTGATAGAAGTTAAGGGACACAAAGGGAACAAATAATACTTAGAAACTGAAGGGATTGGTAATATATAGGGTTGCAGTAAAACTATTTTTAATGAATTTTACAGCGATTATTCTTATTTTTCGTTGCTTTTCAGCAGCCATGGTCACGGTGAAACAATTGGTATACATACATACATATACTCACGCCTTTTTATCCAGGGTAGTCAGAGACAACAGACCGCCATCTGCTTTTGTCCTTACATACTTCACGAGCTCCCTCTACTGTTATTAAACCTTACATGCAAGCCCGCTGGTTTCTAAAATCGATCATATATGATTTCAGGTAACACATTTTTCTATCTCTAACAATTTTAGAGTATCTCATATTATCAATTGCTGATCTATATAATAGCACCTCTGCCTACCCCTTCGGGGATATAGGCGTGAGTTTATGTTTTATGTTTATGTTATGATCTATACACTGTACATTAAATCAGTGCTAATAACCTATTACAGAGCAAAACTAAGCCACACAGACGTTGCCTGTGAATTATATCACCGCAGGGCCATCAACAACCCTCACAAGGGTTCCAACAGTGGCAATTAAGAATGCCGCACTCAACATATGGCAGTTGTAAAAAAATGTTACAACATTGCCCACACTCGCGTAGTAGAATATTTGACCGGAGAACATTAGCTGGTCAAACTTTTATTGTATACCTACTTCCATGTATAGCATTTTTTACACGACCCAAGAAGCTTAGATACAAGGTCTAATAAAATTGGGTTTGAACTTGTTTTGTGTTACGTATGTGTTGTGTTTTAATTTATTTTTTTGAATTGATATTGCAAGAAGAAGAGTTACTTCTTTGCTATAACTTGAATTCTATGATATGCACCTTACATACGAATACGTAAAAGGTACCTTGTATTCATCAGCGTAAAGTGTATACAATATATAATACGAAAAACGAATAAATAAAACAGTATTTCATAACAAAATCAGCTTCGACTTGATTTAGTTTCAAATCGAGTTCTAGTATATTACCGTATATAACGCGTCTGTATGTAAATTTTATACCCTAAATCCGTCCTGATGGAAAACGGTCCCTCCAAGTAGGTATTATCAGGGCGGCGGGGTAGACCCAGACGAACTTTTGGGTCGGTTTGATAACACATCCCAAATACAGCACCCACTGTGTCCATTACCTTATCATTCGGATGGAATTATTTGAATTTTAGTATTTACATAAATGTCATATTATTGTACTGTTAAATCTCAAGTATGTTCAAAGTTGAATTGCTATACGGATTGCCAGGAGATCAAGATTAGGGCAATGGGAAAACGTTTAAATAAGTGTTCGACTTTAAATACTTTTACGCACATTAATATTTAATCTAAACTTTGCATTGTTTCATACATGTAACATTCTTTAAAAGCAGCAAGTTTTTAAAGAACTCAAGTGAACAGAGAGAAGAAAAAAAGGCGTGCATCTAAACGAAGTATCCTTACATAAACTTAGAACTAGGTGACATAATTACCCCGTGCGATTAAGTCTTTCAATAAGGAGAAAAAAACTACCATACCATACCATACCGTACCACGGTTATTCTATATAGGTTTAACTCGCAACAATACATTATGAGGACATCTTAAAACCAGGTAAAATATTGGATACATACTCCATACAAAAATAAAAAATACAATGAGACTCCAGTGTGAGCTGTGTGAGTGTGACAACAATGGACTGATGGATTAAAAGCGTAGTACCTAAACAGCATTTTGTACTTTGTTGTAAGTACAAATAATTTTACAAAAATTTTAAACGTACTACATTAAATTCAAATGATAATAATAATATTATTTTTATTCACCCGACGGCTCCGTTGTAAGATAATAGCCACGAAACTTGAGATTTGGAGGTAAAGTTATTATTTTGTATTGAGAAAATACTATCGAGGGTTATGTCATTTCAAAAACATAAGGCGGTATGTTTTTTAAATGAGTCAAACCTTGCCTATTACAGTCTATTTTTCTGGATTATATTCTTTTACGCTTATTAAGTGACTTGCTGCAGAAAATGCTGCCTTTCTGAATAAAACTTGTGTTTGTAAATTATATGTATTTATAAAAAAATTATATTATAAGTATATATATATATATATATATATGCAATAAGGTGGCGCTTAGAACAAACTTGAAACGCTTTCTGCAAAATGAAATCGTTGCTTTGCAATAGGTGCATTTCCATCAGGTTGCGTGTTGGACTGGCCCGCTGCTACAAGTTCTCCATCCTTCTGTAGGACGGTGTTGAAGCGTGGGCACTTACAGATGCTATGGCCAAGAAAGTTGAAGCATTTCCGATGTGGGTGTACAGAAGAATGTTAAGGATGTCCTGGTGAGATAAAATAAGAAACGAAGTGGTACTTGAAATAATGCTTAAAAACCGGGAAATTCTGCAGACAGTAAAAGTTAGGAATCTGGAATAATTCAGCCACATTATGAGAAGTCCCAAATACTAGGGAAAACGCAGTGTTGGTAGCAAAAAAAGAACATCCTGGCTGAAGAACCTGCGCTAATGGTGCTACAAAAGCACTTGTCCACTCGTCAGAGCTGCTGTATCAAAAGTTCAAATTGCCTTCATGATCACCAAACTTCATTGAGAAGATGGCACTCCAAGAAGAAGAAGAAGATGTATCAATAATCGGTGTAGGGGGCCCCATAAAGATCAAAGAACGAAGCTCTGGCACAGACTTTACTATTTGATTTGGGTTGCGGGGTCAGACGACAGTCACTTCCGTAAAGCCAAAATAAACCAAATTATGGAAAGGAGGATTAGGAGGGCGGAAACCCGGGTTCCCAAGTGCAAGCTTTGAATGCAACTAGGATAAGCTCAAGAGCTTAGCTCAAGATTTACTTCGTTGCTATCAATTCTTTACTTCTTTACTATCAATATCTTCATGCAAGATGAAGATATTGATAATAAAGATATTTTAGTTAGTTAATGCGATATTATAGATATGTATAACAATCCTAAAGATGGTGTAATATAAAATCAGCTGAAGTTTCGTAGCAATTTGTAAGAGGATAAGTTATATTCTCGTAGTATATATTATAATAGCGGGTAAACCCGCCTTGTGTGTCCTATTAATCATAGATTTGGGAACTTACACCTATCTCGAGGGTTTATGCCGCTTAAGTGTAGATGTAGCTACTATCGTAAGCAATTTGATTCAGTAAAATTTATGGCAAAATTTAAAATGATAATCTATTCAAATTCAGAAGTATAAAGTATTTTTAAGGTATTTAATATAAGGTATTTTGTAAGAGGTTTTATGAAGTATGTTAATTATATTCTATCTCTACTACTCTATTCAATCATTAAAGTAATAACTTGATTGGTTAATATTGAGTCAGTATGTACTTTGTATGGAATCCCGGATAGGTGTAGCGAGTGGCGTACACTCATGACTCAAGGTCCGGGACACGCCACAGTGGCGGCGGCCATCGTGAGATTATACAGCAGAAGAGCGGCCATCGACCACTCGTGGCAGCCATTAACCACCTTCGTTTACAACCACCGGTCGCTGAGGTTGTCGTTCAATTTGCGTGGAGCCTTTAGGTCCGTGTAGTTTTATCAATGCAAGAGACAAAGCATGACATCCTTCGATCTAAATTTCTATCAAAGGACAAGTGTTAATGATGTCGTAGATAAAGAAGTTAATGAAAAATAAAAAAATAGATTAATATGACAAAACTTACTGGACGCGCGATAGAAAACTCGTGCCTGTAAACGCTTGCAGCACTATTGGTCTCAACATCTCTTTATTGTGGGGTAGGGGCCCTTAATCAGTCGTGTAGCTCCATATTTTGACGGGAATACCCGAGGTATCCATTTATGGTTTTACTTTTTTAATCAGAAAACGATACTATTGTTTGCACGCAAATTGCTCAATTGTTCTTGAATTTTTTTAATTTCAGAGTTTAACTTTTCAAGGACCTTTTTTTTTCGTGCGGATAATCACTTCGGATACCTCCCCGCCGGCCAGCGAAGGCGGTTGTGTCGGGCTTGAACCGACTTAAACCGCACGCCGCCGTCTCGGGTCTTAAGACGCCGGGGTGTAAGGTTGCCCAAAGAGCATATCCCTCGCACCCCGAACGTGAGTACCTAACATATTTTTATGAAGAAACCGAAATGTAAATATGTCCATAAGTTAATAGCTTATGCCCACGTAGTACAGCAGAGTTTTGGATGGTAAAAATAGCATATGGTTATCGGGCATAAACTAAGCTTTCGTTTGGATTACCATACGTACAAACTTTACCTCTTTATAATATTAGTGTAGATAAGAATATTGTATCTCAATAATAGTCCTTTTAAACTACGTGGTTTCTTCTAATTTGTACTATAATGGTTTCAATCGCATGTTTAACATCTATTCCTAATCAAAGCGGCGAAAGGCTTAATTTAAGATGTAGCCGACACTATTACGAAACTGAATTAATGAAGATATTCTGCTCAATCAATCTTTGTCTAGAGTAATTTAATATATTGGATTATTGCTGTCATTGTTTAAGCTGCTGAGATCAATCAACCAACGATTTTGGACAATGGCAATATGATAAATTCTAAAGTTTAACTCCTTTTAATTTGATATAGTAACATGGCATTTTGCGCCTTGTAATAAGACGTATGTGTCTTATTACTAAAAAAACAGTTATCAGATATTGCCGACGATAAGTCTTAAAAGTCTATCTAACCTAACCTAACTTGTCACTTTATACCTAGTCCATTGAAAAGTTACATTTGGGATTGCGTTTTTTAGAGGACGCAATTTTATTTTTTTGATCTGTAAAGGGGGGTCAGTGTAAAGCTAAAACCAAGTTTGTGTGGTCGGCACCCTTGTCGAACGGCCGCCATCTTGAAAATAGGGGTTGAAATGGTTTTGATGAAATCTCTTAAACTATTTATCTGATTAAAAAAAATTGTTAACATTTTTTGTTGCCAATTAAATTCTCTACAACTTTGGTACAGTAACTTTTTGTCGTAGAACTATAAATAAAAAAGTTATAAGCGAAAATGTTCAGAAACTTTTTTTATCTCTTTATACGGTGGTAATATAGATGATAATTCTCTCGACAGCCTAAGATACAAACAATTTGCAAAGGCAGTGACAAAAAGCACATTTAACTTATCTTCACTACTACTACTACTTTCCGAGTCTACCATCAGGTCCAGTCGTGGCTTGGTAATAATAATGATCTTGAAGACTGGGGCTGGAAAACATGTGGAAAATTATTGATGCCAGTGCAGAGCTCTAAACCTCCAGCACCCCCTGAGTTTCCAAAATTGATCTTTTGCAAATGCAAAGGAAACTGTGGATCAATGTGTGAATGTCGAAAAGCAGGGCTGAAATGTTCTGCAGTGTGCTTCCATTGTTCTGGAGAGACTTGCAGCAACGTAATGGGGCTCTCAGAATTAATAAATGAAAATGACTTTGATGATGAACCGCCAACATTAACACCCCTTCCTTCTCCAGTTCTCCCACTGATATTTAATCCAGAAAGCCGATCAGATGCTGAGCCGCAGCCTCAAATTTAGAAAATCACCGTGGATTATGCCTATTGGGGTACCACGTAAAAAAAAACGCGCCTTCAGACTCTTCCTCGTGTGTGGTGGGGAAAAGAGTCAATAATTAATTATTAATAATATTGCAAAATTAATAATTTAAAAAATTATAATAACAAAATAAAAAGAAATAAAAAAAGTTACTGGACCAAAGTTGTAGAGAATTGAATTAGCAACAAAAAATGTTAACAAATTTTTTTATCAGATAAATAGTTTAAAAGATATATCGTAAAAACCATTTCAACCCCTATTTTCAAGATGGCGGCCGTTCGACAAGGGTGGCGACCCCACAAACTTGGTTTTAGCTTTACACTGACCCCCCCTACACATCAAAAGAATAAAATTGCGTCCTCTAAAAAACGCAAGGTTAGGCCTATAAAATGTAACATTTCAATGGACTAACCTGCTTACAACAAAATTATTTATGATCTTAAGCAGCAGACATCAAAAACGGCTTTAACTAATCTAATGACTGCTTATTTTCCAATGACCATGAAATACCATTCCATTAAAACAAGATTATTATAGAATATAGCCTGAATATAGTTAAATGTATTAATAAATATATTATTGGAAGACTTGTATTAATGACTATACTTTTGATACAGAAATTCTTCACAAAAATGAACTAAACCTCAGTGTGTACCCAATATTTCAAGAATGTATGGTATGACTTGCAAAAAAGTTTTCAGAAAGAAAACTTTTTACGTATGCAAGAATACATAAATAAGTTGGTCAAAGCTGAAAACTACTAAACTGTATGTAGTTAGCGGAGTTTAAGTTTCAGTTTTGGTTAACTACACTAAATTTTGCACCACTAACCTTAAAGATAAATGGAGAAATCGCACTGTTAAAAAGTACAGTATCGAAATAAGGAGCCTCTTTTACGGATTTTACTATTCTAATATCTTAGAGCAAAATGGGTACCAGAGCATACAAGTTTAATATCAAAGTTATTTTAGGTAAGTAGAACAGTTTTGCACCCGAGCAGGGCATAACTAACCGCCAGGTGCAGGCAAGTGGCAACGCTTCTTTTTTCTTTCTTTTGCGATGTTATCACTTCCGATTACGTATAGTTATTACCAGCTAAGCGGTGTTATTTTCAAAAACGGTAAGCCTAAACTGCTATTCGGTTCTTTATCTTGCATTCTGAGTTTGCGCCGAAAATCCATCTACTACTTTAAGTTATGAGAGTATTGTATGAAGAGAATCATCATCAAGGTGTAAAAGAGGACAGCAAAAAAACAGAATTATCCAAAACATTCCATAAACACCGCGTTAGCACGCTAATAGAACGTAGGTTTTTTTTGGCAACTACCCTAGTACCTAGTTGTATAACGTTTCTCATAACTTACATACTTTTTAAAACTTGGAACATTTTCCAGCTCTTGATAATTTTGAATAAATTTTCACATAAAGATGTAAAAGATTTGAAATTTTATGAAAATTGTATTTCTTTAAACTACTTTCATGAAATTGTAGGGGCGTAGTGGTTGGCATTCGGCTAGAATTTCTTTTTATATTTAATACTGATATTGCAGTGAAAAGCTGTATTCTGTGTCAAGTTTTACAAATTTTTGTTCATAGAGTGAACCTTTTCGTATAGGCCTGCGGGAGTATAAATCATGTTGACGGTCGCCAGTATAAGATATTTTGTTTCACTTTTACCTACACGTGTAATAAAAGGTTAGGCACAAGGGTGCTTGTTGCGGCTTCATATTATGATACTGTATTATGTAATACTACTTGTGTTCAGATTTATAGTTATAATTATTCATTACCGATAAATCACAATAAACTTCTTCAATATTTCTAATAAAGCTGTAATAATCCTTATAAGGCCTTCTTAGACTGTAACCACATGGGCCTTATAAGGGTAAGTACGTCGTGACATGAATAGATGGCAAAAAGAAACTTGTTATAAATACAATACTGTAAAAGTATGGTAAAAGAATCAAATTTAATAAAACCATACATTATCACTATGAAAAAAAACTTAAAGCAAATCATTTACCAAAATTAGAAGTAGCATGATCGTGTGAAATAAAAAACTAAAAAAAAAAAACATACGTTTGGTATGTTTTTAGTGAAAATGGCATCACAATAAGAATTAAAGTAAAATAATTCAGTCTGTCCGTCTGTTTAGATTTACCAATTATAGCTTCATTAAACGAAGCACTTAACAAAATAGAACAATATTTGAATGAAAAGACTTTTAACGACTAATTTCACCAATTGAATAAAAATAAAATACGGAGAGTAGAGACGGGCGAGGTTGGGTGGGCCGACGCTGAGCGTCGGATAAAAGGTATAAAGGACGACAAATTGATTGCGAGTTGCTACTTCACTCTGCAATGACACCGCACTCTCAGGGTTGCAGTCTCTATAATATATATAATCTGTGATTTATTCTTCCAAATCTTGCCAACCAAGAATTACGATGTATAACTGTTGTTTACACAATGGAATGTCAGCACAAAAAACTATCGATGAGGTGTATTAAATTAGAGACCCGGGCGGTGTTCGGTTTTGGTCGGTGCGAGTAAAACATAACTATCCCCGCTTTGGTCGGCAGTGGAGTTACCGAGTTCATCGCGGTCGTCACTAACACGACTTTTTTATATATATAAATTACCATGAGACAACAGTCAGCCTTATAATTAAATATATTAACGGAGTTCGTCACCAGTGAATTTGAAATGTTTTATTGTTTCATTAGTCGGTGTTTATAATTAGTCGGGTACCTATGCTCGTTAGTTCAGACTTTCTGATGGACAATTCGGGGTTTTTTTTAAGAAGGTTTTGAGTCATTCTATTTCGCTAACTTTTTAGCTCTCCAGCTATCTGGTATTTTTAGTTCGAATTTCAGTGCACATTGTTATGTTTAACTGGCTCCGTTAAAAACTGATTAACTAGCCCCCTGCCATGTTCTTTGATAAATATTAGATTATAAAAAATCGATAATACTTAGCTTAAAACACAATGGACTTGTTAATTTACTAAGAAAATGTCTCAGGTACGCAATAGGTACCTGATGCCTGAGACATTTTCAGAAGAAGAATACTAAAGCTAACTTTTTACTTTTGAGTCCGGAAAAAACAAACGAAGTTTGCTACTGACTCCTGCACCACATGGCAACTAGTAATAGCAGATTGTATTCCTCTCGCGCAGACCTCACTTTCCACCATACATGTGACGCAGGAAATCATCCTGCGTCACATGTTTATTTTTGGAGATATTTCTATTGTATAACTTACCCTCTTGCGCAACAAGCACCTCCCTACCCTACTAGTAAATTCTGTTACTAATTCATTCTTTGAAACAATCTACGACCAGTACAACCTGCTAGAAAACTCAAATCGTTCATAGTAAGTAAGTACACACCTATACCATGATCGCGTTTGCCCGAAATCATAATCGATGTCTTAGATTATAATTACTTATAGCTTCTATATCTATGTAATTAGTCTGCCTTCAAGGAGTTTACCTTAACGAACCATCGGGTCATATAATTAGCAATCTTCATTAAAAATATGGGCCCTCTTCCTTCCCCTATAAAGAAATACTAGCTGATGTCCATGGCTCCACCCGCGTGGATTTCGGTTACTGCGATCAAAAGTAACCTTGATGGTTCTATTATTGGTCATATCTCCGGTTCTTCTCAACAAATTGCAATCAAACTTACGGCAGTTTATAAATTTAACCAAGACCTTTCTGATAATAAAAACCTGTTAAAACCTCTAAGAAGCTTTTGCGTTCATCGCAAATAAATTTTTGAGTTCAGAATCATTGATTTAACATAACCCTAGATTGTTGGAAGTTTACGCGAATGTCACACATTGAAATAAAACTATTTTTAACGGATTCTATTGCGATTTATTTTGAGTCTCCCCGTGACCACGGCTGCTGAAAAGCAACCGAAACGTCGTGATTAATGTAAAATATAAAATAACATCAAAATAAATTGCGATAGAATCCGTTAAAAATAGTTTTATTTCAAAAACCCTAGTTTTTTTTTAAATATCACCAATGTTTAGTCACGGCTGATTTACTAGTTAATACTAGTTTTCGATAAGTCTAAGCCTGCACATTACCAGCCCTGCTCTATATAGTTACCGCAACGTTGGACGTCGATGTAATTACATCGTCATCGCGACGATATAACGTTGCCATGCTGTGCGAGCCATGGAATAAACTTATAGTAATTGCAAAATAATATTCTAACGTCATGAGGTATTAAATTGATTAATTTTCAATCTAATACCTTTCAAAGTGTAATTCTTGTAATGTATATATGTATATCTGGGTGACTTAGCTTGGCTTGATTTTTTTTTTGACGTCAAAATCGTTGGAGCCTTTTCCGAGATTCAGATCATATATCTATATCTATTTATCTATTCTATTATTGCATATATAAATGAAAATAATTAAATATACAATATATACTGTATATCGAAAACCGTCCGACGATTTTCATGAAATTTAATATACAGGAGGTTTCAGGGGCGATAAATCTATCTAGCTGGGTTTCATTTTTAGAAAATGTCGAGAAATAAAATCATCCATCCATGTAATAGCTATTATTTGGTTAGCGTTTTCAATTTAAATAACTCAAAAGTTCGAACACCAACCAAATCAAATCAAATAGGTAATATTTATAATTTTGGGCCAAAGCACGTAAGCCTTGTGGTACAAGATTCTGGTAATGAGATTAGAATAGAGAACTAAGTTTGCAAATTGTATCGGTGAGTCATCATCATTTTCATTCATCACAGTTAAGTACCAGTAATTGTAGGCTACTTTCATTTTAGAAAAAGTCTCAAGTTTAATCAACCTTAATTCTAAAGTAAAAACAATAAAATCCATAAAATTATGAACAAAATAAACTCCAAGCGGTCGGAGTTGCGGGCAGCAGTTAGTCTTTTATAATATACTAGAAACCTACTCTCGCTTCTTCGGTTTATATTAATTTTATTACTCGTCAATTCATCGTAGTTTCTGCTAGGTATATAGAAAAATGTAATTCAATTCAACTGAGAATAAATGTCTCTAATAAATGTTGCTTTAACGTTTTCCATGAGGTTTTGGGATAAGAATAATCGTCTGCATTTGGTCATTTAGAAGGTTTTTAGAGCCCTTAAAACCGGGATCCTGCCGTTTGGCAAAATATGTTTCGTCAAATTTCACTTCCCCAAAAACTTATCGCATAGTTTCATTTCCCAAAAGAATCTTTAGCAAATTTATATTTTGCATTTTAATCACTTCGTCAAATATTCATTTGGCAACTTTTTACTTGCTCAAGTTTTATTAAGTCAAATATACATGCGAGCCGAGCGAGCGTGCCGCGGCAGCGGCCGGCGTAGCGCAGCAATTGATTTGTATAATAGCAATATAATGATTATAGAAGTTCTTACCTGTAAATTATTTGTCCAAGGTGAAAAAAACACCCATGCAGCAGTGTATTTTTTTGCCATGTATGTTGCCAGCCATGCCAGGGAAAAGTATATTATGCCAAACCATATTTGACTACCTAATACTTGGTAAAATGAAACTTTGCCATGTAATTATTTGTTAAACAATAAATTGCCAAAAATAGTAGGTATTGCTAACTGCATTGCTAAATGTTTTTTTGCCAAACGAAAATTTGGGAAACATACTTTGGCATGTGACACTTTGGAGAACGTTTTTTGCCAAACATCAGTAAACCCTTGAAACCACAAATATCGAGAGATATGGATTAGGTATGAGTAGGGTTGGGCTCACCAAATACGATGAGGCGTATCTGTAAGTGTGATGCGTGAATAAAGTGAAGCAAATATGTGAGATGATACCAAATATGTTTATTAATATCCGTATGTACTTCGAACAAATTTTACTATCCTATCCTATCCTATCCTACTAATATTATAAATGTGAAAGTTTGTGACCATGTTAGTAAAGGATGTTAGTTTCTCAATCATGCTCTAACGGCTGAACGGATCTGGCTGAAAGTTGGTAGAGGTAGAGAGGATTACAGTCTGGAATAATATACAGGCTTTTATCCCTGGAATAGGTTCCCACGGGTTGCGGGAACAGGATCAGTATCTAGCTAGTGTTTTTACATCTACATATTTTTAGCGACTGCTTCACACTGGGCCATGGACCATGTGTGCTAAAGGATATTGATGGCAATGAAACATTGATTTTACATTTGATCGATTATATTATTAATTAATTTTACTAAAGTTTTAAAGATAATGATTTCTAAGAAATTTATTTTGGAAAATGTAAGTTTCAGTCTATGATTGTTTTTAGCGTCGGGTTATAAATGGATCAAAATAAATAATCCGTTTTGTTACTTATGGGTAACGCTAACATTCCGCATTTATAGGTATTTTCCCAAGACGCCCCTTCCTCACGAAAAGATTAATTACGGAATCGGCAGTTTTAATTAGTTTTGTAATTAACAGCCGCACGCCTTTGGAGCGAACTAAAATAAATTACCGTTTAATATAATCCTTAGAGAGGATTAAATCGACTGTGATGGCGACGAAAAGATATGAAGTCGTACATAAGGTCTGTTGATTTACGACAGACGAGAATTTCACTGCCCAGAGGTAGCTGTTTAGCGTTCCAAAATTTAAAATTTAAAGTGACAAGTTAAATGAATAAAAACAAGTAAATTATGATGAAATTTATTATACAAGCTAACAATGATGAAAAGAAAAATATTTGTAAAGAAAAACAAAGTTTTAATAGATAGATAAAGAATTTATTAAACACTAGGTGTGACCGGTGGCTCCACCTGTGGAGAGTGCTGAACCCGTTTCCGCGATCCACAGGAAATTATTCCCAAGATAAATCTGTACCAATAGGAACATCATCATCCTCCTAGCGATTTCCTGATTGCGTCTGTGGGGGAAAGGGGTGTGATGTTCCTCCAACACAAAGGGAGGATCCTCCGACCAGGCAAGGTGATCACCCCGTTCGACGGTTGCCGTTGGGATGTTGTATATATGTTATACCAGCGTGCGAACTTCAATTTTTAGATTCAGGATCTGTAGTGACGTAGTAGTATCGAAGTAATTCAACTTGTTGTTACTAGATAGCGCTGGATATATGTGATATCGCCACTCGTTCAATGTTTACACTTTGGGGTCTGCTTATTATTTTTGACTTTCAAGACAGCGACTGCCGTCTGATCCCGGGCAGAATGCTTACGCTAGAACCTCGTCCTGTTTTTAGCAGATACACCGACTAGAAGGTGCCCTTGACTAGGAAAACTAGCAGAACGTAGGCCACTCCCATCTCGTCAAAACAAAGAGAGAAGCGTTACCTCTTCTATTGCCTAGGATTACTAGCCCGACGTCCGTCACTGAGAATCCCTGTATTTATAAAAAGTATTTTAGAAGAGGATGGTTGTTTTAATGAGCTAGCAAGTCGTTTTCCAATGTCAGTTGGAAGTGATTTTGAGTGGTTGATATAAAATAGTTAACGTTATCAAGTGATAGATAACAATAATAATCAGACTGTCTCCGCGGACATAAAGGAGCCTCAAATTGAAACCCAAAATTGGTTTTGACTTGGTTTAATTACTTATAACAAATATACATTCGTGTTGACTGTGCGAAGGTTGGTTCTAAAGTGTCAATGTAGGTAGGTGGCGTACTCATTAAAATAATAACGCCTACGCATTTTGGTAGTAACACTAACACACGCAAATTCCTATTCCTTCATTCCTTTATCAGACACTTGTGCCTGAAAAGGAATGAACGAACTGGATGCCCGCAAAAGAAGAGTCCACGCAACTATTACTTTCCTTAGAATATTCCACCTGAAGTCTTCGGTTATGAGACCACGAGATCCGCGAGATATCCAGTCACAGGGAGTATTTCCTATCGAAGGCGGACAATGTGATGCATAAAGAGGTCATAGAATGCGATAAAGGAATAACCCCGTTAGCCCTGATTAACACAGAGTGGCGTACGCCGGCGGTACTTGGTACTTCTGAGCGTGAAGCCGTGTGGAAGGGCAAAGAGCTGCACGAATACCACTTTCAGGCTTCATATGAGGCTCACGTGAACTGGGAAGCGACTGCGAACTGGATGTGGTTCGGTGACCTCTTCGGGGAAACCGATCAGGTTATTAAGACGAACAACTACAGGAGGCACAAATTGAGGGATGGAACGGTGGACGTTTGTCGTTCGTGCTACCGTCCCGGTTAGTCTCTCAGACATGTGACCTCCAGTTCTTCAATGCTTGCTAACACTGAGTATCTGCAGAGACAAAACCAAGTAGTCAGGATACTGCATCAAGAGCTTACCCTTAAATACGGCCTCATCGAGCAGAGGCTGCCCTACTACAAGTACGTACCAGAAGCCACAATTGAAAATGACTGCACTAAGCTGGGACCGGTCCATCATTACGGATAGGACTATTCTGGCGAATAGACTTGATATCGTGCCGATGGACCGGGTACAGTTACGGCAATTTCTTGACGACATCACTATCCCCTATGATGAGAACGTCGTCCTCGCAGAAGCAATTAGAACAATAAGACCAAATATGGACCTGGCACATGAGGTGACCGACATGTGGAGGGTGGGGTCCACAGAAATAGTCCCAGTTATGATCTCAGTCAATGGTTTGATCCCAAGGAGCCTCTCTATCAATCTTGAGAGGTTCGGGATTAGTGGAAAGTCGGTGGCGGCCAAGATATAGAAAGCGCTCTGCCAATCACCCTAACACCCCAGCCGACTGTTGTCCACTTCGCCCGGGCCATCTTGCCGCCTCTCCCAAAGTACGGGGGAGGTGTGAAGTAGTTGAATGAGAATATAATAATAATAAATTAAATATTCTAAGATATTCTACACAGTGCTGTCTAGACTCCAAGTAAGCATAAATGAAATACCTCAACTACTAAGAAGTACTTAAAACTAAATATAAATCTTAGGTTAGGTTGTTAAAAATATCTTATCTGTCTTTCGTGAGAAATATATTTGTTCAATTAATCCTAATGTATTACTTATACTGTAATAAAGTGCAGAGATATACGAAGGGCATAAGATTTCACTAATACATATAAGAATTGTAGGCGAGAATATTTCAATATCGACTTGTAACTTCATCCGTGCCAAAAAAATACCCTCATTTAGGCTACGCTATCAGCCGGGGAAAAGTACTCGCATTTTACAAATGAGGCCTTCCCACGCCATATGTTCGTATTAATTTAATGGATTTTGTGGCCCGATATGTTGGCTCACATACGAGGATCTCAGATAAGAAGACCTTACAATACGATCAACAGAGAAACCTTTCAAATTTCATTCTTTGTAACAGTAGCTAATGGGAAAAAATCTCATAGGTGTTCCAAATTAAATTTTGAAGAATATTTTCTAAAAAAGTAAAGTAACTGCTGTAATAATTCAGTTTATTTCTTTTAAGTTGTTTATTGATAAGTTACTTTTGGTACTCGCTACTTGGTATTTTGACCTGATACCTTTTTTTTTTTATCGTGCGGAAATCCCTTCGGATACCCCCCCGCGTGCCAGCGGGGGCGGTTATGTCGGGCTTGAACCGTCTAAAACCGCACGCCGTCTCGGGTCTACAGACGCCGGGGTGTAAGGTTGCCCATAGAGCATATCCCTCGCACCCCGACTGACCCTGGGCCATCTCCGGTTTCGAGATGGCCTCCTCGGGTTTGGGAACCACGGTGTCCCCGTCTTGCCCCGGTTTGGGGGAGGGGCGCTAGTCACCCCACCGTCCCGGCCTGCTTCTTCTGGGGTGACAGGTGGCCTCACCCGCCACCCCCAGGCCTGCGCTCATGGAGGACGGAGGTCGTTAAGCGACCTCCGGCGCCTGAGTCGACGCGAGGCGCGGCGAGAAACTAGCGGGCTCGGCGAACCGGGAGAGTTCTAAGTCTCTCCCGGGCGCGCTCGCATTATATGCTCGCAGAAGGAGGTGGCGGCGGCCCACGCGCTCGCGCTCAGCACCATTGCCGCAATCATGCTGCCGAGCGAGAGGACTTCCACCCCGATGGCTGCCACGAGGTCACGCCTCGGCGCCTCCCACGCCGGGCAGTCCGCCAGCGTGTGCAGCCCTGAGTCCTCGCTCGCGTCTCAGTGATGACACTCAGGCGTTGGCTCCTTCCTGATCCGATGCAGGTGGTCCCCGAAGCACCCCTTCCCGGAGATCACCTGCGTCAGTTGGTACGAGAGGCTTCCGTGTCGCCTCTCCAGCCAATCCTCCATGATGGACCTTACCGCCGCTATTGCGGCGTGCCCTGCGCTTGGTCGCCCAAGTCGTTCCTTCCACTCCACCACGATGGCCTGGCGGAGCTGGGACTGCACGGCCTCGATTTCTCGAGGCTCGGGGTTCCATCCCTGCTCCCGCGCCTCCTTTCGCCACTGGTACAGTTGCGAAAGGGCTCTCGCTTCCAGGTCCCATGGCGGAGTTCCGGCAAGGAGACTCGCCGCCTCGAAGGAGATCGTGCGGTACCCGCGGATGACCCTGATGGCCATAACTCGCTGCGGAGCGCGCAGCATCTGCACAGTTCTGGTCCTCAGGGCCTCCGCCCATATTGGGCACCCATATTGGGCACCCATACAGGGCCATGGATCGCACGATCCCCGCGTAGAGTCTCCTGCAGAAGTCATCGGGCCCCCTCATGTTGGGCAACAGCCGAGCCAGAGCAAGAGCTGTGCCCTTCAATTTGTGGGCCAGACTTCGGATGTGCTCTCCGAAGTCCCATCGGCCGTCGAGCAGGAGCCCCAAATATTTCATTTGGGGCTTGATGCCGATGCGATTTCCTCCCACGATGAGACTGGATCCCTCGGGTGGCTTGCTCCGAGGCCCATGGAAGAACAGGGCCTTGGTTTTATGCAGAGCCACCTCGAGACCCAGCCGCCGGATCCGCTTAACGACTTGGGCAACCGCGGTCGTGGCCTTTCGGGTCGCTTCGCGGTACGTCGCCCCGCACGCCGTCACGAGCGTGTCGTCCGCGTAGCACGTGACGGCGGCACCGCCTACGAGCTCACCGCGAAGCACCCAGTCGTATCCGAGGTTCCACAGGAGCGGCCCCAGGACCGATCCCTGTGGAACACCGCACGACATTTCACGCCGACCGAGACCGGTCACGGTTGGGTAGATGACGACTCTCTCCGTCAAATACGCCCCGACTATGCGGCGGAGGTAGAGAGGCACTTCGTGATACACGAGCGCCTCCCTAATGCAACTCCAGGGCAAGGTGTTGAACACGTTGGCGATGTCCAGGGACACCGCCAACATCACCTCACCCCGGGCTACTGCATCCTCCGCCAGAGCCCTCACGCGCATGATGGCATCCACGGTGGAGCGCCTCTGGCGGAAGCCATATTGGCCATCCGCCAGGTCCGGCCCCACTCTTGAGAGGTGCTCGACTAGGCGCTTCGCAATTACTCTTTCAAAGAGCTTGCACACCTCGTCGAGCAACACTATGGGCCGGTAGGCGGACGGCGAGTCCGCCGGGCGCCCCTCGTTTCGGATGAGGACCAGTTTCCCCGTCTTCCACAATTTCGGAAACTGGCCCCGCTCCAAACATGCGCTGAGAAGCCCTCTCAGTCGGGGATCGAGAGCGTCGTCGACTAGAGCTAGGACCCACGCTCGGCCTGGAATGCCGTCGGGTCCCGGGGCGGTGTGTTTGGCTCTTAGCCTTCTCACCGCCAGCTCTAGTTCTACCCAAGTGACCTCGGGCACGTCGTTGTCTTCCACGTCGGGCGCCATGCGCAATCGAGGCGGAGTCATCTGCTGTGGAACATGTTCCACCGCCTGCGCTGGGAACAGGGAGCCAACAACTCCTCCGAGCAGGTCCGGCTGGAGACACCGGGTTAACGGCGGGGCCTTGGGGCGCAGCTTGCCCCTCACCATCCGGTAGGGCCGCCCCCAAGGGTCCCGCTCCAGCGTCTCCAGCAGCTCACGGAAGGCGTCCCGTTTGGAACGCCTTATCTCCGCTCGGAGGGCTCGTCTGGCCTCCCTGTATCCCTCGTACAACTCCGCCTCTCGGGCCTCCGCATCTGCGGGGCGGCGACGCCTCCTACGGAATCGGGCCCACCGGCGGTGCGTGATCACGCAGGCCCGTCTGAGCTGCGCGATCTCCGACGACCACCAGTAGACCTGACCCCTCCGGTGCAGCCGGCGCGTCGCTCGCAGGGGGGGACACGTTAAACCGAATGTATCGGTGATCCGCACTTGTGTCCTCCCCCAAAACGACGCGCCAGCCCTGAACACGTCGCGCCAATGAGGGGCTCGCGAACGATAGGTCCACGATGGAGCTACCCCTCGAGGTCACGAACGTGTCCACGGCGCCCCGATTTAGGAGGACTAGGCCGAGTCGTGCGGCCCAGTCCACCAGTGCCCTGCCTCTATGCCCCGTCGCGCCCCTTTCGTGTCGGGAACCCCACGCATACGACCAGGTTGACCTGATACCTGCTGTTTAACACTCGACGTTCAGAAGGCAGTCGTTGCTTTTAAACTCAAGATAAACCAAATAAGGCAAACGAAGAGTAGAATAGCGAATCCAGGACTCCAAAGTGCAAGCTAATGATGTAACCAGAATTGGCGCTCAGTTGATGAATAAGAAAAACCGGTCAAGTGCGAGTCGGACTCGCCCATGAAGGGTTCCGTAGCAGCAAGTAAATTTTTTATATTTGAGTTGATTGAATGAAAGGTTTTTGCGGTTTACGATTTATGACGTATTAAAAAAAAACTACTTACTACAACTCGTTTAAATCAATTGTCGGTGGAAGTTTACATGGTAATGTACATAATTTTTTTTTATATGTATTTTTATATGTCATAGAGATAATCGAGTCGTATTACTCCCAGCTAAAATTTGCTATAAGCTTCCAAGAAGTACACACAGGACCATTACGGTATAATGTGGGACTGTTTCAGGGATGCTGCTTGTCACCAATAGCATTTAACATAGTAATTAATATCTTAATTACCAAGTTAATACGTCACGAAAAGAAATGGGATTATCGGTTTAAAGTAAATAACATATACTCAGAGTCCATCTTAGCTTTTGCTGACGATCTCGCAATACTGACGCGCAATCCAAAACAATGTCAGGAACTATTAAAGGAAGTCGATGAGTTCTGTTCGTGGACAAATGGACTGAGGACGAAGCCCAGTAAGTGTCACTGTCTATGTCTGGGTAGACGGGACACTAAATTTACCTCTTACGACCCGGGACTCTTCATTGGGGGTAAACCAGTTTCCATAGTCGCTGAATCGGTGCCATTTAAATTTCTTGGGAGAAAGATAGACTATAAAGGACGCACACCATCCTTAGATGAAGTTGTCGATACGTTTATAAATGACCTAAATAAGATAGATCAGATACCACTAAACAATATCAAAAAAGCTTGGATATATGACAACTACTTAACATCACGTCTGACTTGGCCTTTTCTGGTGTATGAATTCGGTAAAACCTTACTGGCGAAAATAGATGCAACTGTCATAAAATCGCTAAAATCGTGGCTTGGACTAGCGCACTCTGCTGATTCCTCTGCTCTATTTAGGGATCAAAATAATTTTGGGATGAAACTTAAGAAACCATCGGAGCTCTATAAACATCTTAGAGTTACCAAAGCCCACATCTTAGGAAAATCCCAAGATGTCACAATCAGGGCACTCCCGAAAGATAATAACGCGTCCGAGCTTGAATCTAGACTTCTATTCCATAAACGATTTATGATAGGGGCCCAGTCAAACAGAGTGGGGTTGGGAGTACGAGAGCCAGAAAGGGACCAGGATATACTTAAGTCCTTTCTAAAACAAGACGAAAATGATAAATATCGAGTGCACGCGATGAATTTGGAAATCCAAAATGAATGGTTGACAATGGGAGAGTTCTGCATACCGATGGCCTTAAAGTGGCGCACCTTGATCTATGACTGGTCGCCGGCCCTGTTAAAATTTTATCTTAACGCCTTTCAGATGACCCTCCCAGACCAGAGTAATCTGGTAAGGTGGGGGAAGGCCACAGAAAAACAATGTTATACTTGTGGTGAGGCAATAGGGACGGCTAAACACATATTAGTAGGATGTAGGGTGCTTCTCGATAGAGGCCATTACTCACGCCGCCACGATAAGGTGCTTATCATCATACGTGAAGCAATGAGTCTGGCAGTAGCTAGAGCCCAAAAAGGATTGACTACTAACAGACGTCATATCAACTTTGTGTCTGAAGGTTCATCCATAACACCCAGGAACAAACCTTATTCAATCTTAGATACTGCCCCAGATTGGACTCTCCTAATCGACACGTATGAAAAGCACTACAAAATTCCGGAGGATGTTGGGGTTTCGTCATCTAGACCTGACATATTCCTATATTCTAAGAGGTTAAAACATGTGGTTCTTGTGGAACTTACTGTACCGTGGGAAACAAATATACCGAAGGACCACACAATAAAGAAAAATAAATACTATGATCTCACAAACGAATTAATCAAAAACGGTTACGTGGTTAATTTGTATGCAGTGGAAGTGGGAGCGAGAGGTATACCAGCAAAATCTCTCTATAACCTACTTAAAGATCTAGGCCTATCGAGAGCTACAATAAGCTCATTACTAGGACGAATGTCTAAAGCGGCACTAGTAGGTTCGTATCAAATTTGGTTAGGCAGGGAGGGGAACTTGGGTAGTGAAGGTGAGTGTTGATGTACATCAACAAAAGGGGCCCCTTCTAAACCTACACTTGGGTCGCAAGTCCCAGGCACTGTCCCGAGTTCCCAACTCAGCAACGCGATGGACCCGGCACCCGCACGGAGAATCCATGGATTGCTAAGATTACGGTCTCGTCTCTTATTTTAGAAGTTACAGGACACACATTTTACCACCTTGGAAGTGTCTCTCGCGCAAACTATTCAGTTTAGAAAAAAAATAAAAATTAGAAACCTCAATATCATTTTCGAAGACCTATCCATAGATACCACACACGTATGGTTACATGGGTTTGATGAAAAAAAAATTTGAGTTTGGAACCCCCAATTTTTTTTTTTTTTTCTATTGTTGTGTGAAAATCTTCATGCGGTTCACAGTACATAATACATCTACTTACCAAGTTTCAACAGCATAGTTCTTATGGTTTCGGAAAAAGTGGCTGTGACATACGGACGGACAGACAGACAGACATGACGAATTTATAAGGGTTCCGTTTTTTGCCATTTGGCAGCGGAACCCTAAAAATGGAAATTTTGAAATCTACAATATCCATTTAAGCCAATTGCGTTGTTTGTATGTCTGTCGGGCTGGCCCGGCCCCATGGAATTTGTAAACGAGATTTGTATGAATTTATCGTAATGACACAAGCATACGATCTTATTTCGTTTTCAATAATGTACTACTTAAATTACGCATATGTAGAACTTAAGTTTCAGTTTTATAATTATTTCACTGGCAGACAGGTAATTTTACGAGACATAACATTTAATTGTGGAAAAATAATTAGAGTTCCGCGCAAAAGAACTAAAACCCTACAAATCGAAATCCACGCGGACAAACTCGCGGCACAGTGAGCTAATTAATACATTTTTTAGATATTAACGGTTCTTAGGAGCCGGGCTCAAATTACGTCATTACCTCTAAACATTAAAACTACAACACCTAAACATTTATAATCTTAGTACATATTAATCTGCAACATTATCTTACATGGAACAGACTGAATTGATCGGTCAGCCTGACGGACACGGTGTTTGTGACCAACAACGCAGTACGTGCTATCGCAAAGTTCTGGGTTAGATTCCCGGGTGTGATAAAGGTTTGGTTTCTGATGTAAAACACAATAATATGAAGAAACCTTAGGTATAGTCAAATTTAATATACTAATTAATGAGGTTGAGTAGCTAATCAAAAAAGCAGCCAAGTGCAAGTCGGACTCGCCCATGAAGGGTTCCGTAGCAGCAAGTAAAAATTTTATATGTGAGTTGATTGAACGAAAGGTAAATTGCGGTTTACGATTTATGACGTATTAAAAAAAAACTACCTACTAGATCTCGTTCAAACCAAATTTTGGTGGAAGTTTATATGGATAATGTACATCATATATTTTTTTTAGTTTTACTATTCTCTTATTTTAGGAGTTACAGAGGGGGGGGGGACACATTTTACCACTTTGGAAGTGTCTCTTGCGCAAACTATTCAGTTTAGAAAGAATGATATTAGAAACCTCAATATCATTTTTGAAGACCTATCCATAGATACCCCACAAGTATGGGTCTGATGAAAAAATTTTTTTGAGTTTCAGTTCTAAGTATGGGGAACCCCCAAAATTTATTGTTTTTTCTTCTATTTTTGTGTGAAATCTTAACGCGGTTCACAGAATACATCTACTTACCAATTTTCAACAGCATAGTTCTTATTGTTTCGGAAAAAACTGGCTGTGACATACCGACGGACAGACAGACAGACATGAGTCATCTATAAGGGTTCCATTTTTTGACATTTGGCAACGGAACCCTAAAAACAATATGTTGTGTGTAACTTAGACCGTCATAAGTGACTATTTCTGATGAAAATGTATAAGAAAATATACAGCTTACTAATCACTTCAATATAGATATATATCCCTATTCCTATTACCTGGTTTGTAATTGTATAATTATCTTAATATAAATCTTTCGAATAAATAGGTATATAAGTATAGATCTACACTGTTTTTTTTTTATATGAATTATACCAAATTCAATATTCGTTTATGGGGCCCTACTAAGATTTTTGGGGGCCAAGCCAACCACACCCGCAAGCTGGAACACCTGCTGATTAACACACGAGGCTTTGGTGCAGGTTTTCTTTCGGGGTTGGGAGGTCAGACAGCAGTCTCTCCCATAAAAGCCGTACCTATAAGCCAAACCAAGGGGAGCGGACCCCGGGCCCCGAAGTGTAAGCCTCGGATGCAACTGGGAACCACGGTAAGATGATGATGATGACCACATTAAGTATTCATAGTTCAGGCAGGACAAAGTCTGTCTGGTCAGCTAGTATAATCGCTACTGGGAGAGTTAACTTTCATTCGTTTTAAATTTAACATCTAAGAAATGGTCGATTGATCTCATCTGTCTCGGAATAGTATTTAAGATCTATTTCATTCAATGAAAAAAGAACACGCCGCATTGTTACCGGCTTAATTCGTCACAATCGGGATTGTGACAATTCCCCTGGGAGAGCTTTGAGAAAAATTGTCGCTAACGAGCTCGCGCCCGCACCCCCGTACTCGCTAACCCATTGGAACACTTCCCCCTTTACGCCTCCACTTTTAATCCGTACCACCCCCTTTATTCGAAGCACTTTAAAACCCTTTTGCGATTTTTCGGACTGAGCAATTATCAGGAAAAAAGGAATATTTATTTCTACCTCTTTATTTAAATTATTCCAATCTTCGACTTAGATATCTTAATTATGTTCTTGACTGTATGTAAATTTTGAGAAGGAAGCAGAAATAAATGTTTTATAATAATATATTTGAATGATTGTGAGAAATTAAGAAACATTTACTGTTACTGTGGCTTTTCATATGAGCGAATTAAGTTTACTTAGTAAACTTATTTACGGTGCTAAAATAAGGAAGAACAGTTTAAATTGTCGGTAAAATAGTAGATAAGTCATGCAATTCTTAATAGGGAAATACATTTCTTTTTGTACGAAAATCCCCACGTAGATCCCCGGTGTTCGTGGGGGTGGTTATGTCGGACTCGAACCGATCAAAACCGCACGTCGTCTCGTGTATCTAATGCCGGGGTGTAAGGTGGCCCAATAAGGCAATTCCCTCACGCCCCGGCAGATACTGGGCCATCTACGGCTTTTGGATTGCCCCCTCGGGTGTGGGAGCCCCTCCGCCCTGTATTGCTTCTGCTGGGGTGACAATCCTCACCTGCCACCCCCAGGTCTGTGCTCATGAAGGTCGGAGGTTATTGAGTGACCTCCGGCGTCTGAGTTGCTTGCCCCGCACTTCGCGCATGTTGCGGACTCGGCGGGCCGGGAGAATTCTAATAGGGTCAAATTTAACAGCTATATATATATTAATGCAAATGGCATTAATCGGGGACACAGTTGATTGTTTGGGAGACATTTTACACTTTCACGCAACTTTTTTCTGTGTTCTAATTGGACTATTAGGTTTTGTTTTTTTTTTCAGTACAATCCGTACATAAAATTATTATTTTCGTTTCAGAACCACACAGTTTCTAATAATTGTTTTTTTTTAAGTTTTCTTATTAATCATTTTATTTTCAACTTTTTTGTGTTAATAATTTCGTGTAGCACCAGAGTGACAAAACAAACCAAATAAGCCCAAATTGGCTAGCTGTATCTTATTTAGTTTAGGAGTACCTTTTTTTTTTCTAAAAAAAAACAATGATTAGAAACTAATTGTTTTTTTTTAAGTTTTCATATTAATCATTTTATTTTCAACTTTTTTGTGTGAATAATTTCGTGTAGCACCAGAGTGACAAAACAAACCAAATAAGCCCAAATTGGCTAGCTGTATCTTATTTAGTTTAGGAGTACCTTTTTTTTTTTCGTGCGGAAATCCCTTTGGCTACCCCCCCCCCCCCGCCGGCCAGCGGGGACGGTTATGTCGGGCTTGAACCGACTAAAACCGCACGCCGTCGCGGGTCTTCAGACTCCGGGGTGTAAGGTTGCCCATAGAGCATATCCCTCGCAGTTTAGGAGTACCTATGGCCACCTTACTCCAACACCATACCCTGAATACCATGTACCATCAAAGAGTTTATCAAGACAAAATAAATATACCCAAAGTACTTCAAATTTCAGTTGCAAGATTTGACCCAAACTAACGTGTATATAGTAGCGTAGTATAACATACATACATACAGAGCAAGTTAAATCAAATCTTGTAAAAAAAATCGGTTGTGTGCCCATGTACTCGTACCTTTATAGAATAGATTATTCATTGAAAACATTTTTAAGCAACGGTCCACTAGTCTATTTATCAGCAATTTCCGACAAGTATAGATAATGATTACGTACAGTAAACGCGGTTTTGGTTGGCACATCGCGAAGCAGAGAGAGTGTCCGGCTAAAATCAGTGTACTTCGGTTTTGTAAAGCGGTGAGAACGCTTACATTATTCTGACTGTAAAACTGTACGGGTTACCGAAAATACACAAGGAAAATTCTCCCCTACAATCTATTGTGAGCCAGATCGACACACCAACCTAGAGACTGGCTCAGCTCGTAGCGAAGGTACTCTCACCACTCCGAGGTAATTTAAAAGTGAAGCATTGGCACTCGCGTCAAAGAACTCATAGCTGATTTAAAACACCAACGCTCAAAAAAGTCTGCTGTGTGTGAGTACGTTCAACAGGCATTACCTAAGATTTGGAGGTCACTTAACGACCTCCGTCCTCCATGAGCGCAGGCCTGGGGGTGACAGGTGAGGCCGCCTGTCACCCCAGCAGAAGCAGGCCGGGACGGTGGGGCGACTAGTGCCCCTCCCCCAAACCGGGGCAAGACGGGGATACCGTGGTTCCCAAACCCGAGGGGGCCATCTCGAAACCGGAGATGGCCCAGGGTCAGTCGGGGTGCGAGGGATATGCTCTATGGGCAACCTTACACCCCGGCGTCTGTAGACCCGAGACGGCGTGCGGTTTTAGTCGGTTCAAGCCCGACATAACCGCCCCCGCTAGCACGCGGGGGGGTATCCGAAGGGATTTCCGCACGATAAAAAAAAAAAAAAGGTACTTGCTAAAGGGGGTGCTTGGTTGGGGACCTCCACGCGGTGCACCCTGGGCAACGGAGACGGCAGCGCCTCTCTCCTAGGGTGGGAGAGACGCTGCCTCCTACGGCCAACTCCGACCGAGGCGAGGACGGCCCTGTTGAGGGCTGTTCGGAAGCTTTCCACGTGTCCCTCTGACTAGCAGATGGCACAGTGGAGAGCAAGTAAGGGGGCCATCTCGAAACCGGAGATGGCCCAGGGTCAGTCGGGGTGCGAGGGATATGCTCTATGGGTAACCTTACACCTTAAGACCCGAGACGGCGTGCGGTGTTAGTCGTTGCAAGCCCGACATAACCGTCCCCGCTGGCCGGCGGGGGGGTATCCGAAGGGATTTCCGCACGAAAAAAAAAAAAAAAAGGCACTTGCTAAAGAAAATTGATGCCTACTTAGGACGCTCCGCGACGCTATTGAAATTAAAAAAACATCCTAATTTTAATAGAGCAGATGGTTGGAACCCAGTCATTCATTAATTAATTCCAAGAAAAATCAAAATACAACAAGACTTCATGACACTGTGAGCTCATTCTGCGTAAATAGTAACACCAACAATTCAATATAGTACGGGTACTTTGAGATAACTTACACTTCAAACTATAAGACAACCACCATCTTCAGTCTTCCCGTGACCATGACTGCTGAAAAGCAACCGAAACGTCGGGTTCAATGTAAATAATAAAATAACATCAAATAAATTGCGATAGACATAACATAACATAACTTCACGCCCTTATCCCCTAAGGGGTAGGCAGAAATACATTACACACCCACAATTTGTCAGTTATGTTTAGGTCCCAATGTAATAGGGGGCAAGCCTATTGCCGTCTACCGGGCACATGACTAAGCCAGCTATAAGTGATCGCGATGGAATCCGTTAAAACTAGGTTTATTTTAATACTGTAACTATTTTTGGAAACATATAGCAACACTGTCGTTGGCTTTGCTTTATTTTGACATGGTATTTATAACTACAATCAAATCTCTCAAATTAAAATTATATGAAGCTATCGACTTACGAAAAATTCTGAATTATTATATGGGTAAAATTCATAGCTTGGCAATAAGAAAAAAATATCTAAAGTTCATGATTGTTCTACGTTTACTGTCAGTCCGATGTACGATAGAGAGAACGCTCTACAAAACCGAAGTAAGTCGATCTTAGCCGGTGGAGAAATCAGAATGCTGATATCTCCATGTAATGAGCTTTGCTCTTTGGAACTCCAAAGAATAGAAGTGGTTTCGGAGGAACAGGCTTTGATGTGCCTCTAACTCATAGAGGAATCCTTGGGCCAGGCAAGGTGATGACGCCTGGTGGTAAGGTCTTTATTAAAACAAAACGAAACAAAACGAAACTTATAGGGGAAGGCCCATATAAGTTTTGTTTTGACAAAGAATATTTTGCATTTTTCTTTCTCTACGAATTTAAATAACGAATTTTGAAAACGTGTCGTTATTGAATCGGGCTCCTGATTCGAAACTTCCGTAAAGTCACGGCACTATAAAACATACACCAACGAATACTCGCTTTATTTAATTACGTTGAATCATAATAAGAAATCTATATATATAAAAATGAAACCCGTTTTCCGTTGTCACGACATAGCATGAAAACGGCTTGACCGATTTGGCTGATTTTTTTTTTTGTAGTTTTCTAATACTCTGTACAAGGTTCTTACGGAAAAAAATATTAAGAAAATCTCTCAGAATTTATTTTTTTCGTGCGCACACCGTACGGTTTTAGTCGATACACGACAAAACCACCCCCGCTGGCCGGTGGGGGGTATCCGAAGGGATTGATCCTCCCCAAGTGTCAGTTGCCGGGAACCCCGGGTAAGCCCTTGAAGTCAATACATGGCGGATCATTTTGACGTAGCGAAGCACGTACCGGGCCGCTATATTTCATAAAATAGAAATAAAATGCCTAAGTGCCGTTAATAAAATGTAAAAAAAAATAATTTGAACTTAAATAATGTTTGAGATCTAACAGCCAATGCGCTACGCGTAATAATGGAATATATAATAAAATAAATATTTGAATTGAGTCGAAATAGGTAAATTTGATCGGAGAGTGTGTCCTCTTTGAGTAGCGTTCACCCTCATTAACGATTTTCCATCCGAACGAATCGTGAAAAGATGGTGAAGCTCTTATTATTAACAAGTTATGATACCCGGTTTCATTTGATGGAAGCTTTATCTGATAAAGCTTATTAACAAGTTTACCGTGAGAAAAATAGCTTGGCTATTACTGTAGTTTATTGCGATTTCAATATCATTCAAATTGAAAAATACCTATTAATCCAATATACATTCAGAATGTTTCATATAACAAAAATAATAAGAAAAGTATATTACTTACTATGGTTTTTTTTTATTATGAATGACTACTTAACTAATTAATATGACTTAGTACAACACACAGCTGATAGGTAGAACTTTCTCACCGGACATCATTGGTACTGTCTATCAGTCACGGATCTTAATTTCGGCTCAGCATATAATATAATACTTCACAAGAACCAATCAGATAACAACGGAAACAATATTTACTTTCTATAAGTTACTTTTTTATCCCAAAAATACATAAACTTTTTCAACAGACAGACGCATTGTTCAACATCTATACTTATTAAAGACCCTCTAGCATCTGTCATTTACGGAAGACAGTCATTTGAAAGCATCGAGTAAAAACCCAGTTTGAAATTCATTCAGTTGTGAAATGACTGTAGTGTCTTTGTGCCATATCATCACGGTTCAAGGAATCAAACGTGCTTTCACATTTTCCATAAAATAATGATATCATATTGCTATAAAACAAATTGAGCCATAAAAAGTTATGCTTTTTACTTTACTATACTATGACGTCATATTTGACAACGTGTCATTATTTTATGACTGGCACTTACTCATCATCCTCAAAGCGAATTCCCAGTTGCATCAAAATTAGCACTTCGTAGCCTTCGGCGTCCGCTTATTGTTTGTTTGGATTGATATGTCGGTTTTTCCGGGAGCGACTGCCATCTGACATCCCTAGTATGAGAGAAAAGCCGTGGTGCACCGACTTGTAGGTGAGTTTGGCTTGGGTCTTAAGAATGTTAGTGGAACCACACCCTATGTTTAACACTAACTATGGAGGTGTAACATCTAGGTAGTAGGGTGTATTGGGTAACTTTGAAACGGGCAACACTGGTGTATGAATCTCCAACAATATCTTCGGAGCCTAAGCCAACCTTACCTCCCAATTAGTACACCTGCTGATCGACGGTTTCGATACGGATTAGACGTCGCTTCCGTAAAAGCCGATATCCTAAACCAATTATGGACGAATATTGGAGCTGATCCAGGCTCCAAAGTGCAAGCTTTGAATACAACTGGGATTGGCGGTGGGATTCCCAAGTTATACGCATTGTATTGCTAAATAAAATACTTGACGAGAATCGCTAAATGCTTTAGTAGCCTGATAGTGTAATAATGACGAATAAAACGAAACGGCGAATCAATGAAACAAGACTACCAAAACTTTATTATAATATTAAATAACTTATTTTTGAATTCAATGAAAAAGGTTATCTAGGTTCTGCAACAAGTTTCCATTGTCTGTATACCCAGTATCCAACAAAAACTTGTAGCAGAACCTATATTAAATTTTTCATTAGAATTCATAACAAGTTATTCAATATTATGACAACGCTTAGGAAGTTATTTGTCAGTTGCATCATTACCAAACTTTTAGTATACATCAGTTTGATACATTCAGTAATTGAAACATATCGGATTTCAACTTATATTATATAGTTATCAACTGACAGGACAAAAAACATGGTGTTGCTATTATTATTCACAGTAATTCTTTCATATATGTCACAGAAATATAGAAACAGACTCCTGTACAAATATGATTGTTAGCATATTTGATTATCAATTTACTACTCTTTACAATAATGACAAAAAATTGTGTCTTTTCATATCTCTAATGATGATATTTGTAGACGCTTGAATTTCAACCATGTTATTTTAAAAAAAAACCGTTCCCGCAGGGGAAACGCACAGGTAGATTTCGTGAAGCAATTAATATTATTTTTTAACATGTTTAATTTTTTTTTCTCGAAAACGGTAACTTTTAGCGAAAAACTTTTCAGACATTTATTTTAGACTTAAAAATGGCCTATCGATTAAAAATGTTGCAAGAATGTTCACCGGTTAGAAGTTATGATTTTTTTCCCGAAAAATTTTGGTTTTTCCCAGCCAGTCTGTAGCCAGTCTTTTTTTTTTTTTTTTTTTATCGTGCGGAAATCCCTTCGGATACCCCCCCGCGTGCCAGCGGGGGCGGTTATGTCGGGCTTGAACCGACTAAAACCGCACGCCGTCTCGGGTCTACAGACGCCGGAGTGTAAGGTTGCCCATAGAGCATATCCCTCGCACCCCGACTGACCCTGGGCCATCTCCGGTTTCGAGATGGCCCCCTCGGGTTTGGGAACCACGGTGTCCCCGTCTTGCCCCGGTTTGGGGGAGGGGCGCTAGTCGCCCCACCGTCCCGGCCTGCTTCTGCTGGGGTGACAGGTGGCCTCACACGCCACCCCCAGGCCTGCGCTCATGGAGGACGGAGGTCGTTAAGCGACCTCCGGCGCCTGAGTTGCCTGCGACGCGCGGCGAGCAAGTTGCGGGCTCGGCGGACCGGGAGAGTTCTAAGTCTCTCCCGGGCGCGCTCCGCCACCTCTTTCGCGAGCATTACATGCTCGCAGAAGGAGGCGGCGGCGGCCCACGCGCTCGCGCTCCGCACCATTGTCGCAATCATGCTGCCGAGCGAGAGGCCTCCCACCCCGATGGCTGCCACGAGGTCACGCCTCGGCGCCTCCCACGCCGGGCAGTCCGCCAGCGTGTGCAGCCAGTCTGTAGCCAGTCTGTGTTTGACGGCCTCTGTGGCGTAGCGGTAGTGCATTCGACTGCTACGTCAGGGGGCGCGGGTTCGATTCCCGCTCAGTGCAAATATTTGTATGCATGAATATGTCTATTTGCATTGGTCTGGGTGTTTCTATGTATAATATGTATGTATTTACAAAAAAAAAAGTATTTAAGTATGTTTATCCGCAGTCTGGAACCCATAACACAAGCTAGTTAAACTATGCTTACTTTGGGTCTAGAATGCGCTGTGTAAAATGTCGTGTAAAATGTGTGTAAAATGTCCACTTTTAGTTAAAGTTTTAATCTTATAGGTTTATAATTAAAAGTTGTTGGTATTAATGTATACTATGGGATAAAATTAGAACGGTTCGAATATCTTTCATGGAACTTGAAATTTTGAGGAAAAACTGATTTCACAAAAAGTGAGGCTCTACCGTCCCCTTAGGCCGGATTCCACCCGTTCACGAACTTAAACTAAGTTTACACCCAAGCAATTTTTGACCGCAGTTTGAAAGCGATCGGGGCAAAAATGCGACCGTGAGAGTGCCGCAAATTTTGGGAAGTGGAACCATACATACATATATATATATTTAAACTTTTTGACCAGTGGTCATTTCGGACTCAGGGGGTCATAACTAGACCTCCTATGAAGATTTTTTTTTAAATTCGACAGTAGTCAAGAAACCAATAGGTAGATCGATTTCATCGAAATCTACCATGCCATGGTATCTGGCCATGAAATATGGGATATATAATATCACAACTGAAATTTTGACATTAAAATGGGAAAAGAAGTATTTTTATATATTATCCAGTACTAGATGGTTGTTTGTTTTTTTTTGTATAATTCAAGTTTTTTTAAATTTCATATAATATGTACACGGGTAACCAAGTGAGTTTATAAACATATTCAACTTATAGCCTAGACCTACTTGCCTCGCCCACCCCATCGTTGGCACCGATTGGTTGAAGTCCGTGGGGGTTTCCAGACATTAAAAAAAGGCCTACTTGCCTGTAAAATAAATGTTAACTTTGTAGAGGACTTTATTTATATTTTTGATAAGTTTTTTTGTGCTATCAATAATTTTATAAATTTATAAGGCCATATATATTTTTTATATTTTACTGTTGCATCATGTCTTATTCAAGCAATTAAAACTCTTTATTTAAATGCTTTTTAAAATACACAGGAAGTTAACAAATTGTCTACACTAGACAAAATAGTTTCAAACAGGTGGATAAATATTCTAAAATGGAAATATTAAGCGAACGAACTGGCTGCCGGTCGGTTCGGCCACCATCTCACTAATGGAGGGAAAGTGGTCGATTACAATTACGACCCAGCGAGTGGAAAGTTCAGCTTTTATGATATTAACTCGGAGGTCGAAATGTGTTAAGCTCTCATTTTAATACCCCTCGTTTCTTAACTTTTGCATAGAACTTGTAATGGAAGATTTACGAGCTCTGGCGTTAAAATAAGTTACAACGTCCTTTACAACATTGCGCCTAGTGACGACGACGTCGCTTTGTAATGTATCGGACTACGCAGTAAGTTATTGTACTGTATACGACCTCTATTGTGCATTGTAATTAGGTCTAAAGTCTTTCGTTTCCTTGTTATTCAAAAGTAATAGAGTTAAATAAGTTCTATATCAATAATTATTTTATTTTATTTAATACCATATCAATAGTTCTAATTTTAATAAAAAGAGCGATAATCTAACTGGTACACGCAAAAGTGTGACAAGTAATTACTAGCGTCTTTGTTTACGTTTCAATCATCTGCGGATGCTCCGAAGTGAAGGCGGACAAATTCCAATGTCGGTTACTACTGCGGCGTTTTTAAAATTCGAGACCAGATTATTTTAATTTCATAAATAATAAAAGCTGTATCTTTTGATTGCGCTGACTTAAAATTTTGATTTATTCACAGCTTTAAGGAGTTGCAGACATGAGTATTTGATATGTTGCACATTCCTGAGAAAAAGGTCTTGACAGACAAATAGATAGATAGACAGGCAGATGAACAGCGAAGTGATCTTATAAGGGTTTCGTTTTTTCAGTTACTAGTGTTGTTAACGAAAAAAAAAAGCAGCAGTGTAATGCTTAAGCCTCAAACTTGCGATTAAGAGTACCTTTTTTTCGTGTGGAAATCCCCTCGGATACGCCGGCCAGCGGTGGCGGTTATGTCGAGCTTGAACCGACTAAAACCGCACGAAACGCTTGGGTCTACAGACGCCGGGGTGTAAGGTTGCCCATAGAGCGTATCCCTCGCATACCGAATGACCCTGGGCCATCTCCAGTTTCGACATGGCCCCCTCAGGTTTGGGAACCACGGAGTCCCCGTCTTGCCCCGGTTTGAGGGAGGGGCGCTAGTCGCCCCACCGTCCCGGCCTGCTTCTCCTGGGGTGACAGGCGCCCTTACCTGCCACCCCCAGGCTTGCGCACATG
Organism: Cybosia mesomella; assembly: GCA_946251805.1. NCBI lineage: Eukaryota > Metazoa > Arthropoda > Insecta > Lepidoptera > Erebidae > Cybosia > Cybosia mesomella. The sequence continues at coordinate 11,019,532 of OX276397.1, forward strand.
GAGGACGGAGGTCGATAAGCGACTTCCGGCGCCTGAGTCGCCTGCGACGCGCGGCGAGCATGTTGCGGGCTCGGCGGGCCGGGGAGAGTTCTAATTGTTCTAAATGTCTCCCGGCCGCGCTCCGCACCATTACCGCAATCCTGCTACCCAGCGAGAGTACTCCCACCCCGATGGCTGCCACGAGATCACGCCTCAGCACCTCCCACGCCGGGCAGTCCCCCAGCGTGTGCAGCCCTCGTGCAGCAGTCCTCGCTCGCGTCGCTGAATAAGAGTACCTCAGCAGTAACCTGTTTATGTGAACCCACTCCTAAAAATCTCCCAGAAAGTTTTTACACACTTAAAAGAAAGTGTTAACAATACATAAATATAAACATTGCATTTCATTAATCAAAGCGATGACGCAGTATTTCTTTTTTGGTAACAAAAATCTGTCGCATACCTACTTCAATATCCATTACCGCATCACAGCTAACTGCAGTGCTGTGCAAACAGTAGCGACAGCGCCTCGTCAGCTTGACAATGATGCAAAACATCGGCTTTTGCTGCATCACATTTTACGAAAATAAATTGTTTCTTAGATTAATTTCTTCAATTTTTAATTTCTTAATTTACTTATTTATGTGGAACTTCAAGATTACTAAACTTATCCCATATTACTTTGTTTATAGGATATTGATACCACGGACATAGTAAGAAGGCTTAAAAGAACTAAGCCCTCTGAGTTAGTTTAGTGAAGTTAGTGTTACGTAGTGCTTAAAGAACACAAGAACTAAGTGTCTTTCCATCATAATAGAGACAATAAGAAAAGTGCCAATGAACACATTCTTAACTTTATAAGATTTTAACAAATTAAGTTAACGTGAAATTACTTATTAGCCTCATGGTCTAGATTGTAATTGTTATGAGTAACCGTTTAATTACGAGAGATGGACGGAGGTCTGGCGTAGGTTATTAAGTCGGTATTGGAGAGACAGCAGTCGCTTACTCAAAAGTCAAGATAAACCAAACCAAATAAGTATACCAAACCAAAGCAAAGTGATAGCTTTGGATACAATCTCAATCTTTTAGTTAAAATACAGCCTAATTCTTAATTTTTTTTCTGCAATTTTATTTTGAAGGCTAGTGTTGTTGATTAAATATATACCAAAGTTTTACAGTTGATGAGCCGTCCACCCACACTCAGCTAAAATAAGAATTGACAATGGCATTGATTGACATGGTTATATTATTAACCATTCATTTGAAGAACATTATTTTTATGGGGTATGCATGGAACTAAATATTTATGTAAATCAACGAGACGTATGAATTAAAGATGTTTAAAAAGCGGCCAAGTGCGTGTCGGATTAGCCCTTGAAGGGTTCCGTAGTAACAAGTAACATAATAATGTTTTTTTCTTATTTTTATATTTGAGTTGATTGAATGAAAGGTAAATTGCGGTTTACGATTTCAAACCAATTTTCGGTGGAAGTTTACATGGTAATTACATCGTTTTTTTTAGTATTGTCATTCTCTTATTTTAGAAGTTACAGGGGGGGGGGGACACATTTTACCACTTTGGAAGTGTCTCTCGCGCAAGCTATTCAGTTTATAAAAAAAAATGATATTAAAAACTTCAATATCATTTTTGAAGACCTATCCATAGATACCCCCACGTATGGGCTTGATAAAAAGAATTGGGTTTTAGTTCTATGTACCCCAAAAATTTCTTGTTTTTTTTTCTATTTTTGTGCGAAAATCTTAATGCGGTGCACAGAATACATCTACTTACCAAGTTTCAACAGCACAGTTCTTATAGTTTCGGGAAAAAGGGGCTTTGACATACGGACGGACAGACAGACAGACATGACGAATCTATAAGGGTTCCGTTTTTTTGCCATTTGGCTACGGAACCCTAAAAAGGATCGATTGGCCATTACACATATATCACACTATTTTAAATTAATGAACAACAAATAATAAACTACCACCTACATTGTGATATACTTATCGTTTTATGGTCTAGTTTGGTTAATGTATTGGATTAAAAGCAAATAATTTGAACAATGTTAAAATGAATTTAGTGGTCATTCTTACGGACATAGTGTGCTTAACATAGTTGTAGAATGAAGTCTTCACCAGTAGGAAATCTTATATTCCTTCAAAATTTTACTTGCGTCTTTCGCAATTTCACACACTTCAAGAAGAGTACCCAGCTATTAATATGCCTTTGGACCACGATAGAAATAGCTATAGCAATGTACAGTATTTTTTATAACGCACTATTAAGTGTTGCATTTGGATTAGGTCCTATTTTAATACATTTATTTTTTGTGACAGCATTTTCAATTGCCTTAATGTTATTAGCACTAAATCATTCAAGAAAATTCGCAGACCTCCTGAAGAATTTAAACTTGTACTGTGTCTTACTTGGTGATAACATTTATTCAGAAAAATTACTGAAGAAACAAAAAATTCTTACTATTATAGTTATTTTTTTCTATGGCTATAGAGTTGTGGTGTTCATAAACAGCTGGCTGAATTATTTAAAGTCGCAGAAGATTTTTAACATGAGAAGCGAAATAGAAATAATACTGAACCACTATAATTTATCGACGTGCGAATTTCGATTCATATACGAACATTTTATTATGCATTATATATTGTTTGTGATTTCTGAACAGCTGAATACAATCACGCGTTCGGTTGTAAATGAGTTATCAAAACAAAATTATAATAAGACAGGCCCTGTTGTAGAGAGTAACTGTATGCCAGCAGCAATAGAGAAACGTATAAAAAAGTTTGATTTATGGATGACGGCATATAAAAATGTCCATTACAGTACAGAATTATTTAATTCAATCTTCTATACACAGGTAATTATTTTATCTAATTCTACGAAACGGCTTGACCATATCTTACAAAATTTTGTGTGCATATTCAGTAGGTACGTAAACTATTTTTCATACCCCTAGGTCAACGGGATCAGAGTACCGCGCAAGCGGAGCCTCGGGCAACAGCTAGTTATTATTATATGTATAAATCATCACGCAGTTAGCACGCTACAAAAGAACGTTTACAAGATATATATTTTAGCATTACACTTAGGTGTACACAATGGTACAAATAGTGAGAAACATGTTAAGTTTATCCACTCACACACTTGCAACTTTGATATAAACCACCCAAATGCGAGTTGAACTTCTAGGCTTATAGTTTCGTACAACTACTATTACAAGTATTTTTTTAAGAGTAATAAAAACCGAAGTTACAAATTTTTTTTTTTTTATATTTAGGACATGTCAATTTGACTTCACCTCGCCTGATGGTAAGCTGAAGGTAAAGTCTCAGGAAAGAGGGTCACCATTACATACACGTACCATGTTAACAATGGTGGCACTCAGCTTGACGGCCTCATCAGAAGAGGATTGCCGTCGCAGCACCGCGTGACACCGACCGGTCCCACTAGTGCTGCGACCACAATCCCTCTGCCCGGCTATGCACTTTCTGACTCCTGAACGCAATCAAACCGAAATTGGATTACTATGGAGGGTTTTTCGCAATCGTGCACGGTGGTACCTACCCGGCCGAATTTTGTGAAAAATTTGTGTCATCAAATTTCTACCACCAATATAAAAACAGTCCAAAAAATATTCCCTTTAACCCGTGTTTTTTGTTGTTTAAAGTCACCCAGGATTCAAACCCGGGATCGCTCGATCGCAAGGCCGACTCCTTTACTACTAAACTACCAACGCGTATAAAAGTGACAATAACATACGAGCTTGTTTTAATTTTAATACACAATATTATCGGTGCAATATCACATCTTGAAATTTAGTTTATATTTATGTTTAATGTGTCCATCTCTATCAAACTTAAAACTGTTTTCATTACTTTTGGCCTAGTGCAGTGTGGTGAGAACATTGATGTATATATTATTAAAGTGTTGAGACTGCTTAACATAAAGAAAATTTAGGTTCTGAATCCACCTGAATAATAAGTTAAGACTTGGGCCTTCACTAAAATCGTCAGTAGTTGTGTGACTTATAGAGTGAAATTGACCTAGTGTAGTAACTATTTAGTAATCTGTGACCTAGTGCAGTGCAGTGATAATGTTTTATTTATGTAACATTATTAATGTATTTTTGTTCTAGTTGACTATGATGCTGTTGATAATAACCACTTATCTCATATTATTCCTGTATTCTATAATTACAACAATTACAGTGAGTACTCACTATCATCACTACATATTATTAAATATAAAATAGATAAGATATATAAAAGTATGTTCGCGATAAATTCAAGAACTACTGCAACGATTTTCATGCTGTTTTTACCAATAGAGTTCTCGAGGAAGGTTTTAGTATATAATTTGTCAAGATTTTAAAGACATTGGCTAAAATATATTGATATTTGTTGGAGGTGTCGGAAAAATAAGCCGTCTGGGAACTTTGAGATATAAAAAAATCATGTATGGTGGAATTGTTAATGTTATATAGTTTGTAATGGTGGAATAGGGTTCTACGGGTAGCGGGAAGAGAATCAGAATAGGGTATTTGACTACTACCAAAAAATAGTTCTGTATTATGTATTACAACATAAAATGCAGATTACATAAATATTTTTTTGAGAACTGTTATTTACGATAAAAATCGATATTAAAGTTTCATTTAAAAAAAGTACGCGCCATAACGCATTTTTCAATATGGCGCGGGTCCCGTGACGTCACACCAAAGTAAACAGTAAGCGACTTAATGCACACAGCCTGTATTAAAAAACTCTGTTTACTTATGTGTGACGTCATCAGAGTCGCAACCAACCACAGAGCGTTTATAAGCACGTGATCAAATCTCAAAAAAAGTGAAATTTTATTGATGATTTTTTAACAAAAAAGAAACTTATTTTGTATTGAAAATTATTAAAATATGTTTTTTACGGTACATTTTCTTAGGATGACAACAATTCGTACAATATTTTAAATATAGTCAAAATGCCTATTCCACGCTAATGAAGCCGCGGGCAAAAGCTAGTATGCAATATAATTAATATTTATAATATTATTTGGCTTACAAATAAAAGATGTACTGTGTCCGTTTATTTAGTAGTATTGTCATTGCAAAATTGAAATAAAGGTGGGTAGATTGTTATTAAACTACTAAAATTGTATAAATTATTTGGGTCAATTCGCACTGAATGAGCAGCGTTTGGCAAAAGCTGGAAAGCTGCGCACCTCTGCACCTCTGTTGACTGGTTGCTAAAAGGTTCGTGAAGCGTCGCGACGACGCCGCACTGCTTCTCTTTTGACTTCAAATGACTATGCATTTTTATTCACGTAGATAAGATTCAAAATAGTTTGTGATATTATGCTTCAAAAAGTCACTACCGGCCGCTGCTCTTTCAGTGAGGATTGATCCTTAGATTGCAAAATTCAAATTTATCGCGAGCAGTAGCTAGGCTATAATATGAGCCGTGTGCCTTTTAGGAAGAACCCGTATCAAGAGTATTTTTCAACATATCTTCTGTAGTAATTCGCTTCCTCGCCATGTACATAGTATCACGAGCTGGACAGAACGTACAGAACAGCTCGATCAAGCTAAGACGCAAGCTCTGCCAGCTTTGCATGAACTCATTTGCGGGTGAATATACTTATTTACACACGGCCAAGGCGATAAGGATACAATTTTATATGCAACTTCTCAAATATTTTTCTATCTTTTAGGTTTAGTTTTCTTTACATTTATTTACAATTAGTTGTATATAATCATTTTAAGTTATTGTTGTAATATATATATATTTACATAAAAAATATCACCAAAAAAATAACTTCTCAAATATATACTTTACTTTTGTTTTAAGTTCTATATAAAGGTGTATCCTTATTTCCTTGGCAGTGTGTACTTTAAATTGATTCATTTAATTTGGTGTAATGTTATTTAATTTCATGTTCAAGCTTGTGATGATGTTTGGATGTTTGTTACTCAATCACGCGCCAACGGCTGAATGGATCTGGCTGAAATTTGGCACAGGAATAGATTGTGGTTTCGAATAATACATAGGCTTTTTATCCCTGTTATAGGTTCCCATGGGTTGCGGGACAGTATGAGAATTCCACGTGGGCGAAGCCACGGGCAACAGCCAGTAATCTTATAAGTTGAACTGACGGAACTGACCTCAGCGTGCACAATGAATAACTTCTATGTATACCTACTACTAGACTGACTGAACGAAACAAAGACTTTGCTATCGCGAAAGACCGCTAATGGACCACCAACAATGCGCGACTTTTTGTTGCTGTCATTCATATGTTATTACTTACAAAAATACGCTATACCTATACAGATCGGTGTCAAAATTAACATATCTAGTTTTCGCGTCCCGTTTTAAATTCGAAAACTCAAATTTATTCTTGCCACATCCAGAATACGTAACACATTGTTTGTACTTAACAGTTTGTCTAGGGATTTACGCACGTTAAAAAAAAAAGTAGTACATATCCAATTCAATGTGCACAACACGTAGTGTGTATTATAACTTCACTCAATTGGGATACCTTCACACATAGTCACTAATCCACATACAATATTTACAGAAGGCTGCCTATATTGAATTTGTTTTATTTTGCCCCCAGATGACAAGCATTTCAAACAAATTAAGGATCTGCTTCATTACTGCGGCAGTCACACGATACCTGTGTATGTGATGGGACGTCTACAAGTCAACATGTACATAATACCTACATGTGTTGCCTTCATTACGTCCTACACCGTCATCGCGTTGCAATTCAATAATGTGATCTAATTTTTTTTCGATACCTTTTTTTTTCGTGTGGGTTATGTGGTTATGTCGGGCTTGAATAGACTAAAAACGCACGCCGTCTCGGATCTACAGACGCCGGGATGTAAGGTTGCCCATAGAACATATCCCTCGCACCCCGAACTCACATGATACCTGCGTGTGTGATGGGACGTCTACAAGTTAAGCGTCGGTAGCTTAGTGGTTAAGGAGTCGACCTTACGATCGAGAGGTCTCGGGTTCGAAGCCTGGCCATTACACTACCGACGTGTACCCACTCCTTACACAAGCAATTAGCTTAACTGGAGGGGTTAGGGGGAATATTTGTAATTTCGGTGACTAATGTTCTTTTTAAAAAAAAACAAAAATAGTCAACATGTACAAAATGCCTACATGTGTTGCCTTCATAACGTCTTACACCGTCATCGCGTCGCAATGCAATAATGTGGCCTAATACAATACTAGATGCATTTGAATAATATTTTTTTTGAATAAAGAATATAATTATGTCACATAGTATCGAACATACTCCGACAGGTACCGGGCATTGATACCCATCTCATCCTTTTCGAGGATAGCAACCTTAGTATGTCTGCGATTGAGAAATATATGTCAGCTTTTCCAGGAGCGAGCACCCTCTGACCTCTCAACCCTGAAAAGACAGCCTGCGCCAGAGTCTCGCCCGTTTAGCCGGTGCACTGACTTGCAGGTGAGATTGGCTTGGACCTCAAGGATATTGCTGTACACCCCGAATAATTATGTAGTAGCTAAACTCACTTTTAACTCGTGTTTTAACTGTATTTGAATAGTATGATGTGATGCAGTGTTATCATTTTAAGCTTTAAAACCGGTATAGGTATTTAAAGTATTATGGTCGCTGTCATCAGTGTTAGAGTCACTATTTTAACCGGGATTTAAAGCCGGTCCTCAAAATGTTAGTTACATTATTTATAGTTAAATTTATATTTTAAGATTAAAACCTAACTACATCATGGTACCTAAAAACATCTGGGCACATATTAAACATTAACTGTGAATTAAAAGGTACCTTTTTTTTTGAAGTGAAAACTTCTTTAGCGGCGTTGTGAACTTTTTTTTGTAATGGATAAAAAAGGTTAAACTCGCGTCAGTTAAACACGTGACCTGAACGTAAGACAACAAATATAGAAGCGCTAATTTCACACTGTACTTAACAAGGTTGGTGGCGCGTTCGTCTAATGAGTGGTCGTTGACTTCGTCAAGACTGAGATCGATTCCGATCGAGGCCCAAGAAACACTTTTTGTTATCATACTCTTCTCTGTCTCTCTCATTGTACTTGTAGGGAACTACAGTTGGTGGACACAATTAGATACCTAGGAATTATTATCGACAAAAGACTGAATTTTCGAGCTCATTTAGATTTCATGACATCTAGAACTAGAAAACTTATGTATATTTTCAAAAACCTATGTCATGTTTCTGACAAACACGTTCTAAAAATGACTTATTTTGCACTTTGTCAATCTATTTTGACGTATTGCATCACATCATGGGTAGGTGCTGCTGAAACTATAATAATAAAACTGGAACGTGCCCAAAGAGCGGTCCTGAAAGTGGCTCTCCTCCTTCCCATCTTGTTTCCTACAAGAAAACTATATCAGAAGTTTGATGTCCTTACAGTTCGACAGCTTTTTATTCTTCGTATAATATTAAGGTCACATTTAATAATTTAACTTTTAATAAATTTTCTGAGAGATAAACTTTTTAATGTAAAATAATTGTAATAGTTCTGAAGTGTTAAATTTGTAATGTAATATAAATTGTCATGTTTGTGTACGATGACGCAATAAATGAATATTGTATGTTACCACATAAATGATAGTACTTTTATACTGAAAATTAAAGCAATTCGTGCAAAATTATTCCCTAACCATTCCAAAATATCAAAAATGCACAATGTAAATATTCAAGTTTTCACTTCTGGCGGCACTCCCGGAGTGCAACCTGTCGTTTGTTTTCGTGCGGAAATCCCTTCGGATACCCCCCCCCCCCGCCAGCCAGCGAGGGTGGTTATGTCGGGCTTGAACCGACTAAAACCGCACGCCGTCTCGGGTCTACAGACGCCGGGGTGTAAGGTTGCCCATAGAGCATATCCCTCGCACCCTGACTGACCCTGGGCCAAATTAAAAGGTATCTAAGAAGTGTTGTAGTAAAATTAATGTTTTTTTATCTTTCATCAGCCAGGCTCAAATAATATTGGTTTTAATCTCATTAAAATGTAAACCGATGGTTTCCTTTCATTTATCTCTGAACATAATATCACGTTATTAATATCTCAGCGCTATTAATTTTGTTACCCAAACCCGCAGTTGATGAGTCCTCCAACCGCACTCTGCTGAAATAATTAACAATGTCTTGATTAGTGTGAGATTTGTCTATACAATAAGTTAATCACGAAGTTTTATAAGGCGAAAACGTTTGTTAGTAATCAAGACGTCGTAAAGGAGCTACAAAAATATATAAATAACATTTTGTGATTTTCCTTTACAAATTCTGAGTTACTAAAACAAGAAATTTAAATAAATAAATAAAAAATTACCAGCACCGCATCTGGTCACGGCTCGATGATCATGGTTCTGTATGAGTTCAAGATTACTTGTTTACTCGTCAAATTATTGAAATCGAAGAACAATGCCACGATTTGCGTATTTATCATACTCTAAAAATTAACTAATCTTAATAGAATACAGAAGTTTAGCTGAAGCCCATATAAGAAAGATATAAAAGACTAGATGTATGGTCATCCACGTGTCATCAGTTATGTATCAATATGTTCCCACCTTGTTGCCTGTTCTGGCTTCAATCCCCAAGTGATACTGTTGCGTGAGGACTTTAGCTGCATGATGTAGAATCACTGCTGGACATAGGCCTCTCCCAATATACGCCAAAGCACCCGATCCTCTGCCTTGCGCATTCAGTCTATCTCAGCTACCTTTTTCAGGTCGTCCGTCCATCTTGCTAGGGGACATATACGCATGCATATATACATATGCATATATTCACCGAACTCCTACGTTGAACAAACGCTAGTGGGAAGGGGCTTCTTAATTTAATCACCAGTTTTCTATCAAATAACAAAAGCAATACCGTAATAAATGAAGTTAGAGGTAAATACATCGATCACAATGAACGTTCTTAAATAAATTACATAACAACATAACATAGTAAGTAATGGAATAAATTAATTATAACTTTCAATGAAAAAGTATTAGTGATAGATGTTCACACGTCTCACAAGCTCGTCTATAATGGACCAAAAAGATTTGAATATTGCTCCCCTGAAACACCTATTATTAATTCAAAACTTCACTTGCGTCTTTCGAAATTTTGGATTTCTCAGAAAATGGTGTCAAGTGTTAATATACATTTGGATCATTTTAGAAATAACTATTGTGATATTGGGTATAGCTCACAGTATACTGTACGAAACAGATGAACACGTGGTGATGGCTCAAACTATATATTTTTATTCTGTAACGGGATTTTCTATTGCAGTAACAATATTGCCTGTATACCACTCTAAACGATTTCAAATCCTAATGAGAAATTTTGACGCATATCATAGTTTTTTCTCTGACGGAATTTATTCTGAACTTTTATTAAAGATACAGAATGGTTTTACAATAATAGTGATTTTATTCTGTGGTATTAAAATTGTAATGTTTGCTTATATACGAATAGCTTATTATAAGTTAACCGTGAAGACGATGACATTCATACATATAATGAATCACTTGTCTTTATCCATGAGTGAATTTCGTTTCACTATTGAATACTTCATCCTACACGCTATTATATTTGTGATATCGGAACAACTAAATGAAATCACAAGATCTATTGATAATGAGTTATCAATTAAAAGTGGTAAAGAGAGAAATAATGTAGATAATGAGTTAGTTAGACCAATACTAGAGGATCGTCTGAAAAAGTTTGGTTTATGGATGTCTGCGTATAAGAGCATCGTCTGGAGCACAAGTTTGTGTAATATGATGTTTAGCATACAGGTAACCAGATTGATTTGTTAAGTTCTCTTTCGAAACTCGATTTAACTTGATCTTGGTTCCTAACATAACATAACATAACATAAACTCACGCCTATATCCCTGAAGGGGTAGGCAGAGGTGCTAGCAGAGTTCCTATCATTGGTGAAATCTACTCTTAATATTAATTTTGATAGTTTACTACCTAGTAATCGTTTCAAATAGTCGTTTGATTGACAATGTATATTATTCTATACTTACGTCAAGTAATTGTAAACAGTGGTAATATTTAATTTAGTTATATTAATTTAATGATATTTAAGCTTATATGTATGTATTTACAAAAAAAAAAAATTTAGGTATGTTTAGAACCCATAACACAAGCTAGTGTAACTATGCTTCGTGCGGTCGCGTGCACACCACAGTCAACCCAGGCATACGTTATCCTCGGGACTGCCCTCGGAGTGGGAGTCCTCTCGCTTGGCATCTTGCTCACAGCGAGTGCGAGCGCGTGGGCTGCCGCCTCCTCCTTCTACGAGCAAAAATGCTCGAGGAAGCGGCGGAGGGGGTCCGGGAGAGACTCAAGTCTCTCCTGATACGCAGACCCGCGAAGCGCGATGGCGACTCAGGTTTCGGAGGTCGCTGAATGACCTCCATCCTCCATGACCGCAGGCCTAGGTGTGACAGGTAGAGCCACCTATCACACTCTTTCCGGGGGCGAGAGGGGTCGCCGTGGTTCCCAAACTCGAGAGGGCCGGCCATCTCGAAACCGTAGATGGCCCTGGGTCAGCCGAGGTGCCAGGGGAAATGCCATATGGGCCAGGTGGTTATACCGGCGTCCGAGATTGTGTGCGGTTTTAGTCGGTTCGAATCCGACATAACCACTAGCGGGCGGGAGGGTATCCAGGGGGATTTCCGCACGAAATAAATAGGCATACGTTATCCTGCCACAAAATGACTTGAATTTCTTCTTAGGATCTAGGAACAGCAGCATCTAATTGATCCTATTTTCTTCCAAAAAGAATGTTCTTTAAATGTTTTCTTTCTTTATTAAACCTAGCTTGATTATTAATTATTATTTAAGATGGAAGATTATAAGGCATCCTGTTAACTAATCATTTACTTCGTTTTTTTAGTTGACTATAATGCAGCTGCTGGTAACAATATACGGTATAACTCTTTTGTATACGAGTGTCCTAACAATTGAGGTAAGTAGTATATCTGAAAAGACTCAAACTATCATGATCATTTTCTGATCTTCTTTTCCAGTTACTGTTGCTGAATAGTATCAATAGCATCTAATTTATATATCCCACTAATGTCACAAATGTGAAAGTTTGGATGGATGGATGTTTGTTACCCAAGCACGCCAAAACAGCTGAAAGGATCTGGCTAAAATTTGGTACAGGGATAGATTATAGTCTGGAATATTACATTGGCTAGTTTTTATCCCTGGAATAGGTTACCATGGGAAGCGGGAAGGGAATCGAAATTCCACGCGGGCGGAGCCGTGGGCAACAGCTAGTAATTTATATAATACCTGTCTAGAGAGTCGACGGGAAAAAGTCAAGAAGGAAGTCGGAGAAGTATGATTGATTTTGTAATTACATCCACTGTAAGATTAAGAGAGTGTTATACAATCGGGTATACCGTGGCAATGGAATTAACACGGACCACTTCGTGGTTGTAAAGAGGATAAAAGATGTTTTAAGCGTTGGCGGCATCGTGTGCACTTAGTGTACTAAAGTGTATGAAATTAAGACATTGCAAAAGGAAGCTTTAAGAAAGGAGTTTGTTAGTAAATTGTTGTTAGTGAAAATGTCTATTTGCATTGGTCTGGGTGTTTCTATGTATAATATGTATGTATTTACAAAAAAAAAGTATATAAGTATGTTTATCCGCATTCTGGAACCCATAACACAAGCTAGTTAAACTATGCTTACTTTGGGTCTAGAAAGCGCTGTGTCTGAATGTCGTAGAATATTTATTTATTAATTTCTGAAGATTTCTAGAAGATATTTATGGAAAAACGTGTAGAAATTACTGTTGAAACGTACGGTGTATGCAAGATAAGACAAGGGTGCAAGCTAAAAACTGTGTGTATAGAAGTTCAAAAAGCAGTACCTGAAGAAAACGTGTTACCAAACACGAGCCAATCAAAAAATGCAGAAAGCAACGGTTGAGAAGGTAAAATTGATAAGGAATGAGTATAAGGATTTTAAACGAATGGTAAAAGAAGTTGTTAAAAGAGAGAAAGAAAATGATAACGATTAATTTAAGCAGAAGGTTATCTGGCAACTTTCAGTCGAATATAAAGTTCTTTTGGATGTCTGTAAGAACATACAGAGGTAAAAAGTCGGAAACCGGGATGGAAGTTTCGTGAGAAGAGAGGAATACGTCCTACGTAGATAAAAAGAATATTCGAATGCCTATTTGAGAAAGAGAATATGCAAACGCAAGCCCTTTCCTGAGACTTGAATGAAGGTGATGATAATAGTGTTATTGTTGCGAAAGAGATTGTGGATTGTGATATTATTGGAAAACGTAGATCAGCATGAAATTGGACGAGGTTGTAGGTTGTGACAGGATTACGATTGAAGAATAAAAGTTTTTACGAACCAGAAAGCGGACCACGGACTTCAAGGAGCAAGCTATGGTTGCAAATGGTGTGGCGATCGGTCGATGATAATGCATTATAAAATATCCTTACATGGCTCTCATACCGCCACCACCACCCAGTAACCAATAATTAAGGGAACTTGTTAAAGCTATGTTACTTTTCGCAGAATCGTGAATCGACCTCAATACTGGTCATGAATATTATTTCAATGGTGAGCTTTCTCCTGGCTCTGTCTGTGATATCACGCGCTGGACAACGAGTGCATAATTGTTCAAACACGCTGAGACGCAAGCTTTGTGAGCTTTACATTCACTCAGTTGAAGGTGAGTATGTTTTAAACAGATAAATATTTTCTGATTAGTAGCAGCAAAAATATTACAAGGATAATACAGTTTCCTTTTTGCTCGCATGAAAAATAATTTAAAATATAGTGACTTGTCGCTCAGAATGATGTAAAGATGCTGACAATGTAATTATTCAGGTATTTAAAAGTTATGGGAGAGTTAAGAAACTCACAATCATATATGAACCATGAAAACATATTTCTTATTTATTTCTAGTGCAAGCAATTTTAAACCTTATTGACTTCAAGTAGTACCCAGTTTTTTTCTCAGATTCATGATCAGCCTCATCTATAAATGCCAAAAATCATGTTTGAATTGAAGAAATGTCATTAAGGTGTCTATAATTTACAGTGCTATAGAATATTTGTTAGCCTATGAGATTTTATTACTTATCTGTTTTTATACCTTTCAGATGAATCTCACTTACAGTTGACAAAGGACCTACTACGTTATTGTTGCACGCATCCAATACGCGTTTGTATGATGGGCTCTATAACCGTCAACATGGCTTTGTTGCCAACATGTGTCGCCATCGTTACTTCTAACACCATCATTGCACTGCAATTTAATAATATATTGTAATCTTTTCAAATATTTTACTCGTATCTCAGTAAATCGAAACGAAATTATCATGCATTTTGTATGTGTATATACAAAATTCATATGAGCATGGGAACATATTTGTTGATTGTGTAAAGCATAATATAATAATATAGCGAATATTATGCTGCTAAATGAAAATTGAAAACGATGTCAACGATGGTGTTATTAGAGAATAAAATGTACATAAGGAAGGTATTGTTAACCGACTTCTAAAAAGGATTCTCAACTGGCCGGAATATTTTTTTTTTTACTTTTTATGTATGTTCTCCGATAATTCGAAGACGCCTAAACCGATTTGGAAAATTATTATTTTTTTTGCTTTATAGGGTACTTTCCAGATATTCCCAGTTGAAAATCGTAAAGATTTGATGATAAGTTCCGAAGACAGAACTCGGAACTCTTCAATAACATAACATAACATAACATAAACTCACGCCTATATCCCCGAAGGGGTAGGCAGAGGTGCTAGCACCCACGTTTCGCCAGTTTATGTTTTAGGTCCCAATGTAATAGGTGGCGAGCCTATTGCCATTAACCGGGCACTTATAAACCTGCGATAAATACACACATAACTTCGAAAAGCATCGAAAAGTCATTGGTGTGTGCCATGGTAATACCTGGGATCGAACCCGAGACCTCGTCTCAGCAGTCCTTTACCCATACCACTAGGCTACCGCGGTTTTTCAATTTTTAGTTACTCTTCAATAAAAGCCAGCAAGTCAACCGTCATTGCTCCTATCGCATATCTAGGCATTATTTATGCTATAACATAACCTAACATCACGCTTGTATCCTCTAAATGGGTTCGCAGTTCGATATACAAGTTCAGTATAAATGTCCATCGTCATGAATCGATTCAAAAAAATCTTTTTACATCGGGTTTGCTTTAGCTCCCGAGTGGTCACATACGAATTTTGTTGGTATTGGATATGGTATTCACTATATAAAAATAATTCACTATATACAAAAATAGAACCGACTTCAAAATCAAAAACGTACTTAAAAATAACTGAATTACAATTTAATTCAAAAGACAAAATAACGCGTCTCCCCGCGCAAGCCATAATGTTGTAAGCGTGGGTGGATTTTCACGGTTCCAGTAACACAGCCTAAATGGGAAAACACGTGCGTGTACTGCGGGTGGGTGTTTAGCACCGACTTCAACAGAAAAGTCTAATTCAGTTATTTTTATTTTTCAGTGCGTTTTTTGTTTTTGAAGTCGGTTTTAATTTTTTATGAAATTTTTAGAAAGCAAGGATGATTTTACAAAAATTCTGTTGAGAATATATGTTTTGTTTCTTCATAGACCCAAAGCTTTGTTTATGATATTAGTGTAGGAACACATGATGCTTTGGGTGCCGCACCGCAACGATTTCACGTATCGGCGGGCACACGAAACGGTGCGGCGCCGCAACGTTGTCATGTCACAGTGGCGACGCCGGCGCTGTAGTAGCGTGAGCAGTGTGTTATGTTATGTTTGTTGCGTGTGCCCTTCCTTGTGACCCATAAACAACTGAGTGATGCTGCTCTGACGTTGCAATGTTTTCAAACCTCCCCGCCTCATCTCGGCGGTTGCAAGTCCGGTGCGGTGCCGAAGCGCATCGTGTGACATGTCACAGACCTTTCCATGTCAGAAGAAACAGTGACAAGGCTCCGGCGCATCGTGTGCCCCAGCACTAGTCAACTAGTTAATCTAAAACAGGTAACGCTGATGTGTACAAATGACCTTAACTAGAAAAAATATTTTAATAAAATAACTGAAGGGAAGGGTCTGGTACTTAAACCAAGTAAAAATAACTTCTTTCGTCTGGTTTCTTTTCACTAGATCGAAGATCTGGTACAAATATCTAGACCCTGAGCATCTGCGTATTCCATGGTTCCTAGAATCTAAAGTAAATAAAAACATTGTTAAAATATTTTTAAGGCTTAAATCTGGGCACATTTACGCATACATGATGACAATATCAGATTCTGACTATACTTTGTGTGGAGTAGTTGAAGAAATTCAGCATGTTTTGATGTAATGTAACTACCCCACACCCCAAGAGAAAGAGCGAGACTTACGGGGAAATTTATATCAACAAAAATGACGTAGGTATCATACAGTAGGAATCTTATTAGTAATAAGTGAATACTGTTGTTAGTAGTATGATTACTAAACTGTTACTAAAATGCTTATTATGTAAAACAATGAATAGCACTATCGTTTTTATGCCAAATAAAATCAATAATCAAATACAAAGTATTCTTGCACAAAAAGTTGATGAAGGGCATAATAGGGTTGGCATATTGTGTCTCGAATTAAAACAACTAAATCTACCTAGAATATAAGTCAAATTCACTGTAAACCGTGACGCGACCTTCGCAAACAATAAAAAGTTAGTAAACTTTGTATAAAATTATTCATGTTTGACCTAACCCGGCCGGGGCACGTCCGGGACACGGCGTCAAAATACCGGTGCGTATTGTTTTCCGGCGTCAGCCCAGCTGGCCCTTATACGTTATAACATGAACGTGTACACCGGGTGTTCGGAGGGCAGTCAGCTACTGAATTTTGTGAGATGAGCAGCAATGCAGCCCAAAACGAAACAAGACACGGCCATGCAAAAAATACATGGAAACATGTTAGTATTTCGGGTGGAACTGCGGGCAGCAGCTAGTATACATTAAAATACAGTAGGTACATAGATATATTATCTTTAACTAAATGAACGTTTTATAATATTCATATAAACGTAAACTTTATTTAAATGGCATAGGAAAGCACCTGTTAAAATAAAATTAAGATTATGGTCTCCTTACTATAAATTTTTGTTGGTCTGTAACTGCGATCTAGATATTATCAACAAACGTACGTAATATTGTCGGAAGTTTACGCGCATGCTACACATTGAAATAAAACTATTTTTAACGGATTCTATCGCGGTTTATTTGATGTTATTTTATATTTTACATTGATCCCGACGTTCAACAAACGTACGTTTAAATTATTTTCTACTTATTATTATAACCATTTCATGCTTTTATTATAGTGTAAATGGAACACGTCCTGCTAAAGTAATCATTATCATAATGGCACAGTTGATTAATGATTAATTGGATGACCCGCTAATAGATTACGTAGATTAAAACAAATACTCGAACATCGCTCGCGTCAAAAGTGCCATGTAGTGGTTACTTTTACTTCGACGGCATTGGTGATAAGAGTTAATTTCAAATAATAGTTTTTTAATTAATCGGAAACTATGAATATCTTACCCTTAAAATACCTATTGATGGTTCAAAATTTTATTTGCGTATTTCGAAATTTTATGTGTTTCAGAAAATGTGGTCGTATATTAATTTGCATTTGGATTGCTATGGAAGTGGTCGCTGTGTTTTCAAACATTATTTCCTTCCTACTGTTTGCAAATTTTGATACGTGGACCGCTCAAGTTAATTATTTTTTGTATGTAACAGGGTATTCTATTGCTATGACAACATTACCTGTATACCATTCTAAGCAATTTCATCATCTTTTGATACATTTTAATGCATTCCATAGCCTTTTTGATAATGGGGTTTATTCCAACATTTTATTAAAAGCTCAGAAGTCTCTTACAATAGCGGTAACTTTACTCTCTGGAAGTAAAATCATTCTACTAGTTTATTTAGTAATATTTACTTATAATGAGCACGACAGTGTGAGTAAAACGACTCATATCATCACTCACATCCATCTATCAGTGTGCGAATTTCGCTTTGTATTTGAATATTTTATCATCCACGCTATATTATATGTGATATCTGAACAACTAAATGCAATCATACGATCGATTGATGGTGTATTATCGATTATAAGAAGTACAGAAAGAAACGAGGAAGACACAGAAATATTTACTCAAACACCAGAGGATTATCTGAAGAAGAAGTTTTGTTTATGGATGGTTGCGTATAAGAATGTCCATGGTAGCTCAAGCTTGTTTAATATAATATTTAGCACACAGGTAAATGGTAACTCGTATTATTTGTTATTTTTCTTTATATAACAACCTCTGCAGTTGCAGGTAAAGCGTTCGACTGCTACATCTTAGTTACTAGGTTTTTAAAATGCTTGGTCCGTTAATTGACTGATTCAACGTAGAGCCTTGCTGGTTTCAGCATGAATGGGCTGGCTCAACGGGGGACGTACTACCCTCTCACAGAATATCAACGTGAAGTAACAGTACTCTTACTGCTGCGTTTCGTTTAGTGAGTGTTGAATGCCGGAGGCCCAATTATCCCCTCGATCCCCTTCCTTCTCCTTCTTCCTCCCCTTAATCCCTCCTTCCTAACGGTAGGCTTGGTTGTATTCCCCTTGGCAATCTTCTGCAATGCTGAGGAAATACAGTCGCGTTTATGAGCAACTGTTATCACTCACCATCAGGTCAGCCGATAGCTCATCTGTCATCGTTGCTATATACAAAAGAACTCTTTTTTAAATGAATTTATTAATTTAAGCCAAATTCATTAATGTAAAATACCAAGCTTATCCTCTTTACAACTAGATGTATGACACATGGAAATAAATCTGCTTATACAATTATCATGAATATATGTAGTTAAGTTTTTGGTTTACTTCTTTTCCAATTACAACACTAATAATAACATTTCAGTAACAAACGTACATTTTTATATTACCTACTATTTATTTTTGCAACTGACTTATAATTGTTAAGGAATCAATTTCCTACTAACAAGTGAACATTATCAAGATGGCACATAGCAGAAGTTATTAAACACTTTCTTAATGATTAAATGGATGAGGTGCTAATGGATTAGAATAAAACAAATACATCAAAGGGATTGAAAGTGTGTCTTACAGTGGTAAATTTTACTTCGACGGAATTAGTGGTATGAGTTAATCTCTTTAATAATTCAATAAAAATGAATATCACGCCCTTAAAATACCTATTGATTGTTCAAAACTTTACTTGCGTGTTTCGGAATTTTTGGAGCTTCGGCAAAAGTGGTCGTACATTAATATGCATTGGGATTGCTATGGAAGTGGTCACTGTGTTTTTGAACATTATTACGTACCTACTGATTCCAGATGTTGTAATGGGGACTACTCAAACTAATTATTTTTTGTATGTGACGGGGTATTCTGTCGCCATGACCATATTACCTGTATACCATTCTAAGCAATTTCATTACCTTATGATAAATTTTAACGCGTTCCATAGCCTCTTTGATAATGGAGTTTATTCTAAAATTTTAATAAATGTTCAAAATGCTCTCACAAAAATTGTGACTACAGTTTGTGGATGTCAAATCGCGATGTTTTTTTATTTACTTCTTTCTAACAATGACCGTGTCCGCGCGAGTTCATTAACTAAGATCATATTATCTCACATCCACTTATCAGTGTGCGAATTTCGCTTTGTTTTGGACCATTTTATCATTCATGCTATATTATATGTGATATCTGAACAACTAAATGCAATCACACGATCGATTGTTGATGAATTATCGATTATAAGAAGTCAAGAAAGAAATAAGGAAGAAAAAGAAATAACTACTCAAACACCAGAGGATTATCTGAAGAAGAAGTTTTGTTTGTGGATGGTTGCGTATATGAATATCAATAGTAGCTCAAGCTTGTTTAATATAATATTTAGCACACAGGTAAATGGTAACTCGTATTATTTGTTATTTTTACAAGCTTGTATTTAACTTGCTATGTATGTCTGCATGTTAGTTCTGGTCGAATCTTGCAACTGAATTTTGAAGCAGTTATCCTCAACCGATTGAGATGAAATTTTGCATACAGGTTTAGTTTAGATGACAATGCTGTAATATGGCACCATAGAGCTGGTCAGATGATATAGTAGGAAGGTGGCCATAGGAACTCCTAAGCTAAACAAGATAAACGTATCGAGTTTGGGCTCATTATTTTTTGTCTTGCCAACTCTCTGGTGTTACTCGGTATTCAGGTTCTGTTGATGGAGCAGGAAAGTGGCCATTGGAACTCGTAAACTAAACAAGATGAACCTATCAAGTTTACGTTTTTTTGTTTTGTGTTGATGATTTGTCTCTCTGATGTTACATGATGTCCAAGGTCTAAAGATGAAGACGGTAGATGGTCTGGAACTAAATAGGATAGACTCGTTGTGTTATGCTCCTTTGGCTGATCTTGGCAAGCACTCTGTTGCTACATGACATTACTGAAATTAAAAAGTTGAAAATATAATAAATAAACTTAAAAAACAGGGTTTTATTAAAAAAAATCTGTTGTACTAAATTGAAAATAATATTTTTTGGAAGGAAGGTGCTAGTTTCAAAAGCTTGTAGCGCAATTAGAACACAGAGCAAAAACTTGCACGGTACAAGCTTCTGAAATCAGTACAACCCTTGTATATTATTATATTTTCGTTTTAATAAAAGTACAACTGACTTTTTCAATAAAAGCTTGTTTTCAAAATAGTTTTTCTCATAATTATATTATTCTTTATCAACTGTTTGTATGTAGCTGTATGTAGAGCATTCGACTGCTACGTAGGACGTCGTCTCTGGATGGTGAGGTGTAAGCTAAGGTGAAGTTCAAAAGTTATCGCTTAAAGAACCCGAGAACCCGGGAACCTTGTGTGAACGGAAACACGTATGCGTGTAAAATATTCCAGTACTTTATCGTGCGACTAAAAACGAAGAATCACATCATTTGGTTCGAGATAATATTGATACCTTGTAACGAAGATTGAACTAATGGGGGTACGCCGCAGTCCTTCACCTATTGTTCTGGATGGGAAGGGGGAGGGTGGGATCAATTAAAAGGGCTGATCAAAACATTCACCGTAGTTTGAGGTAGTAAAATACTGCCAAAGAGGCCACATATCTATGCAACTGCAAAGGTTTTCTAAGGTGTTAATGACTTTGGAATTCCGAATGATACGGACTGCAGGCCGCTACAAACTGTCGATAACATCTAATAAGTATTTGGGCCGTTTAATAGTAAGGCTTTCACATAGGAATCGAATACTACGCTCATGCAGGAAGCCGGTAACCCAGTTGCACAATCGAGCAGGCTGACCGCAAGCCGGAAGCTTTGAAAGAAGCGAACAGTGCCAGAGTGCTAATGAAGACTTTGGTGATCTCAAGACTGATAGCCAATAACTGGCTATACCTGTCCATAGCCTCACCAGAAATGTGCGACGTACACCAGAAGATCACCCATTGATCGTTTTGGCTTGAAGCCATTTTGATGATCATTAAATAAGGAGTGATCTTCTAGATAGATAACTTATGAACTGTGCATGCATCATATGCTTAAGTTGATAGTTTTTTTTTATAAAGAATATTAGTAACTGAAATTACCAGTATTCCTCCGAACCCCTCCAGCTTAACTTAATTGCTTGTGTTAGCAGTGGGTTCACGTCGTTGTAATGACCAGCCGACTCCTTAACTACTAATCTACCAATATCTGTCCAAACGACTGTTTGGGGACCTGTTGTATGTTTACCTCCATCTAAGCCCGTTCAGCTGTTCCTGAAGAGAATGACATAGGTTACAGTCGCGTAAGCGTTGGAGTCAACTAAACTGCGCATTTTTCCCAGACCCACCCGCTGGAATACCGTCACGGCCACTGACTTTCCGGACGTCGTGTCTATGTAGGGTTGCTCGAACAGCGCATTGAGTAACCACAGCAGGGTAGTATTTGTAAATGCAAACCACCGTCATCGACCTGGGAATTAGCCACGAAGAGATTAACCAGTATGACTGCTTGCTTTTAAGGCTACGTGAGCCAATGAACCGTCTGGGTACCACTATAGGGGCAGTAAAGGCGGTAGAAGTGGATTGCACGGCTTTGGCCAAACGCTAGTAGCCACGGCTACCCGCGGGATGTGACATGAGTTATTGGCCAAGCCGTGCTCCGCGCTGAGCATCCACTCTAATGTATGTCCTCTTTCAGTCTTAAGTGGCTCTGTTATACGTCGCAATGAGGTGATCCACGTTTGGATTGCGCAAGGCGCGTGCCCTGACCACAAACGCGGTACGCCGACTATTTTTTATGAAAAGCGTCGGCAAATTCACTCCTGCAGCAGGGACAAGTTCTGCAGGCACTAGAGAAGAGAGAGCAGAAGTTGTTGATCTCTGAACACAATAAGATGTCAGTAACAAACGTAAATTTATATTACCACTCATTTTTACAACTAACTTATAATTGGTAAGGAAACAATTTCCTTCTAACAAGTAAATATTATCAAAATAGTGCATAGCAGGAATTATTAAACACTTTCTTAATGATTAAATGGATGAGGTGCTAATGGATTAGACTAAAACAAATACATCAAAGGGATTGGAAGTGTGTCAAACAGTGGTAAGTTTTACTTCGACAGAATTAGTGGTATGAGTTAATTTCATACAGTAGTCTATAATCATTCGTTAAACATGAATATCACACCCTTAAAATACCTATTGATTGTTCAAAACTTTACTTGTGTCTTTCGCAATTTCTGGAGCTTCGGAAAATGTAGTCGTATATTAATTTGCATTTGGATCACTATGGAAGTTGCTGTTGTGTTATTAATCATTGTTTCCGCAATTATTTTTCCAGAATTTGATATGTTGACTACTGAAATTGTTTATTATTTCTCTGTGACAGGATATTCTATTGCAGTGATAATATTACCTTTATACCATTCTAAGCAATTTCATTATCTTATGATAAATTTTAACACGTTCCATAGTCTCTTTGATGGTGGAGTTTATTCCAAAATATTATTAAACGCTCAAAATGCTCTCACGAAAGCTGCAATTCTGCTCTGTGGAAGTAAAATCGCGATGTTTTTTTATTTACTACTTTCTAATAACGAGCGTCTCAGCGTGAGTTTATCTACTAAGATCATATTATACCATATTCATCATTCAGTGTGCGAATATCGCTTTATTTTTGAATATTTTATGATCAATGCAATATTATTCGTAATATCTGAACAACTAAATGCAGTCACACGATCGATTGATGATGAGTTATCGCTTAAAAGTAGTGAAGAAAGAAACGAAGAAGAAAATTATATAGGTTTATCAATACCAGAGGATCATCTAAAACAAAAGTTTTCTTTATGGATGGTTGCATACAAGAATGTTAATTGTAGTTCAAATTTATTCAATATAATATTTAGTTCACAGGTAAATGCAACGCACATGATTTGTTAAGTTTCTGTACTTATTATGCACTTTGTCAGAAGTTCATTAAGTCTGTTCGAATGGTTAATTTTCTCAGGTAGTTTTTTTGTAATGGTTGGGTAAGAGTTTTAGCATAATCATGAAACCTATTGGATATTTTATGTAATTTATTGTTCTGATGATTTGAAAATTATATAAAATTGTATTATGACATGAATGATGCTTGCAGTTAGAATTTGTAACCGGTAAATAGTACTATTTACCGGTTACAAATTCCAATTCCAATTCAGTTTACTATATCTGTACAGATATTAGCTTTAATGACCACTTTGATTTCTTCGTGCAGTATAACAACGTAACCATAACACCACATAACTTAGTCAATGCCTCACGTGTCAGGTTAAAAAGGTTTCACCCAGCTTTCATTACAGTCGTACAGTATGGTATCTGTACATTTTAATTCGTTAATATAGTAGAAATAACTGTCGTAAAATTATAGATGTATCGTCGTACGGAATTAAAGTCCTTTAAGCTATTTTGTAAATAAAATATACATTAAAGGATGGTTTAACTAAGGAAATTAATGTTATACGTTTAATTTACTAAATTGAGTTTTTGTTCGTTTTAGATGGCTGCAATGCAACTAATTGTAATAACATTCAGCATAATTCTTTTATATTCTGTTGCCATAGCTATTAAGGTAAGTAGTATACTTCAAGATATACCGATTCGATTATTACTCCATTTTTACTCCGTTATATTTGATATAATTTTCTTTGAGAACTTTTAAAAATTTCAACACTAAATACACAGCTTGCCTTTAGTAGATAATTAAATTAGTCAAATACAAGTCCATTTCTTTAAATAACACAACACTCACAATGTAGCAAAGTAGCCACTTTAGTAACTCCACCTCGTAGAGTTTTGAGATACTAGTACCTATGCTAATATCCAATAGAAACAATGCTATGCTATGCTAATCTCATATAACTATGCTATCAAAAATTGATATTATGGTGTTATAAAATAATTGGTTTTGTGTTAAATACTTTTTTAATTAAATGCAAATACCTAGTTTCACCTATGAATAAAGGTCACAATCTTTAAAGTTTTCGATTTATTTAATGATTATTATTAAGTACTTATATGTTCATATTCTGTATGTAGACTGGTCAAGCCATTACTCTACTGGTCATCAATTTAATTGCCATGGTTTCCTTTTTCGTCGCCATATATGTGATATCACGAGCTGGACAACAAGTACAAAACTGTTCTAGTACGATGAGGCGCAAACTTTGCGAGCTTTACGTTCACTCAACTGAAAGTAAGTAACTTTTAAAAGTATCATAATATTATAAACGTGATAGTAAAGATTTTTAGATGTTTGTATGTTTGGATGTTTGTTATTTAATCACGCTTCAACGGTGAACGAACGGCTCTGGCTGAAATTTGGTACAGGTATAGGTTATACTCTGAAATAAAACATAGGGTACCTTTATTGAATCGGTTTCCATGAGTGGCAGAAACGGGATCAGAACAGCTAGTAGAAAATATGTATTTATAATCTTGTTAGACGCTCTCGACAGATTGCAGCGACGGGCAGTCTGGATCATCGATAGTCCCGAGGTCAGCAATTCTCTAGAGCCCCTGCAGATGCGTAGAGATATAGCTTCCTTGGCAGTATTCTATCGCATATTCCATCCAACACGCGCAGGACTTAGGTGTCATCCTCATACAGTGCAATCGATACCATCGCGAACCAAGCGGTTTGGTGACTCCTTTTTTCGTCGGACCATAAAGAACTGGAACGCTTTACCCACACACGTGTTACTTTCTACAATCCTAGGTTCGTTAAGCGGGGCGTGAAAAAACATCTGTCGAGGCCGTCTAGGTAAGGGCCACAATTCTAGGGACAATCTGTGGAAATGGTGGTCACTACTTTTTGGACTTCACCTCAGCTTACCATCAGGCGGGGTGCAGTCAATTTAAGGGGCAAAAAGAAACTAGCTATTGCCCACGTAAGACACTGATCGCTGTTCCGTGATCCACAGGATTCCTGGGATCAAATACGGAACCCTAAAGAAGTCTATGTAGCCTATTTATTGCGCACTATAATGTATCATCATCCTCATGGTGACTTTTCAGTTGCACCCAAAGTTTGCACTTATTGTTTGTACCGTACTTTGTCCACTTACAGTTTTTGTTTGGTATGTCGGCTTTGCTGGGTGCAACTGCCCTCTGACCTCCCAAAACTGAAAGGAAAACCTATGCCAGACCCTTTTCCGTTGCTTAGCAGGTGCGGCTGACTTGGCCCCCAAAGGTAGGGCCCTGCACAACGCGAGACGCGGGTTGCGTCTCGTTGGCTTGGGCCACGAAGATCTTGGTGGGCCCCCATGCACCAATGACACACAGTCCAGCAAATCTATTATTTATTCATTTACTACCAATGTTCTCTAATGACAATGTACATTTATATTTAAGTGGCACTCCATGAGTGCCGACAGAAGGGAAAACTTGAACAATTACGTGTGTTATTTTTTGATCTTCATCATCCATACCTGCCTTCCTCCCTCCCTCCCTCTGTCCCCCCTCATACATACATTCATCTGTTCCTCCCTCCGACCCTCTCCTTTACACGAGTTTCATGATTTTTCTTCACCCAAAAAGTGCTTGTATGGAAAGTGCTCAGCGCGCCTTTTTTTTCGTGCGGAAATCCCCTCGGATACCCCCCCGCCGGCCAGCGGGGGCGGTTATGTCGAGCTTGAACCGACTAAAACCGCATGGCGTCTCGGGTCTTCAGTGTAAGGTTGCCCATAGAGCATGTCCCTCGCACCACGACTGAACCTGGGTCATCTCCGGTTTCGAGATGGCCCCCTCGGGTTTGGGAACCACGGTGTCCCTGTCTTGCCCCGGTTTGGGGGAGGGGCGCTAGTCACCCTACCGTCCCGGCCTGCTTATGCTGGGGTGACACGCGGCCTAACCTGCCACCCCCAGGCCTGCGCTCATGGCGCCTGAGTCGCCTGCGACGCGCGGCGAGCATATTGCGGGCTCGGCGGGCCAGGAGAGTTCTAAATCTCTCCCGGGCGCGCTCCGCCATCTCCTTGGCGAGCTTTACATGCTCGCAAAAGGGGGTGGTGGTGGCCCACGCGCTCGCGCAGTGCTCAACGCGCCTAAAGAAGTTTTCACTTCAAAAAAAAAAATACGTAAAAGTACTAGCGCCACTTAATTTTAAGCCCAAATATGTTACTCTTAATCTATTCGTTTCAGATGAAACATGTTGCAAGCTGACGAAGGATCTACTTCGTTGCTGCTACACACACCCAGTATGTATTCATTTGGTGGGCGGTCTGGATATCAATATGTCTTTATTGCCTTCGTGTATCGCCATAGTCACGTCAAATACCATCATCGCACTTCAATTTAATAATATTTTGTAATCTTTAAAAATGTTCTTGACAGAGTCTGTACATATAACCTTTTGTGGTTTAACAAAGACGTTTTCTGGCTAAGCCACCCGGGAGAAGTTTGCTGATTATAGTTTGAAGAGCCCATTTAAATAAACCATGTCTCGTGGCTTAGACGATAATGGCCAGCAATTCAAGCATTCAATATTTTTTTAAGAAGTACACTAAATAAATATAAGTTGTAAACTTATAAGTAAACACAATCAATCACAGTATATTGTCTCTCGTTGGGTAAGGAGGAATTGGGATTTATTATATTTCTAACTACTTCAATTTACTTCTGATTAATTTTGAAGCGGGTTCCAAGACAGTTTAACTTTCCCTGCCATTATTCGGTGTGTTCGTGGGTCAAGACTGTTGCTCCTGGTGTAGAGGAGTTATAGTACCGGGAATGAGGGTAGGAATAGTTCCGTTAGAAAAACACAATCAAAAGGGCATTAAGCAGGAATTATGAAACAGTTCCTTAATAATAATACCTAAAAATAATAGGCTCTTGTAAGGCAGTTGGCTCAAGGACGTGATGCAGAAGGCAGTTCTGCTAGGCACGGCACGCATTATGAGGAAGCTCTCTCCCTGGAGCCTTTACCACCGGTAGTTTGGTCCCTGTACCTGAAACCGATAAGGCACTATATTTTATATTTTCTAATAGTGGGTTCTTTGAGAAATATTTATTTAAATTTAATTAATTGAATAAATAAATAGAATAATAATGGTTTTGTTATTTGTCTAAAACATGTGTGTATATACAATAGCATTCAATAAGCGATGTAAACTAGGAACCCAGTCGTCGACCAGTGACGACCTCTGTGGCGTCGCGATAGAGCATTCGACTGCTTAGTCAAAAGTCGCGGGTTCGATTCCTGCTAATTAAAGATATGTATATTTGCATTTGTCTGAGTGTTTCTATGTATGTTTATCGGCATTCTAGAAACCATATGAAAAGCTCTACTTAGTTTGGGTCTAGATGGCGCTATGTAATATGACCTAGAATATTTATTTATTGTTAGTACCACAGACTGTGTAAATTAAATACCTACATAAATGGAGCTTTAAATTCAACTATAATTAAATTTAAAAAATTTCAGGAGATTAGTTCGTATATCACACGTTACATTATACTCATCTATACATATACAGGACGTCCCACGGCAGTGCCACATGGATGGATAGTATCTCAAATAATGTAGATAGACAATTTTACGGCAACGAGAGTTCATTTTGATTTTAAAAGGCATTTAAATTGCATTCAAAGATTTTCCATTCCCATTCCCACGCTCCACAGGAATAAACTTCCGGGATAAAAGTAGCCTATGGATATTCCAGATCATAATCTACTTCTGTGCTAAATTTCATCCCGATCTGTTCAGTCGTTTTTGCATTAAAGAATTACAAACATATATACGTTCACAAATCCATACAAACTTTCGCATTTATAAACTAGTGTTTATATTGCAATTTCAAATGTATGGTAAATTAGGATGTAAGCAGCTAATTCATGATAGGTTTTGTTAGTAGGTCAGGTTCAAGGCCTACGGTAAGGTTTTGTGTTTACTGTGGTCGACAGTAAATGTAACGCATATTTAGAGGCCCTTTTACAGAGTTTTTCAATATGTATTTTCCAGTTCCGTTTTTGATCTATGTCTATGTCCAGAGACTTGGTTGTTGTTACAATGTAATAGTTATCTTTCCATTTATCGGCTTTGGACGTTGGTTAAAGTGCATGATTGTAATTCTCTCTAAATAATTAAGAAACTATTCATATTAAGCAAATTAAATGGACGAGGCGCTAATGGATTAGGTTAAAACAAAACATCGATGGGATCGATTATACATACAGTGGTAACTTTTATTTCGACAGTACCAGTCGTATGAGATAAACTTAAATAATAGTCTATAATCAGTCAATTTCAAATATGAATATCACGCCCTTAAAATATCTATTGATTGTTCAAAACTTTACTTGTGTCTTTCGAAATTTTTGGAGTTACGGAAAATGTGGTCGTGTATTAATTTGCATTTGGATCAGTATAGAAGTAGCTATAGTGATATTAAAAATTGTTGCCTACATACTGTTTTCAGACGGTGATAAGTGGACCACTGAAATTATTTATTTATTCTCTATGACAGGATATTCTATTGCCATGACAATATCAACTGTTTACCATTCTAAGCAATTTCATTATCTTATGACAAATTTTAACGCGTTCCATAGCCTATTTGATACTGGAGTTTATTCTAAAATTTTATTAAAAGCTCAAAATACTTTCACGAAATTTGCAACTCTGCTCTGTGGAAGTCAAATCGCGCTGTTTTTATATATACTACTTTCTAACAACGAGCGTGTCCGCACGAATTTATCATCCATGACCATATTATTCGAAATCTATCATACATTGTGCGAATATCGTTTTATTTTTGAATATTTTATGATCCACGCTATATTATTTGCAATATCTGAACAACTAAATGCAATCACACGATCGATTGATGAGGAGTTATCTATTAATAGAAGTAAAGAAAGAAACGAGGAATTAAATGAAATTGGTATAACTGTGCCAGAAGATCATCTAAAGGAGAAGTTTTGCTTATGGATGGTTGCGTATAAGAATGTTAATGATAACTCAAGTTTATTTAATAAAATATTTAGCACGCAGGTTAATGGCAACTCTTATGATTTATCAAGTTTCTCTACTTATTATGCGTTTTGTAACAAACTCTTTAAGTCGTTTGCGTGCTTTAGTTGCTCAAGAAGTAGCTAATTTTGTTTATAGTCGGGAAGTTCTCTTAGTGGCAATCTAGATTTTTATAGAATCTTATCAACTTTGAACATTAGACGGATGACTTTGTAATGATATATATGATGTTACAGGCTCTGCTCAATAGTAATTCTAACTATAATTACAATGAAAAGTACTTTCATCATATAGATACTGAATTTTATTGGATATTGAAAAAAAATACATTTTGGGTCTTGTACAACTACTCGTAATTACAATTATATACAAAACTAAAATAAGCAAAATAAAAAGGAGAGATTGAATACATTAAATAGATTAGGGTGACTAGATTTAGTCAGAAGTTTATCTTTTATGGCGTTATTACTTCTTGCAGTATCTATCACAAGCAACCAAACGCTTAGGGCCGAAACACATTACCGCGTTGCGGTACCGCTCCGCAACGGAACGCGCCACCGAGCGTTACGTTGCATTGCCGCGCAATGAAGCGTTGGACTGCCGTTCTGTAGGGTAACCATTTTCTCGTGATTTTTTAATGTTGGTGGTGGTATTTCTGCCATGGATCGCAACAAACGTGTTGCAGTTTTGTTGTTAAGAAGACATTATACCAAATTCTCGAAAATACGAAACATTAAAAATAGATGTTTTTTTTTATTCTTAAGAATGAATATATTGTCATTTGAAGAACTATTAAGCAAGTTATCCCCATATATACAGAACAGTGTAAACTGCAAGCATGTTGTCACCAAGCGTGAAGTCGGTGCACACCGCAAAATTCTGCGTAGCGGTGGATGGTACTGCTGATTTTGGCGGAGCGGTGCCGCAACGCGATGTGTTTCGGCTCTTAGGGCATATCTTTCGTGTCACGACGCACAGCTTCCCCTGTCAAAATTAATCGCTGCTAATAAATGTATTCCCGATGTATAACTCCTACTATTTACATTCAAAGTGATTTTGGCTGAGGCTTCAAAGTTCTTACGCTCAAGTTAAGACGCTCTTAGTTAAAACTATATAGTTTCAACTAATCGAAAGTACTTTCGAATGGTTAAGAGTGTTGACTGTAACGTGTACATTATTTTTACCAGTCCTTCATTCTTCATCGTCATTACAAGTGGGTAATAATAATTCACGCCATAGATGAACTCTTAACCTTCTTCTCGACACGCGACTCACCAGCCGGGTACTGCATGTTCATACTGATGCAGAAGGTCTTATCTCAAGTATTTTGTTTGCGTGAATAATGTTTATTGGCTAAACTGATTTTGTTTATTTCTTTTAGATGACTGCAATGCAACTAATAGTAGCAACATTCAGTATAATTCTAGCGTATTCTATTGCCATATGTATCAAGGTGAGTAGTAGGCATACTTGAAGATATACAGTATTGAGGATGTTATTTTTATTATGTATACTGTCGATTATCGACCTCTGTGGGGTAGCGATAGAGTGTTCGACTGCTGCATTGGTCTAGGTGTTTATATTAATAACATGCATGTATTTCGAAAAAAAATATCTGAATAATATTTAGATAGTAATGTAGTTGTAGTAATTCTTTGCAGTCGGAGGGATAGTTCAGTGTGATGTCCTTCAGAACTATTAACTGTTACTGTAAGGCAAAAATAGGTGTATACCTTCAAACAACACAACGCTCAAGATATAATAACGATAACGACGTAATATTATGCTATACTCGTTTCTTAAAAGAATAAAGTAAATAATTTTCAAAAATACTAAAATATACTAATAATACTTTTCGATGAAAGAAAATAAAAATGCTGCTACTTAAACCTATCATGGGCACTAACATTACCGATATTGATAATGGGATTCTTACCATATGTTGTTTTAAGTTCCCGATATTTCGGCACTGTTGAGTTCCTTTGGCACTTGCAAGTTGCAACAGTGCTGAAATACGTTTTTTTTTTTTTCGTGCGCGGTATCCCTTCGGATACCCCCCCGCGTGCCAGCGGGGGCGGTTATGTCGGGCTTGAACCGACTAAAACCGCACGCCGTCTCGGGTCTACAGACGCCGGGGTGTAAGGTTGCCCATAGAGCATATCCCTCGCACCCCGACTGACCCTGGGCCATCTCCGGTTTCGAGATGGCCCCCTCGGGTTTGGGAACCACGGTGTCCCCGTCTTGCCCCGGTTTGGGGGAGGGGCGCTAGTCGCCCCAACGACCCGGCCTGCTTCTGCTGGGGTGACAGGTGGCCTCACCCGCCACCCCCAGGCCTGCGCTCATGGAGGACGGAGGTCGTTAAGCGACCTCCGGCGCCTGAGTTGCCTGAGGTTGCCCATATACCTAATAATCAAAACAACACATGGTAAACATCCCGATAACTCTAATAGTAATAAATAAAAAGCCTGCCAGAGTCTATCTAATGACAGCAGGGTTATGTTATGTCATTTCTACAACCCTGGGGCTATCTTTTCGGGGGCTTACCCGGGATGCCCGGCAATGAACCCTTGGGGTGGACACCGTGTTGGTTTTAGTCGGTCCGATTGCTACACGCCCACCCCATCATTGGCACCGATGGGGTGAAGACCGTGGGGGTTTTCACACGTTACAAAATGTCATTTCTACATCACCTATTTCTAATAAACATTACACTGTCATTTTGACTACATTACCTATGCTCCATCTATTTATGCACCATATACTTTTTAATAATCAATAATCAAAATCCCATTCACCTAGTTTTAATTTTATATAATGATAATTCGATATGATTAATGTTTTTATATGTCCATGTTTTTTCTGTAGACTGGTGAAGCAATGACTCTAATGCTTATGAATTTAATAGCAATACTTTCCTTTTTCATCGCCATATATATATTATCACAAGCTGGACAACGAGTACAAAACAGTTCTATTACGATGAGACGCAAACTTTGCGAGCTTTACGTGCACTCAACTAAAAGTAAGTAACTTCTAAAAGTATTACCAGGATAAAAAGTAGTCTATATGCTATTGCACACCAAAATCTATACCTATCTGTGCCATATTCCCTCCCGATCGTATCAACCATTCTGGCTTGATTGAGTAATAATTTTTTCCCTTAATTTAATACTTTCAGATGAAAAATGTTGCAAGCTTACAAAGGATCTACTTCGATGCTGCTACTCACACCCAGTGTGCGTTCATTTGATGGGCTGTCTGGATATCAATATGTCTTTATTGCCTTCGTGTATCGCCGTGGTCACATCAAACGCCATCATCGCACTGCAATTTAATAATATTTTGTAATTTGTAAATAGTATGTTATTTCTTCGTTGGTATAACTTTTTGTGGTGTTATGAAGAAGTTTTGAAGAATGACCAGCAGTTCAGGCATTCAATATGTTTTTTAATGTAACTTTGTTACAACATATATAAGGTGTCACAAAATTAGGTCTCTGAATTTGGTGAGATGACTTGGTATCGGTAAAATATGTATTTGAAACAAAAAAATCGGGTAAAGTAAAAAAATATATAAAAATACAAAATATAAAAATGAAGAAAAAAACACCACCAGCAACCAGCGTCACGTGACGCGACGAGCCCGTGACGCACGTGGTAGGCGTGCAGTTCTTCTCGCAGTATTCTCTAAGCGGATGTGTGGGAAATACCTAAATCGCGACCAGCGTCACGTGTGCTCGTCGCGTCACGTGACGCTGGTCGCTAGTGGTTTTTTTTTAATTTTTTTTTTAATTTTTTATTTTGCCCGATATTTTTTTTTGTTTCAGATACATATTTTGTCGATACCAAGTCATCTCACCAAATTCAGAGACCTAATTTTATGACACCTTATATTATTAAAAAAAAAAAAAAAAAATATATATCTGAGACAACAAACCTGAGTAATTAAAATATCTGAGAATGCAGAAAAGCATTACTATGAATTAACAACAACAGGACGTTACATGTTGAAACTGCTGAGGATATGGAATTTTATACACATTAACGTTTTATAACAAACTAAATGTATAGTTTCAATCAAGTTATTTTTTCAATCAAGATCATGTTATAGTTTCAATCAAGATGTTAAGTTATACAAAGTTTTGGACACAACATTTTATTATTGTTGTTCAACTTCCTTTAATCTCTGATTTAAAATTCGTGACTTATATTTTTCTATCACTTATTATGTTAAAGTAATTATTTGGACATAATATTTACTAACCATCTATGACAATATACTTCTTGTAAACAAGGAGTAACTGACACGAGCATTTTTACTCGCTAATTTTTTTGTACCGCCGCGCCGGCGCCGCGGCCGACGCGCCGCTCTGCTTAGATTGAGCCTGCCGGCAACATAGTTCAATTACGTTGTTCGATCAGTCGCACGGTTGGGCCGCTCGTGTGCTACTTTGTATCGTTTGATACGTTTGGATATAATCATAAAATAAATAGTTTAGATTACATAGTATTAATTTTTATGCATTTTGAATGAACCTGGGCCAGTCAATAATGTTGTGACCCCTCTTCGGGGTCGTAACCTCATCGAAGGCACAAAGAAGTGGTTGAGTTGAATTCGAACTGACTATAACCACACATTGTCTCTGACATCAGATCTATTGCTGGAAAAGGCTGATTAAGTACCCATCAGCCCTTATTAGATTAGGAGCTGCTGGAGGCTAGTGGGCATTCCGCTCCGATGGCCAAAAGCTTGTTCCAAGAATGATGAAGGATGTTAATAACTCCATTTGGTGTTGATCAGTGTAACGCTAAGAAGTCAGCCTGCAAACCCTTTCTTTCACATGCGGAAACCCCCTCGGGTTCCACCTCACCGGAGCTAAAGGTGAGGTGGGTGTATCGGTAGGTTGGGTTTCATTTTATACTAGCTGAACCGGCAAACTTCATTCCGCCTTAGAATTATATTACGTTGGTTACCTTATCAGCTGAATTTATTTCGTGAATGTCTCATATTTTTAATTATCCTAATTGCTAGTGCACAGTATCCCGAATGTCAAAGTTGTAGATGGTCCAGGATCAGGCGGGGTGCGAGGGAATTGCCTTATTGGGCCACCTTACAATCAATAAATCAACCTGAGACGACGTGCGGTTTTATAATAACCATCCCCACTGGCCGGCGGGGAGATAACCGCGGGATTTAAAAATCATGAAAATCCGTCCACCCGTTCTCAAGTTATAAAGGGTATCACTAAGCCAACTTTGTTTTTTATATATAGATAGAGATAGTAAACTGAACTATACGACTACTATGTGATAGTAGATACTATGTGAGAAATATCCATCGTAGACCACATCGTCACTTACGACCAGGTGAGACAGAGGTCAAACGTGAGCCTATCATTCATAAAAAATAAAAAATACTATATTCACCATTCGGATACATATTGAGCGTATCTCAGCATCATTCGAGCGCTAATTAGAGAGATTCGAGGTTGATAGAAGTGCTATTTCTGTTGTATCCATGTCATGTGATAAAAGTGCTACAAAATTAACACTTTTATCTTTAGAAGTGAATAGGAAACCACCGATCAAATAATCAAATTGAAGACTGTTAAAACCGATTGAAGCCAGAATTAAATTAAATCCCTATAAATAATAAATCGAAGTCGAAATAGTTCATGTTTTAGTACATTTTAGGTAGATTTCGATGAAATCGATCTACCTATTGGTTTCTTGACTACTGTCGAATTTTAAAAAAAATTCTTCATACGAGGTCTAGTTATGACCCCCTGAGTCCGAAATGATAATTTTTGCCCCGATCGCTTTCAAACTGCGGTCAAAAATTGCTTGGGTGTAAACTTAGTTTAAGTTCGGGAACGGGTGGAATCCGGCCTAAGGGGACGGTAGGCCTCACTTTTTGTGAAATCAGTTTTTCCTCAAAATTTCACGTTCCATGAAAGATATTCGAACCGTTCTAATTTTATCCCATAGTATACATGAATACCAACAACTTTTGATTATAAACCTATAAGATTAAAACTTTAACTAAAAGTGGAGGGGGGGAAACCAAAATTTTTCGGGAAAAAAATCATGACTTCTAACCGGTCAACATTCTTGCTGTCGGAAACATTCTTAATCGATAGGCCATTTTTAAGTCTAAAATAAATGTCTGAAAAGTTTTTCGCTAAAAGTTAGTAGTTTTCGAGAAAAAAAAATTAAACATGTTAAAAATATTGTTTAAAGTCCGTAGTTCTCTATCTTCTTCTCTTATATATAAAAATGAATTGCTGTTCGTTAGTCTCGCTAAAACTCGAGAACGGCTGGACCAATTTGGCTAATTTTGGTCTTGAATTATTTGACCGAATTTTTTGAGACGAAGGGATAGCCGCACGGAAAAAAAAAGGTATGTATGTTAGAAATTTTGCATACACGAACGTGTTTGCAAAGTTTGGATGACAATGCATTAGTGTTGTACCATAGAGCTGGTCTGATGATGGAATAGGAAGGTGGATAAAGGAACTCCTAAATTAAACAAGATAAACCTATCAAGTTTGGGCTCATTTGTATTATCTGGATAACCTTTCTGGTGTGATTTGGTATTCAGGGTCTGATGATGAAATAGAACGGTGGCTATTGAAACTCCTAAAATAAACAAGATAAACCTATCGAGTTTGGGCTCATTTGTTTTGTCTTGGTAAATACTCTGGTGCTACATGATATCAAAGGTCTGAAGATAGAGACGAAAGGTGGTCTGGAACTAAACAAGATACTCTTGTTGTTTTGAGCTCCTTTGGCTGGTCTTGGCAAATGGCAAGCACTCTGGTACTACATGCCATTACTAAACTGAAAAAATGAAAATAAAATTAAAATTAATTTACAAAAAAACTAACTTTAAGTAGTAGCGCAACTAGACCACAGAGAAAAAATTGTGCTACAAGCTTTTGAAATCGGCACAACCTTTTTTTTTAGCGTGTGGAAACCCTCACGGGCTTCGGTGCCGACGATGGGGTGGATGTGTCGGAATCGGTGTCACACGGTGTCCTCCCCAAGTGTCCATTGTAAGCCCCGGGTAAGCCCTCGAAAGGATAACCCCATTTGTTGTTGTTGTTGTGCAAGTGCGCATTTGTTGTGCAAGGGTTGTGCCGATCCTGAAAGGCGCCGAAGAGGATCGGCACAACCCTTGCATAAAATTATTATTTTTGTTTATTACAGTTTTTTTATATATACTAATAATATTTTATAAATAAAAATAAAATTTGAAATCTAAATAAAAACAAGCTTTCAAATTTTATTTTTATTTAATTTTTTATTTAAATATACGCATAACTGTTTTATAACGGTATAATATGTTCATTGAAACATTGAGTAATTTATGAAATAAACAATTGGCATGATTCACAAGACATGATAATCCATTAGTGATACCCTAATGGATTATTTTAAAGGCAAATAATTCCATATTTTCTTACAATGATTATCACTAAAGCGACAATGCTTTTACTTCAATAACACGTGTCTATGTAAAGTCGACATTAAAAGTCAGTTATCACGAAGTAAACCATGAATATCGCACCATTAAAACATTTGATATTAGCTCAAAACTGTACTGGCATCTTTCGGAACTATTGGCGATTTAAAAAATGTGGCCGTACATTAATATGCATTCTTATGTTTATGGAAGTAGCTGGCACATTATTCATCATCGTTTCCGCATTACAGTTTGAAGACATAATGATGTTAGCCGCTCATATTCTGTATATTTCTTGTGTGACATTATTTTCTTTTGCTTTAACAATATTACCCATATATCATTCTAATAATTTCCAGCAGCTTCTAAAAATTTTTGACGAATTTTATACCTTTTTTGATGATGGAATCTATTCCCACATTTTATTAAGGGCCCAAAAAGGTATTATAAAGTTTGTGATTTTATTTTGTGTGATTAAATTCGCAATATTAACTTATATAAGATGGCCCTTTGCTGACACTGAGAATATAAGGATCAAGATTATTGACGATTACAATCTCTCAGTGTGTGAATTGCGCTTTACTCTTGAATATTTTCTCCTACATGGTATTTTATTAGCGATTTCTGAACAACTGAACGTAATTACACGATCCATTAATTATGAGTTATTAATTAAAAAAGAAGTAAGACAAAAAAGAAATCTCGAAGAAATTGAAATGGTAGAAACCCCAGAAGATCTACTGAAAAAGTTTGATTTATGGATTACTGCGTATAAAAATATAAGCTCAAGCTGTAATTTGTGTAATATGATGTTTAGCACACAGGTATTAAGTTTCTTCAAAATTATTTATTTTTTAATTTTCTTGTCATGGATTTCTATTGTGGCTTTTTTAAGGCCGTGTGCGTAGAAACGATAATAATACAACAGTTGAACAGTGGTACCTACCGATGTATGTACTATTGTAAAAGACTAAGTCACCTCGCCAAAGACGGTAAATTTCAACCACACATGTACACAATTATGTGTGTAAACGAACAATTATTTCAATACAAAGCGCAATTATTCCTTTTTCTCTCTGAAACCCCTAAACTCACCACGTTTCAGACTAGCGTTAAATGTATTATGTCGCAATCGAACTGACCAAAACGAAGTTGTTGCACTATAGAAGCTTATCGTTGTACAACCTAAAGGTAGAACTATAACTGCCAGTTGTATAGTTAGTTGGCCTCACTTAAGAATAGGGAAGGGCTTTACCCTATAGAAAGAGGATCATGTGCAACACGTTGCCTGAAACACTAGGCCAACGGTCCAGTCAGTCATCTGGTGAAGTTAAGCTAAACATGTAATGAACATTTTTGCGCTGGGTAGGATGTACTTAAACAATATCCCAACATTCATGGTAGGGGCGCGGTCACCAGACGTGATTACCAAGCCTAGCCAGAAAATTCTGCCTGCATGCAGAAAGAAAAAAAAACGAAGAAGTGAATACTTGAATATTAACGTTGTGAATTTTTGATATTTTGGAATGGTTAGGGAATAATTTTGCACGAATTGCTTTATTTATCAGTATAAAAGTACTATCATTTATGTGGTTACATACAATATTCACAAACATGACAATTTATGTTACATTAAAAATTTAACACTTCAGAAATATTACAATTATTTTACATTAAAAAGTTTATCTCTCAGGAAAATCAACTTCCATCCATTATTTCAACTACTTTTTCACCATAATTATTACCAGAACCATCATTGCCAATATATTTATAAAGTACTCACTCATTTTCTTTCGCTATTTCTTCGTCACTTTTTTCATTAATAGATGCAATTTGTTTAGTTTCCATTTCATATCAATAGATTTATGGCACAAAATAGAATAAATATTACAAAAAGTTATATGATGACAAAAAATGTTTCTTGGGCCTCGGTCGGAATCGATCTCAGTCTTGAGAAAGTCAACGACCACTCATTAGACGAACGTGCCACCAAGGTTGTTAAGTACAGTGTGAAATTAGCGCTTCTATATTTGTTGACTTACGTCAGGTCACGTGTACTGACGCGAGTTTAACCTTTTTTACCCATTACAAAAAAGTGCACAACGCCGCTAAAGAAGTTTTCACTTCAATAAATACATAATATATTAACATCTTAGAATTGAATTGGCTCACCTGTCAATAGGATGCGGTGTCTAGCTATATACCTGGGTATACGTTTACACTAAATTCAATTTAATTGATTAAAATTCAATACATTAATGTATATCATTTGTTTTAGTTAGCTGTGATGCTGTCGGTGATAATAATATACTGCATAATTCTTTTGTATACGATGGTCACAACTATTGCGGTGAGTAATATACTTACCTGGAGTCCTACTATGCTTTGTGAAATCAACGATTGTCTGGCCCTATTACTGTAACTGATATTGCAACGTGTACAAAAGACAAAAAATAACCTTTTTTTAAACAAACACACTGAAACCTACGTTCTATTCCAAACCATAATGCTCTTCAAAACTTTCACCCCTACTGAGTGACAGGCGAGGTTCTGGCGCTAACTTTCCTCTCAGAGTTGGGGGATCAGAGTAGTCGTTCTCCTAAAACCCGGAGGAAACTCCCCCTAAAAGATGGATGAGTGGAAGAGTGGACCAAGGGCTCCGAAGTGTAAACTTTGGATGCAACTGGGTTTGCATTTTACACTTTACGCTATATTAATTTAACAAAATACTGTTTATACAAATTTATGTTTATACTTATTTGCTTTCCATCCGTAGATTGATGAATCACCGGACAGACTACAGGCCAACATCATAACAATAATTTACTTTATCATCGCCCTGTATATAATATCCCAAGATGGACAACGGGTGTGCAATAATTTTATCAAATTGTGGTGCAAACTTGTTGAACTTTACATTCACTCTATTGAAAGTGAGTAAGTAATAACCATAAGAGCTTTGTGTGTTTATTCTCTAACTAGCGGACCGTCCTGACTACACATGCAAAATTTACTAATTTACGCCATCGTCTCAGCGTGGAGTCCCAGTCGCATCCGAGGTCCGAGATTTTCACAGACAAACATACTTTGAAATCGTTCTGTGGCTGGATAACGTCTGCCCGGGCACACTATTATATAAATTACTATAGACGTTCAGGGCAAACAGCAGCAACCTAAATAAGAAAACACTGTAAAACATTCTACGTATTATTCATGATGTCTTTACAATTTATTTAATTTTTAAGCAAGTTTAGGCAGTTTTTATTCATCATGCTTCGCCCCGCTGCACTGCAATAATATCACCTTACCAGTGGACTTTCCCTAATTTTTCTTTCATACAAAACTCATCCTGACAGTAACGAACATAAAAAAAATGAATTATTCAATTTGGCGCAGTCGTTAGCAACTTATGCATACATTTCGGCGATTCATTTTTATTTATGTAGATTTAGCTAAACATTTATATCTTTCAGATGAAATACACTTGCAGCTGACAAAGGACCTGCTACGTTGCTGCCTCGCACATCCGGTGCGCATTCATTTGATGGGTTCTCTGAATATCAACATGTCTTTGTTACCGTCGTGTATGACTATCATCACTTCTAACGCGATCATCGCACTCCAGTTTAATAACGTGTTGTAATTCAATTAAATTCTTAAGCAATTAGTATGCTTACTTTTCCTATAGATTTATCGGAAAAAGAAAACGTCCAGGACGGGACTTGAACCCGCGACCAGTCCCTTACAAGGGGAATGCTCTGACCGTCTGAGCCACCTAGACAAATCCCATATATTCAAAACCCTCCGAAATATTATATACGTCTCAAGATGACGCTGGAGCCGTAGTATGATAGGAAAAGTAAGCATACTAATGTGGCGGAGTAATCACAAAACAATGTTTAAATGATTGTAGAGTCATTCATTGTTACCGTAGTTCGCAAGAATTACTGTAGATGGCTCCAGCGTCACCTTGAGAATATCTGGGACGTGTCTAGGTGGCTCAGTTGGTCAGAGCAAACTGGTCGCGGGTTGAAGTCCTGTCCTAGATAATCTTTTTTTGCGATCTAAATCTATAGAAAACGTGTTGTAACGTTAAATTTAATGAAATGAAATTGGTAATTCCTGGCTCTTCCAATTAATACCCTATCCTTTCCCATCCAGAACACGTGCAGGGCTGAGGTGTTACCAAAAAAGGTTAAAAAGAATTCATCGATAGCCAAACGGTTCGGCACCTCCTTTTTTTGCAGTGCCATAAAGACTACGCGAATTCTTTACCAGCATAATGTGTTCTCGTCAAGGAAGTAGAGAACGCATTATCTGTATCTTAATGTAGGAACAACTCCATAAATATATTTCTTTCATTTTGTATAAACCGGCCCATTGATGTTTATATTACTAAAAGAAATACCGGCCCACAGATTAGTTTGGCTTGGACGCTGAAGATTTTGCTCGGCTCTATATAAACAAGTGGCTAGAATAATATTATTTAAATTCAAAAAGTATTGAAAGAATTCTGTCAATATTGCTCGATCGAATCAGTTCCGCCAGTTCATCGCTCCTGGTTCGCCCTATTGTTAAGCTGACAGCATTCACCCCTATCGGTCCTGTACCTTTACCTGTTCAATTGATTGTATTGCCTACTCTTTTCGTAGCGTAGCGTAAAGGTTCAGGTGGATAATTGATTTTGTTTTTCATTCGTCAAGTATAGTTTTTTACTATATTGAACTTTGTCAGGTTTTGTCGATGTTTTCATCATTGAACAATTTTAAAATGTTTCAAATCAAAGAAAAAAAAGGTATCTGTTCCTGAAAATTTTTATTTTCAACTAGCTGACCCGGCAGACTTCGTACTGCCTCAATCGATGACAAACCTTTTAAACCTTCTCTGGACCTCCACAAATAATTCAAGACCAAAATTAGGCAAATCGGTTCAGCCGTTCTCGAGTTTTAGCGAGACTAACGAACAGCAATTCATTTTTATATATAAGAGAAGACTAGCTGACCCGGCAGACTTCGTGCTGCCTCAATCGATAACAACTTCCATATTTATTCACCTTTTAAACCTTCTCTGGACCTCCACAAATAATTCAAGACCAAAATTAGCCAAATCGGTCCAGCTGTTCTCGAGTTTTAGCGAGACTAACGAACAGCAATTCATTTTTATATATAAGAAAGAAGATAAAGATTGTGAGCTTTAAATATAAAATTAATAAGTACCAAACTCACATAAAGGGTTAATGCTCATTCTATAATTGATATAATTCTATGACAGCTTTAAATTCATTAGCAAGTAATCATTCGATTACTTTTCTTATAAAGGTTAAAGTTTCTATGTTTCAATTAAAGGTTTAGTTTCAGGTAAGTTTTGGTAAAGTTAGGCCTTACTGTAGTGATCCCATGACTCACTCGAACCCGAACCTAAAACAAACCAGCAGTCTTACATGGGAGTGATGTGATGTTAATATTTAAATCCAGGTCGCTGATAACATACCCAGCATCTTCAAAAAAAATATATACTTAATATTAGGTTGTATTTTGCATGTTCAAAATAGCAACTATTATTTCTCTATTATTTCAATCTGAAAAGAATCCTGTTCAAATTTACTACACATATTTTATTCACGTCTAAAAAAGACTATGTGCAGTTAATAATACTTTTCCCGCACATATTTTCATTGTAGATAACATACAAAAAGATGGCCAAAATGTTTCATTAGGATATTACAAAATAAGATACTTACCTTATGGCAGAAAGTGCAAAAGAACTGTAAATAGTAGCAGTCGAGGACGGCGGGACGGTAAAATGATAATGAGTTGGCGGGGGGCTCGTTAGTGAGTTGCAGCCTGTGATTGTCACCACCTCAATATTTACCACTACTCACCAACAAACTATACTCTATCTTCCAAATAATAGAGACCATATTCCCTCATCATAAAACTCTTTTAAAAATGCCGTTGGAACAAAGAACGCATAAAATTCTGTAATACAAAGGATTTTCAGGAATGTTACAGACGTAATGTCTAATTAGATGATTCGGTCCTTGCTTTTGTAAGCGGATGCGATATTTAAAAGCTTTCAAGAATAAAGAGATGCTACGCTCTTAAATAAATATTGTTACAGTTCCAGTGGTCAAAGTATATATACAATCATATTTTTATAAGTTACTAATAGTTAAATATATCGTGCACAAATTGTAGAAATTATATAAAAGTTGTGCGTATTCCCATTCCCACACTCACAAAAATCCATACGTTCCTAATTTGAATATTCCTGTGTGCGCGTTTTAATAACTAGCCAGGTCTAAAAAGTCCTATCAAGACCCTAATATCACCATGACGTGTTCATGCAATTTAATCTGCTACCTGCTTCTAAAGGGCGCTATCTATATGCCATCTGATGTGAATGTGCTGAATGAGCGAGCACAAACAGTGAACCGGAAATCTTCAGGTGTCGCGTCACACACACAGCGCACATTGAGCTACGAGTAAATTCTAGGAGGTATTTCATTGCCCCGTTTATTTAGTATAGCTAGTGTGTAGTTTTGTGGTCAGTCAAGCAAAAATAAGCCGTTCATCGAAACGGTCTCCAGATCTTCTGAAATTACTTCAAAAATATTTATGTAAATATGTGAAAAATTATGTGTTACATATTGACGTATAACATTGAACAACATCAATAGTACGAAGAAGGCTTTCTTATTAAACTATCATAAATAGTAAAAATGAAAATTTCATTGAATTTTACAAGTGAATGCTTAGTGCAGCAAATGCAGCAAAACATTCAAACCCGACCCCATAGGCGAGGCTGCAATGGCGGCCAAAGTCCGCCGGTAACCCTGGGGTTATCCTTTCGAAGGCTTACCCGGGGTGCCCGGCAATGGACACTTGGGTAGGCCGTAAGGCTGGGGGCGCTAAGAGAGGGACTAAGTTTTAAGTGTGTATGAGTGTGTGTGTAAGTAACTTGTAAGTACCAAAACTTACCTTAATTGTCAACTTCTTTTATTTTTTGGATTTTTTTCTTTATTTGTAATTTGGCAAAAAGCAAGGTCTTACCTTGCTTTTTGCCAAATTTCGTCAACGAGAACTACCACATAGGTTTTCTACCCAAAACCGATACTTCCGCTTGACCTAGAATTGTCAATTTTGGTTAAAAGCAAATTCTTACAGTACAAATAAGGGAAAATTCCGAAAAATAAAAAGTTGAAAATAAAGGTACGTTTTGGTACTTACAAGTTACTTACTTACACGCACACACTTAAAACTCAGCCACCAATAAAAATGATATAAATTCTATTATGGCGGTATAATTTATATAGTGTTCACGAAAACTGTGTTGACTCAGGACCTTCATTTTTATACACCTAATTGGGACCATAACCTCAGTACTTGGTATAAATTTCAACTTGCTAGGTCCACCCGTTCCTGAGAAAATAGGTGGTGACTCACGGATAGACAGCTAAGAGAGTGTCTTATAGGGGTTCCTTTTTCACCTTTTGAGGTA
The DNA here is from genome assembly GCA_946251805.1 of Cybosia mesomella. Lineage (NCBI taxonomy): Eukaryota > Metazoa > Arthropoda > Insecta > Lepidoptera > Erebidae > Cybosia > Cybosia mesomella. Next base: position 11,064,098 of record OX276397.1, read on the forward strand.
GGGAGCCCTAAAACTCCAGCTAGATAAACTGACGAAGAAAAAGGTAGTTCGAATTTATTGGACGCCTTATAGATTTTGATTCCCTTAAGTATATAAATATGTTACATAAACGGCAATATACTTTAATTGTGTTGACTTAGAAGTTTGATATTTTAACAGCTTCAAGCAATATAGACCTGAGTATTTATTTGATATCAATATGATCTTGATACTTAAACGCGTTCCTGAGAAAAAGGTCTTGACAGACACACATGAAGCTTTTTTTGGGATGTAGGTAATTATATATTTAATGTTTTTCGGATTTTTCTCTTTACTTGTGCTATAAAACTTTGCTTCATGCCAAATTTGATGATTTTGCACGATTGCGAAAAACCCTCAATAGTAATAAAATTTCGGTTTGATTGCGTTCAGGGGTCAGCAAGTGCATAGCCGGGCAGGGGGGGGGGAAAAAAAAAAAAAAAAAAAAAAAAAAAAAAAAAAAAAAAAAACGCCGTCAAGCTGAGTGCCACCATTATTAACATGGTACGTGTATGTAATGGTGACCCTCTTTCCTGAGACTTTACCTTCAGCTTACCATCAGGCGAGGTGAAGTCAAATTGACGTGTCCTAAATATAAAAAAAAAAATTTTTAATATAATTAAAGCTAGAATCATGAAATTTGGTTTTAATGGTTTTGCATTTGTTTAAATTCGCTACATAAACGGCTGTACCGTTTGATTGAATTACTATAACTTAGAAGTTTGATGTTCTTCTCACCTTCAAGGTGTTGCAGACCAGAATATTTGGTAGAAATTTCAACTTGAAGCCTCTAAGAGTTCCTGAAAAAAAAGTCTTGACGGACAGACAGACAACGGACGACAGACGGACGGACAACAAAGTGATCCTATAAGGGTTTCGTTTTTTGGTTTTGAGGAACGGAACCCTAAAAATACATCATCTATATTAAATGTATGTATAATACCTAAAGCAACCTGTTCCTAACATTATTCAAGGTACAATATTACGGCGTGTCCATTCTAATCGTAACTTTTGTACTCCACATACACGTCTGCGATGAAAGAGCTCTCTAGGGGCAAATGTCGGACCTTTTAATGGTAACTGCTTGGTCGTCGTGTTTCAATGAGAAATAAGAAAGGCGCAACTACGAGTAGGCAACAAAGCTAGAATCTCGTATCACAGAAAAAATATACCGAATGTTTAGGCGTAGTGTAGCCTCAACTCAGCGTTACAGGTGCAGATATGTGCTGAGATAATTAATAACTACGCTTCTCACAGTTTATTAAAACGATAAGAAAAATGAATTAAAGAATTTGTTTGTAACTTTTTGCTATGAAAAGAATTGGATTGGAGTTTTTTATCCGAGTACCAGTCTGAACCCGAAGTAGGTATATCTATGAAGCATAATATGATTCGGATATTCTAAAATATATTGAGAGATATAATGACCACAAAACGATTTTCAAGTTTCGCGTTTTTAAATTATAGGTAATTATACAGACAATGTTTTCTCTTCACTTAGCTAATGAGTATTTTTAACTTATGGTTTTGCGGGGCTGTCACGTTCGTTATATAATATTGACGTGACAGCCTTGCTAAGCCAAGTTTGATGATTATTAAATTGAATATAATATAATATTTACTTGTTTTTGTCAATTTTAACCGATAGTTTATATGAATTATTTTATATTACTTAATTATTTAAATAATTTAATTTATATTCATTTATAATTTGAATTATAGTTAGGTTAGGTTAGGTTTTTTGAAAGTACCGTAGTAACAGTCGGTACGAATGTTGGGTGCGGTAGTGAGCGGACTGTGAATGAAAGTACAGTTTAATTTGTATATCTATTCGTTCGGTAGTGCTTTCATATCAGAATATGTATTATTATTATATATTTCACCCTCAACTACTCATAGACACTCAAAGACACTATTTATATATTCAACCTATTTTATTTAATGCTTCGTATGATGGACCAGTAGTGATTAATTATGCTTTTATTTTTTTATATTTTGTAGCAATCGTTTGATGACTTGTGTAGGTTGATGGCACCCGTGTGTTACATTAGGGCCCATTTAAAAACTAGTGTAGGTCCTTATGATCTGGCAGATGCTGAATTGGGTTCCTGTAGCTGCAACTGTGGGACGCGATACTACTTTCTGACAAAGTGCCGAGACGAATTGATTTCGAATAAAAATGCATGTATACAATGAGAGATAGAACTTTGGAATAAAGTTGATTGCTTTATAACTGACCGTACATATAGTATTGGTAAAACATAGATTAAAATGCAGCTGTTCAAAGAAAATATACGACGTTCTACAGTATATTATTTTATTTTACAGGTAAACTTACAGATAAAAACACAATAAAATGATGATAAATAACAAAATTAACGCCAATTGTGAATTTTCACAAATAGTATCTCTATATTAGGCTATCTTGACTCTTTAATAAACAAATAAATAATAAAAATATTCTAGGATATTCTACACAGCGCAGCGCTACCCAAAATAATCGTAGCTTAACTAGCTTATACTATGGGTTCCAGAATACACACATAGATACATTTCTTTTAAATACATACATAGTATACATAAAAACGTCCAAACCAATGCCAACATCATGCATTAAAATATTTGCATAGAGCGGAAATTCACGATCTGACTTAGCAGTCGAACGCTCTATAGTATGGCCGCTGAGTTATTACCGATTTGACACATGACGAATTGACAATACTAGTGAAGTGACTGAACCAGTAACCCTAATATCATTTGGGAACAGTTTGTTTTTAAATATTCTAGTATAGTGTGTAATTAAATAAAATCAAAACAAATAATAGTTAAAGACACAGGTTCTTTATTAGGTGGAGTATCCTTGATGGGCGTAGATAATTGGTCGAGGACATATCAAAATAAAACAAATTTGTAAACACTGTTACACATTTTAATGAATAGAGTAGGTACAAGATGTTTTAATAAATGACTACCTATCATTTATTAAAACAATTATTCAGACTCTGAACCAGATTCGCCAGAGCTGTCATCGCTATCAGTCAGTTGTATGACAATTTCATTGTCTATAATGGTGTCCACTCTTATATCGCGTTCATAATCTTCTGTTATTAGTTTTCGAGTCTTTTCGACGACCTTGACCCAATCTTCTTTCGTTATTTTGCTGCAAGCATCTTTTAATAGACCCACCATTTTATTAGTACTGAATGGCGGAGTCGTATTATTACGAGCTGCGTAACCTATAATGTAAACATTAAATAACGTTAATTTATTACATTAAATAAATGAAATGTTACACAATTACCTACATGTAAGGGACATGAGATATTTATTTCTTAGTTATGTATCTTTTTACTTATATGCTGAATATTGGATGTTATAATAGTACAAATTATTCATATTCATAACTTATGCGATAAAAAACAATACCTTTGATTTGTGCCCATATTAGCTCAATGGCATTGTACTGGCAGTGATAAGGAGGAATTCGAAGTACCCGATGTCCATGTGCCAGAGCTATCTCATCTACTTCATAACGGACTCTTGATGATTTATTTTCGCGTACCAACTTTACTAAGTCAGACTTTAGCAATTCGGCAGTAGTTTCAATTCCATTTTGGTGTAGCCATGCTAGGAGATCAGCTTTCTTGTAGGCCTGAGTAGGCGCTTTATTCACTTGTTTCGAGTGATATGAAGCGTTGTCCATTATTATGATAGAAGGCTCTGGCAGGCTGGGTAATAATTGATTTTCGAACCAATTCGTAAAAGTGTCTGTATCCATCTCCTCGTGGTAATCGGAAGTACTTTTTGACGCGAAAGCCAGTAGTCCATTTTCAAAGAAACCACTTCCAGCAGAACCGGCGTGACAAATTGTCAGTCGCGATCCTTTTCCAATTGGAACCTTTGAGGTTGATGCTTTTGTTTCGTCAGTCCAAGAGCGTGACACAGTGTGGTTCGCATTTAACCATGTTTCGTCAACAAAAACGACGTTGTCCCAAGACTCGATTTTTCTGGCTTCTCTTAAAAAGTCACTCCTTTTAATTATTAAATCAAATCTTTCCATTAATATTTTCCTTTTATTCGTTTTTTTATATTCAAACCCAATTTCGTGCAATAGTTTTGACAACGCCGTTTTACCGCCTTTAAACAAGCCAGCTTCTTTTAAAGAGACCAAAAGCAAACGTCTAGTTGGAAACTCGTTCCTAGTATAATAACCATATATGTGGTTTCTTATTGCATCTGCATCAAAAACATCAACACCTGTCACGGGCTTTTGTCTTCGTTGTTTCTTAGGAGTGCGTAAAATATTATCTTCACTTCCAGAAGCACCAAATTTTTCTTTATTTATATTATATAGTGTTTTTGCACCAATTCCAAGAGCTTGTGAAACCCGATCTTTCACTTGAGTGACAGGAATCAAAGGGCCGCCATTTTGTGACTCACGCTCAAAGTAATCCTGTAGCTTTAGTACAAGCTCACGACATTGACTATTCAATGTTTTTCCTCGTTTCGGCATTTTCAACAAAATTACCAAACACAAACAAAATTAGTCCAATAAAGCGCAACGATAAACAGGAGAAAGCCGAGTTAAAAAACAACGGTTACACAAGAGAACGTAGTCTGTGCGCACGAGAGTACGGAAGATGACTAAACAGATTAAAATAGCGGTGGTAAGGATGTTGCCAGAATAGTATCGCCAATTACTTAAAAAAATACACCTATAACATTGCTTAATTGAGGGAGAAAATTATATTTATTAAATGTTGTTTTATATATTATAAATGTTAAAAATTATACATAATCATTTTAATTGTATTTATTTTTAAATCATAGAAAACAGTATTTCTGTCTTTGGATCACACATAAATCTTAAAAATCATAAGATACTGGCAACACAGTGCAATTAAGAGACGCAAAAAAATGGTAGCATTATATTTAGTCTAGTTGCTCGAAGGAATAAGTAAAATAAAAATATCCAAATAAAATAAATATCATATCTATTCCAATGAATTCGGACCGAATACTATCAAGCACATCACTATGAAAACTAGACGCACGATGTAACTTTGAACAAGCGCGCCAAAGAACAAAAAATAAATGTTTTCATATTATTTACAAACTATTTTAAGTTTTGAAACAGTTTATTGGAAAATTACTTGATTCTGACATTTTGACATAAAGTTTTATATTAAAGAGGTATTCTAAATCATTCGGCAAATGTGTCGCTCGTGCAAGGTTATATCGATTAATTTAAGAATAATCTGTCAAATCGGTAATAACTCAGCGGCCGTACTTTAGTGCTACGCCATACAGTTTATCATCCCACTCAAAAAGTAGTTAATGATGTATGAAGTTCTTAATTAAATCATCATATAACCCGCCTGATAAAAAGCAGTATTTCGCGCTTAGTCAATCCCTCTCCTTATAACACTAATTTCTGTTAGTGTTACTCACCGGCCAGTCCAGGTGAGCAACACAGTATCTTAATCCCAGGGCACCTTTTCTCAGAGTTCTAGGTGGTGCATAGGTCAGCTGATCTCCAATGAAACAATACTCAGTTGTACATACATATATTTGTACACACAGAAACACAGAGACACAGAGGGTTACACAGAAGTTTTACACATGAAATATATACATATATAAAAAACAGACTAAATATACAGAGAATGTTTTTCTTAACACATATACCAGTCTTCTCCACTAGGCAGCATCACCTCATTATTGGCACAGTTCAACCTATGCAATAATAATTATTACTTTATGTGTAATATGTGTGTTTGTTTGCCTAGCCGTAAAGGCTGTCCATCTGGAGCTGGTTACGGAGCTTACAAAGGAAGCCTACATAGCCGCACTGAATCGTTTTATTGCGCGTCGCGGAAAGCCTAGATCTATCTTATCCGACAACGGCACTAATTTTATCGGAGCCTTTAATGAACTTTACCGACTTTTACAGGAATCCAACATAGAGTTCGACATAGCTCAAGAAGGTATTGAGTTTACTTTTTCACCTCCCTACTCTCCGCACTTCAACGGCCTTGCTGAGGCTGCCGTTCGCTCTACAAAACATCATCTAAAGAGGTTGCTCAAACTCACTAACCTAACATACGTAGAAATGTATACTCTACTAACCCAGATAGAAAGTATATTAAATTCACGTCCCCTAACACCTCTCTCCAACGACCCTACTGATTTTGCAGCCCTAACACCATCCCATTTCCTGATTGGTCGACCACTATTGTCGATTCCACACCCCGATATCACCAACGCTCCCGTCACACGACTGGAGCGCTACAAGAGGGTGGAACTACTAAAGCAGCATTTTTGGCAGCGGTTTAATATTGAATATGTTCCCCTGCTCCAGCAGCGACACAAATGGGCTGTGGCGTCGAGCGACCTCCAACTGGGCGCGCTCGTATTGGTGAAGGAGAAGGCTCTACCACCACTCCTCTGGCTGCTCGGGCGGGTGGTCAAGATTTACCCAGGGCAGGATGGAGCTGTAAGGGTCGCCGAGGTGAAGACGAAGAAGGGGACCATACGCCGAGGGTTCAATAATATCTGCCCTCTCCCCCTAGCCTAGCCATTTTGAAGCAATGGACACTTCAACCGGGGCAGTATGTCTATGCGCGCGGCCGCGCCGGCTCCCGGGAGGGGGAACGGGGCGCGGGCCGCCGCCATGGAAGAAACCATCGACGCGTTCGTTCGGACAGATCGCTCCTTCCCAGCTGCGTGAGCGCACGACGTTTGCAACAATTACTGTACCACATATATTATACGTAGTAAAAGTCCTATTTTTCATAGAATTGTTTTACTTGAGAAAACAGAGGGAGATAGGACCCTAACAGAATTGATACATGACCTTATTCCGTTAGTGATCGTTTGACCGTCAGTGGTGGCGTTCCGGCAAAGCTGATTCCGGAGCCTCTCTATTGTTCAGCTTGCCCAAGGTCTAGGCCTCCACGCCAGCACAATCGACACCTCTGATTATCTGTTCTCGTTGTTATAGTGTATATGGGGTTTTCCCAAAACTAACGACCCTGTTTAAATATACACAGCATTTATCAACAAGACATCTCAATTATGCTAACAGATTAACAGCAATCAAGAAGGACAACTTACCAGATCAAATCTGGGACCTCACACACACAAATTATAGCCTTCAAATTCAATATGACTTTCGAATCACTGCAAGTACTTCGAAAAACAAAATCTCAGAGTAGAGGACTAATTACCTCTTAAACAACAAATAAAAAATACTGTCACTGCGGTCACTCTTATATACCCAAATATTTCTAGACCTTTTGAGAATAATACCGGTGATGAACTTCGAACTCGAATATTCCATAACAAAAAAATTATTCTTGAAAGAAATTCGACCGCATAACATACGCCCTCTGACGGGGAACCACTACCGACCGCCAAATCGATTGCAACCAACGCCACATCGATTGGTGCGCAGCCGGGTCAGATAGATGGCGCTAACCACAATTAATTCTAAATAACAATTCATTCCCTATACTTACGAATGTAATCGTTACATCCTCCACATGGAGTTTTGACAAGCATAATTTAGCAGCAGTTTTATCGGGCGCCAACGAATCTGATAGACAGCTCCCGTTTCACCCCACTTCACTATATAAAATCACGTCAATTTATGTATGAAAAAAATAAACAATTCATATCTTGTTTCCTAAGCATTTATCTCATGAAAAGCTGTTATTCCGACTAAGAACTTGCTCTAGCAAATGTAATTGACTTAAAAAAGACCAACGTCGTTTCTGCACTCGTTGAACCTGTCAGCTGAAATTAGGTTATCACGCGATGCCCCGTGTGACCGAGTTATGCAAAATGAGTTATCTGTTTTCCAACGTCCAGTTAATTCAGTTCTTTCTACCACGTTCCCCATGCCTCAATCCCCAGGCCCGCTGCAGCAGTGAAATTGTGCTGCTTTGCATTTTGATGAAATATTTTGTGCAGCTGCCACGCAAATAATATTTCCAGCCACAAATATTGTTTCGTTTCTTTCTATAGTGCATAAATGTTTGTTAATTAAAATATTTTTCTAATTTTTCTTTTTATATATTTAAGCCTATAAATTCTCGAATGTGTACGCAGAAGTGTAATAAACATCTACATCTCACCGACTATTTTTATTCTCAAGTAACATAGGGTGTGAATTTTTTTACTAGTGGACGGGTTAAAAGGAACACTACTAACAGAGTCGAACGAACTCTTTTCTAACAGTCGTTCGACGGAGCCGTCTAGGTACATCAATCGTGCGGAGTAAGCGGAATGAGGGGACTGAAGCGGGTATACCGAGTAGCCATACATTTTACTCGGTGCGAACGATTCAGGGCTGTCTCATTTAAAATAGCACTTTTTGGGTTAACAAAAATCATGGAATATAACCAACATAACTTGATTCTAAGGAGGATCGAAGTTTGCCGGGTCAGCTAGTACAGTATATAGTATAGATACAAGATTATGATGCCTACAAACTACTGAAAATTTCCAAGTATATTGTAACACCCTATATGCGGTTGATTCTTTAATGAAAGGCAAAGGCTTTATCTCAAACAGCCAACTCAAAATAATAAAATATTTAATTAACTGAGCAATAATGTAGAAGATTAGTTGAAAAATGGCAGTTTAGTTTGTAAGTGGGATCCTGATCCCAGCCCTGCCACCCGCAGCTACCGCGTCATAAAGTGAAGCTCGTAAATGCTCGCGGCTGGCGCACCCATTACGTCCACAGATGTTATCACAACATAAAATGCTAAAATTAAAACCTATAAAATATCGAGCCCCAGAATGATTTATATCATGCGCGTCCGTATAGCGCCAACGGATTTCTACTTTCATTATTGGATGTCGTAAAAATGATTTTTCGATTTTATCTCACAATGTAATCTCGATGACAAGTGGTTTTATGGATTTCGGGGAAATTAAACATGTCACTCTCGTAATGTCTTATAAATAGATGAAAATTGATCAAAACGTATTAGACTAATTAAAGGGAGTATACAGCATGTTTATTATGAAGTTTTCGAATTGAGATACCGTGAAAGGGGGAAAATAAGCCAAACGTTTTGTATGAAAGGTTTTTACCGGTAGAAGAAGCTCGTAAAATGTATAAGGACAAACAAATTGAGTTATATTATCTCTGCTTACCCCAACTAGAGAAAGGTGTGAGTATAGATATATGCAAACTGTGAAAATATTTAAAACTTTTAAACTGATTTAAAAGTAGGTTTTACATATCAATTTAGTCGCGAGTTCATTAACTTAATGGCTTTACTTCGATTCAGCTTCTATAAGTAATTAAAATACATACCGAGGCGGTTGGCATGAACAGTATTCTACAAATATTATCTAGATAGCCTTTATCCATCTAGAGTATGTTTTTAAGTAGGTACATAAGAAAACATTTGTGAAAGCTTAATCATGCAATTTTTGAGTTTATGCCGTAAAACAAATAACGATTTCTTCTTTATAAGTATCATATGTTAAAAAAAAGGTTTCACCGGTGACCGGTGAATAATGTTAAAGTTATATATATATATATATAGGTATATATAGACGAAACTAAAGCAAATGTTTCATAATTGTACCGGTAATATTTAATAGTGTCATTTCCCTATAAGTTCTCCATTATACAAATAAGCTGCTTGTGACCAACTACTAATTTCAATAAGTGCAACTTAAGCCCAGGTTGGCCGTTTCCTTTAGCGTGGTAAGTGTTTAGCGGGCATAAAAACCTCTTTTGTTGAGTTTTGTTCACAAAGTAAGAATTTGGCGTCACTTTAGCTTTTTGAGAGTAATGTATTACTAAACTTGGTAAGTTCTTGAATATAAAGGTTAAATATATAAACTTAGCGATTTATTTTATTTTATAGTTCACGCTGTTGCCGTCTATACTGTTTGGATTAAACTTACAGCACCGGAAAGATAACTTGTGACTTACCAAGCCTGTAGTCTTCCGGGGGGTTGGTTGTTCGAGATAGGGGAAAGAGGAAGGTAAGTATTGTTATTAAATTTCAATTCAACTCAGGATTATTAAATTTTAACTTTATTAGTCCAAATTATTGTTGACTATTTATCTGGTAGAAGATTTAACCTAAGTACTAAACGTTCAGATATAATGAATTATGTAGAATAATCTTGAACAAAGTGGAGCAGGAATTAAAACTTCAACTAATTAAGAATAGTTATCTAGATATTTTAGTATTTCTATTGAAGTACAGTATACACTTAGATAGACATCTCCAAGCGGGCCACGAGTAAAAGTTAACTTCTGCCTGATGAAAATAAGCGTGGGACTTCACAAGCGTTCCAATATTTGTAGAATTGTGTCTTAGCAAAATGGTACTAATTAAAAAGAAACAATTAAAGCTGGGAACGTCGACAAAGACGTAGAAGAATAAAAAGTAAATAATTATGTTAATTGAATTCGTGTTGAATTGTCCGTAAATCAAGATTTCTTAGTTCTTAGTCCAAACTTTTTACTTTGGTGTTCTTTGCCTATCTTTCCCCGCTGACCGACGGGGGGGGGGGGACTGGGTATCCGAGGGGATTTCAGCACGAAAAAAACCTGGTTTATTAGATAGGTATTTGTTTGTGTTCTGAACTTTTTTTGATTCAATCCCTCACACCTTAATTGTAAAATAACTCCCCTATCATTGAATACCGAACATCAGATCTAAACTAAGTAAGTACTTAACATGCATAGCATGAGTCATTGTTTCATTGACGTAGATATTGTTTATATTGATGGTACAAAAATTGCAAAAAGAATAGAGTGCACCAATTACGTTGATGAATATTTTAGATTTATGGAGATGGTGAGTATAATATAATTTCCCGTTCGGTTTTGAATCCACCTGTTCAGGGTGGAGTGTTTCAGTACCTTACATGTACTGAAATACTCTGCTCTAAAGAAAAACAAAGCAAATACTGCAAGTGAGCTTACGAAAGACCCTATAAGTTATTAGATTCGTTGATCGCGTCTGCTCGTTTACTTGTGTGGTTTCTTATGATTGATTTGCTTGTCATTTGTCATAGCTTTGCTACTTCCCTATAAAGTAATTTAGGTGACTTTTATGAGTTTGGCAAAGATGTCTGTGTAGCTGTCTTGCTAAGCGGTAAAGTGAATATATATATATATATATATATATGTACGTATAAAATATATTGAACAAGCTCCCCAGTATAACCCAGTATAAATAATAATACAAATAAATACTCCACAAGATACTACACAGCACCATGAAGACCCAAAGTAAGCTTAACTAGCCTGTAACATGGGTCCTAGGATTCGTATAAACATACTTAGATTTATCGTTTTCTTTTGTTACTACATAGAACCATATTATACATGGAAACATCTAGACCAATGTAAATTGACATATTCATTCATGCATATAAATATTTGCAGTGAACGGGAATTGAACCCGAGCGTTCTACTGATACGTCATCGAAAGGTCGCCCTCGACGTAGCAGTCTTACGCTCTACTGACACGGCACAGAGTTCGTACATCAATAATTCAAATAAAAGGAATCGCCACGTTACTTTACCGGTTATTAAGTTAAGTCCTTTTAAGGGTCTTTATGGTTGCCAGAACTCCTTGAGAGGTCGACAACGTGCGCTTTTGGTATTCCTAGTATTTATTGGCACTGATGACAGTTTACCTTGCAGACTGTGCTAAAAAAAGCTCATCAAAAGGACCACAAAAAAAACTGAATTTAAATGTAATACATATTATACTACTATATGTATATTAAAATGTATAGTTTTACTGTCACAAAGGCGTGCCAACCCAAAAGAGTAGTATTTCTCTCAAAGAAAAGGTCAAGTTATTTTAAGCGATTTACATATTTTTACCCTAGTCGTTGGAAGCAGCGAAAGATTTATATAAAAATTAACAAAAAAAAAACATGATCGTCAGTCTACAATCAACACATAGTTAAATAGTAAGAACCAGTGCGACCGAGTTCCGCTGGGTCTTATTGTTTTTCCAGATCAGAAGGTTTACCAGATCTAGATAAACTTAGAAAGCTAAACAATAATATCTATTTACACATTTTAGTCCAAATCGTTATAGCTGTTTCCGTGATAATAGTGTATATATAAAGGCAAATAGATTTACAATAATTTAGTATAAGATAATGCTTTCAATTCCTTCTGCTAATAGAACGCTCCTTCAACGCTTGCCTTTACATATGTGAAAATTAACTAACGCTAGTACGTGTCCTAGAATCCGGTTAAACGTATAATATCGATAGTAGCGAAGAGTTTACGGATGCACGTCCAATTCTATATTGTACAGCCGTTGCAGTATATCTAGTAGCTGATGTTCGTTTTCAGGAATTGGAACAGCTACTCGACATAACCCGACCGTATCCGCCTAGTATCACCGAGCCACCCAGCGCACCATCGCACTAATTGACCAATCACGCAGCTTTAACTAGACAGATAGACACTCGAGAGTGATACGCTTTGTGTATCAGACGTTCTTGGATATTGAAATTGTGGTAAATGTCACAGAGTAAATCGCTTGCCTGAAACAGATAGTTTATGGAGCAGTTAACTATACGGCGAACCCCACAATATAAAATTGTTGAGTATGACAGGATGCCACCGTCCCGGAGAATGCTTCAGAAATATCGAATCATACCACGAGGTACTGTCAGAAGTTGTACAAGAAATATACCTACAATTAAGTCGGTGCATGACTCAAGAGAGCAAAAACATGACCTTAAGTTGCCGTTAAAGCCATATTTTTGCTCTCTTGAGTCATGCACGGACTCATTCATTATGGTAAAAACATGGCTCTACCTCGATTTCGTTATATTGGTAAAATAAGTAAAATTCTATAATTCAAAATTAAACTTTAAAACATCTTTGCTTTAGTATTAGACGGAGTGAAATGCCATACCAGCATTATTGGCATCAAATTCAATAAAAAACATGCAAAAGCAAAATAATTTTTAACGGGCGAGTTACAAAGTGCCTAAAATGGGGTGCTGGATACAAAGTGAGTTCGTTTGTACATTACGTACATGTGCAGCTGACACCTATGTGTGTAGAGAAAAATTGAACGTAACCGGAACACTAGCAAATGTGAAAACTGTGTTAGGTTTTATGATTAATAGCAACTCGTTTCCATTTCACGTATTCTGGATGTGGATCTCTGCACAGGAGTTTATTACGTGGAAATATCAGCAGAATTTTATTGACGCATTCAACGGTTTTAGGTCATAAAAAATACAACTATTCATCGCGGGTCATGGCACCTGTACTGTCGAAAAGACCCAGTAGGTACTTTAGTTTTTATGCCATAAAAGTTTTAGTAGATCTTTTTACTTGTTCTCTGAATGAGTTTGAATGAATAGCAATGTATATAATATGTTATAATATTTAAGGACCAGACTATTGTTTTAGGGTAAACGTGTAAAAATAGTGCTGTCGCGAAATAAATAAATAAAGTTTAAGCTAACTCGTGTCGTCGTGCTAAGTACCTTCAAATAGCTTTATAAGCTATCTGCACATCCGGGTGGCGTTTGGACAGTATGAACATATCAAGTGAGTATGGGTCGTTTCGACCCTTGCACGACGTAATGTGTAAATGGATTTTTTCATTTCGAAAATATTATTATGGTTTCATTTCTTTGTAGATATATCGCAAATCGTTTGAATGACCAAAGAATAGCAAACATTTTAGAAGAGTACGACATTGAAGGTGATTTTTTTTCAGAAATTAAAGTCATTTTAGAGATTCGTTACATAGATTCATATAAAAAAATTGTCTAATGTTAAATATTATTCCACTATTTAGTAGATTGTCAATTATTTTTGATAAATAAAACCAATTATAATATTTTAGATTATAATAACAAAAAGTTATAGTAGTTTTCTAGTTCCTATATGGTAGAAAGTGAGATTCATGTTACTTTTTTCCTCTAAATAATAAACATTTATTATTTATAACTTTGTAATTATTCTCTTTTTATTTAATTTACAAATAATTTCGAAATTGTATTAAGTTGTTAAAAACGATACATTCAAGAGCTGGATCTTTTCAACCCTCGTTCGACTGTTCATGACTTAAAAGGAGACGCGAGTACCGGCGGATTAACGTCGATATTAGGTGAGACTGTCCGCGCTGTACCCGTTGCTTCGTCCGTGTGATTTTGGTTTTTTGGGGTCACATACACACATAAAAAAAGTAACACTCACATAAGCTGATAGTTAAGATAATTTAAAAAAATAATTAAATTGAACTTTATGAAGGTTCCTGTTCCGCAGGTTTCATTTTCATGGGTAGATAGCCGGGTGGAAAGTAGCTTATTTCATCCCTAGGGTGGAAAGTATTTTTTTTTTAATTTTAGGTTTTGCCATGGAGTTCATGATAATTTAATTACGTCGAAATGCCTTGATATCATGACGCTTTTTTTACATGGCCGCCTAAATGCACATCTCGTGACCAATTCCATTACAATGTAAGCAATAGATTCGATTTTCAACTTGTTTAATGTTGGCAGTATGTACGTGAATTATAACTTTTTTTCAGTATTAAAAACAAAAACAAATTAAGTTTGCTAAAGAATTAGCGGGAAAACGAGATTCAATATAAATAACTACCTTGCGTTATTTGTGGTTAAAAATGGTTTCGAAAAGTGATTCCAGAGACATGGATATTAATTTAACTCCCGATGAGATTTAACAACAGGCAAAAGCTGCTGTTATTAATCTATTTTCAAATTGTTCTAATTTTACTTTAAATTTTAACTGATAATCAATATACCTGTTTCGTTAAATGTGTGTGTAGTATTTTAATTTCCTCACATAGTCGAAATGAAAAGTAGAGTGTTTACCTCGGGTGAATGTCACCATTTCACCCTCGAAATATTGGCGCAGAAATATCTCGGGTGAAATGGCTGACTTTCAACCCTTGTGTAACAATCTACTATTGTTGTGTCATCATGTCAGCCAAACGACGCCCACTGCTGGGCATAGGCCTCCCCCAAGGATCTCCACAACGATCGGTCCTGCGCTGCCCGCATCCAGCGGCTTCCCGCGACCTTGGCTAGATCGTCGGTCCACCTTGTGGCAGGCCCGCCCACGGAACGTCGCCGCGTCGTCCGGTACGCGGTCGCCATTCGAGAACCTTTCCGCCCCAGCGGTGATCGGTTCTCCGCGCTATGTGTCCCGCCCACTGCCACTTCAACGATGCAATCCTTCGAGCGATGTCGGTTGTTTTAGTTCTCCTGCGGATCTCATCATTTCTGATTCGATCGCGCAGGGAAATACCGAGCATCGCTCTCTCCATTGCTCGCTGGGTGACCTTGAGCCTTCTTATGAGACCCATAGTAAAGGACCACGTCTCGCTTCCATATGTCATGACTGGCAACACACACTGGTCAAAGACTTTTGTCTTGAGACATTGAGGTATTTCGGACGCGAATATATGCCGGAGGTTCCCGAACGCTGCCCATCCGAGCTGGATTCGACGAGAGATCCCTTTCTCAAAGTTGAACTTACCTAACTGGATCGTCTGTCCTAGGTAAACATAGTGGTCAACAACTTCGAGTGTAATATTCCCAACATTAACTGGAGCAGGTGCAACATGGGCATTGGACATGATTTTCGTCTTATCCATGTTCATCCTAAGACTCACTCTTTGAGAAGCATTACTAAGATCTTCGAGCATTGTGTTCAGGTCTTCCAAGATCTCAGCCATAAGAACTACATCATCGGCAAATCGTAGGTGTGTTAGGAACTTGCCATTGATGTTGATGCCGCATCCTTTTCAGTCCAGAAGCTTAAAAATATCCTCCAACGCAGCTGTGAACAGTTTCGGAGAGATGACGTCTCCCTGTCTCACACCTCGCTGTAGTATATATTGTTGTGTATATTCTTTAAATAGAAATACCCTAGTGCATTCGACTGCTACGTCAGGGGGCGCGGGTTCGATTCCCGCTCAGTGCAAATATTTGTATGCATGAATATGTCTATTTGCATTGGTCTGGGTGTTTCTATGTATAATATGTATGTATTTACAAAAAAAAAAGTATTTAAGTATGTTTATCCGCAGTCTGGAACCCATAACACAAGCTAGTTAAACTATGCTTACTTTGGGTCTAGAATGCGCTGTGTAAAATGTCGTAGAATATTTATTTATTTATTTATTTATTTAAGATTAAAAAACAAAACTATTTTTTATTAAAAAAAACAAATGAGTAATTAATCATAATAACAGACATTTGATAGAACGAAAAAGACTTTTTAACCAAACTTAAACAATAATTTACTAATGAAAGGTTTATATTACATACAAATTAACTCCTCCCCTGGCTCAAACACATGCAGAAATCCTCCTGGGTATGCTGAGAATCAAGTTATCCAGCATTTCTTGAGGTAACCTGTCCCATTCTGGAATAGCGGCTTCCCTGAGCTCTGGCACTGTGTGTTCAAACAGCGCGCTCAAGTGCATCCCACGCGTGCTGTATTGGGTTTTATAGATAGCCCATGGTTTACTCGGAATGATCTGAAATTTCCATCACGTCGGTTATCTGGATGAGTACTGATTCGCGATTCGTCAACGACGAGACAGTTTTCCAGCCAGAAGAAGAAGCCCAGCCAAATATTTCCTTCTTCAACTTCTTCATTTTGCCGAAGATTAGCCCACTGCAATCTCCGACGATGACGTTGCCGGGAATTCAGCCGAGCTCGTCAAGATCTTTATGCTCATAATCCAGCCTGGTGCTAGCAATTCCGAATGGTCTGAGTGCAACTTCAAGCCCAGAGGTAGCCTGAACTTCTGCATTTATTTTAGTAGCGTTGATTGTTGGGTCACAGGCTGCCAGCAATCTAATATAGTGCTTTTGGGCAGCAGTTAAAACAATTGGGTGACCACCGCTAAATCATTCAGCTAAATTACGGTCATTCAGCTAAATTACCCATCTCGTTGTACCTCTGCAACATGGTCACGATACAGGACTATTTCTCTTGTGGTGTATCCTTCTTCCCTCAAAGTTACTATTCTTGCTCGTAAAACTTCTGATAATCCTCATGGCATTTTTTCAATCACAACTTTCCATTATCCTAATTCCTATAATGCGTTAAAATTTACTAAATCAGATTTCTGAATGAGCGTAAGCTAGGACTGAAAGCCTTTTTTATGGAAAACAGTTGAACTGTTTTATTGTTTTACATTCTAATTCTATAGTCACTCCACCAACGTGTGGAGCGCCGTGTCTTCGCCAGGATCCTCGCAGTGCTGGCACTGTAGCGTTGTCTCCCGGTGAATGCGCCATGGATACTTACCGAAGCACCCCTGTAGGCACATCCGGTAGGAGAGGTCACCGTGGTGCCTCTCCAACCACTCCTTCATGATCGGTCTCACCGCCGCAATGGTGGCTTCCCCCACCTTGGACGCTCAAGTTGCACCCACCATGTCTCCATGACGGCGGAGCGGAAACCGCTGAGCCCTGATTTCTCGGGGCTCCGGCCTATGGCCCCGCACCAGTGCCTCCTTGCGTCATTGGTACAACGAAGAAAGGGCTCTTGCTTCCAGGTCCCATGGAGGGGTTCCGACTAGGAGACATGCCACCTCGACGGCGATCTCTCGCCGGACGTTCTCTCGCTGGAGGCCATGGTGAGGGCCGTGGTCTCCGACGGGAGCAAGTGGCACGCCGCCGTCTCTTTCTGCGAGCATGTAATGCGCGCGAAAGAGATGGGGTAGAGGGAGCGGGTGAGAACCCTGCCCCCCGAGTTTCGCAGTCTGCGGTGAGGACGCCGCAGTCTCGTCTACGCCCGGGACTACCGACCTCCATGATCGGGGCCTGAGGACGGCAGTTGGCCGACCCGCCGTATTTACAGAAGCAGGCCGTGGCGGAGGCGTGTCGTGTGTGTCCTACACACACGCCTGCCAACTCACCGACGCGGGATAAAACCCGACCCCACAAAGCGAGGCCGTGGTGGCGGCCAAAGCCCGCCGGTAACCCTGGGGTTATCCTTTCGAGGGCTTACCCGTGGTGCCCGGTAATAGACAATTGGGGAGGACACCGTGTGGTTTTAGTCGGTCTGATTCCGACACACCCACCCCATCGTCGGCACCGATGGGGTGAAGCCCGAGGGGTTCTCACACGCTAAAAAAAGGGCTTACAGTTTCTTATAAGTTTAAATAAAATCGATCCATAAGTTTTCGCGTAACGCAGGCAAGAGTAAAAAAAAAAGTGTAATATGGTCTGGTCTGGTGTAATTTTTCAAACGGTTAAATATTGAATAATGTTTAAATTATAATGTGTAACATAAATATCTCTTTTGAGGATATACGTGTATGACAGATGTGTTACACTCATAAATTATATTATTTTTTATTTTTTTATATTTTAAATGATCAATTAGAAATTAATTTATTTCAACAATATACAAATAAATTACATTTCAAATACATATTAAATGGCATCTTAAATGCTAAATGTAAATTCATAGTCAAAATGAATCAATTAACCCGCCCCTCACCGTACCAGGGGCAAAGGTGCCCATGACGCTAGCGGCATTACCCCGCTGGATAGCAACGGCCAACCTTTGCCCCAGGTACGAGGCGGGGGGTGTGTGTTGGGTAACCTCCTCGAGTGTCGCTCCGATTCCGATCCCGCTGCGGTCCGGGGGGAACGGAATCGGAGCGACCGGTACACCCTGGGCGGCGGTCAATGGCTTCCCCTTCACCCCTTCATAGGGTTGGCATTGATCGTCAGCCAATACCCAACGTGGCGGGAACACATCGCTCTCCGTACTCCTCTGCTTTCAGAGGAGACAGGATGAGCGATGCTGTTAGTGGTGAGATGGCCCAGGGTCAATCGAGGTGCGAGGGATATGCTCTATGGGTAACCTTACACCCCGCCGTCTGAAGACCTGAGACGGCGTGCGGTTTTAGTCGGTGCAAGCCCGATATAACCGCCCCCGCTGGCCGGTGGGGGGGTATCCGAAGGGATTTCCGCACGATAAAAAAAAAAAAAAAAAAAAAGTACGAGGCGGAGCGAGAGTCACCGGTTTTGTCCCTCAACCTGCGTCCCAATTCGCTCACTAGGTTTTTGGCATCAGTACCCCAACTTCCCATCGTCTCGACTGCAAAGGGTGCAAAAATGTACCGTTCAGCTAAGGCCGCATATTTGCCGCGTTATTTTTCTGCCGCGTCTTCGGCAGCGGCTGCTGGAAACAAGACGGTACGGCTCAGTTAGCTAGAGGCAACCGTGCTCACGCACGTGGCATCCCACAAAAGGCATCTGCCATTCCTCCACGGCACCAGTCCGGTCTTTTGCCATCGGATCTACTGAGGCTGGGTGGCTCCAGTACTCACGGGATATCCGCCGATACAAATGCTCTCCGCAGTATGTCTTTGAGAGCATGGTGACTCATATTTAATTATATATATATTTCCACAAAAAGATATTTCAGTAAAATTCTCTGTTGTGATGGAGTTGACAGCAATTTATTAGGGCTGCCAGAGTTATGCCGACCATAAAGTTCACACTAATACCGCCTAAAGCTATGTTTAATCTTCAGTGTATTGAATTTTACTCTATCACCGCAAATGTCAGCGATCTTTCTCAACAAAAAATTATATCAGTTATAACCGAATACTATATTATAGGTGAGAGCTTGATTCCAATCAGTTAGATCTATTTTCTTTTAGTTTACCGAGAAATATTCATTTAATCTACGAAATAAGGCAAAATATAAGGATTGCTTATATTTGACGGCCATGATACAAATTTACTTGCGCGCCCTGCCAATGGCAATAGGTGCGTAAACCCAAATATTACCTGACCTTCAAGTAACTGTATTCTCAATTTTGGAAATATCACACTTTAAAAATATATGACATTCAATATTATCAACAGTCCTAAACTAACCTAAATTGCTTATGTTAGAAGTTTGTTGGCGTCGGTGTGGGTAGGGTGGGGTTAGACTGAAATTTTACAATCGCAAGTCTGAAGCCTTATTCATTACTTTTCCACTGCTAAAAGTTTAACAAAGTGAAATTAACTAAAATGTTCACATTCTTTATCTTTGGATTAATTTTATGTAGTGACCGTAAAGTTGATAGTCTTCTACCCATAATCCATCTTGGTAACGACATCGAATGGATTATCATCATCATCATCAACCTCTATATATATATATATTTGAGCGCCATAGAGCCCTGTCTTCAGCTTGCCGCATACAGCATCTGCCCGCAGTCTTTCGTCATACGTACCATTATTTACGTAGAACCATGAGTACCTTTCGGCGTTGCATGTATGAATATTATGCTCTTTAAATCGGCAGACGGCTGGCAACTTAAGAATATCGTACAAAACTACCTGTTGATACGTCTCCAAAGAACCGGTACCAAGCCAATACAGCTTGTTTATTCTTTCTTGGATAAAATATGTACCTAGGTATAATCCTAAAATAAGATATAACCCTGAAGCTTTAATCCTCCTTAAAGAATATCCTTAGCTATACTAACGACAAGTTGCACGTAACGTTTCAAATAAACAGGATATTATAGCGCTTAGTGAGTACAAATTTAATCTCAGCAATAAAAAATATTCAGTTTTTATTTATTTGGAAATATTTATACTTTTTTGATGCTCATGAGTAGTAATTGTTATATTCTTGTTTATAAAAGTATTCATCGCGTCTCTTAGCCTGGTTAACAAGTGAAAAATAGACTACGATATGAATCGATCATAATCGTCTTTAAAGTCTACATTTATTCCTATGTCAAATACAATATTTTTTTATATATGATTTTAGATTGACATGGTCATTTAGGTACATCCGTGATCATGGCACTTGTAACAGTGCCGAAATATCAGATACTCGAAGACCATAATAAACATGATAAATATCCCGTTAATAATTATAATGTTAATATTTTTTCAAACTGTCGGATAGTCACGATTATTCCACTAAAGTGTCCAATGTCAAATAAGTTGGTTTATAATATTGTTGATAATTTTCTAAGTTAACAGCATAATACCGACGTGTATTACATAAATCCTTTCTAGCATATCAAGTGGAATTAAATATAGCAACAATATCGTGGGTAACATCCGCCGCCATTTCCTCCAGGCACGACGTAATTAGATAGATAGCTGGTCCGTGACACTTTTCGTTTACTGATATAATTTTGAT
Organism: Cybosia mesomella; assembly: GCA_946251805.1. Classification (NCBI taxonomy): domain Eukaryota; kingdom Metazoa; phylum Arthropoda; class Insecta; order Lepidoptera; family Erebidae; genus Cybosia; species Cybosia mesomella. The sequence continues at coordinate 11,085,303 of OX276397.1, forward strand.
GTGGGCTTAATGTAGACTAATGAATATGATTTCTTCTTACTGCACGTGTGCGTATCGTACAATAGTCACCTGAACAATATAGCAACAATATAAAGAGCACGTTCATAAATACAATACAAATAAATCAATTACAGTAATAGGTGTGACTGGTACTGAAATAGACCAGCCTGTAAGCTGCCTGACCTTTTAAACTACGAAGCTGAGCTTTCCTGCTTAACACGATGTTTAGGTGCGCCAGTGTAGCTAACTTACATTTTTTTATATAGTTAAATAAAACGGTACATGACCAATTACATTAAATAACTTAGGTTAACATAGCATAACACAACATAACCTAATAAAAGCGAGGTATCAAATATTTGTATGGAAGATTTCTTTGCATACTTACTCTTGGAAAATATAAGACATGCTATCTAAAACTATCACTATAATTCAGAACATAACATAACATAAACTCACGCCTATATCCCCGAAGGGGTAGGCAGAGGTGCTAGCACCCACATTTCGCCAGTTCATGTTTAGGTCCCAATGTAATAGGTGGCGAGCCTATTGCCATTAACCGGGCACTTATAAACCTGCGATAAATACACACATAACTTCGAAAAGCATCGAAAAAGTCATTGGTGTGTGCCATGGTAAAACCTGGGATCGAACCCGAGACCTCGTCTCAGCAGTCCATTACCCATACCACTAGGCTTGATTCAAATAGTTGTAGGTATAGTACTTGGTTTAGTACGGCCAACTCCAACCGAGGCGAGGACGGCCCTGTAGAGGGCTGTTCGGAAGCTTTCCACGTGTCCCTCTGATTACCAGATGGCACAGTGGAGAGCAAGTAAGGGGGCCATCTCGAAACCGGAGATGGCCCAGGGTCAGTCGGGGTGCGAGGGATATGCTCTATGGGTAACCTTACACCCCGGCGTCTTAAGACCCGAGACGGCGTGCGGTTTTAGTCGGTGCAAGCCCGACATAACTGCCCCCGATGGCCGGCGGGGGGGTATCCGAAGGGATTTCCGCACGATAAAAAAAAAAAAAAAGGTAGTAAACTATCAAAATTAATATTAAGAGTAGATTTCACCAATGATAGGAACCACTATATATATATAATATATATATAATATATATATAATATATATATAATAAGAAACACTGACATTTTCTTTTTATATCACTTAGGTGACAGACAAGCACACTACCCACCTGATGGGAAGCGGTGACCGTGGTCTGTCATCTATAACAAATACATTAAAATCTATAAAGTATGTAACAAATATAGTAAGCGACGTTACAGTTCTCATGATTCAAAGTACGGGATTAAGTAAGCCTAATGAAGCTTGTATTATGTTCATCTCTTCCATTCCTTAATCATGGTTCCATTATTGTATATTAGTCGCCCTCAAATACTGCATGATTACAGTAGGGATGAGTTGCCGATGATCAGCGTCATTCAAAATCAAGAATTTAGGAGTAACCTTTAACAGAGATTTGACTTTTCGTGATCACATCATACGAATCATCCGAAACGATGCCTTCTTGAGAACACAGTTGGAAGGTAACGCAATCATCTAGGCTCCACACGAGTCTAAATATAGGCTTATGCTGGAACGCTTATGTACCCTTCTCAATTTATTCTGAGTATGGTGGGGTATAACGAACTAGGAGTCAGGAAAGATCTCGCAGTCACTTCGTATTTATTTAATGTACTTAAAGGGAGGATACATAATGCGGATATTTTAGGGCAGATGGATTTCTGTGTATCGGACAAGTACGTGTGGCGGCGACGACAGCGGTGGCTGCTGCTGGTGACGCGGGCCCGGGCAAACCTTTGCAGTAAGGCGCCTCTGATGCACACACTCCGCACGCTCAACCTTATTGCTAGGGAGACAGACCTATTCTGTTGTACTCGGAGTGAATTCACAAGGATGGCTTTATTTGTATTTTTTTTAGAATTTAGATAAGTATATTTGTATTTTTTAAATGTACACTATCGCATAGGGGTTCATCTTGTAAAGGTAGTAAGTGTGAAGGAAAGAAAGAAATAAATTATATTGTCTAGCCCGAATACAACAATCATGTCCGGGCCAGACCACTTGTCACTTATCTGGTGATTATTACTTAAAAAGTAGGTTATCAATATATTTCAAATAAATTTATACAATATTGTTAAGGTGGTTTGCATGCATTAATTAATAATATTCATTTTGATATAAAATGTAGCCATTTCTCAACTTCGGCAAAACACATCGAAAGTATCACTTGTCCCTCCCTGTGAATCATTTTTTCTGGATTCGCGTACAGAGGGCAGTGATAGTTCACCAGGAAAATAAGATTGAATTTTACATAGGTCGATTTTTTGGATTCAACTATCTAGCTATATAGAAAATTAATCGATTACTATGCATTATACACTGTTTTTATTAGTTTTAGCCGTTGAACTATATAATATATGCAGGAGGCGTAAAACTATTTTACTATTGGATGAAGTGATAGTATGACTACGAAAATATGTATATCCTCGTGGTTATAATGGTATGACCACGAGGAAACGGCGGATTTGTGTCCCTGTCTATCGAAAATTGTGAAACCTCTGTTATATTATCTTTACTATTATAACTTAATATTTCAATTAATTAATATTGTCTAGCCTGTTTATATTGGATATGTCGTAGTGAGTTCTTGACTTGAACTCATCAGAATTACCAGTAAGCAAACAACATACTTATTAGAACATTCTAATAAGTTCAAACTAGAAGGCTTTGAGTCAGAGAGAGCTTGAGCTTGAGAGAGAAAGTAGTCTTAGTGTAGTTCTAGTCCCTACTTTCCTACTCTATCAATATATCAGTTTATGCTATACTTGTAAAATTTGACTCAAAAACTACAGCATACCAGTGAATTTACGTAATATAAACTTCGACAAGATTTCAAATCGTCAAGATTATAAGCTATATACTATCTTACTAACAAGGGCTACAATAAAAAAGAACCATCATCAGCACCTCTGATGAAAAAGTAACCTTGATCCATTTCTCAAAAGTTCTTTGATAATTTGACAACCTTTTAAAAGGAAGAAAATTAAAAAGGCATCAATATTTTTTGTCACGAGTGTGCGATTTCAACGAAGTTCAAAAACTCTTAAGCTACGTCAATATTCCATTGGCATCTTAGCCAGGTTGTTTCAATCTGCCCCTAATATAATTCCGTCTTGAATGGATTTTGCTTGAGATGAAGCGATATAAATATAATCCTAAGAACTTTTCGCTTCTTATGATTAAATTGATATCTTAAAAGACTCTTAAAAGGTTAAGCAAAATGAAATCCTGCTCATATATAGTAAAGTACTGACGTAGTTACATCACTTTACTGACGATAACGGCGAAATTATCTTTTATTGTTCTCGTTCTTATTATATACTACGAAAGGAACAAGCACAATAAAACTTGTTAATTCCTTTGGTAGTATATTTGATGGAACCAATGGCAAGCGGAAAACATAATTCTCTGGTCGTGCCGGCCCGTTTGCCGTATCTTCAAAACTGGCAGGTTTGATAGTCCCTATCTCGATACTTTTAAATCTCTTTGCACGAAATTATTTTCGTTATTATTTAATTAAAAGGCAAGATATTGTGCAGCGATTTCTAGTATGATGACTTAAGATTGGTGCGAGCCACTTGAACGAGCGTTAATTAAATTTGAGAGGAGGACAGAGTGTCGTAGAAGCGATGAAATAATGCTCAACTTAATAATGCGGCCATCTGCCCTCACCTCTTCCACCACCCTCTCATAACCCAGTTGTCCCCTACACCTCCCAGATTAATGTTACACATGACTCAATGTCGTATAACGCAAAAGATGACAAACATGGGAAAAATGCGATTTTCAACGATCCGTTTGAAAAATTGTGAAAACACATCACGCCACCATCTCGGGCCTGTTTCTGCTAGGGCAATTGTAAGCTTTATTTCTCAGTGGTTTAGGCTATACGTATATGAGTCATTTAATCAGGAAAAAATAATTTTATATTTATAGATTATAATTAACGTGAAACTGGCGAAATGTGTGTGCTAGCACCTCTGCCTACCCCTTCGGGGATATAGGCGTGAGTTTATGTTATGTTATGTTATGTTAACGTGATAATGTAACTATGAGTTTTCATGAAAAAATGTTCTAGTATTACGTATCTATACTTAAAAAAGCGGGCTGGTACCGAGAGGCAATGTAGCTATTTATTTTGTTCCGGGAATTAAGCCAGCCCAATTTACCTCGTCTCTGCATTCGTACCGATTTGAATCAACGCCAGACCAATATTCAGCGGAGCGACAAATCAGCACTTCGATATTACCTCCATTTGAGCACCCACCTCAATATATGAAAATCTGATTTTTCATTGCTCCAGCGAAACGGCACGCGCGGTCCTCTGCTCGCGGAAATATTTAATATTTACAAAATCCGTAGGCTTTGTGTTGTAAAATTTTCAAAGCAAACTCAATTAAACGAATAACTGTAACTTCTTAATATGCCATTTTATCTACTTATCGCCTATAGGACGTGACGTTATAATGTTTTACACACATACGACGGTGATGCCTAATTTGTTACATATTTTCGTTTAGTTACGTTATTAGTTATATATTATAGCCATAAGTGAGCGCAAAGTGAGCGGACGTCGATATCGTTGTTGAAAATTTTACTGATACCTACGTTAAAATGGTTTTAAATAAATGTACGACCTGTAATAAAAATATAACACAAAAATCACCTGGACTTGAATGTAGCAGGTGTAAAAAGTATGTACATGCTACAGCAACCTGCGCTAAAATAACCAACAAACAACTAGCAGCTCTCCGTAACGCTGATGGTTTGGAGTGGAGCTGCGAGGAGTGCCAATGCAAAATATCTAAGCGGTCATCGTTCTTCGTGCCAGATGATTCCGAGAACGAAGAAATGGAGAATGCTGTGACGTTTGACTCTAAAAAACTGCTGCGAGACATCAGCCGTGAAATAAGGAAGGTGGTTAAGGACGAACTGGAAGAGTTAACTGCGTCTCTCAATTTTATGAATAGCCAAATTGCAGATATTGAAAACACGGTTAAGGAGCAAGCAAATGCGATCAAACTGCTAGCAAATAAAAACGCTGACCTGATTAGCAAAAATAAAAACCTGGAGCTCCGAATATCTGCAATGGAACAGCGGTCTCAGGAGATTGATCAGAGGCTTCTAGATTCAACTTTGGAAATAGCGGGTATTCCTGAAACGCCGAACGAAAATATCCTGGGTGTCGTAAAAGCAGTGGCAACTAAGCTGAAAGCAGACCTACAACAGCCTGTGAGTGTACGGCGTGTGTCCCGTCGCCGCAGGGACCAGCCGGGACCAATAGTGGTCGAGCTTCAATCAAAAAGGGACCGAGACCTATGGATATCTTCTGCAAAAAATATGGAGATCCTAACTGGAAACATCTTGCCGGACCTACCAAGTGAAGGGTCTACACGTCGCGTCTTTATTCGTGCTGCCCTCACCCACCATACTAAGACACTTCTATATAATGCCAAAAAGCGTCTAACAGGTACATATAAATACATATGGTGCAAAGAAGGAAAGGTGCTAGCGAAGAAAAATGATGATGCCGAACGCGCAATCTTAATCCGTTCCGAACTGGACATTGACTCGCTTCTAGAATCATAGGCCCCAAGGTACATACCTACTACTTTCTGTATACCCTAACTGTTCTAAGTTAAATTAATATCTATATTTATAACTATACCTACTATCTACATAATTTGCGAAGTCATGACAGATAGAATTATAGAAATCAATAACTGTATTAATATCAACTCATTTATTGACAATATTTCGACATCTGATATTAACCTATTCTGTATACATGTAAACATAAGATCAATAATTAAAAATTTCCCTAAGCTGCTCAGTGTAATAGACTCATCAAAAATAGAACTAGATTTAATTATTTTAACCGAAGTGGGTATATCCGATGAAGTATGTAATCTCTTTCAAATACCGGGCTACAGAATGCACACACAGCTAAGACAGCACAAAAAAGGAGGTGGAATAATAATATATGTTAGGAATCATCTCAAATTCACCACCCATCCCCTGACAACATATACTTTTGAAACAATAACAGGCACATTAATAACTACTAATAATAACCCTGTCACTGTGTGTGCAATCTATCGACCGCCTTCCACTAATAAAAACTTCTTTGTCACTGAACTGTCAAGACTCGTAAAGAAACACAGTAAGCCCACTGATATGTTAATAATTGGTGATACTAACATTAACCTAAAGACCTATTCGTCACTCCGGGACTCATACGCGGATATGCTCGCGGCACACGGGTTTCTATGTGGAATATCTGAATATACGCGTGTTGAAATACGTGCGAATAAAGTCACAAGGTCATGTATAGACCATATATTTGCTAATCTAAATAAATGGCATGCGTACACATCAGCAATCGACACTGTTCTAGCGGATCACAGCGCTATAGTGATCGCTTGCTGCGGTGAGGTACGGTCGCAACTACAGGATGTTGCCAAATCAAAAACATCTCGTCTGAACCGACTTGTATTAGAAAAGGAAATTCATAATATAGACTGGTCAGAAACGGAAATGATGAAATGTCCTACTCAAATATATGGGTATATAAAAAATAAGTTTGAAAGCGCTATTAGCGAGTCACGTCACACGGTAAATAAAATGACATCACCTAGGGTTAAGCACCCGTGGATCAATCAAAACATTTTAAATTTGTGTGATAACAGAGACCGATCATATAAGCAATGGAAATTAGACCCTACTAACAAATGTCTCAGATTACAGTACAACAGGCTACGCAATAAATGCCACAAGGTCCTTGAGTATCATCGAAATAAATACTATAAAAGTAACATTAACAACAACCAGTCTAACCCTAAAAAACTGTGGCAGCTGGTGAACTCCATTTGTGGAAGAGTGACCCCCACAGTTGACCAGGTGATTCTGAAGGCTTTCGGTGACCAGAATCTCTCCTCTTCGAATATTTCCAACAAATTTGCTGACGAATTTCAAAACTCAATTATAAACATATTACCCAGATGTAATAAACTGCTCCTTGATGATGACGACTACTCTAGTGATGGTGATGTAAGCATGTTAGTAACCAAAGCCACACCCCAAAAAATAGCTAAAATAATCAATAATTTAAACATTTATAAAGCTCCCGGCCACGACAAAATTCGAGTTTTAGACCTTAAGAAAATAAACCATAACATATCCACTGCTATTACGAATCTTATTAACTCCTGCATTGAGACCGGAAAATATCCTGACGAGTTAAAGCGTGGTTGTGTTCGTCCTATACACAAAAAGGGTAAATACGAAGACGTATCAAATTACAGGCCCATAACGCTTCTGTCAACCGTCAATAAGGTAGTAGAGAAGTATCTGAGTGAGCAGATACATGCTTTCTATAGTAAACATAATATAATAAGTAAAAATCAATTTGGTTTCCAACCAAATAAGAGTACCACCTTATTACTATCACGTTTCTCGGATGATATTAACGATGCCCTAAACGATAGAAAGCATGTGCTCGCTCTTTTTATTGATTTTTCGCGTGCTTTTGATACCCTAAATCACGACCGGCTTGTAAAGAAACTGAGTAACACAGGTGTGCGAGGCCCACTGCTAAAATTATGTGAAGATTATTTACGGAACAGGTCTTATTATGTCAACGTGAATGGAAACCACAGTAGAACCGTTCCGGCTAATGTGGGCACAGCGCAAGGATCGGTGCTTGGTCCACTTCATTTTATAGCATACGTAAATGATATGAACAATGTTCTTAAGCATTGCTCCTCATATCAGTACGCGGATGACACATGCCTACTTGTCGCGGATAGGGATGTTCCCTCGGCCCTCGCTAAGATGCAATCTGACTTTGATTACATCAATAAATGGTGTCACGATAATGGGCTGGTTCTCAATGCCGATAAAACTAAACTTGTCCATATACATTCTCCTCATAGTAAAATCCAGTACCCTAGAGTGTTAAGACTAACGGCCCACACACATTTATGCTTACACAAATACGATAACGGCTGTCACTGTCCTTCGATTAAAACGGTGGATACACATACATACCTAGGCTTAGTCATTGACCATAAATTCACCTGGCTGCCTCATATAAACCGAGTATGTGAAAAGCTAAGAGCTTTCTTGGCCAATTTGTACATAATTAAGAATAGGTTGCCACTTAAGGTCAAGCTCATGCTCTACAATGCCCTTGCTGACTCCATTATAGGGTATGGCATCTCCAGCTATGGTAGAACGTTCAAAACTCATCTTGATCAGATATTCCAACTACAAACTAGAATTTTGAAAAACGTAGTCCCACTCCGTATCAAAGAAAAATTCAAGGACAGCGACGTGAAATTATATAAGCACCTTGGAGTATTACCCGTCCACACAAGAGTTAAATATCATCTCCTCAAAGAAAATTTCTTTGATAACACCCTACGGACCGAAATATCACATAGGATACAAACACGTCAAATCACCAAAAAAAAACTCGAAACGATAAGAGCAGTGAATACCTACGGCGAGAGAACCACCAAATATCTGGTTCCCCGCCTATTGAACAGTTTGGATCCATCCTTTATTAATAATATGTCAGAAATCAACATGAAATCCAAATTACGCTCGCACTTTTTAAACAGCCTGTAGATGCACCGGCCCCGCCCCAAAACAAACTGGTTCCATGCGCTGCGCCGGTTGCGCAGCGATGACGCTGCCTGCCTGCCGCTTATATGTCTTATGACTGTGTACCTGCGTATGAGTGCCTAAATCTGTGGGTAGTTGTGAATCTTATTTCCTATAATCAGTATTGTATTGTCTAACTAAATGTTCGCTCACTTTCTTGTTTTATAGTATTTTATGTTATACCAGAATATCTCCTATTTATATTTAACTATAGTATTGTTATAAACATATAGGAAAAGTACAGCACTCCAGACAAGCTCAAGTAGCTTATGGTTTGCTTTCTATGTACGCAAATTGTATATTGTGAATGGTAATAATTAAAAAAAAAAAAAAAAAAAAAAAGTTTATTTATGAAGTATAAAAGTTTTTACAATGGGCACATGTTCTCGCGGGTTGGGGTGGAGGTGGCGGTGTCTCTCGACATCGCCAACGCCTTCAACACCCTACCCTGGAGCTGCGTTAGGGAGGCTCTCGCGTATCATGGAGTGCCTCCTTACCTCCGCCGCCTTGTCGAGGCATACCTATCCGAGAGGGCCATAGTTTACCCGAGCTGGCTAGGGCCAGGGCGGCGAGAAGTGTCGTGCGGTGTTCCGCAGGGGTTGGTCCTAGGGCCACTCCTGTGGAACATCGGATACGACTGGGTGCTGCGCGATCCGTTGCTCGAGGGTGTCAGCATAATTTGTTTTGCTGACGACACCCTTATTATGGTACGGGGAGCAACGTACCGAAGCGCGGCACTAAAGGCAACGGCAGGGGCTGCTCAAGTCGGGGGTCGAATACGGCGGCTGGGACTCGAGGTGGCTCTCCACAAATCCGAGGCTATGTGTTTTCACGGGCCTCGGAGGGGGCCACCTGCGGGAACCAGCATAACCGTAGGGGGCGTAAGCATCGGCATCGAGCCCATGATGAAGTACTTTGGGCTCTTACTCGATAGCCGATGGGACTTCGGACCTCATCTCCGAAGTCTGGTCCCGAAACTGACGGGGGCTGCTGCCGCGGTATCGCGGCTGATGCCCAACGTTAAGGGACCCAACGCCCCCACTAGGAGACTGTACCTGGGGATCGTGCGAAGCATGGCCCTGTACGCCCTGGCGGAGACTCTGGCGGCCCGCAACGTCGCTGTTCTAAACAGCCCGTTAAAAGCGATGGCCGGGACATGTATCCCGGCCATCGCCATGGGACCTGGAAGCGAGAGCCCTTGCGTTGATGTATCAGTGGCGCAAGGAGGCGCTGGAGCGGGGCCTTATGCTGGAGCGGGGCCTTATGCTGGAGCCCGAGAAATCAGGGCTCAGCGGTCCCAGCTCCGCCGGGAACGCATGGAAACATGGAGGGTGCGACTTGAGCATCCAAGGTGGGGTGAATCCACCATTACGGCGATGACCTCTCCTACCGGATGTGCTTGATATTTACCGGACACGGGTGCTACGGTAAGTATGTATGGCGCATCCATCGAGAGACAACGCCGCAGTGCCAACACTACGAGGATATTGGCGAAGACACGGCACTCCACACGTTGGTGGAGTGCGGCTCACACATGGCCGGTTTTTTAACACCTATGTCAAAGATATACATTTAATTTACTTACGCCAAAAGGTACAAATCAGGCCTGCGCCGGAGGGGAGCCGAAGCCGGGAGGCCGGCCTTCCGCCTCCAGTTCACAGCGGGATGCGGAGATGGGGGTTCCATAATGGATCCTCAACTCCGCATCCTGCAGGTGAACGTTGGCCACGGTGCCCATGCTCAGGACCTTCTGCTCCAGAGCATGGCACAGTGGGCCATAGATGTCGACGCTGTCGCCGACCCATACACCCACCGGTTCCCCGGGCCTACCTGGGAAACCGCGCTGGATGGGTCGGCGGCACTGGTGCACAACCCTGCCGCCGGCAGCCCCCCTCTTGCCGTCTTTGCAAGGGGACCCGGCTGCGTGGCGGCGGCGGTTGGCGATATAGTGGTCGGCGTGAGATATAAGCATATCACGCCGAACCAAGACCAAGCTGCATTTGAGCAATGGCTCCGTCAGCTGGCCGTCGTCGTCAATGCCTGCCAGCCCCGTCCGGTCCTTGTGCTCGGGGACTTCAACGCCTGGTCGTATGCCTGGGGTTCCCGACACGATAGGGGCGCGACGGGGCATAGAGGCAGGGCACTGGTGGACTGGGCCGAACGACTCGGCCTAGTCCTCCTAAATCGGGGAGCCGTGGACACGTTCGTGACCTCGAGGGCTAGCTCCATCGTGGACCTATCGTTCGCGAACCGTTGGCGCGATGTGTTCAGGGCTGGCGCGTCGTTTTGGGGGAGGACACAAGTTCGAATCACCGATACATTCGACGCGCCGGCTGCACCGGCTCCACCCGAGCCACGTTGGGCGCTTAAGCGACTTGATCGGGAGCTCCTCCTGGAAGCCGCCATCGTACAGGCCTGGGCCCCTGCGCCGGACAGGCCTGTCAGCATAGACGATGAGGCGGAGTGGTTCCGGGAGGCCATGACCCGTATCTGTGACGCGGCGATGCCTAAGGCTCCGCCCAATAATCCGAGGGGTCAGGTCTACTGGTGGTCGTTGGAGATCGCGCAGCTCAGACGGGCCTGCGTGATCACGCACCGCCGGTGGGCCCGATTCCGTAGTAGGCGTCGCCGCCCCGCAGATGCGGAGGCCCGAGAGGCGGAGTTGTACGAGGGATACAGGGAGGCCAGAGGAGCCCTCCGAGCGGAAATAAGGTGGGCCAAACAGGCCGCCTTAAGCGAGCTGCTGGAGACGCTGGAGCGGGACCCTTGGATAGTGAGGGGCAAGCTGCGCCCCAAGGCCGGTCGGAGGAGTTGTTGGCTCCCTGTTCCCAGATGACTCCGTCTCGGTCGCCCATGGCACCCGACGTGAATGACGACGACGTGCCCGAGGTCACTTGGGTAGAACTAGAGCTGGCGGTGAGAAGGCCCATAGTGTTTCTCGACGAGGTGTGCAAGCTCTTTGAAAGAGTAATTGCGAAGCGCCTCGTCGAGCACCTCTCAAGAGTGGGGCCGGACCTGGCGGATGGCCAATAAGGCTTCCGCCAGAGGCCCTCCACCGTGGATGCCATCATGCGCGTGAGGACTCTGGCGGAGGATGCAGTAGCCCGGGGTGAGGTGATGTTGGCGGTGTCCCTGGACATCGCCAACGCGTTCATCACCTTGCCCTGGAGTTGCATTAGGGAGGCGCTCGTGTATCACGAAGTGCCTCTCTACCTCCGCCGCATAGTCGGGGCGTATTTGACGGAGAGAGCCGTCATCTACTCAACCGTGACCGGTCTCGGTCGGCGTGAAATGTCGTGCGGTGTTCCACAGGGATCGGTCCTGGGGCCGCTCCTGTGGAACATCGGATACGACTGGGTGCTTCGCGGTGAGGTCGTAGGCGGTGCCGCCGTCACGTGCTACGCGGACGACACGCTCGTGACGGCGTGCGGGAGTTGCCCCGCACGCCGTCACGAGCGTGTGTGTGAAGCGACCCTAAAGGCCACGACCGCGGTTGCCCAAGTCGTTGAGCGGATCCGGCGGCTGGGTCTCGAGGTGGCTCTGCATAAAACCGAGGCCCTGTTCTTTCATGGGCCTCGGAGCAAACCACCCGAGGGATCCAGTCTCATCGTGGGAGGAAATCGCATCGACATAACCGCCCCCGCTGGCCGCCGGAGGGATATCGGAAGGGATTTCCGCACGAAAAATAAAAAAGTACTACAACCCCCCCGGTGGCCCTGCACGATAGAGGCGTACAGGATCATCAGGAGGATCACCATCGAGAGCCAAACAACCCAATTCCTCACGGGGCACGGTGAGTTCGCCGAATACTTGACTCGCTTCAAGTGTAAGGCGGATCCATCGTGTGCCTGTGAGCCTGGGGTCTCGGAATCGGTGGCTCACCTCCTGATGGACTGCCCAATCCATGCCAAGGATAGGCTGGACTTGGAAATCGCCACAGGCGTTAAATTGGATACACACGGCATCACACAACTCATGACACAACATACAAAGGTTACAATCAAATATGCCAAGAAAATAGTGAGTATAACCAATGTTCGAAACAGGGTGTAATAAATTAAGCTAGCGCTTTATGCTGGGCATAATGTTGCCTAGCCTAAGATCGTACAAGAATATAAAAATTGTAACGCTAAATAAAACTGTAAAATAAAATAAAGCTTAGAAAGAATAAAAATTGTAATAACGTGTAGATAGCTTGCTAATACATTTAATAATAAAGAAAAAGGAATAAATAGAATAGTGTAGCTTAGGTACACGAATTCCCATATCCCTGCAGAGAATGAAAGGTTGAATGAAAGTGCGAGAAGAATACATGCGAGAACTAGTATGCCTAAGAGACTCGGAATGAAAGAGGAAAGCATAGGATTAAATTAGGAAGCGTTTAATTAAACAAGTTGAATTCCTGAGACGAGCTCAGCCGAATACAAGGGATTTTCTTTTATTTTATCTTTGAGCGATTTCTTCTTTATCTTGCAATGGTTCACCCCAGCACGAATCTATTACCGAAAACAGCAACTTGATAGCTCATCTCCTTCATACCCAAAACCGTGACAGAAAATTGACGACGTCGACGACAACTCGATAGCAATAGGGCTTTTCTAAAGAAAATCCCTAAAAATGTGAAAATAGGCCCCGCTCCATAGCGGGGGTAGGTACAAAAAAAAATTTCATATTTAGAGTTATTTACATACACACTATTACTTTAACATATTTTATTTAAATTAAGTAATGTAATAACTAACATTTGCTTTAGCTAAATTTTAAATTAACTAAATCTGTGTAAATAGTACTTCAGATCTATCGTTTATAATATTTCTTGCTTCGGGAAAAAAGGGTAGTATATTGATCCAGGTATCCAAACTAAGTGTTAGGATAGTTGCCTGCAATTTGAATATATTTTCAGTAATATCCAGCAGTATCTGCGTTATCAGCGGATGCACGATAATATCGCTTTGTCGAAAGGGCAATAAGAATACTATTTAGAAATTATTAAAAGTATTTATAACGGATTCTATCGCGATTTATTTGGTGTTATTTTATTATTCACACTGATTCCGACGTTTCTATTGTTTATCAGCAGCCATCGCAATAGAATCCGTTTTATTTAAATGTGTAAAATTCGCGTAAAGCGTAAAGTATCATGTAGAAGACTACTTGATCAAATAGTTATAGCCTCACCTTCAAGCGAGCGACTTCAAGTAGTATCCACAATACTTGCACGTTTATTTAGCTTAGTCGAGAAGTTAAAAATAATAGTAAAAAAATAAAAAAATTACCTACTGTAGAATTTAAGTCACCTTAGTATCTGCTCTATAAGAGAAACTGTGTGCGATGCCTCTGTGCATGCCTTGCAGAATGCCGAACACGTCGCCAGGACCAAGACTCTCGTGTGTGATCTCAGTAAAATCTGCACGGACTGAGACCACCGACACTGTACCGGTAGCCACCCAGAACATTTTTGCTTCGCTATCACCAGCCACCACGATGTAGTTCCCTATAGAGTTTTAAAGGAATTAGAATGTTAACATAAAAATAACAGAAATTGAAAAAAGTTTCCTAAAATACATAAGAGTAATATATTTTAATACCACAGCTTTTTAAACAGTTTAACTTTCTAATTCCTTGCACGGGGCTCCGATTCTAAGTATTGATATATTTAACATGACTCATATTGAAAATTTCAATTCTTTAGTTCATCGGGAACATCAAAATCAAGAAATAGTAAGTGAGACAAAATATAGTAAAAGCTACTTAAACGTAGAAACGATTAGGACGAGAACTTTCTCAATAAAACCATGGTTTTTAGTGAAAATATTCATAGTTAGGGATATATCAATTAATCATAGGCGTAATTTAAAAGGGTGTCCATACCCTTTTAAATATAACACAATAATATGAACAAAGCATACAAAGAATTATTAATTCAAATATAAAAGTAAGTTTTGAACTGAAGGAAAAGTTTTTAGTGAACGTTTTAAAAAGACTGAAGTCTTTTTAAAACGTCTAAAAACCTTTCAACATTATATATTTTACGTGTACTCGTACATTTATTAAGAAAACTCTTTTCTTATTTTAATAGTAGCATTATATTTGGATAAATGGGCATGAACATATGCAAGGCATGGTTTAGCACAGCTGTAATTACCGATATTGAAGAAACTGAGTCAAATTAATAGGCAAAATCTAAAACGAAAGCCTGATGTAAATTCTAAAATCTGTAAACCATAAAATGACTGTATAAATCTATAGTAATATATACCTAAATCAATGATAGAAATGGTATAGAGGAAATATAAATACAATTTCCAGTTTGAGAGATTTCCGTTGGCGAACCTAATGCAGGTTAACTTCCTATATCTTAGGACTAGACAATTAGGCCAAGATGAAAATTAATCAATAATGATACCAAAAAATCTGATCTGAGACCTAAAACTTCAAATCTTTAGAAATGAGTCAGGCTCATTAATTTTTGTCATTACGAACAATAGATCTCAATAGCATATTAATGAAAATGGATTCTTAATAATAACGAATAAGAATAATAATATAGGTATTCCAGTTTTATTTCAACTTACCCGGGAAGAAAATAGTGTAATCAAGTGCGACAGTTAATTGTCGGAGGAAGATTTCTCCGGTGTCGGCAAATATATAGCAGTTTCGTAAATGGTGGCCGAACATCTCAGTCATCAGGTCGCAACGACGTACATACGGCGTTTGAGACAGTAAAGCTGGCAGCTATTGTGAATAATAACTTACATTAATTCTTAGCTTCAGTTATTACCCCATTATCTTTACTTCTCACGATTTTAAACCGGAAGGGCTAGGCAGATGTATATTAACACCCATATTTGGTCAGCTATTTTTCGTTCGTGAGAGACCTGCCATTCTACGTTTTTCTTCGTTATTCTTTAGCTTAGAAAATGGAATAGAGAGCTTCAAATAGATCGCAAGTGACAATTTTAGAATCGTTTATGTATTAGCCACATTTAAGAATCGTTTAGCTCGAGTCCTCGCTCGCGTCGCACTGATGACACTCAGGCGTTGCCTCCTTTCTGGTCCGATGCAGGTGGTCCCCGAAGCTCCCCTTAGCGAAAACCACCTGCGTCAGTCGGTACGAGAGGCTTCCGTGTTGTCTCTCTAGCCAATCCTCCATGATGGGTCTTACCGCCGCTAAGAACAGGAATTCACTACCCAAACACGCGTCTCCGACTTTCTACGATTCCGGGTTCTTTAAGCGGGGTGTGAAAAAGCATCTGTCGAGGTAGGTAAAATGGTGGTCTGTACCTTCTGGACTTCACCTTAACTTCTAACCCTCAAGCGAGGTGCAGTCAATTAAGTGACTAAATATAAAAAAACATAACAGCTTGTTGTGTTCTACCGTTAGAATGTTTGTTTGCTACCTAAGCAGGTAAAAGAAATACTGAAGTCGTTGATATGAAATGCCGTAAATTGGTACATCAAATGCTTCGAAACGGCGAGTGTGTTCCTTCTTCATTATAAGATCTACCGGTTAGGCTAATTGACCTTATATAGCAGGCCAGTGGCACGCATATGGTTGCGATGACATGCTCTATTTTAGGGTGTACAACGATGGAAAAAATATATGTCAGCCACAAATACTGAAGAACAAATTTTGTAGGAGCCTGGCCCTTATACACACTGACCGTTTTTATAATTTGCAAAGCTACTATAGGAATTTATTTTTCTCGTATAAAATCACTTATAGACACTAAGGTGAAAATATGTTCTAGTTACTTATTTTCAGACGTTATTGAAACTCTTTCAAAAACTACCTACCTGCCGTCCGCGATCTGTTACCCAAAGTTGTTTAATATACTTCCAGAACTTCTTTAATTGGTAATCTATAACAATTAGAAAAGAAACAGGACGTTAACAAGAACTTGATTTATTCATTAGTAGATGTTGTATTGGATCCCTTGTGTTAAAGATAGGTAGGATAGAAGCCCAAGTAGGTTACCTAAAGTTCTTAAGCTATGTAATTTTCAATTCAATTTTTAAAAATGGCAACTGAAGTCGACGTATGTGTCGACAATTCTGCCAATGTCAGACGTGCAGTGGAGTTTTTGTGGCCTGCTTATAAATTTTGATGGACTGAATGTGAGCATTGCAGAGTGACCATAAAATACTGAAACACACACAAATAACAAACACATATATATACATATAGACACACATAAATGGTTAGAACATGTCCAAATACCACAACAAAGTTAAGACGAATAGAGGTTGTCATAATCTGATGGCGTTGCACCGAATAAAGGCAATCAACAGCCTGAAAAGTTCTGGAGAAAACTGGGTCAACAGAGAAGCAAAATTCATAGGAGTGGGTATATTAAGATCAATTAAGCAAGTGTATAAGTCAGGATCCAAATTATTTATGGGACAGTTGAAAAAAATATGGTCTAAGGAGCCCTCATCCAGGCCACACTCACACAGGGAGGAATCTCGTACGCGTATTTTTTGCAAGAACACTGGGGAGCAGCAAAAGCCCACCCGAAGTCTACAGACTACAGATATAACACTCTTGGGAACTTTTTTGTATCTATAGAACCAAGGCTTTGGGGTTATGTCTGGTTGAACCGCATAGTAAAATTTACCTTTGATCTTGCTGCTATTGGACCAATCGGCTTGCCATGATCTCTCAAGGTGGACTTGGGGTAGACTTAGGAGATCATATCCTTGGTGAGTGAGGTGCTTAAGATCTGACGATGGAGCACTGATGGCATTTTTGGCTAGAGCATCTGCACACTCATTACCTCTAATACCACTGTGGCTTGGTATCCAGACCAACTGAACTGTCTTTCGCCTATTAAAACATGTGAACAGAGAGTTTTTAATTTCCAATAAGAGGGAGCCATGTAATCTGTTGCGGAAAGGGTTTTGCTGGAGAGCCTTGAGGCAACTTAAAGAGTCAGTGAATATTACACTATGTGCAATATTATGAGCTTCTATAAACAGACATGCTTCTAGTACTGCAACACACTCTCCCGTGAACACTGAGGATTCCTTGGGACACCTAAACTTTAAGACTATATTGAAGTTTTGATAATAAACTGCCGCTCCAGTATAGCTATCGTTTGACAGTTTTGAGGCATCAGTGTAAAATCTGTGATGCCCACTCCAACGTTCTGAAATTAGTGCATTAAAAGCTGAATCTGCTGAAGGTGAGCTTTTGGTTATACCAGTGTCAAGGCATATATCTGGTGTGAAGCACAAAACTTCAAATTTAAAATTAAAGAGGGGAAGTCTGTCAAATTGAACTACCGGATATTCTAGATTTTGGACCGACCTGAAGGTTTGGAGTATTAGAGGAATTTCTTTACAGTTCCAGTAGTTAGAGGTATTACATACATGGCTTAAAATGCTTAATTTTTGTAGTAGGATGTGTGACTTTTTGTTGATAGTGCGGTATATGAAGCGAGAAGCCAGATATTGTCGTCTTAGGGCCAAAGGTGGGTCTGCACATTCGACTTGCAAAGCATTGACCGGGGTGGACTTCATGCAGCCGGAGATGACCCGAAGGCAGTTAGCCTGGAACCTGTCCAGTCTCGCCAGTGCACCTTTGTTGCATGGGACTAGTAGGAATAAGCCATAATCCATGATGCTGCGAATGAGAGCATTGTACACCAGCTTCATTGTGAATGGATGTGCTCCCCACCAGACTCCAGCAAGGGCTTTTAGGATGGGAAAGGTACGTTCACACTTTTTAACTAAATAGTTAAGGTGACAAAGGCCGGTCAGTTTTGAGTCCAAGCAGACACCTAGGAATCTAGTATTACTGACGACTGGGATGGCAAGATCCTGAATACGTACTTGGACATTAGGTATAACTCTTTTGCGTGAGAATATAACCACTGAGCTCTTAGATGGCGCCAAGCTTAGACCATGATCCTGTAGCCACTGGTTCAGGGAATTCAAGGAGATGGAGATTGATGTCGCGGCATCTTCGATGGAATCATTCGTGACATATAGGGCCAAGTCATCAGCATATTGCAAGATCTGGCAATTGATGTTTAAGGATGAGCTAATGTCAGCAGAATATATGTTGTACAGCAGGGGGCTAAGCACGGACCCTTGAGGAAGCCCTCTCCATACCCTTCGCTGACCAAACTCCTCCCCCCGAACCCTCAGGACCAGTAAGCGATGCATAAAGATTTGGCATATGCATTGAACCATCCTCGCCGGTATACTCAGCTGTAGCAATTTATGCCTGAGAATAGGGAGAATGACACTGTCATATGCTGAGGATATGTCCAGAAATGACGCCACGACAGATTGGTTCCGGGACAGGGCAATCCGGATATCAGTTACCAGTACCGCAACACTATCCATTGTACTGAGACCCTTCCTAAACCCAAACTGTGTGCTCGGTAGGAGGTCTCTAGACTCAACGATCCATTCCAGTCGGTTTTTTAAAAGATGTTCCAGAATTTTAACCATAACAGATGACAGTGCAATTGGTCTGAAGCTATTAGGGTCATCTGCATGTTTGCCAGGCTTCAAAATGGGAATAATAATATGAGTCTTCCACTGATTTGGAATCCAGCCATGTTTGTAACAATAATTCATTATATTTAACAGGTAGCTCTTTGCAGCTTTACCAGAGTGGGTGAAGAAGGAATAGGGGAGTCCATCAATACCGGGTGTTGAGTCCTGGACATAGTTAAGTACCATGTCCAGCTCCTCGCTAGAGAATGGTATGTCATATGGGTCAGCTGATAGAACCACCTGTGATAGTTGGCTTTCCGCTATGGAAGGAACATAGGGAGGAGCTATCTTGGCTAAAAACAGCTCAGCAGTCTCACAAGATATAGGAGAAGACAGAGCAGGAGTACAACCAGAACGAAAGCTATTTATCTTCCTCCACACAACCGAAGACGGGGTGGAGGGAGACAGGGAAGAGCAGAATGTTTTCCATCCAGTGCGTTTCTTTCGTCGGAGCAGTCTCCTCGATTTTGCAAAAATATGTTTGTAATTTAATAAATTTTCTATGGTCATGTCAGCATTGTATCTCTTCTCCGCCTCCCTCCTATCTCTGATACTTCTAGTGCAATCTTGGTCCCACCACGGAGGTGAAGGGATTTTACCCCTAGCACTATTTTTAATGGGGAAGGACAATTCTGCACACTCGTTAATAGTGCTTGTAAGACTATCCACCCAGCTCTGGGCATTGCAGTGACTAAAATAGTCTGAATTTTGTGTGTTATTGTTTGGAAGGTATTGAATTTTATCTTCCAACAGAGCTGAATATTTTGGCCAATCTGGGTTGGTCAAGTTAAATTTTAATAGAGGAGGAGGGCTTCTTACCAAATAAGTTCTATCTGTTAGTGTAGTGCAAATTGGATAGTGATCACTGCCGTGCGCCAAAGCTGTGCAGTGCCATTGAGCAGATGCAGCAATATCAAGGGTGCAGAATGTCAGATCAACGCAGCTTTTACGTTGACCAGGCATAGGTTTTCGGGTAGGGCAACCATTGTTTAAAATGCACAAATTGAGATCGTCTAGGATTGCTACCAAGCCTACCCCAGCTGCATCACAAAGATCTGACCCCCACCTAAAGTGATGGGAGTTGAAATCTCCCATTACAAGGAAGGGACTCTCAAAGTTCTCAAATAAGTTCCTGAGTACTGGTAGGAGGTTTGGATGCGGGCGAGCAATATAAATAGAAACTATAGTAAGGTCTTCTACCTTTATGGCTACTATGCTAATATCCCGCACAGGTGCAACCACTGGCAGGGACCTAAAGGGAATTTTGTTGTTTACAAGGAGGGCACACCCTCCGTAGCCATCAGGTCTATCACATCTCAGAATATTATATTGAGGAATTCGGAAGTTTAGACTTGGTTTTAGCCAAGTCTCAGCTATGCTACAAGCTAGAGGTTTATGTTTGTTTAGGAGGAAAATGAGGTCGTGCTTCTTATGAGTCACGCTCCTCACGTTCCATTGAAGAAACAATTGGTTTGGGGCCATTTTTAATGTTAGCTAAAAGAGCTATGAGTTTTTCGGCAACGTTGGACGGTAGGTTAGAGCTATTGGGAGATATTAATGTAGTCAAAAGTTGTAGTAATATATCAACGATGGAAGAGGTGTTGTCAGGGAGGTGGGTAGGGGAGTTAACCATAGCGCAGCCATTCGGCTGTGAAGATTGAGGGGAGCCAATAATTTGTTGGTGGGAAACTTTATCGTACGAGGGGGAGGGTGCAGACTGAGATTTTGGTTTAAGGAATACCGTTTTACGGTATGATGTTGAAGAAGCTCCTTTAGCTGCCTCAGCATAGCTTCGAGAGACCTGAGGAACCGTTTTGCTAGCTTCAGTGTACGATATTACTCTTTCGGCCATCGCCGTCTTAATGGCCCTCTGTCTACCATACTCCGGGCACACCTTACTATTAGCAAAGTGGTTTCCCGAGCATAATATACAGAAAGCATCTTGTTCTGATATAGAGCACCCATTACCGGGGTGATCATGACCACATTTAAGGCAGCGAGGCTTGGACCTGCAGATACCCTCTACATGACCAAACCTGCAGCACTTACGGCATTGAATGGTGGGGTAAATATATTGTTCTACAGGTAAGGACGTATAGCAGCAATATACCCTATTTGGGAGAGTTTGTCCATCAAAAGTTAGGATGCAAGTTTCAGTGGGCTTCCATTCTTGGATTCCATCTCTCACAACTTTGCGATTAATTCTTCTAACCTTGAGGACTCGGCCGCAGCCTGGGGGAACAGTTATATAAGATTTAGCTTCATCTTCTGTCATGTCAACGGGTACCCCACTAACTACTCCCATACGTGTGACGTTGAAAGAGGGAATAGAAGCAGTATAACTATTTTTAACTAGAGTGGGATTGGCTATGAAAGCATTGGCATCCTGGTGGGAAGCAAACTCAACTGATATGCGGTTCCTCCCAACCCTTTTAACGCCAGCCTTAGAGACGTTACAGATATTATTTTTAAGAAGGAATAGACCAAAAGTGACAGGGTGGAGAGTTGCTCCAGAGGAGGGTTGAGGTTCAACACGGGAAACGTGGACTATATAAGGAGCCTTGTCGTTTGCGTTATATTTTTCACGAGCAATCTGGCTTTTAGGCTGCTTTGGGGGTCGATTAGGGACGGGGGTGGTTTCTACCTCCCCTGGCCGTTTGCGAGATGTTAAGGCTGGGGTTTCTGCAACTCAGTTTGCTACAGTAGCCTGTAGGAAACTGAGTCAGTGTATCAGCATTAGGCATAGTCTCATTTATAAAGGAAGGAGAGGCAGAAAACGAAGGGGTGGGAGGGCATTGCAGATCAGGAGTAGAAAAAGTGGGTGTGCAAGGGCGTTGGATATCAGGAGGGTCCGGCGGTTTTTCTTTATCCATTGTTATAATTCATAGGTTATAAACAATAGGGATTAATTAAAGTACGGCACAATACCTGATACCAGTTAGTTAGGACGACACACACAGTAAATATAGTATCCAGTCACAGTAGAATGTCACTATTGTCACAAAAAACACAAAATCACCAAAATATTCTAGGCACACGTGACGCTCAATCACACGCTGTCTTAAGCTATGTAGTCAGAGGTGGAATTTGGTAGTCCAGTGAGTGTTTTAACCTTTGGACAGATGACGTATTGCAAACGTATATAAATATCATTATTCCTAAGAACACCTTATTTTACATAACGTACTTGTAAAATAATTGAAGAGAAGAATTGTTTGAGATATTACATTCTGGAAGTTGTTTACTATATAAATGCAACTTACCTGACAATCCTTGATTCTTCAACATGTCAATAAGCTCTTGTGTAACTTTCTCGTAAGCTGTCAGTGCATACTTAGTAGCATATGCCAACTGTATTGAAGTAGCAACTACTATAGCAGCCAACATTTTACCGCATACGAGTGTGATTCCCAAGATTGTCATGGGTATGATATCGTCAATGAGAAACTCGTCTGACCCTGTCGTGGTCAGTTGAGCGACGACCACGTAAAAGGAAGTGACGTAATCCCATTGACGATGAGGCGACTCCCTGTAAAATAAATTCTAAAGCTTAACAAAAATAAAAACAACCAAATATATACCACAGAAGTAACGACACAATAGTAAAATATATTACTATTTATAACTAGTTCCAAACTAATTCCCCACATTCAACTTCTTGCTGTAAAAACTATGAAGTTTTTAATATTCCTTTCAGTGAAGTTGGTACATAATAGTTGTTTGTAGATGTCAGTAGAACAGTTCTAGGTTTCATAATATCTACCTACATCGTTGGACAGTGTGGATATACGTGGGACACTCAGAAAGTTTTGCGAAAATAAAAAAAAGTGTTCTATAGGTAAATATTTTTTTAATAAACCTTTTCAAAGTACTCTCCACCAGCCTCTATACAAAGTTTCATGCCTTTGAACCAGTTTTCACAACACTTTTTCCAATCCGCCGCAGATACCTCGTTTACAGCCTGCTCAAACGTTGACAGCGCATCTTCCGGCGACGAAAATTGTATCCCTTTGAGCTGATTTTTTATTTTCGGGAATAAAAAGAAATCGCACGGTGCAAGGTCAGGGCTGTAAGGAGGGTGAGAGGGGAGGGTCAGGAGTTTAACCGGAGTGCTGTCCAGGAAGTCCCTCGTTTTAAGCGCGGTGTGTGCGGGCGCGTTGTCATGGTGGAGTAGTATCCCGCGGAGCCCTGTGTTTGGTCGCTTGTAGCTCACTACAGAGAAAACTTCTGCCAAGCATTTGGTAGTGTACCATTCAGCGTTGATGCTTCTTTGATTTCGTAAAGGGATTGATAACAAGTAGCCAGACAAATTGAAAAAACTCGCGATCAAAATCTTCCCTCCGCTTCTAGATCGCTTCACTTTGGTAGGTGTTGATTCGTTTTGAAACACCCAAACCGTCGACTGGCGTTTTGTTTCTGGATCATACTGATAAATCCACGACTCATCACCTGTAATGATGTCATAAACACGCCGAGACGCGCCTGCTTCAAACTTGTTTATCATATCACGGAATCTCGTGAAGGCTTCCCGATCCAATCTGAAGAATGTGCTGAATCTCTTGATATGTGACTCGTCTATTATCTTGGATTAAATTTTTCACTGCTAGCACGTTTTCTTCCGTAACAGCCGTCAAAGGGCGACCACTTCTTTCTTCATCCTCCAAAGTCAGTCGACCGCGCTTGAATTCGTTATACCAACGATACACGGTCGCCTTGGAAGGGCCTTCATCCATGAATGCCATTTGAAGTCTATCGTACGATTCGTCTGGTTTCAGGCGACACTTGAAATCGTAGAAAATCATAGCGCGAAAATGTTCCCGACGCAGATCCATTTTTCAATGAGACACAATAATTGAAATTATCTTGCAAAAAATGCAGAGAGAAATTTTGAAATTGGAACGTACTTATTTTTACTCATAAATAATCATATTTTAGAAATAGATTATAACTGACCAGTCTCTCATATATAAAAACTTTTTTTCGCAATACTTTCTGAGTGGCCTGGTATTCCAAAGCCATGACTTTCATTTCAGCAATGGCATAGAGTCAGCCATGAATATGGTGAAAGCTATCTTTTGTTAAATTAGAATTTAAACATCTATTCTACATTAGGACGTATCATACTAACGAATCAACGAGATGCATCTTGAGCATCCGTATGTAGCTGATGGGTATGTAGCCAATCATTGCGATGAGCCACAAACAAGCAAATGAATGGATCATCAATATCACCACTACGACCGTCATGACGACCTATGAAAGTATTTACAATACAAGTAAGAGCTTAGAAAATATTTTTGAACACCATACTCATCTGTAGAAAGGTCTTTGCCAAAGATATGTGCGTATAATATTACATGGGCGTTCTCGTAGTCCTTTGGAATAGATCAAGGTGAGGTAATTGTCGAATGATAATAGTTGAAAGAGTTAACTTGATATCGGCATGTAATGGTAGGTATACTTCATAAATGCAGTTTTGTCGACTACTTACAACATAAATAGTTACAACACAATACTAATTTGCCATAATCAATAATATTTCTTTCTTAATTTATTTGGTTTAGAAAGGCTATTTTTATACAAAAATCTTAAGTTCAATAAGGATTTAGAAATTAAAAATATGAAGTACCTGTAACGACGTCAAGTTGTTTGTAAGTTCTTTGGATGTTGTTTTATAGAACTCATATAAATACTTGAGTCTGTATAATTTATGAGCTCGTAAATAGTGTATAGCACGAGTACTATTTCTGAAATATATACACTTATAAATAGACAAGATCAAACTAAACTTAATATTTTGACTCGAGAAGTAACTGGAGGATAAGGAAGGAGATGGTGCTCAAGTCGATAAATTTTTTAAGTAAGGATATTATTGTGTATACATAAGCTTCATCTTTGCCAAATTATTAATTATCTTTTAAATCATTCCACAATTAGCATACCAATTAATAAACAATAAAAATCATTGCATGAGGTCAACGTAGTTAAGCTTTGGAAGAGCCACGTTACTGTATAAGCTATAAGGCACCGTCCTTATTTAAATTTATTTATTTATTTGTTCTAGCCTAGCTACCTATCACATATATTATCATAGTTTTTACATTTTATTACCTGACTTGTAATGTATATAGGTATAAACTGTGAAAAACGTTAACCTAAAAATAAGTTGAAAATCAATAAACTATATAGGCGTGAATATAAAAATATGATGAGACAATTTCAGCAGAACCATGCATAACGAATGGGTGTGGAGTATTGAGAAATGATTTGTAGAAGTGTGCTTTAATAAACAAAAAAGCGGCACGTTGTACATATACCCAATTCGTTGATCCGATATTTTACAACATGAAAATTTGTCAAAAAATTTCAGTGCCACGTTACTTGACTGAGGACGAGACATAGCTATTCGACGATAACGTGATCACAAGAACTTAAAATTAAATACGAATTGAAGAAGGAAGATTTTTCAGTGGAATAACAATGCTGTTTTCATGACTTACGTACCTATAGCCGTAATATAGAATGAGTTGTTAACTAGTAACGATTAATTGAGAGACGTCTTCATAACCACTTCATGTATCATAGCAGAGGTAGTGTGTGTAAAAATAGCAATCAAAGAAAAGGACTCACGGAAGAAAAAAGCCGATAAGTTCTAATGGGAAATTAGCTAGAAGGTCGCTCCAAATCCATAACTTGTGCTTAAAGTATCTACGTCGACATTTTGGTCCGTCTATGATCATGTCTCCGTGCCTACTTATGTATCCCTGAAGAAAAGTAGATAAGTAATATTTACAGCTGCTGACCATTATCGATACTCGGTTATCGATTAGTTTACTTATGTATACACGAGAAATGTAAAAGACATGCTAAAAAGTGCATATTATAGAAATCTTGTACCTAGGTAATACGAAGTAACTATAATAACTGGGATTTAGGTAAGACACATTCACTTTTTCAGTTTCGGTAGATACTATGATTTTTTGAAGTGAAATCTTCTTACGGCGTTGTTCACTTTTTTTGTAATGGGTAAAAAAGGTTAAACTCGCGTCAGTAAACACGTGACCTGGGCGTAAGACAACAAATAGAATAGTAGCGCTATTTTCACACTGTACTTAATAACCTTGGTGGCGCGTTCGTCTAATGAGTGGTCGTTGATAAATAAAGGAATTAGTTTTTTTTTTTTTTACTTAGGACACGTCAATTTGACTTCACCTCGCCTGATGGTAAGCTGAAGGTAAAGTCTCAGGAAAGAGGGTCACCATTACATACACGTACCATGTTAACAATAGTGGCACTCAGCTTAACGGCCTCATCAGAAGAGGATTGTCGTCGCAGCACCGCGTGGCACCCACCGGTCCCACTAGTGCTGCGACCACAATCCCCCTGCCCGGCTATGCACTTGCTGACCCCTGAACGCAATCAAACCGAAATTGAATTACTATGGAGGGTTTTTCGCAATCGTGCACGGTGGTACCCACCCGGCCGAATTTGGTGACAAATTTGTGTCATCAAATTTCTACCACCAGTATAAAATTATTACAGTGCAAAATTATTCCCTAACCATTCCAAAATATCAAAAATGCACAACGTTAATATTCAAGTTTTACTTCTGCCGGCACTCCCGGAGTGCAACCCGTCTTTTTTTATATACCACTCAGGTGCCAGACAAGCACACGGCCCATCTGATGGGACGCCTGTGGACGTGTGCAATACCAGGGGCGTGACATCCGCGCTGCCGACCTTGTAAAAACCTTCTCATGCCCTTCTTCAAGAACCCCATATTGTAGTCGCTTGGGAAAACCACAGCAGAGAGATCATGCCACAGCCTGAGGGTGCGCGAAATAAAAAGCTTTTCATACCTCAGTGTAAGCACCGTTTCCGGTTGCAACGTGTGAGGATGAATTCCCTGTCTGTGGCGAGCGGTGCGATAATAAAATGTGGCCATGGGTATCATATCAAACCATTCTTCTGAACACATCCCATTGTATAAGCGGTAGAAAACACACAGAGAGTCGTATGTACTACAAGACTCATATTATTATTTACATTTCATTGTGACTTTCTGTTATAGGAAGTGTAGGTACAACAAAATTGGCACTGGTCACTGAAGTCAAATATATGAACAGGTTGTTTGCTATATAAATAGTTATATTCAAAAACAATTGATAAATCGTTCCGCAATCTTTAATTCAATGCGCAGTCTATGTGAACTTTAAGAATGGGTTTAAACTAAACATAACCAGCTGTTAGATTATGGAACACAATAATAATAACAATGAAAAGATAGGCATTTAAAGTACTACCCATAGCTAAAAAAAATATCAAACTAAGAATGAACAATCTGATAAACAGTTACCTCATGCATTGCCAAATACACTTTGATGTAGAAGTAAATATCGCAGATTGAATGTATCCAAAATAATATAAAGCAATCGTTAAGTGTAACTAAATCGTACAGCCCGAGTACGTAATAAAAAGTCACCATGAAGCAGGTTAAGTAGCCATAACTCTGAAAAGGAATCTTACACTGTTAATGACATAAAACTTCCATACACCAGTTTGAAGTATAAGGGAGTTAGGAATAAAGTACAGTCAAATTATATATATAATGATTATATTAGGTCCTTACGAGTACGTATTAAATTGGCGTTTTGTATCTATGCACTTTTGCCATCTCATAGGTAGTTCATTGATCCCTTTACTAAAAAAACCATTCGGACGGGAATAAATAAAATCTTTGAAGGCACTTTGGACTGCCCCATCGGAGTTGAATGTTTTCCCTTGCAAGAAGTTATCCAAATTTCGAAAAAAATGGTAATCTGTTGGAGCAAGGTCCGGAGAGTACGGTGGAATTCTTAAACATTCCAATTGAAGCTCCTGTAATTGGCGTTTGTCGGTTTGCTGCTCTCAATTCATGAGGTACCCACCTTTCAGGCTTTTTCACCTTCCCAACTTGCTTCAAGTGGATTCAAACAGTTTTATCACTAACACCGTAGGCTGCAGCTAACTCGGATGTATTTTGCGATGGATCCGCTTTCACAATAGCCAATTTCCAGAACGAAAACGTTCGAACCAAAAACGCACTGTGTTTTCTTTTGCGACACCGCCGCCATACACGTCATTAATCCTTTAATTAATCATTAAGACTTTTAATTTATGACAACGCAACTTTATTTGTAAATTACTCTTGAGAATTTTGGTTTCTTTCTATGCACGAATTTACTAACGGATTTAACTGTATGTATAAAAATAATTTTGTGTACAGAAAACAAAGTCGTGTTAGTGATGAACGGGATTAACTGAAGAACGGGTGGATCTATTTTCATATCTTTGAATTTTTAGATTTGCCTATACTTTGCCTTTTTGTGGTTTATTTGTAGAAATCGCCACGGTTACCAGCCCGCCAGCGGGGTGGTTATATCGAACTCCAACCGACGAAAACCTCACACCGTCTCGGACCTTTAATGCCGGGGTGTAAGGAGACATTCACGAAATAGCCAAACCAACTATGGAAAGGAGGAGTAGGAACGTAGACTCCGAGCTCCAAAGTGCAAGCTTTGGAGACAACCGGGTCTACTGATGATACAAAATTCTCTCTATCCAAAATTATACAATTTTTTTACCTAACCCAATTAAATAGATCATAAATAAGTTACTCGATAATAGTCATTGTAGATGTCAACCGAGCCAAGCCTATAATGGAATGAATTTTGGAATCGTTCCAGTCACCCTATTAGCGGCTATGTTTAGTCAGGACTAACGAATAATTAATATTGTAGTTTCTTTTTTTTTACAATAAATATTATTATCATTCGTATTATTCTACCATTCGCTGAGATCCTATTCCATTATCACATTCACAGTTGGAGGAGTATAGTTTAATCGTAACATTCACTTTGAATATCAAATGACATCCTTCCTACTAATATTATAAACGCGAAAGTTTGTGAGTATATATGGATGTTACTCTTTCACGCAAAAACTGTTGAACGGATCTGTCTGAAATTTGGTAAAGGGATAGATTATAGTCTGGAAAACACATTTTCTCTACTTTTTATCCCTGGAATAGGTTCCCATGAATTGCGAGAACGTGCTCGGATTTTCACGCGGGAGGAGCCGCGGGCAACAGTTTCAAATTGGAATTCCTATAATATAACCAAAGAGGAGATATTTGAAATCATGGTCACTACGACAAAACGCCAATTTCATATGTAAGGACTTAATATACCTTTTTCTTTTTTTTTTTCGTGCGGAAATCCCTTCGGATATATATATAGGTACCTTTTTTTTTTTTTTTTTTTATCGTGCGGAAATCCCTTCGGATACCCCCCCGCCGGCCAGCGGGGGTGGTTATGTCGGGCTTGCACCGACTAAAACCGCACGCCGTTTCGGGTCTTCAGACGCCGGGGTGTAAGGTTACCCATAGAGCATATCCCTCGCACCCCGGCTGACCCTGGGCCATCTCACCACTAACAGCATCGCTCATCCTGTCTCCTCTGAAAGCAGAGTAGTACGGAGAGCGATGTGTTCCCGCCAAGTTGGGTATTGGCCGACGATCAATGCCAATCCTATGAAGGGGTGAAGGGGAAGCCATTGACCGCCGCCCAGGGTGTACCGGCCGCTCCGATTCCGTTCCCCCCGGACTGCAGCGGGATCGGAATCGGAGCGACACTCGAGGAGGTTACCCAACACACACCCCTATATATAGGTACCTATATAAATAAATGTTAGGTGCCAGGTCAGTTGGAGTCAATAAAGCAGAACATAAACCGATCAAATTGATAATAGTGTGAAAACTAGGGTAGGTCCTAGGTAGGTCATAAGCGGCCTTAATCAATCGACTTGCATGAAAGGAATAATGAAAGTATTAAACAACAAAAATGATAAAGAAAGCCCATGAGGTGTGTAAGAACAGAAAAGGAAATGACAGGCTATAATCTCTAACTACGTGGGAAGGAAAAAGGTATTAGTATTGATAGTATTATGTATAATGAAATAGGGTATTAGACTACTGCTAAAGAATAGTTCTGTATTATGTATTACAACATAAAAATGCAGATTGCATCAATATTTTTTTGAGAACTGTTTTATTTACGATAAAAATCGATATTAAAATTTGATTTAAAAAAGTACGCGCCATAACGGATCCCGTGACATGTGACGTCACACCAAAGTAAACAGTAAGCAACTTAAAGCACGTTTATGTAATTATTGAAATTAGTTGCAAAAATAATAGTTTATTTAATAATTGAACCAGTCGATTAACACTAGGAAATGCAGACAGCCTGTATTGAAAAACTCTGTTTACTTATGTGTGACGTCACAGAGCGTTTATAAGCACGCGATCAAATCTCAAAAAAGTGAGATTTTAATCTTGATTTTTTAACAAAAAAGAAACTTATTATATATTGAAAATTAATAAAATATGTTTTTTACGGTACATTTTATTAGGATGACAACAATTCGTACAATATTTTACATATAGTCAAAATGCCTATTCAGGGCTTTTTAATCATATCAGCCATAGGAAGTCCACTGCTGAACATAGGCCTCCCCCATCCACTTCCATTTCGACGGGTCTGTAGCGGCCTGCATCCACCGAGTCCCTTGCGCTCTTTGTTAGGTCGTCTGTCCACCTTAATCATATAGACTCTATGTTTTCACTGGCTTACCCGGGGTGCCCGGCAATGGACACTTGGCCAGGACACCGTGCGGTTTTAGTCGGTTCATTCACGACATAATCGCCCCCGCTGGCCGGCGGGGGGTATCCGAAGGGATTTCCGCACGTAAAAAAAAGCATTCACTTTAATAATATACGTCAATATTAAGAGATAAATTCAACAATGCTTTACTCTCCAATAGTTGTATGGTTATCGTATGTTCGAGAATAAAAAGTACAATTACTAAAAACTTACCTACTTCAGAAAGATTGCTGCAGACAGGTCCTTCATACCATATTCGTATAATGAATAAATAAACTGATCTTACAAGTGCCTACACACAAATCTGAGTATAAATATTTTATTTTATTCAAGATAACTTAAACCTAAGATATAATATATATGTTAAAGTTATGTAGGCGTCTTAGTACAATGTTATGTAAGAATAAGCGTAAATGATATGCGTACCTTTATGTGCAAGAAAGGAAAGAATATAATAAATTATTCATCTTATTCTTACCTACTATGCTGCGTAGTAATTTGCATATTTTATAGGTACGGACGTGAGAATGGTATATCTACATTTGGTACATTTTTGCAATATAAGTTTATTATTTTAGAAATAAATCGAATTATCAGAAGCAAATGGCGGGCTGTGAATGTTTATTGGAGTGAGTTTATCCATGTATGTCATTGTCATCATCACTTCAGATAATAATAAACTAGTGGGGCGGAAATCACACAGTGATTGTCAAACTTCGGGCCAAACTTATTTTTAGGGACAATTTGTATGGTAGGTACCCGAAACCTTGAACGTACAAACCCCAAAATCTAATCAGTTCTTCCCATTAACCAAACAAGATGATTGGCGAAAGAATTTTTTAAATCGGATAAGTGGATCTTGAGTTATTGCGTAAACAGACATCCAGACATCCAGACCAACAGACAGACCGACAAAAATTTTTTTTGCTTAATTAGACTTAGAATCATGTGAAACGTCGAGAAAAGTTATAAAAAGTGGGTGTAAGATTTTGATTTTTTTTGCGTGAGACTTCGGTGTCCACCTGATTGGTGGCCCGAAGTAATAATAAATTTGTTTGTTACATGATATTACACGACGGCTTAAAATATGGTTCCAAAGTTGTTTTAATTTATATTTATCAGTTTCAGCGTTTCTATATATTCATTTCTGATAAGTACAGATCCCGAGGTTAATCCTATTATTAGAAAATATATTATAATTTTATACAAGTTAAAAACAATCATCATCATATCAGCCGTAGGAAGTCCACTGATGAACATAGGCCTCCCCCGTTGACTTCCATTTCGACCGGTCTGTAGCGGCCTGCATCCACCGAGTCCCTGCGCTTTTTACCAGGTCATCTGCCCACCTACGCTGCGCTTGCCGTCACGTGGTCTCCACTCAAGAACCTTTCTGCCCCATCGGCCATCGGTTCTCCGAGCTATGAGCCCTGCCCACTGCCACTTCAGGTTGCAGACTCGCTCTGCTATGTTGGTAACTCGTCTACGAATCTCCTCATTTCTGATTCGATCTCGTAGAGAAACCCCAAGCATAGCCCTTTCCATAGCTCGCTGTGTGACCCCGAGCTTCCTTATGAAGCCCATATTGAGAGACTACGTCTTGGCACCATAGGTCATCGCTGGTAACACGCACTGATTAAAGCCCTTTGTCTTCAAGGACTGCGGTATTTTGGACGAGATGACGCTACGCAGTTTCCCGAACGCAGTCCAGCCGAGTGGGATTCGTCGATTGACCTTCTTCTCGAAGTTAGATTTGCCTAGTTAGACGGTTTGTCCCAGATAGACATATTCATCAATAACTTCGAGAGGTGAGCCTCCCAATAATACGGGGGTGGGCGACACATGGACATTTGACATGACTTTCGTCTTTTCGATATTCATTTTCAGGCCCACCCGCTGGGACACTCCTGAGGTCTCCGAGCATAGTGCTGAGCTCCTCTAAAGACTTTGCCACGACTACGATGTCGTCGATAAATCGAAGGTGAGTGAGGTATTCGCCATTGATATTGATACCGAATCCTTTCCAATCCAGACGCCTTCATGGCGTCTTCCATTGCAATACTTAATTAATTTAAATTCACCATTGTTTGGTATTTAGAATTATCAATCGTAATAGCCTTATTTCTTATCACGTGTATATATTATAAATAACAGTCATGGACTTTCAACTACTCAATACCAGTTCAACACATTGGGTAATCCGACTCTTACGTTACAAATGGACATCCAAACACCTTACTTAGTAGGACTTTATGATACTGGTTTACCTGAAATAAGCGAGTACCGGGCCGTAGGAGATTAAACACATCGGAATAGCTCTGATACGTAGTTACACTTGCCGTAGACTTTGCCTGACTCAAGCTCGACAAGGACGTACTCATGGACAGGTGAGCTGCGGATTAGTAAAACGATACTTTGAAGCCGCCTTTATAACTTCTCCAAAGGAAAATGAAGCCATTTTCACGTTCAATCTAAGATTCATGCAGACGTTATTACGTTTTTGTTTTTTCGCTTATTTTATATTATTTAAGTAACTGACTGTAATGCAATTATTAGTAAAAATACACACTAACAAACTTTTTATTTATTTTAGGGTGCCGTCGCTTGTTCACAGACTTATGATTATATAATTATGAGTCTGTGCGCTTGTTGCACTTCCCAAAAGAGTTCCGTCACCAAAAAAGTTTTAGAACCGCCTGGCTTAAACGATTATACACAGTAGGTATATTTAAATGATTTTTTTTTCCTTCTCGTTGCTTCTATCTTAATGTTTATAAACACCAAAATGTTACCCACCTGATATATCAGTTTTGCTAGCAGGGTTTCTACCTGTATTAACGGATTCCAAGGATGTCAATTCATTTCCCGAATCATCTTCTGTAAATGATATGTTATAGTCACTACTGTACGTCAAGTCTACTATAATAAGCTATGTTTCAGCAAAATATCTTCATAAGCTGTATGTTTGCTATTAGTCATTAAAATAAAATTATTTTCAATTTATTTTACAGAGATTTATTTTGTGTTATTTAACTGCAACAAACACACAACACGACACTGTTCCCTACGTTTCGGTTGCTTTTCAGCAGATTTAGTGCTGAATGCAAGCGACACGTTAGGAATAGTATGAAAAATTTAATAACACAAAATAAATCGTTTTTATTACAAAAATAGTTTTATTACAATGTTTTAGGATACCCATCACTATACGATAAGCACTATAAATAGTCTCCTACGTTATACAAACCTGTCAGCATCATAAATACCAATCAAGCTATACTCGAATAATGTAACAAGTTGCGACTAGCCTGTGTAGTCGTATTATTTAACAACAAGCTGTGCCCGCGACATCGTCCACGTGGAATTATATGAAGGTTTTTAAATTTTCGCGCGTGCCTGAATCCTAATTAATATTTTTTAAATAAATTTAGGCTATGTTACGCCTTGTATTTACAACATTACCTATCTGCCAGTGAAAGCCCCTTTAAAATCGGCCAAGCCGTTCCAGAGACCGACAAATAAAAGTTTTTAATATTGGTTATTTGTTGTAAGTACCTTGTATACATTTATATGCATTCGAAGTAAAAACTGTAATTTTACCGTTACAAACAGACACTTCAATTTTATTTATTTGTATATAGATTTGCGACTAACTTGTGAGCAAATTATGTAAATTGAAAAAATAAAAGCGATCACCCTTTTCAAATTTTAAATCTGAAATACAGTGCCACTAGAGACGGATGACCCCAGTCTATTAGAACTTTATTTATATTCAAAGCCATAATTTCAATATGTCTCAATATGTTCTTAAATCCTAAGGAACATCGAGGTTTCAGAGTACTGAAACTGCTTTTTAAGGTTTTATAAGTTAAATGGAAAGAAAGTGTCCAACATATCTCGATTTATGTTTAACATATTCAAAAGTCACACTTCATACATCACCTGATGAGGTATCGTCGTTTATCTCCATTGTAATTGGTAAAATGTAATCTCTAGAAGTATCAAA
Organism: Cybosia mesomella; assembly: GCA_946251805.1. Lineage (NCBI taxonomy): Eukaryota > Metazoa > Arthropoda > Insecta > Lepidoptera > Erebidae > Cybosia > Cybosia mesomella. The sequence continues at coordinate 11,120,273 of OX276397.1, forward strand.
CGCCTTAGTCAATGGTTCCTGGATCTTAGGGTAATATTTGACTAAGTTGAAGAAAGTTACGCTTGGTATCACTAGTAAATCTAGACTACGGCTAGCGTAAATTGTTACTTCAGAACATGATATCGGTTGCTGAAAATGTTCTGTAAGTTTAGTTTCTAATGATAATATTAGTTTCTGATTAATCGGCACAACTTTAATGCGGGAAATATGCGTATGTTTTATTAGTCAATCAGACATATTTTCATTGTTCCAACTACCATTAAAAATATTCAAACACCACGCGTACATTTGCCTACAGACCACAGAACATAATCTTAGGCTGATTCCGACGGAATCGATTCCGTCTAATATTAGTTTGCACTCAGCAAAGACTACAGCATATACACGTAATGTTGACAATAATAATACTTGATAACAAATTTTAAGATTTGAAATTACTATATATTTATTATTATACATATTTATACATTACTATGTATAAATTACTCGTACCTAATATAAGTAACTAGGAATTTTATCTCTCTGCAGTCTACGATAACCGTCGAAAACCTAATATTGATTCACTTAACGCCCACTGTCAGTACCGAACCAAATTGATTAGGTCAGCACTTTTTCAAAAAGCCAATCAACATTCTTCTTTATCGTATTTATTATCGTAGAATCCCTCAGCGGTTATACCGATTTTTTTTGCATATCACACCACGTCCATCTTTGAGTAGTTTACATACTACCTTATATTATCCGTTACCGTATCGATGCATATACACTTACCCCAGTAAAATTGCCGAACATTCCTCCTGGACCCATACAAGTAATCATTTCATTATAAGATGTTAAAACATCCACCTAAAACGTTAAAATGCAGCTAATTAGAGCGATTGTAAAATATTGTTTACTTTACCACATTATTTTACGATTAAAAAGAATATGGTTATGTATTACCTATCTATCCTAGAATTAATGCCTCTTTAAGGGTTTATAATTATTTTAGTTTATTGAATACTTCTTTCTCAAAAACATTATATTTCTTCACCAAAACAAAACAACAATTTTACAATAACAGCCCCATGACGATTCTACTAATGTCGATGAATATTTTAAAGGACTTTTTTTTTACTAAAAACAACCCAGTATGAACGGGATAATCTCAAAACCTTTCTCATTCTTCCTGTTCAATGAGTTGGCATGTCTCGGGAATACATAAAATACCCGATCACTTACCTTGAATGATATTTGACTTGAAAGATTGACTGTAGACCCGGACTGTCGGGTGCGTAATAAAAAATGTCTATGAATATAAATAAGGCATGCATAACTTCACGATACAATGTTTATGAAATAACGAATTCGGTTCAACAAACTACCAATGATTTAAATCAGCATTTCATTTTTTTAAAGATAACTTCCACAAAATCCATTAGTAACATTAGTAACATACCTTTTTTTCTTTTTCTTTTTCGTGCGGAAATCCCTTCTTATACCCCCCCCCCCCACGCCGGCCAGCGGGGGCGGTTATGTCTGGCTCGAACCGACTAAAACCGCACGCCGTCTCGGGCCTACAGACGCCGGGGTGTAAGGTTGTCCATAGAGCATATCCCTCGCACCCCGACTGACCCTGGGCCATCTCCGGTTTCGAGATGACCCCCTCGGGTTTGGGAACCACGGTGTCCCCGTCTTGCCCCGGTTTGGGGGAGGGGCGCTAGTCGCCCCACCGTCCCGGCCTGCTTCTGCTGGGGTGACAGGCGGCCTCACCCGCCACCCCCAGGCCTGCGCTCATGGAGGACGGAGGTCGTTAAGTGACCTCCGGCGCCTGAGTCGCCTGCGACGCGCGGCGAGCAAGTTGCGGGCTCGGCGGGCCGGGAAAGTCCTAAATCTCTCCCGGGCGCGCTCCGCTAGACTGAACTATACCCGAACTGATAAATGCGTTATAAACCCGAACTGATAAATGCGTTATAAAATATATACGCCAATTGCACTCTTAATAAGCACATAAGCACCTCCACTTCAAAGTCATAATCATAATCATGACATTTTTTGAAAACTAGCAATGCAGTTTTTCAACGATACTACCTAACTTACATATTTAAAAAAAATTACCACTAAAATATTACGTATAGTAAAAACGTACCTTTCCTCTATAAATAATAAATATATAGGACTGTATATCTCTACACTGAATAACAGTGTCACCCTTGAGGAAGTACATTTCGTGCAGGTGTTGCGTGATGACCCTGATGAAGGATCTTTCCACCTTACCGAACAACGGTACTTCGCGAAGTGCGCGCTCGTACATAAACACTAACGTATCTTCCATTAGAGCCGAGTTGAGGCGCCGACATATTTTCTGAGAAGTACAAAACACTATCTTAATAACTTATGAATACATGTAAGCTACATTATAATATAGAGACTCCTATCTCATGTTGAAGCTCATCATCCAAATAAGATATATGTCACACTATAGTTAATCATATAATTATAAATGCTGAGACTTTACTGTGTAATAGAATAAAAGCATTGTTACTTTTTATTCTGAGTTTATGTTGCATTATTTGACCATGCGTATTAAAATATATTTGTGTTATCGAAAATGCCATGGAAGGATTCATAATTCGAATAATCAGTGTCGAAGTACAGGTACAAGTAAGCACCTGCGTCCGCAAAAGAAACACTATAAATAGAATGCTCGGACTTAGACGTACCGTATAACTAATATATCTTTTATATCCCTGTTACGGCAAACATACATTCAGTCTCTTAGACCTACGTACTCCTATCTATCTACCAATGATGGTATCAGAATAATTGTTTAGATATTGATGAAATTGCATAGCATAGACGGGTATTAGAGCTAAGAAAAAACATTTAAAAATATATATATATAACCTGGAAAGGCATTTTATCAACAGCCTACTCTATAAGTAGAGTGACAGACTCTGTTTTCTATTTCCTTATAGTTAACTCTCTCTCTCTAATTAAATAATTAATAGTTCATTATTTTACTAAGGGAACAAAAACATTAACCATTAAATTATTATTTTAACTAACCTGTGGATTACTACCGTTGGTTCTCTTCCACACATATTCAAAATATTTCAATGTTTTTGCCGTGAGCGCTGGATCAACGTTCTCCTGGTAAAGAAAGTTCGCCAGATCCTTTGTTTTTTCCTGCAACACAAACGAGAACGGAGCTCGTTAAAACTAATATAATTACGGTACTGGAACTACGAAGTCGTAATATTTTTAATGACAGAACTTCCGCCGTAATACGCAGCACGTCTAACTACTAACAATATAATCTATTTCAAAGGTCCATTACAATTAATTTATTTCATTTTATTACAAATAGGTATTTTTCTGTTTCATGATACAAAACTTTCAAAATTTCGTTTATTATTGGAATTCGAATGAGTGGCTCACAGTACTTTAGTGAAACCTTTTTCTTAAATATGTGACATGTATTTAACAGAGATGAAAAATTATCCAATTATAAGTATGTTACAAAATCTGACCTTAAAAATTCTTTTTTATATCATAGATAACAACCTTTGCCATTTTGCCTTTAACTGTTGTTATGTATGTATACATAACAACAGTTAAAGGCAAAAGGGCCTACCATAGTTAAGACGAAACTACTACGAAGGATGTGTGAAATAAGATTTGTTGCTAGAAAGAAGAACGAGAGCAATGTGGCTTGAAATCGGATGTAGTGACGAGAACTGAAACAGGTAAGTTGAGGTGTTTTGGACAAGTGGAACAAATGACTACTGAACGAATGATATATCTAGTAATAAGGTAAATGCATGTAGGCAAGTCGGTCAGGGTAGATTTATAAAAAAAGGGCAGGCCAGAAGCACCTGAAACCGGTGAGCCTTTATGAAAGGATTAATGACGATAGAGAAAAGCCATCAATACGTATTTAATTTGAAAATATTGAATCTTCATACTATCCACTTGGTATAGGTAACATTATATATTTCTTAAATAAAAGTTACTTGTGGAGGAACAGGGTGTGACGTTCCTCCAACACAAAGGGAGGATCCTCCGACCAGGCAAGGTGATCACGCCTGGCGGGCCGCGGCCCAACGGTTGTCGTTGGGATGTTGTATATATGCTGTACCAGCGCGCGAACTTCACTTTCGCGATTCAGGATTGGTATTGATGTAGTAGTATCCTAGTAGTTCACCTTGTTGTCGCTAGATGGCGCTGGGTATATGTGGTATCGCCACATCACTCCCCTCCAAGACCGGAGGTTGATTGCGATGAGTCAGCTGTCTTAAACTCTCTTGTGGAGCGTGCCAGTGCCAGTCTTGTGTAGTTCCATTTCGTCGGAACTGGACGCCGCTGGTTCCATTGGTGGAACAGTCTTCCTCGCTAGTCCTCGTTAATTGGGACTAACCGCTGGTCCCGAAGATGCGGGGCTGAGTGCGGTGATGCGGTGCTGCGGTGAAATGCCCAGTGAATCGGGGCTCGAAGCGTCGAGGTGGGTCCTCGGTGAGCCCTCGGTGAGGCGAGGCGAATCCTCGGTGAGATGAGGTGAGTCCTCGGCAGTGAGACGGGGCGAATCCTCTTGAGTCGAGGTAAGTCCCCCGTGTATGGGGCGAATGCTGCGTAGACGGGAGAGATGTGCTCTTCTTATGCGGACCGTATATGCCGTAGGCAATGACTGCTACGTAGACGGGAGAGATGTGCTCTTCTTACAAGGGCCGTATTTGCAGTGTGCTGTGCCTTTAGAGGCTGATATGGCCGTAGGGTAACCAGGCTGCAGCGATCGCTGCATGCTGTGGTATCCCAGTTGAGGCCGAAGCTGCTGGATGGCGATGACTTAATTACCGCTCACGCGGAAGAAGTGAATAGGATGGTGGCGATAGGAATGCTGCTGATATGTTCAGCGAAGGTTACGTGATCAGATCACGTCGGGGTCACCACTGTGGAGGAACAGGGTGTGACGTTCCTCCAACACAAAGGGAGGATCCTCCGACCAGGCAAGGTGATCACGCCTGGCGGGCCGCGGCCCAACGGTTGTCGTTGGGATGTTGTATATATGCTGTACCAGCGCGCGAACTTCACTTTCGCGATTCAGGATTGGTATTGATGTAGTAGTATCCTAGTAGTTCACCTTGTTGTCGCTAGATGGCGCTGGGTATATGTGGTATCGCCACATACTCATCAATTGGTGATCTGTTACCTTTCATATCGGTTTATTTACTTTTTGATACTTCATCGGCTTTGAAGGTAATTGATATACTACTAAGAGCAGGGAACCAATACAGAATTAATATTGTGTAATACAGAATTGTATTTGTGTTCTCGTCCTTATTATTATTAGAATAATAAATGAGTGTATAATTATACTTTTACCTTTCACCTATAGTGTTTTAAACGTATGTGGATTTAAATGATATCATTAATGTGGTTACTTTTCATTAATGACAATGAAAAGGTACAATAGCAGGCTGCTGTTAATATCCCACTAGGCGAGGGCCTTTTACTAAAGCTACCCACAAAACGAGATTACCGAGGTAATTACAGGATATAATCCCGTATTCATTATTGTGAAACTGTGGCAATTTTGTTATAATCATAACGACTTGCAAAATAAACCAGATAAAACATCAAGAAAACTTTTCACGAACCAAATTTCAATTTCTAAAATAAATACTATGATCTCACAAACGAATTAATCAAAAACGGTTACGTGGTTAATTTGTATGCAGTGGAAGTGGGAGCGAGAGGTATACCAGCAAAATCTCTCTATAACCTACATAAAGATCTAGGCCTATCGAGAGCTACAATAAGCTCATTACTAGGACGAATGTCTAAAGCGGCACTAGTAGGTTCGTATCAAATTTGGTTAGGCAGGGAGGGGAACTTGGGTAGTGAAGGTGAGTGTTGATGTACATCAACAAAAGGGGCCCCTTCTAAACCTACACTTGGGTCGCAAGTCCCAGGCACTGTCCCGAGTTCCCAACTCAGCAACGCGATGGACCCGGCACCCGCAGGGAGAATCCATGGATTGCTAAGAATCGGTCTCTTTGTTATGGCCATATGACATTCTATAGCCTATGTGTTTTTTCAGGTTATAATCTATCCCAGTACCAAATTTCATTCAGATCCGTGCAGCCAGTAGAGCGTGATTGAGTATAAAACATCCAAACAGGTGCAAAAATTTTCACATCTAGGTATATCCAAAGTAGTGTAAGTGATGACCGCGATGAACTCGAAAACGGGTAGACCGATTTTCATGATCTTTGATTTTTTAGGTTTGTCTCCGCCTATACTGTGGGGTTATCCCTTTTGGGTTTTGTTTTTGTTGTGATCCCTACGGTTATCCACCGCCAGTCAGAGTGGCGGTACTAATGTCGGGCTCGAACCGACCAAAATCGCACGCCGGAAGACCCGAGTCTTCCGGGTATAAGGTGAAAGGTGGGCCAAATAAGGCCTTGCACCCCAGCGGGCTATCTACGGCTTTGAGATGGCACCCTCGTGCCTATACTAGCAATTAGGCTCCTTCACATATGAAACATTCACGAATATCAGCTCACGAATAAGCCAACATAATTCGACTATAAGGCAGAACGAAGTTTGCGGCGTCAGCTAGTTTATGAAAGTAGTAGGATAGGATAGTAGGATGTCATAACTAAAAAGTATAAAATGAAATCAAAAATTTAAAAAATCACAAACACGACTGCCCCAAAACGACCAAAATAAGGTTGATAGCAGGCGGGACACATTTTTATTCCTTCGGTTTATGATTTATCAATGGTCCCTCCGCCTGCTATCAAAACTTATTTTGGTATTTTAGGGGACAACGGGATTTTGATTTTTAATTATAAATTTTATAGTCATCTGCATGACATCTACAAAAAGTTGAGTGTTGTTGATGGTCGGTTGATGGCCTTTCGCGATACCAATTTTTTTTTCTGTACAGCCAGTCTAGTAGTATATAAAAGAAGTCATTCAAAAGTCAGTCAAAATCATGAAATTCCAAAAAAATATCTACACGTATTTTTCAACCATCAAATACCTTTTTTTTTTCGTGCGGAAATCCCTTCGGATACCCCCCCGCCGGCCAGCGGGGGCGGTTATGTCGGGCTTGAACCGACTAAAACCGCATGCCGTCTCGGGTCTACAGACGCCGGGGTGTAAGGTTGCCCATAGAGCATATCCCTCGCACCCCGACTGACCCTGGGCCATCTCCGGTTTCGAGATGGCCCCCTCGGGTTTGGGAACCACGGTGTCCCCGTCTTGCCCCGGTTTGGGAGACGGGCGCTAGTCACCCCACCGTCCCGGCCTGCTTCTACCTATAATACACCTACATTAATACATTACATAATTAATAACGTACTTACAAAGTAAAATTTTTCATGTATATTTTGAGTTCATATTACTAAAGTGAATTCATTCATCACCACAGATATAAAATAAATAATGAATACTAAGAGAAAGGTGTAGGAAGGTTAATATTTAAAACTGTTATAAAAGGTCTTTTTGAATAAGGCACTTAATGAATGCAGATATATGGCCCGAGGCTACAGTCTTAGATTAATACTACGCCGTCAAACCTCTTTAGCAGCCTTCTTTAGGCTATCTGCTGGGCCTTTGCCCTAGCGATTGAGATGATGACATAATACCTATATATCTATATATCCTATATAGCTTATATATAGCTATATAGCTTATAGCTATATAGCTTATAGCTATATAGCTTATAGCTATATAGCTTATAGCTATATAGCTTATAGCTTATAGCTTATAGCTTATAGCTTATAGCTATATAGCTTATAGCTTATAGCTTATAGCTATATAGCTTATAGCTATATACTTATATAGCTTAACACATTCCAAGTTACCGACCACCTTAGTTCTAAAACTTTACTTATAGAAAAATTGACAAATTTATCCTCTAAAGATTACAGAAATATTTATACATTATTTATTGATTTATTTCTATACAAGAATCATTTGTAAATTTGATAGTGTTCAGCAAATTCCAAGAGCAACTGTACTTGTTCCCTTATCTCGATATCCGATCCTATATAGCTTATATATAGCTATATAGCTTATAGCTATATAGCTTATAGCTATATAGCTTATAGCTATATAGCTTATAGCTATATAGCTTATAGCTATATAGCTTATAGCTATATAGCTTATAGCTATATAGCTTATAGCTATATACTTATATAGCTTAACACATTCCAAGTTACCGACCACCTTAGTTCTAAAACTTTACTTATAGAAAAATTGACAAATTTATCCTCTGAAGATTACAGAAATATTTATACATTATTTATTGATTTATTTCTATACAAGAATCATTTGTAAATTTGATAGTGTTCAGCAAATTCCAAGAGCAACTGTACTTGTTCCCTTAGCTCGATAGATATCGGCCATCTCATTCAAATTAGTGTCACCTTTATACTTACCACATTTTAAGCAAATAAATCTATTACTATTACAATATACTGTGCCCTACAATCGTACCGAATAGTATTGTCGGAAGTTTACGCGAATGTCAAACATTGAAATAAAACCATGCCAAACCAACCAAGCCATGGTCACAGGGAGTCTACCCGTAACCGTGAGCATGGAAATAATAAAATAACATCAAATAAAACACGATAGAATTCGTTGAAAATAACTTTATTTCAATGAGTACTGAATAGTGTCTGCGAGTACTCATATATGCGGTAAAGACTACCCAATATTTAGAAGCATGTATGCGCATGTGCTAAATCTCAGCAGTAACGTCAAGCCAATAAGTGCTAATAGTTTATAACACTTAATGAAGCTATTTGGTTATTTATTTTGCTATTAGTCTCACCAACACTACCAATGCTGTGACTCATATATATAGCAATACACTACGAGGACACCAAGTATCACAGACTCCCTGGGATACTATAAAGTAAGATCTTTGTCATGGTTTAAATGAATTGGTGGATTAGAATTAAATTGGAGTAGATGGAAATAAAAAGACAAGTGATATCTATCAATAGTAATAATCTAAGGTTATAAAATAATTATAATTATTCACATACGTTATGTTCCAATAGAGCACTAGCCGAAGCAGACCTGGTAGATGCAACGTAGCCGAACATGAAGGCGAAGTATAGAAAGCCCGTAATTTGCAGACACATTACCATCCACATATCTACTTCGTTCCACATGCCGACAGGATTACACCCTAGACCTGGGTAAGTATAGTTCAAAGATTGAAAAAAGATATCATTATGCATGTAATTAACACTGCACATTGTAACTATGGTAGAATTTATGAAATAAAATACAATTATTTTACCTACTCTGTACCTAAATACGGTATTATGTTAATAAAGAATTTGAATTTTAAAGATTTGTAATATAATTTTATCTAGCTAGTACATTGAGTGTCAATATGCGTAAGACACCTACTTCTATTTTAAAAATGAATGATCTACTTAGTTTAGGGAATACAGTGAGTGCACGGGTTATGCGGCTATTTAGTATAGGTACACAAGGTACATTTATCTAAATGTAAGTCGATGATATTTTTGAGATTCCAACAAGAAAATCAACAAGGTACGTATAATTGACGATTTAGAAGCATGGTGCTAAAGAATCTCGTGGAATTTTTTTATTGTTGCATTAAACTTAAACAAGCATTATTGCATTTACAATCGTGTTTTATTATGATTGTATAACATTTCGTAAACCTTTTATTTATTGCGAAAACTACAATACGATCATGGCTACGCATTACAGTCGTATTAATTACATTAAGTACGTACCCATAAATATTTCGTATACCCAGTAGAATGTGTACGCGTACTCCATGTATGCATCTGCGGAAAGTACACAAAGCGTAACCACATATTTGTAATGAACAGTTAATTTAAAGTTATGCGCTAGTGTTGTTTCATTAGTGAGCCTTTTGAACTTTAACATGGGACTAATTGTTTTTAAACTAATCATAGTATTGTTTTCAGGGATGATATTTTCTGGTTATCTGCACATTAGCACAGCTACATGACTAATATTCGTAATTAATTGTAATGAACAAAAATAAGCAGCGTAAAATAATTGCAATATTTACACCCACACTTTATTGGCCCTAATTCAAACCGCGTAAAACTAATTCATAGAAATTTTACTTATGTAGGAATGTGTTTAAGATAAAACATACAATAATACTGTAACTGAACCGAGGCATATCGAAATTAAACTGCCTGAAAGTAGGGTTATGCCAACTCTAGCTTCAAGCACTGCAGTTTAATTATTGTACTGCTCGGCTCAGCTCCGTGTAAATAAATATAGACTATCTGGTTTTAGTCAGTTTGACTCTTCTAACTTGTTGTATTCTCAATGTTCTCATTTCTCTAGAATAAAATACACAGTTCAACTGATAGCGAGCGGTTACCGTGGCATACCTATAATCAGTTGTAACCGCCGTAGGTACCGATGGAAGATGTCATACAGAAGAAAATTTTCGGTGACATAAGGATATTCACGGCGCTCTTCATCAACTCTTTTTTATTTAGTAAAAGTCTTATGACAATTTTCTTTGAAACAATGAAAAACTTGCTGTTTAGCGACCACTAATAAAGACATTATTTTAATCTAATCTTGATTAAGAAAATAAAATACACAGTCATGGCGCGCGTTATTTTCTGTTACTGTTACTAATAAACACATTAATGCTATTGCAATATAATTCTCAATAACTTACTCTTTTTGTTCCTGGTTACATTGCCTATTAATCAAACTTGACTTACACGTTATAACATGCTTATTATTATTTATTATCATCACGCTGGAGCAGTTGACGAGTAAGTATGATGAGTGCGGGGGCAAATAGGGCTCACAGGCATTGCCGAAGATAAACGCCGTAGCCAAATTGACTATAGTGGCGGCTACAGGCAAAAACTTTAAGAGTACTACGAACGGGTTTACACGCATTATGTCGCTCTCCCAGTATGAGAACGCACCTATTATTCGTGTTACCTGCCAAAGAATTCAATATTTAAAAACAGAATACTGGTAATTTCGGTTACTATTAGTACTCCATTAAGAAAACAATATTATGAGTTGAAATTGCGAGGCGAATGATTTTTTATAAACCATGTTAAACCTTAAAAACAATATTGCAAGTATGTATAATAAAAGGGTAAGTACATATTCTACGACATTCTACACAGGGCTATCTAAACCCAAAGTAAGCATAGCTTTACTAGCTTTTTCAATGAAAATTTGAAGCAATTAGTGTGCTGACTTTTCCTATAGTTTTAGATCAGAAAAAGATAACATTTAGGATGGGACTCGAGCTTTTTTTATAAATACATACATATTATACATAGAAACTACCAGACTAATATGGCACTGAGCGGAAATTAGTCGAACGCTCTACCGCTACGCCACAGAGGTGTAAGTGCATTTGTTACTTCACATAATACAAGCTTTGAAAAGGTTGTCACGAATTTCATACTCAAAAGTAGCGAATAAAAAAACATCCAAAAATGGGTCACCGCGCAAATAAAAACCTCTATGCAACCCGCACCTTTCACGATACGAATTTTAAGATGATTTTGAAATTGTTACAACTGGCAACAGGGTACGTGATAAACAAAATTAGAAACATCACGGCTGATAATATTTATGATTTAATGAAGATAATGATATCAGTTATAGAGCAAATCAACAATTCTGTCAGTACGTTGACTTAATAATGGGTTTAGAATCAAATTAATCAAATTATAATCTATCGTAACCTATGTAGTAAATAAAGTAGTTAATATAGCTTTCTTTTGCTACATAGGTTTTAATCTGTAACTATCACACAAGTTTACTTACACAGAGCATTCGATTGATTCTGTAAAGATTCAAGTCAGTATTATCATTAACTATTCGCACCTGAAAATGTTAACCTATTAGTTAAATATTCAAGGAAGGCTCAAAGGTTTAATAATGTCAAAATTGATCCCCGAATTGAGCAGTTTTGTTTTATGTTAGAAATAATCTCCACAGCAGCTCTTAAAGTACCATGTTGAACACTAAACTTCGCATCAAATATTTAGAACCATATTTAACTTACCAACTGTTCAAAAGGGAATACGCTAATAATATCCCATAGAAAGGCATGTTTCAAATACCGCGTCACAGTAAGTAAAGGGTGAGTAACTAGTAAAGACTTTTCGTTATAATAAGCAACGTAGGCCATCACTATGATATCTATGTAAGACAGCATGTCGATCCAGTTGTAAGCACCCCCGTATCTGTGTTGCTTTGTCTGAAAGAAATATTAGTAAAATTGTTTATATTATGATAGTTTAAATACATCTTACTACCATTATGAATTCGATAAGCATTATAAATATTGATGCTTACTGCGATATCGTATGGTACGGCAATAATATAAAACACAGCGAGTAGGAAGCGCAAAGCACACCAGATCTTAAGGAATATGCCATGAGGAGTAATGCATATTGGCACAAAAATGTACTTGAGATGCCTGCCAAAAATAGAAGAAATCAATCAGCAGGATACTTACAAGAATAATTATTTCACCAATATTTACGAAAGATATATTCAGACGGCTGTTTATTATATTATTCAAGAACATCGAGTGTTTCAACAAGATATTTGTAGGTTAAGCCATTTTACCTGTAAGCAGGTACACCTACTAATCAACGAACGAGATTCTATCGGACGCTTTCTTCCGAGAGTTCTTACCAGGGTCAGCTGACAGTCAGTCCCCTACAGCCAAATATAAATCTATACAAATAAATAAAATTGATGTGTCTGTTTTAAATATTAAAATAACAGATTTTTAATGATTGCACATGAATGTATACACATATTTTAACAAAAAAAAACAATTTTTAAAATTTTTGTGCGTCTGTCTGTTTTTCTGTCTGTTTGATAGAGGTCTTTTACTGGCAGATAGGTAATGTTGCAAGGCGTAACATAGGCTACTTTCATTTTAGAAAAATAATTAGGGACCCACGCAAAAATTAAAACCCACAAAATTGTGAATAAAATCTGATTTACTCTGGAACGGCTGGGCCGATTTTCACTGGCAGATAGGTAATGTTGTAGTCGTAACATTAGTGGCGTAACTAAAGGGTGGCAGGGCTGGCAAAATGCCACGGGTCCCCGACCCAAGAGGGCCCCGGTCCAAGATACGACTCAGAAATAACCTAACATTTTTAACAATGTTTTGTATATTTTCATAAAATTATAATTTCTTTAAGTACTTAAAATCAATCAATCTATTTAAGAAACTCTATGGCGCAAGACAGGCTACGTAACTTGGCTATTCTGTCTATTGAAAATTCTATGGCCCGATCTTTAAACTTTGATGATGTTATTGATTTGAACAGAAAGCTCCGAGAAAAGAATTTAAAAAAATCTTATTGAGAGTAAATTGTTATTTCATTATAAATATTAGGTCCTTGCATATGAAATTGGCCTTTTGTAAGGAAGGAACATAAAGTCAATTTTTTTAAATATAATATATTTATTTAATCAAAGTATGTACCATTGCAATCTATAATTTGCCATCTCATAGGTAGTTCATTGATCCCTTTACTAAAAAACCATTCGGACGGAAATCAATAAAATCTTTGAAGGCGCTTTGGACTGCCCCATCGGAATAGATTTTTTCCCCTAGCAAGAAGTTATCCAAATTTCGAAAAAAATGGTAATTTGTTGGAGCAAGGCCCAGGGAGTACGGTGGATATCTTAGACATTCCAATTGAAGCTCCTGTAATTTGGTAGCCGTCTGTTCTGCAGTGTGTGTGCGATTGACCAGCCTCGGTTGTTTAGTAGCTAGCTTTTCCATCATGATTTGCAGTTGCTGACAATAGACATTCGCCGTAATCGTCTGGCCAGATTTAAGAAAGCTGCAGTGAACGACACAGGCACTAGTCCACGAAACGGCTCACAAGTATTTTTTGTGAGTCAATTTTCGCTTGGGGCTTAATTTGACTGGTTCGCCAGGGTTCAGCCATTGCGATGAGCGTTTCCGATTATCGTACATCCACTTTTCACCATAGGCAATGATTTGATTTAAAATCCCTTCATTATTGTGCCGGTTGAGTAATGTAACGCAGCAGTCGACGCGCGTTTGTCGGTTTGCTGCACTCAATTCATGAGGTACCCACCTTTCAAGCTTTTTCACCTTCCCAATTTGCTTCAAGTAGATTAATACAGTTTTATCACTAACACCGCAGCCTGCAGCTAACTCGGACGTGTTTTGCGATGGGTCCGCTTCCACAATAGCCTTCAATTCTTAATTCACATCTTTGGTCTCTGGCGTTCACGGGGCTTGTTCTGCAGGTCAAAATTTCCAGAACGAAAACGTTGGAACCAAAAACGCACTGTGTTTTCTTTTGCGACACCGCCGCCATACGCATCATTAATCCTTCGAGCCGTTTCTGCAGCACTGGTGCCACGATGGAACTCGTAAACAACGCGATATTTCAAGTATTCCATTTTGTAAACTGAGTGACGCAAAGAAAAAACCAAAAGAGGAAAGAACAAATGAATTACGGTTTCCAAAACACAAAATCATGAGTAAATAGCTGTATAAATTTTAAATTGGAATTCCTAACCAAAGAGGAGATAATATTTGAGATCAAAGTAGCCAGTACGACAAAACGCCAATTTCATATGTAAGGACCTAATATTCGTATAAACCTATGCTCTTGAAAATAAAACTTATTAGATATTTAACTAAAATGCGCATTATAAAAGTAGTTTTGGGTCACTACTTACATTAGTGGTTTATTTAAATTAAATTCTAACGTGACTAGCTTTATTGGGACGCCGGAGGGCCTCATCCAAAAAATTTGCCACGGGCCTCAGATGGTATAGTTACGCCACTGCGTAACATACATAAGCTAGTTTTATTTTAGAAAAAGATAGGGCGCCGTGCGAAAAAACTAAAACCCTAGAATCGAAATCCACGCGGACGAAGTCGCGGGCACAGCTTGTCAAATATAAATCAAATAATGGGAAAGAAGAGTAGGAGAGCCCGGAGTCCAAAGTGAGCTTTAGATGCAACCAGGATTGGTGCTCGATCGAAGAAGATGATGTAACTAATGGTCCGATATGTATTCGAAATTTGTATAACTAAAAGCAAAGTACCTTAGTATACCCAAAACGTCGAACGATCTCATATAATTAATTCTTTCTTCTTGAGTCGACACCACATAAAAACTTTCCTTTATCTCTTGCTGTAAATGAATCAGACAATAATAAATAGAAAACATTACAATTAATTTTATTTGATTACATAACTCTTTAGTCCGTACACAAAAGCATGTAAATTTAGTATAAAATAAAACAAAACAGATCCAAATTACTAAGATCACCAAGTTCCACGCATCTTGAATTATGCTTACCATGTAACTAGGAAGAAAAATCGTGCGTCATAGGCCAAAATTAAAATTACGTGTTCAGTCTTTATCTCTCAAGTCTGTGTGATGTAATAAATATTAATTTAGATATTTACCGCAATCCGGTTTGTTTTAACGTCTAATTTTCCGATTAAAGGCTTCGCTTCTTCATAAGCGGCTGCCTGTGCTTTCAGTTCTGCGTTGTCTAGAACCTAAGAAATTTATTAAAACTCCTTCAATATTTTTACAGTTTTCTCACGAATTACAATAGTCTGTGCCTCGTAAACCAGCATTTTTAAAGTTCAGTTTTAGCTTACTATTATACCTCGAAACTACATAATTGAGTACCATCTCTTACAATGCTACTGTTTCCGCCGTGGACTTAAATTTCTAAATATTAGAAAACGTGCAAGGGCTCGAATGAAATATACAGATTACCTTATCTTTAAAATTCATGATTCAAATAAAGTTTATAGCTCAGTAAGTAGGACTACAAGAGTACTTGTACATTTTTTTTATTGATGTGTTTCGAGGTAATCTGTTAGTGTTGAGTAAATTTTGTTGACTGCACATAAAAATTGTGGTAAAGGAAATTGGTAACATAATTGATGAAGAAAATCCAAGTTTACAGAGTTTACGCTGAATTTCGTATTTCAATTTTATTTATCAAATTCAATAGATGAAACTTGCCAGGTTTGAAATATCTGATTCACTTTTTCTGGGACCTATAGCTATAACAAACTATTATTGTAAATATAAAAGTAATAACTATTATTTTAAAGGCAAGGCTCAAATCTGTTTGGAAACTATCACCTTGTTAGGTAGCTAGATATTCTTCATTGTACACTAAAACAAAAATGATATACAGAAACAACATGAAATTTACAATAGACGGCCGCAATAAGGCCGTCTATTGTAAATTTCATGTTGTTCATCATAACATAACAGCAATGTCTTTCGGACAACCTTTGGATGGACAGGAGTGCATAGAGACATAACGTAGGTATTCGCTAAAAATAAAATGTGTAAAAGTGCCACCATTGTATAGACTAGATACATGATTAGCAACATATAAATACAAATACACACATCATTACCAACACATAATACATAATCACCAACACATAATACAAATATGAATACATAAATAGTGGACCCCTTCTTTAGTTATCCGGCCTCGGTCATATCCGGGCCCCCTGTAATACGTCATACCTATCGCTGTTAAACGTAGCTACACAAAAATTATTTTGAAATCCGTAAAAAAAATTGTTTGCTTTATTTCCGTCGCAAATATTCAATTCACAAACAAATTTATTTCGTATAGTCAATTATTCATTTTGACGTAATTAATAATGATTCATCATCATCCTCAACCTATTCTAGTCCACTGCTGGACATAGGTCTCCCCTAATGAGCGCCATAGCGCCCTGTCTTCAGCTTGCCGCATCCAGCATCTGCCCGCAATAACTTAAAATATTTATGTACAACTACTTATAAATAACTCTAAAGAAAATTAAACCTAAGAGACAGATAAATATTTACATACATGCGTCATAGAATTCTTCCGCATCATCGATCATCACCGACTGGTAATTTTAATTAACCCGCGAGCACTCGCGCTATGAGCATTTCCCTCACGTTAGATTTAAATTCCCTGCTATTTATCTGTCAATGCGTGTACGTACTTCATTCGCCCAATAGCTGAGTTTTATACTTCCCCCGACCCACGCGTAACGGTTTTTTCGAGTTAGTGCGCACCAGTCGCTCAGTGGAGGTAGTTTGTGCGGCCGGGTTTTGTCGCGCGGCATTTTAGTCATCGCGCGAGTGATAACGTAAGTATTATTTTTTTGTTGTTCCTTTACTTAAAATATGTATAATAGCTAATTTATAGGCCTTATTGTTGTTTTATTGTTTAATTATGACAATCAATAGTTATATTGAACAGTGTACATAATCAAAATTCAAATATTGTTACAGATGAATAGAGAAGAACGAATTATTTCATGGCTTCAAGAAGATGATTATGGAGATATCGAAGATCAAGTTTATAGGGCTGATATTATTGAAAGTGACGGTGAAAGCGAACACAGCGATCATGATACCGATACCGAGCAGTCATCCATGGAAGAAGATGAAGGTGAGATTTCTCCAATTCAACCTGGGAATAGACTTTAATATTATCGAAAGATGGGCAAACTAAATGGTTTTATAATCCATACCGTACTAATGTGAGGACTAGATCGCATAATATTGTAACTGAGAGACCGGGAGTAAGACCAGTTGCCAAAGAAGCCAAAGAGATTCTAGACTGTTTTTATCTCTTCGTGAGTGAAGACATGTTGACTAATATAGTTAGATTTACAAATATTCATATACAAACTATTCAAAATAAGTTTTCAAGAGAGAGAGATTGCAAAGAGACTGATGTTATAGAAATAAAGGCATTTTTATTGGTATTCTATATATGGCGGGTATCAAAAAAATGAATCACCTGAATTTGAAGGAAATGTGGGAAAAAGACGGTACGGCTCCTGATTTTTTCCGAGCTGTACTGAATCTTACCAGATTTATGTTTTTGATGAGAACTATAAGATTTGATGACATACCCTCTCGTTTGGAAAGATCTCAGATAGACAATCTGGCGCCTATTCGTGAATTATTTGATTCTTTTGTTGAAAAATGTCGAGCAAATTATCAAGTTGGGGAAAACGTGACTGTTGATGAAATTTTGGAGTCCTTCAGAAGACAACAAACCAGCAAAGTATATTATAAAAGTATATGCATTGTGCGACGCGCAAACTTTTTATACTAGCAATTTAGAAATTTACCCTGGAAAACAACCAGTTGGGCCGTACCTTTACGATAATACCGCATTTGCTGTAGTGAAACCTGATGGTATTTGCGCGATTTGTCCAAGGCGTAAAAATCGCAAAACAAAAAAGACATGTTCTACATGTAAAATTTTTTTATGTACTGAACATGCTATTACTTTATGCGGTATATGCAAAGCTCAAGCATATGATGAAGATTAATATTTTGTAAGTCATTACTATTTTTTTTAAATTAAAGTTTTTTTTTTTAAGTTTCTTTCCAATGTGCCATTAGAAGATGCAAATTTCGTTTCTACAATTGTTATTAAAAAATTATAGATTAAAAATTGTTATACTTTAAAAATAAATATTTGATTTGATAATAAATGATTGTTTTATTATATATTAGTATAATATTAATCAATTATTTATTTAGGCAGTACTCTCTACTCCCACAAATTTGGTAGCCCGACACTGCCCTGCAAAACATTTGTCAAATTATCGGGGGTCCACTGTACAAATATACCTGCTACTTACATTATATGTTATGTCCAGACATGTTCAAAATTATAAAAAATGACGTAGATTAAATCTACCCATTCATTTACACAAAAGCGTTTATGCTTTGTAATGTACAAGTGAACACTAGCAGAAATTAAATACATGAATCACCGTTATAATAGGGTGACTAATGTCCGGAAATGTGCCCCAGCACTGCACCAGCGCGCTGAACTCCACATGCAGTAATATGCAGTTTGTCGACGTCACCACCGTGTATACCTGTATACATTAACCACGTTTTGCAGTTCTGAACTTAATGTCTGCGGTTTCTGTTGTATAGAATTACAGCAAAAGCAGTTGTATTAATTAGTGAACTGTACACACGTAATGTTTAAGGTATAGAGATAAGTTTATAAGTAAGTAATAAAGTTAATTATCATTACAAGTTATATACAAGATACACATGAATATGGAAATTATTTTGAGGCATGGCAATCTGAAAAGTCTTTTTAATTGAAATTATTTTAACAATCCCAGAACAAATATTTTAATTGTGTGTCCTGTTTTGTAGCAGAACTAACCACGATTCAAAATTCTTACTGGCCAAATGTTTTTACGTAAAGACTTTTGGAGTAGATCTACCTACGCAGAAAAAATATAGTCTTTATTCTATGACGTAGGTCTGATGTACACGTGCTCTTAGACCGTGAATCCTCCTAATTATTATCATAGCACCCGATCCTTTGCTAGCTACCACTTCAGTAATGTTATTTATTTCAAGCTTAAATTTGTATGAATGAGTGTACACATACCTTTGGTAAACCCAAGAGCATTTCTAAAACACCAAAATGACTTCCAGGACCAATAATCATTTGTCTTTTTCCGAAATAATTTAAAACATTGCAATGACCCTTTAATCAAAACAAATAAATTTTATTTTTAGTAATAAATCACTTTATTATTTGACATTACTGTATTCTAATACAAAGATGAGCAATGTTATTATAATGTGAAAGAGTTTATAAAAGTATATAAGTTTTTTATAGGATCATTGTGCATGGTGTTCCCTGGTGCTGTAATCGTCTATAGGCCTTGGTGCGCAAACCACTTTCCAATAGGTTGGTCATTTGCTTGTTTGCCACCCTAGTGCTATGAAAAGAAAAAAATCATGAGCATACGAGTAACAAGTAATTTGTGTTGGAATACAAGCAACAAGTGTTAGTTATTGTCATGGCAAGTAATCAAAAATAAATATAACATTTCGTTAGCCACATAAACTAATAATCATAAACATTCGCCATTATCTTTGCATCAACTATAGGGTAACTTTTAGTTAGATGCTGCCTGAGTCCGCCAAAGTCCGCCGGCAACCCTGGGGTTATCCTTTCGAGGGCTTACCCGGGGTGCCCGGCAACGGACACTTGGGGAGGACACCGTGCGGTTTTAGTCGAGACACGACATAACCACCCCCGCTGGCCGGCGGGGGGGTATCCGAAGGGATTTCCGCACGTTAAAAAAAAAAAAAAAAAAAAAAAAAAAAAAAAAAAAAAAAAAATGATGCTGCCTGAGCAACTTTCTGCAATTACGATATCCCCTTTCAGAAATAGGTCACTATGTAATACTACAGAAGCCTTTGTGTTATCACAATCAAAACTACAGAACGTGATACCTGTTCGTAGGACCTGAATTTCAATGATATTAGTAAACTTAAATTTAACCCTTGTTCTACTATGTTGTATAAGTAGTACGACTTTACCTACTGATACTTTACACTTTGTATATATATACTTTACTAGCATCGCCAAGCGGTTTCACCCGCGTAAGTCTTGATCCCGTGGAAACATCGGGATAAAAAGTAGCCTATGTTACTCAGGGATAATGTAGCATTCTAATGGTGAAAGAATTTTTTAAATCGCTAAAGTACTTTTTGAGCCAATTCGTTACAAACATACTCACATACAAATCTTTCCTCTTTATAATATTAGTATAGATTAAATTATCCACATGGATGATCATATTTAAGATTTCTAATAAATATAATAGGTACAATTACTAATATTTTTTATTTATTTATTAGCAATCATCAATCAATTTACATTAGAAATTGATTGTAGTAAAAAACTGATTGAAACATGTATTCAATGTAAAATTTCGGGTACAATAATGTGACTGCTAAGAGTATGCATGCACAAACAATTGCGTCTGTGAAGTTACGTACATAAATTTAACAACAACTAGTTATAAAAGTGGAATAAGTAAAGCTATTGCAATCGGCTTATACATACATCTTTCAGAATGTACATGTCACGTCCTATATCGGCCGCATGTTGCACAACCTCATCGTCAGGCAGTACTATCTTCCGCGTATTGCTCGCCACAGTCTGCAGAAAGTCGCGATTGCTTACCTAAAACACATAATATATTCAAGTGTATTCTACATTTCTCACATTTCCATTGCTGTCAGCATGTTGCAAACATGCTATTGTTTCAGTATGTAGCGGAAATGTTTTAATATATTTTTTTCCTGCTGCCGTCGACGAAGTCGGTCATTGAGAAAATTATTATCAACTGACATATTATGAAGGAAAGTGAATTTTCAAACAAAGTTATTTTTACCATACATACTAATACTGACGCCTTTTTCCCTCCGAGGTAGGCAGTGACAACAGACCGCCATCTGCTTCCGTCCTTACATACTTCACGAGCTTCCTCTAATGTCAATAAGCCTTTCGAGTGCTTTTGACTTACCCTTTTTTCAATACCTCATTAATTTGATTAGTGTATTTTTTGCGAGGTCAACCCCGGCTTACCTGCCCACTTACATCTGCCTTACATACTTGATGTGTCATACGCTCAGTACTCATTTGTTCTAAGTGCCCAAACCACCTTAGCATACCCTTTCCAATTCTTGTCAACATTCTCTTTTAGGCCACACCATTCTCGTATATCTGTATTCCTCTTCCTACCAGCTAACCTTATTCCACAGATACGTCCCTTAATGTCCAACCACACGTCCGGTACCCTGAAGTCCAATCACACGTCAGGACCGACCATCTGATCACGTGGGGGGCGGAAACACGATTGCCAAATTACTGGCGTGGCTATCGTGGCACTGGTGGATATCTCATCTCTCCCCTTAGGTGTTGTTAAAGGGACTAAGGGATAGCGCTGTTCGCCAACTAACAGTATACAGCCAAAAGAAAAACCGTCGAGAAATGTATGTGGTACCAAAATAAAAGCTACCCTCGGAGGTATCGGCACAAACGCACAGTCCTCCCCTCTTCCTCACAGGAAGAGGCAGTCCCACGTATCTGGGGGGACCAAATCTCCTTGGAGAGGTGGCAACGGTACTCGTCAGACCGCACGCCGAAACCTTTCTGCAAAGGTTGATAAAAAGGCAGCAGATTGTCGATTTGCTACTTTGATTTTTTTTTATTTTTACCCTACCTATTATTAAGGTTGAGTACGATACCCATAAATTCATTCGCAACCTCTGTGGTCTCTGTAGCGGTAGGACTACTACATCGAAGGTGGCGGGTTCGATTCCTGCTTAGTGCAAATATTTGTATGCATCATCATCATCGTCCTAGCGTTATAACCTCGGAGTCCAGGGTCCGCTTTCCGACTTTTACTTCTCCACTTCGCACGGTCTTTGTCCATCTATGGAGGTGAGACCATTGGCACGTATATCATCTTCAACGACATCAAGCCAGCACTTCTTGGGCCTACCCCTCCTACCGGTGGTCAGACATTTGTTACCCACTTAGCCCGGCGGTCACTGCAGAATGTGGCCGCACCAATCATGGACATGAAGGCTGCAGCGGAGGCGAAAGTTCCTCACGCGATTCTTACGCGTAACTCCACACATCCACCGCAGCATGTTCATCTCCGTAACACTCAACTCCTTCAGCGGTTCGAACCATTTAATTGGAATCGCGGTATATGTTTCGAATGATGTCAATATAGGATTCTTGGAACTCTTTGTACCGCAGTGCCCACAAAATGACCGCGTGAGGCACACGGTCGAGGGCCTTAATATTTGTATACAGGAATATGTCTATTTGCATTAGTCTATTTCTATGTAACTATACTATTATAAAATTATAAATTAATTGTGTCTCTACATTGGAAATAACTTTAAAAAAACTTGGGTTGGTGACACTTCAGTTCAGCACGTATTGTTCTGGGTAAGAAGGGGGACCGTGGGATCAATTGAAAGGGCTCATCAGTGCACTCACTATGGTAGAGGTTGTAAAATACTGCCCAAGAGGCAACGTCTCTACGCAACTGCAAAGGTTCTAAAGTGTTAGTGACCTCAGGACTAAAGGAATAAAGAATAAAGGAATAAAGGATAAATATTGTGGAGAGCCATTCCAAAGATGAGAACAGTGAGAACGAATCTGAGTCTTATGCAAAAGAAACTGGAATAAAGTAATCTAGATGATATAAAAAATAAGTTGTTAAATTCGGGTAAAAGTCAACATTGAGATGTAGTTGATTCTGCTGCTCCCGTAGGTAAGTAAAGACAACCGCTAGTGAGTGATTCCAATTCTGTCATTTGGTTATATATGCTCCATGGCCATGGCCACAGTGATTTGTAATTGTTGAATCACATTTACGCTACATTAATACAATTTACTTTGATATTAAGTTAAGCTTATCCGAATAAAAACTCACATAATAATAGTCAAAATATTATGTTACGATAATGATTAATATGAAAATATATACTTCTGTTGTGTAATAATCCGTTGACGTTACAAAAAAAATATGGTACTTAATCAACTCATCTACACTGCATAAATTTACCTGAAATAGAGGGCAAAATAACAAAGTCTCCACCATTTCCATTGAGCGAACTTCGTGTTGAAGATTCATAGACATATCACTAAATAATTCCTCCATAGAAACTGCATTATTGTAATACCTGCAGCATTAAAGTTAAGTAGTTATTGCTACATGGTCAAGTCAACAACAAATACTAAAGTTATAGTCCGTTGTGGCAGGGCACTCATCAGTTTGCAGTTGGGAATCGGTAGCCTCTATTATTCTATGTGACTGTTTCTAATTATTTATATATTGTATATCATTTGAATGATTTGTAAGAGTATCGAAGATTTCACTCACCGTTTTCCTATGCAGATGGTTACGCGCCAGTAATAAACGTTACGTATGTTTACACAACGTTACATATGTAAACCACGTTTACACCACCGTGTGCTTATTTGCAGTACTAGTAATATAAAAACTAGTGGGGTGGAAATCACACAGTGATTGTCAAACTTCGGGCCAAACTTAGATATTTTTGTTGCAGTATTTTTATTCAAAATTACAGACCTTAGGCTTTATGCATATTATTCGACGCGTCTTTATATATTGAGCAATAAATATTTCAGTTTCTTTCAGAGTCTGGTTGTTTTATGTAAATATACAATATACGTATTGTCATTGTCACTCAAATGTCAAAGTCAAATACGCGTTACTCTGATAACTCGAAAGAAACTCACTTGTAAAAGTTTTTTTGGGACAATTTGTATGGTAGGTATGAACGTACAAACCCCAAAATCTAATCAGTTCTTCCCATTAACCAAACAAGATGATTGGCGTGGAAAGAATTTTTTAAATCGGATAAGTGGTTCTTGAGTTATGGCGTAAACAGACATCCAGACATTCAGACCAACAGACAGACCGACACAAAAATTTTTTTTGCTTAATTAGACTTAGAATCATGTGAAACGTCGAGAAAAGTGATAAAAAGTGAGTGTAAGATTTTGATTTTTTTTGCGTGATTTTAAGACTTCGGTGTCCACCTGGTTGGTGGCCCGAAGTAATACCAAATCATCGTCATCATCACCACCAAATCATCAAAACAAGGTAGCTGGGACAGATTGGTGGGAGAAGGGCGATGTTGTATAGCGCAAACCGAGAAAGGTCTATATCTAACAGTGAATTGCGATCGAATATTATTTTAAGAATTAATATTTTTCGTACAGTTTCATTACTAAATGTGACGACTTACATTACGGGACCACGGAAATTAAGGTAACACAGAAGCTTAAATTAGCAATAGAATGTGCACTTACCACTGGACAGTGAAGAACTTTTTCACGCGGGCTTTAATTTTACTACTAACATGATTTACAGAGAGGAAGTAAAACAGCTCCCTCATGGATTCCTACCAAAAGACGAAAAGCAGTCAAAAAAACAAGACCCATAAAATGCTGATTCTACACTCGTGCTCACTGATTAAAACATACCAAAACTACCAAGGTTTCGCCAATTATTTCGTTGTTCCTTAACCATTTTAACTAGAACATTAATGCAGCTTTATTAAAATACCTACACTTTCAGAAAAGAGTATAGCATGACTATTAAACTACACTTTTTTTTTATATTGTTGTTTTACACAATAGATTGTCTCAATTCAATAGTTAAACAATCAGACAATCTGGGTCAATGAGGAATTTAAATAAAATCAATTCCGTCCCTTTCACTCATGTTCACTGATTCAGAAGATTTGCTAAGTCCTTGTTTTGCAAAACGGTACTAGAAAATTGTTCCAATATCTTACAAAAGGAATATTGTAAATAGAATAACGAAGGTTCTCGGTTAATTCTCGAAAGACCTTTGCGGGAAGTAATTATCTCGATAGGAATAGCATTAAATATTTTAATCAAGTACTAAATATGAATTAAAAGTTCCAGGGTAGTTGCAATTTAAATACAAGTATAAAGGTGATCGAAGGTGTTGAAAATGTTCACAAACCTTGAATTTTAATCTCCGTTGTGTGGATAGTAAGTAATTTGTACAGACTCTTGCTGTATAGAAACAGCTCATGTACGCACCGAAAACAAACAAAAATATTACCTGCAACGTAATTTTTTTTCATCTATCACTTTTATAAGGCATTATACTAAGTAGCTAACCGCAACTTAAAGAGAATAAGACAGCACCTCGTACAGTGTTTTATATGTCACATTTATCTTTACAGTGTAAAAAAGAGCAGCAAGATACAGTACCTATAAAAATGGGAAATAATCTACGAATTATTTATAGAGGAAATAGTTGGTTTATCCGTAGTCGAGTATAATTCCTGTTTTCTGATAGATATACAATTTTTACGTGTGGAAACTCCCTCGGCTACACAGGGCTAGCGGAGAAGTGTCTATGTTGGAATCGAACCGACTAAAATCACAGTATCACATCATGGGAGCCTATTGCAGGGGACCCCGGGCATACCCTTGGAACGAAATCTCCATTAAGGCATTAATAGATATACCTATTTTAGCACATTACT
Organism: Cybosia mesomella; assembly: GCA_946251805.1. Classification (NCBI taxonomy): domain Eukaryota; kingdom Metazoa; phylum Arthropoda; class Insecta; order Lepidoptera; family Erebidae; genus Cybosia; species Cybosia mesomella. The sequence continues at coordinate 11,146,261 of OX276397.1, forward strand.
GGATGGTATGTAGGTAAGACCTGAATTTCGTTAAATTTCGAGAGGACTGAATATCAGACGAAATAGTTATAATTTGTTAGAAACATTTGCAATAGTCAGTTTTACTTGTGTGCAAAAACAGAAAATAGAATGAGGGATTCTATACAAGAAGTTTCCAGATAAACAGCAAATATAAGCATTAACTCATCGCTCACATATTGAGACTGAACATGATGGTAAGGATATTAGAAAAAAATTGGAGGATAAATAATAAATAGGTATATTAAGAAATTTTTCATTAACCTAGGCTAAAAACTATAAAATAAAAATAAATTATACCATAACATTACCATAACTGTGTTTCCTCATAATCGTTTACCATGGAAACCTTCTGCGGTGAATTCATTTTAGCTGAACACCAAAAACCTCAAAAGTGCTGATATTTTTCTCTTCATAAATTCGAACGCTACATTGAAGTAAATATCACGCGAACATTCATAAATCATACACAAAAATGTCATACATGAAAGTCAAGCACAGTTTTTATGGAATGAAACCGCAGGAAAAACATAGTCGTACAATAAATAAGTACCCCGCCCTCTATAAAAGTTTTTGTACATTGTACAAAATTCATGGTTAAAAAATATATGGTTATAGTAGGAGAGACAATGGAAAAAAATACGTGACTTAAAATATTGACTACTTTCTTTTTGCCGTACAATGCAAATAATCTATCAAACATTCAGATATGAACTTGAAAGCAATATAGCCTCTTCTACTCTTATCTAAGAGCTTGGTTTCTTAATGGTACCATCAGAACAGTATCCTTCAAGCTTTGAGAATTTAGTCACTAGTGTTTTACATATTTATTGTAATTTTAGGACATTGCAACCAAGGTTAGGCAATACTAGCCAGGTAAGTCTGAGGATGGGTGACCATTCGTAACACATTGTGACTCCTCAGTGCCTCGAAGAGCATTCAAATTTAGTCAATAATTAGACTATGTAACTTCAATCTTTCTTCTTACTTACCATCAAAATATCTGTTGAACCAGGAGGAATATCCGACGTTCCAGTCCCAGTGAACACAGCTGTACCAAAACAAAACGACGTCTTTAAAGGGTTCTCGTGCTTGGCGTCATTCATCATGTATACCTTTGTCTCCCAGAATATTAACCGGGCCATCCAGGAATTCTGTAAAAAGTTTATTCGTAGTTCAATTAGAATATTTGACAGAGCAGTGCAATAATAATAGTGCTTAGATATATCAAAGTGCTTGTGATGCGAACAGTGTAGTTAATGGTTGCCAAACCTATCCAGTATATTATCAGAAGTGATAATTTTGGAGTACCTTTTTTTTTTTTTTTTTTTTTTTTATCGTGCGGAAATCCCTTCGGATACCCCCCCGCCGGGCAGCGGGGGCGGTTATGTCGGGCTTGCACCGACTAAAACTACTATATTATTCCATTATATCTACTTATTCTAAAATATCAGTCCGTATAAATAAGAAATACGGAAGTATTTTTTTAGTACAATTTATTCTAGTATTTCAAATACATAACTTATAATTTTGGAGTACCTAATTGATAATAACACAAGCAATGTGCAAATAATTTAAGTTGTAATTTTATTGTTGTTGTTGTTACGGGAATAAGGGCTTATCCACACACGTCAAAAGTTAGCAATGATCGTCTAGATAAAACCTAAACTCGAGAAAAGCCTTGAATTCTATTATTAGCTAGCTTTAATTAATAAACAATAGAGAATATCCCTCACAAAATTGTTAATGATAACTTTTCTTTATGTTATAGTCATTTATTTTTTTCGTAACAATGGATTGCGTTTACAACACGTATATTGTTAATTAACTTATGATGAACTTAGAAGATATTATGTGTGCTACGTCGTTTCTTCATTTTGAATGCAGTGAAATTTCCAGAACACGTCTTAGCAAAAGTCGCTTTTTCTGTTAGATGTGAAAGTACAATTTACAAACTAGGTCGAAACTTGGTCGAAACTTTATTATGGCTACTATTATAAAATATTTAGATATTACTACTATATTATTCCATTATATCTATTCTAAAATATCAGTCCGTATAAATAAGAAATACGGAAGTATTTTTTTTGTACAATTTATTCCAGTATCTCAAATACATAACTTTACATTATATAGGAATGGTCCGGTATCTATAACTAAACCGATCACTTGCAATTCGGACTCGCGCACTGAGGGTTCCGTACAAAACTGGATTAAGGGGCATAGTTCACGTTGCTGAAGAGCTGCTAGTCTTGACAGACAAAAATATACAGATATTTTTTTGTCAGGTGGGTAACTACATATTTACTGTTTTCGGATTTTCCCCATCTTGTGCTATAAGACCTTGCTTCTTGAAAAAATGTCATAATACTAGCTTCCCGGGAAGTACCCTATAGATTTTGATGCCAAGGGCAATTTAGTGAAATTTGGTTAAATTTGCTACATAAACGGTTGACCTTTTGATTGACCTGGAAATAAGAATTTTTCACAGCTTCAAGGCGACACAGACCTGAGTTTTTGATATGAATTTAAACATGATGCCTGTACACGTTCCTGAGAAAAGGTATTGACAGGCAGACAGACAGACGGACAGCGAAGTGATGGTGATGATGGTAAGCGTATAAGGGTAAAAGAAAAAAACATTTTTCTTTTCAGGTACGAAACCCTAAAAAGGGTTCACTGGGCACTGGTTGACACCTAATTTGTTTTATCAAAAACACTTACAATGACTCTTAATGTTGGTCAACAATATGTTGGTCAACAATTGAAAGATAAACAATTGAACAAAAAGAAACAAAGTTAATTAAATACGCACATTCATACTTAGACGTACTAAACTGCGCACAAACACAAATCAACGTAATTCTTTTTTTATTCAACTTAAATAAATAATCCTTTTCCGAAAAGCCCTTTTTTTGTACATAAATAAATAATGTTTATGATTGTGGTGTTAGAATTATGACAATAGTCAATCTATATTCATGAGTACAATCGAAAGAGATTACTTATAAACAAATCGTAGTCGGCGTACCCATCCTATTAAAAACTGGCAAGCGTACTATAGCGTATTGGTAACGGATTATTTGTGATCTGGAATGGAGGTATATTCATCATGTGTTTTGCGCTATTATGTATGAGTACTAATGACATTGCACATGATTGAGAAAATACCAAATTCAAACTTGGAAAAATGCAAATGAGTTAGGACCTCGACTTCCTAATCATAACTAAGGCTAGAAATAATCCTTAGTTACATTATTAGTTTGTTCGTAGCTTAAACATTTTGTTAGTTCCTGTGACGAAGGTCTAAACAGATCTCGCTGGCGGCAAAGCTAGTTATACTATTACTATTAGCCATCATACTCGTACTATATATACCATGGTTTTCATAGCCCCATAGCTATAAACCAACTATAAATGACCTGCCTGAAATTGCTTTTATTAATATATTACCTATTTATTAACTTCAACAGAAATAACTCATACACTTACAGCAAGAAAGCTTCCATTTCATTTTCTGGTTTATATTGATATAATTTCAATGTAATAAATGCAATCGTTAGTATAACTGTATTATTTCATTTTAATCACACATAAATAAATAAATTTTGTTGCAAACCAGCAACACATAACAGATACTTCAATTGTGCATTGCTGACATTACTCTAAATAACCGCAACAACACAGAGTTCTATGTCAATAGTCTCGTTTAACTGCGACTTTCTGTATGGTGGACTTGTTTCCCCAATTGGGCTGTTCCAAAATCACAGAATCCTGTTATGCCTTTGTCAATCAACGTCATATTAGCTAACTCAAATATGATGGTTGAGTATCTCGCAACGAAACGTATAATTTTCTACATCAGTGCATCGCATAATGAGACCCACACTGAAACCTTAAACACTGATAACTTGATTTCAAATATCATGTGAGATATATCTAATATTTAAAAGTGTCTAGTGTTTTTATAATTGCATTTTGCAGTGCACAGCATTTTTACATATCTTAATATGTATGCCTATTTATGCTTTTTTTTTTACGTGCGGAAATCCCTTGGGATACCCCCCACCGGCCAGCGGGGGTGGTTATGTCGTGTATCGACTAAAACCGCACGGTGTCCTCCCCAAGTGTCCGTTGCCGGGCACCCCGAGTAAGCCCTCGAAAGGATGAAGAAGAAATGCCTATTTGTGCTAGAGCAAAATGTTAGGATATTGAATGAACTAAAATAATAAAAAATTATCGATATTAGTACTTGTGATACTAAGATCACAAAACAGTGTAGAGCAGTTAAGTTTCAAACATCGCGAGCTCGAGCAACGCACACATAGAAATCGAGGGTACGAAGTCTCGGAATGGCTTGAAAAGGTAGGTCGGGCTCGAGTGCTACCTGCTGCATATGTGAGTTTTATTATTGACGTTTAGAAATGAAATTACGAAAAAAAGTTAGTAGGTAGATCCTTGCTTGCCTTGTTTGAATTCGGCATTTTATTTTGGATCGACCAGCATCTTAAAATTTTCATAAGACGATGATGCGTCTAAGTAAAAGTGCAAATTACTCATACGTTTGTGATCAAATACAATGTACTGTAATGTTTAGTATAGGGCTTTTTTCCCGATTTTCAAAGTACAGTTTTGACCCACTAGCGCCACAGGCGTAGAGGTGCGGCGCGCAGCAGCATAGCACATCTGAATATTTTTTCACTAACACTAATTTTATAAAGATGTGTACAGTGAAATTAGTCTCGAGAAATTTTTGCATATGTAGTGGTGTGTATATTACTCAGATCTTAGAGCGCGTTTCCACTATATCGTTCTGGCCTATACAAAAATGTTTCGATATCCTAACATTACTATTTAATTTTATACTTATCCCTAGCAACACTCTGATTTTTGTTTTCAATAAAAACAAGTTTTTATTTTAAAGAAAAAGGTTTTGACTTTATAAAAAAAAAGGTGTGTGTGCGATTCACACACGATAGAAGTGAAACTTCAAAGAGGAGAGACCGATATATAATTTTTTTTTTTTCCCTTTCATCTAAGTTTTTAAAACTCCGGGGTGTCTACGGGGGGTCAAAATTTTAGTTATTTTTGGCCTAGGACGCACCGTTTCCGAGATATTTCAATCTAAAGCAAAAAATCGTCACTTGATAGTGGAAAGTGGAAACACGCACAAAACCAGAATAAACCAGTTTAAGCTGTCCGCAGGTGCCACGTGCAGTCCGGCGTCAGTCGCTTGGTACTGTTAGAACATAAAGCACACATTTCATTCAAAAATTATAATTATTACGTAGTTTATTTGTTAAATTTTGTATTTCTTGATTGTTGTTATTGTTTGTTATTATTGTTATAATATTTGTTGAAGTGTTTAATTTGTGTGTAAGTGTTGTAACTTTATATTGTTAATTCAAAATGGCTCCAGTAGTAAAACATGGTCGAGGCAAGCCTATGACTTCTAAAACTAAAGAAGTTTTGTACTGTTTGTACAAATATTTCGAAAATTAGTGTAATAACAACTCGAGCCCCCACTCAATTAGTTGCTAAATCAACAGGAATTTCAATAGCATCCGTCAGAAAGGTAGTATCAGAAAGCAAATGTCGTCCTTCAGATCAGGAAGTAACATTTAAATCTCCTAAAAAGAAACCGAATCGTAAACCTACAATAGTAATCGATAACTTTGATCAGCAAGTTATCAGAAGAACAATTCATGACTAAAGAAGTTCCCACTTTGAAAACTTTGCACACAAAATTCAAAGAAGATATCGATTATAAAGGTTGTGTCAGCACGTTACGAAAACACGTCATGTCATTAGGTTTTAATTGGAAGCAAACAGAAGATAACCGGAAACTTCTTATGGAAAAACACGAAATTAGATACTTGCGAATTAATGTGTTAGTGAACAACGCCGACCAATTGTTTATACCGACGAAACATATATACATACATCACATACCCTCTCGAAATCTTGGTCAGATGGAAGCACTTCAGGTTTGAAGCAACATATATCGAAAGGCAACCGCTTAATCATTGTTCATGCCGGTGGTATGGATGGCTTTATACCAAATGCATTGCAAGCCAACCAAAAAAGTGGAGATTACCACGACAATATGAACTATGACAACTATTCAAGGTGGATTCAAACTCAATTAATACCCAACTTACAACTAAATAGTGTTGTTGTTGTTGACAACGCACCATATCATAACTCAATACAAAATCCTGCACCGAATAGTAATTCTAGAAAACAGCAAATGATTGACTGGCTGACATTGCGAAACATTGAGCATTCATCCACGTTGCTTAAGCCTCAATTATATGAACTGATTCTGCAAAACAAGGCGAGATTTGTAGAGTACAAGATAGACGAAATATTACGACAGCACGGTCATACTGTGCTGCGTATACCACCATACCATCCGGAGTTTAATCCTATAGAAAATATATGGGGGATAGTGAAAACATATGTCGCAAAAAAGAATGTCGCAATGAATATGAAGGTTATAATGTCATTAGCTGAAGAAAAAATGAACGATATAACTGTAGAGGAATGGAGATAAGTTTGTCTGCATGCTATTGAGGAGGAAAACAAATATCAGGGTAGAGACGCAGCTTTAGACACAATATCAGAACGAATCATAATTAATTTAAATAATTCATCTGATGAAAGTGAGGATGGGGATGATTGTGATATGCCTGGGGTTGATGAATTATTAGAATAAAACATTTATGGCCGGAGAACACCTAATTCATACACGTCTTCACTGAAGTGAAAACCGGCATTCACTGCTTGTAATGTTTGAAACTGGCTTGTCTGCCTCATACAGTTCCATAGATTACAATGCAGTGGATACACATTTTCACGTCCGTATTAGTACGTAGTGCGTATGCGTAGACGTGTACGCATTTGGTATGTTCCAGCCACAAACGTATATTACCTTTAAAAAAATAAAAACTAAAAATAAAATGTTGTTTTTCTTTTATTTGCTGACCATACACTACTACAAACGCAAAAAATTCTCCAAGCTAATTTACCTGTATATTGTAACGAATAATCTACTGGACCGATTTCAAAAATACTTTCACAATTAGAATGCTACATTATCTCTGAGTTCATACCTCTTATAATACCTAATTCTCTTACTACATTATGATAAAGAAACAATATATCTTAAAACTGAAATACATATGAATTAGCACATAGCTAATTCGCATAAAATACAAGAAGTTTAGCAGATTCTCCATAGTTTACGAGTTTACAAATCTCGAAAAATTACTATTTTTGATATTTGATCTGAATCTACTGTTTCTTAATACATTGCTTAATTATCTAGCATTGTATCTGTGATAATAATAATTATAATATGTAGAGTGGACATGGAAAAACATAACCTATTGTCATTGAGAGTGAAGGATAGATAGTAAAAGATGAAGAATCTGGATCTGTAAACATAATAACTAACTACGCTTAATATTACAGTAACTTTACTACCATTTTAAACTTAACTACGTATTAATAAGATTAGACAATAATGAAAATTACCTCATAACATAATTTCCTAGGACATGCAATTAGATATAGAGTACATCCGGACCAATAACAGAATATAACGAATAATATACTATATTTAACTAAATTCAGGATCTGTAACATGAGAAAATATTTTAAGCGAGATAATAAATAACGAGCCCCACAGAAAATCATCACCAAAATATAGTCTACTATACAAATTGCTTTCGTGATTTCATCTACTTTCAGTATTATTTATTATTTGTTATTATTTTTAGATAAATATTATTATTATTATTTAGTTATTAGTATTAGACCTATTGGTTTATTTATGATTCATTATTTTAATCATCCACTTCGGATTACACAACTAAGGTAGTTGAACTATGAGTAGATGTAGAAGTGGAAGACTGAATAAAACACGTCCGTTCAATTGAGACGTATATTAGCGACTGCAGTGCTAAAGAACAATACAAACTTATTCTACATACTATATGTTAATACTTATAAGTACTCATACTTCATATTTAAGACTCAACATCTCCATAAAATTAGTGATTTAATTTTACAATGGGATCTGGCTCACTTGCTACTACATTATAATGGGATACCGCATGGTGAAACGCTAAGCGATCTCCGTCTACTGTGAGTGTGAGTCTGTCGATTCTACTTACCTTCTTTTTTTTTTCTTGCGGAAATCCCTTCGGATACCCCCCGCCGGCCAGCGGGGGTGGTTATGTCGGGCTTGAACCGACTAAAACCGCACGCCGTCTCGGGTCTACAGACGCCGGGGTGTAAGGTTGCCCATAGAGCATATCCCTCGCACCCCGACTGACCCTGGGACATCTCCGGTTTCGAGATGGCCCCCTCGGATTTGAAAACCACGGTGTCCCCGTCTTGCCCCGGTTTAGGGGAGGGGCGCTAGTTGCCCCACCGTCACGGCCTGCTTCTGCTGGGGTGACAGGCAGCCTTACCTGCCACCCCCAGGCCTGCGCTCATGGAGGACGGAGGGCGTTAAGCTACCTCCGGCGCCTGTGTCGCCTGCGACGCGCGGCGAGCAAGTTGCGGGCTCGGCGTGCCGGGAGAGTTCTAAATCTCTCCCGGGCGCGCTCCGCCATCTCCTTCGCGAGCATTACATGCTCGCAGAAGGAGGTGGCGCGGACCACGCACTCGCACTCCGCACCATTGCCGCAATCATGCTACCGAGCGAGAGGACTCCCACCCCGATGGCTGCCACGAGGTCACGCCTCGGCGCCTCCCACGCCGGGCAGTCCGCCAGCGTGTGCAGCCCTGAGTCCTCGCTCGCGTCACAGTGATGACACTCAGGCGTTGGCTCCTTCCTGATCCGGTGCAGGTGGTCCCCGAAGCACCCCTTCCCGGAGATCACCTGCGTCAGTCGGTACGAGCGGCTTCCGTGTCGCCTCTCTAGCCAATCCTCCATGATGGGCCTTACCGCCGCTATTGCGGCGTGCCCTGCGCTAGGTCGCCCAAGTCATTCCTTCCACTCCACCACGATGGCCTGGCGGAGCTGGGACTGCACGACGTCGATTTCTCGATGCTCGGGGTTCCGTCCCTGCTCCCGCGCCTCCTTTCACCACTGGTACAGTTGCGAAAGGGCTCTCGCCTCCAGGTCCCATGGCGGAGTTCCGGCAAGGTGACTCGCCGCCTCGAAGGAGATCGTGCGGTACCCGCGGATGACCCTGATGGCCATCACTCGCTGCGGAGCGTGCAGCATCCGCACATTTCCGGCCGTCAGGGCCTCCGCCCATATGGGGCACCCATACAGGGCCATGGACCGCACGATCCCCGCGTAGAGTCTCCTGCAGGAGTCATCGGGCCCCCTCATGTTGGGAAACAGCTGCGCCAGAGCGAGAGCTGTGCCCTTCAATTTGGGGGCCAGACTTCGGATGTGCTCTTCGGATCTTTTGACTTTTGATTTGGATCTTTGGGCTTCGGAGTCCCATCGGCCGTCGAGCACGAGCCCCAAATATTTCATTTGGGGCTTGATGCCGATGCGATTTCCTACCACGATGAGACTGGATCCCTCGAGTGGCTTGCTCCGAGGCCCATGAAAGAACAGGGCCTCGGTTTTATGCAGAGCCACCTCGAGACCCAGCCGCGAGGATCCGCTCAACGACTTGGGCAACCGCGGTCGTGGCCTTCAGGGTCGCTTCGCGGTACGTCGCCCCACACGCCATCACGAGCGTGTCGTCCGCGTAGCACGTGACGGCGGCACCGCCTACGAGCTCATAGCGAAGCACCCAGTCGTATCCGATGTTCCACAGGAGCGGCCCCAGGACCGATCACCGCACGACATTTCACGCCGACCGAGACCGGTCACGGTTGGGTAGATGACGGCTCTCTCCGTTAAATACGCCCCGACTATGCGGCGGAGGTAGAGGCCTCTCTACCTCCGCCGCTTCGCTCGCTCACTTTTTGATACACGAGCGCCTCCCTAATGCAACTCCAGGGCAGGGTGTTGAACGCGTTGGCGATGTCCAGGGACACCGCCAACATAAACAACTCCGACACGCCAATATCACCTCACCCCGGGTTACTGCATCCTCCGCCAGAGCCCTCATACGCTTGATAATATCCACGGTGGAGCGCCTCTGGCGGAAGACATATTGGCCATCCACCAGGTCCGGCCCCACTCTTGAGAGGTGCTCGACGAGGCGCTTCGCAATTACTCTTTCAAAGAGCTTGCACACCTCGTCGAGCAACACTATGGGCCGGTAGGCGGACGGCGAGTCCACCGGGTGCCCCTCCTTTCGGATAAGGACCAGTTTCCCCGTCTTCCACAATTTCGGAAACTGGGTCCGCTCCAAACATGCGCTGAGAAGCCCTCTCAGTCGGGGCTCGAGAGCGTCGTCGACAAGAGCTAGGACCCACGCTCGGCTTGGAATGCCGTCGGGTCCCGGGGCGGTGTGTTTGGCTCTTAGCCTTCTCACCGCCAGCTCTAGTTCTACCCAAGTGACCTCGGGCACGACGTCGTCATCCACGTTGTGCGCCATGGGCGACCGAAACGGAGTCATCTGCGGTGGAACATGTTCCACCGCCCGCGCTGGGAACAGGGAGCCAACAACTCCTCCGAGTAGCTCCGGCTGGAGACACCAGGTTAACGGCGGAGCCTTGGGGCGCAGCTTGCCCCTCACCATCCGGTAGGGCCGCCCGCAAGGGTCCCGCTCCAGCGTCTCCAGTAGCTCGCGGAAGGCAGCCTGTTTGGCCCGCCTTACCTCCGCTCGGAGGGCTCCTCTGGCCTCCCTGTATCCCTCGTACAACTCCGCCTCTCGGGCCTCCTACGGAATTGGGCCCACCAGCGGTGCGTGATCACGCAGGCCCGTCTGAGCTGCGCGATCTCTGACGACCACCAGTAGACCTGACCCCTCGGATTATAGGGTGGAGCCCTAGGCATCGCCGCGTCACAGACACGGGTCATGGCCTCCCGGAACCACTCCGCCTTATCGTCTATGCTGACAGGCCTGTCCGGCACAGGGGCCCAGGCCTGTACGATGGCGGCTTCCAGGAGGAGCTCCCGATCAAGTCGCTTAAGCGCCCAACGTGGCTCGGGTGGAGCCGGTGCAGCCGGCGCGTCGATCGCAGGGGGGGACACGTCAAACCGAATGTATCAGTGATCCGAACTTGTGTCCTCCCCCAAAACGACGCGCCAGCTCTGAACACGTCGCGCCAACGAGGGGCTCGCGAACGATAGGTCCACGATGGAGCTAGCCCTCGAGGTCACGAACGTGTCCACGGCTCCCTGATTTAGGAGGACTAGGCCGAGTCGTTCGGCCCAGTCCACCAGTGCCCTGCCTCTATGCCCCTTACGGCGCTTACCTGTATGACAGGCGTTGGAGGTCGGTCGGGCTCCTAAGATTTTTCCTAGTTAACACTTAGGCCCCCAAATAAAGAACCTTACCGACGAAACATCGAGTTGTTTAAGTTGGTTCGCTTTCGACTTAGTAATAAAGGTAAGGTAAGGTAGTAAACGTTTCATGGGCCTCGGAGGGGGCCCCCTGCGGGAACCAGCATAACCGTAGGAGGCGTAAGCATCGGAATCGAGCCCACAATGAAGTACCTTGGGCTCGTACTCGATAGCCGATGGGACTTCGGACCACATCTCCGAAGTCTGGTCCTGAAACTGAAGGGGGCTGCGGCCGCGCTATCGCGGCTGATACCCAACGTTAAGGGACCTAACGTCCTCACTAGAAGACTGTACCTGGGGATCGTGCGAAGCATGGCCCTGTACGGGCGAAGACTCATCTAGGGGTATCTATCGCACGATCTCCGTCGAGGTGGCATGTCTTCTAGCCGGGACCCCTCCATGGGACCTGGAAGCGAGAGCCCTTGCGTTGCTGTACCAGTGGCGCAAGGAGGCGCTGAAGCGGGGCCATAGGCCGGAGCCCCGAGAAATCAGGGCTCAGCGGTCCCAGCTCCGCCAGGAACTCATAGTGACATGGAGGGTGCGACTTGAGCATCCAAGGTGGGGAGAATCCATCATTGCGGCGGTGAGACCGATTATGACGGAGTGGCTAGAGAGGCACCACGGTGGCCTCTCCTACCGGATGTGCCAGATATTTACCGTACACGGGTGCTTCGGTAAGTATCTATGGCGCATCCACCGGGAGACAACGCCGCAGTGCCCGCATTGCGAGGATTCTGGTGAAGAAACGGCGCTCCACACGTTGATGGAGTGCCCTGCGTGGGCGAGTCAACGCCGGGATCTCGTTGCGGTCCTGGGCGTGGACGATCCCTCGTTGGAGACCATGGTGAGGGCCGTGGTCTCCGACGGGGGCAAGTGGCACGCCGCCGCCTCTTTCTGCGAGCAGGTAATGCACGCGAAAGAAACGACGGAGAGGGAGCGGGAGCGAACCCTGCCCCCCGAGTTCCGAAGTCTGCGGCGTAGACGCCCCAGACTTGTCTACGCCCGTAACTACTGACCTCCATGATCGGGGCCTGAGGGCGGCAGTTGTCCGACTCGCCATCCTTACAGAAGCAGGCCGTGGCGGAGGCGTGTCGTGTGTGTCCTACACACGCCTGCCAACTCACCGACGCGGGATAAAACCCGACCCCACCAGGCGAGGCCGCGCGGTGGCGGCCTAAGTCCGCCGGTAACCCTGGGGTTATCGTTTCGAGGGCTTACCCAGGGTGCCCGGCAATGGACACTTGGGAAGGACACCGTGTGGTATTAGTCGGTCCGATGCCGACACGCCCACCCCATCGTCGGCACCGATGAGGTGAAGCCAGTGGGGGTTTCCACACGCTAAAAAAAAGGTAGTAAACGTCATCACTTACATAAACAATACAAAATAAATGTACTTGGTACTTACTACTACATAGATATATTTTTGAACACAATAAAGCAAACGCACCACGACAAATCACCACCACATTACCGCTATGCCTAGATTTTGGTATAGTACCTTGTACCTTTTTGTAAAACATTGCTAACCACAAAAATTACATAAAAGATTACACATGTGATGTTCGCAGCAAAATCAGCGATGGCAGCGTCGCGGATACTTTCCATGCCATCTAATCTCCTTATAAAGGATCGTTAAAGTTAAGGAAAATATCCTTAAACGTCTTTTGCCACTATCTATGTCTTTCGAACTATCGTATTTTACTGTGATATAAGAATTTTAAAAAACAGCCAAGGCAAGAAGTTCACTTGCGCGTAGGATTTGAGTTTGAAGTAATATTCTTGTTAGTATTAATGGTGCGAATATTTCGAATGATGAGCTTTAAATAGTCGGACTCAGGCAAAATTATCTTAAGAAGCGTATTACAAGCAAACACAATTAACTGAACAAAGAAATCAACGAAAATTCTTCTTCCTAATCCTATTACCCCGAGTGTACTGGGAGTTTTTCCGTGGACCCATTGTAGACTTCCGCTATCAAAAGATATTCTGTATTTAATGCTTAGATAATTTGTAATATCTGAGCATGACGGCCAAAACCGATGCTGTTACGTGCATACATCATTAATTGATACTATTACTGCATACAGAAAAGTCTTTCCTTTACAATAAAATCAGTAATAAACATTATACCGTAGAAAAATAATCGCAGTGAAATACCAAATGGAATAGAGTGTAAAATTGTATTCATTAAAATGAGAAAATGCTATGTCATTGAACAATGGTAGAATGCTATGTTACGGAATGATAAGTAAGACAAAGTGACATGATATCAATGATTTTGAAGTACATAATACTATTCAACTTTCAAAGAAAATTCTGATTCTTTGATTTCACCTTAAAAGGACTATGAAAGTTCATTGCCCATTTATCAAGATAATCCCATATATGCCACACTTGTAAAATAGGAAATAGCTTGGCTATTTGACCAGCCACCGTCTCTCCTTGGGGGTCTAAAGTATCCGTGAAAATGTGCACTGGAAACACTGATATAATGTCTAGGTAAAAACCAATATTTGCCATTTTCACTTCAGCTATTTCCTTTACAGTTTCTTTTCGTATGTTCTGAAATAAATTTAATTTTAAATTTCTGTATTACATAGTAGTCAAGCCCTAAAACAAGTTATAGTTTATATTATTCCTTTTATATTATTTTGTAGGTTTCAAAATCTAAATTATACTTAAAGATGAAACATGTATAATATCAAATCATTAAGTATATGCTTTCAAACAAAACAATGTAAATAAAATGGTTACCTTAGCAAAGAGAGGAATCTTTCTATTTGATAACACGACATCAATCTAACTTCTTATGTAATTTATATAACACAAAACATGTTATTGCGTCATTCAAAACAATTTCGATTATTGATCAATGTACATAAGGCGTTAAGCGATTGGAATTAACCGTACACACGCAAAGCTTTGTATGGTTTGATTCTATCGAGTGAACCTATTTGTGAGCCACGATAATAACTACAACGGCATTAGTAGGTACGGGCTCGTTTGATAACGTCTGTTATAACAATGAAACATTACGTAATAATTTAACTCAATAGAGAAAAAATATTATTAACGTCATTAAATATACGAGTGTAAAACAATTGCTCGAAATTTGACCATAACATGTAATTATTTCGAGGGTAATTATGAGTCATGGTTGGGAAACAATAAATAACAATATCCAATTATTCTTGATAACCTACTAAATGACCATCGCTTAGCGCCTTATGTAGGTACATTGAACTTTTCAATAGCCTACTAAATTAAAATAAATAATAGTTTAAAAAAACTAAAAAACGCGTTTTTTATAGAAAACCGAACTAAAAAAATAGAAAATAAGTTTTAATAAATTTAAATTAAGAATAATGTTAAAAATTTCAATAAATATAGATTAATAATAGTGTAAAGATTTAGATCGGAAAATGAGTACATCTAGAACGGGACTTGAATCCGCGATCAGTCCCTTTAAAAAATGGAATAATTTTATCAAATTATTGTCATCGGTCCTCGATAAATCTACAAAGTTTGAACGAAATCTGGCCGTTTAAAGTGGGTTAAAATCGCGCCTAAAGGAGTCGGTTACAAACAAACATACAGGTGAAGCTAATAAAAAGCGTATAAAAAGAGGAAAGATGTACCCACATTTTTCGCTTTCGTATTAATATAATCCTATTAGTTTCACGTACGTAAATAATACTAGGCTAACCCTTTGTTTTAGGTAAAGAGCAATACTATCCTAAGTGTAATTTATATAACTGAAACTCACCTTCATGACTATAGCCGTGGTTAGCTGTACATAAATATTCAAAAGTAATCCGGCGACCAAAATAGATGAAAAGACCCTTGCGATGGCACCTGACTGCTGAGTCTGAAGTGCAGAATACGGCGACATAATACACACACACAGAACCATTATAAAATGTGCTATGTCGAATGCACGTGTCTGAAATGTAACACTGTACTTTTCTATAGAGATTCAAGCCTCAGGAATTTGTTTGCAATAGAGTATCACAGAATAAAGTTTAAAATTGCGTATCATTTTTATAGAGATATTTTCGTGGATAGGATATTTTTTTTTTTTTCTTTTTTAAAAAAGAATATTAGTAACCGAAATTACTAATATTCCCCCTAACCCCTCCAGCTAAGCTAAATTGCTTGTGTTAGGAGTGGGTTCACGTCGGTAGTGTAATGGCCAGGATTCGAACCCGGGACCTCTCGATCGTAAGGTCGACTCCTTAACCGCTAAGCTACCGACGCTTTTTTATATCTCATGTTTAAATGCTTTTACACGCTTTTTAATAAAAAGCATATACACTTAGAGCCGTCATTACATTTTTGGACACTACAACATATATTATGCAGCATTTAACAATGTTAAGAAAAAGTTGAGATATTGAGTGAAATTTGAAAATATATATTACGATTTGTCTAGTTATTCCTGGAACATTCCAATTCGTTTTTTTTTTTAACTTTATTAACGGAGCTTAACCATAATGTGACTATGCCGCTCTATCATTGCCAGTATATCATATTATTTAAATTATTGCAATAGATCTTCCAATTGTCGTTATATTACTCCTCATTAGAAATTCTAGTTTTTAATCACATCTTAATATTATTTCCTAAAATGATTATAGTATATCATGTTTACTTATCAAATAAACAAAAATAATGAATAAATGAATGAATGAATATTTTAAGTGATAAAACATTATTTTAATTTAGACAAAAAAAGTTCTACGATGAATAATATCGAGAGAGACTGAAACATTTTTAGGTCGTTTGTGTGTGCTTTTTGTGTTAAAGATGAAAAGCTCAAGGGAGTCCTCCATGACGCCATTAAATTTTTTGTCTAACTGCGGGCGATATACTTACTTCTTAATATATCAAGTACGAAATACGCACCCAGCCAGGAAGTAATATAATTATACTAATACCAAATTCGTATATAAAATACATTTAAAACTAAAAGTTAGAACTACAATATACATACGAAATCAGTGTCAGGCATTAAAATCCAGGGAAAGTTCGACCTCAAGCAGAGGCGGGGCGCTTCGATTGTGGTGACATTGCTGGACAATTGGTATAATTCCAAGTATTCAGTTGTGAACTTAGGTTGGCGCTCATGGTTCTCATCTATCGAAGAAACAATTATATGAATAAGTTGTATGATAGAAGAGCTATTAAAATTCATTCATTGAATTTATAAAAGTCAGATTTTAAGGAAGAATGCTTATTATATTGAAGAAAAGAAAGAAGAAAACTAAGAACTCGTAAATTAGTATGTATTTTAATAAAACTATTATTAAAATACATACTAATTTACGAGTTCTTAGTTTTACCCAAAGCAAACGCATTGAAATCGCGATGGAAAGGTCGCAAGTTTCAATTCCAGCCATTAGACTACCGATGTGAAGTCACTCCTAACACAAGTAAATTTGGCTAAGCTGGTGGGGTTAGCAGTAATACGAGTAATTTCGGTTACTAGTATACTTAAAAAATAAAGTAGGTAACAACAAATGATTGAATCCGAGACTAGGGTAACTTGAATCACGTACATTTAGTGTATATATTCCAAGTGTGGAACCTACAGCTGAGGTGAGCACAAGAAATCTAGAATACCAAATTATCAAATGCGGGCTTCTGCTGCAACAGTACACTTGTTAAACATCTATTAATGTTTTCTACTTGCCGCTGCTGCTTGTAGCTTTAACATACACAAAATACATTGAACGATGATCTCAAATATAAGAATACAGAAAGAAGAAACCTTATCCAATTTCTGCCGATAACATAATAATAACCTCTCGTCTACTCCTGTATAAGCCGTATAATTTTAAAAGAGCAATCTCATCTAAGATTGCCTTGATACGTTAACGTTTTATCAGTCTTCATATCTGAAGATAATGTGTAATAAAAGCAATGTACCGAGATGCTTCATGAAAATTCATATAAGCTTATAAAAAGCGAACAATATTGTCTACTCAGTATAATAATATTATATAAAAATAAATTTTTCCAGTATTTATCTTCATTTATTTTCCTCGTAGGCCCATATTAGCACCCATATTTCACAATTCATGTAAAACAGATTCCATGTTATGTACATGAAGGAAACCTATTTATTTCTTAATTTAATTGACCTGGTAGATTTGGATCTGGACTATTCTATTCATGTGTCTGTAATAATTAATAACTACTAATTTCATGTCATACATTAAGAAGAAACGCTTAACATAACTTTAATTCTATAATATATATTCGCCCTTTTTCCAAAATCGTTATATTTATTTAAAAAATCAATAAACTAATAGTTAAACTATAACTGAAACTATATAATACCTAAATAAAATACGAATATTTACATACATGCGTCGTAAAATTCCTCCGCATAATTACCGACTGGTGATGTTCCCAGAAGGCTGGTAGCGTTGCCACGTTGGATGGCAATGGTAATTCTTTGAGTAAGATAAAATCCAGCCTTCTGGTCACGTGTAGCGTCAATCAGCCGTTTTGCCAAGTCTTTAGAGACAAAATAGGCACTTGGGTCCCGTGACCCCAACGGCTCAACCTCAAACGGCTCAAAAATACAATTGCCTACTAAATTCGAGTATTCACTCCGTTTGAGGTTTTCCGCAATAGCAGCACCGGCGCAGTTCGCTGTGCTTGGAAGATGGGAGGACGCAAGGATGTCAACACACGTTGCGTCCCACACCAAAGGCCTACCCATCTTCCAAGGCAGCAATGACATGCCATCCAGTCTCTCATCAATAACTAGGTTCTATATTCCAATAAGATTAAATTATTGAATTTTATTAAATTGCTTGATCTTTGCTATCAGCTCAATTCAATCAGTTTGTATGGCTGCATTATTGTAGTACAGTAACTTATTTGACTGCATAGTTTCTAACATACATATACTCACGCCTTATTCCCTGCCGGGGTAGGAGAGACCACAGCCCAGCATCAACTTCTGTCATTAAAGCGGCTCTTCACTTTGGCCAATATTGTGCCGAATGTGTGGCCATCGTGTAGAGCGAGTATTTGTGCCTTGCTTGGTTTGTTTTGGAATGATGGCTCACAAGTTGGCACGAGATCCGTTGGTCATGCTTTTAATTTGCTACGAACTCCCAGAGTGACCGCACGTGCCTTTTTTTTTCGTGCGGTAATCCCTTCGGATACTCCTCCCCCGCCGGCCAACGGGGGCGGTTATGTCGAGCTTGAACCGACTAAAACCGCACATCGTCTCGGGTCTAAAGACGCCGGAAATTTTTGTCAACAATTTTCGTCTTGATAGAGCTCTATAAAATGAAAAGTTTCTTCATTAGTCATTGATATCATCATTTTTTTTTTCGGATATCCACCCGTGCCCCTTGCTGGTAAGGTTATGTCAGGCTTGAATCGACTAAAAACCATTAAGGCTTGAGGACTCCCACACCGAGGGCTTGCCTCGGCGCCTCCCACGCCGAGCACTCCACCAGCTTGTGCAGCCTTGAGTCGTCTTTCGCATCACAGTGCTGGCATTCAGACGCGGGCTCCTTCCTGTTAGATCAGGAACAGGTGGTTGGTCTCCGAAGCACCTCTCGATCTCTCCGGACACCAAGTTAATATCGAGACTTTCACAGTAATATTAGATACCATTAGAACAGATAGAGTAATTATTTTGTTTCTTCTTTAAGTGTGTCCTTTAACATTTCCCCTGAGAAAATTCAGAGACGCGTTGCCCAAAGTACATAACCTGGAGATTTTCTAGCCCATGACCCTATTAGTAGGTGCGCTAGTTTTGATATTTTTCTTTTCTATTTAAATTTAATTTAAAAAAAAAATATATAGTTCTTTTTGAAAAATTATAGAAACCTAGTCAGACAAACAATGACCCTGATTGTTTTGAAAAATATTATTATATTAATCGTGACGTTAATATTTTCATTTATGACACTGCGCACGTAGAAACAGCACCAAAAGCTTACCAAAAGGTTAAAACCTTTTATATGTCATAAAAAAAATAAACAAAAATAGTCTTACCTCTATAATACATGTGAGAGTCGTCTACAAAAGTGGGGTCCTCCTCCTCCACACCTGCCAAATTATCTTTGAGCACTTTCATGGGGCGATAGCGGGTACGAATTAGCCTTGAGTCGCCTTTATCGTATTGCTCTATAGCCTCCTGGGGAGGGAATTTTATTTCAATTTTAGGAGTATGTGCCACAAAATGCAGCTTTATTTAGAAAATGACACTTTCGGAAATTTTAAAATTGTCCCTTAAGGCGTTTACAGTTTTCAGAGTGTTTAGTAATTACTGTTGGTGGAACAACACCTTAATTATTTGCCCTGTATTCGAAAATATTAGCCTGAAGGGTAATATATATATGTATAGCTTAATCCAAATGTAACTCATACACTCACAATATCTTCTATAATAAAACTGACAAAGACCTTTCTTAACCTGGTAAACAAGAAGAGGCAAAGCAGATTCTCCACTCATAGTCCTTCTGATTTATTCAGTGTCAGAAGGGACTCTATAGCGGCTTTCTATATAATCAATGAAGATCTATGGCTAGTCTTTTTACTTAGCAATGAACTTATTAAAAGCAAAAAAAAGTGACCAATTAGAAGTTTTAAATTATTCACCTGTTTAGTTCTTGACTTCGTAAGCCTTTTCTGTATTTTTTTTCTGATGAATTCATGCATGTCTGGATGCTCGGCTATCACTCGCATAAAATCTGTTCTACGTAATACCTGCATAATAATTTAATAAGGATATGATATTGATTTTATCTATGTGTAACATGATCTATACACGAATACTATCATATTTATATCAAGTGGGTTTCATGAAAATGTCACATAGATTAATTATAAAATTAAGATAGCTATATAGCTATCTGCATAATATGCAAGTGAAACGTAAATTAGGCCAATAAATAAATAATTTCTACTACCAGCGAAGTCAAATATCAGTGGTTAATAAGCTATTTACAGTTCCTTAAAATGTGTATAAAGCTTCATTACAGTTATTTAAACTAGGTATTAAGCTAATATATGATGAAAGCATAATGATAAAGCAAGAATAGGTATAGCACATCCTTTAGAGCGAATTCAAAATGATGTAGCTATGCTGAAAAATAATACTTTATAACTTTTTAAATAACGTTTTTTGACAAGACTGTAACTTCATGCACTTACCTGTAGTTCTACGTAAGTGGCTGCCTTCACAGTGACTTTAGACGGAATAGAATAAAATAAACTTAACTCTCCAAGTACCTGAAATAGACTACACTGATGATATCTTGAAATAATGCTGGTTACCTATTTTTTACTGAAATGAGTTACTAAGGTTGTAGGCGTATATAAATATTATAAAGATAAATATAAAATACAAACTGTGCCTCCTTTAAAAGCAATCATAGGGCTTTCATCATCTTCATCAGAGAGCATTTCAATGACACCACGTTTAATATAAATCATTCCGCATTTTACCACCCCCTGGCTCCATATGTGCTGTCCAGCTAAGTACAACTCGTGATGCATCAACAAGGATATTTGACGCATGAAGGATTCCTCTACAAGTAAACCACATTGTGGGATATTAATATATAGCTGATGAGACATCTGAGGAGAAAGACTTCAAACGAACGAACGATGTCTGACTTAATTTTCTTAATATAGAAGTCTGCCAGTGTTTATTAAAAAATATTATATATTTATATATATATATATATTTCATTCATCTGTGCACTTGAAGTGTTGTTATGGAATTATTTCAAGTTAGCAATTCACATGTTTCATAATTTTTATGCAATCAATGACACTCGCGTTATTCGTATCTAACGACGAGTCACGTATCAATCGATTTATTGTAGTCCACTGCTGAACAACGTGACGTATAATTCATGAAAATTGGTGGTAATTTTTTTAGGTAGATTTCGATGAAATCGATCTACCTATTGGTTTCTTGACTACTGTCGAATTTTAAAAAAATTTCTTCATAGGAGGTCTAGTTATGACCCCCTGAGTCCGAAATGACCACTGGTCAAAAAAATTATATATATGTATATGTATGTATGGTTCCACTTCCCAAAATTTGCGGCATTCTCACGGTCGCATTTTTGCCCCGATCGCTTTCAAACTGCGGTCAAAAATTGCTTGGGTGTAAACTTAGTTTAAGTTCGTGAATTGGTGGAATCCGGCTTAAGGGGACGGTAGGGCCTCACTTTTTGTGAAATCAGTTTTTCCTCAAAATTTCACGTCCCATGAAAGATATTCGAACCGTTCTAATTTTATCCCATAGTATACATGAACACCAACAACCTATAAGATTAAAACTTTAACTAAAAGTGGAGGGGGGAAAAACCAAAATATTTCGAGAAAAAAATCATAACTTCTAACCGGTGAACATTCTTGTCATCGGAAACATTTTTAATCGATAGGCCATTTTTAAGTCTAAAATAAATGTCTGAAAAGTTTTTCACTAAAAGTTACCGTTTTCGAGATAAAAATTAAACTGTTTAAAGTCCGTAGTTCTCTATATAAAATAATATTAATTGCTTCACGAAATCTACCTGTGCGTTCTCCCTGCGGGAACGGATTTTTTTAAACCCTCTGGGTATCAAATTGTATTTACTTGCCAAATTTGGTCAAAATTGGTCGATTAGTTTAGGAGGAGTAGCGTCACAAACAAAATACACCAAGTGGAGTATAGAAATCTTTTCGCTCGACTTCGTCTTACTCTCAGCTCAAAAGTTCTATACTATTAAATTGAAGGTGTATGTGAACTAACGAGTATCTCGAAACAACAATGAGTTATGAAAATTGCCGACGTTTATGTCAAAAATTAGTTCCATTTGTAAAGATATGGGTAGTTTATGTAGTTGATCTGATCTCAATATGCCGTCCTTCATTTGCCATAGTTGCAGCTTGTAATTGGAACATTGATCAGTCAGCCACTTTGGAGCGCGACTGAATTCTAGGTATTTTATCATATGATGGTACTGGAAACAGATAATAAGCGTTTGTAATACAACTTGTTTTTACCCTATATATCCATTCATCCAATTGAAAATCTGAATTTATTAGTGAATTCGAAAAAGTTTATAAAATTAAAAGAGCTGTAGATACTGTAGAGACCTATTCATTTAAATGCTGTTTTCATGACATGTGGTATTATAACCGAAATATTCTTCAGTACGCGGCACTTCAAGTATCGCATACTGAAGATTATTAATATATAGCTGTAAGAGTTGAGCACAAAGTTACACTTAAAAGACTTACCGTGTCTACAATATTCCATCTTCTACTACTTTCAACAACTAACTCCCATGAAAGAGTGCCTATGAAACGATATCTAAAATAAACAAATCCAAGGAGCATCAAGAATGATGTGAGCCACTTTTTTTGATAACTCTGAAAACAATTTACCGTAGAAAATTATTATCTTCTCTATATATAAAAATGAATTGCTGTTCGTTAGTCTCGCTAAAACTCGAGAACGGCTGGACCGATTTGGCTAATTTTGGTCTTGAATTATTTGTGGAGGTCCAGAGAAGGTTTAAAAGGTGAATAAATATGGAAGTTGTTATCGATTGAGGCAGTACGAAGTCTGCCGGGTCAGCTAGTTCTGTATAAATTATAAAACCTTTAAGTAGCATTCCACAATCATTAAGGGGATTTCACTATAGTGATGAATCCACAGCTTGCTTATAAAAATAATGGTAAAATGTGGACTTATATTGTTTCAATTGGATTCTACAGACACTAACAGCAATATTTTTCGAAGTTAATGCTTAGTAATTCATCAGGCGTGTTTGTGACATACTCGTACTTTTGAACAAATTGTGGTCCACAAAACTGAAATAAGTTGACTTCAATGACAAAGACTTTATATGTACTACAATTTTATGCGTCTGTTAACTCACATCACTTGCTTTGTGTCAAGTTTAATATACCACACTTCGCTTGTGTGGTATCACATAATCCATTCTATAAGGTCGATCCATGGATTGCATGAGTATCAGTCAATCATTAGACTCCTTGAAATGATCACTATACATCGTCAACCTCGTGCAATTTTTGTAAATTGGTCAGTGTTATCATCACTCAGCAATAATTTAAAATGATACAAAAAAGGGTAAAATAAAAAAAGTTATGATATTACTTCATTTTAGTAGAGTAATAGCATAAAGCCAATTAATCCAATCTCCAAAAGC
This sequence comes from Cybosia mesomella, assembly GCA_946251805.1. Lineage (NCBI taxonomy): Eukaryota > Metazoa > Arthropoda > Insecta > Lepidoptera > Erebidae > Cybosia > Cybosia mesomella. Next base: position 11,169,916 of record OX276397.1, read on the forward strand.
AGGAATGACGAAGGAATCTACCGGATTTTAATTTAAAAATATTTGAAGTCTGATGAACTGAACAGTTCCGGAAATTTTGTTGACTGAATTTATTCAATTCAATTCAATTTTGTCCCAATTGTGTCCTTCAATTTCAAATTACAAAAGTATCTATCTCACATTTCAAAAAAGATGTTTTTAAAAGTGAAACCAACCACCTAACTTGGAAATATTTAAATAAATTCGATTAGGTATTAAATAAGAAAATTGATGTTACAGTTAATTATAATTTACCACATGGTTTGAAAAAGGTGTTTTTAAGCACAGAAATAGAGACTATAGCAGCGTATTATTGCAGACTCTACTTTTGTATCTTAAAATAAAATAGTTCCACTAGACAAACCAATATTATTGATTTATGTAGAGAGATGGAAATCTGTATAGGTATATAACTAGGTTGACTGATTGTATTGTAAGTGAGCATTCCAAACTATTAAAGGCATGGCTATATTGCATACGTATCTTAATTATACGCACAAAGATATTGATTCTATAACCAATACATATAGATAACCAATACATATAGATCTAAAACATGTGGTTCTTGTGAAACTTACTGTACCGTGGGAAACAAATATACCGAAGGACCACACAATAAAGAAAAATAAATACTATGATCTCACAAACGAATTAATCAAAAACGGTTACGTGGTTAATTTGTATGCAGTGGAAGTGGGAGCGAGAGGTATACCAGCAAAATCTCTCTATAACCTACTTAAAGATCTAGTCCTATCGAGAGCTACAATAAGCTCATTACTAGGACGAATGTCTAAAGCGGCACTAGTAGGTTCGTATCAAATTTGGTTAGGCAGGGAGGGGAACTTGGGTAGTGAAGGTGAGTGTTGATGTACATCAACAAAAGGGGCCCCTTCTAAACCTACACTTGGGTCGCAAGTCCCAGGCACTGTCCCGAGTTCCCAACTCAGCAACGCGATGGACCCGGCACCCGCTCGGAGAATCCATGGATTGCTAAGAATATCGGTCTAATATGAATAATGAATAATATTCGATAGCAACCTACCCAAACCTACCTCAAAGATATTCTCGTGATTTGTTAACTGTAGAGAGGTAGAGAATGCGAAAGAGGTAAATGGAAAAGGAACTCCTTATATACATTCCTTAGCGAAGCCTCTGGAACTCTCACAATCCGGATTTTAATAACTTGTATTAATTAATTAAGCGTTTTTATTGAGACATTTTCGTTCAGACATCAGATTATTTAAACTTTTGTGTTTATCAGAGGATATATATATATACTCACCATAGGGAAACTATCTCCAAATATAACATTGAAAAATCGACATGTGCAGTAATAAAAACAGTTTTCGTAACTGTAAAATACGAAATATTTACATTACTTTCGGACCCTTTTATATAATAAACACGACATAAATGGACGCTAATTAAATAGCCCTACTACATTATGATAAAGCACACCTTTTTTTTTTCGTGCGGAAATCCCTTCGGATACCCCCCCGCCGGCCAGCGGGGTTGGTTATGTCGGGCTTGAACCGACTAAAACCCTATTGTTTATTTGTTAGTAAAGATTTTTTTGTTAGTGTTGATTCTTATTTGTTCTTCTATTCCTTGCCCCATCAAACCTCTTAGGGAATGTAAATTATGATAATATAAATTCTAAAGTAAAGTCAACAAGTACAAATTTCATGCCTTTTTTTTAATTTTTTCGTGTGAATTACCCCTCGGACACCCCTTCCGCTAGCCAACGGGGGAGGTTATGGCGGGCTCGAACCGACTCAAACCACACGCCGTCTCAGGTTTTAAGACGCCTTGGTGTAAAATGGCCCAAAAGACAATTCCCTCGCACCCCGACTGACCCAGGGCCATCTTCGGTTTCGAGATGGCCCCATCGGATTTGGGAACCACGGTGTACCCGTCTTGCCCCCGCCACTCCGGACTGCTTCTGCAAGGGTGACAGGTGACTCCACCTGTCACTCCCAGGCCTGCGCTCATGGAGGACTTTTATGCCTGGATGTCATTTTACAGTACGTACACTAAGAAATATATAGCTTAATACCAATCAAAGTTCAATGTTCTTGCATTCAATAGAGGTGGGTATCCAAGATTGTACCACGGCTGTTGAGAATCGCCCGACTTATTCAGGGCATACCAGATACACGTAGAAGCATGAAGAATCAATACTGTAGTCACCACTTGTTCAGCAAAGTATATAAATTTGCGCGACTCACGTATCTGTTGACGTCAACATTATCTATACATATACTACATACATACAAAAAAAAGAATGCTACATTTTCACTAAGTAATATAGGTTTCTTTTTATCCCGATATTCCCACCGTAGTCCATAAAATTGCACGACACGCGACAAGCTTAAGCAGGCACAAATAATAGTACTTGTAATTTATGATTCAATTTTAATCTGTCTTTATAAGTTTTAACTGCTACTTTATGGGCTTTTTTTTTACCTGCGGAAATCCCTTCGGATACCCCCCCGCGGGGTGCTTGGTTGGGCACCTGCACGCGGTGCACCCTGGGCAACGGAGACAGCAGCGCCTCTCTCCTAGGGTGGGAGAGACGCTGCCGCCTACGGCCAACTCCGACCGAGGCGAGGACGGCCCTGTTGAGGGCTGTTCGGAAGCTTTCCACGTGTCCCTCTGATTAGCAGATGGCACAGTGGAGAGAAAGTAAGGGGGCCATCTCGAAACCGGAGATGGCCCAGGGTCAGTCGGGGTGCGAGGGATATGCTCTAAGGGTAACCTTACACCCCGGCATCTTAAGACCCGAGACGGCGTGCGGTTTTAGTCGGTTCAAGCCCGACATAACCGCCCCCGCTGGTCGTCGGGGGGGTATCCGAAGGGATTTCCGCACGAAAAAAATAAATAAAAGGATATCCCCCCGCCGGTCAGTGGGGGTGGTTATGTCGTGTATCGACTAACACCGCACGGGGTCCTCCCCAAGTGTCCGTTGCCGGGCACCCCGGGTAAGCCCTCGAAAGGATAACCCCAGGGTTCTTTGCATAAAAATTAACAGTACGAAAAAAAATACAGTAATTATTCATGATACTCATGATGAACCGTGACGATCTCTGTTTGTCCCATTGGTATTGTAGCATTGTAGAAATAGAAATCAGGATATTGAGATTTTACTTTTTTTTATTCAAATGAGCTTGAAAATAGGCATGATGTTAAAAACGGCAACGCAATGCAAGAACTACTAAGCTTCGTAATCAAAAAAATAAAGCTAATTAAAGGAGAAAAGGGTTTTGACCTTTAATAAGTCGTTTATAATTTTTAAAGTAGCCTACGTAACATTACATGCCAGGGTTTATGATAATATTGTACTTACATGTTTATTTATATCTCGAAAGAAATGAAACACTCTATAAATACGACCAATATCTTCCCATCGGCCGATCAAAGCGTACCTCTCATATCCAACTCTTCCTTGAACTATAAAAATCTGTACATAAGTCTAAATATATTTTTGCGACATTACATTAACTTAACCTAGAACTCTACTAGCACGCAATACTAATACAACTGAAATGTTATAATCGTATCCAAATTCAAATTCCAACCGTTAAGTAAAAAAAATTGCTGCCCAAAATGATATCGTGTTGTTTTACTGAAATGAGTACAGTACATACTGTAATATCAAAGAGAGAAAATATATTTCCCTTATTGTCAGTGCCGCAAATCCTTTTACTTTTTGCTGTGTAGATTTCGATAGTGTTGCCAAAATGTTACAATTTTATTTACACCTTGGTAGTGTAATAACCACTATTTATCTATGAAGAACGTTTATAGCAAGCTAGAAATTTATTTTCAATTACATTCTTATAAATAAGTTGTAAAGTCGTTTATTTTCAACTACACCCCTAAAATACACCTCTGTCTACTTGTCTGATGAGCATAGACGTGAGTAAGCGAAGAAAATATACAAATGAAAATATTTTACAGTTATACTATATACACATAATAACTATAACATATTATAACTTACACATTCTAAACAATGGTACCAATGAGAGGACATCGTAGGTGAGAAAGAAAGGGTTTCTTCTATACACTCTAACATTTTGCCTCACAAGAGGCCACCAAGCATGTAGAAGGTGAACAAATACATCAATGATGAATACTACTTCACTTGCATACATGGTAAGGTCCAAGAACAACCAGCTTTCATCCAGATAATAGGCAAGTAGAAGATGCAGTACGTACTTATAAGTTACAGTCAAGAGAACCAACCCCTGAAAAATAAAATACGATTACAATGAATTTACCAACTAACCTCAAAATAGCTTATTTGAGATACTTTACGTAAATTAATTCAACTGTTTATTTTAATGCGACACAAGTACAATCACCTTGCATCACAAAAAAAGTTAATTAACATGAAAATAAGAACTTGACTATTCTATTCTATTAAATAAGATTGCTTAACAACAATAATAATGACTTGACTTTTAATATATTATGCATATTTGTTATTTTATATTGATTAGTTTGCAAAAACATTGTGCGTTCCATTTAACTCATTAGTATGCCATAAAAATTGTCTCTAAGATATGTTCAAACTTGTCATTGTATGGTCTACAGCTTTTATCTACTCTATTATTAAAACTCAAAATATGTATCCAAATTTACCTGAAACCACACATTCCAGGCCATCATAACAAAAGCTGTTGTGGATTGCCGCAGTTTCCCCTCCCACAAAACTTTACCTCGCCGGTTCTCTACAACATTTTTCTGTTTCCCAACATGGCTTGCTGGAGTTACCTCAGTACTGTCATTGTTAATAAGTATACAATTAATGTGAATCACTGAGTTTTTTCATTTCAAGGACTTTGTAAAAAGTAAATGTAGTATTGTCGTAGGTATTGATTTAGTAATGGATACTTACTTGGCCAAAGTTCCAAGAGATGGCTGACTAACACTTCTATGCATGCGTCCTAGCATTTTATAGCCATTATCTGATATTAAATAATTCGAATTAAATCCGTCACAGATACGTCAACTTTGAATAGTGTTAAAACTACCGAAACCTACCTGATTATAATTACTGTTTGATTTTTTGAAGTGAAAGCTTCTTTAGCGGCGTTGTGCACTTTTTTTGTAATGGGTAAAAAAGGTTAAACTCGCGTTAGTAAACACGTGACCTGAACATAAGACAACAAATATAGAAGCGCTAATTTCACATTGTACTTGACTACCTCGGTCGCGCGTTCGTCTAATGAGTGGTCGTTAACTTCGTCAAAACTGAGACCGATTCCGACCGAGGCGCAAGAAATGCTTTTTGTCATCATATAACTTTTTGTAATATTTATTCTATTTTGTGCCATAAGTCTATTGATATAAAATAGAAATTAAACAAAGTGCATCTATTAATGAAAAAAGTGACGAAGAAATCCCGAAACCCCGGGTAAGCCCAGGGTTACCGGCGGACTTTGGCCGCCACCGCGGTCTCGCCTGGTGGGGTCGGGTTTTACCCCACGTCGGTGAGTTGGCAGGCGTGTGTAAGACTCACGACACGCCTTCGCCCGGGCTGCTTCTGTAAGGGCGGCGAGTCGGCTGCCGTCCTCAGGCCCCGATCACGGAGGTCGGTAGTTCCGGGCGTAGATGAGTCTGCGGCGTCCTTGCCGCAGACTGCGAAACTCGAGGGCAGGGTTCTCTCCCGCTCCCTCTCCGTCGTCTCTTTCGCGCGCATTACCTGCTCGCGGAAAGAGGCGGCGGCGTGCCACTTGATCCCGGAGACCACGGCCCTCACCATGAGACCCAACGAGAGAACGTCCACGCCCAGGACCGCAACGAGATCCCGGCGTTGACCCGCAAACGCAGGGCACTCCACCAACGTGTGGAGTGCCGTGTCTTCGCCAGGATCCTCGCAGTGCTGGCACTGCGGCGTTGTCTCCCGGTAGACGCGCCATAGATACTTACCGAAACACCCGTGTCCGGTAAATATCTAGCACATCCGGTAGGAGAGGTCCCCATGATCCCTCTCCAACCACTCCTTCATAATCGGTCTCACCGCCGCAATGGTGGATTCTCCCCACCTTGGATGCTCAAGTCGCTCCCTCCATGTCTCCATGAGTTCCTGGCGGAGCCGGAACCGCTGAGCCCTGATTTCTCGGGGCTCCTGCCTATGGCCCCGCTTCAGCACCTCCTTGGGCAACTGGTACAGCAGCGTAAGGGCTCTCGCTTCCAGGTCCCATGGAGGGGTCCCGGCTAGGAGACATGCCGGCTCGACGGAGATCGTGCGATACCCCCTGATGACTCTGACGGCCATCGCTTTTAACGGGCTGTTTAGAATAATAATGATGAGAAGAATAATGAAAAAAGTAATAATGATGGTGAAAAAGTCTTTGAAATTATGGATGGAAGTTGATTTTTCTGAGAGATAAAACTTTTCATGTTAAATAATTGCAATAGTTCTGAAGTGTTCAATTTTTAATCTTTCTCTTTATATATAAAAATGAATTGCTGTTCGTTAGTCTCGCTAAAACTCGAGAACGGCTGGACCGATTTGGCTAATTTTGGTCTTGAATTATTTGTGGAGGTCCAGAGAAGGTTTAAAAGGTTTGTCATCGATTGAGGCAGTACGAAGTCTGCCGGGTCAGCTAGTGTAATATAAATTGACATGTTTGTGTATGATAGCGCAATAAATTAATATTATATGTTACCACATAAATGATAGTACTTTTATACTGATAATTAAAGCAATTCGTGCAAAATTGTTCCCTAACCATTCCAAAATATCAAAAATGCACAACGTTAATATTCAAGTTTTCACTTCTGCCGGTCGTTTTATTTTTTCAAAAATATGGGTATGTTTTATTTTCGCATTCTTACTATAAAGAAGGTCTGACAGTATTTTATTTGAAGGGAATAGGAAAGGATATAAATAAACTGGTTTATAGGTTTAATATAAAGGAAGCAAGCCCATTCTATTAAGCACATAAATAATTAGAAAGGAACCCATTACATTTTTACGTCTTATCTTCGTATTTCAGCGCGAGGCCAAATGAAATGCCATATTTTGGCGGATATTGAAATTTTACTGCGGCCGCTGCGTGCTCCGCGATGCTCGTAAAGTATACGTGTAGAGATTGTGAATTCCTCCATCCAACCCACAGTGATAAATTGACACCCAAAATCTAAAGTATATTCCAAATCTAAAGCTACAGTATTCAAACAAAAAGTTTTACATCAGTGAAATTCTTTCTTTTTTTCATTATCTGTATAAAGTATTGACCATATAGGTCAAGTCAAAAATAAATTAAAATCCTAACGGTTGCGAAAAATCCACCATCCATGACACAATTAAAAGCCAACCCAGTGAAATGGGCACGCTGAGCGTCGTAGGCGTTCATATAAAATGCAAATATGCGTCCAAGCTGTAGCAACGAAAGAATAATTCATATTCACGAGGTGCGCGCGGTGGGGGTGGCTATCCATTTTGTATGGCATTTTGGTGAAATCCTCGCGTATTCTACCCTCATGTAATTAAGAGATTAAAAGATCCGTGAGTGGTGTTGAGCGTACACGGCGTGAATTTTTACATAAACAATTTTCAACGCAATATGCAATAAACCATACCACCGCTACAACTTATTTAGTTTTAGGCATATAATACATTCATACAGTTACTAAAGCTTACTAAGAATTAAAAATCATTGGTCCGCGACATGATTTTAACAGCTGTAATCTGTGAAAACAGAATTAGAACAAATTAATCTCATTAGAAACGGAAGAAGCATATGTTAACTTAAGACTAAATTTTATATTACGAAGCATTTGGCTAACCTAATGAATGGGAAATGTAGTTCTAAGTTAGATAGTTGCCAATAAGGAACATAGAACATTTGAAATCAAATTGCATCTTGCAATTAAAGAGCAAACTCTATGTGTGCTAACGAGAAATATAAGTCAATGGATCACACAAAAAGTTTATCAACGTGAACAACACCAATTTCACAATGTAAAAGCTAAAAGGTAATGTGAAAAGGCAGGGCATAGTCGTACCAGCACAATATACTGCGTACACACAGTCATAAAGTTATGCGAGCCAGCACCCATTGCCTATCGAAATTAAATAATAGGTATACCTAACCAGGTATAATAATGGAAGTAAAATACGTTCTTTCGAAGTATTTTATTTGCTTTGTATATCAACGAGTTTTTCTACAGTTATGCTGGGGCCACAGTAACGAAAAAACCGTTAGTTATTGCGATACTTGACGTTTAACGTAGGTATAACCAAGAATTAATGCGATCATATTGCGCTGGTCCCGGGCGACAAAGCGGTAAGCTCCTGTTTAATATTATTTGATCCTATTATCAATCTATTACTCCTACTTTTTAACAGTTTTTTCTATAATATTTTATAAAAAAAAATTACATTACGTTAAGAAACATAACATACAATACCGGTCGAAACAAAGAAGAAGAGTAATACATTGAAGTGGAACTTACGTCGTATTATGTACTTACATTCCTGAATCTCAGTGGTTAATTTATTTATAAAGTCGTTAATGATGTTGCTATTGAATCGGTATCCTCCATAATTTGTATATAGCTTTCATTTCATATATTGAATTCTTGTTTTGGACCACTCCTGTAAAACTTAATACTCTTCGGAATATTGTTGTTGTTGACGTTGTTGGCTTTTCGCCTAATACGTGTGTTTGATATTTAACTAGCTAGTTCGAATAAAAAAGCACAAACGTCGGCATTGCCCTCAGTTGCGGCGGAAAAATGTTTCTGTACAAAGTGGAGTAGCTGTATGAAAGGTAGCAGGCATTTTTTTGCTTTCCGCCAGCGGCTACGCTGTGCACTCCTAATTAGCGATGTTTGAGAAGCGTTTAACTGGCTTCACATCTACTTTGGCAGGACAATAAATTGAGCACTGTAACGGGAAATGGCCCTTAAGGCTATCTTCGTCACTAGCTTGGCAGTAATCGTCTAAACCTAACTAAACATAAAACTAAACTGTGAAATTAAATTCCTAACCGATTTATTTTAAATAATGTACGCCGTGATTATTCTCCTCACTGAATTAATTTAACCTTCGGTTTATATTATATATTAACTAATGTTCTAATCTTTTGAGTTTTGTTGAAATAAAATGAACTCTATCTGCATAAAATCTAGTTTCTATATACGATATTGATTTAAATGTCAAGTTATCATTTACGGTCGTAGATTGTATCTACCAGGTAACTGAGGTTTTCTGGATCCAGATTATATGATAATGGCCTGTATTTTTTTATATTTCATATGTTTTGTCGTGAGGTCATATATTTAAATATGTAAATACGTCGTAAATCGCCTCACATATCTAGGTTTGCCTGCATTCCAATGTAGGTTTCGTTCGAGACTGGTATAAATACTGATTTAACATGAGTTCATCTGTTTTAGCTTGTAAATATAATTTATGGATTTCAGGCAGACCCCAGAAATGCTACACACTGATAACTTGCTCAAACTGAAAACCCAAATGGTTCCAGGAGCTAAAATTGTATTTAAATTATCTATTAAGTGAGCTGATTGTAACACATATATTTATTTATTGCTGTATTCGACTAAAATACTCCCTCTCGTTAGAAAACTGTGTGCAAATAATGATATTTCAGATGTCTCTGAATAAACCTACTAAAACCACACGCCGTCTCTTATGTGTTCTTTGCACTTTACAAGTCGAATATTAATTGAGTTCACCAACGACCATCTCTTTGTATTACTGATACTATTTTCATGTGTTACTCGATATATTGCAAATGTTAGATGAATAATCAGCCACTTAGATAATTTACTCTAATATATTACTCGTCAACTTCTGACCATTCAAATCAATGTTCTATAACTGATAACGGAATAATTATTTATACTTGCTCTAATTCTCGAATGATGTATTCAGCCGTGTTATAATGCACTTAATTATTTGATTACAGTGCCTAGATAAAATGTTATAATGATAATGATATTTCACGTAATCATTTAAATAACTTCCAAACGTAATTTTATATAAATTCAGACAACAGTTCTTTATCTTGCTTTTCAAACCAATATACTATAAAATAGTAGAAATTTACCAGAAACCTTCAATTATATTATTTAGTAATATATTTAAAGTTATATAACAAACTATCACGATTTATTCAGACAATGTTCTGGAACTATTTTCGATATATCTATTTTTAATTATTGAATAACGTATTTATCCACAACTTTACTATAAAATTCACGGTTACTTTAATTAAAACACAATGGATTTGCCGTTGGATTGATTAAGTTATTTATGATAATTATCTTGTAAACAAAGACTCAACGCGATATAATTTACGTAACACTTCACTTCGGTTAGTTATCACTTAAATAAACGTACTTTATGATGTTACCTACGAGTCCTATTAATCCGCCTCGACAGATTAACCAAAATAATTCTAGACTCAAATGGCCCTAATGTTTACCTCGGTCTACTGTCCTGTACCAAAGACAATAGGTGTGTTTGATTTGACATGTGTGAATTTATGCGAATTGTGTGAAAGGGAATAACAATGCGAACTAAACTAAGGATAAGGAATGGAATAGCTTGCGAAAACCCCTAAAACTATTCCACGGATCCTAGATTATAGGAAATAGGTGTTTGAAACGCTTCCGAAATCAGACTCAATTCCAGAATTTAAGGCTATGTTACCTACCAGTTCTTTTTTGCCACGTTTCAGGAATTTGGGTTTTATTGAGAAAGGTATTTATAAAATATAGGAATCTTCAGATATTCAATCCAAAGAGCGTTATCATTTGTCACTGTCTAGTATGCACAACTCGTCAAAAGAATCACCAATTATATTAGCATAACACAGCCAACAAAATTATCAACAATTTTAACAGAGCTTGTGCACTTCAAACAGCTACAACGAAAACTATCCCATGTCCCCGTTCGAAATCAGTTTTTATATTCCACTGACTCCCCGCTTGGTGCTTCCTAGCGACGTCACACGCTTCCTCGTCGCTTGGGTATAAGGTAGTATTTTTTTTGAGAAATGACCTACGCATTAGACCTTTCTTGTACTTAAAATAGCATGCCAATATTATTTTAAACCAAACATCTTAACTAGTTCAAATTAAGCATATTTTAATTATATACACACCATTAACCTAAAATTACTAGCATTCCATGCAACATGCTACGTTTAATATTTAACTCCCAATCTACGTAATATACACATTGTCATCCAAAGCATAGCGACATTCAATCGAGCAAAATTTGGTAAACGCGTCCGTTTACTAACCAACAGTCTCGTATCAAAGCTTGACAAAGAAATCAAATTACATCTTATTTGGTTCTTAAAACCCTTTATACATTATTTTAATACGCATTAACCAATGAGATAATGTAGACGTCCATAGAGTTCATTTTGCAATAATTAACACGTGTCAATATTTCTTTATTTAAAATACGTCGTGAAGACGAATCATTTTTTATGTTGTATGAATGGTATTTGTATTGTTAACAGATGTGAGGTAAAAATTCTCAGCGTTGTTTCGCCATCGTGGCGATATAAATAATACCATTTCAGCACGACCATATTACTTAACAAAATACGTTAGACTTTACATAAAACTTAATTGAAAATCCTGCTATATTTTTTATATATTACCGTAAAATTATGCGATGGCGTTTTTAGGGTTCCGTTGCCAAATGGCAAAAAACGGAACCCTTATAGATTCGTCATGTCTGTCTGTCTGTCCGTCCGTATGTCACAGCCACTTTTTTCCGAAACTATAAGAACGATGCTGTTGAAACTTGGTAAGTAGATGTATTCTGTGAACCGCATTACGATTTTCACACAAAAATAGAAAAAAAAACATTAAATTTTGGGGGCTCCCCATACTAAGAACTGAAACTTAAAATTTTTTTTTCATCAAACCCATACGTGAGTGGTATCTAGGTCTTCAAAAATGATATTGAGGTTTCTAATATCATATTTCTCTAAACTGAATAGTTTGCGCGAGAGACACTTCTAAAGTGGTAAAATGTGTCCCCCCCCCCCCCCTGTAACTTCTAAACTAACAGAATGATAAACTAAAAAAAATATATGATGTACATTACCATGTAAACTCCCACCGAAAATTGGTTTGAACGAGATCTAGTAAGTAGTTTTTTTTTAATACGTCATAAATCGTAAAACGCAATTTACCTTTCATTCAATCGACTCAATTATAAAATTTAAAAAAAAGCATTATTATGTTACTTGCTGCTACGGAACCCTTCCTGGGCGAGTCCGACTCGCACTTGGCCGCTTATTTTATAATAAAATCTCGTAATTCCTTGACTTTTAATTTCAAGAAAATTGTATTCTACATGACTTCTACGCATCTACAAAGAGTACTACTACTACCATAGACCAATATATATATTTATTATTGGTCTATGCTACTACTAATGGGTAAGAAATTAAAAACTTAAATAATTATAATGCTTGAGTGGAACTATCCCTGTGCCTGCTTTTTTCCCATTTCAAAATAATGATACAACATAGATACTTACACTAACTTACTATTACTTACATTGACTTATTACTGTGAAAAAGTAATTATAATAAAAATTTAATTAATAAAAATAATAATTTAATTGTTAGTTTTATTAATTAAATTATTATTTTCTATAGTAAATGCGAATATAGCACCGTCTACACAGAACTTTGGAAATTATGCTGTGCAGTTTTAAAATAAAGTTGTGGCCTTTATTTTTTTTTAAACTACTCCAATCCATACTTCTACTACTGTCACTATACAGTGTTGTTGTAATATTGAGTTAAGCTAAATTATTTGTATTAATTTTGTTCGGTGAAATTCAAACCTACAATTTCCCTAGGTTAGACTAACAAAATTGTAATAAAGATTTGTTACGATATTTTTGACACAATAAGTCAAAACATAAGTATTCAAGTTGTTCTTGAAAAACAAAGCAACAAGAATGTCCTCGAAATGAAGCTCGCGGATAGGGAGGGAAGTGCTGACGGAAAATTGAAGTGAACTTAGTTAAGGATTCACCAGTGAAGAGTGGACTACGGCCTTAGTCACACTGGTGTAAATTGACCGCACGTATACCTTTTTTTTTTTTTTTTTTTTATCGTGCGGAAATCCCTTCGGATACCCCCCCGCCGGCCAGCGGGGGCGGTTATGTCGGGCTTGCACCGACTAAAACCGCACGTCGTCTCGAGTCTTCAGACGCCGGGGTGTAAGGTTACCCATAGAGCATATCCCTCGCACCCCGGCTGACCCTGGGCCATCTCACCACTAACAGCATCGCTCATCCGCACGTATACCTAAATATCCTACTGTTGTGAAAAGTGAAAATTTGTCAGGATTTATGGATGGATGTTTGTTTCTGCTTTACGCAAAAACGACTAGGGGCTTTTTTATATTTGGACACGTCAATTTGACTTCACCTCAGCTGATGGTAAGCTGAAGGTAAAGACTCAGGAAAGAGGGTAACCAATATAACTTGATTCTAAGGCGGAACGAAGATTGCCGGGTCAGCTAATAGTTTAATATAAACCTGCTGGTTAGCACAATAGGTACCTATCCATATCCGACGAAGTCAACTAACGTAATTCACTTTGCTTATATCCTAATACGATACTATACTACTATGTCAGTCCTGCTTTTTTGGCGCGGTGGCGGCCAAAGTCCGCCGGCGACCCTGGGGTTATCCTTTCGAGGGCTTACCCGGGGTGCCCGGCAACGGACACTTGGGGAGGACACCGTGCGGTTTTAGTCGAGACACGACATAACCACCCCCGCTGGCCGGCGGGGGGGTATCCGAAGGGATTTCCGCACGTAAAAAAAAAAAAAAAAAAAGTCCTGCTTTTTTGAAATACTTGATCATGTTAATACAGGTTTTAAGACTTGAGTGATCTACTTCCTTTCATCTTAGTGACACCATACCATATCAATTATTTATCCGAATTACGTGGATACCACACGTAATTCGATCCAATATGTAAGTTGATTGCATGAATAATACCTTCGAAAACTGAAAAAGTTTCACGAAAGCTTAAAAACAACAATTAAATATCAGTGTGAAATCAACCTAAGTGTATTCGGTCACGTTCTCGCCTTCTTGGAGCTACCGAGGGGAAAAATCCCGTACTAGTGATTGAGTTAGCGCCTGGCCGGGAAATGGACGTCCCCTGTCACTTGTGTAACGCAATACCGCGGTATGGGTTAGCCATTTGCGCGAGATCCGGTTACACTAACCCGAGTTGTTACTAGAAGAGATTCGTAGCTCTTTCACAATCTTTTTTTATAATAATAATGGTCTATATTGCATTAATATTTAACGTTAATTGCAAGTCTGTCTATCTACTACGTATTGTATAACGCTGTGAAAATGGAAAGTCTAATGGCAAATAAAACATTTTCTAAAGTAAACGGACCAGGAGATCAAAGATTATGTAAAAAAAGTGTCTAGCATCTAAGCAAAGAACGTGGGTTTGAAATTATTTTCTCTCTTTCTTTACAATGAACATGTATCTGCTAATAGTTGATTGTATGGCAATCAATATATGTTAAAAAGCTTACAGAGACGATTGACAAAAAGGTGCTTGAAATACAAACAAATACTAGAGTGACATCCTGAATTACTTGTATGGCTAAATTTCACACATGTTTACTAATTCCTAGGTACCATATTAAAATTGTCAGCACATTAGGATGTAGGGTGTACAATCTTAGGTTTAACGATATACTGTCTTTCCTTACTTCATTAAAGGGCGTGAACTTCGCTATCAGTATTTTTGTAGATGTAGCTAGGTCGTTACCACTTCAGGTTGCTTATACATATTATTTAACACAATTAATTAATTATATACTGATCAGTTTAACTGAAATGTACCAATCGTGATCACGAGTTTTTATTCTGATGACATAGAAGAATGGAGCTCATTACAAATGAATTAAAATCAAAACCCCAAATTACAAAATTCTTCGCATAACTCGCACTCCAAAAGTTAACTTTTTAATATAAGTTAAGGCCCGTACCTATTCTAAATTGCGGCTTCTAATTACTTTAGTTCTACAAAGTTGAGTCGTGACGGAGTAACCTTATAGCGGAACTCATTCAGAACAAATGAACTAGGTTTCAATAGTACTCCACTAAAAGTGCCTTCGCATAAAGACAGTCAGGACCATTTAACGTTAACATTAAATAGGTGAAGAAGTAAGTTAGATATTTAAACATTAAAAAAGCCTTGTAGATTTGGCTAATTCATTATTTATATCATTGTAATCCTACTATTATTATAAAATGTGAACATGATTGGATGTTTGTTACTCAATTACACTCAAACGGCTGAACGGATCTGTTTAAAATTTGGTACACGGATAGATTATAGTCTGGAATAGCACTTAAGCCACTTTTTATCCCTGGAATAGGTTCCCATGGGTTGCGGGAACGGGATCAGAATGAAGCACGGGCGAAGCTGCGGGAATAACTAGGAACAAAGTCCCACGTAACAGGGAGTGAGCCTATTGCCGTCTACCAGGCACTTTTCATGGACTGTATGTTTACTGACAAATGGCTCAGTCACTACGACTTCCACGGGAAGATACAGAGTGGCCCTGGTGTTCTATTTCATGAGAAATCACCCTGGAAATCATATTAAGTAGGTACCTATAAAAATATAATATCACATGACAGGATTTAATAGGTTTATCAGAAAGGGCTTTCTCCCTACACCAAGTATCTAACTTAATATTGTATGAAAGCTCATACATTTAGTTCAATATTCTATTAACAACTAAGATTGATTCTAAGTGAACTCGTATAATATTAGGTAGATTGCGATGAGGGGTGTGTGTTGGGTAACCTCCTCGAGTGTCGCTCCGATTCCGATCCCGCTGCAGTCCGGGGGGAACGGAATCGGAGCGGCCGGTACACCCTGGGCGGCGGTCAATGGCTTCCCCTTCACCCCTTCATAGGGTTGGCATTGATCGTCGGCCAATACCCAACGTGGCGGGAACACATCGCTCTCCGTACTCCTCTGCTTTCAGAGGAGACAGGATGAGCGATGCTGTTAGTGGTGAGATGGCCCAGGGTCAGCTGGGGTGCGAGGGATATGCTCTATGGGTAACCTTACACCCCGGCGTCTGAAGACCCGAGACGGCGTGCGGTTTTGGTCGGTGCAAGCCCGACATAACCACCCCCGCTGGCCGGCGGGGGGGTATCCGAAGGGATTTCCGCACGATAAAAAAAAAAAAAAAAAAAAAGGTAGATTGCGATGAAATCGATCTACCTATTGGTTTCTTGACTACTGTCGAATTTAAAAAAAAAATCTTCATAGGAGGTCTAGTTATGACCCCCTGAGTCCGAAATGACCACTGGTCAAAAAGTTTATATATATATATATATATATATATATATATATTTGTGTATGTATGGTTCCACTTCCCAAAATTTGCGGCACTCTCACGGTCGCATTTTTGCCCCGATCGTTTTCAAACTGCGGTCAAAAATTGCTTGGGTGTAAACCTAGTTTAAGTTCGTGAACGGGTGGAATCCGGC
The DNA here is from genome assembly GCA_946251805.1 of Cybosia mesomella. Classification (NCBI taxonomy): domain Eukaryota; kingdom Metazoa; phylum Arthropoda; class Insecta; order Lepidoptera; family Erebidae; genus Cybosia; species Cybosia mesomella. The sequence goes on from OX276397.1 coordinate 11,186,504, forward strand.
CTGAGGGGGCGGTAGGGCCTCACTTTTTGTGAAATCAGTTTTTCCTCAAAATTTAACGTTCCATGAAAGATATTCGAACCGTTCTAATTTTATCCCATAGTATATATGAATACCAACAACTTTTAATTATAAAACGTATAAGATTAAAACTTTAACTAAAAGTGGAGGGGGGGAAAACTAAAATTTTTCGGGAAAAAAATCATAACTTCTAACCGGTGAACTGAAAAGCTTTTCGCTAAAAGTTACCGTTTTCGAGAATAAAAAATTAAACATGTTAAAAATGCGCTCGGCGTGGGTCATAGTAGTTCTCTATATAAAATAATATTAATTGCTTCACGAAATCTACCTGTGCGTTCCCCCTGCGGGAACGGATTTTTGAACCCTTCATGGAATTTAACTAGGGCGCGTTTCAATTACTATTAATTGTGTCACAACGACAATGCATGTTTTAAGTTTTGATTTGTATTTATAAAAATATAGACGATTCTGATTTATCGAATGTTAATTAATTAAGAGTTGATATTAATAAAGTCACAAAAAATGTAACCTATTTTAATTCAAAGCGAATAAAACCTGAACCTAGACATCATTCAGAGGCCTTTACGTCTTTAATTGTCATATTTACAATAGTTCCCAATGTAAATAAGCCTTACTTATATAAACTGCGTCATCAAATATTACAATTTTGTTTCCTATGACTACTTATATTAGTCAAAAAATAAAAACAAAAAAGAAGAGTTCGTATTCAAGTTTTATGGAAATCGTTTGTACATATAATAAAATCGTAACGAGATGAAAAATATTCTATGAATATTTTTCCAAAAAAATAACTGATGTGTGTTCTCGAAGCGACTGATGCTGAAAATGTGATTTTTAGAATTTTTGTCTGTGTGTCGGTTTGTCTGTTTGTAATCCATGTCCGAGCATCACTTGACAACCGCTGAACAGATTTGAATGAAATTTGGCATGAATATTTTTCTATGGCATGGACATAAACTGCGCTATATATCATCACGGTATTATAGGTATGATAGGAGCAGTAAAGCAAAATCTGTCTTAACTATTATTGATGACAGTTCATTATTACAAGGTAGATCGTTACGAATTTTTGTAGTTCAGTAGAAATCAGACATGGTCAAAATCCGGACTATAACTTATCACGCTATACCTTAAAGGTAATAAGCAGTAAAATGTAAAATCTCGAAACTCCACAAAGTTACACACGTACAAAAGATAGTTGATTAGAGACGCATACATATTTCATTATAAATATTGCAGAATTGGCAGAATTGATTTCATAATACATATTTCTCCATCTATTTCGAACGAATAGCAATTTTATACGAATTAACTACATCACCCCATCCGGCCCGTTATATAAAATAAATTAATACTTAAGTGTTAGCATCGAGACTGCAGAAATAAACATACCTTGATCTATTCTGAACTTAACGCGTACGAAGTCGCGGGCAACAGCTAGTAAAATATACAGGGCGTCCTACGGCTATGCCACATGCAGGGAAAGTATCTTGTATGATGTAGATAGACAAGTTTACTGAAAGAAAACATTCGAAGATTGCCACACTCGGTAATCGATCCGGCCAAAATACTATATACAAACATAGTATAGCTAAGGCTATGAAGCTTTAGCCATATTATGTATGCAATCACAAAATTTGTAAACATAACCATCGATAAACTTATCCATATCAAAAGCTAACATGATAATGGATTGAATTCACACAAGGATTCAAAACATATACAAATGCTTACACAAGTAACAGCCTATAATTCCAGCAACAAGTGAAAGTCTAACTAAATTTAACACCCTTGAGATCTAACTTTATCCCACGAAATTAGAACTACTAAATCTGAGGACAACGTCACAAACCATTAAACGTTGAAAACTAAACTTTCGTATCACAGAGCTGAGCCAATTAGAAATTTAGTTTAACTTCATTAGTTCTAAGTGGATACTGCCGAGTTGTGACGAATAGTAGACATGGCACATGAACAATGTAAAATTCGAATTCGTAACCCAATAATTTTTCATGTTATATATAGGGTTGTTCTATTTTTAAACATCACTGGTAGTGGTAACAATATGAATAGTAACTCCAGATATCTACTCGAAATTGTTATTAATATAATAAAAGGAGGAGTAGATCAAAGTAAGTCAAAGGTTTCAAGAATTCCAATAGTAGTAGTCAGTACAGTTCATAAGTTTCATTACAAAGTAATAACATACAAGAAGATACGAAAATGAACTCGGTTAATGAGAAATAACGTATGCGGAAAGTAAAATAATCGTTTGAAATAAATTGTATCTTTCTAATAGATAACTACCAATAACAAATAACCGGAAGCAACGAAATCGGTAACAAAATGGGTAAAATTACTTCGATTTTCAACGAAATTCTTGTTCCATCAGCCAATTGCGATAAATGAGCGAGTCTGATTGGAATCCGACGGGATAAGATTTTTTTGCTCTATCCGAGGGTAGACGTCAATCTCGGAAGCGGGGAGATACCGTCGAGGCAATTTCCCGAACTCCAGACCGTTTATCAGAAACCATTATTGCTTATTGACCGGCGAAATGTTAATTATTTTTTTATATCTTATGACATTAAGGACTACAAAGATTTTATAATACTTTGTTCTTTTGGAGAAATACACATACTGCATCAGTACTTCTGTACCAATGATATTTAAATGAAAGTCAGTTACTTTGATACCGAGAGGCGTTGCGTTATTATTGTGTTATTACATAATGTCTGTATGAAGGTGTAGGTTACACCGGGTCACCTACAAAGATAGTAACTACGAATGCGATTGATAATACGGAGCCTATGATACAGATGGATCTGTATTGTGTTCCACTTCAAATAAAAAATTACTGCAACTGTCTGAATTTGACTACAATTTTTTTTAATGTAATATTATTGATAATTACTCATTTAATTCTTCATTAATCTTTATTGTTTTTAACAAACAGTCTTAAACTACCTACCTAATTACCTTTACTTTTACAAGTAAACGAGTAACACATGAATTTTACTCGGAATATTATTAACTAAGTGCATTATTATCAAAACCGAAAAAGTAGGCAATTGAACTTGAACAAGTTTGAAACCAAAGCCGCAGACTGTAGGCTTCAATAATACGGTTCAGGAAATTAATCCTGGGGTTAATTTTTTTTTACAGAGTATTAGTAACCGAAATGACTAATATTCCCCCTAACCCCTCCATCTAAGCTAAATTGCTTGTGTTAGTAGTGGGTTCACGTCGGTAGTGTAATGGCCAGGATTCAAACCCGGGACCTCTCGATCATAGGGTCGACTCCTTAACGACTAAGCTACCGACGCTATCAACGCTTCGAGCCTTAAATTTGGCGAAAAAAATATCACTGTCACTGTGATGTTTCACTCACACACTCACTGGAACTTATACATTTTTTTAAATTTAAACCCAAAATTTTAATGAGCACCAAAAATAAAAAATACGTACAAAATATAAATTAATTTGCAGTTCAATTACGGAGCTACTCTGACTCTTTCAAAAATTTAATAATAATCTTACCCGGAGTGTCCTAAATTTCAAGCTTTTATGAAGCGTTTCTTATATTTCTTAATTCATATTACAATGTTATGTATATCCAGCCTGTGAATTTAACAACAGTAATATTCTACATATTCTTTTTTTAAATGTAATACATATTAAAGCGCTTGTTTGAGAAAACGCATTTTCAGTTGATTGAAAATTTAAAAATATCCGTTCCCGCAGGGGGAACGCACAGGTAGATTTCGTGAAGCAATTAATATTATTTTAATGTTATGTTATGTTATTTTTTTGTTTAATTTTTTTTTCTTGAAAACGGTAACTTTTAGCGAAAAACTTTTCAGACATTTATTTTAGACTTAAAAATGGCCATCGATTAAAAATGTTTCCGACACAAGAATGTTCACCGGTTAGAAGTTATGATTTTTTTCCCGAAAAATTTTGGTTTTTCCCCCCTCCACTTTTAGTTAAAGTTTTAATCTTATAGGGTTATAATTAAAAGTTGTTGGTATTCATGTATACTATGGGATAAAATTAGAACGGTTCGAATATCTTTCATGGAACGTGAAATTTTGAAAAAAACTGATTTCACAAAAAGTGAGGCCCTACCGTCCCCTTAGGCCGGATTCCACCCGTTCACGAACTTAAACTAAACTTAGTTTAAGTTCGTGAACGGGTGGAATCCGAGCAATTTTTGACCGCAGTTTTAAAGCGATCGGGGCAAAAATGCGACCATGAGAGTGCCGCAAATTTTGGGAAGTGGAACCATACATACATATATACATACATATATACATACAGATATACATATATATATAAACTTTTTGACCAGTGGTCATTTCGTACTCAGGGGGTCATAACTAGACCTCCTATGAAGATTTTTAAACCCTTTTTTAAATTCGACAGTACTCAAGAAACCAATAGGTAGATCGATTTCATCGAAATCTACCTAACATAACATAAACATAAACTCACACCTATATCCGCGAAGGGGTAGGCAGAGGTGCTAGCACCCACATTTCGCCAGTTTATGTTTAGGTCCCAATGTAATAGGTGGCGAGCCTATTGCCATTAACCGGGCACTTATAAACCTGCGATAAATACACACATAACTTCGAAAAGCATCGAAAAGTCATTGGTGTGTGCCATGGTAAAACCTGGGATTGAACCTGAGACATCGTCTCAGCAGTCCATTACCCATACCGCTAATCTACCTAAAAATGTCCTTATTCTTTTAAAGTTAAAAAATGTATTACACATTAATCACTACATATTATAAAACAAAGTCCTCCGCTGCGTCTGTCTATTCGCGACAAACTCATAAACCACTGCACCGATTTTCATATTGTTTTCACCAATGGATTTGCGTCACGAAAAGAAATGGGGTTATCGGTTTAAAGTAAATAACATATACTCAGAGTCCATCTTAGCTTTTGCTGACGATCTCGCAATACTGACGCGTAATCCAAAACAATGTCAGGAACTATTAAAGGAAGTCGATGAGTTCTGTTCGTGGACAAATGGACTGAGGACGAAGCCCAGTAAGTGTCACTGTCTGTGTCTGGGTAGACGGGACACCAAATTTACCTCCTACGACCCGGGACTCTTCATTGGGGGTAAACCAGTTTCCATAGTCGCTGAATCGGTGTCATTTAAATTTCTTGGGAGAAAGATAGACTATAAAGGACGCACACCATCCTTAGATGAAGTTGTCGATACGTTTATAAATACGTTTATCAATCTTAGATACTGCCCCAGATTGGACTCTCCTAATCGACACGTATGAAAAGCACTATAAAATTCCGGAGGATGTTGGGGTTTCGTCATCTAGACCTGACATATTCCTTTATTCTAAGAGGTTAAAACATGTGGTTCTTGTGGAACTTACTGTACCGTGGGAAACAAATATACCGAAGGACCACACAATAAAGAAAAATAAATACCATGATCTCACAAACGAATTAATCAAAAACGGTTACGTGGTTAGTTTGTATGTAGTGGAAGTGGGAGCGAGAGGTATACCAGCAAAATCTCTCTATAACCTACTTAAAGATCTAGGCCTATCGAGAGCTACAATAAGCTCATTACTAGGACGAATGTCTAAAGCGGTACTTGTAGGTTCGTATCAAATTTGGTTGGGCAGGGAGGGGAACTAGGTTAGTGAAGGTGAGCGTTGATGTACATCAACAAAAGGGGCCCCTTCTAAACCTACACTTGGGTCGCAAGTTCCCAACTCAGCAACGCGATGGACACGGCACCCGCACGGAGAATCCATGGATTGCTAAGAATATCGGTCTCAATGGTTTTTGAGGACGGTTTTAATATACAATTTGTCAAGTTTTAGTATACATTGGCTAAAATATAATGATATTTGTTGGAAGTGTCGGAAAAAAAAAAGCCATCTGTGAGCTTTCAACAAAAACGCAGCCTAAAGATAGCCCTTTAAGATATAACAGAATGATGTATAGTGGAATTGTGCATCTTCCTGCCTCCTAATCTTATCATATTTGCTACTAAGAGATCCGATTCTCAGCACTCCATGGATTCACCGTGCGGTCGCCGGGTCCATAGCGTGGTACAGAGAGGAACACCATGACGGCGACTGGGACTTGCGACCCAGATGTAGGTTTAGGGTGGCCACCTTGTGATGCATCAGCGCTCACCTCCACCGTCAGTAGTGTTCCCCCCCCCCCCCTACCTATCCAAATTTGGTAAGATCCTAACAATGCCGCTTTTGATATACGTTTTAATAAAGAGCTTACTGAAGCTCTTGGCAATCCGAGGTCTTTAAGTAAGTTGTACAGGGATTTAGCTGGAATTCCCCTTGCTCCTACTTCTACGGCATAGAGTTTAACCACGTAGCCGTTTTTGGTTAACTCGTTAGTCAAATTAAAGTATTTGTTTGTCTTTATAGCGTGGTCTTTAGGTATATTAGTTTCCCACGGTACTGTGAGTTCTACAAGCACTGCACGCTTATGCGATCGTGAAAAAAGGAATATGTCGGGTCTGGATGATGAGGCACAGACATCCTCCGGTATCCTATAGTGCTTCTCATACGTGTCTACGAGTATTGTCTTTTGTATTGTCTTGGCTTTTGAGGTGATTTCTTTGAGCAGCCTTCCTTTACAAACGCAATGTCATTTCTTTGGTTTGTGGTTAATCCTTTTTTCGCTCTAGCTACCGCCAAACTTACAGCCTCACGTATGATTTCTAATACCTTATCATGACGGCGCGAGTAATGACCCCGGTCTAATAGCGTTTTACAACCCACTAGTAGGTGCCTAGCCGTACCAGTTGCTTCACCACATGAGTTACATGTTTTATCTGTGGATTATATATGTGTGGATATCTGACCAGATTGCTTTGGTCGGGGAGGGTCAACTGGAATGCATTTAGATAAAATTTAAGTAAGGCCGGTGACCAGTCGTATATTATGGTACGCCATTTTAAGACTATGGGAATACAAAATTCACCTAGGGTCAACCATTCGTTTTGCATTTCTAGGTTCATTGCGTGCACCTTATAGGTGTTGTTTTCGTCTGCTTGAAGAAAAGATTTTGTTATTTCTTTATCTGTTTGTCTCTGAATATTACCTAGACCTACTCTACCTGTCTGCGAGCCTATCATGAATCTTTTATGGAACTGGAGGCGTGATTCGAGCTCCGATGCATTTTTATCTTTTGGAAGGACTTTTACTATTTCGTCTTTAGATTCCGATAAGACGTGCATTTTAGTTACTCTTAAGTGTTTATAGAGTTCTGATGGCTTCTTAAGCGTCATTACAAAATTATTCGCGGATCTATATAGTGCCGACGGGTCGGCCGACTGAGCTAGCCCTAGCCACGACTTCAGTGTCTTCGTGACACTCGCATCTAGTTTTTTGAGGAGGCTCTGGTTTATATCATATATAAGAAACGGCCAGTTAAGACGCGAGGTTAAATAATTGTCATAGATCCAAGCTTTTTTAACATTACTTATTGGTTGTTGGTCTACCTTTTTTAAATCGATAATGAAACTATCAATTAATTCGTCCAAAGCTGGAGTGCAACCTCTGTTGTCAATCTTTCTTCCGAGGAATTTAAAAGGCACGGTTTCAGATATAGTTGAAACGTTTTCCCCGCCTATACTAAGCCCTGGGTCATATGAAGTATACCTGGTACCCCGCCTACCCAGACATAGACAGTAGCATTTGCTAGGTTTTGCTCTCATTCCATCTGTCCATGTACAGAAATCGTCTACTCTACGCAGTAGGTCCTGGCACTGCTTTGGGTTACGAGTCAGTATTGCCAAATCGTCCGCGAATGCGAGGATAGACTCCGTATATTTACCGTTTAGCTTAAACCGATAGCCCCACTTCTTGTCGTGTGTGGAAATGTTGTCTATTAAAATATTTATTACTATATTGAAAACTATAGGTGATAAACAGCAACCTTGGGACAAACCCACATTATAATTTAAAGGTTGCGTGTATCCATCTTTGGTGTTAATCACAAACTTTAATTTACCATAATAAGAGGATATTATTTCCCAAATGATGGACGGAAAGTGATACCATTTTAATGCAAACAACATAAGCTCGTGTTGTACTGAGCCAAAAGCGTTTTCTAGGTCTATCCAACAAACTGTTATTTGCTTTTCATTTGATCTGGCATCTTTTAAACTTTCCGCCAGTAAAGAATTGTGTTCCAGACATCCTGAAATTCCGGGTAGGAACCCTTTTTGGTGGTTTGGTCTGAAATAGTTATTATTGATCATGAAATTTGTCATTTTAAATTGAAGCCATGAGAAGAAAATTTTAGAAATTGTATTGGTTAATGCTATTGGTCTAGCGTCTTATGGACTAGTTACTATTTCTTTCTTTGGAATGAGCACAAAATTAGCCTTGCCGAAGGCCGCTGGGACTTCTTTACTCGACCAGATCCTATTGAATATGCAAAAAAAGTGTGAAAGTTTATGAAGATGGTTGGATATTTGGATGTTTGTTATTCAATCAGGCTCTAACGATAGATTATATATATAGCCTGGATTATGATATAGACTATTTTTTATCTCTGGAACAGGTTTCCATGGGTTACGGGAATGGGGTCAAAATTTCATGATTACTTTTGGTCGCAATAACTGACATCCACGCGGGTGAAGCTGCGGGCGAAAGCTAGTATAAAATAAAACAAAGTCGTGTTAGTGATTACCGTTTATAACTCGAGAACTGGTGGACCGATTTTTTACGATTTGTCTTCGACTGATTTTGTGCTGAAATCCCCACGGTTATCCCAGTGGAGGTAATTATGTCGAACTCGAATCGACCAAAACCGCACACCGTCTCGGGTCGGCTTTGAGATGGCCCCCTCGGGATACTATGCCTATACTAGCAATAGGAGACTTTCACGAAATAAATTTAGCTGATAAGATAAAAGAAAATGCTTAAAAGTTTAATTAAATTAATTAGGCGGAGTCATCAAAAAACAATGTTTAAAAATGACTGCAAAGTTATTCATTGTTTCCGTAGTTCGCAAGAATTACGGTAGATGGCTCCAACGTCGCCTTAAGACGTATATGATATATCGGAGAAATTCGAATATCTGGGACGTGTCTAGGTGGCTCAGTTGGTCAGAGCATTCCCCCTGTAAGGGACTGGTCGCGGGTTCAAGTCCCATCCTAGATGTTCTCTTTTTCCGATCTAAATCTTTAGAAAAAGTAAGCATACAAAATTCTTAAAAGTTTAATTGAATTAATTAGACGGAGTCATCAAAAAACAATGTTTAAAAATGACTGCAAAGTTATTCATTGTTTCCGTAGTTCGCAAGAATTACGGTAGATGGCTCCAACGTCGCCTTAAGACGTATATGATATATCGGAGAAATTCGAATATCTGGGACGTGTCTAGGTGGCTCAGTTGGTCAGAGCATTCCTCCCTGTAAGGGACTGGTCGCGGGTTCAAGTCCCGTCCTAAATGTTCTCTTTTTCCGATCTAAATCTTTAGAAAAAGTAAGCATACAAAATGCTTAAAAGTTTAATTGAATTAATTAGGCGGAGTCATCAAAAAACAATGTTTAAAAATGACTGCAAAGTTATTCATTGTTTCCGTAGTTCGCAAGAATTACGGTAGATGGCTCCAACGTCGCCTTAAGACGTATATGATATATCGGAGAAATTCGAATATCTGGGACGTGTCTAGGTGGCTCAGTTGGTCAGAGCACTCCTCCTGTAAGGGACTGGTCGCGGGTTCAAGTCCCGTCCTAGATGTTCTCTTTTTCCGATCTAAATCTTTAGAAAAAGTAAGCATACAAAATGCTTAAAAGTTTAATTGAAAAAACTACTTACTAGATCTCGTTCAAACCAATTTTCGATGGAAGTTTACATGGTAATGTAATATATTTTTTTTGTTTTCATCATTAGCTTATTTTAGAAGTTACATTGGGGGGGGGACACATTTTACCATTTTGGAAGTGTCTCTCGCGCAAACTATTCAATTTCGAAAAAAAATATATTTGAAACCTGAATATCATTTTTGAAGACCTATCCATAGCTACACGTATGGGTTTGATGAAAAAAATATTTTTGGGTTTCAGTTCTAAGTATGGGGACCCCCAAAATTTATTGTTCTTTTTCTATTTTTGTTTGAAAATCACACAATAAATCTACTTACCAATTTACAACTGCATAGGTCTTAAAAGTAGCTGTGACATACGGACGGACAGACAGACAGACATAATGAATCTATAAGGGTTCCATTTTTTGCCATTTGGCAACGAAACCCTAAAAATGTATGTGTATTTTTGTTTGATGAATGAAATCATTTGATTGTTCAGGTATTGCAAGAAGCATTTTGTGATGCTGCAAGATTGAACTACAGTCTTAGAATGGGATGAGAACATTCTTTGTGTTCAGAATGGTCCATGCCTCGGAGGGCACGTTATGCCGTCAGTCCCGGGTACCATACAAACATCTCTAGCGTTCGTTACGGGCAGTTGGATCTCTAAAAAATCTGACCATCTGGTATATATAGCGTTGTGTAATATGTCCTAGAATATTTTTTTTTTTTTTTATAGATAACATAGAGTTAAGGTAGAGCCATCAAAGAGTACGCACTTGATAGACAGTTTTTTTTTTCAAGAGACACCATTCAAAGTTTAAAGCACCGAAAATCAATCCTACACTATACCTTTTTTTTTTTTTTTTTTTTTATCGTGCGGAAATCCCTTCGGATACCCCCCCGCCGGCCAGCGGTTATGTCGGGCTTGCACCGACTAAAACCGCACGCCGTCTCGGGTCTTCAGACACCGGGGTTACCCATAGAGCATATCCCTCGCACCCCGGCTGACCCTGGGCCATCTCACTACTAACAGCATCGCTCATCCTGTCTCCTCTGAAAGCAGAGGAGTACGGAGAGCGATGTTTTCCCGCCACGTTGGGTATTGGCCGACGATCAATGCCAACCCTATGAAGGGGTGAAGGGGAAGCCATTGACCGCCGCCCAGGGTGTACCGGCCGCTCCGATTCCGTTCCCCCCGGACTGCAGCGGGATCGGAATCGGAGCGACACTCGAGGAGGTTACCCAACACACACCCCAATCCTACACTATACCTAATAAACTTAACTCCATAACTTAATGATTTCTAGGAAATGAAGGCAATGATTTGAAATTAAAATTCAATAATGCGATTCAAATCAGTGTATTAAAATTTTAGTCTCCGCATTTGTGAACCAAAAAATATCCAATAGGCCTACCTTCATTTGCCATGCAAACTTCGTTACCATCGGGATTATAATCAAGCTTCTAATTCGTATAATTCTCCAATGAGTCGTAACGCCAGGGATTGCTTGTTTCCATTAACGCTAATGGAGTTAATCGCCGCAACTTTAATGGGTGATTAGATCCCCGCTGTTTCACGTTCACATCCAGAAAACTGCACTACCTACTTATTATTTCATACTTATTGATTGCTACACATTATTTTCACTTACTTAATGATATTTTGAAAAATTATTACGAATACGAAAAAAAAAACAGTTGAATGAGGAGCGCGGGAAGTGAAATGTGGACATAAGTAAACTTTTTTTTAGCCTAAGGCATTCCCATAGTGCCAAATTACTAAGAACAGTTTGACCTTTTTTTTTACGTTCGGAAATCCCTTCGGATACCCCCCCGCCGGCCAGCAGGGCTGGTTATGTCTGGTTTAAAAATAATAAAAACGCGTTAGGAGTAGTAAACCAAATTACATTGCGTTTTATAGACTATTTTATTATATCGTTATAAACTTTGCGTGCGGAACTGCGGATCCATTTACGGTAATCGTAAATAACCCAAAACTTTCAGTAACTGATTAGGTTCGTTGTAAAAAAGGCGAATAAAAATGAATCTCACTGAACTAAGTAAATGTCTACTGCTATATCCTAAATTCCTACAGCAAAGAAACTAAGCACCCGACATTTTTTTTTTTGAAGAATATTAGTAACCTAAATTACTAATATTCCCCCTAACCCCTCCAGCTATGCTAAATTGCTTGTGTTAGGAGTGGGTTCACGTCAGTAGTGTAATGGCCAGGATTCGAACCCGGGACCTCTCGATCGTAGGGGTCGACTCCTTAACCACTAAGCTACCGACGTTTCATAGACATTCCGTATACATAGCTAAGAACAACCCCAAATAATTCGCCTTTCAAACTAAAATCAGAATCGGTTCATCCGTTAGAGCTACGATGCCACAGACAGACACAAACACAGACAAGTCAAACTTATAACACCCAGTCGTTTTAACGTCGGGGGTTAAAAATAAAAGCTGGACATATATTTATATTATGTTATACTACCCCCTTCGGGGATACAGGCGTGAAGTTATGTTATGTTGTGTTTATACAAACCTAATAAATTCATAATGCATAGTAATTCACCTCCAACGAAATATTAATACTTAACAATGAAATCTATATAAATATATATACATTTATTTATTTTTTTGCCAAAAAAAAAAAAACTATCTATATATACAAGCTATTTGGAATAAAAATCAGTGACACAATTTTCTGGGTAAGGGTAGAATGAATTTTGAATTTGGAACGGGAAGCAGAAACTAGATAAATAAGTCAATGAATTTTGGACTTATTTCATTATTTTTTTTCTATACAGTTAGTCTATTAGGTAGTAGTTATACATAGCTTATAAGCTTCAAGTCATTGCTTACCTACAAGAGGAGGAACTACCTACCTTGGGGAGACAGGCAGACGCTGCCGTAAAAACCAAAATAAATCTAAGAAGGAGTGTGGACCCTTTTTCTTTTTTTTTTTTTTTTATCGTGCGGAAATCCCTTCGGATACCCCCCCGCCGGCCAGCGGGGGCGGTTATGTCGGGCTTGCACCGACTAAAACCGCACGCCGTCTCGGGTCTTCAGACGCCGGGGTGTAAGGTTACCCATAGAGCATATCCCTCGCAACCCGGCTGACCCTGGGCCATCTCACCACTAACAGCATCGCTCATCCTGTCTCCTCTGAAAGCTGAGGAGTACGGAGAGCGATGTGTTCCCGCCACGTTGGGTATTGGCCGACGATCAATGCCAACCCTATGAAGGGGTGAAGCGGAAGCCATTGACCGCCGCCCAGGGTGTACCGGCCGCTCCGATTCCGTTCCCCAGGAGTGTGGACCCTAGGCTCCAAAGTGAAAATTTCAAAATTTTCGCAACCAGAATCGCTTTGGATAAAAACGATAACATAAACAGCTATGTAACCCTGAACTAGAATCCTCTTGATGAGACCTGGCTACTTCTGACAAATATTCTGCCGAGGCAGTGTTTTACACGCGTCCTGTCCTTCTGATTAGCAGATAACATTGGGCCTTAACCTACGTGGTACGTACCTTGACCCGGCTAATCCGTTACCCTGACCGGTAACGAACAGGAAGGGTAGCACTTTGGCGCTATGAGGATAAAAACCTATATAACAAGTCACCCAGAGTTTTCAATATCCGGCTGTTTCGACACGGAAAAAATAAAATAAGATTATTTTACTTTAGTGAAATAAGTATTTATCATAAGAGGAATAAATATTTAGAACTTCCTACATTGGAAAAAGTGTTTCTTCTTCTTCCTCTTTACCCTTATTCGACCAAATATTTGGTGTAGGCTTCCTTTAATCCTATCCATTTTCCTCTGTCTTGGGCAATTAGGGTCCAGTTGCTGCCCGCCACTTTTTTGATGTCATCCTTCCATCTCATCTTTGGTCGCCCTCGAGGTCTTTTCTGGTCCCATGGTCTCCATTCTAACACTCTTTTACACCAAGAGTTTTGCTTTCTGGCAACATGACCAGCTAACTCCCACTTCAACTTTGTTACCCTTTGGTAGTCACGTATTGGTTTTTCTGTCCTTCAGTGTCACACCAACCATTTTTCTTTCCATTGCCCTTTGCGCTACTTGTAACTTACACAGGATGGCTTTAGTAGTAACCAAAGTTTCCGCCCAAGTTTCAGCGCCGTATGTAAGGACTGGCAGTCAAAGATCGAGGCCTTTTGTTGTGATGACAGGTTCATTTTGAAAACCAAATCAAGTTTCGAATAGGCCCCATTGTGATTCTTCAGCTAATCTCATTCTCCTGGTCCCATTTTAATTTCCTGTCCTAGATACAAGTACTTGCAAACTCGTTCAATTACTATCCTATCCACTAATATTTTCATCGTATCTTCTGATTCTGTGGTCTTATCGAGATTCATCTCTAGACCTACTTCATAGGATATCACGTTTAGTTCCTGTATCATGCACTGGAGATCCTGTGGCGTGTCAGAAAAGAGAACGATGTCGTCTGCGTATCTTAAGTATGTTAAAACGTGTACCCATTACAGAGATATCTTTATCCTGTCAGTTTAGTTTTTTAAATAGGTCTTCGATAATCAGTGTGAAGAGTTTCGGAGATAGCGAATCGCCCTGTCTTACGCCCCTTCTGATCTTTATGGGTTTAGTAGATTGCGGGGTTGATACCTTTATAGTTGCGTTTTTGTAGGTCTTAGCTATTCGATGATTGTATCTGTTGTCTACTCTTGCATTTCGTAACGATCGTTGTACCGCCCAAGTCTCTACGGAATCGAACGCTTTTTTGTAGTCAACGAACGCAAACCATAAAGGCATTTGGTACTCTGTGGTCTCTGTGTCTGTGAGTTGGCAGGCTTGTGAAGGACTCACACGACTCGCCTCCTCCACGGCCTGTTTCTGTAAGGACGGCTAATCGGCCAACTGACGTTCTCAGGCCCCAATCATGGAGCTAGGTAGTTCCGGGTGTAGACGAGTCTACGGCGTCCTCGCCGCAGACTGCGTAAATCGGGGGGCCGGGTTCTCTCCCGCTCCCTCTCCGCCGTCTCTTTCGCGCGCATTACCTGCTCGAAAGAAAGAGACGGCGGCGCGTCACTTGCTCCCGTCGGAGACCACGGCCCCCACCATGGTCTCCAGCGAGAGAACGTCCACGCCCAGGACCGCATTGAGATCCCGGCGTTGACTAGCACAGATATATGCTTGTAATAGTAAACTTATTGGTCTATAGTTGTCCAGGTCGGCTTTACATCCTTTTTTTAATCAAATTATGACCATTGCGCTATTAAATTGCTCCGGAATTTTATCCAGACGAAGGCATTTGTTAAAAAGTGAGTTATTTGAGTTGTTCAGGCAAAATTTCGTCGTCCCCTCCTGCTTTACCATTCTTCATCGCAGACAAGGCCAGTATTATTTCATCTTTACTTATATCAGGGATATCTTCTGACCCGACATTTGTGATTTTAGATTTATTCTTGTTAGGTGATGCACATGAATATGAGGTGTACAGTGTCATGTAGTAGTTAGTCTTCTACAACTTTTAATAACTTTTTCCTGTCTGCAATCAAGTTTCCTTCCTTATCTTAATTTCGTAATGTGTGGGGTACCTGGTTGAAGTTCTCTACAGAATACTTTCGCGCCTTTATGTCGTCTGATAACCTCCTCCACTGTCTTTTCTTTGAATTTTTCTATATCCTCTTTAACTTTCCGTCTTATTTCTCCGCAGAGCTGTTTGAAGTCAGCTGATCCTTTTAGACCCTCTTTAATCAAGTCACGTTTCTTCGGCAGTAGTCCTTCAGTCTCTACTGATAATTTTCCTTAACGAGGGTAATTCTTATTTGCTACTTTTAGCGCGACCTCCATCATGCTTTGGTTAAGCTTTTGATTAAGGGTGTCTATATCAAGGGTCTCAGGTCTTAATTCAGATAGCTTATCCTTTAGATTTGATCGGTATACTTCAGAATTCATTTGCAATTTGACTGGGTAATTTTTCTGGTATTTTTCTTATTCAAAGACTGCATTTATGTTTAGATCTGCATTTCGCATTAATAGATATTTAAGCTATGATGAGGTGGTGGTCACTTTCTGTATAGAAATCATTCAAAACACTGACATCTTTCACTATATGTTTATGAGAGCAAAATATGTAATCAATTTCATTTCTGTATAGTCCTCCAGGTGCAAACCATGTCCATTTCCTTTGTGCTCTTTTTTGGTAGAATGAGCTCATGTGGTACAAAAACTGTTCTGCTGTATAAAGTTAATAAGCTCATTTCCTCTTCCGTTCCTATCTCCATACTAAAATTTACCCATAAATGTTTCAGATAGTTCTTGTTGTTTACCAATCTTGACGTTAAAGTCTTATATTTCACTTCACATGCTTTTCAGCATCACATGCCTTTATACATCTTCATAGAACTGTTCGATTTGGTCATCTGTTGCTGCAGCTGTTGGTGCATATCCTTGGACTATATTTATGGTTATTTTCTTTGATATACTTATGACAGTTGGTACCACTCTCTCTGATATAGATGCAGTTGAGATAATTTTTTGTTCTAGGTTTTTGTTAATAAATATTCTAACTCCATGTTCGTGTTTGCCGTTATCTCTCCCTCTATACAGTAAGGTATGTCCTGATTTCAATTTAATACATTCTTCACCGGGCTTTCTCACCTCCGTTAGCCCGATAACTACCCACTTGATTATTTTCAATCCATGGTGTAAAATCTCCATTCTATCTTCATTTGCATTATATTGGCATTATAATATGCTCCTATATATAATGATGTCTGTTTATGATTCGTTCTTTGTTTGCGTTGACAGCTATTTGACTCCCAGAGATTCTTCGCACCCCTGGCCTGGCTGGTACCCCAGCTACTGCCTGTGCTGGGTTCTGCCAGTCCGCTGGGAACTCGGAGCCTTGGCTTATTTCGTATCATCATTAGGATTAAAGGGTTTAGGCAGTTAACTCACTTGCTTGCCTAGGAAGTCTTAGTGAGTGAAGAGTAATCCATCTAACTAGGATTCTGGGTGCTACCGTTGGCCATACTCGTATGTGTGGCTCATCCGCTACTAACCCTAAGTGATTCCACCTCTTCTGTAGATCACTAAATCAATAAACCAAATATAATTGCCTTACTGATCCCTCCTTTCTCTCGTTAGTTTGTTGACCCTGCTTCCCCATTGGGGTTGATACCCAATCTTCGACAGGGTTGCTCAACGTAACAGAGGCCCTGTTACCGTGGGAAGGTGAGAGTGGATTTGAGTGACAGAGGCTTCGGTGTCCCTCTTGATGGTACACTTATGTTGCGCTTAACACCCCTTAGACCCATTTGACCTTAGATATTGGAAAAAATGTTTAACATCTATTTGATACATTCCTTCATTATTTTATAATAGATCTTTTTAATGATGTCAACAGTAAAACATAACTCATAAATTATAATGAAAACACAACGCGAATGTCTAATATGATGGTCCCGGGTTCGACCCCTGAGTTCGGCCAAATATAATTGTTCTTTTTAGTGACATAATATACGGTAAATGGTATTAGAAATTGAAAGAAATTTATTAGATTAGGAAAGCTTTACAAAGAGTTTTCAAACATTTTTGTCCTGAGGATGACTTGTTGTGACGTCTGGGGTCTGGCGTCACAATTCCTCGTGTTAATGAAATGATAAACACAAGTATTTATATTTATAATGGCATTTATTTTTCACATAAAACTTCTACATCGAGTTTTAGGGAATTTTACGCGAGTTTATTAGACTTTAAGCGAACTGAAGTGGGTCGCGGATTCTGCTCAAGGATTGAGCCTACAATCACTTTACTTGGACCTCTCTTCGTACGGTGGGTCGAGGCCGGAGCCCACGGTCACCCGCTGTCACCAAGTTGTCCGCCAATCCCATTGTTTTCCTATTCTACATTTCATTTTAAAACAATTTATTTTTAATCTCTGACACATGATGGCCAGGTAAACAAACTGTAGTGCTCGAACGAGGTCGGCCGCTACAGTACCTATGGTGACTGTACACGTTTTTCGCGTATACCTCACTAACTGTCCTTCTTATTGCCAGCGGAAGTTAGGCCTTTGCTAGAAATTAAAAGTTTCTTCTTTAGCATTTTTTCAAAGCGCCAGGTTCGGAGCTCATAATCGAGGGATCATACTTATCCCACACTGAAAAAAATCTACTAAAACTACTACCACTGCTACTAACTAAAATTTTCATTCATTCACTCATCACCAAACTGCAGCGCCACCTACAGTTGTAGGTTATGTCCGTAGTATGTTTATGTGTTCATAATCAATTTATCTATTTTTTCACCCTTTGGGTGCATAAAATAAATAAGTACTCTAATACTTTCTACACAGCGCTTTCAGTAAGCTACCTTTTATACAAATAACATCAACATAACGAATGCTACTTACAAAGACGTAGGCTTCAAAAAAATATTTTGTGACGAAAATATGTTGTTATCAAGTGTGATATCAAATCAAAGGGGAAAAAATTCCGAGTTCTAAATGTACTTATATGGAATGTACCAATAGATAAAAAAATCAATTTTAGCAATTTAAAATACTCCTAGCACCATCTATCGGTGGAAAGCTGGAACTATATTTCACAATTCTTTAAAAAACTCGTTCACGTCTGTATTTTAACCTGTTCATAATCTGGTTACAGTTCTTTAAACTTCATCTTGTTTTAATGTAAAATGTGAATTAGTAGGTAGGTATCAAAAAAAAAAATTCGTTTATGAAGCACCCGCTCCCCATATATCCACGCCTAATTATTTCCTGCTACAATTCAACTTTGATTAGCAAGAACTAGAGGTTAGAAAACTGAGGGTGAATGAACGTAATGGTGTTTTTCCGTGTCCAAGCTCGAGTCGATAGTGAACCACTATTAGCAAACTTATTATGAAACAATGTAGGTACTACACCTACACTGATGGGTTGTTGACGATTTTAGTTACAACACAACAGATCGTTTTGCGTTAAATTGTAAGACAAGCGTTTCAAGTAGGACCGTCTTTATCCGGGGGGGCAAGGGGTGTGGGGTGCCGGGGCGCCGGGGCGCAGGTCTATCGGATGAAACAAAAAAGTCATGTACATCAATCAGTTTTGAAAACTACCTGCCTACAAAAAGTATATAGGTATGCAACAAAAAACACACCTATATTGTTTAAAAAATTTTTCAAAATTTCGGGCATTAAAGGGTGCAACGGTGGTTCTAAATGCACCACGGGTGAAGCCAGGGAGGGTCATAAACTAAGTGTAAGCTAAGGGAAGATTTATTTGTTTGTAATCGATAAAGTCTAAAACTATTAAAAAAAATTGGGACACTCAGGTCTCTCTCGATCCTCAGAGCCCACGATGTGCGGAGGCGACTCAGACATCGAAGGTCGTCTTAACGACCTCCGTCCTCCATGAGTGCAGGCCTGGGGGTGACAGGTGGAGCCGCCTGTCACCCTAACAGAAGTAGGTATGGGGGGGCGGCGGGTTGCGCGGTCCCCTTTTTCTTGGGGCAAGACGGGGTCACCAAATCCGAGGGTGCCATTTCGAAACTGGAGATGGTCCGGGGTCGGTCAGGGTGCAAGGGAAATGCCTTATGGGCCCACCTTACACCCCAGCATCTGAAGATCCGTCTGTTCAAGTCCGTCATAACCTCTCCCGTTGGCTGGCAGGGAATCCGAGGATATTAGAGCAAGTAAAAAAAAGAGGACTATTGCCAGGCAGCCATGATTAGTTCTGGCAGTCCTAAGCCCGGAAAAACTTGATTGTTCGTTTTAAAACCAATCTGATTTGACTGGATAGAGTAAAAAAAAGTTGAACCAAACTTTGTTCTCACATTTTACTCAATGGAATTGATTGAGTAAAATGTAATAAAAAGTTTAAGTTTAATTGATCTCGGTTTCATTGCGAAAATTCGCTCTTAGAGGACACACAAGAAACGGATGTTGCTACTTTAATGCACTTTTGAATTTAAAATTATTATTTACACTCATAGGTACATTAATTAACCACTAGTTCACAAAACCAAGATTCCAGTGAAATTTTTATTATTTCGAAAATACAAACTTCTAAGTTAGACTAAGAAGAGAAGAGAAGATTAAGATAAAATAAGATTAAGATAAGAAGAAGATAAGATTAAGATAAGAGAAGAAGATTACGATAAGATTAGAAGATTAAGCTATTCATTACTTTCGATAGATATTATTCGATCCTAACTAAGAAAATCATTACTTATATGATTGTGTCAACGCTATGTTTTGCAATATATCTAGTTTATTTTGTAACAAAATACAAAAACCGATCTGTGCAACGACCACCCCTTACAGTCTGTTCTTGTTAACGGACATGTTGCAATTTCTGTGGTATGTTTTGTAGGGTTGAGGTGAGTAAAGAGAGCAACATAATGGAAAAAACTCATTCCAATTGGCCGCTTAACCTCCCTTTCCTACAGAAAAAAATCCTTCTAATTTTTAAGGTTTTTTCTACATTGAATAGAACTATCTTATTTAAATATAATATAGATATAAAGAAAAAGGTCATTACGTCTTGAAACGTAGAGAAAAGGCTACAGAAAAAATAGCTACGTCTAGCTAGAATGTCTGGCGGCCCGCAACACAGCTGTTCTACACAGCCCGTTGCAAATGATGGCCATCAGAGTCATAAGGGGATATCGCACGATCTCCATCGAGGCGACATTTCTCCTAGCCGGGACCCCTCCATGGGACCTGGAAGTGAGAGCCCTTGCGTCGTTGTACCAATGGCGCAAAGAGTCGTTGGAGCGGGGCCACAGGCCGGGGCCCCGAGAAATCGAAGCCCAGCGGTCCAAGCTCCGTCAGGAACTTATGGAGACATGGAAGGTACGACTTGAGCAACCAAGGTGGGGAGACGCCACCATCGCGGCGGTGACGCCGGTCATGAAGGAGTGGTTGGAGAGGCACCACGGTGACCTCTCCTACCGGATGTCCCAGATAATTACCGGACACGGGTGCTTCGGTAAGTATCTGTGGCGCATCCACCGGGAGACAACGCCGCAGTGCCAGCACTGCGAGGATTCTGGCGATTCTGGCAAAGTCTGCCGGTTACCCTGGGGTTATCCTTTCAAGGGCTTACCCGGGGTGGCTGGCAATGGACACTTGGGGAGGACACCGTGTGGTTTTAGTCGGTCCGATTCCGACACATCCATCTCATCGTTGGTACCGATGGAGTGCAGGACGTGGGGGATTCCACACGTAAAAAAAAAGCTAACAAATCGCGTTATAATCTGATAAAAGTAGTTTAATTTCAATTGTAATCTTAATATTTTGTTTTGTGGATCATGGGTTAGTTATAAAGGTCTTATAATTATGTTATGAGCGCTATGTCCTACCATATATGTGGCATATATGAGGTACAAAATTTAATATAGCCATCTGCAGTTTCGTTCAGTGTATTTTATCTCTGTAAGAAATAGTATATAGCAACTTTGATTCTGAAGGGTTTAGATTTATGAATCAAAATGTTTATTCTTATCGGTTCAGACTGGGTGTGCCTTTTTTATTTTATTTTTTTTAATCGTGCGGAAATCCCTTCGGATACCCCCCCGCGTGCCAGCGGGGGCGGTTATGTCGGGCTTGAACCGACTAAAACCGCACGCCGTCTCGGGTCTACAGACGCCGGGGTGTAAGGTTGCCCATAGAGCATATCCCTCGCACCCCGACTCACCCTGGGCCATCTCCGGTTTCGAGATGGCCCCCTCGGGTTTGGGAACCACGGTGTCCCCGTCTTGCCCCGGTTTGGGGGAGGGGCGCTAGTCGCCCCACCGTCCCGGCCTGCTTCTGCTGGGGTGACAGGTGGCCTCACCCGCCACCCCCAGGCCTGCGCTCATGGAGGACGGAGGTCGTTAAGCGACCTCCGGCGCCTGAGTCGCCTGCGACGCGCGGCGAGCAAGTTGCGGGCTCGGCGGACCGGGAGAGTTCGAAGTCTCTCCCGGGCGCGCTCCACCACCTCCTTCGCGAGCATTACATGCTCGCAGAAGGAGGCGGCGGCGGCCCACGCGCTCGCGCTCCGCACCATTGCCGCAATCTTGCTGCCGAGCGAGAGGACTCCCACCCCGATGGCTGCCACGAGGTCACGCCTCGGCGCCTCCCACGCCGGGCAGTCCGCCAGCGTGTGCAGCCCTGAGTCCTCGCTCGCGTCGCAGTGATGACACTCAGGCGTTGGCTCCTTCCTGATCCGATGCAGGTGGTCCCCGAAGCACCCCTTCCCGGAGATCACCTCCGTCAGTCGGTAGGAGAGGCTTCCGTGTCGCCTCTCCAGCCAATCCTCCATGATGGGCCTTACCGCCGCTATTGCGGCGTGCCCCAGACTGGGTGTGCCTCATAGCCTTTTTAAAATTCCATTCAATATTTTAATTAAACGACTCTGTCAATCTCTGAACCAACAGAGAACGGCTATTTAATTAATTTTCAGTATTACGTAGGTATTTCCTCGAGTTCAATTATAAAGTTACTACCGCCTTCATAAGAAATATCCTTTAAATTCCATTAAGTAAACCATTGGTATCAACTCCAAATAGATTTTTATTCCAAAGTACATGATATCTGCAATAAATATTACTAATCTTACTTGATCTTGAAAGAAATATGCCTACGAGTGGTTTATTCGTTTTTACCATTTTTTACCTTTTATCAATTGCTCATAATAAATTGAATTAACTAAAGACAAAGATACATGACTACAAACTTTTTATGATATTAATTGGTATAACAGAAACCTTCTTAATCATTACCTAACTTTTATTCAGTACTTTCGTTTAAATTTAGAATAGTCAAAAATGACGTTTCAAAAATCATAGGGTGACGTATGTCATCGGCCTAAAAAAATTACAAAATTAGTTTTTATATTTTGATAACAACCATTATGTATAACATTTTGAAATAAGGTAATTATAAAACTATAATTAACTTTTTTTAAAGATAGGAAGTTTAACGTTGAGATGTGAAGAAACTAACTTGAGGAGTGATGGACACTTAGTTTTAAATGTTTTTGTTTTTTGTAGCATTACCATTGCTGCTCAACAATGATTGAAACTAGCAGCGCGGATAACGCAACTGCTGCAACAAAAGCGGCAACTCCGGTTAGTCAATCTAATGTATACGTTGGTTTTACATTGAAAAAGAGAACACTAATTAATCACTAAGTAATAACATGTTAAAATTATAATAAAATCAAAACAGAATGGCTAAAGTATAAGTAGCTCGAAGCTTTACTTTTTTTTTAACCTTAATTTTAGTCATATCGAGTAGGTACGTTTAAAGACTAAAATAACTACTTATAAACTTTAATTTGTTTTTTTTCAGAACCAAGACATTCCACAAGACGACGAAGACGTCGCCCGTGCGGATGCGACATTCCGTTTTACCGTACAAAACATAAGTCAGCTGAAAGAGCAAGTGTTGTCTCCACCTTGTTACGTAAGATGCCTTCCATGGAAGATACTAATACTCCTCCGACATACAACAACGCCTGATCGTCAACAGCAGAAAGCTCTAGGCGTTTTTCTTCAATGCAACGGTGAATGTGACTCCCCAGGATGGTCATGCTATGGCCTTGGAGAACTGAAACTAATGTCCCATAAACCAGATTGCGGTCATCTGTGTAGGAAACTTCATCATATGTATCACTGGTATTTATTTTAAAGTTATATGATAAATAGTACCTAATAAGCTGAGGTTCATAACCATATCTAAGCGTAGTTTATCCTTTCGGCATAGTACTAAATATGTATATTATTATTTGCTTTTAAAACTTTGCTTGTATTCGAATTAGACTGTAGTGTAATTAAAGGTGTGGTGACTATAAAACCTCGTAGTGAATCCTGGGTAACAGGAATAGTAATGCTTCTTTATTCCGAGGGAGGTGTTGCTAGTTCCAGCTAATGCGAAGCCGTTCATATTTTGGGTTTGATTGGTTAGTTTTGTTACTTCGCGTTTCATAATAGTATAGTGGAGAACAATAAAGGGGCGCATGGTCTCTGAATTCTTTCAGAGTCGTCAATATATGATCTGGCCCACACTCGACCAAACCCGAAACCATCTCTGGCAACGGACAGTCCTGTCTGCAATGCCGGGTCTTCAGCGATGTGTCGCAATGCCAAAAGGAAACTTTAATTTCACACTTTTCTAAGTTGTAGTATCATGCTTTTTCTAGCATGAATATGCCGACTTCAAGATAGGTCAAGGGGTGCCAAAAAGTCAAATACGAAAGATAATTTCCATAGCAAAATAACATTTTGATAGCGTTTTATGAGAGGTACGGGCAGTGAAAACTTAGACCAAAAGGCGCTGAAGAATAATCTCGCTTTACCTTGATCAAGGGTTAGGGCCGTCACTGTTTCCGCATAGTATCTATATAGGTACGTGTAAATAGGAATCGTAGAATAACTTGTTTTGTATCATAGCTACAACTACCTACATTTTTGTAATCACTGTGCTTATAACTATGTGAAGTTCAATAAAAATGTTAATGTCAGATAAATGACAGCTTCACAAATAACTTGTATCGTTTTTATTCATTTTCAGACAAAGGGCTCTTATATTAAAAGACGTTTACGATGGCCTCTGTGGCGTAGCGGTAGTGCATTCGACTGCTATGACAGGGGGCGCGGGTTCGATTCCCGCTCAGTGCGAATATATATGTGCATGAATATATCTATTTGCATTGGTCTGGGTGTTTATATGTCTAATATGTATGTATTTACAAAAAAAAGTATATAGGTATGTTTATCCGCATTCTAGAAACCATTACACAAGCTAGTTAAACTCCTCTGTGAGACCTCTGTGGCGTAGCGGTAGAGCATTCGACTGCTAAGTCAGAGGTCGCGGATTCGATTCCCGCTCATTGCAAATATGTATATTTGCATTGGTTTGGGTGTTTCTATGTATAATGTGTATTTATTTACAAAAAAAAAGTAACTAAGTATGTTTATTCGCATTCTAGAATCCATTTCACAAGCTCTGCTTAGTTTGGGTGGCTAGAGGCGATGTGTAATATGTCCTAGACTATTTATTTATTTATTCTTAATTTGGGTCTAGAAAGCGCTGTGTAGAATGTCGTAGAATATTTATTTATTTGTTTATGTCACATCGGATTATATCAGTCGTAGACATCGGTCAACGTGAAGAAATATAGCTTTTCGCGAAAATTTAAAAACGCGTTATCGAACCAAAGTTACAATTGATGTTGCGAATTATTAAAAATCACGCGCCTTTTTTGTGTATGAACCAGATATGAATAGTATTCCTTATTTCGACAGCAAGGAGGATGATTGGGGATTCGCACATTTCATATCATGGGATGACTTAATGGACCTCGAAAACGGATTTGTTAAGGATGATGCAATAACTATAGAAGCCCATGTTGTTGCCGAAGCCCCTCATGGCGTTTCATGGGACTCTAAGAAACATACAGGATTCGTAGGTAAAATATATACTAATAAGGTCTAGAATCTAAGCAATGATACCAAGTGGTTTAACCATTGGTAATTAAAGTTAGAAGTTCAAATTCAATATACGGTCCCGTATCTCTGCAACTTCTTACGTAGGTATGTGCTCAGTCAATGACCGTGACTTTGGTATTTTCTTGGTTGACCGAAGTCCTACTTTCTTACTTTCGTATTCTATCCGGTTAAATAACTTTGCAATTTCGTATTCTGAACAAGAAAAATATAAAATGATCTGTAGGATGCCGATCTTATTTCCACCTGCCATGATGCCTAAAAGAGCTGTTCTCATTATAAGCTGTCTATGTGTTAATATCGTAAAGAAGTGCTTAAACAAAAATGTCCCATCACCACATTTCATCTTGGCCATCAAATTTCCATCCTTATATAATCTGGCAATAGACTCATGGTACGCAGGAACTTCCGTTGTTCTCCATTATTATATAATACCGTATATAATATTATTAGTGTATAATTCAAGCGTTTGATTTCAGGACTTAAAAATCAGGGAGCTACTTGCTATATGAACTCTTTGCTGCAAACCCTCTTCTTCACAAACGTTCTACGTAAAGCCGTCTATAAAATTCCAACTGTCGGTGATGACAGTTCTCGGTCTGTCGCCTTTGCTCTTCAGCGTGTGTTTTACGATTTACAATTTGCCGACAAGCCTGTCGCTACGAAGAAACTAACGAAGAGTTTTGGGTGGGAAACCTTAGATTCATTTATGCAACATGATGTACAGGAATTCTTAAGGGTACGTGCATTTTAGCCATTTTATTATATTCGAGGGATAGTTCTGTTGCTGAATTTCCTTGAGAAAGTGTATCTAACATAAACCTCTTAGCTTCAGCAGCAGGTTCAGCTGAAGTGAGTACTTTGGTTTCTAGAGTAACGTTTCTCTGTTGGAAAATTCTTGGTAGCAGCAAAACTTAATAAACTCGCCCACAATTACGTGAAAAGAAATCTCATCTTCTTTCATGGATATACACTTTTTATGCAAAAAGTATTTATAATGTTTTGTAAAGACTCACCAGAAACTATAAACTAATTACAGTTGGTACACATTATGGATAATTGTGTATGTGGCGCCCAGTTTGTTAGAAGCTCAACATAAATTCTCACAATATCTTATCTCGCAAAATCAATGCACAACCCTGACTTGTGTCATAAATGTGTAAAATTCCCGTGGTTTACTGCCTAAAATGTCTGATAATCAACATGACTTAGGCTGAAGATGCCTGAATTCTAAAATGCCTGAAATCTTAAACGATATGTACTGAACTGAATTATCCATTATGAAATTTTAGTGAATTAAAAGACTTGTCGCGTAGGCGTTATTGTCTTGATACAACGATATTAGCCTCTTATCGTAATAATACCATTCCAAATATTCAAATAAATTAACTGTCAGTAAAGTATTGCAAGAATATTTATTTCAATAAGACACCTATTTTTACTTTTATAGTATTTAACAGAATATACCTACAGAGTTAAAATGTTATACTCCCATTTTATATTTATGGTATAATATTAAGGTTTTGGTAACATCGTTCTACCTAAAATATCTCGAATTTTAATAATTTTATTATTTTAATAATATGAGAACCATCGGCGTATTCTGTCTGGTATTTTAAGATTAAGTTCTAACGGACTGGACGCCAAGTATAAAATATAATACCTTTGTATGTTATATTTTCTAACTTTTTATCTAGAACATCTTTTTGCTAGGTACTTCTAGATAAGTTAGAAGACAAAATGAAAGGAACAGTAGTCGAGGGAACTGTTCCAAAATTGTTCGAAGGAAAAATGACGTCATTTATAAAGTGCAAAAACGTTAACTGTACCAGCACGCGTGTTGAAACCTTCTACGATATACAACTCAGTGTGAAGGGGAAAAATAATAGTGAGTTGTTATTCTAGTCACATATTCAGAGGTAAACGGTGTAACCCGTTTGACACACTACATGCATCATTCTCTCGTATCCGAGACGCAACGCCCAATTAAATATAATGTCTTTAAAATGTATTCCCTTAGAACATCACAGTAACACTTTAAGTCTTAACACCTAGTTAGTCATTCTATGATCCTGGTTTCCTCGAGAGAAAATTCTTCGTTCTCCCTCAATTATCATCATTGCTCAAGTTTCTGTATGAAGATCGGATATTGTGGTACATTGGAAGCAGCCTATGTCTAGCAGTAGACTACAATAGGCAATAATGTAATAATTAATATTCCCATATGCTATAAGTACAGTAAATATCTTTTTAATACTTAAATTAAATTTTAACAAATTAAACCAACTTCAAGAGACAAAAATAGGCACTGGAAAATGAAAAATAACTTTATTTTAGCGATTCGATACGAAAGATAGAAGTGTCGGTAAAAATAACCATAACTGGCAATATGTAGTTACCTTTACTATCAGGCGGTTTACTATCAAAATATATACCACCTTTTCCTTAGTATAAAAATCCGAGAGATATATTATTGTATATTATTAAGAGTTTTTAATATTTTACATGAATCTGAAGAATGGGGTAAAACAGCATAAAATAGTCAAATTTGGCATTATTTACATTCAATTTAAATTCAGTGTTCTATTTCCAATCTAAATTCCTCAACAATGCCTCCCAATTTCTCAACTCAATGGTGTGGCATTGATAAATTTCAATTAGTACAACCATTTCGGATTTCTGTGTTGTCCGTCTGGTCTTAAGATATTTTGAAAATTAAGTTAAGAAATTATTTATGACCATAACTGGAGAGACATACTTTGCATTCCTGCAGACGCAAAGAAATCATTGATCATTGCAGTTTAAAACAAGACGTCTCTGACAAATCACTAAATAAATAAACATAAATTTCTTTCGACACGTCATCACTTTCTTGTATAAACAAGTAGGTATACGGACCGCCTACTAAGCACTAACTGGTGATAAACACGTGTAATGTGTTTCAAACGGGATACCTACGGCAGTGCGACACAAACAATGACTACATGATGTGGTCGTTGGTTTTAAAAATCTCTAAAGTAATATATACCAATAAGCTAACTTCGGTTGTTTCAATGAGATTATCTGTGAGATCTTTATACAAAATTTTAACGACAAATTATTAAGGTTATGGTCTCCTATAAACGAAATCAGCCGCTTACGCCGTACGCTGCGTCACATCCTATGAATTCCCACGGCCGCTTACAGCATCACGCTGTACGCAGCTGCAAAATGCATACTATAGAAATATAACTGTTGCGCTCGTCAATATTAGCGTGTACAGGATACTGTACACATGAACTAATGGGAAGTAGCATACGGCGTAACTACGGCGTTTATAGGAGAGCAGAGCCTTGGGAGCAAACAGCCGTTGTTGGCGTTCTATTATTATCATAGTGTTTTAGGTAATTATAACTGTTTATCATGAAATGTGAAAGTTTAGGCTAGTGATAGGTTACTGTTACTAGACAAGTAAAATGTACTTATTACATAATTTATTTATTCTAAAAACCGGTAAGGCATTTCTTCTGAATATACACAACGGAACACAAATTAACCATTTTGTATCTTTACCCAGCTGAACATTAATTAAACTCGCACAGAAAAACAAATAAAGAACGAGCTCGGTTGATTCATGTATAGTATGGATGTAGGAAAAGACTGCGTCCAGCTACAAAGAGTTCACCGGCTATAAATTATATCATGCTTATAACTTCGAGTTTTTATTAAACATTTATTCGGTACCCTATTTCAGTTTACGAATCATTTAAAGACTACATCAGTACGGAGCTGCTAGATGGTGAGAATAAATATGACGCAGGTGAACATGGGCTGCAAGAAGCAGAAAAGGGAGTTCGGTTTGACGTATTCCCACCAGTGTTACATCTGCATCTTATGAGGTTCCAGTATGACCCGCAGAGTGA
The DNA here is from genome assembly GCA_946251805.1 of Cybosia mesomella. Classification (NCBI taxonomy): domain Eukaryota; kingdom Metazoa; phylum Arthropoda; class Insecta; order Lepidoptera; family Erebidae; genus Cybosia; species Cybosia mesomella. The sequence goes on from OX276397.1 coordinate 11,215,759, forward strand.
CGCCTCAATCAAGTTTAATGACAGGTAACTAATATTACCTTAACAGTAACGCTAGTATTACCCTATTTACTGAAGTTTGGGACAAAGTGTAAACAAAAAAATCTCTATAGGTATATCAACCTTTTATTGATAAACTGCAATAGCTAATATAATCCGTCCTAAGAACACTCAAACTAATAATAGGAATAGAAGTGTTATGAGTTTTCTTCCAGAATCAATGTCACCACTTCGTCCCCTCTCCTTGCTATTAATGCGCATACGTCCAAGCTTGGAACCATACCTAATCCACGCCCACAACTACTTTTATATTTGCTTACAAACAATTATGAACCTGTTTAATAAGAGATAACTTTGATTAAACACACACCATGAATTTTGTAAACGACTAAGTCGGGAAAATGAGTATAGTAGTAATATGACTTCATAGCCTGATAGACGCCTCGCATTTCTATCTCACCTCACATTTCAAAACCTCTTATTATAACGAGTTCTGTGGATCTATGATTTAAAAAAATCCGAAGTTATAGGTATTTCTTGCATTTATACACCTACCTATGTTATATTATTCTAGAATTGTATAATAAATAGAAGTGACACTAAACGAACTCTTTTATCATTATGTACAATTAATGCCAAACTTTGGTGAAAGAAGTAGTAAACGTTATATTATGATATTATGTACCTACTCAGCAAATAATATATGATAACTGATATTTTAAACTAGAATTATGTAATGGTCATATTTCTCGCCAACAGTCTACGTGGGTCCGTGAGGCAGGCAGTATAGGATTATTATGCAAATTTTGTACCCCAAAATAATTTTATCTTTTAATATTAACCTATATAGGTGCCACAGGTGTCGTTGTTTTTAAGTATAAAGTACACGTTTATAATAAGTTTTTATGCTTGTGGGCAATTTAATGTTTTACATTGAACTACAAACGAGGCCTTTTCATCCATTTTCATCCAGTCCCGTACGTTTTACCAAAACTCATTCTACCAATTAACGAATCCCAACATAATTTTTCACTTTTATTGATCTAACCGAATGAACGGTTGACCAAATAACGTTTAACCAAAGGAACGTTTGCTTTTCCTACAGTTGCCCAATGAATACTAACCCGTATTACTGTTGTCATTATGTACAATTGCCTACTCCACTTTTGATCGCAAACCTAACAGTAAATGGTAAAAGAGTTAACTACAAGATTTTATTTTAATATTGGTATTATAATTTTTGGTAAAACGTATGGGACTCGTTTCACACAGGGCCTATTTTCATTTAACATTCTTGTAGTAAAATGATAATTTAATAAAAAAACTTATTTTTGACCAAATCCATTGAGTTTCAATATTATAACTCGTTTTGGTAACCGGTAACACAGATTACCTATTACCGGTAATATGGTAAAACAACAAGATATAAGAAGCAAACAAGAATATAACATTTGCTGAGCTAGCCAGCCTGGTGACCACGGTTAGAATAACCTGATCGAACCGTTACGTAATGTTGTGAACATTATTAAACACCTGTATGTTGACAGTGAAAAAAAAGTAAGATAGTATTCTTCATTATCCGTTACGTATTCTGTTCATCGTAGATTCGAGTTCTACGAAGAGGTAAACCTCGACCAGTATCTGCAAGAAATACCGTCAGTACCGGCACATTACACGCTGCACGCCGTTTTAGTTCACTCTGGTGACAACCATGGAGGGCACTACGTAGTATTCATCAACCCAAGGGGCGATGGGAAGGTAAGTTTGTAATATTTTTTCAAAAGTAATGGCGATCCGGTCAACCCCAGACTACGAGGTGAGAACTCGGGTGCAACTGGGACCAACGCGAAGTTGATGATGAGTTACAAGTAAATTGAGAACCGAGAAGTTATCAAGTTTTAAATGCCCCAACTGAAAGATAAAATATTACGTGTAATACATATTTTCATGCCGTGCAAAATGTATAACTTACGGCACACATATTTTAAGGAAATAAAGAAATATTTGTTTGTTCGTTACGCATTATCCAAGTCTTGAACAAGCTTTATGCTATATATATGAAACAAAAGTCGTGTAGTGATGACCCTTAAAACTCGAAACGGGTGAACCGATTTTTAGATTTGCCTCCGCCAATACTGTGCCATATCGTTGGTTTTTTTTTCGAACCAACTACAACCGCACGCCCGTCTCGGGTCTCTAATACCGGGGTGTAAGGTGGCCAAATAAGGCAATTTTCTCGCACTACAGCTGACCCCGGACCATCTACGACTTTGAGATGGCCCCTGGGCCTGGAATTAAAAATATGAGAAATTCGCGAAATAAATTCAGTTTATTATGATTGATGAGACTAAATCTTGTTATAGTGGTGCAAATTTGACGACGATGTGGTATCTCGGTGTAGCAAACAAGAAGCGATCGAGTACAACTTCGGAGGCAAAGAGGATGCACCGCACCTCGCGCGACGTGCCACTAGCGCTTACATGCTAATTTACATACAGTAAGAAGTTTTATTGCCTCTTTATGATTTGTTTTTATTATTTCAAGTATGATCTATTAAAGTATGATTTACTGCATTGGGGTGTTTGCCCCCTCTCCCTCGCCTCCTCTCACCTGCTAACCGGTACACCTGCTGATTAACGGAAGAGGTTCTGGCACAGGCTTTCCTCTTGGGATTAGGCAGACGGCAGTTGCTCCTATAATAGCCAAGATAAGCCAAATCAAAAAGAGGAGGAAGAGGAAACGGGCCCCAAGCTCTAAGGTGAACGCCATGGATGCAACCGAGACTAACGTTAAAATGATGATAACTCAATCAATTTTAATTGCAAAAAAGAAATAAAGCTTCGAGGCGGCCCCGGTGAGCGCTAAGCACCTTGCAGCCTCGGATGTAACCGAATTTCACAATGTGAACTTAGGTAGTTGATTTACAATGAGATCATTGTGGACACAATTTTACGCAGAATGTGCACTTCACAAAATTCGTATTTCCTGCGACAGAAATATGCATATCCCATTGAGTGCACTTCGCACAATGGACATTTTGCAGAATGCACTCTTCGGAAAATGAACAATTCACAATATGGACACTGTTTGAGATATTATCCAAATACCTTTTTTTTTTTTTCGTGCGGAAATCGCACGCCGTCTTGGGTCTACAGACCGCGCCGGGGTGTAAGGTTGCCCATAGAGCATATCCCTCGCACCCCGACTGACCCTGGGCCATCTCCGGTTTCGAGATGACCCCCTCGGGTTTGGGAACCACGGTGTCCCCGTCTTGCCCCGGTTTGGGGGAGGGGCGCTAATCGCCCCACCGTCCCGGCCTGCTTCTTCTGGGGTGATAGGCGGCCTCACCCGCCACCCCCAGGCCTGCGCTCAAGGAGGACGGAGGTCGTATAATGTAAAAATTATCACCTGTTCGTGCGAATAGCGTTTCTTACATACCGTCATAATTTACGAACTACATATCTAAAAGTAGCCTAAGGCGCCCTAGTTAAGTATCCCCAGAAGAAACATTTTGATAATTTATTATTCTGTTGCCTGTACTTGTGATGTCAGTATTCTTAGCTCTGATTCAATGGTATACAGAATAAAGTGTTACTATGTCGAACTAGTACGTACGTAATTATGTCTAAAAATCACAAACAATACTTACTTTTTCATACATTTTGTGCTTATAGTCTTTTATGAGAACCATCTCTAATCATATGTACTCTTATGATAACATAGATTATGAATTATGTTGTCTTAGTGATTCATTGGACCGATTGCAAATGAGTCTTGTTGGGTACAGAACGTCATAACTGCAAACATCACAGTTGTCAGGGTTCCTATATAAATTTATCAATCAAGCAATATATAATATATATAACGAATGTGGTACACTTGCTTCTGTAAGCGCGAAGTCCTCGCTAGGTCTGTCAGAGAGCCGACTACCAGTATTTAGGCTGGTACCGAAGCTGTTGTGCTCACATTCTGAACTAAAATCATTCTGCAGATCTCACCTAGTGACTGTCGGGTATTACTCCGAGTCAAACTCCAAGGGCTCATTACCCTTAATAAGTTAATCCCACTGCTCGCAGCTTGCGAAATCGAATGCACCGCTAAGAAGTTGTGAGGCAGACGATCATTCTCTGCAGCTAACTTCAAAATCACCAGGAATTCTGCTCTAAAACTGAGTTCCTTTGATACCCAGGTCTAACAGCTGGACCTGTGGGTGAATTTAAAAGCCTATCTATCTCGGAAACTCGGTTAGTAGTAGGAACCGCGATGCCATCAAAACAGTCGGCGTTATTTTATAATTTTAATTAATACACTCTAAAAATAACTCATCTACTTGCCCTCGTCTCCATTATTTGAAGTCGGCGCTACATGACTCCTCCACACACTGTCATGTTGCATAATAAATTTTAGCAGAATTTTTTACTGGCCGCCTGCCTGACGTTAATCCTCCTTGAAAATGTTATTGTAGTTGGTTAACCCTCCATCTGGTGGGTGCCTTACAGTGCTGCTTATCATGCACCAGGCCAACTCCCATAGTCGACTTCTACGATATCCAAAGGTGGAGTTGAGGCTGGCTCATTCTACGTTTCGCTTTCGCTTCCAGACCAGCATGGAAGTACAACTAGATACTTATTATTTATTGCTAACATACGAATGTTACTCACAGGACATCGCAACTGAAGTACGTGTTACAAGAGTGCACAGAGGCGGACATACCGACTGACCTGTGTGAGCGCATCAGCGAAGAGATGCGATACGAGATGGTAAGAACATGTAAATATCGCATCCACAACGCAACTGTTTACTTTACAGTTTTTTTTACAGTTTTTTTTTGTCAATGCAATGTTGCGCATTTCAGGCGGCAGAAAAATAAGATGCAGGAAATTTAAATCTGATACGTCTGTCACCTCTGCCAAGTACTACGCGAAGATATTCAGCGCACTAAAACAGTTCTTCACTTTGCAGGCCCTAGCCGGCTCTAAATATAAAGGAAGATAATGACTACGGACCACTCCACAATACACTGTCCAAACGATTTTTGATACATTTTACAGTTTTTAGAAATTATTACAGAGTGTTTATTATAAAATTTGTCAGGTAGGTAATTAAGCTTTATATAATCTGAATATATTTTCTTTGTGTATATTTTATTGTAATTATTTATGTACCACTGTTAATAAAATTTGTTGCGATATTGTAGGTTTATTTTTGAGTTACCACCCACGCGATTCGATCATCGATCTCTTAAGCTTTAAACTCCTTTCAAAATTTTTGTGACCATTGGCACGCAGTCGTTTGTTACAAGTGATGTAAATAAGGTACTGCAAAATTAAAATGTATTAAAATAATATTAAAACGACTTTGAAAACTAAAAAGGAGTTCAAATTATAGGTACTGAAAAATTAAAAATAATTGATTACAGGTTGTCAATTCAAAAGAGCAAAATGCGCGTAAACCTCTCGGTTGACGTCGGTGCAAAGGTGAAATGTAAACATCTGCTTACCCTTCAGAGTGTAGGGGCGTAATGCTATGTTATCAAAAGATGTAAGAAGTAAAACATGCGATTGCACCAATACCGGTTGATTTCATATCATTCCTTGAAGAGCTTCCATGTCTGTCTCTGAAGTTATTCATCATATTTTTACCAAATTTAGACGGGACTTTCATCATAAAAAAGAACCAGCATAATCGGTTGACAATTGGCAAAGATATCGTTGAACAAGATCGAAAAATCGGTCAAATTGAGAAGCTTTGCGACTACCTTATGAGTATATACGATATACGAAAAGCTAACGAATATCGTTAGTCGAGACTCAAACGACGTGAGTCTACAGTGCGACCGCCACGCGTCGTCGTAGCGTTGCACTTGAATTTCCCAAAATTGGATTCCAACTTTCACAATTCTTAGGGAATGTTCATTGAATCCCAAACACATTGAAAGAAAAAAATAACAATTGGGTCCTCAATCCACACACGCTCATAACTCGTGTGGCGTAAAGTTGAACTGCAATAGACGATGATTCACCTGGCTGAAATTCACCTAGAGCAATAAAATACATAGTAGACTTCATTCTTATAGTGCGTATAAGATCTCGGGCTCACCAGAACTCTTATTCTTACAAAAATAAAATGTATGGGCCAATGTAGTGTAGGTATGTACCTTGAGTCTATGTATACTTGCTAGTTTGTTCCGGCGGCCAATTGTCAGTATTCAGGTGCTAAAGGTAGGTAAAAATAGTACGAAGTTCACTTAAATTTGCAGTACTGATGTGAGTCAGTACCGACTCGTAGTCACACCACATTATCACACCAGTATGACAAACGGTAATTTTTTTCTCGTTTGTCACACTACTGATTTGTACACACCATGTAATGTATTTATTTCCGAACTAGTGCTGTCCGAGTTATACTACTTTTTATATTACAGTAAAACTTCAAATTACGTATTAGCCAATGTATTAGCTTATATTCTACAAGATTTGATTTAGTTTCACCTGTCCCGTTGTCTGTAATGGAATTATGCTAGTTTAATTTGACCCACTTTCCAGTTTCCCATTGACCTGAAATTTCGCTAAGTAGTAACAGTAAAGGCTTGTTTTCAAATTTTTACTATTTTTTGTTTAACGCAACATTTCAAGGAAATGTCCCAATGATATTTCTCTATTTAATAGTCCGGTACTAGGCTTATAAAATAAATAAGATTAAAAAAAATTGGTTTTAATTGGCACGAAATTATAAAACTATCTTTATCAGTTTGTTCGACCCTTCTTTTTTTATATATTAATATCCTTTTCATTTAATAATACTGTTAATAACTTTAGTATGGTTACGTAGTTTTTATTTATCTTAGTTTAGTCTTTAGTTTTCATATGAATCACGGAATATTCACATCTGAAGACATGCAATAGGTTATAGGTCAGTTGCATTACTTGTCGGCAAACCGACTTTATTATGTTGGCACTGCACTAGCAATTACGGTATACAAGTTGTGTAAAAACCAGTAGTGTGACAAACGAGAAAAAAATTACTGTTTGTCATACTGGTGTGATAATGTGGTGTGACTACGAGTCGGTAGTGATTTTTAGGTATGTGTAAGAAAATATATTTAAAAAATCATTATGATCATTGGTAGCAACATTCTGTCGACCGTAACTTTTACCAGAATCCTGGAAGCTCCCAAAAAAGTGTTTTATTGGAAATTAGATCTTTCCTTTAGTTGCCTCATTTTATTACTTCCCAGAATTCGTTCCTTATTGAATGGTGTAATAATACAGGGTGCTTTTTTTTAATCAACTTGTTTGATTCATGATTTTAATGAAAATTAAAACTGCATCATTGGGATTATGGAAAATCAATATTCCTACCCAGAAATCAAACCTGTTTATTTTAGGAAAAAAAATACATTTAATATTACGCCATTCGATAGTCCGGCTAATAAAGAACGAATTCTAGTAAGTAGTAGCGTATGTCAAACTTAAAGAAATACTTCATTTTTAACAATAGGTAAAAGATTCTGGTTACGACAGATTCTTGTTACGGCAGATTCTTGTTACGGCAGAAGTAACATGGCCACATGCTGAAAATCACACAATTTTTTTATATTTAGGACACGTCAATTTGACTTCACCTCGCCTGATGGTAAGCTGAAGGTAAAGTCTCAGGAAAGAGGGTCACCATTACATACACGTACCATGTTAACAATGGTGGCACTCAGCTTGACGGCCTCATCAGAAGAGGATTGTCGTCGCAGCACCGCGTGACACCCACCGGTCCCACTAGTGCTGCGACCACAATCCCCCTGCCCGGCTATGCACTTGCTGACCCCTGAACGCAATCAAACCGAAATTGGATTACTATGGAGGGTTTTTCGCAATCGTGCACGGTGGTACCTACCCGGCCGAATTTTGTGACAAATTTGTGTCATCAAATTTCTACCACCAGTGGAATTTAAAATTTATGTATTGCTATATTTAAAAAATTAGAACTTAAAACCTTGTAATGCTATATTTAAAAAAAAACAATTTCAAACTAAAAACACACAACAACACTGACTGGTGAAAGTCTTAGCCACTTATTTTTTTAGGGTTGCCAAACGTTGAAGACATTCTAGTACACTGATTTCGTTAGAATCCATTTTTTTTATTATATCATTAATACATTTATTTTTTTAAATAGTTTTCATGGTCCGCCTGTTACTTGTGCAAGAAATTTCATATTTTTTTATATTTCTATCCTGCACTGTAGCTTCTTTTTTTAACAATTGAATGTAATTGTGGCTTGTGTGGAAATTTCGAATTTACTCTTCGATGCCACCCCTCACAGAGTAAGTGGTCCTTACGTTTTCACCATAACAGCTAAAAGTCTCGCTTGTAATTAGATTCATCCACTGTTTGACAAAATAATTTTCAAATTTTGACCATTCCTCGCATTCTGTAGCTATCGCGTGAATAGCCAAATAACCTTCAGGGATAAGTCGTGGATGTAAAAGTGCGAGTTGTACGTACAGTCGTGTTATTCTTGAGCCATCAACTTTTTTAGTATAACCAATTGATTTACTATTTTTCCAAACAGCCTTTAAAAAATGATAAAAGCAGCCTGTAATCTTTGCTTCAGGGTAAATTTGCTTTACTACTTGAATCTGTGCCAATTCGTAATCACACTTGTAATGAGTTTATCTCCACTGAGAACTGGTTTTTCAGTACTCTAAACATTCTTGCATATGTATCTTCCGTCTTATTCGGAAGCACTATATATACCAAAGGTACGAAATATACATTTTCTTCTTCGTTAGTTTTTTTTTTAACGTGCGGAAATCCCTTCGGATACCCCCCCGCCGGCCAGCGGGAGTGGTTATGTCGTGTCTCGACTAAAACCGCACGGTGTCCTCCCCAAGTGTCCGTTGCCGGGCACCCCGGGTAAGCCCTCGAAAGGATAACCCCAGGGGCAAGTTAACATGTAGCGTAAATAGCTGATAGAACGGTTTTGGGACAATTTTTATTGTTTCGCCAACGTATTCGCCATTTTTTCCTTATATTAACGAATATATAACGAATCTTTTTTCGAATTGAATGCTGGTATATCTTCCGCGTTTTAACTGTATGCATGTATTAAAATAATTTTCGTAAATTATTTCGATTCTAAATTGGCATAAACTTCTTTCTTGCAACCGTGTATTATCGCATCAACTGCACTATTTCTAACCATGTCTGGAGTACAGGTATGCTTGGATTCCTTTATAATATAATTGGCAGCACTCAAAGTTAAACACCTAAATATTTAACTTGACACACTCAAGAACGTCAACAAGGAAATCATAAACAAGAATGACAACAAGGAAATCATTTATAAATTATTTATTTTAATTATAAACTAAGTAGATTTTCTACGAAGAAGGCTCATTTCCCTCATACTTTCATTATATACTTTGGTCATCCAACCCAGAATTTCTAAAAATATTTTTTTATGCTCGACAGTACTAATTTTGCCGTAACAAGAATCTGCCGTAACAAGAATCTGTCGTAACCAGAATCTGTCCAAACCAGAATCTGTCCTAAGACGAATGATCCACCTTTAGCACCTATAACCTAACGTGCCTTTAGTGCCTCATAACTGACAAATGGCCATCGGGACAAGCTAACAGGTGTGCATACACTCCAGATACATACCTATACCTTTTTTTTTTTTTTTTATCGTGCGGAAATCCCTCGCGCCAAAGTTTTCGGCCGCTCTGAATTTAGGGCGATACTGGCGAACTGTTGAAAACAGAAGTACATCCTTATTGACAAATCTTAAAAAACATTTAACAATATAGATGCTATCGATTAAAGGAATAGCTGTAACTTAATAACTTAGTAACCACTTAATCCGAAATGTAAGTAAAGGGAAAAGAAAATATGCATGAACACGCCTACGTCCATTATCTATACAAGGTGTCACAAAATTAGGTCTCTGAATTTGGTGAGATAACTTGGTATCGACAAAATATGTATTTGAAACAAAAAAAAATATCGGGTAAAATAAAATAAAAAATATTAAAAAAAAAAAAATACCACCAGCGACCAGCGTCACGTGACGCGACGAGCACACGTGACGCTGGTCGCGAATTAGGTATTTCCCACACATCCGCTTGGAGAATACTGCGAGGAGAAGGACTGCACACCTACCACTTTCTGCGGCTGCAAGAGCTCCTTAGCACAGATTTTGATCCGCGGTTAAGATTTTGTAGGTGGTTAGTGGAAGATCTTACCAGAAAATTTTTGTGGACAGGCAAGTCCACTTTTACAAGAGTGGGTTTTTTTTTTTTAACGTGCGGAAATCCCTTCGGATACCCCCCCGCCGGCCAGCCTGGGTGGTTATGTCGTGTCTCGACTAAAACCGCATGGTGTCCTCCCCAAGTGTCCGTTGCCGGGCACCCCGGGTAAGCCCTCGAAAGGATAACCCCAGGGTTGCCGGCGGACTTTGGCCGCCACCGCGGCCTCGCCTGGTGGGGTCGGGTTTTATCCCGCTTCGGTGAGTTGGCAGGCGTATGAGGGCACACACGACACGTCTCCGCCACGGCCTGCTTCTGTAAGGACGGCGAGTCGGCCAACTGCCGTCCTCAGGCCCCGATCATGGAGGTCGGTAGTCCCGGGCGTAGATGAGTCTGCGGCGTCCTCGCCTTTTTGTAGGTGGTTAGTGGATGATCCTACCAGAAAAAAATTGTGGACAGACAAGTCCACTTTTACAAGAGTGGGCTTGCTTAATATTCACAATGCACACTGGTGATGTCCTTTTAAATTTTTTTTTTTGTTTTTTGTTTCAAATACCTATATATTTTGTCGATACCAAGTCATCTCACCAAATTCGGAGACCTAATTTTGTGACACCTTATATAATAAGAGACTGAGCTCACCCGAACAAAGGTGTAAGCAATTACAACGGACACCACCATCTCGCTCTGTAATCATTTATTAGGCCCTTCAAATAGAGTATATTTTGGAACACGTTCCAAGAATTCTAATTTCTAATTCTAAAAGATTTAGAGGGGTAACAATAATTAAGTTCTGCTTGATATATTCATGCGTCATTAAGCAAGGAAAATAAGTCTAACTAGGTCTGCAAGGCGAATCGCTGCTTGCAATGTTGAGCTGAGTGAGAAACCAGATTTTGAAAATGAACAGTGATCATTCCTCCGTGGCAAGTCCGATTTTGAAAATTCTTTTTGAAAGTCACACCTCTGGACATGCTTTCTGAGCGTGTAAAGTTTGGTCACAGTGTCTCGAGCGGTTATTATGTAATTCCACCTGGAATTTTTTTGACGGTGATCATTCCTCTGATTGACCTCTTTAATCATGCCAAATTTGGTTCTGATTGGATTAGTAGTTTAGGAGGAGACCTGTGACAAAGAAAATCCTGAAGTCTGGTATGAGGAGCTTTCGCTCGACTTCGTCTCACGCAGCTCAATGAAAACAAATAAATTTAAATACCTATTAGATCTCCTAGGGGATCTATGTGGACCAAAAATCCAAATGAAACCCCCTGGGGATCCTACTGGAGGGAGCGCAAACATCTTTAGAGCAAAGAATAAGTTAATGTTATAAAACAAATAATGATGATAATGATATATAGCTGTAGTGATTAAAGATTAACATACACAATTGAAGATTTAAGTTAATTCCATAATTATTACATAAAAGGATTGAGGATCTCGTTAGATCCTCAATACTTTTATGTTGCTTAAATCTTCAATTAGAACTAGAAAATGATTCTTAACAATATGTTATACTTTTTGACAGATGCCAAATGTGACGGTGTAATATCAAAACCGTCATTCTATTTATTTTTTAATGCCATGAGATTCTTGTATACCTATACTACCTACTGAGATTTCCTTTATAAATTATATAAATCATACATATTTTTTCTCATTGTTATCTACGGAATAAAAAGGAAAAAAACGTCGCAATTAGCGATCACGTCGAAGGACGTACAAAATTAACAATTGCATCAATTATTTAAATTTTAGATAACCGAGAACAAAGCAGGGCTGATTGCTCATTGGATTGTAAGAGTAAATGATGTACTCAATCCAGAGTTCTTTGAATATCTCATCAGTGTCTGAATATAAGTCTTTAAAGCTGATGGGGACTTGCTTAACATATCTAACATGCAGCATGCAGTGTTTTCATTTACGCTTCCGTAACAATTGTTAGTTAGAATTCTTGGAACGTGTTCCAAAATATACTCTATTTGAAGGGGCTAATAAATGATTAAAGAGCGAGACGGTGGTAAATAGTTAGACGGCTCGTTTTGTTTTGCTGTCCGTTGTAATTGCTTACACCTTTGTTCGGGCGTGCTCAGTCTCTTATTATACAGATAATAGACGTAGACGTGTTCATGCATATTTTCTTTTCCCTTTACTTACATTTCGGATTAAGTGGTTACTAAGTTATTAAGTTACAGCTATTCCTTTAATCGATAGCATCTACATTGTTAAATGTTTTTTTAAGATTTGTCAATAAGGTTGTACTTCATTAGAATTACTTCATTAGAGTTTTCATTAGAATTATCAAGCAGAACTTAATAGTATTGTTACCCCTCTAAATTCTGTTCTATATGTTTTGTATCCGACAACATCACTTTTTTCTCTTCTTTTTATTTACCGCCATTAGTTGAAAATGTTTAGATACATAATTATGTATATCTAAAGTAAGTATAAATAAATTCATTAATAATACCCTTAAAAGATAGTTTAGTCCAATTCCCCCAGTATTGCACTCTACAGTTCTTTATTTTCCAACTTGCCGAGCGATGGAATGATCTGACTCTCAAAAAAGTGTATTATTGGGTACTAAACAATGAGCAATAAACACTGTAATATGAACTCTTATGCATAAATATATATATAATTTTAACGCCCGTCGAGGTTGCGCCGCGGAAGATGTCGATGATGAAGAATGATACCAGTCACCTCACGCCACTTAGCTGGACCCCGGAAATAGGTTCCTGTGGGTTGCACAGAAACCCATTCTATGGTTAAAAATTGGCCTATATGCTATTCCAGACTCTAATCTATCGATCTACAACTTTCGAGAATTAGCGTACCCCCAAAAATTGCCCATCACTACATAGTATAAAACAAAGTCGCTTTCTCTGTCCCTTCCCTATGTATGCTTAAATCTTTAAAACTACGCAACGGATTTTGATGCAGTTTTTATTAATAGATAGAGTGATTGAAGAGGAAGGTTTATATGTATAATAACATTCATTGCACCCGTGCGAAGCCGGGGCGGGTCGCTAGTATCCTATAATTCATAGATTAAGTTAGGTGTCGCGGGTTCGATACCCGGTCTATGCAAATTTGTATGCATAAATATGTGTATTTCCATTGGTCTGAATATTTCTATGCATATTGTTAATTTTATTCCTATTTTTCTTTAAAATAATTTCTGTAAAAAATATGTAAAAGTATGTTTAATTGCATTTTAGAACCCATAATACAAGCAAATAAAAATTTAAAGATGATTAGGTACATTTATCCCTAGATGTATATCCCTATTACTAAAGTAATTTACTTGTAAAAGTAAATAATGAACTTAATACAGAATGATACGATTCATATAAACAATATCAAAATGTATTGATTAGATTTACATTCAATCACCACCAGTCCATTAAGTCACCAATAAGCTTCTTGAGTTCTTCTATAAAGTCAAACTCTATAAAGTAATTTGTCGGGATCCAAGTATTATTCGTTTTGCAAAGAAATTCCAATTGCATTTTTAGATACTCTGTCAGCATTGAGGTGACTACCATCGTTACGTTGCATCTAAAGAAAACCTATTTTGTAACGTGCATTTTCTTTCTATATATATAGGTACTTACTAACACTTGTATCCCTTATGGAATAAAAATAGAATAGAATAGAGAATAGAAATAAACTTTATTGTACACCAATCAGAGTATGCATAGGTACTTGGAATACAGGGGTGTGTGTTGGGTAACCTCCTCGAGTGTCGCTCCGATTCCGATCCCGCTGCAGTCCGGGGGGAACGGAATCGGAGCGGCCGGTACACCCTGGGCGGCGGTCAATGGCTTCCCCTTCACCCCTTCATAGGGTTGGCATTGATCGTCGGCCAATACCCAACGTGGCGGGAACACATCGCTCTCCGTACTCCTCTGCTTTCAGAGGAGACAGGATGAGCGATGCTGTTAGTGGTGAGATGGCCCAGGGTCAGCCGGGGTGCGAGGGATATGCTCTATGGGTAACCTTACACCCCGGCGTCTGAAGACCCGAGACGGCGTGCGGTTTTAGTCGGTGCAAGCCCGACATAACCGCCCCCGCTGGCAGGCGGGGGGGTATCCGAAGGGATTTCCGCACGATAAAAAAAAAAAAAAAAGGTACTTGGAATACACAGTCAAAATATATTATATACAATTGGCGACCTTATCGCTAAAAGCAATTTCTTACAGGCAACCTTTGGATGGACACGAATTGGAACATTTATGGGTAGTTATTGGTGTGGTTAATAGGAAAAAAATAAATAAAAGATAAAATAAATAAATAAAAATATTATTAAGCAGAAATATTTATAAGCAGATGTGTATTCATATAGAGATTTCGTCCTCTATATTTTATAGTTCCTAATATTGTTGGTTATGTTTCCAGTTTACATACTGCTCCTGAGAAATCACCATACTATTCGCAAACGTAGCAACGTAGTGTAAGCTCATGCCATCAGACCAATGAAACGGTTTAAAAAAATGATTAAAAACCAAAAACCCGACTGCTGCTGTAAAGACCGAAACAAGTTTGATAGCAGGCGGTACCCCTGTTGAGGGCTGTTCGGAAGCTTTCCACGTGTCCCTTTGATTAGCAGATGGCACAGTCGAGAGCAAGTAAGTGGGCCATCTCGAAACCGGAGATGGCCCAGGGTCAGTCGGGGTGCGAGGGATATGCTCTATGGGTAACCTTACACCCCGGCGTCTTAAGACCCGAGACGGCGTGCGGTTTTAGTCGGTGCAAGCCCGACATAACCGCCCCCGCTGGCCGGCGGGGGGGTATCCGAAGGGATTTCCGCACGATAAAAAAAAAAAAAAAAAAAAAAAGGCGGTACCCATTAATTTTCTTTCGGTTTATGATTCTTTATTTTATTATATACTGTTTAGTTATGACACAAACCTTTTTTTTTTATACATATTTTTGTAATCCCCTTCTCATTTCCTTCATATTGATACCCTACTCGATAAGTGGATTGAAAATATTTTTGACAACATATTTTAGCACCAAAAATCTAGCGTATGGTTTTGGTCCATATTTTGCACCCTATGACATACGCACGTCGTATTGCATCCAGCTGTTCCGGCAGAGGGGTATCCGAAGGGATTTCCGCGCGAAAAAAAAAAAAAAAACCTATACCCCCTGTATAACAAAGAAAACTACATACATACGCGCGTAACACATTAGTCTTGCTGGCGTAGTCGGGTAAAAACGATTATTTATTTATTTAAAAACTTTAAAAAGAACTTTTTTTTTTTTTATCGTGCGGAAATCCCTTCGGATACCCCCCCGCCGGCCAGCGGGGGCGGTTATGTCGGGCTTGCACCGACTAAAACCGCACGCCGTCTCGGGTCTTCAGACGCCGGGGTGTAAGGTTACCCATAGAGCATATCCCTCGCACCCCGGCTGACCCTGGGCCATCTCACCACTAACAGCATCGCTCATCCTGTCTCCTCTGAAAGCAGAGGAGTACGGAGAGCGATGTGTTCCCGCCACGTTGGGTATTGGCCGACGATCAATGCCAACCCTATGAAGGGGTGAAGGGGAAGCCATTGACCGCCGCCCAGGGTGTACCGGCCGCTCCGATTCCGTTCCCCCCGGACTGCAGCGGGATCGGAATCGGAGCGACACTCGAGGAGGTTACCCAACACACACCCCTTACCCAACTTTAAAAAGAACCTATTTTACATTTAGATCAATATATTGGTATAATATACCTTTTTTTTTTTTTTTTTTCGTGCGGAAATCCCTTCGGATACCCCCCCGCCGGCCAGGCGGGGGCGGTTATGTCGGGCTTGCACCGACTAAAACCGCACGCCGTCTCGGGTCTTCAGACGCCGGGGTGTAAGGTTACCCATAGAGCATATCCCTCGCACCCCGACTGACCCTGGGCCATCTCACCACTAACAGATCGCTCATCCTGTCTCCTCTGAAAGCAGAGGAGTACGGAGAGCGATGTGTTCCCGCCACGTTGGGTATTGGCCGACGATCAATGCCAACCCTATGAAGGGGATGCCATTGACCGCCGCCCAGGGTGTACCGGCCGCTCCGATCCCGTTCCCCCCGGACTGCAGCGGGATCGGAATCGGAGCGACACTCGAGGAGGTTACCCAACACACACCCCTTACCCAACACACACCCCAACTTTAAAAAGAACCTATTTTACATTTAGATCAATATATTGGTATAATATACCTTTTTTTTTTTTTTTTTTTCGTGCGGAAATCCCTTCGGATACCCCCCCGCCGGCCAGTCGGGGGCGGTTATGTCGGGCTTGCACCGATTAAAACCGCACGCCGTCTCGGGTCTTCAGACGCCGGGGTGTAAGGTTACCCATAGAGCATATCCCTCGCACCCCGGCTGACCCTGGGCCATCTCACCACTAACAGCATCGCTCATCCTGTCTCCTCTGAAAGCAGAGGAGTACGGAGAGCGATGTGTTCCCGCCACGTTGGGTATTGGCCGACGATCAATGCCAACCCTATGAAGGGGTGAAGGGGAAGCCATTGACCGCCGCCCAGGGTGTACCGGCCGCTCCGATTCCGTTCCCCCCGGACTGCAGCGGGATCGGAATCGGAGCGACACTCGAGGAGGTTACCCAACACACACCCCTTACCCAACACACACCCCAACTTTAAAAAGAACCTATTTTACATTTAGATCAATATATTGGTATAATATACCTATTAGGTAACAAGGCAATAATATGCAATAAATAAAATTTAGAAACAAACTACTAAACTATAGTAATCTACCAGTGATGCAACTTAACTGTATGTAATATAATTGTAATTCTATTTGACATACAGACCTTTTCATTACTGTAAAATATAAAGGTGAAATAGGAGCTCCCTTAACCAATTAACGCAGCTCATCAATGAAACAAATTGGTATGCTATACGAACTAGAAATTGATGAACACAATTTATACCCTTCGAGAATGGTACCTAGTATGACCAGTGGTCTTGTTTGAAAAAAGTGCCCTTGGTGCTATAAATTTCTCGCGGCATGCAATAAATTAAAAGTCCTTTTATATTCTGACTATGAATACACTCGGTACAATGTTAAACACGGACTTTAGGCAGCTACAGCTATTGTGCGGACATTTCCCTTGCAATATATTTAATTTCACACTATTTTCAGTACTACGAAATGAAAGGGAACAAACTGTAACCGATTGAATATGATAAATTGAACATTGAATTTTTAAATTTTACATCTACTAAATACATTATGTAGTAAAGGATATTTGTAGGTAAGCAATTTCCAGTTTAACCAATTCTAAGATTTAAATAATAAAATGTAAGAATAATAAAAAGTAATGAGAATAAGTGGCGGATGGCGTAATCTTACAATAACTCTTGTATGATCAAACGACGTAGCAGCGTCTGTGGCGTAACGGTAGAGTGTTCAACTTCTACGTCAGAGGTCGCTGGTTAGATTCGCGCTCAGTGCAAACATTTCATCATCATCATCATCATCAACCTATTCTAGTCCACTGCTCGACATAGATCTCTCCTAACGAGCGCCATAGCGCCCTGTCTTCAGCTTGACCCTGGCAACGTGCAAACATTTATATGCATGAAAATGTCTATTTGCATTGGTCTGGGTGTTTCTATTTAAAATATATATGTATTTACAAAAATGAAAATGAATCTTAGTATGTATATCCGCAATCTAGAACTCACAACACAAGCTAGTTAAGCAATGCTAACTTTGGGTCTAGATAGCGTTGCATATAATGTCCAAGAATATTAAAAATAAGAAAAGGAAAGTATACTTACCAGCCTATGATACCAAACAGCCTGAGTATGTAATGCACGCTTGACAAAATATTATCTAAATGCTAGTTCATGGTATAATTACTTAAAAAAGTCGGTTTGCTGACGATAGTTGAACGTGACAACGTCATAAGAAAATACTAACTATATATATAGCAGCTGTCCACGCGGACGCATCGCTTGCACTTCAAGAGCGAGGTAACGCCGCATACGAGGTAACGGCATACGAGGTAACGCCGGTAACGGCATGTTACGTCATGTTTTTTCGTGCGTGCAGCCGGCTCCATCGATTTATAAGACGTTGTCACGTCAAAAGATGCTCCAAACATTGATCACGTCCATTCATTCGACGCAACGTCATGATTTGTAAAACAAAGGCGTCTATGAAATATTAAAAAACAATGTCATCCCCGTCCCCGTTCTTACACTTAATCAAACAAATGGAATAGGTAAATAAATTATAGTCGTAAATAACAGCACTGTCGTCTCAATAAAGGAACAAGAGAAAGAATAGACATATATTTCACAATCAGCATTGTTTTAGCAAATGAAACCCTCTGGGGACATCAATCAACTTAATCAAACTGCCACCGGAGCGCAGCCGGAGGTAATTATAAATATACTTTGCTGATGTTTACTATTTCATTTTTCTATGGTGTAGAAAGTATTGTAAGAATGATAAATACCATGATACTTAACAGTAACAATAATGTCGATCCTAAATATCCCGGCGTTAGGATAGTAGGAAGTAGATGTTCATATGGGTTGAGGAGCCACTTCAGATTTTAAAAGGGAACTCACCCCTTTATTTTGTAGGCAAGCAAATAATTATGCATGTCAAATTCTGACATTTTTGTAAAATATATTCAAAGTTATATGAATGTAAAAGTAGCTATTGAATCTAAACCTCGGAATTTAGGAGCCACCCTGAACATCCAAAGCTTTTGTAGAATATTTTTGAAAATTTCATATTATTTAGTAGTAGTTGTTTATAGTGCCTTTTTTTTTGTGCGGAAAAAACTATACCGCCGGCCAGCACTAAAAATCAAAGGCCAATTCTATGGATATTCAAGAATAAACACTTTTAATCTGAATCTTCACATTTTTCAATTGTCTTACATATTTTTCAAGTCGTATGTATATAAATTAATGACTTCAATAGTAAGAAGGGTACTTAAATTACCGGTGTCACCTCTACATTGGTAGTAACACGAGCAATAAAGGATACAACTACTTGTCATTCTTCTCAGGAGCCACATATACCTAAAGTATGGAAACATTTTTAATTTTAATTCTGCTCAGCTCAGATTTTATCTATTAACAAATTATAATAAATATTGCTCTATGATGTTCCTAGTTCTGACGTGGCTCCTCAATCCAAACATTTAGATTGAGGTGCCATCTTTGTTTTCTTATAACATTCCCGGCTTATTAAGACCCGAGACGGCGTGTTTTAGTCGGTTCAAGCCCGACATAACCACCCCCGCTGGCCGGCGGGGGGGTATCCGAAGGGATTTCCGAACGAAAAAAAAAAAAAGGTATTATACTACAAAATCGAGAATCGAGCCTAAAAAATCTTTAAGCTTACTCATAAATCAGTATATTAATTCATTATAATATAAAAAGTGGCTCCTCAATTCCTCCGGACATGGAAGTAGAATGTTCCATGACATTTTAATTTACGAAGTATCCCATACTTTCTTTACTATATCTAATAATTGATGGAGTGCCCTGCGTGGACGAGTCAACGCCGGGATCTCGTTGCGGTCCTGGGCGTAGACGTTCTCTCGTTGGAGATCATGGTGAGAGCCGTGGTCTCCAACGGGAGCAAGTGGCACGCCGCCGCCTCTTTCTGCGAGCAGGTAAAGCGCGCGAAAGAGACGGCGGAGAGGGAGCGGGAGAGAACTAAAAAAAAAAAAAAAAAAGTGCCCTTGGTGCTATAAATTTCTCGCGGCATGCAATAAATTAAAAGTCCTTTTATATTCTGACTGTGAATACACTCGGTACAATGTTAAACACGGACTTTAGGCAGCTACAGCTATTGTGCGGACATTTCCCTTGCAATATATTTAATTTCACACTATTTTCAGTACTACGAAATGAAAGGGAACAAACTGTAACCGATTGAATATGATAAATTGAACATTGGATTTTTAAATTTTACATCTACTAAATACATTATGTAGTAAAGGATATTTGTAGGTAAGCAATTTCCAGTTTAACCAATTCTAAGATTTAAATAATAAAATGTAAGAATAATAAAAAGTGCCCTGCGTGGACGAGTCAACGCCGGGATCTCGTTGCGGTCCTGGGCGTAGACGTTCTCTCGTTGGAGATCATGGTGAGAGCCGTGGTCTCCAACGGGAGCAAGTGGCACGCCGCCGCCTCTTTCTGCGAGCAGGTAAAGCGCGCGAAAGAGACGGCGGAGAGGGAGCGGGAGAGAACTCTGCTCCCCGAGTTCCGCAGTCTGCGGCGAGGTCGCCGCAGACTGCGTCAACGCCCGGGACTACCGACCTCCGACCTCCATGATCGGGGCCTGAGGACGACAGTTGGCCGACTCGCCGTCCTTACAGAAGCAGGCCGTGGCGGAGCCGTGTCGTGTATCACACGCCTGCCTACTCACCGACGCGGGATAAAACCCGAACCCACCAGGCGAGGCCGCGCAGGCGGCCAAGGTCCGCCGGTAACCCTGGGGTTATCCTTTCGAGGGCTTACCCGGGGTGCCCGGCAATGGACACTTGGGCAGGACACCGTGCGGTTTTAGTCGGTTCATGCACGACATAACAGCCCCCGCTGGCCGGCGGGGGGGTATACGAAGGTATTTCCGCAAGTAAAAAAAAAATATGGATTGAATAAAGCCTTCTAGACATTATGAATATAAAAGTCATAACATAATACCTTTTTTTTTTTTTTTTTTTTATCGTGCGGAAATCCCTTCGGATACCCCCCCGCCGGCCAGCGGGGGCGGTTATGTCGGGCTTGCACCGACTAAAACCGCACGCCGTCTCGGGTGAGAACCTTACACCCCGGCGTCTGAAGAGACGCCGGGGTGTAAGGTTACCCATAGAGCATATCCCTCGCACCCCGGCTGACCCTGGGCCATCTCACCACTAACAGCATCGCTCATCCTGTCTCCTCTGAAAGCAGAGGAGTACGGAGAGCGATGTGTTCCCGCCACGTTGGGTATTGGCCGACGATCAATGCCAACCCTATGAAGGGGTGAAGGGGAAGCCATTGACCGCCGCCCAGGGTGTACCGGCCGCTCCGATTCCGTTCCCCCCGGACTGCAGCGGGATCGGAATCGGAGCGACACTCGAGGAGGTTACCCAACACACACCCCCATAACATAATACCTAACTATTGTTTTACATAGACTTTACTAAGTGCTTATTTCTACGCTAAGCGTAGTAGATGAGAAAATAAATAACGAAATTCAAATAATAAGAGTGGCGGATGGCGGCAGATCCTCGGTAATTAATCCGGAAGCTGCACTATTAATTAGGCGAGTTTTTCTTCGCCAGGACGAGGATTACGACCAACGAGACTTTAATAATTGCCATCCCAGCCGTAGCTTCAACTGTTTTTTTATGAAGCAACTCCAATTAAAAAAAACCGTCTGGCTTATGTTATGAAACATTTATAAAAGTTTATTCCTCGTTTCATTATTAGAAAGATAGTTGTACTAACTAATCTTTCAATTGTCTCACTTTAAACGTGATGTGCCCTTAGTCTTACTAATAGTATATTATACAGAAAGTAAGGTTCATAAATGTTATATTCGAAGCAAGTCAATGCTTTGAAAATGTACCTACTCGCAAATCGCAAACGGTGCCGTTATCAGTCAGTAATGAGGCTCATCAACTAAACGTAGTCGTCGAGTCGATCGCTACGTTTCTCAGAAATACAGTCGTCGAGGACCATCTGTCAGTAACTCAGGGCCAAATCAAACATCTCCAAGGATTAATGTTTCCGCCAGAAACAATTTGAGTCGAAAATTCCCAGACGATTTTCAATGTTTTGTGCCATTATCTTCATTCACAAATCCCAAGATGTGCTCGCAAAAAATGAAGTACAGTCATTAAACAAAAATGTAAGGTGGGTTTATGAACAAAGAGCAAAATTATTCTTTTTTTTTAAGAAACTTTTATGTAACTGTAAGTAACATGTATGGCCAAAAGATTGTGTACTTTTTGGCCATACATGTGTACCTACCTAGTTAAAATGTTAAGAATAAAAATTGTGTCACACTTTTTTGGGGAAAAGGGTGCGGGGGTGAAGTAATGAAAATAGATAACGATAAAGTTTCATCACTCTCGCTTTGTACGTGTTACGCATAAATGTCAAAAAAAGTCTATTAACGTATAATTTTCGTGCCTTGACAGATTACAGCCAAATTGAAGTGGATTAACCTCAAGTAAGTGATCAATTATTTTTCCGTAGATCTGTACATAGAAGTATTTAGCCGTCACCAATGCAAAAAAAATGGCTGACATACCTGGCGTAAAGCCCCTCCGGGGCGGCGGCGCGCTTCGCTGCGCGGCTCCTCTCTTTCCGGGGGCAAGAAAGGGAACACTGATGTTCCCATACCCGAGGGGGCCTTCTTGAAACCGGAGATGGTCCTGGATCAGTCCGGGTGCGAGGGAAATGCCTTATGGGCGCCTCTGAAGACCCGAGATGGTTTTAGTCGGTTCGAATCCTACATAACCAGGGGGGGGTATACGGAGGGTTTACAGCACGAAAAAAAAAGGCGTAAAGCCTGGCCATTTTTTAAGCCGTATCAGCGTCTCTAATAAACGTAATTTCCTATTACCTCCTATTTCTGTATTTTGTAAAGCATAAAAATATGAAACGATTGACTTCAAACAATTTATTCTCAAGTACCCTAGGGTTGATTGCTCCCGTCCGAACACCGATTATCGCACTGGTCCTTAGTCGAGAATCTGTTCTGATTACCGCCACATCCGCCGTATACGAACTTCTTGCAATGGGCAGCGTTCACATCGTAGTAGAACCTTGGTATTGTGTACAGCAACAAAAAAAAATGTTACAATAACGATACTTACATTAACTCTATCCAATTTTGCGACACACTTAATTTGCCACTAGTCGCTAGTCAAAACCAATTTACATTCGTATAACAACGAATTGAATTAAGGCACTTGTGCTGTCCCACAGTATTTATTTACTGGACCTGACCAGTTTCACCTCACGGCTTTTTCAAGGGTTATTATAACAACTATTGAACATTAGATCACTAAAAACTTTTAATGAACTGATATACAGTAGCTGTCATTCCTATCCTATCCTATCTTACTTCCTCCTGATATTATAAATGGGAAATTTTGTGAAAATTTTAAGATGTTTGGATGTTTATTACTCAATCACGCTCAAACGGTTTATCGGATCGAAATTTGGTACAGGGTTAGATTATAGTCTGGAATAACACATATGCTGCTTTTTAGCCCTGGAATAGGTTTCCGTGGGTTACGGGAGCCTGATCAGAATTCCACACAAGTGGTGCCACGGGCAACAGCTAGTACCTAATAAATATTGTGGAATAGAACAAGTGACTTAATTCAATATGTGTAGCAAGTTCCATCAAGTGCCATCAGACAACAGAATAAAATAATCGTAGCATAACCGTGGTTTCCGTACGCTTTTAATACTGACTTCAATACTAAGTTCATTTCATGTAGAAAGTTTCCGATGGACCACGGCCAAACAGCCCGGAAGCAGTATATTCTACATGCAACGCCGGCCGTGAAAGCCTTAAGATTTATATAAGTTCATTTCGGCTATAATCTACTGTAATGTTGATGTAGGTACTCTCCTGCTGTTCGATACCAACCTCAGACGGAATCATGTGCCCTATCAAAAATTTGTAAATAAATAATGATCATACCTCTCAGTCAAAGCGAGACACAATCCAGCATTCGGTTGTAATCCACAGTATGTTGTTCTAGTAGTCTCCTTCAGTGGCATGTACGTCGTGCCTATAAAAAGTTAGCCTTTAAAATGTAACATAATCAACACCATCCAGGGCGCAACCTATGCATTAGTGGAGAGGAAAAGACTAGTATATATGTAACC
Source organism: Cybosia mesomella (assembly GCA_946251805.1). NCBI lineage: Eukaryota > Metazoa > Arthropoda > Insecta > Lepidoptera > Erebidae > Cybosia > Cybosia mesomella. Next base: position 11,239,882 of record OX276397.1, read on the forward strand.
TAGCCAATGGAACTAACGATCTGAAAAAGGTAACTAGGATAGACTGGATACGGAAGGCGGAAGCCTGGATATTGTGGCATATATTGGGAGAGGCCAAGAGGCCTATGTGCAGTAGTTAATACCGGCGTGCAATGAAAAAAAGGCACATCTGATTATCATGTTAAATTGAGTTATAATCATGTTCAGAATCGGGAAGAAAAGGGCTACACAATTTTTTGTGAAATTTAATCTCTGCATTCTACGGGCACATCGGACAGCTAAATTGATATTTACGAAATTGAAAAGGCATATTTGACACCGATTAAGATAACACAACATAAATGCGTTACTTAGGACTTAAATTATATTGAAATATTCGTATATTATTTTTTAATGGTTACCAAAATAAAATGGTAGGCTCATTTGGCAAATGTTACCTTTCTGAGTTCTAAAAAAAACATTTATAAATGAAAGTTTTGACAAGAAATATCACAAGTGCTGACCACTTGTGATATTTCTGTGCCCTTATTAGACTCGCAAAGAACAAGATAAGATTACGTAGGAAAGGCACAATAACACAAATATATGTACATTCGTTGTAACGCGTTATACCTAACGTTGTAATTTTATTAAGAAGAAAGGACTTATCTGGTTAATTGTGACTTTTAAAAGATATAAAGATATTCTAATCGTAATGTTGTTGTTTAAATGAAAGGTAAAATTGTATTTTTTATATATTATAAAAACAATACAAAATATCATATTCATATAGAAGGTTGAATAGGTCTTTTGTTAGTGTACCTTAATTAATGTTTTTTATTCTTAATAATACACACAGGATTTACCCAGCCGAAAAATCCTCGAAAACTTTAAACTAGTTTATCTCATGTTTTTGTTATCTATCTTTTTATCTATGTTTATATACTTCTACCATTGTGTAGACCTACCTTACTCTAAAACTAATACAACATGTTGGTGTACCGGCGGAAGTTATTACCTAACCATAGATAATTAAAGAGAATTCTGGTCGAGCCGATTACGTTAAATTTGTAGTACTAACCTTTACAATGTCTTTCGCATTCAACTAACGTTTGAAAGTTATTTTTATTGCCGCCACATCCACTGTAACCGAACGTCCTACATACATCAAGTTGAGCATCGTAGTAGTAGCTGCAAAATGATGATAACACTTCAAATGCCGAAAGCCAATATTAGCATAACACAACCTTTCAGGGAATTAAGTGTACCATGAAGTAATTAAATCTACAATTTGGTGGTGCACCTCGGAAAGATACCATCCCATCGAGATTGCTTAAAACCACAACAGCAGGTTAGGTAGGTATAGAGTTCATGACCAAACTGAAATGTATTAATCATCAAAGCCTAAGGCCTTTGACCTCCCTTTGCGTGATAATGAGGTATTCCTAATTTTTAATTTTTTTGAGCCGGCATTCATTCCTCACTCTATATAACAGCAAAAATGCCATTGTCCCTAAGAATCACTCGAACCTACTACTCACCACCAGAAACCCAACACTACCAAATAGTTTAACCAAGGTTTAGACAACTCGCCCAGTCCGACAGTTCCAAATTCATTCGAGGAATTCCTCTACACTCTACCGTCACAAAAACCGTCTCCATTAATTCAAAATTTAGTCAAATTTATACGATTGATCCACAAACATTATGATGCATCTTACGTGGCAACTCTTTCAGAGCAGGATCCGACTTTAGGTTGTAGCTGACACCAAAAGTCCCACTTCCATATCGATTCAATTTGACCTGGAGATAAAAGTAAAAGACAAGTTTCATATGAACTTCTCACAACAAAAATGCTAACAAAATTATTTTATAATTTTATAGATATCTAAGGCTAAAACTGTAATATATGTCTGTTTATCCGTTAGCATCATTTTAGCATCATCTTCACAATGCTTCTTCTTCCTTTGACTTGGCTTTTACGTCTTTTTTGGGAGCGAGTGCCGTCTGACCTCCCAGCCCCGAGAGAAAAGTATGCACCAAAACCTCGTCTGTCAGTCAGCAGGTGTACCGGCTTCCAGGTAAGGCCAACTTGGCCCCTATACCCTATGGATCTGTCTGTTCAAAGTTTGTTATAGATAGCTAATAAGTTCGCATATATGCGTCATTGGCGACGAGTTAAGAATAATGTTATCCTTTCTATATTATACAAAAAAGCATAGCCAAATTATAAAACTTTACCGACCCTTGCCTATGTTTTACAAATCCTAGGGAACATAAATCAACAAATTAAAGTGATGTCATCATCATCATGTCCAGGTTGCATCCAAGGAGCCCGGGGTCCGCTTTCTTACTATTTATTTGGCTAATTGGCTTATAAGGTAGCGACTGCCGTTATAATTTATAATATTTACTAGCTGTTGCCCGCGATTTCGTCTGCATTAAATTCGGAATAGATCAAGGTATGTTTACTTCTGCAGTTTCGAACCTAACATGTATTAGGTTACCTATTTCATCGTTATATTTCAATCATTTTTCATGAAGAAATAGAGGTTTAAATTAATTCTACCCGGTTCCCTAATATAATAGCGTAATGAAATTGATTATCAAAGGTTGAGTCTCTAATCAACTATCTTCTACACGTATGTAACTCTGTAATTTCGAGATTTCATATTTTACTGCTCATCACCTTTTAGCTATGACGTGATGATTTATAGTCCGAACGTTAACCATGTCCGAGTTCTGTCAAATTTCAGAATTTCATTATGATCTGGTTTGTAATAATAAAGGAATGATCAATAATATATTCAGTCGGTTTAAGCCTGCTGCACCTATCACACTTATAATAGCGTGATGATATAGTTTAAGACCATACTATAAATACTAGAAGAATGTTCATACATAATTTTAGTTGAATCTGTTCAGCAGTTTTCAAGTAATGCTCAGACATCGATAATAAAAGCAGACAAACAGATAAAATTCTAAAAATCACATTTTTGGCATCGGTATCGTTCCTAGAACACATAGCAATTATTTTTTTGAAAAAATATCAAATGTACAGTACATTATTTACCTCGTTACGATTTTATTATATGTATTACTTTATTAATAAGGGTTAAATTAATTTAGTTTATAACCTAATAGATATGCTGTTGCTGGGCTAGGTAACGAAGGGAGCAAAACCCTGTTCTGCTAAGGCGGGGATGCCTTGTAGGAATTTTTAACATACTTTGTAGATAATAGTAGCCATTTGTAAAAATGAAGGTGACAATGTATCAGTTTAAAGACCTGAACATTCCTGCCTCCCTAATATCAAAAGTAACACATCGTCGAAATCTTTCCGGCCAGAGAGTGACACTTTTTATGGCGTTCGGATACAGACAGACAAATGTATTACAGCTTTGTCTAAAAGGATTGACAAATACATTCATTATCCTCCAAGCCTTTCCTCAACCCAGTTGGGAAACGCGTCACGAAAAATATCGAAGATACTTACTTAGACAAGTACGAAACTGAAGTTTCCGTAAAGCGACTGCCATCTAGCCTTCACAAATACATTCCATCAAATACAATCCAGTCCATGTCCAACAAACATAAAAAATACAAACAAATTAAATGGTATCTAATACTAACTTCTTCTTTCTGGTTCCTGGGCAAAAAATAAGTTTAATGGAGTAGTTGCTGCGTTGGAAACACGATAAGAATCAATTCCTTTTTTAGATCTATGTGCAACGGACGCACTTTCGTAGTCTTTTTCTCTGGCGAATGACACACCACTGAATGCACTCATGCAACACAAAATCACACAAATTATTTTAACCATACAGAAAAGCGTTTTCATTTCCAAAATATAAAATTCGACACGTTACAATAACTTTGATATAGACGCTTGTATGAAAACCGATAAGCACAATATTGATGTTGCTATAAACTGGTTATCGCAGCTCCATTTGAGAAATATGCGCAATAACTGAAGTACCTACTTTCATGTAAGTACACATCGTAGGTTATAATAGACCAGCCTGCAACATATTTAGGTACAAATCAATCATCAAGTAGCTATCTAGTACCTAGGTAGGTAACACAAGAATGATGTGTACCTGCCTTCCTGCTTATAAGAATTTGTTCCTATTCACCGGTAGAGAAGACTATAAACGGTACAGAAAAGCAAGTAATATGTACTTAATTGAGATGCGAGAGAAGTTATTTAATAGACCCGAACGTTCCCTAATACCAGTACCTTATCTGCGTGAAGTAAAAGGACAACTTAGCTCTACTGAAAATCAAATGAATAAACTACTACAACCTTTAGATGCATATCAAGGTAAAGAAAAGGTCTCTGTTAACGTTACGTAATAACTTTACTTAATTACGTAAGAACGTTACGTATACATTACAGTTAAACACCAAGCGCAAACGATAATTATTCTTCAATTACCAATACAGAATGCAAAGTTTGATCAGCAAGCAGACTGTTTACTGATCTAATGGCATTTTCAATTTACATTCAAATGCCTGAGCTCGCATTGCTGAGCTCCACTGGATGGGGCGGCTAGCGGCTGGCAGAATACCGACAACCCGAGCGCTTGGATACTTGAATGCTCCAATGCCCGAATCGGATTAACGCTAACGACGCACCATTCTGTACAGAGCCGCAGTCGGCCGCATACCCGCCGCGTGTTCTGTGCGACATTGATAAACTGATGCAGTAAGATCAACAGCATCCACACATTAAACACACAGTAAATTCACGTTGTACTGCGCTGACTGATTTATCACACGAATAAAAATAACAGCCCCCACACACTGATGGACGAAATTATATTCGTAGTTTCGCTAATAGGTACTTATAGGTGATAGTGTATACTTCTTGTTCAGGCAGATTATTGCTGCAGTAGTTCCCACTTAATGCGTGACCGAAGCAGGAGTGGTTCGTTAGTTTTGATCACTCTTTTTTTGCCTCTCACTGTCTTTCTTAAGAGATTTGTTAGGAGGTGATAGACAGAATCTAGGACAGATCACCGTCCAAGCAAGAGGTTTTTAGTGCTGCAGGAAGAAAAACTCCGGAATCCGAGGATAATTCCGCACGAATAAAAAACAAGTTGAATTCCTGAGACGAGCTCAGCCGAATACAAGGGATTTTCGATTTTGCGATTATTATTTTTTGCGATTTTTTGCGATTATTTTTTATCTTGCAATGGTTCACCCCAGCACGAATCTATTACCGAAAACAGCAACTCGATAGCTCATCTCCTTCATACCCAAAACCGTGACAGTAAATTGGCAACGACGACGTCGACGACGACAACTCGATAGCAATAGGGCTTTTCTAAAGAAAATCCCTAAAAAGGTATGGGGTGCTAGGGATATGCTCTATGAGCAACCTTACACCCCGGCACCTGAAGACCCGAGACGGCGTGCGATTTTAGTCGGTTCAAGCTCGACATAAAAACCCCCGCTGGCCGGCGGGGAGGTAACGGAAGGAATTTCCGCACGAAAAAAAATAGTCGACGACGCTCTCGAGCCCCGACTGAGAGGGCTTCTCAGCGCATGTTTGGAGCGGGGCCAGTTTCCGAAATTGTGGAAGACGGGGAAACTGGTCCTCATCCGAAAGGAGGGGCGCCCGGCGGAATCGCCGTCCGCCTACCGGCCCATAGTGTTGCTCGACGAGGTGTGCAAGCTCTTTGAAAGAGTAATTGCGAAGCGCCTCGTCGAGCACCTCTCAAGAGTGGGGCCGGACCTGGCGGATGGCCAATATGGCTTCCGCCAGAGGCGCTCCACCGTGGATCCACCGCCATCATGCGCGTGAGGGCTCTGGCGGAGGATGCAGTAGCCCGGGGTGAGGTGATGTTGGCGGTGTCCCTGGACATCGCCAACGCGTTCAACACCTTGCCCTGGAGTTGCATTAGGGAGGCGCTCGTGTATCACGAAGTGCCTCTCTACCTCCGCCGCATAGTCGGGGCGTATTTGACGGAGAGAGCCGTCATCTACCCAACCGTGACCGGTCTCGGTCGGCGTGAAATGTCGTGCGGTGTTCCACAGGGATCGGTCCTGGGGCCGCTCCTGTGGAAAATCGGATACGACTGGGTGCTTCGCGGTGAGCTCGTTGGCGGTGCCGCCGTCACGTGCTACGCGGACGACACGCTCGTGACGGCGTGCGGGGCGACGTACCGCGAAGCGACCCGAAAGGCCACGACCGCGGTTGCCCAAGTCGTTAAGCGGATCCGGCGGCTGGGTCTCGAGGTGGCTCTGCATAAAACCGAGGCCCTGTTCTTCCATGGGCCTCGGAGCAAGCCACCCGAGGGATCCAGTCTCATCGTGGGAGGAAATCGCATCGGCATCAAGGCCTAAATGAAATATTTGGGGCTCGTGCTCGAGGGCCGATGGGACTTCGGAGAGCACATCCGAAGTCTGGCCCCCAAATTGAAGGGCACAGCTCTTGCTCTGGCTCGGCTGTTGCCCAACATGAGGGGGCCCGATGACTCCTGCAGGAGACTCTACGCGGGGATCCATGGCCCTGTATGGGTGCCCAATATAGGCGGAGGCCCTGAGGACCAGAACTGTGCAGATGCTACGCGCTCCGCAGCGAGTTATGACCATCAGGGTCATCCGCGGGTACCGCACGATCTCCTTCGAGGCGGCGAGTCTCCTTGCCGGAACTCCGCCATAGGACCTGGAAGCGAGAGCCCTTTCGCAACTGTACCAGTGGCGAAAGGAGGCGCGGGAGCAGGGATGGAACCCCGAGCCTCGAGAAATCGAGGCCGTTCAGTCCCAGCTCCGCCAGGCCATCGTGGTGGAGTGGAAGGAACGACTTGGGCGACCAAGCGCAGGGCACGCCGCAATAGCGGCGGTAAGGCCCATCATGGAGGATTGGCTAGAGAGGCGACACGGAAGCCTCTCGTACCGACTGACGCAGGTGATCTCCGGGAAGGGGTGCTTCGGGGACCACCTGCATCGGATCAGGAAGGAGCCAACGCCTGAGTGTCATCACTGCGACGCGAGCGAGGACTCAGGGCTGCACACGCTGGCGGACTGCCCGGCGTGGGAGGCGCCGAGGCGTGACCTCGTGGCAGCCATCGGGGTGGGAGTCCTCCCGCTCGGCAGCATGATTGCGGCAATGGTGCGGAGCGCGAGCGCGTGGGCCGCCGCCACCTCCTTCTGCGAGCATGTAATGCTCGCGAAGGAGGTGGCGGAGCGCGCCCGGGAGAGACTTAGAACTCTCCTGGTCCGCCGAGCCCGCAACTTGCTCGCCGCGCGTCGCAGGCGACTCATTCGCCGGAGGTCGCTTAACGACCTCCGTCCTCCATGAGCGCAGGCCTGGGGGTGGCGGGTGAGGCCACCTGTCACCCCAGCAGAAGAAGGCCGGGACGGTGGGGCGACTAACGCCCCTCCCCCAAACCGGGGCAAGACGGGGACACCGTGGTTCCCAAACCCGAGAGGGCCATCTCGAAACCGGAGATGGCCCAGGGTCAGTCGGGGTGCGAGGGATATGCTCTATGGGCAACCTTACACCCCGGCATCTGTAGACCCGAGACGGCGTGCGGTTTTAGTCGGTTCAAGCCCGACATAACCGCCCCCGCTGGCATCCGAAGGGATTTCCGCACGATAAAAAAAAAAAAAAAAAAGTATTTATTTCACAATAGTTCTGCATCCATAACAATAATTCTCATCTCGAACTATATTATGTTACAAATAAAGATTCCCTGTGGAAAATCTTAATGAGAAATGTCATTTCGAGATATATAGCTCTTCACAAAGCTTTTTAAATGTACAATTTCGAGCTGTAGGATTAATTACTATAGTTTTTCATGCCGTCTAGTCGGCCGCCGGTCTACGGAAGGTAGGATTACGAGTGGATTCTGCCGGCAACGATTAATAATTAATTGTCATTACGGTTATGGCTGCAAAGCCAATTGCCTCGCAGGCTTACGTAGGATTATTTAATCTTTAGTTACGCTTGATGAAATGGCAAAAGTACATTTCAGACAAGTTTTTATTTCTTAAAGGATGTCTTTAGAATTATATAACCTTTCAATGGGTTGATGACTTTCTTAGACAGCCTATTTTCGATTTGATTAATCCTACTTGGCGTGTTGTGCTCATAAAATCAAATACAGCAAAAATGAAACAAACTAATTTAGGCAGTTCTGCAAATTAAACGTTGTAGTTACTAAATGCTATGTGTCTTTTGATTTTATCGAATGTATTTTTAGATTAAGAAATGAGTGAAACTTCGACCCCATCTTAAATAAGTAAATAAAAATCATCTTCAATAGTATGAATTTCATTCTTGTTCTGAAAGTTGTAATTTTTACTTAGACAATAATGTAATGATCAAATTATTTAATTTTGAGAAAATATTTAAATGAATAAATACATCACGAATGAAAACATGAGTTTAATAACAAAATTTAAAAAGCGTATTGTGATTTATTCAGACGTTCAGATTTTTATTTTTTTTAACTTTTTAACTAATAATGCACTTGGGTGCGTCTACGTAAAACATAAACTTAGTGAGAGAAAACCTAACTATACAGTTAAAGGAAAACTTTTTAAATAAAATGTAATTAAATTAAAATTTAAACCTTTCTTTGCAGTAACAAAATGACATTATTTTATGGTAATTGGCCAACATCCGCACATTTCTGGCCTTCAGGGTCTCCGCCCAGATTGGGCACCCATATAGGGCCATGGACCGCATGATCCCCCCGTAGAGTCTCCTGCAGGAGTCACCGGGCCCCCTAATGTTGGGCAGCAGCCGCGCCAGTGCGATGGCTGTGCTCTTCAATTTTGGAGCCAGACCTCGGACATGTTCTTAGAAATCTCATCGACCGTCGAGCACGAGCCCCAAATATTTCAACCGCGGTCGTGGCCTTCAGGTTCACTTCGCAGTACGTCATACCGCACGCCGCGCGTCGTCACAAGCGTGTCGTCCGCGTAACTCCTGACGGCGGCACCATCTGCGAGCTCACCGCGAAGCACTCAGTCGTATCCGATGTTCCACAAGAGCGGCCCCAGGACGGATCCTTGTGGAACACTGCACGACATCTCACACGGACCGAGGCCGATCACGGTTGGATAGATGACGGCTCTCTCTGACAAATACGCCCCTACTATGCGGCGAAAGTTGAGAGGTACTTCGTGATACACGAGCGCCTCTGTGGTGAACTTGCATGAGGTTTAGTGATCGGAAGCTATGAAGAGTGTGAGGATATCAGCAGATGACAGGTTGCTGTCTCTGTCTACCTAAGGGGGAAAAAGACTTCAGTATACGTATGTATGTATTTATTTTTTTATTCAGGCTCTTAGTGAATATTATGTACGTCCTAACAAAACCCTTATTAAGTAAAACGAACCATTAAATCAGATTTTATTTACAATTTTGTCGGTTTTAATTTTTTTGCACGGAACAATAATTATTTTAAATATAAATTGAAGCAGTCTACATTATACTTTGTAAAATTACCTATCTACCAGTGTACTATTATTTATTCTGTGCTACCAGTTCGCCCAGTCAAAATTTGTCCAGCCATTCCACAGACTACCTATTTCAATCATTAAAAATCTGTTATTTTAATATTACAAACAGTTACTTCTATTTTGTTTATTTGTTTCTATCTATCTATAAATAAATAAATAAATATTCTACGACATTCTACACAGCGCTTCCTAGACCCAAAGTAAGCATAGTTTAACTAGCTTGTGTTATGGGTTCCAGAATGCGGATAAACATACTTATATACTTGTTTTTTGTAAATACATACATATTATACATAGAAACATCCAGACCAATGCAAATAGACATATTCATGCATACAAATATTTGCACTGAGCGGGAATCGAACCCGCGCCCCCTGTCGTAGAAGTCGAATGCACTACCGCTACGCCACAGAGGCCGTCATCTATCTTCTATACTATTATAAAATTAGTTGTGTCTGTACATTGGAGATACTTAGTTTAAAAAAATATACACCTTACGCCTGTATCCCCAGCGTGAAGTTATGTTTAAAAAAAACGTTGGTTATTTTAAATGAACGACTTTTAACACAAAAGTATTGTTTTTGGAATTCTCGTCTGTTGTTCGCGATGGACACAAAAACTACTGAATAGATTTTCATCCGTTTTTTTCCATTAAGGAGAAAGGTCTTGGCCTGAATTAAAATCTGCCGTATATTTGATTGCAATTGATTAAGTAGAACCGGAGATATGACCAAAAATGCGGCCAAGTGCGAGTTGGACTCGCCCATTAAGGGTTCCGTAGCAGCAAGTCACATGATAATGTTTTTTTTTTTAATTTTTATATTTAAGTTGCTTGAATAAAAGGTAAATTGCGGCTTACGATTTATGACGTATTAAAAAAAAACTACTTACTAGATCTCGCTCAAACCAATTTTTGTTGGCAGAACAAACACATTTTACCAGTTTGGAAGTGGCTCTCGCGCAAACTATTCAGTTTAGAAAAAAATGATATTGGGAACCTCAATATCATTTTTGAAGACCTACCCATAGATACCATACACGTATGGGTTAAAAAAAAAAATTGCCTTTCAGTTCTAAACCCCCCCCAAAATTTCCCCCCCAAATTTATTGTTTTTTTTTTCTATTTTTGTATAAAAATCTTAATGCGGTTCACAGAATACATCTACTTACCAAGTTTCAACATCATAGTTCTTATAGTTTCGGGAAAAAGTGGCTGTGACATACGGACGGACAGACAGACAGACATGACGAATCTATAAGGGTTCCGTTTTATGCCATTTGGCAACGGAACCCTAAAAACGATAACCGACCACCGCGCGGGCGGAGCCGCGGGCATCAGCTAGAAAATTATATTAATAATATATAATTATTGTTACCCATTTCTACTATAACATTCAATGTAGGTAAGTATATCTAACTAATTAAAATGTTATTGTTAGATAACAATAACATTTTGATATTCTATCCAACCATTCTGAACATCAAATTTATATTTTTTTATTTACTTTTACATAATAATTCACAGGCATCAGACCGTCCATCAACGAAACAATGTCGTAATTTCATTTAAATCCTCTCCGCCCCTGCCTACAAATCTTGGCGAAGCTTTTGAAATGATTGAATTTTTATACGGCTGCTTAGCGTTTTTATTTTGCTACTGTAGCTGTATTTCAACATTCTTTGAAAAAATCGCTACTACAAGGTACCAGTGATTTAGAAAAAAGTAAGCGGAAAAACAGATAGACGCTTAAAAGTAACTTTAACTTAAAGAACCTATGCAATAATGAACTCAAAGTACAGGCAATCTGTGTAGAAAGTGTAGAAACTTTTCTCGCCACAATAACAAGCTTACAAGAGACCTAATCCGTATTTATTTAAAAGTCGCAAATGGCAGAAATACTCTTCTCTCTCAGACCCGAAAAGCCTTAGTCTAGTCCGTGCTGTGGAGGAACGGAGTGAAGATGTTCCTCTGACACAGAGGATCCTCCGACCAGGCAAGAAATTCACACCTGGCGGGCCGTGGCCCAATGGCTATCGTTGGGATGTTGTTATGGTATCCAACACGTATACAACAATTGCGCGATACAGGATCGATAGTTATGAGGTGGTCTTCATTGCGCTAAGTGGCAATGAGTACGTACGTGTGGTATCGTCACACGGGTTAGGACTACTAGTCCAGTGCAGATAGACCTGTTGGAAATAAAAGTAACCGTCAGGATGGCTGGAGTAAACGAGATATACTGATACCACGTGCACTGTTTAGTACCTATTGGGTACTATTCATTACCTATGATGAAGTATTTTTACCTTTGCGTTAAGAAATCTATTCCACCACCACAACCAAGTCCACTTCCAAGTTCTTATAGTTTTAGCGTTGTATTAACCGCGTTGTTAATGGTACCTAGCAGGTACTAAACCTGCTAGGTACCCTAACATATAGGGGTGTGTGTTGGGTAACCTCCTCGAGTGTCGCTCCGATTCCGATCCCGCTGCAGTCCGGGGGGAACGGAATCGGAGCGGCCGGTACACCCTGGGCGGCGGTCAATGGCTTCCCCTTCACCCATTCATAGGGTTGGCATTGATCGTCGGCCAATACCCAACGTGGCGGGAACACATCGCTCTCCGTACTCCTCTGCTTTCAGAGGAGACAGGATGAGCGATGCTGTTAGTGGTGAGATGGCCCACGGTCAGCCGGGGTGCGAGGGATATGCTCTATGGGTAACCTTACACCCCGGTGTCTGAAGACCCGAAACGGCGTGCGGTTTTAGTCGGTGCAAGCCCGACATAACCGCCCCCGCTGGCCGGCGGGGGGGTATCCGAAGGGATTTCCGCACGATAAAAAAAAAAAAAAAAAAAGGTACCCTAACATATATTTTTTATACAACTTTAAGAAGCTCCTGTAAAAAAATATTGAAAATGTTAATCTAAACATATCTCGTTTGGTCCAGCCATCCTGACAGCACAAATCAAAAAGAATATAGTGAAAATGACGGCAAAAAAATAACTTAAACCCAATTTGAAGCACGGGAGTGAAATGGGGTGCATTTTAAGGGTGAAAAATAGTTTTTCACGATTTGCAGCGAAACTAAACTTCCTATTTAAAAAAAACAAATATTTTAGTTGTAACCAAAATATTCTTTTCTACGTTTTATGTTAATGTTTAACCAAAAAAAGAGACCTCATTTTCACTCGAAAACGTAGTCCAAACATGCGTTGTTTTTAAAAAGATTAAATTTTTTATATCTGTTGAAATGTCTATTTTGATATGGTCGAAAAAAGAAACATTTCTGAGGGATTTTTTTCCTGGAAATGCGCAAATCTGAAAATACTACAGTTCCTATGGCCACCTTCCTGATTAATAATTACAATTGGTTTTTCATAACACGGAAGATATTTGGTGCACCCTGAATGAATAGGAACACTCTGATGGCTCTCATAATTGTGAAAATCTGATTGCTAAGCTGTTTTGACTACAAGGATGCCTACAACAATTTGAACACTGTGATTTCTATAGCTTGGCAAGTTCAAACGGGACGCGGCCGCCCTGCGCCCACATCCCCTCCCCCCCCTCCCCTGCCTTACGCTCCTCATCCCGCGCGTACCATGAGAGTGCCACGCATGAATTTGCTAAGCGATTACCTATATATATTTTTGAAATTGTGGGTTATGCTCCCTTATACCACACTTTTGTACCACTGGTGAAAGGGCAGGTAAAACTGCTTTGTTCTATGGTTACCTTTACGGGCGGATCCAGCTTTGGTGCCAGGGGAAGATCACATAGTCGTGGTCAAGTCACAAGTTATAATTATTTTTTTTATAATCATAGATACAAGTAAAAAGTAGGTATTTTATTAATGTATGTAACTTATGTAACTGGTACTTAAAAATACCTATATTAAAATAACAAAATCAAAATATTCTTTTACGTCTTCTCCCGAAACGCGTTATCACTTCATCTACTTCAATGGGTATGTTTTTATGGGCGTGGAGAAGTGCCAGTCCCGTTAGACGTTCTTCAACCATTGAAGCTCTTAACCACGATTTGATTCTTCGCAACGTAGAGAAAGACCTTTCCGCTGTCGCTACACTAACAGGCAGTGTAGCCATAATACATAAAAAAATCTTAAATTAGGATAGATCTCGATATCGCAGTTTAAAATAAGGTCAGAAATCGACTGCGGTTTGTCCTGACTCCGCTGAAATTTCACCATCCACAGTCGATATTCATTTACAACGACAGAAACTGTAGTATTATCTAGTAACAATGTAAAATCACTAATCAGTTGCTAGTTGTTTCACAATTTCAATGTCTTGATTACTGTATTCGCTTCTTGGCATGAAAACGCTTAGCTGAAAAAAATAGAGATTCTAGATTCAATAATAAGTGACCTGTAGGTCACTTATTATCTAGAATCTAGAAGAGGGATGTATATCGCTCTGTGGAAATACTCTTCAGCAGATTGAGCAGGTAGGTTATTGACTCTATGTATTTGTCTTGACACTATTCTGGGACATTTAATTTCTACATCTAGCTGCTCAGCTACTTCTTTAGCCTCTTCAAAAAGCTGTCGGTAAATTACGTCCGCATTTTCTCTTTTATTTTTTAGAACACTTATAGTATCACTAAAAGCGTCTGCAACTGTTTTTAAATCAATTGAGTTCGATTGCAGTATTCTGCTTAAAGATGCTTTTTAAATCTTCAACGAAGATTATTTTATAAATTGCACTCTCAGATTGCACTGTGTCACGCTCACGAAGATACACTTATTTTCATTGTGTGAATTTATCTAAGGTTTTAGGTTAGGTTAGTTGGTTATTAAGCTTAGGCTCTTCAAACTCGTCCAAAAAAATTATATAGGTATAAGTAGGTACATAAGTCACACACACACTCTTTCAGTAAGAACATTAACAAAAATAACATTTGAGTTTGAACATACACATACTAGCATAATGAATAAAACTGATTACTTCCTTACCATTTCTTTCTATGAATTTGCAGCAACAATTTCTACGAACACTATTACTTATTACGATTGAAGTTACACGTTAGTCGGAACAAAGAGCGCGAAAAAGTGTCAGTGTCTGTCACACGAAATGTGACATCAGATGAAAGGTGGCGGTGGCGCGGTAAAATTCAAATTTTCGATGCGTTCGTTCCCGAATAAATACGCTTGCCAGTATACAAAATATTATATTAAATTACATAATTAAATATTGAAGGAACTTACATAAAATCTATATTGTGACAAAAAAATATATAAAAAATTATGTGTAACAATTTTAATTAGTGGTCCACCTAGGTCCTGGACCCAGCCCAGGGGGGGGTCATGCCACCCATTACCCTCCCCCCCTGGATCCGCCCTTGCCCTTAGGGGTACAATGGAGCCCATGATAACAAAATATTCGATATCGATTCGAGTGTACCGATTATAATATGTAATATGAATCATGCACACGAGTGCCACTATCCGCTATCATTAGCAGTAGCAGTCATTCACAAAAAAGCTTATAATTTCGTTTGATGAAACCTATTTTAAATATTGTATTGTACTTATCAATGTCACAAATTATAGTTGTGTCAATACGTAGACTGTGAATGCATACTGAGCTTTAGCTTTACATTATTATTCTTATCTAAAGAGCTTTATTCTTTGTCTACGCTTGGAAAGCATTTTCAATTATGTTCTAAATATGTACCAATTTTATAAATTGAATTAAAAATGGGTGACGATATGAAATATATAAAAAGGTCAGGTGGAAGGATTTTACTAAATGGTGGCCATCAATACTATCTATCTGCAGAAAAATATAAAAATAATAATTTACTAGGTATGGTGCTGTAAATTTATAATAGGACCATAAAATGCTCTGGAACGTTGACTATATTTTGTAAGTTAAAACACTAATCTCTATTTAGGGTTGCAAAAATGTACGATAAGCATAATTATTAAATCTGTCTAGATGTTTATACTCTACAACTGTTTAGGCTCACAACGGACTTGCAGCCAGCCGCAATGCGGCCAGCCGAATATGGCGAGCAAGAAGCATTGTTTGTTTCACAACCGAGTGAATGTATTTAACCCTACAGAGCACCCAGTGCCACATACGGTACAACCACTTTTATCCTTCCTACAGACTTAATCAATACTCGTAGTGACATCTGTTGATTATTTATAGATACACTACTAGAGTAGTAACGATATAAGATAAGACTTTTCGCATGGATGTCGTTATTTTGCCGAGCGGTCAGCAAAAGTGCAAACTTTGAGGTAAAGTACCGAGTTAGTGCACTACTCGTCATTTTCCCTGATTCGCCATTTTCGTTAATTCGTCAGTTTGCATAATTCGTCAATTTCATCAAAATATTTGATTAGTCAATTTCCCTAACTGGTCATTTATTTAGTTCGTCAATTTCCCTAACTGGTCAATTTCTTTAATTCGTCCATTTTCCTAACTGGTCAATTCATGCAATGTACAGTCAAGCAATAGTCATTTTGGCCGTTGCATGAATGGGCCGACTCGACCGGGGAAGCACCACCCTCTCACAGAATATCGTCGCCAAGTAACAGTATTTGAACTGTTGCGTTCCGTTTGGTGAGTGAGAGTCCCGGAGCCCAAACTCCTTTCCCATCCCCTCCCAAACTCCATTCCTTTACAGGGTCGGCATTGCGAGTGTGACGCCACTGGTGTTACACACGTCCATAGGCCGCGGTAACTGCTTCCCATCAGGTGGGCCGTGTGCTTGTCTGCCACCTTAGTGGTATAAAAAAAAATACATAATTAATATTCATGTATAAGTACATACCAAGCTGGGCGATCATCGGATTAACTGAGTAATGTTATTATTTTACTAGCTGAACCCAGCGAATGCGTTCGCGTGAATTCGGGAATACAAAAATGTGTTGCTTATTTTAATATCAGCCCTCAACTGGCTACATTTCTCAGTAATAAATGCGGCCAGAGGATATTGGCAAGCATCTAATTTGCCTTCTTTTGGTTAATGCTCCTCTGAACATGATTACTGCACATGACTGTACCGACAATGATAGATGACAGTTAGGGAAATTGACGAATTAAAGAAATTAACCAGTTAGGGAAATTGACGAACTAAAGAAAATGACCAGTTAGGGAAATTGACTAATCAAATATTTTGATGAAATTGACGAAATATGCAAACTGACGAATTAACGAAAATGGCGAATCAGGGAAAATGACGAGTAGTGCACTAACTCGAAGTACCACATTCGCGGTTTGCGTAATTTCAAAAATTCTTTAAAAATAATAAATAAACGATTTTCAACCGGAAAAAAATATTACGATACGTGAAAAGTCTTTATTGAAGCAATATTTTTCATAATTTTAGTATTTGTATCTTAAAATTGTATTTTAATGGATATACCGTGAGCTTTAGCTCTCATTTTCATGTATGTATATGTACTACACTACTACATGTGCTTACGGATTCTTCGTTGTTTTTCAGGCAATGTCAGATAATCAGGCATCCAAGATTATCTTGGTATACCCTCGGGTAGTGAAAATGAAGAAGACCATTCGGAAACTGAGAGTGATGATGATATCGCCAAACTTCAGTCTACCGTCAATCACTAGCGGATCTACTTTAGGTACCACAAGACCGCCGGAGGCGTCGCCGCCCAGACGATGCGTCAGCCCGAGAGGCGGAGCTGTATGAGGCGTACAAGGGGGCCAAGAAGACCCTCCAAAAAGCCATAAAGCAGTCCAAACGGCGGGCCCGCGAAGAGCTGCTGGAGTCTCTGGAGCAGAACCCATGGGGGCGTCCTTACCTTGCGGTCAGGGGCAAAATCCGCCCAAGGGCGCCCCTACTGACCCAGAGCCTCCAGCCGGAGCGGCTGGAGGGGATACTGGGCTCCTTGTTCCCACCGAGAGCGGAGGAGCACGTCCCTCCGCGTATAGCTCCGCCTCAGGCGCCTGACGCTGATAATAGCGAGAGCGATGTGCCCGAAGTCAGGGAGAGTGAACTGGGGGTAGCAGTGCTCCGGCTTAAAGCCCGGAAATGCACTGCCCCCGGACCCGACGGCATTCCAGGCCGAGCATGGGTCCTGGCCCTGGAGGAACTAGGGCCTCGACTGGTGGCGCTCTTTAGCGCATGCCTCGAAAGGGGCCAGTTTCCAAAGGCTTGGAAGACGGGGAAACTGGTCCTTATCCGGAAGGCGGGGCGGCCGGCGGACCAGCCATCCGGATACCGGCCGATCGTGTTGCTCGACGAGGTGTGCAAGCTCTTTGAGCGGATTATTACAGAGCGCCTCGTCGAGCATCTCACGAACGTGGGGCCAGATCTGGCGGACAACCAGTTTGGTTTCCGCCGGGGGCGCTCCACCGTGGAAGCGATCATGCGCGTTAGGCGCCTGGCGGAGGAAGTAGTCTCGCGGGGTGGGGTGGTGGTGGCGGTGTCTCTCGACATCGCCAACGCCTTCAACACCCTACCCTGGAGCTGCGTTAGGGAGGCGCTCGCGTATCACAGAGTGCCTCCTTACCTCCGCCGCATTGTCGAGGCATACCTATCCGAGAGGGCCATAGTTTACCCGAGCTGGCTAGGGCCAGGGCGGCGAGAAGTGTCGTGCGGTGTTCCACAGGGGTCGGTCCTAGGGCCACTCCTGTGGAACATCGGATACGACTGGGTGCTGCGCGGTTCGTTGCTCGAGGGTGTCAGCATAACGTGTTATGCTGACGACACCCTCGTTATGGCGCGGGGAGCAACACACCGTAGCGCGGCACTAAAGGCCACGGCAGGGGTTGCTCAAGTCGTGGGTCGAATACGGCGGCTGGGACTCGAGGTGGCTCTCCACAAATCCGAGGCTATGTGTTTCCACGGGCCTCGGAGGGGGCCACCTGCGGGGACCAGCATAACCGTAGGGGGCGTAAGCATCGGCATCGAGCCCACGATGAAGTACCTTGGGCTCGTACTCGATAGCCGATGGGACTTCGGACCTCATCTCCGAAGTCTGGTTCCGAAACTGAGGGGGGCTGCGGCCGCGCTATCGCGGCTGATGCCCAACGTTAAGGGACTTGGCGCCCACACTAGGAGACTGTACCTGGGGATCGTGCGAAGCATGGCCCTGTACGGGGCCCCAGTATGGGCGGAGACTCTGGCGGCCCGCAACGTGGCTGTATTAAACAGCCCGTTAAAAGCGATGGCCGTCAGAGTCATCAGGGGGTATCGCACGATCTCCGTTGAGGCGGCATGTCTCCTAGCCGGGACCCCTCCATGGGACCTGGAAGCGAGAGCCCTTGCGCTGCTGTACCAGTGGCGCAAGGAGGCGCTGGAGCGGGGCCATAGGCCGGAGCCCCGAGAAATCAGGGCTCAGCGGTCCCTGCTCCGCCAGGAACTCATGGAGACATGGAGGGTGCGACTTGAGCACCCAAGGTGGGGGGAATCCACCATTGCGGCGGTGAGACCGATCATGAAGGAGTGGTTGGAGAGGGACCATGGGGACCTCTCCTACCGGATGTGCCAGATGGTTACCGGACACGGGTGCTTCGGTAAGTATCTGTGGCGCATCCACCGGGAGACAACGCCGCAGTGCCAGCACTGCGAGGATCCTGGCGAAGACACGGCGCTCCACACGTTGGTGGAGTGCCCTGCGTGGGCGAGTCAACGCCGGGATCTCGTTGCGGTCCTGGGCGTGGACGTTCTCTCGTTGGAGACCATGGTGAGGGCCGTGGTCTCCGACGGGAGCAAGTGGCACGCCGCCGCCTCTTTCTGCGAGCAGGTAATGCGCGCGAAAGAGACGGCGGAGAGGGAGCGGGAGAGAACCCTGCCCCCCGAGTTTCGCAGTCTGCGGCGAGGACGCCGCAGACTCATCTACGCCCGGGACTACCGACCTCCATGATCGGGGCCTGAGGACGGCAGTTGGCCGACTCGCCGTCCTGACAGAAGCAGGCCGTGGCGGAGGCGTGTCGTGTGTGCCCTACACACGCCTGCCAACTCACCGAAGCGGGATAAAACCCGACCCCACCAGGCGAGGCCGCGGTGGCGGCCAAAGCCCGCCGGCAACCCTGGGGTTATCCTTTCGAGGGCTTACCCGGGGTGCCCGGCAACGGACACTTGGGGAGGACACCGTGCGGTTTTAGTCGAGACACGACATAACCACCCCCGCTGGCCGGCGGGGGGGTATCCGAAGGGATTTCCGCACGTTAAAAAAAAAAAAAAAGGTACCACAAGACAACCTTACACCCTGGCGTCTGTAGACCCGAGACGGCGTGCGGTTTTAGTCAGTTCAAGCCCGACATAACCGCCCCCGCTGACTGGCGGGGGGGTATCCGAAGGGATTTCCGCACGAAAAAAAAAAAAAAAGGTACCACAAGACACCTAAAGTAGATCCGCTAAGTGGTTGTCGGTAGGCCACAAGACACGAGGCCGTGCAGTCCCAGCTCCGCCAGGCCATCGTGGTGGAGTGGAAGGAACGACTTGGGCGACCAAGCGCAGGGCACGACGCAATAGCGGCGGTAAGGCCCATCATGGAGGATTGGCTAGAGAGGTGACACGGAAGCCACTCGTACCGACTGACGCAGGTGATCTCTGGGAAGGGGAGCTTCGGGGACCACCTGCATCGGATCAGGAAGGAGCCAACGCCTGAGTGCCATCACTGCGACGCGAGCGAGGACTGCCCGGCGTGGGAGGCGCCGAGGCGTGATCTCGTGGCAGCCATCGGGGTGGGAGTCCTCTCGCTCGGCAGCATGATTGCGGCAATGATGAGGAGCGCGAGCGCCGCCACCTCCTTCCGCGAGCATGTAATGCTCGTGAAGGAGATGGCGGAGCGCGCCCGGGAGAGGTTTAGAACTCTCCCGGCCCGCCGAGCCCGCAACATGCTCACTTCGTCGCTTAATCGTTCCGTCCTCCATGAGCGCAGGCCTGGGGGTGGCAGGTGAGGCCGCCTGTCACCTCAGCAGAAGCAGGTCGGGACGGTGGGGCGACTAGCGCCCCTCCCCCAAACCGGGGCAAGACGGGGACACCGTGGTGGGGGGCCATCTCGAAACCTGAGATGGCCCAGGGTCAGTCGGGGTGCGAGGAATATGCTCTATCCTCCTTACACCCCGGCGTCTGTAGACCCGAGACAACGTGGGGTTTTAGTCGGTTCAAGCCAGACATAACCACCCTCGCTGACCGACGGGGGTATCCGAGGGGATATCCGCACGAAAAAAAAAAACAAAAAAAAGGTACCACAAGACAATCACGTAATACTAGACGGTTATCTTCTCTCATATTTGCTAGTCAAACTAGAAGCTAGAGCTCTGTATCTGTTATCAAAAGGAAGAAAAGGAAATTCCTATGGAATTAAATGAAAAAATTGAAATGAAGTGAAAGAAGCCAAATACATCGACCCTGCTTCCGGTGACATCAGACGTGTTGGATACTGTCATTTCCCAGTTTGGGGTCAAAAAAGGCAGCGGTGAAAATATCCTAGCTGCATAGGAAAAACCTACGTGAAAAATGCTCAGTTGAACTATGCCTGAATAAGGATAAAAATTGTTTTAGGCAGTTCCATCAATAGAAGCTATAATTCATTTTGTTATATTTTTGTTGATTTATTATTATAATAATAGTTTATAATTATTCCTTACATTGCACGCCCACTTTCACACATACACACACACACACATATACGCGCTAATTCATAAGCTAAACGATTCCTAAAATGTTCTAATTGATTACCAAAAAAATAGAGTTAAGGCTCAGTGTACCACATGTGGAACCGAAATAAAATTTCGATTTTTTACTAAAATATTTGATTTTCATCATTTTCATTGCTTTTCCCCAACTTCTGAACTAACCACATCACATATAATTATATGTGATGTGGTTAATCAACTTTCTAGTATATATATTAAACTAGCTGTCCCCCGCGGCTTCGCCCGTGGTATACTTCGCCCCGTGGCACCTATAATCTATGTTGTCAACTTATGTCAGTCATGCTTGAAGTCATAAAAGCATAAAAATGATAAAATGGGTGCTGTAATGTCAGATAACTGTCAAATATTTTCAAAGCGAATGAAATTGTTATTGTCGGCGCAAATTCCTTATATAGGGTTAAATGGTCGTATCGTATGAGATTAGAAGCCGAATGGATAATAAAAACATGTTCTCATGATACAAAACACCTTAGTAAAGTCATACATAGACCATGTTTCCCACTAACCATAAAACAATATTTGTTTTGGACCACACACCGTATTTTGGGATATCCTCAGATAGTCCGATAGACTTCGATGTCCCTAAGAACCGAGGCTATCTTCCTGTACGTCCAATTTGTAAGTCTTTGTGGACATGTAGTGTAGAAGCTGCTGTTCAATACTGTCGAATTGTATGGGATCTTTTTCCCGAAGGAAAATTGGTAAGACAATAGTAATAAACCTGATGCTTAAAAATTAATATAAATGATTTGATTTCATATTTGTTGTAACCATTACACCATATTCTGCGTTACGGTGAATATAAATTATGATTATTATATTAATTTGTTTTTAGATCCATTATTTTCGATACAGATCAGAATTTGTAAAATAGTATAGTATCTAAACCAATGACTTCAATTATTGCTCTGCTCCGGAGCAGAGACGAAATACTGGAGAATCTCTGGAGATCGTAGATTTCGCGAATAACCTGTTCTTTTTTTTTTTTTTATTGGCTGATTAAATTTAATCAGCCAATAAAAAAAAATTGAGCCTTGTAGGGTTAAGTGGCGACACGTCTTTGAATGAAAACTGAAGACTGAAGTGAAGTAAAGTATATAAGCGATCTTCTATACTCTCTTATACATCTATACTATTATAAAATTGTAAATGACTTGTATCTGTACATTGGACATTGTAAAAAAAATTTTGGGTTATGTTAAATGAACACAATTCTGAGGGCTAATTCTCGTAATAAAACGATGTTCAAAATTCAGTCTTACTTAGTGTCGATCTCATGTCGATCGATCTCCCAAATGTCAAAAAAGGTGATCACGTATCAAAATTTTCAATATTTTCAACAAAATTTTGTTTCTAGAACACCTTTTTTGAATGTTTAACTTCTTTTTATTACGAAAGTTGGCCCTCTGAACACTTTTTTTTTGAATTCTTGTTTGTTAATCTGTTTGTTGTTAAACGCAACAACTACTGAACGGATATTGATGCATATTTTCTACTCGTATTATAAAGGTCTTGGTCAGACTTAAGATCTCCCGTAGAACTGGAGATATGACCAAAAAAAAGATAACCGACCAAAAAACGATAACCGACCTCTGCGCGGGCAGAGCCGCCGGCATCAGTTGGTAATAAATAATTAAATATTGTAGGACATTCTACAGAGCGCGTTCTGAACCCAAAGTAAGCATTGCTTAACTAGCTTTTTTTTGGGACCTATCGCACCCTCATTCATACTACTGTAACTCCTGTACGCCAGGATCAACATTAGTGACCCACGAACACACATTAATGACACTCGAGAAGTCCCAGGGAAAGATAAACTGTCTTGGAACCCGCATCGAAATTAATCAGAAGTAAATCGAAGGACTTCGAAATATAATAAATCTACGTCCCGCCTTGGACTACCTATAACATACACACGGACACAAATGTTATGGGTCCTAAGTCCATCAGAAACGCCTAAATGCTTAACTAGCTTATATTATGGGTTCCAGAATACGGATAAACATACATAGATTTTTTTAAATGTAAATGCATACATATTATATTTAGAAACACTCAGACCAATGCAAATATATATATTCATGCATACAATTATTTGCACTAAGCGGGAATCGAAACCGCGACCTCCGACGTAGCAGTCGAACACTCTACCGCTATACCACAGAGGTCTGAAAATTTGGAGTACATTCTTTTGGAGTACGGGGCAGAATACTAGTTATAACGTACACCGTAACTACGTTCAACCTCAATATACGAGGCGCCCCTATTCTTTTTACATAGTACTGTAGCGCCCGACCTCGTTCGAGCACTACAGTTTGTTTACCTGGCCATCATGTGTCAGAGATTAAAAATAAATTGTTTTAAATTGAAATGAGAGAATAGGGAAGAAAACAATTGCCTTGGCGGACAAGTGGCTGACAGCGGGTGACCGAGGGCTCCGGCCTCTACCCGCCGTCCGAAGAGAGTTCCAAGTGAATTGATTGTAGGCTCAATCCTTGAGCAGAATCCGCGACTCTCTACAGTTCGTTTAAAGTATAAATAAACTCGTGTAAAATCCCCTAAAACTCGATATAGGAAGTTTTATGTGAAAATAAATGCCATTATAAATATAAATACTTGTTTATCATTTCGTTAACACGAGGTATTGTGACGTCAGACCCCCGACGTCACAGGTGGTGGAGGCGCTTTATCCTCAGAGTTGGCGGACACGCCGGTTTCCACAGGAGTTGGTGGAGCGCCGGTTTCCACAGGATTTGGAAGTGCCAACGTGCTGCAGTTTGCAGTGGATTGATCGATCCCGTACCGTAAGAAGGAAGACGTCGTGTGACATTGGAGCGACGCCCTTATCAGTATCGTTTTCATTTATTTGCTTTTATGTGCCTTATTATTACTAGAAGATGGCTGAGACAAAGAGTTGCAATGGCTATGGTGGTGGCTTGTTCCAGAGTTTCGCAAGAGATTTCAGTGTTATTTTCGCCATTTTTTTTTTTTTAAAAGAATATTAGTAACCGAAATTACTAATATCCCCGCTAACCCCTCCAGCTAAGCTAAATTGCTTGTGTTAGGAGTGGGTTCACGTCCGTAGTGTAATGGCCAGGATTCGAAGCCGGGACCTCTCGATCGTAAGGTTGATTCCTTAACCACTAAGCTACCGACGCTTCAAAATTAATAGGTATCTGCGGATCAATAGGGCCAATAAGGACTATAAGTCTTAATAGAATTATAATCCATGTAGTAAATAATGTGTTGTGTAATATGTGTTATTAATATTGTGTTTTTCTGTGTTTATTCTATGTTGGTGCGCTGTCGAAGATAAATTAAAAAAATATTTATATTCATTACGTCCTAGCGTAGGGATTGGGTAATTATTTTTTCGTCTAATGTTGGGAGTGGAAATCTAAACTTTGTAAGAGAGTCAAATCGCTAAGGTCATAGTTGCCTGCGATGGTGAAAGTTGGTTTTCACCAGACTCATTATGGGGTGAAGTTTTCTTTCTCTTTAATGTTGATTAAAAAGTAATTTAGTAAATCGTAGGCGATGTAAGAGGTTTATAATTACATATGTATAATGTGTAAGGATAGATCACTTTATGTCATCTTTTGTTTATTAGTTAGGTAGGTCTTAAAAGTACTTTGTACTTTAAGTCCCTTCCGGACAAACCTTAAAATGTATCGTCAAGTGATACCAAATCAATTTATTTAGATAGTCGTGCTGTGGCTTGTTTCTTTTAGACGAGGTTTTTGCAAGGCCAAGAATGAAGCAATCTTTTTATTCGGGTTTTTCAGTATTTATTACAGTTTAATTGCTATAAATTATAAAGATTGCGTCATTTTTCTCATTGTAAGAGACAGCCGAATTAATGTTTTTTTTTGTCTGTCCTCGTTTAGCTTACCTAGGGCCTTAGTTTAGAACTGTCACATGACGTTCATGGGGCGTAGCTGATTTAGCGCCCGACCTCGTTCGAGCACAACAGTTTGTTTACCTGGCCATCATGTGTCAGAGATTAAAAATAAATTGTTTTAAATTGAAATGAGAGAATAGGGAAGAAAACAATTGCCTTGGCGGCCTTGCCTTGCCTTAAATATCGAAATTTAAAAATAAAAAATTCACTTAAACTCGATATGTTTGTATATTAAGTTGGTTGGTTGTTGAGATATTGAAAAAAGGGCAGGTCAAAAGCAATCGAAACCGGCGGGCTTGCATGAAAGGTTTAATGACAGTGAAGGAAGCTCGTGAAGTATGTAAGGACAGAAGCAGATGGCGGGCTGTTGTCTCTGCCTACCCCGGAGGGAAAAAGGCGTGAGTATATGTATGTATGTATGTATTAAGTTGGTAGGGTATCAAAATGAAGAGCTTTAAAATGTGATTTCAAATATATTTATCATAATTAAAAAGTTTACAATGAAATTATTGATACAAAATCTAAAACCCAACTGCCCTAAAAAGATCGAAACAATGTTGATAGCAGGCGGTACACATTTGCAAATCATAAACTGAAAGAAAATTAATGGGTCTCGCCTGCTATCAAACTTGTTTCGGTCTTTTTTTTTTTTTTTTAAAGCAGTCAGGTTTATTGATTATAAATTAATAATTTTAATTAACCTATGGTCACCCTATACGTATTACGTTTAGGAATATTGTTTAGTTAAATAATTCGATGAATAACGAATCTCCTAATCAAATAACTGCATACACTTTTAGTAGAAAAGTACCTTTTTTTTCGTGCGCTAATCCCTTCGGATACCCCCCCCCCCCCCCGCCGGCTAGCGGGGGCGGTTATGTCGGGCTTGAACCGCGTGGAGGTCCCCAACCAAGCACCCCGCCTAGGGTTGCACCCTGGGCAACGGAGACAGCAGCGCCTCTCTCCTAGGGCGGGAGAGACGCTGCCGCCTACGGCTAACTCCGACCGAGGCGGGGACGGCCCTGTTGAGGGCTGTTCGGAAGCTTTCCACGTGTCCCTCTGATTAGCAGATGGCACAGTGGAGAGCAAGTAAGGGGGACATCTTGAAACCGGAGATGGCCCAGGGTCAGTCGGGGTGCGAGGGATATGCTCTATGGGTAACCTTACACCCTTACTTTGCAAGCCAAGATCAATCTGTTGCTGACTGTACTTACCTATTTAAAAGTGAGATGATTACATTTTGTAGAATCAAATCATATAGGTACGCTTATAGAGGGGTGCGACTGGTTGGATCACCTCCAAGTTTGGTGCACCCTGGGCAACGTGTGCGATGACGCATCATTGATTGCTCCTCTGGAGTAGCTGGCGTCAACGTCAACGGCCAAGAATCTGACCAACCGGCCCTTTTCAGGGCCAACTGACCCCATTGCACGAGGGGGTCGGGGCATGACGGGCCTGCAAGGCCCGCGGGGGTGGGGGCCGCTCCAGTTACCCCTCTGCTGTTATCAGAGGGGACACTGCGAATGGCCCAGGGTCAGTCGGAGTGCGAGGAATATGCTCTATGGGTAACCTTACACCTATAGACACGAGACGGCGTGCGGTTTTAGTCGGTTCAAGCCCGACATAACCACCCCCGCTGGCTGGCGGGGGCCATCCGAAGGGATTTCCGCACAAAAAAAAAGGTACGCTTACAGAAACAAATCAATCTTCTTGTATTCATTACCGCTTCACGCACTTGCCCCTCTCGTCTGCTTAGGACGCATTCCAAATCACTTCGGACGAGATCCATATTAGGCGGAAACAGTAGGTAGTCACACCACAGAGGAAATAAAGAGGGCCTAATAACTCGGGTAATTAGATTTCCTATTAGTAGGTACTAGCCCGCAAGATGCTTGCCGCGCGTCGCAGGCGACTCAGGCGCCAGATGTCGCTTAACGACCTCCGTCCTCCATGAGCGCAGGCCTGGGGGTGGCAGGTGAAGCCACCTGTCACCCCAGCAGAAGCAGGCCAGGACGGAGGGGCGACTAGCGCCCCTCCCCCAAACCGGGGCAAGACGGGGACACAGTGGTTCCCAAACCCGAGGGGGTCATCTCGAAACCGGACATGGCCCAGGGTCAGTCGGGGTGCGAGGGATATGCTTTATGGGCAACCTTACACCCCGGCGTCTGGAGACCCGAGACAGCGTGCGGATTTAGTCGGTTAAAGCCTGACATAACCGCCCCCGCTGACCGAGGGGGGTATCCGAGGGGATTTCCGCACGAAAAAAATAAAAAATAAAGGTACTAGCTGTCGAAACTACTGACAAAAAAGTCCTACTAGTTACGCTATGGAACTACTCAGAAACTACTGGGAATTATATTTCCCATTGGTCGTCAACAGTACTTGGGAAAGTCTCATTAGTTCCGCCACAGAACTACTGGGAATAAACGTGCCAAGCGTTACGCATTCTTTCATAGATAAATCTAATAACGTCTCTATATTATGCTCG
Source organism: Cybosia mesomella (assembly GCA_946251805.1). Taxonomy (NCBI): domain Eukaryota; kingdom Metazoa; phylum Arthropoda; class Insecta; order Lepidoptera; family Erebidae; genus Cybosia; species Cybosia mesomella. The sequence goes on from OX276397.1 coordinate 11,267,379, forward strand.
GAGTCACACCGACACATTCTATTCAATTCCTCAATAATTACAGTAAATTATTTTATTTTATTAAATACCATAACGACGTTACTACGACATAGGTACTATGCGCAAAATACCAGATTCGCAAAATACCAGATTCTCAAAATACCAGATTCTCAAAATACCAGATTCTCAATATACCAGATTCTCAATATACCAGAAGTACACTTAAATGCATAAGCAAAAACAAAATAAAAGTACCTATACAGAAAAACTAAAAGTATCTTTTATACTCGTAAATATACTCCGGGGTGTGACAAGTGAGAAACGGTTTCTTCAAAATCGCTTTATTGTAGCTAAAAGATTTATACAACCGGTAACTGTAATTTTGTTACTCATACAATCAGAAATAATGTTCTGAATTTTTTTGTCTTTTGCCATGTCTTTTGCCCTTCTTTTTTTATCTGGACAGTAGAGAGCATTTCTTCTTATTTTAATTCTATTCTTTTGTGCTTCAGATTTCATTTTCTGTATAAACTGAAATAGCGAAGGATTGGGTGGAATTAAGGCGTTAATTTTTTTTTTTTTTTTTTATCTTTAAAAGAATATTAGTAACCGAAATTACTAATATTCCCCCTAACCCCTCCAGCTAAGCTAAATGCTTGTGTTAGGAGTGGGTTCACGTCAGTAGTGTAATGGCCAGGATTCGAACCCGGGACCTCTCGATCGTAGGGTTGACTCCTGAACCACTAAGCTACCGACGCTAATTCTTCGGTGCCAACCTTCTACAGCATTAGATGTTCTATTTTTTTCTCCATAACAACTAAACACTTCATTCGTGATTTTCTGTATCCATTGGCTATTAAAATAGCCTAGAAATTTCGTTGTTATCTCATTTTTTGGCGCAATTTCACTTATAGCGAGGTACGCTTCAGGAATAATAACTGGAGGAAGCAATGCTAATTGTGAGCAAAGATGTGTTATCTCGCGACCTTCTTGGGATTCACTGAAATTCAATTTATCGCTCATCCTTTCGACGGCTTTCCAGAAATGATAATAGCAACCTTTGATTTTTGCATTCGGATACACTTCCTTCACTGCCTGTATGACGGCAACTTCATAGTCACATTTATACACTGACAACTCCATCCCAAATTGTATTTTTAGTATAGAAAATAGTCGTTCATACGTGCGTTGACTTTTATTAGGGAGCAACGCGTAAATTAATGGTACAAAACTAATTGTATCGTCACTGCGTGCTAAGTCCACATGAAAGGTGTACAGTTGATAGAATGGTTTTGGCGACACTTTAAATGTGCCGTCACCGAAAATAGTATCAAAAGACCTTAAAAAGTCACGAAGTTCTTTCGTCATTAAAGTCCCAAAAATCAAAATTCTGTCATCTGTATCAATGTCATAATCATCATGCAAAAAAAATCATTGACAATGTGTTGAGGTAATCTCACGTCCTTTGAATTTGCACAAGATGATCGGACTACATTTAAATATTTGTTTCGAGCCCTGTATAATGTGTCCTTTTTAGATGTGAATTCGGGTATTACATGCTCCAAATTTTTGAATTTGTTACCGTCCAAAATTCGATTTTCAAAAACTTTTTGCACAGATTTAAAATTTAGACGTAGGTCTTTTTTACAATCGTCCATGCAGCCGTCTATTAGGTTCCGAATATTGTCCGGTGAACATCTGTGATTCGCGTCTCTTAAAATTTGTTTATGGGAATCTAAAAGGATCGAGGCATTGCATTCCCTTTGTCTGAAACAGCGCCAATTCGTTGTTCCAGATTTATTTTTAACAGATAAATTGGACCGATTTAAGCAAAAATGATCCAACCCACAACCTTGACAATTTTGAGATTTTGTGCCCTATGCTCTCCAAATAAGGTACATTTTAACATATCAAAGACTCGTAACTCTATCTTAATAATTGGCGAAAGTCCATATGATCCAACCCACAGCTGTCATGTCGAAGATCAATTTTTAAAATGTATAAGTGTTTCAAGCTATTTGAATCATTTCTGCATTTTCTTGGGTTGCCCCTGTCATGTATTAATTATTCTTGCTATAATGATTCATACTACTTGGAACAAATATACAACATATAAAATATAAAAAATGTATATTACTTAAATGTTTCAAAAGTCATGACCCATTTTAACTCATTTCCAAATAACATTCGATTACATAACTATATTGATTCAGACCACATAAAATATAGAAATACGTAATATTTAATTTTTAAATAACGATTCACGGCTTAATAAGTTAAAATTATCATTAATATTATATCTTCGCGATAAAATGTTAAACAAAATATTATTTTTATATCGAAAACTTTAGGTAAATAGGTATTTATGTATTTAAATCGTGTTTTTTTACTGCAATTTATTGTAATTACAATAAAATTGTATGTTTTGTAAGGAAATTTATTCTATTTTATAGGATAATCTGGTTAAGTAGACAAACTTATCGAGGATCATTTATGCATATTTCTAAAATAACCAATTAGACTCCGCTAAAGATTTGCTAAAAAGATTCAAGTAACGTGGATCGTTTTTGAAAATTTTTAAGAGCAGTGAAAAATTACTATACAGTTTTACAAAAACGATCCAACGCTCCTTGAATCTTTTTTGCAATATTGTTTTGCACATAAATTCTTCATTTAAATCGTTTTTGCAGTTTTGAAAAAAATCATATTAAACTTTAAGTTAATAAAAAAGATCCAACTTTGCAAGATTTTCACATTTCATTGCAAATGTACTTACTTAATTTGGAATGACTTAACTAATAACTGCCGAACTGCGTGGCTCGCGGATCGTGATCAGTGATTATAGTCCGACCACGACCGTTGTACCGCTCGCGGTCGGTCGTAGTCCCTTACGATCGTGGTCGGATTATACCTACGAGTACATGCGCCGCACGCGCCGCAAGCGCCGCGCGCATCGCGCCGCCGGGAGTAGTGGGCGGAGAGGGGAGCGGGTCTAGTCAGTTCGATTGATTTCGTCTATTGAAACGTTGTGATATTATTGTTGTCCTATAAAAAAATATATAAAAACAAAAGTGTACCGTCTTATTGTATTGATTTTGTTTAATTGTGTTTATAAGTAGATGATTTGAGTTTTTTAACAAAAGTTTACTCTTAAACTTACAAATGAATCGAAAAGATTCAATATTGAAAAGTGTTCGTGAAAGAACAGATGCAGAGGGAAAAGAAGATGTTGGTAAGTAAATTATTATTATTATTGTAGACAGGTAGCTAATGGTAATAATGATTAATATTTGCTTTTTTCATGTTTTTCACAAATAGAAGGTAACCGGTCGCTCCTAAATTATTCACATCTCTCTAAGAGATGTAAGAGGAGTGATAACATGATCAGAATGGTTCAGAAAGACTATTGCAGTGACAACATTCGTCAAGCAGCTCAAAGTAAGTTAGGTAAGTATCTACTCAAATAATTATAAATACTAGGTAAATATCTACTTATTTCCTCCTCCTGCTTTGGTGGCTCAGTGGTACTATGTACGGATTGCCAGGTTGCTGATTCGATCCCCGGGTCGGGTAAAAAGTGATACTTATTGGGTATTTCTCTAGAAAACTTCTCGGAAGAGGAGGAGGAGTCGGAAGTAGTGCCCGGTAAGTGGCAACAGGCTCGCCTCATGTTACTTGGGACTCAACATAACTGGCGAAATATAGGTGATAAATTTTAATATCTCTGCCTACCCCTCCTGTGAAAAATGAACGCATGAGCTATGCCCAAGTTCTATTTATATCTGCTTATTACTACTACTGTACATTGTTTTCGCAGTGTTTTTAAAAAAAAAGTCAGCTGTTTCATACATGATGTTTATATCTATTTAACCATAATGTGTGAAGCAGTTAACTTGTATCATTGACATCCAATATTATACGTGGCCCGTCAAAATTTTGAATAGGTACAACGTAAAGAGTACTTATTAGCTCCTTATTTTTTCAGATGACGAAAATCAACAATCTTGTACGTCGTCGCCAGTCAGAGAAATGTCTCCAGAAACGAAAAATTTGTTCAACATTTTGTCAAAAGAGCTGTTTGAAGAGCCTAGTAATGACCCTTTTGTTGAACGATGCCCTGAAAATCCACTTCAAGGAATTAGTAGTATTAAAGATAGTTCACCAAAGTGTACTACACCAGTTCAACACATTTATTACAGTCAAGGTCGACAAGAAACATATATAGAAGAAAGTGATGACGAGGAATCAGACTCTTGTTTACAGCCACATTGCACGAACAAACAACAAACATCTTGTAGTGATGAAGGAACTGATGTTATCAAATTGCCAACCGACGTAAGTCAAATGGCTTTTGGTGATTTTTTTCAAAAGTCAATATCGGAAGGTAAACAGTCACATTTTAATCCTAGGATAGTAAATTGCTTGCTAAACTAAACTACAACTAACTAACCTTTTAATTTTATTCTAAATCTTTCAGATAATGATAGCGTCACTAGCCCAACATTACTTTCCAATTTGTCAATTCCTCCACCTTCATATTCACCGTTGACTCCATTGAGGCTTATGCACACTGAATTAATAAATACAATTATTGAAGAACCATACCCACAGAGTTCAGAATGTAAACCGAAAAATAATAATGCTATATTAACATATAATAGTGATGACAGCGTAAGAGATCCAGATTTTATAGCATCAGATACCACCGATTTAGAAAGTGACACTGATTGTGATGAAGGCAGGATCATAACTTCAGAAGCATTAATCCATTCTGTGAAAAAAGGAACTGAAAAAATAAAATCAACGGAGAGACTCAATATTAAAGATGGAAACAAAGATAATATAGAAGAAATAAAAGAATGTGTAACAACAACGAACAGTGAAGGAAATAAGAAAGCAGAAACACAAATTAATTACGTACAAGAAATTGCTAACGATATCGTATGTAGTTCAGTGAATGTACCAGAAAACGAATATGAAGGCCGTAAAAAGAGAGGAAGAAAACTAAAACAAAAATACAATCGTCAGGAAACTAAGGAAAGAAAATACAAAAATTTACCTTACCAAACTAAAAAGAAGGAGATACCATCAAAAAAATTCATTGATTTTAAATGTTCATGCAAAAAAGATTGTGCTAATTTAATTTCAAAAGAAGATAGGGAACGAGAATTTTATAAATTCGTACATCTTGGATCATACGCAGCACAACTTTTATACATAGTATCCAACATTACAGAAACCAAAAAGAAACGAAATTACGTTACATTATGTTCCCCGTCGAAGAGAAAACCTCGGCAATTTACTCGCATGTATAAACTTAGCAATATACCAGTTTGTCGAGACATGTTTTGTGGAACGCTGCAAATAACACCCCAAAAAGTTAATGTTAGTGTTCGAAAAAATCGCAAAGACAAAGAAATAAAAGATAGAAGAGGAGAAAGAGCAGGTGGATGGAATAAAACGCCACAAAGACATATTGAGCTTATTTCGACGGCCTCTGTGGCGTAGCGGTAGTGCATTCGACTGCTACGTCAGGGGGCGCGGGTTCAATTCCCGCTCAGTGCAAATATTTGTATGCATGAATATGTCTATTTGCATTGGTCTGGGTGTTTCTATGTATAATATGTATGTATTTACAAAAAAAAAAGTATTTAAGTATGTTTATCCGCAGTCTGGAACCCATAACACAAGCTAGTTAAACTATGCTTACTTTGGGTCTAGAATGCGCTGTGTAAAATGTCGTAGAATATTTATTTATTATTTATTATCATTGATGTTATTAGAAGGCTACCTAAATACGAGTCACATTATCGTAGGGAAAAGAACAGCCATGTTTTATATTTGCAGCCAGGAATGACAGTACCAAAAATTTACGACTTGTACAAAATAGAATTTGAAAAAGAATTTGGTAAAGACGAAAAATGTCCATCCTTCAATACTGTAAGAAAAGTTTTTGTACAAAAATTCAATTTGAGATGCAAGAGCCTTAAAAAAGACATGTAACAAGTGTGATCTTTACCAAATTGCATTAAAAATTCTACTACCACGACTGAAAGAGAAAATGCCCAAAGACAACAAGAAGAACATCAAAAAATTGCGGAAGATTTAAGGAAGAAGATGAAGGAAGATTTTGAACAGGCTAAAACTCGTGAAGAAACTGAATGTTTGACTTACGATTTAGAGAAAACATTACCGTTACCTAGAATACCGACCAATATAGTTTTCTATAAAAGGCAGTTGTGGGTCTACAACTGTGGTATACACTCGGCTTCTAACGATGTTGGGAATTGTTACGTTTGGGCTGAAGGCGAGGCAGGTAGAGGGGCCCAAGAAGTGGCTTCATGTTTGAGAAAATATATTAAGTGCGTGTTAAGCCCTACAGTAAAAGAATTGATCTTGTGGAGTGACTGTTGCGGAGGTCAAAACAGAAATATAAAAATTGTTTTAATTTCGAAGGCTATTTTAAACAGACACCCCACTTTAGAGACAATCAGCTTCCGTTATCTAGAATCAGGACACACATTTCTGCCTAATGACAACGATTTCGCTAAAATTGAGACTCGACTTAAGCAATATGAAAGGATATATTCCGTGGATGATTATATTGCTATTATGAAACAATGTAAAAACAAAAACCCTTTACAGGTGCATAAAATGGAAAGTTCTGATTTTGTTGGATCTCAAATTCTAGAAAAGAAAATAATTAATAGAAAAACATTCAACGATAAGACTAAAGTAAACTGGCTTAAAACAAAAGAAATATTAATAAAAAAGCAGGCTCCACATTCTTTGTTCATGACATCTACCTTCAATGAAGAGTACAAAGAACTCAATGTAAAAAAGAAATTTAAAGGTGTTGAGTTTAATGTCGTAGAAGAAGATTTGCAAGAATTATGGCCATCAGGAAAATTAATTAATAAAAAAAAGTTAAACGATTTGAAATCATTATTCCATCTTATACCAAATGACTGCATCGATTACTATAAAAACTTGAAGGGAGACGATGCAGTAATAGACGATATAAATGGTTATTGTGATGAACCAGACTTTGATTTAGATGAGGAGTAGGGCTCTTTTTTGTATTTTTTTAATAAAACAAGATTAATAAATATTTTTCAGTTCCTATTTTGGTCTCACTTTGAAACATTTTTGCATTTTTCTTTCTGCAGCCTACACAGCTAATTTTTCCATACAATTTTTTTTTTGTAAAAATGATCCACGCGTATATTTTCTTTATCATCTACTAAATTATTATAATATATTCAATAAATAAATGCATGTAAAATAGTTAAGTTCATATAGGATTACATAAAATTAAAAAAAAAATTTAGCATTACAAAGCCAGAGAAATACGGCAATGAATTTTAAAGTCAAATATCTCAAAATGAGGTTTGTGTTGATTGGATCATTTTTGCTTAAATCGGTCCAATTGTACCTGTATCCTGCATGTAGTAATGCTGGTTTTCCTTTCTGGCTTAATATAAATTTCATTGTTTTATTTTTATAAAATTATTACACTCACTTTTATACAGCAATGACTGTGTCAATAATGACTGTGTCAATAATATATAGAGACAAGCTTAAAGGAAAACCAGACAGTATTTTATTGCAAAAAGCGCATGCAATCTATTTGCAGGAAAAGTAATAATAACCTTTATTGGTATAACTTTTGTCTATTCCTACTAATATTCTTCTTCTTCTTTTAGGTAATGGCTTCTGCAGAATCACCGCAATTTCGCCAATGTCAAGTAAAATATAGTAAATGTTTATAAAATTATATTAATCTAAGCATTTCAAATTAACGGCAACGTCGTACGGTTTTCTCAGAGTATCAAAATATAATAAATGTTTATAAAATTATTAATGGCGAAGACGCCAATGTCAAGTCAGTCTATACAGTCGAGAGTCAAAAGTCAAAGTCCTTCCTACTAATATTATAAAGAGGAAAGATTTGATTGTTTGTGTGTTTGTTTGTTTGAATCGAATACGCTCTGAAACTACTATTGATTTATAAAATTAAAAACAATTATATTTATTTATTATTTTTCTTTATTGTTATAATTATGTTTACCGCTGGTATAACCGCGCGGAGCTGCCAGCTAGTAAGTGAATAAAATAATAACAATGTTGTTTTCGAATGTGCGAAATATGCTATATTGAGAATCTGGTATATTGAGAATCTGGTATTTTGAGAATCTGGTATTTTGCGAATCTGGTATTTTGCGCATAAAGGCTTGCTGTTGGATTTCTTTGGATATTAGATACATTTATTTTGTAACCTTCAATCTTTTTGTCCATTCATTTTATTATTAAGTGTAACTTTTTTTTTTTCCGTGCGGAAATCCCTTCTGGTACCCCCCCGCCGGCCATACTGTGGAAATTACCGGTGAGGCCGCCTGTCAGCCCAGCATACGCGGGCCGAGACGGCGGGGCGACTAGCGACCCTCCCCCAAACCGGGGCAAGACTGAGACAGTGGTTCCCAAACCCGAGGGGGCCATCTCGAAACCGGAGATGACCCAGTGTCAGTCGGGGTGCGAGGGATATGCTTTATGGGCAACCTTACAGCCCAGCGTATCAAGACCCGAGACGGCGTGCGGTTTTAGTCGGTTCAAGCCCGACATAACCGCCCCCGCTGGCCGGCATATCGCCGGGGTATCTCTGAGAAAACATGATAGTAGAACCACAGGTAAAATGTTCGTCCCGTAGTACTACTTAGCAGTCTGGTAGTACTATAGGAGGAAGATATGGCCCGTAGTACTACCAGACTGCTTGGTAGTAGTACCACGGGCAATATTTTCTTCCCATAGTACTACCAGACTGCTAGGTAGTACTACGCGAAGAACATTTGAAAAGAAAGTATTTTTTATTTACTTCCGAACTATTATGTTTTACGTTAAGGTTTTTTTGTTTCACAAATTGACTCTGCAATACTCATAAAATATAAAACAATATCAAGAATTTATATGGCCAAAGTAAGAGAATTTATATAGCCAAAGTAAGAGAATTTTTGAACACTCCGTCTGCACCATTGGAGGATTGTTCTAAATAAACCTTTATAAAATCCAAATGAACTGTTAAAATTAATTGAAAATTTGTGAAGTTTTACAAATTCTTTCCAATTTTTCCACATAAAAATGTCAAACATAGGTACATCTTGTAGGTAGTTTTTTCTAGAGTTAACTGTGTTCCAGTTAATCTGCCAAAACTTCCTAGCTATGCGTTCCACAATTTTTTATCTTCACCATGAAGTTTTCACAATTATTTACTAAATTCTTCCTTGAGTTCATAAAAATATAAGCAACTTTTAAAAAAGAGCACTCGATCCAAGGCCTGCCTCCGGCCACCTGGCAGGGGTTCGACTCCTGTGCGTGGTACGACCCGCACCTATAACTGCAAAGTGTTGCCACAAGTAGGTAGGTATAGTACCGGTTTTAGATTGGGCACTTTGCGTCGTGAAGAAGAGTGACGATTTTAACTATTCTTTATAGGTAGTTAAGAGTTATTTCAGTTCGATGTTCGTTGTAGGCTCTTCAAAATCAAACCTTTAAAAACAAAAATTCACTCCGTTTCTTCTTTCCGATATGCCAATCAAAACACTACGCGTATTTATCCTTCGGTTTTCTCACGAAACCACGTATACAAAGTCGCAGGCGAACTACAGTAGGTAGGTTATACACTATACAAACCATTAGGCATAAAACCTTGTGTATCTGTCGCTTACTTTTAAAATCTGTTTAAAATATCTTCCTTTTGTGACATTACCTATAACCCACACATTAAGTATTAGTCATAGGTAATGTCACAATGACTAAATGATTTGTTGTGTCTGAATAAAACAAAATATTGAACATTAGGTGTTTTGTAGTATTATACTAAATTATACAAGTCATTTAACAGTCAGATTTAGTTTACGCACTTTACAGATAAACTTCTAACAATTAATTGCATAAAGATATATTTTATTAAAGCAGCGGCCAATATGATGCACTTAATAAAGATCAATATAATGATGTAGTGATTTCAATGTTTTATTTTGTTACTCAAAGGTTTTGCAAAAGAAATGATATTAAATCCATGCGGTTTTGATGACCAACTTTTTTTTTGCAAAGGATTTTGAAATCTAGGGTTTATTATGTAGTTTAAAATTATAATTAATCTCAAGTAAATGTGAAATAACTTTTCCTAATCTAATTCTTTAAAATACTGATTTAACTAGACTTATGAGATACTTAATACATTTTCCATTTATTTCCCGGGACACAACCACTCAAGAAGCCTTAAATCGGACATCCTCTTTTTTCTAATCAACCGTTTAGGGCTCATTTTTACAAATGTGAAAGTGAAACTATTGTTTGAAAATTCCACATAGTTTTTGAGAAACAACATTTTAAAATCAATTAATTTAGTCATTTAAAAAGGAGCAATTGAATTCTTATCCAATAATAACTAACTCGAAAACGCTACAGTAAACCCTAAAACTACACGTAAAAAGCGTTTCAGGCCGGGCCGGGCTGTCGAGGCGCGGACCGAAACCCCGGTTGGAACACGGTGTAGCTTGAACCGGCCTTATAGCGGGCGCAGTTGATGTCTAATCTGATATTTATTGTTCACTATACAATACAACACACAGAACACAAAGAACAGTAGAAGCCGCAAATAGATGTGAGCCGAGGTACGCAAGATCTGTTATGCTATTTTTACTGTATCTTATTAATAGGAGATCCAACCCAATAATGCAGGCTAGCTGCGAGCCTGTGAGAAACCCTCATTCCCTCTCCATTTCCAAATTAAGGCGGGTATTTTTCTATAAATACCGAAGAATTATTCAGTTATATTGTATTTATGAGATTTTGATGACGCGATAATAAACTGTGCTGTAAATTGCGTAACTTGCAACTAAAAAGTAATTTTACAGAAGAGGTAGATTACTCATTTTAAATGCAAACCTTCAAAAATCGATTCAACTAGTCCTTATATTTTTTAACTCGTAATTATAATCGAAGTTAAATGTCTAGTTCTTTATTTCGCCTTTAGATTATGTACGTAAAAGATATGGGACAGAAGCGTTTTATAATCGACGTCACAGGAATGATATATTTAGGTTTCCGCCTATGTTACGTGATGGTAATGAACATCCACTGACTGGGACGGGGACTTCGTTCAAAACAAACCAAATAAAACAAATATAGGATTATATTCAGTGAAACATTCAAATACAACATAACAAACATTGGAGTAATATCAATGTTTGCACAAGCTGTATACAGACTCGCCTACACAACGGGTTTCACACCTACAGTTAGGTCAATGGATAAACCAGATATTCTATAATCCCATTTGCCTTATTATCATCAGGACGTATTAGCTACTAAGCCACTAGGTTTCTAAGTTCAAAGTACCTCAAACCATGTTAATGAAAATAGCGCAACCAACACAAACTGTTAACATAAAAATAACCTGAGTTGAGTTGTAACATTAGAAGAAAAACAAGCTACACGCAGGGATATTGCATCGACTCCTGTACTCAATCATCATGTATCCTTCGTTTTGTATTTTGGGCAGATAGGAAACAATAACTAAAAAAGGGTATAAATTAAATTAAGCTTTACCATTTCAAACCACTAAAAATGTCTTAAAACGTCTAAGGCATTTTTACGAAAACTTATTGTATTTTTTTCTTAATTTATTACATCATATATATACATAATTTCGACATAATCATTTATTTAAAACGTAACATATTTCTGGCAGGTCAAATACAAAATTAAATAGTAACTTGCATATAAGTTATATTATGGAGAAAAGATTTCTCACTACCTGCATGCAGTATTATACAAACAACACACACCTGTATATCGGAGTTAAAAGAAGTCTGCAAGTGTGCGAATGTTATTCACCGACTAACAATATGCCATAATATTATTGAGGCGCATTGCAAATTGGGTTCAGCAAACAATTATAATCGTTCAGTGAAAAGTACTTCTCTCAAAAATATAAAATTACAATGGATTTTCTCAAATGAAAGATTCTGATTCAACCAATGGTACCTATTAGGTACCTACACGTAGACTGCTCGCTATAGATAGCTCGGACGCATGAAGCCAGAATTAACAATACAGTGCTAGCATTATATCTATTATGTGCAATTAAACCTAGTGTACACTTGAGGCCGCTGACTAAGCCATCACAGTGTTACAGTACTCATGTTCGCCATTATCGCCCCAAATATACACCCTGGTAGTGGCAATTCGACAATCAATAAAACATTTTAGACTTTAGTATTTAATATACTCCAATAATTTCTATAGAAAACAGATTACACATGAAAGTTTTAGTGGGAGTGTCTTTTAAAATTACTCTTTATAGAAAAGCACAAACCTACACACGATTGTTGTTTTATGGTATGTGCTGTAGCTATTTACAGGCATCACTAATATTTATTATCACAATACCATCAATGTAAAAACAAAATAATTACTTTTTATTGTAGTAAAATATTTGAAATTTATTTGACACCCAAGGCTGTATTAAACTTTTATCCATGACAATCATTTACAGTTTTGAGCATTCTATGTAAAGGCCAGTTAATAGTGTTACAAAATTAATTACATGTTGGTACACCTTGTTAGTCAATACAATATTATATTATTGGTTCATGCTAATCGAAAAAATTATTAACTTTTACATTGTATACCATTCATATTATATCATGCGCTGCCTCAAACTTGATCATTGAACTGTATTTAATGTATTTTAGTAAACTTTTTAACATTATATCTGCAGCAAGCAGATTTATTTTTAATACAATAATTCTTATAATACACAAATTTCTTCTCTACGCGGTTAATCAAAGAAACATCGACAGGCACATTTAATTAATTTCTATTAAAAATTCATCACTAAATAATGCTAATCTGTATACACGTTGAAAATGCTTTAGGTTGCCGAATCACCCTAAACAACTTTGATGAGTTGAGCCTAAACTCTGTAGATGACGATGGTTGGCACAACCTCGGAGGCAAAATTAACATTATGTCCCGTGTCCCGATCAAACGACAAGCTATGACTACTTTTAATTTAAACAAGAATACCTAAAAACAGTTTCTAGCGATAGGCCATTAGTTTCACTGGATATGGATAAGGCATGCACCATGTACAATAACCTCGGTGATCTTGCCCATGGCATATACCGTAGGCCATCCATGCAATCCAGGCATTCTAACAGATGCATATACGATCCCAAAAGTGTTTCAGGTGTGTAAGGGCGTTTTCACATAAACAACTTTGTATAACCACCAATTTAAAAAATTACATACATCTATTACATGAAAAATCATTTTGTATAATACTCGACTTTGTCACTTCACACACACGGGACGCAATCTGCTTCTGAAACTATCCTATTGTAGATACCTAAACGACCTGCATACAACTCTATTATAAATTAATGTTAAATCATTTATCCGTCATTTTCTTCTTGCAGGACGACTCGGGCCTGTGTCTATCACACGTCTGTTCAGAATCGATTTCCTACATTAATAAATACCGATAAATGAAGGTCAAACATTGGCGTTAGCGATTTACATAAATCAGGCTATTAATTGTTGCGAATCCATTCGATAGTAACACAGCAGATAAGCATAGTACACTTATATGATTTTATATTCATTGAATCGAAGCAAATAAATTATACAGTGTTCCAACGTAAGAAAGTATTGACTATTCTATAACGGGAGTGACGTACCAAAGTCGTACCTAGCTCGCGGTCAGTCCGTGCGATCCTTTAGTACGATCTGACACCACTCCCTTAGATCTAGGACACACTGAAGTGTAAGAATTGGGGTGCATTTAAAAATGAGCAAAATTTATTTTAAATTATATCCCACAGTCAGCGCGAAGACTTCATAATAAATTATAATACCACTGCTTCCACCGCAGTGCGTGCTAGTTCCTAGAGGTCGGTACGGTGTGCTGTGGTACTATCGCGTGGGTGGTGTGTCTAGGTATGTCGCCCCTCTGCCCCGGAGTGTTTCCGTCAAGCGAACCAGGGAGCGTTTGTTAAGACTCAGTTATATATTTTGATGGCCTTCTCTAGATAGTTGACACGAGATCGTTTGGGCGTCTTGTTGATGTGCTCGAGCCCAAGCCACGGCCGGGCCGTCGCATCTGGAAGTGACAGATCTATATTAAATTTTAGCACATATTCTTTTGCGAATAGGGTCAATTGTAATGTCGGTAAAAAAAACTCGAAAGGAATCCAGTAATGTAACGCAATATTTCATTTATGCACACTACAATTATTGTGTTCTTGTGCGTTCCTGCATTCTATATAATATTTAACAAATTTTGGATTCGCAATAATTTAATTCATTTAGGAAAATAATACTCACTTGCATTACTACTTGGCCTGAAATCGTAAATGTTTACTGTCGCTCCTTCACTTATGTAATTAGGTCTGCCATTTGTCACTATGGCAAAATTGTACTGAAATAAAAAAAAAGTATAGTTAATTTCTAACACGAAAATGAGATTGCTGTGAAAAATATATGGGGTTACTACAGTTGACTATCAATAACGTAGTCATCATCATTTTAGTGTTGTTCCCGGTTGCATCAGAGGCCTGTGCCTCGGAGCCGGGATCTGCTTACTCCTCCCCCTTCTGGTTTAACTTATATGGCTTTTATGGGAGCTACTGCCGTCGGTCCTTCCAACCCCGAGAGTAAAACCTGCACCTAAGTCTCGGCAGTCAATCAGCAGGTATACTGGCTTGAAGGTGAGGTTCACTTGGGCCCCGGTGATTTTAGTGGGGCATCGAAAACACCAATATCATCAAACAAAATAATTTAAGAGAAATAAAAATGCTTTACCTTTTCCCACTCCTTATCTGGTATATCGAGTTTCTTTTGTAGACGGTCTTTGACAGCCTGGAAAGGCTCATTATGTTTGACGCGCGTGTAAAACGGTATGCCGAATGTCGCGTATACTTGCTTGTGGAAATGCGCGCACGGTACTGTGATTTCGTCGTCCTGAAATAGAGTACGAGGCATTTTTATATTTATTTCTGTTTTCGTGTTATTTACGGGCTTATAAAATACATACGTGCATATATGTACATTTATATCAATATTTTTGATCAAACTAATTGCCGTCAATTGCGAACTTTGGGATTAGTACCAAATTTCATCCAGATTCGTTAGACGTTTTTACGCGAAGAGTAACAAATATCCAATCATACATACATCCATCTATTCTCACACTTATACTACCTAAACTAATATTATAAACACGAAAGTTTATATTGATGTATGGATATTTGTAACTCTTTCACGCAAAAACGGCTGAACGAGTCTGGCTGATATTTGACACAGAGTATTATAGTCTGGAATAACACACAGGCACAGAATAAATAATAGTACAAGTACAGAAAACCCTCTGTTTTGATGTTCACGAATGCCGCCTTTTTACGTGCCTATTAATTATTATTAGCAACGGACCGCACGCCTGCCGCGCCGTCATTGAGTTCTATTGCCCGGCGCGAAGGTCAACATTACTCCGCACCTTGCCGAAGATAGGGTTGTCATTTTTTTAAACTTCGTCGGTGGCAAACGAGCGTACGGTCCGCCTGATCGTAAGCGGATACGGTAGCTTTGCACTATTATCTATTCTGTGGCGCAAGCATCGACTATGTCAGAATAAGGTACCCGTCTAGCACAACTATGCTTATTGCTTGGCAACTCTCGTTGCAGGACATAACGACACCCGTCACTTTTTCACATTAGTGCACAAAAAGAGATAGGTACCTTTTTTTTTTATATATGTGCGGAAATCCCTTCGGATACCCCCCCCCCACCGGCCAGCGGGGGCGGTTATGTCGGGCTTGAACCGACTAAAACCGCACGCCGTCTCGGGTCTGCAGACGCCGGGGTGTAAGGTTACCCATAGAGCATATCCCTCGCACCCCGACTGACCCTGTGCCATTCGCAGTGTCCCCTCTGATAACAGCAGAGAGGTACCTGGAGCGACAACCCCCGCGGGCCTTGAAGGCCCGCCATACTCCGACCCCTCGTGCAATGGGGTCAGCTGGCCCTGAAAAGGGCCGGTTGGTCAGACTCTTGGCCGTTGACGTTGACGCCAGCTACTCCAGAGGAGCAATCAATGATGCGTCATCGCCCACGTTGCCCAGGTTGCACCAAACTTGGAGGTGATCCAACCAGTCGCACCCCAAGAGATAGGTACCTTTTTTTTTTCTTTTTTTTTTCGTGCGGAAATCCCTTCGGATACCCCCCCGCTGGCCAGCGGGGCGGTTATGTCGGGCTTGAACCGACTAAAACCGCACGCCGTCTCGGGTCTACAGACGCCGGGTGTAAGGTTGCCCATAGAGCATATCCCTCGCACCCCGACTGACCCTGGGCCATCTCCGGTTTCGAGATGACCCCCTCGGGAAGAGATAGGTACTTAATATAATTTCTCGCTCGAGAAAGAGTCCCGTATCACAGTTGGTTTAGACCGGCTGATAAGCGTTTTATAGTCTAGAAGCTAGCTACCAAATTCATTAAAAAGAAAAAACAATATATTTACTTACTGATTACTTTTTATTGGTTTACGTAAGTAAATACTAAAGGTAACGCGGGCGTGATCTGTATTTATTGCTTACTTAACTACAAATGCCTTACTTTTATTTTATATACTTTTTTTTTTACCGTCTTTAAATTGTCGGTTGTTAAATTTAATTGTTAAATATATGCGAAACCTACAAAACAATTTTAATAAATATTCCACTGGGAAACATGCACATGGCGATTGTGAAGATATATTTCTAAAAAGTTCTATAAGTTTGCTGCCTGGATTACTTTGAACACAATTTTCAAAATTATCTATGAAAGTGGTTTCTAAACTTTGTACATACTCTATAAAATCTTTTGGTGGCATTTTTAAGCTGCCATAAAAACTAGATTGGTTGTTGAATGCTTTGTATCTAGTAAATAGATTAGTCTCGTCTAAGCCTGCAACTGATCTTGAAATTTCATCTATTAAATCATTTGAAATTTCATCTATTAAAAACGTGCAATCCGAATTTTGGTCATTGTTTCTGCAACCCGCAGCAATGCAATATTTCGTTGCCCTTATTTTATACATCGTATACAATATGCGCTTGCGACGTTGGTATGCGGGAGACACGCACGCGAGTGTCGCGGCCTACGGCCGGGCAACCACTGAATAAGCAGCCCCGGGGTTGCCGCCGGCATGTACTTATAATTTCTCGCAGATAGGCGGAGTGAGCCCCCCCTGACACAGGTTATTTTTATCCCTGGAATAGGTTCCCATAGATAGCAGGAACAGGAACAGAATTCAACGCGTGAGGAGCCGCGGGCTGAAGCAAGTTTATAATATTAGTAATTATAATAATAAGATACTGACCGCCATATTGATTTCATCTTTAGGTATCTCCTCTATTCTATAAAGTCTGGGTGGCGAGATTGTCACCTGGTCTAGCGTAAGCTCAGAGTCGGGGCCCGGTAATACTTTGTGACATGACACCTCCACGATCCTTAACCTGAAAATATGACATAAAATGTATAAATGCAGTCAAATATGGATCTAGGAGGCTACCATAAATGTTTTACGTGCCGACTTCGGGTCTATCATTAAGATAATCGGTGCGCGAAACAGCGGGTAAATGCATTTTATAGTATCAATTGGCCTATAGTTCGGCCCACAAGTTTCATGGTCTACTGATCTCAGAATGGAAGACGACGCGTACACGAGGGTAAATGAGACTGTTGAGCCAACTGCGTGTACAAGTTTATAGTTTACTAACTAGAAGTCCAAGGTTTAGTCATATCAATTAGCCTATTGCAGTCCACTGCTGGACATAGGCCTCTCCCATTTTACGCCATAGCACCCGATCCTCCGCTTTGCGCATCCAGTCTATCCCAGCTACCTTTTTTTAAGTCGTCCGTCCATCTTGCTGGGGGACGTCCTACCTTCCGTTTACCGATTCGTGGTCTCCACTCTAGGACTCGTTTGCTCCATCGGCCATCGGTCCTTCGGCAGATGTGGCCAGCCCATTGCCACTTTTTTCACACAAGGTTTAGTCCACAAATTTATTATTATATATAATATAATATATAGATAAAACAGTCCGGTAATAGAAGCTTCAAAAAACCTCTGAAGTAACACCCTAAAGTCAGTCCCAGTCAGTCACCCGTATATTTCACCCAATCATCATCATCAACACAAGGTTAGTCTCAGCTGCATCCAACGCCTGCAGTTTTGAGCCCAGATCCGCTCTCCTACTCCTTCACTTGATTTGACTTGGCTTTTGGAAAGTCTGCACAAGACCCTCGTCCGTTAATCAGCAAATGTACCGGCTAGCAGCTAAGGCTGAGCCCTGAAAATCTTAGTAGGGCTTCATACACAATGTATATTTTAAACTGCAATGCATGAGTTCACCAAAGCTATAAAAATACTAACGTTCCGGATCCATCAGGGGACATTTCAACGACTTTAGCTGCCTCTTGTAAAATATCCGATACCTTGCCACCTTTATTTGGATATAAAATTAATTCTTTATCCTCTTTATAATTTGGTCCAACCTGTAAACGAAAGTTTGGTTTTTAACATACCAGAAACTGGCATATATTACTCTAATTGTTGGGAATATTGAGACCGTAATCTTAGCAATCCATGGATTCTCCGTGCGGGTGCCGGGTCCATCGCGTTGCTGAGTTGGGAACTCGGGACAGTGCCTGGGACTTGCAACCCAAGTGTAGGTTTAGAAGGGGCCCCTTTTGTTGATGTACATCAACACTCACCTTCACTACCCAAGTTCCCCTCCCTGCCTAACCAAATTTGATACGAACCTACTAGTGCCGCTTTAGACATTCGTCCTAGTAATGAGCTTATTGTAGCTCTCGATAGGCCTAGATCTTTAAGTAGGTTATAGAGAGATTTTGCTGGTATACCTCTCGCTCCCACTTCCACTGCATACAAATTAACCACGTAACCGTTTTTGATTAATTCGTTTGTGAGATCATAGTATTTATTTTTCTTTATTGTGTGGTCCTTCGGTATATTTGTTTCCACGGTACAGTAAGTTCCACAAGAACCACATGTTTTAACCTCTTAGAATATAGGAATATGTCAGGTCTAGATGACGAAACCCCAACATCCTCCGGAATTTTATAGTGCTTTTCATACGTGTCGATTAGGAGAGTCCAATCTGGGGCAGTATCTAAGATTGAATAAGGTTTGTTCCTGGGTGTTATGGATGAACCTTCAGACACAAAGTTGATATGACGTCTGTTAGTAGTCAATCCTTTTTGGGCTCTAGCTACTGCCAGACTCATTGCTTCACGTATGATGATAAGCACCTTATCGTGGCGGCGTGAGTAATGGCCTCTATCGAGAAGCACCCTACATCCTACTAATATGTGTCTAGCCGTCCGTATTGCCTCACCACAAGTATAACATTGTTTTTCTGTGGCCTTCCCCCACCTTACCAGATTACTCTGGTCTGGGAGGGTCATCTGAAAGGCGTTAAGATAAAATTTTAACAGGGCCGGCGACCAGTCATAGATCAAGGTGCGCCACTTTAAGGCCATCGGCATGCAGAACTCTCCCATTGTCAACCATTCATTTTGGATTTCCAAATTCATCGCGTGCACTCGATATTTATCATTTTCGTCTTGTTTTAGAAAGGACTTAAGTATATCCTGGTCCCTTTCTGGCTCTCGTACTCCCAACCCCACTCTGTTTGACTGGGCCCCTATCATAAATCGTTTATGGAATAGAAGTCTAGATTCAAGCTCGGACGCGTTATTATCTTTCGGGAGTGCCCTGATTGTGACATCTTGGGATTTTCCTAAGATGTGGGCTTTGGTAACTCTAAGATGTTTATAGAGCTCCGATGGTTTCTTAAGTTTCATCCCAAAATTATTTTGATCCCTAAATAGAGCAGAGGAATCAGCAGAGTGCGCTAGTCCAAGCCACGATTTTAGCGATTTTATGACAGTTGCATCTATTTTCGCCAGTAAGGTTTTACCGAATTCATACACCAGAAAAGGCCAAGTCAGACGTGATGTTAAGTAGTTGTCATATATCCAAGCTTTTTTGATATTGTTTAGTGGTATCTGATCTATCTTATTTAGGTCATTTATAAACGTATCGACAACTTCATCTAAGGATGGTGTGCGTCCTTTATAGTCTATCTTTCTCCCAAGAAATTTAAATGGCACCGATTCAGCGACTATGGAAACTGGTTTACCCCCAATGAAGAGTCCCGGGTCGTAAGAGGTAAATTTGGTGTCCCGTCTACCCAGACATAGACAGTGACACTTACTGGGCTTCGTCCTCAGTCCATTTGTCCACGAACAGAACTCATCGACTTCCTTTAATAGTTCCTGACATTGTTTTGGATTGCGCGTCAGTATTGCGAGATCGTCAGCAAAAGCTAAGATGGACTCTGAGTATATGTTATTTACTTTAAACCGATAACCCCATTTCTTTTCGTGACGTATTAACTTGGTAATTAAGATATTAATTACTATGTTAAATGCTATTGGTGACAAGCAGCATCCCTGAAACAGTCCCACATTATACCGTAATGGTCCTGTGTGTACTTCTTGGAAGCTTATAGCAAATTTTAGCTGGGAGTAATACGACTCGATTATCTCTATGACCACGGGCGGAAAGTTATACCATTGCAACGCGTATACCATAAGGTAATGTGGTATAAATAATAAATATTCTACGACACCCTACACAGCGCTTTCTAGACTCAAAGTAAGCATAGTTTAACTAGCTTGTGTTATGGGTTCTAGAATGCGGATAATTATACTTATTTACTTTCTTTTTTGTAAATACATACATATTATACATAGATACACCGACCAAGGCAAATAGACATATTCATGGATACAAATATTTGCACTGAGCGGGAATCGAACCCGCGCCCCATTTCGTAGCAGTCGAATGCACTACCGCTACGCCAGAGAGGCCGTCTCCAGAGAGGCCGTCTCTATGCATGAAAACATTTAAATTTTCCTTTTGCTTTTTAAAATTTGACTGAAGTGACTATTCAGCTACACTATAAAATACATTAACATACTTGTTGTGTTGTACTTCTAGTATTATTTGACTCATAAACACATGGTTCAATGGATTAGATTGTTAGCATGCACTGCACATGAATGTGGTTAATAGTATAAAAAGATCCGTCTATATTCAAAGTATCGACCTAGGCATGGTGATGTTAAGCCGGTGTGGTTAGAAATAATACTTTCGAAAATAATAAGAAGATATCTTTGTCATACCCTTGTTTTCATTACTATTACTTTGCTTACGTCAATTTAAAACATCTATACATAATATGAACTGGTAACTTACCCATAAACACTTAAACTGTTTCTTGTTATCCAATTCATTAACTTTAATAGATAATATCTGATAGAATAATTTTTTAGGGCACTTTGGCTTACAGTACACTAGCAAATCTTTAAGTATTCCGTCATATGAATATCTTAAGGGCAGACCCGGTGTATCCTTGTAGCTGAAACATAAAACGCGATAAGTGTGTTAGTAGATGTTGAATAATTTAGTAGATGGGTTAAACGCCAGGGATTTCCTAAAAAATATTCTGTCTCCGAATAATCAGAACATTAATTTTAGAAGTAAGCAAGCAGTTCTTGTAAAGGATTAATCCATCATTAAGATACCTTTTGTATTAATGAATTTTAGCAAATTATGTAAATAATTTGTATCATTATAGTAGAAAATTAACTAAATGTATTGCCCACCCAGAATGGTCACACACACCATACGTTTGAATAGAGATTTTATCTCACAGATGCTTACATTTTGGAATAAGTTACTTCCCATGGGGTTTTCAAAAAAATGCAGAAAAGGAGTTGTTATAAAAATAGATTAAGTAGTTTTTCAAGCCGTAAGTGTTATTGTAAGCAAATTTACATATTTGTACCTTGACGGTAAAAAAATCTAGAAATAATTCCTCCGCGGCCACCGGCACTAGTAAGAATACGTAAAGTACAAACGTGTTTTATACGCACTTTTGACACTTGAAGAACTGTATTAAGTAAGGGTCCACATTCAGCCTCTGTCCGACTGCCCGCGCCATTTGGTCATACCGCATCTGCATGGACAGCTCCATTGTAAACCTATGAATGTTAAGCTTCTTTCAGTATTTTGCGCATAACGAAATTATCTTAATTAAGATCTTTATCAAATCTGATGGCGATTCCCTTACCACCTTAGCATGCTCTCTTACATCAGTACAGGCGAAGAAGACCAGTTTCAAAAATGTTAGAGTGCACTAAGTGCTAAGCAATTAATTGATAGACGTCATGTCATTAATTGGTTACGGCACGATAGCTTATCTAGAAATTTGTGTCTATTCAAATTACAAATCTTAGGAAGTAAGAATAAATAAGATAATATTAGAACACAATTTTAAACGATATTTTGTACGGAACCGTATATTTTAACTTACTGCCATCTTCATTACCATCGCAGAAACTTAATCTTACATCTTCATCGTCTGTCAGAGCTATCAATCAGTGTTGAAGGCAGACGCAGTTTGTCCCTATAACTTCTAATGAAAGCAGTTGATTTAGCATCCAACTTTAGAGACAATTCCTTTTTTTTTATATGGATAGTTTTCAATAATTCAATACAGACATGACTTTTACTACAAGAGCTAAAAAAAAACTGCAAACCTTAATATTAGGGATATATCAAACAAAGTAAACAAGGAGATTTTTTTATCAATACATACACAAATAACGTAACGTCTGGTTGTGTTATTGTGTATAGACATGAAGAGCAAAACCTCCTCGTTGTCGATGTATGATCGATATAAAGGACGTTTAGATTTATATAACTATCCGATTCATCCCTTCAAGCTAATTCTTACTCACCCAGGGTCATTGGGCACAGTCTTATCGACGAACTGCACCTCAACCTTGTAGAAGATGTACTTGAAGTAGTCCTGGCAGGTGGGTAGCTCTAGGTCCTCGTTAGTAGACCATCGGTCGGCGCGCTCGAACACGATGATGTCGCCGTCCATCAGCTCGTCCAATACCTGGCCGCGTGCACACGACTCAACCCAAGGGTAGCACGCCTTATGCCCTCGGTCCGGACCGTTTATACCAATATGTGATACGCTCAATACATTACTCCAATATGAATTCAAATACTATGGTAAATCTCAAGATACTATTATATTATTAAATGCATTCAGATAAAAACATACTAACACTTTAAATCAAAACACTACAACTACGAACACAATTGTGAAGGGGTTGTTTAGACTCTAGTGGTTTATGAATAATGTGTACGTATCATTTATTACACTTTCTTGAACATTCAACCAGAATATACCAGCTATAGTCACAAGTGGATCCAATGATGAGCTATAGCGTACCACGTCAAATTATTAATTATTAAATAATTCATTCGCCAGAATAACCTGTTGAATATTTTTCAAAATAAGCCATTACTCAAGAAGAGAATAGGTAGCTGTTTTGTCTTGTCGTACTTGCGCAAATTATATAGGTACTTATGTAAGACTTATATTTAAAACCGATTGCATCAAATCTAAGCAATGCGTTTATTCTCATATTCGTATAAGAATTAATTTATCGGACCGAGGGCAAAAGCAGGCATTACAAAATTGAATAAAAAATTTAGCTAATATCGATGGTGTTGATAAGAATGGACTAAACCAAAATTACATAGTTGAGAAAGCATTAGTGGAAGTGCAATAGAAAGATAATATGATGATGGTAAAAGCCCGTAAATAAATATAAATACAGAAACAACTTGCATGACACTGTTCAGAGAAAACATCTGTTGTGTACAGGTAAACTAGCATTACATAAAACGGCGTTTACCTATTATGGAACAGGAAGCACAAACCAATATATCCGCACTTTTATAATGATAGGTATGCCTAGGTGTGGGGGTGGCTGGTGATGCCGGCTGTCACCCCAGCAAAAGCACGCCGGGACGGCGGGGCGACTAGCGCCCCTCCCCCAAACCGGGGCAAGACGAGGACACCATGGTTCCCAAACCCGAGGGGGCCATATCGAAACCGGAGATGGCCCAGGGTCATTCGGGCTGCGAGGGATATGCTTTATGGGCAACCATACACCCCGGCTTCTGAAGACCCGAGACGGCGTGCGGTTTTAGTCGGTACAAGCCCGACATAACCGCCCCCGCTGGCCGGCGGGGGTGTATCCGAGGGAATGCAGATTTCCGCACGAAAAAAAAAAGGTTTGCCTAGGTGACATTGATTCGCCAAAATACTGACATTGATAGAAGCCACATATAAAAGTGCTAGACTCCATCATCTGGTTTTGTAAAGTAGGGAAGTAAGTGTTGAACTGAAGGTGTCAGGCAGAGCAGCCAGACTCCCTACAACATGTAGGCCCAATATATGCGATTTATTAAGAAAGCTAGGCATACCCTCTACAAGTTATAATTAGACGACTGCTAGTGACACAGTGAGAATTTGTGTGCAACTAGTAACTGGTTTTTTTTCAGTTCGGAATTATTACCACACTACATAATACGATCAGTCTCCAAAGATTTTATTGTTATCAGATGACAATAATAAATCAAAGATCATGAAATATTCTGAAAAATGTCACACACCCATACACAGATAAATAAAAATTACCATAAACATATACTATACCTGTCTCAGCAATACCTGAATATAGGAACCAAACTAGAACTAAAATTTATCATAACTGTACTGTACTATAAATAAGGTAACAATTAGTCCAAGAATATTGCACCAAAACTATGCTCATCAATTACGTAGGTACTTATCAACACTATTATATTCTGTAGATAGTTATTCAAATATATAACAATTGATAGAATATATTTAAGTATTAAGTACTAAGTATTTACTCAAATGGATAAATACATATACTTATAACTAGTGAACGGTTTGATAGGCTAAAACTGATAAATAATACCTTTTCAAGAGGCTCATTGTAGTTGCTGATCTTTTCTACGAAATCTGGTTTAATTTCTTCATATAAAACAAGAGCAGTATCTGGCTGGAAACCTGCAAATAAAAAATACTTGTTTATAATGACCACCGCTGACCTTCCCCAAAAATTCCTAATAAAAAATTGAATACATTGATATTTGTGACATCTATTCGTATTTCCAGTAAAAGTTGGTGCATTAGACTCAAAAAAAATTTGTGAAATGAGAAGTCGTTATTATTTGTAAGTCTTGTTTCTTTTTAATTAAGTATTAGTGAAATCCTACAAAAAGAATGAAATGTGTAGTTTGGAAAAAATGTACAGCAAAAGTTATGGCAATAATCTGAAAATTAAAGTATGTTATGTACTAAATCAGAAGTTAAAAAAATTACCTGCACGCTTATTGAGTATAGGTATAAGATCAGCAGGTTTGCTCGCAATAGGAAGATAATGATGTCCACAGTAATGAATGCGCTTCTGCTTAGGGTCGTAGAACTTAAAGAATAGTACAACATCGTTCTCCTTATCGAAGGTAGGCAGAGCACTAAAGCCCGAGTCTGGGGGTAACATTTCAAGGAATATGTTCCAAGGGTTCATGTTTTCGGATACATCGGCCACTGTCTTGTGTTGATCATTAATGATATCCAAGCAAGTTGGTCTGCAAGTCTGTTGAAAACAAATAAACAGTGTAAAAGATAATCTCTTCTTCATTGTGAATGGACAAAAAGCTTTAGTCAATAAATTATACTACTAAACAACATTGAGATAAGTGAGGATGGTACGTTTGAACAGAACTATTTGTAAATGACTACAGGTTTAGTGACTGGCAAACTTAGTGAGAATGTATTCTAGTTGTGCAGAACGCGTTTTAGGTCTCTTTGGTGGTAAGCTCGACAGTGGAGGGCGCCAATCCACGAATCATAGATTAAATTAAACTAATACGAGCTCAAAGGGCTTGTGTCAATAATTGCCTAGTCCTTTTATTGGTTTTTTGGATGGCCAGTTAGTTTACAGCACAAACTTTTTGATGTTTGTTCAAGAAGTTGCCTGTAACTATAGTGTCTTCTTAGGGCAGTTAGCTTTTAAACTAATACGGAATATATATATATATATATATATATATATATATATATATTTATTTATTTATTTGCACATGGAAAACTTACAGCTAATACAGTCAAATAAAAAAGCATATTGTAAAATATTCTCATAAACCACTATTATTTAATAGATACCTGGTTAGAACGAGCGCTAAATGGCCATGGTCGGAGCTGTTTCAGAGGATATTTAAAGTTTTCAGCCAGCATTTCCATGAGCTCGGCCACGGTGGCTTGTTTGCGAACCCGGAAAACGCGGTAATGCGCGCGCTCGGGGTCGTACAGATCATTGCCCTGGTGACCATCGAATGCTTCTTCTAAGACCACGTTCACGTTCATGTAAAGATGGGCTTCGTTGCGTTCTTTGCGACGGATCTGAAAAAATATATTTTATGGATTGTTATCTAAACATGAAGTGTCGTCCTCATAGACAGCGATTGTACGATTATTGTGAATTATACTAATACTGATCCATGACTAAATACACTATGGGCCTACTATGATGTGCTTATATGCACACACACAGTGCAGCCACGATCCAGAGGGAGGGATGTAGCTTAACGACCTATATAGCTGATAGAGCTCTGCCTTTATATTGCAGCCCAAAGACACCATCGCTTATAAGCATGTCGTGGTACGCCAACTAATGTCGAATAGGTGTCCGCGTTCACGTTGGAGCGATGAAATTGCGTGACTAAAATGTTTGTCATTACAAGTGTCGATCGCATCACTGATTTATGCAATAATTGCACCATCAGTTTCTACAACGCTTAGAGACCTTTAGTAGATCACATATTTCAATGAGAATTTAACTTACGGTTTCAATTCTTTTTTCCTCTGCGAGCCGCTCGCTCAATTCTGTAGGTATATCAGCTTGAGTAACTTCTTGCAAGACAGTCTTCAACTGTGAATCCCTATTACATGAAAAACATTTATGTTTTAGGAGATTGTAGTTCCTTAGATTATAGCGTTCAAACAAACAAACGAATAAACCCTTCAGCTTTATTATTATTAGTAGAGGTAAGGGATGAAATTATCGATCACTAGTAGGGTGTATTTACCTAATATAAACCAACATGTAAGCGTTGGTGCAATGGCGCACGGTCAATGCCATGTCCTCGTCGTGTCCGCCGTAATTGTACTCAATGGCTTCTTGCTTCGTGCAGCGAGACACTACGTCGTCGTCGAATTTGCACCACTGCACAAAAAGGTATAACATATTTAAAAGTGCGTACTGGCCGGTGTTACAGTGTAATGAAAATGCAAAATGTAATATCATGCAATAATTCATTAAAATTGCAATTTAATGCAAAATGTAATGCAATTTATTGCTAAAAGTAATGTATACACAAAGTTAAATAAAATATAGATTAGTTGGATAGTTTGATGAGAACACTAGTTAAGTACATGACTCAACTTACAACCATCCAATATACTACCATCTCAACCTAAAATTGTTTGAATTTTTGTTTCTTGTGTAGAATACTAGGAAGGAAACCCAATTTATAGAATATTATCTATAAATACAATTTTCTACATTACAACAACACTATGGTATTCCACAGAAACCGACTCACCTTCCCATCGCCTTTAGGGTTGATGAAGACCACATAATGCCCTCCGTGATTATCACCCGAATGTACTAACACGGCATGCAGTGTATAATCCGCCGGAGTCTCTGGTTTTTCCTGTAGATACGCGTCTAAGTTGATATGTTCGTAGAATTCAAATCTGTTAAAATATAACTCATTATTTTATGTTCTTTGCAAAATACATACATTTCCAGTATCTATGGCGAGAAGGTCAATCTTAGTAACAGCAATATATGTTTGGCAGCAATCACGTATTCTTTATACGAGGTAGTCATCTGACAATTCGGCTGTATCGTTGTTCGGGACCCCATCAAAATCTTCGGAGCCCAAGCCAACTTCACTTGCTGGGGCCCAAGCCGGTACACCTGATGATTGACAGACAAAACCGGCGCAGGCTACTGTGACTACACATTCGTAAAGATTGTTATACCATGATGTCAAATCGAACTAGTCACGACAAGAAGCACCATCACGCCTTATCACAGGAAGGGTACCACCTGAGTGAACTAACGCACAACGACGAGACGACCCTTGCACATTATGAGTTTCATAATTAAAACTTAATTATAGTCATTGGTGCTTCTAATGATCAAGACGTTTTGTTACAATGACAACTAGATAAAACTATTATAGTAACTGGAAAACTTCGTGACAACATTGTCACGAAGTTTTCCAGTTACAGCTAGTACATACTAGCTGCGTAGAACGCGTTTTTAAGTCTCTTTGGTGGTAAGCGGAGGTCGCGAGGGCGGAGGCGCGCCTATTAACCAATCATAGATAATATTAAACTAATCACGGGCTGTAAGGTGGTGCATCATTGGTTAATCAATCCTTTTATTCGTTTTTTGGTTGGCAAGCTAGTGCATGCGCGTTATATACTTCTCACTTACCTATCATTAAATTTGACAGAGCTATCAGTGATTGGGTCATATTGGAACCTCATAAGATGCAAATGTAATACTGGCGGGAATGAAGCAAAAATTACTCCTTTTTCAGCCTCCTGAAGACCATGCTCGCCAGCGTCGTATTTGTTCTCACCATCTAACGTCTCAGTACTTATGTAATCTTTGAAGGACTCGTCAACTGAAATACAACAAGTTTGTATTAGTATAGTTTCAGATTTAGCGCTACTATAAAACAACTAATATCTAAATTTATACAAATAAATAAAATTGAAGTGTCTGTTTGTAATGTTAGAAGAACAGCTTATTGAAAACGGTATTTTTTCTATTTTTTACTTTCTGTCTCTACTCGACTTTATCCGTGAGGGTTTTCGAAGATAAAAACAGCTTACAGCACTGGAGAATAATCTACTTTCATTTTGAAAGAATTTTCTAAATCAGATTAGTAATTTCAAAGATTACCCCTTTCATACGAAATTACAAACAAACTATACCTCTTCATAATATCAGTGTAGATACTCACTGTTTTTCTTGCCTTTGATATTCAGCTGTATATCGTAGAAGGTTTCCACACGCGTGCTGGACACGTTCACATTCTTGCACTTGATGTATGACGTCATTTTTCCCTCAAACAGACGCGGTACTGTGCCCTCGACACATGTCCCCTTCATCTTACTTTCCAGCTTATCTAACAATACCTGTACCGAGAAAGTTTCATAAATTGCTACTAAATTCTTACAGTCTTATTCATAAAAAGTTATGGGAGGTTTATAAGACTGCTATAAGGTGATCGTCGAAAATTTGTATTCATAACAGCATTTTAGCACTAATATGCTCTATAAACTCTCGATAAACTTCATATAACTTATAGAAGGCAGGAACCTACTATAGCCGTGCCATAAAGCAATATTAGGAGAAAAGATGGCCGACCTGCGCAACAGCTGATGTGTTTGACAACTCTGATTAGCATCGTTAGATACTTTGTTCGCATTAGTTTGGTGAATTATTGAATATATCTCTAATATCTCTGATTTGTTTCCAGACAATCACAAGCCTTTATTATTATTATTATTACTTATCTAGGTTAGTTACTTTGTGGAGTTTGTGGTAAATTTATTGCGGCAGAGTGTTTATCAGTGTCTAGTGCCTAGATGTACTTGAAGCTATTGAAAATATTAGGAATCCGCGACCAAAAGTTTATCGACTATAAATTTATTAGGGAGCCATGAACTTATGTCTTCACTGTCTATTTTGGTAGGAGGTGGTGGACCACCACCCGTTTTAATTGGGCAAGGGTGCGTGGGGCCCCAAGCCCCAACACATTTTCGTCTATTAATCTCTTATAGCGACACTATAGTTATCGAAGGCTTATAGAGCAGTTATGAATACAATATTTTAAAATACGTATGATAGCGTTATGAGACGTTTTAACTAAAGTACGCTATAAACCTTCGATAAGCATTTTTTATGAATAAGACTGTTAATATGTAACGTTATATCATCTACACACTCAAATATAAAATCAAAGTATAATAATTGAATACAAGAAAAGTTCAATCATAAAATTAAATCTATTAACTATGTGATCTACATATCTCGACAGACGAAGTAACTAGTCCCAATCCTATTTATTTAAATATAGGCTGAGCAACATAAAATGTTACAATTTACTGTACATACCCTAAGAAACTCTTGCACGTCATGCTGCATAAACGAATCGAGAGTCTCCCATCCGAAACTCTTAGTAAGCTTCTTTGTGCCTACTGGTTTATCTGAGAATTGCAGTTCATAGAAAACTCTCTGAAGCGCCAATGCCACAGACCTAAAAATATCGTCATATTAACTATTGTATTAAAATGTTTTTATAAGTAGATTACCTTCACGATGAAGGTAATAAAATTCAGTATTACCTGGTACTGTCGTCCGATTCTGTGGGCATCTTGTACACCGCCTTACGCAGTTGATTTGTGAAATATAGTGTTTGTAACAACGAATTCATGTAACAGGTCGCGCCTTGATTCTTTAAGCCTAGAATAATGTATAGAAATAAACCTAATTATATACTGTTAACCAAATAGAGAAATTGTATTTATTCATATGGCCTAATGGCCTATATTCTTTTATCGACCAAATTTATCGCTTAAACTGTCCCACTGGTGATAACTTCCACACTTTTTCTGTGTGCCGAAACAGTGAACTTTCTGCACCTCTTAGTGGGCTTGCTTGGCTGGTGGGCGTCTAGCCCACCAGCGTTTTGGAGTCGGTGGCTACCTCTTTTTTCAAGGAGAGCAAACCTTCCCCTCTCAAGAAGCATCGCATACGCGAGAAAACAGCAAGCCGCTCTTCTGTTCCGTTAATAGAATGAGAGGCTGACCAGCCTGCACTATGGACTGAATGAATCATGATGATTTTGCAAGAGTCCACTTCAAAAGAATTAAGAGGCCGCGGGGGAACCTCCGTCCGCCCCCTCGCTGTTTCTTCATTGTTCTGTCTGAAAAGCCAGCAACCCAAAACGTGAGCTAATCGTCTCTGTAAAACACTAACCGGTAACAAGTAACGCCTTCGCCAAAAATAGGTCAAAAAAAAGGAAGACTTTGGTGAAGTGGGCGAGACGTTGCCCCTTTCATTGCCAAGGATGCATTGTGAGAAGTTGTCGAGCCTACTATATACCGATAACTTTACCTTGGGTTTAGATTCTCCCATGTCAGAAAATATTCACTTTAGAAACTTCCATTTAGAAAATGCATACATACATACATATACTCACGCCTTTTCCCTCCGGGGTTGGCAGGAACAACAGACCGCCATCTGTTTCTGTCCTTATATACTTCACGAGCTTCCTCTACTGGCATTAAACCTTTGATGCAAGCCCGCCGGTTTCGTGTGCTTTTGACTTGCCCTTATTCAATGCCTTTTTAGAAAATATTCAGCAATAATAACTATGATAAATAAAACTTTATACTGCAAAGATGTATTCTTTGTAGAGATCTCTTTAAACAGTAGCTAGCACTAACCCACATATCCAGTATGTTTCTTAGAGTCCCATGAGACACCGTGAGGCGCTTCGGCAGTGACGTGTACCTCCAAAGTAATCGCATCGTCCTTTACGTAACCTTTCTCTGGGTCAAGTACATCGTTCCACGCCATAAAATGGGAGAAACCCCAGTCGTTCTCTTTACTGAAGAAAAAGTTAAGGTAAGTGAAGGATTCAAGCATGTGAGGGTAGAAATAAAACTTAACAATTACTCATTTTATTTTCAAAGATTATACCACAAAACTAATAATAAAAGGTATAGACGTGTTATCGCTCAAGTTTTCTGCCAGAACCGATATCGGCGCTTTCTTGCCTTTAACATAATTCATACAGAACTTAAACTTCATGTAATGCACGTTTAAGCGACGAATATATAGACATCGCTCAAAGACGCGAATCTCCGCACGCGCGGGATTCTATAGCACCCGTTAGACATTAAAAAGTAATTTAACAGTTTTTGAAATTTATGTAAAGTAATGTGATGGTTCGTAATAATGTAATATAAAACAGAGTATATATAAATAGGTGTGTATGGAGTTTAAGTTCTGTATGAACTAAGTCCAGCGGCCTCATGTAGCCGTACCGCGACACAATCGTGAATGCGATAAAGCGCTTATAGTTTTATTTCATTGCGGCTTCTGAAAGATGCTGTTTACCTTGTGATTTGAACTTTAACAAGCAATGTATGTCGAAATATTTGATAATTACTTAATTCTGTGAATTGATAGCGCGAGGCGAGTGTACTGACAGGCGCCTCGCGCTTCTAGCTCGCATCACATTTCGATACCTCTTATTATTAGTTATGTGAATTATATCATGAAAATATCAAATGATGATCAATATATGAGCCCGCGAGCGTAAGAACGGCCTAACCAACATTTTATCTATCAATCAATTAGTTAGATGGCTAGCCGTCCGAAAAAGGCCTAAAATCGATTTTTTCAAACTTCATCTCTTGATGGTATAAAAAAATCGATGTTAGGCCAGAAACCATTTTCGTATGGCTATAGGCGACCTAATTTTTGATAAAATGTTGGTTAGGCCGTTCTGGCGCTTGCGGCCTGATATATACGCACCTATAAAACAGATGCTGAATCTTCCTGAAGAAAGGTTCAGTATCTGGTTTGTGAGAAATGAGTCTTAGCTCGGCCATAGCATAACATGACCAGCTCGAAGACTCACTCTCACCATTACATTGCAGAAAGAAACCCAAAGACTTCTGTTGCTGACGATCTGGTGAGGGAGCTTGTCTTGGCATCACCATTATCTTCCACGGTAGATTACGCACGTAACAAGGAGGTGATAATACAGAGTCTTTCAATGCCCTGAAGTTTTGTACGGTGAAACGGAAAGTCGCCTCTGATCGCGCCTCGTCGTCCTCCATTTCGGTATCCAGACAAGCAAGCTGTGACAACAAAAGAACAGCTTCAAAAAAAAGATTTTTTATTTCAATGTGTTAAATAACGAGACTTCTGACATGTTGATCATCTCTTTGTGCAGAAGGAACATCACATCCCATTCCCAGGCTAGACGATCACACCTGGCGAGCCGTGACCCAACGGTTGATATTGGAATGTTTTACAACAAGTATATTATGTTCATCAGTGAGACAATTTTAATAGTGCCATGCAGGATGACTAGATAGCGCTGGATTCATATTTTAACTCCTAATCCTGACCATCCAAGTTATTCAAATCACCATTGAGCACTTCCAAAAATTTGGATATCTCAGGTAAGAACCAAATGATAGATATTTTTACCCATATAACAAAGTGTTGCAGCAGGGTCACCATTATAACCACTAATAATGTTACAATGTTAGCCCTCAGATTGACAGCATTTTCACATTCTGGTTAAAGGACTTGGGATTGGAGAAAGAAGGAAATACATGCACTGGTAAAGAATTTCAAGTCTGTAGTGGTAGAGTCAAGCAACAGTCATTTTGGCCGTTGCATGAATGGGCCGACTCGACCGGGGAAGCACCACCCTCTCACAGAATATCGACGCAAGTAACAGTATTTGAACTGTTGCGTTCCGTTTGGTGTGTGAGAGTGCCGGAGCCCAAAGTCCTTTCCCATCCCCTCCCAAACTCCTTTCCCATCCCCTCCCAAACTCCTTTCCCATCCCCTCCCAAACTCCTTTCCCATCCCCTTTTCTTTATCGGCAGCGCGAGTGTGACGCCACTGGTGTTGCACACGTCCATAGGCCGCGGTAACCGCTTCCCATCAGGTGGGCCGTGTGCTTGTCTGCCACCTTAGTGGTATAAAAAAAATGTCTTTGTGGTGAGGCAAAAAAAAGAGGATCGCAACCGTTTCATCATGGCTGGAATTGTTTACACCATATGAGGGTGCCTGCTAAGCTGTTACCACTATTAATGTTGTTCTATATAGGAAAGTTGAGGGTGGGATTACAAGAGCTAGGCTATAAAAACGACAGTGATAAAAAAGAGGTGAAAAATAAAGTCTCTATGCAACTGCAAAGGTTCAATGGTCTCAGTAACCTCGATGCACCCAATGATACAGATTGCTCATCACTATAACCCATAGAGAACATCTAATAAGTACTTTCATTGCTCAAGAGACTCAAGAGACATGAGTCTATAGAGTAGTGCCACGAGGACAGAGCATAGCAATGAGAGACAAATAATAATGTTTCGAATGAGCTCTGATCAAAAATATATTCAGGTATACATAAATAAGTCAAGTTAAAACATTTTCTAATCGAAGATGCTTTTATTTATTAGTATGTAATTTAAGATTACAGAAAGACTAAGAATATGCTAGGACTCACCGGCATATCAGAAGATGTGGTCTCCTGATTCTTCATGGTCTCTCCCATGACTACTTCACCGTTGGTACCTTTCATAAGATCGTCGTCCCAAGTCTTGTCAGTAACGGTATCTACAGTCTCCACTGTAAAACACATTCACTAATTACCCTTATATGCAACTAAATTTAACCCATCAAGCCTGACAGCTTGACAAACGGACGTACTCGCGGTGTCCGGGCACCGGTTGGGTGTCAATAAGTTAAAGCTATTGCAGAAACTACATTCAACCAATTACTGTCTAGATCAGATTATCTGTAAACTCAGTGTTAGTAGAAAGCACTTGTCTCTTTCATTGTTCAGTCTTTCATAACAAAAGCAAAGAAGTTCATCTTCTTTTCTAGTATAATTTAGTATTTAATGTCAAGACACAAATGTCAAACCTTCTTTGGAAAAGAACCAATTAAGCAGATCAAATTTCAGTACTCTTAATTGGAATTAGAAATTTTTATGAAATTTAAATACTGCAATACAGTAAGTTCAGCTTCTACTTAAAACAATAGTGTAATAAAAAGGTTACATGGTTCAATGGTCAGGTAAGATACATGTTAATTTGCTTACATTTACTGGTAAAAAAAAAACAATAAAAAGGGTGTTCAACCCACACTGCACCCTACTTTTCAATTTGTTTTGGATAAGGCTTTCAATTTGCAGTAAAAATCTTACAATGCTTTTTTAGCTAGCAATATTCCAAATGAATAATAAAATTTAATTATAATAATAGAAACTTATGAAAGCTTATCTTGAAAATAAATAAAATCATCAAATCAATTTATACAGGTACCTAACAGCCCTGTTGCCTCTAGAGCTTTCTTGAATTAATTTAGTACTCACTATACTTAATATTTAATAAAGTAACAATAGTCAACATGAACAAATTCACCCATTGTTTTACTGATACTAATGACAGTTACTGTCAGCCTGACAGTACATTAGAGGAATAATTAGTGAAATCCAACCAGTATTCTACTGTCAATTAGACATTCTGTAATTTCATTTCAATTGTTCTAAGTCACAGTCTATGACAGTTCACTAATTAGAACTGTAATGCTAATAAGACCACATATTATTAGGCTAACACAAAACTTTAACACCTGTACACAACTTTAACTGTATAATATAAAACTGCTGACTTTATTCCAGATAAAAGTTATCAGTTTATCAACTGCTAATCTATGGATTCAACAGCATATTCAGATAAACACTCTCCTCTTGTTTATATTACAACTTTTTACAGCAGACTCATGATCAGATTATAGTAGTTAATTCATGCATACAATTTCCAGTTTGACATTTAACTCTGCTAAGGTAACCTACACATTGATATATTTATATCAAAGTTTAGTTACTACAGTGGTTATATTTAGATATGTATATATAAACCCTTCTTGCACAAAAATTCCCATGTATTTAACATAGATAAGTACATAAAAAGGTAAGACAAAGATGTTCTATATTTAGAAATTTCATTTTACTCACTCAACAGCGACTTGCATTTTTGCAACAAAGAAAGTAAAACTCCTAATCCAAATGTTAACATTCAATGACAAATTATCATTCTTTACAATTTTTTAGAACTTACTTTTAGAAACAAAATATATTAATTAAAAATAGCAATTTAGGACACATTTTGAGGTTAGGTATGATAATCTAGTTAGCTAACAGGTTCAATAACAAATACATTGGGTAAGCAGATTTGTTAAGTGGGGATTAGAAAAATGTTTACCCATCATTCAATGCCTTTTTATTTTAGACTTTAACAATGTTCAGGTATAGATGGATTAAAATGTAAATATTGTGACATCACTAACCATCTTGAGTCTCCATCTCCTCCACCTGGTTCACATTAGTGTCGTGCTGCTGCCTGTCTGGGGCAGGCGTGTGGTTCATGTTAGCCGGGCGCGCCACGGGGGACTCTCGCCCACAACTCTTTGAAATTTCCTAAACAAATATTTCACTATTGAGACAAACTCTGCCCACCGCTCATTTACACTTATGACCTCCAATGACTGCACTTCACGTACCTTTAACGCCAGGGGATTGCTCCCTTTACACTTGCCGAAAATCCTTTGAACAAACTTCAGCGAACTTTTCTCATCGACACGGGTCCCCTGCGTGTTTGGGTCTTTAATTTTCTTTGACGTTATGCTGTTAATTTTCAAAGAGTGTTTACTAGCGGCGCGGCCGATGTCTGCAATTTTCAACACAAGGGCTCGATTTTAGATAGGAACGCTAATAGCACATTCCTAATCTTTATAATCATTGCCAGAAGTTATAGAACACTCTGTCATGTAGCATTTAAACAAGAATATTCCACAACGTATCCGGGAAAAGACTTATTTTCGCGAAAATAAACAAAATGGTGGATGATAATTTAATTTCTGGCTTCGGATGTGTGGCCCGGTTTGATCGACGAATGCACCATTTTATCATTCTCCCACATTCACTATACATAGTGACGTACTCGATTCTAAAAGATTCCGGTTTTTATGTTGTCTATTGTAAATTTCTATTTGTCTATTGACATTTGCCTAGCAATATAATGTTTATTTCATTAGAAGTCGCTAATACTAGTATTTCCTATTATTCTACCCAATACAAACTTAGTGTGGTGGGATAATATGTATTTGCTTCCAGCTAAGTTAAATTTGAACTCACGATGGTGATGTACCTACTGCATGAGTTAGAATTCAAACGCGAAATCAATGCCGATGAATGAGCCATGAAGCCATTGAATCAACCACGCGATGCTAGAAAAAAATATTTTTAGTTCTAAATACATACGATACGACTTATACATACAGTACAGTATACAAGTAAAGTATTATATACATCTGACAAGACCATCATTTTGAGATTCTTTATTATAGGGTAGATAAAAATAAAGGGGGCATTGTCGTTTATACCTGGTATCTGGTATCACTCCGCCTTACACTAGGTAAGTTTTGATACTTAGCTATTGACTATGAAGTAAATCTATTTCTGACGATGAAAATTACTTTATTAATGTTATACCGACTCTACTGTCACCATTAGCATCATTTTAGCGCTTCTACCGGTTCCATCTGAGGTTTTAAGCTTGGAGCCCCGGCCCACTTACGTCTTTTTCACCTGTTGGTTTGTCTTATACGCCTTTTAAGAGTGCCGTGCCTTGCACCAGAGTCTCGTGCCGACTTGTAGGTGAGGTTGGCTCAGCCCCATATGTCTTTATAGGGCTCAGTGGGGCCCCATACAATACACCCCTTACTACTCTACTTTTATGTTTGTGGTTGAAAATAATAAATAAAATAAAAAAAACGACGGGTAGCACTCCGGGAGATGTGAAAACTTGAATATGAACGTTATGCATTTTTGATATATTGGTTAGGGAATAATTTTGCACGAATTACTTTAATTATCAGTATAAAAGTACTATCATTTATGTGGTGAAAGTACTATCATTTGTATACAACATTCATTTATTGCGCTATTGTACACAAACAGGACAATTTATATTTGAGTGGCGATAGCCCAGTGGCGTACGTACAGGACTGCCGAGACGAGGTCTCAAGTTCGATCCCCAGTCACCCGGACACACACCTCTGACTTTTCGTAGTTATATGTGTTTAAAAATGTTAATAATCGCTCGCTTAGTAATTTGCCTGGTAGATGGCAATAGGCTCGCCCCCTATTACATTGAGACTTAAACAAAACTGGCGAATCGTGGGTGTGTAATACACCTCTGCCTACCCCTTCGGGAATTCAGACGTGAAGTTATGTCATATTATATTAAATTAACTCTTTAGAACTCTAACAATTATTTAACATTAAAAAGTTTATCTCAGAAAAATCAACTTCCATCCATTATTTCAACGACTTTTTCACCATTATTATTACCAGAACCATCATCGCCAATATATTTATAAAGTACTCACTCATTTTCTTTCGCTATTTCTTCGTCACTTTTTTCATTAATAGATGCACTTTGTTTAATTTTCATTTTATATCAATAGATTTATGGCACAAAATAGAATAAATATTACAAAAAGTTATATGATGTCAAAAATGTGTTTCTTGGGCCTCGGTCGGAATCAATCTCAGTGTTGACGAAGTCGGTAATATTAGACGAACGCGCCACTAAGGTTGTTAAGTACAGTATGGAATTAGCGCTTCTATATTTGTCTGCAAGCTCCTTACGAATTTTTGAATCAGGACACTTAACCTGCACGTGTCATGACGCGAGTTTAACGTTTTATTCCCATTACAAAAAAAGTGTACAACGCCGCTAAAGAAGTTTTCACTTCAAAAATTATCGTACTCTTCGTTTGTTTAGATGTGGGTGTTTTACGCGAATGCGCCAGCGAGGGTAGTGTTTTACGCATATATGAATCTAAGTAATTTTCTTTGTTCCCCAGATGCTGGGATACACAGACACACAAATCCCACTGCTTGACATTAAATAATAAAAATAGCACAAAGGCCCTATAGCTACGCCAATAAAATAAAAAAATCGAAAAAAATCGATGAATGAATCAATTATCGTGTCAACTTTCTAGTATATATATTTAACTAACTGTCCCCCGCGGCTTCGCCCGTGGTATACTTCGCCCCGTGGAACCTATTTATCCCAAACATGCCTATAATTCCTTTTTTATGCAATTTTTTAAACTTTTCACTACGTATAAACCATCCTTGGACTTCAACGAACATTTAAAAAAAAGAATTGGTCCAGGCGTTGTTGAGTTATGAGCTTACCAACACATTTTACGATCCATTTTTATTTATATAGATAATCTATGTTGTCAACTTATGTCAGTCATGCTTGAAGCATAAAAATGATAAAATGGGTGCTGTAATGTCAGATAACTGTCAAATATTTTCAAAGCGAATGAAATTGTTATTGTCGGCGCAAATTCCATAAATAGGGTTAAATGGTCGTATCGTATGAGATTAGAAGCCGAATGGATAATAAAAACATGTTCTCATGATACAAAACACCTTAGTAAAGTCATACATAGACCATGTTTCCCACCAACCATAAAACAATATTTGTTTTGGACCACACACCGTATTTTGGGATATCCTCAGATAGTCCGATAGACTTCGATGTCCCTAAGAACCGAGGCTATCTTCCTGTACCTCCGATTTGTAAGTCTTTGTGGACATGTAGTGTAGAAGCTGCTGTTGAATACTGTCGAATTGTATGGGATCTTTTTCCCGAAGGAAAATTGGTAAGACAATAGTAATAAACCTGATGCTTAAAAATTAATATAAATGATTTGATTTCATATTTGTTGTAACCATTACACCATATTCTGCGTTACTGTAAATATAAATTATGATTATTATATTAATTTGTTTTTAGATCCATTATTTTCGATACAGATCAGAATTTGTAAAATAGTATAGTATCTAAACCAATGACTTCAATTATTACTCTGCTCCGGAGCAAGTTAAATATTTGACTTTATTCCATTTATTTTCAATAAGTACTATATATTATTATAATTTTATGCAATGATTTGTAATGCATCACCCGCGTTAATCTTTGTTGGGTTGTGGTTTTTAAATCCCGAAACCCTCGATAATTGTACGGTGTGCAACCTCAGGGAATATTTCCTGCACAATGGCACAGATAATAGACTTACTTCGCTTGGTCTGGCTAAAGAGAACTGGCGTAAACCTGTGGTATTAAGTATTAATGACCGCAGGGAGGTATGGAAGAGCAGAGAGTTGCATGGATATTTATATCGGGCTCCACATGTACCTGCAATATGTTCCAGCATCTTTATTTTGGCTACACTTCAGTTAGGCTTGGTTTTTACAGTTATAGATGAAACACCTTAGACATCAAATTTTAGGTTGTTTTTGGCTTACCAACAGCAGGTATTTGCAGGATAGGTAGGCATGTTATGAGTTATGCATCAACAATTTGCTCTGAAGTACACCTTATGGAATCAGAGGTTCCATACTATAGGACATACCTATAGTATGGAACCTCTGATTCCATCCATACGGTTATGTCGGACTTGAACCGACTAAAACCGCACGCCGTCTCGGGTCTACAGACGCCGGGGTGTAAGGTTGCCGACTGACCCTGACTGACCCTGGGCCATCTCCGGATTCGAGATGGCCCCCTCGGGTTTGGGAACCACGGTGTCCCCGTCTTGCCCCGGTTTGGGGGAGGGGCGCTAGTCGCCCCACCGTCCCGGCCTGCTTCTGCTGGGGTGACAGGCGGCCTCACCTGCCACCCCCAGGCCTGCGCTCATGGAGGACGGAGGTCGTTAAGCAACCTCCGGCGCCAGTGTTTTAATACCTAAGTTATATGCAGTTTCATACACTACTTTATCTTCACTCATAGGAAAAATTGAAATTAAACAAAGTAGGTGGGTTACAAGGAAGTAATCGCATGCGTGCGCCATTTTTTTCACAGTTCGAACTGCGCATTCGGGCGCCTTTTTTTTCATATTCAGCCTAAAACCTTAGACTAGTTTAGTGAATAAAAAAAGATAGCGGTACTATAATGAGTTTTATGATACAGTTGGCGGTACTATAATAAGTTTTATGATACAGTTTGCGGTACTATAATAAGTTTTATATTTAATTTTATATAAATGCGTTTTTAAAGTGCGTATGTATAGAATCGTCTTTGAATTCGTAATTCGAATTTTTCAATTTGAGTATAGATAAAATAAATTTATTTACACATTCAGCAACGAATAGTGGCGCTAAAGTTGTGTACAGTAGCAACCAAAACCTATACAATTTTTTTTCATCGTGCTATAAGACTTTACTTTCTGCAAAATATCATGATTCTGGCTCAACAGGCAGTAACCCTATAGGTTTTGATTCCCTTGGGATTGTCTTAATATCTTTACATAATATAAAATTAGGAAGAGCATAGTGTAACAATTGCTTTTTTTTTTAGTGTATGCATACCCCCAATG
Organism: Cybosia mesomella; assembly: GCA_946251805.1. NCBI lineage: Eukaryota > Metazoa > Arthropoda > Insecta > Lepidoptera > Erebidae > Cybosia > Cybosia mesomella. The sequence goes on from OX276397.1 coordinate 11,308,755, forward strand.
GCTTCACCCCATCGGTGCCGACGATGGGGTGGGCGTGTTGGAATCGGACCGACTAAAACCACACGGGGTCCTCCCTAAGTGTCCATTGCCGGGCACCCCGGGTAAGCCCTCGAAAGGATAACCCCAGGGTTACCGGCGGACTTTGGCCGCCACCGCGGCCTCGCCTTGCTGGGGTCGGGTTTTATCCCGCGTCGGTGAGTTGGCAGGCGTGTGTAGGACACACACCTCACGCCTGCGCCACGGACTGCTTCTGTAAGGACGGCGAGTCGGCCAACTGCCGTCCTCAGGCCCCGATCATGGAGTTCAGAAGTCCCGGGCATAGACGAGTCTGCGGCGTCCTCGCCGCAGACTACCGAACTCGGGGTGCAGGGTTCTCTCCTGCTCCCTCTCCGCCGTCTCTTTAGCTCGCATTACCTGCTCGCAGAAAGAGGCGGCGGCGTGCCACTTGCTCCCGTCGGAGACCACGGCCCTTACCATGGTCTCCAGCCAGAGAAAGTCCACGCCCAAGACCGCAACGAGATCCCGGCGTTGACTCGCCCACGCAGGGCACTCCACCAAAGTGTGGAGCGCCGTATTCGCCAGAATCTCGCAGTGCTGGCACTGCGGCGTTGTCTCCCGGTGGATGCGCCATAGATATTTAGCGAAGCACCCGAGTCCGGTAAATATCTGGCACATCCGGTAGGAGAGGTCACCGTGGTGCCTCTCCAACCACTCCTTCATCATCGGCCTCACCGCCGCGATGGTGGATTCCCCCCACCTTGGTTGCTCAAGTCGCACCCTCCATGTCTCCATGAGTTCCCGGCGGAGCTGGGGCCGCTGAGCCCTGATTTCTCGGGGCTCCGGCCTATGGCCCCACTCCAGCGCCTCCTTGACGATTGCTTTAGTCTTTACTGTAAAACGTTTTGCACACATGAGCATAATATTGCAACAAATATTTTCTTTAATTTTCGATTACACAATAGCACAATTTTATTTATTTACTTTATTTGAGGTTGGTGCCGATTAAGCTAGACCTCTAAATTGTATGAGCGCCCATTCAACTCAAATGCCTATCTTAATTGGCCTTGTTTTTTGCCAAATTTCGTAACTGTAGGTCAACAGGAACTACCATATCGCATTTCGACCTAAAACCTATAGGGTACTTCCTGTTGACCTAGAATTGTCAATTTTGGTTAAAGCACAAGTAAAAGGAACATTCAGAAAAATGAAAAGTTGAAAATTAAGCTACATTTTCGTACTTACAAGTTTTCCCAAAAGTCTAAATTTGCACATATCTTTTTATTGTGTTGACTCAGGATCTTGATTTTTATACACCTAATAGGGACTATAGACCTCAGTATCTGGTATAAATTTCAACTTGCTAGTTCCACCCATTCCCGAGTTCTTGATCTCTTATAAGGGTTCATTATTTTTCCTTTATAGGCACGGAACCCTAAACGTAGTTTTAACTAATACTTAAATTTTAAATATTAATGCTGTAGTAAATAATTGATTATTATTATTTCTCTTGAATGATTCATTATTTATTCATGGTGAGACTTTTTCATTTTATCAATGGCTTCTGGCAGCAATATCTAAAAAGTCTGTTCTAAAGAGCTTGTCTAGTATTATTAACTAGACAATTTCTTATTACAGAAACGAAAAAGTCTCACCATGAATAAATAATGAATCATTCAAGAGAAATAATAATAATCAATTATTTACAACAGCATTAATATTTAAAATTTAAGTATTAGTTAAAACTACGTTTAGGGTTCCGTGCCTATAAAGCTCAAGGTTTATATCTTGAGACAAAAATCTTGACAAAATGTCAAAAAGTCCGCTCATGTGCTCTAGCTGATCAAACAGAAAACCAATAAAAGGACTGATCAACCAATGACCAACCCCATTAAAATATGTAATAGTTTTTAAAAGCAGTTGAGTGAAATAATAAAAAAGTTGCTTGTATTCAGGTCCGGTTTGTTGTGAGTGATTCAGCTGCTCATATACTAAACACATGGGCAGTAGCACAGCAGAATCTAACACATGTAAGTAAATAGTTCATTTTCAAAGGCTTATTATTTGAACTAAGTGAATTAACTACTGATTGTTATTGCTGAGTCTGACTGTCTGGTGATTGCAGTTGCTGATCCCCACAGAAAAAAGTAGCCTATGTCCTATTCCAGACTATAATCTATCTCTGAGCCAAATGATAAACTTACTAAAACTACCTACGGCTAAATTACATTTGCAATACGATATAATTATGTGATTGTTAATTTATAAAAAAAATATATTTTATTTGCAGATCCTGAATGGCTTATGTCTCGTTGGTCCAGTGCGTCGTGGCGCCGGCGGTGATGTGGCGGGCTTGTGCGCTGCTATAGAAGCGCTCGGTGAACCGTCACCTGCACAGGCTGCAAGGCCTGCAGAGCGACACTTTCAAAATCAGTAAAATTATATCATAATAGCTCTTAATTTAGATAAGATTATTATATTTTATTTATTACTTAGATTAAAACTATTTTGACATCTGTAGGCCTACCATGAAATGTATATCCGCAATTGCGGGCCGGCACGAAACACGAACGAAAGAAGTGTCATTTAGGCACCTACCATGAAGTTGGTGCGGAGCGCGAGCGCGTGGGCCGCCGCCACCTCCTTCTGCGAGCATGTAATGCTCGAGAAGGAGATGGCGGAGCGCGCCCGGGAGAGGTTTGGAACTCTTCCGGCCCGCCGAGCCTGCAACATGCTCGCCGCGCGTCGCAGGGAACTCAGGCGCCGGAGATCGCTTAATGACCTCCGTCCTCCATGAGCGCAGGCCTGGGGGTGGCAGGTGAGGCCGCCTGTCACCCCAGCAGAAGCAGGCCGGGATGGTGGGGCGACTAGCGCCCCTCCCCCAAACCGGGGCAAGACGGGGACACCCTGGTTCCCAAACACGAGGGGGCCATCTCGAAACCGGAGATGGCCCAGGGACACCCATACCCGTCTGTAGACCCGAGACGGCGTGCGGTTTTAGTAGGTTCAAGCCCGACATAACCGCCCCCGCTGGCCTAAGGGAATTCCGCACGAAAAAAAAGGTACCATTAAGTTACTTAAGATTTAGATTTTTCGGTCGGGAAATAGTATGTTCGGGACTAAATCAAACATATTAAGGAGGTTTTTGTTTACATAATATATTTCTATTAAAAAATGAGCTATTATAAACCAACATATTAAAAATACATTGCTTTGTATTGGATTATGAAAACTTTTCGACCTTTTGAAATAAGTCGTATAGTATCGTGTTTTCATTTTAATTTTTTTTGACAGGCTATCAAAGATGGTCAAAGTGCCGAATTTTGCGTTTTCTTGTCGTTTCATGGTAGTGTAGGCCGAATGAACTGTAATCTGCCGTCTTTGAGCCCGATTGCGGGATAAATGCATTTCATGGTACCGATTGCCCGAAATTTCAGTCTGCAACTGCTGATATACGTTTCATGGTAGGCCTACTAATTCTGACTAAGAATTGAAAGTTAATTTCTTTCCCTTTTTATAGTCTTTAATTGTTGAATATGATTGATGTGAAATTAACGGAATGTCGCCATACTCATGTTTCTCTCTTCATCCGGCCGTCAATCCCAGTCGCATCCAAAGCTGGTTTTATTTTTGGTTTATTTGTCTTTTATGGGCCACGTCCGTCAATCAGCAAGTGCACCGGCTTGCCAGTGAAGCTGGTTTAGACCCCGAAGAGCTCATATAAATCCTAAATCCGGCTATCGTAAAATTTCACACCGCTATTGTGATAGGATCTATGTTTGTAAATTTTTTCTCTCATTTCAGTGGTCGTATAATATGTATCACTAGTGCAAGAGACGATGATTCCATTAGAAGCTTGGCGGAAATCGCTCAGAACACACTTTTACAACAAAACAAGAAAGCTGCCATCATTCCACCTGCATCTACCTCAGAATCCACGAGTACTACCCCTCAGTAAGTATACTTTATTTATAGTCCATTTAAATGTTACATTTTAAGGCTTAACTGAAAAGTCAGAGACCGCAATTTTACTTTTTAGATGTCAAGAGGGGGTTAGTGTTAATTAAAATCCATTTTTGTGAGTTCGCAACCCTTGTCCTGTGGCCGCCATCTTGTAAAAAGGGGTGCGAAAGGTTTTTACGCTATATCGGGTAAACTATAGAAAGTTCTAAAAAAACTGTTTTGTTGCAAATAAAATTCTTTATAACTTGGTTCCATAATGTTTAGTCGTAAAACCAAAAATAAAGTTAATAAAAATAAATAATAAATTTCTTTCAACTAGATCATTTTTCTCCAAAAAAAAACATTTACTTATCAGTATTCCTAATATGTCTCCAATCCCCTTACACCCTAGAAATTTTTAGGTACCACCGTGCACGATTGCGAAAAACCCTCCAAAGTAATCCAATTTTGGTTTGATTGCGTTCAGGGGTCAGCAAGTGCATAGCCGGGCAGGGGGATTGTGGTCGCAGCACTAGTGGGACCGGTGGGTGTCAAGCGGCGCTGCGACGAAAATCCTCTTCTGATGAGGCCGTCAAGCTGAGTGCCACCATTGTTAACATGATGCGTGTATGTAATGGTGACCCTCTTTTCTGAGACTTTACCTTCAGCTTACCATCAGGCGAGGTGAAGTCAAATTGACGTGTCCTAAATATATAAAAAAAAAAAAACAATGTCAATATAAGTTGCATTTATGGCTAAAGTACTTTTTTTCTCAAATTTTCAGGTCTCTGGTGGTACAGTACTGTCATCTAGTAATCATTAATGTTACACCAGAAAAGGCAGAGACTAGAGTTACCAATCAACCACTCACAGAAGTAAGTCGTATGGTCTGCATCATAGCAGTGATATTCCTTTCCACTAGTAAAACATGCACAGAACACAGAATATTGTGCTTTTAGTCAATAATTAATGATTATTTAGACAGGTTGAGCAAAAATGTAATGTTATTATTATTCTACTGATGGTACCTACTGCCATTATGGGATGTTGGGCTCGAAAACCTCCTCATGGTGCACGCTAGGCTATGGAAACGGCAACGCCTCTCTTCCTACCTTTGGGGGAGGCGTTGCTGCTACCGGCTAAATCTACCAAGGCGGAAGCGGCCTATGTTTTGGTTTCCGCATGTACCTCTGATAAGCAGATGGCACTGTGAGAGACGGCAAAAAGGCAAACGTGTTGGCCGCCTTTGTATTCTTATACAGCGGTGGGAATGGTTACTGTAGTAAAACACACGTTTTTGGACATATCGCAGGCATTTGATGGTGTGAAGGTCACCCCTACGAGATCCTGCAAGCTTTGTCAATTAATTATTACCTCATGATAAAATCATATCTTCACCAACGGTGTTTCTATGTGAAGCATGGAAAAGACAGAACGAGCCTTTGTAAAATTGAGGCAGGTATCCCCCAGGGCAGCGTATTGGGTCTCGTTTTACATCTTATAAATACGTTTAACTTACCAACAACAAAGAATGTCCTAGTGTTTGCTGATGATACTGCTCTCATTGCAAGCCATGAAAATCCAGTAGCCCCATCGGACATGCTACAGAAAAGCCTAAATACAGTCTCAGTCTGGCTGAAGGAGTAGAAATAAAAGCCACCGTAAATAAGTCGTTGCAGGTAACATTCACTCTAAGGACGACTTTTCAGACACTTCACAGGCACTCCTGTTGACCTTAATGGAATCCCAATTCCCCAGTCTGAAGACGTGCACTACTTGGAATATACTTAGACAAGACAACACAAATAGAAAAGCTCTAAGTGCACATCTCTGCAAGTTTCACATCTCTTGGTGCGGAAATCCAACATCTTGTTGAATAATAAACTCGTCCTGTACAAATCCTTCCTCAAACCAATTTGGTCTTATGGAGCGGAACTTCACGGTACTGTAGCAAACTCAAACCTGGACATTATTCAACGTTTTCAGCCAAAAATGCTCCGCTTGATAACGAACACTCTATGGTTCATTACTAACGCTCAGCTGCACCGAGACTTAAAAATGTCCACAGTCAACGTATTGACAGGCATCCCAACAAACTTGCTGGCGAACTGTTGAAGTCCACTGGCTCCTTCATACGCTTAAAAAGGAGAGCTCCATAGGACCTACTTTTAAAATAATAGTAATATGTTTGAACTTACAGATGGGAGGTAGTTTAATTGGTGTGGAAGTGATAGTGTCGAGAGCAAGTGCTTTAGCGAATCTCCTCGGCCGACTGGTATTACCACATTACCGGCTTGCCACTACCACTGTTACTGGTATTCCTATGAAGGTACGTAACCATTGCCTTGTTATGATTGAACCCCAAAAATGGACATAAACATGTAACAATCAAAAACATGAAAAATAAATGAAATACTTTGTGATGCAATATCTATCTTTACTATTATAGAATTGTCGATTAGTTGTGTCTGTACATTGGAGATATAAAAAAAAAACTTGGGTTATGTGAAATGAACAATTCTGAACACAATTAGTTTTTGGAATTCCTGTCTGTTCATCTGTTTATTTGCGATGGAGGCAAACACTACTGAACGAATTTTGAAGCGGTTTTTTTTCTATTAGACAGGTCTTGGTCAGACTTACAATCTATCGTATGTTTGATTGCAATTGGTTACTAAGAACCGAAGATATAACCAACGCACGGTAACTAACCTCCGCGCGGGCGGAGCCGCGGGCATCTGCTAGTACTATTATAAAATTGTAATTTGTTTGTGTCTGTACATTGGAGATTTTGTTTAAAAATACTTGGGATTCCATTAAATGAATGATACTGAATACAAAAATATTTTTTTTAGAATTCTTGTCTGTTTGTTCGCTCCGCGGATATACCGCCTATCCGGCGATAGATCTGATATCGGAGATACCGTGTAGTTGGTTCGATTCTAACATAAAAAACAGTGGCACTCTGGGTGTGCCGACAGAAGGGAAAACTTAAACAATTTCGTGTGTATTTTTTGAATCGTCATCATCCAGCCCTCTCTCTCTCACACCCTCCTTCCCTCCCTCCCATACTCTCACACCCCCTCCTTGCCTCCTTCCCGTACTCTCACACTCCCTCCTTGCCTCCCTCCCTACCGCTCCTTCCCTGTTTGCCTCCATCCATCCATCCAGCTATAACAAGAATAGCATTGTTATAAAAAATAATAAACAAATAATAAAGTGTCTCAGTGACCTGGGCGTCTCGGTGCCAAATAAATAAATAAATATTCTACAACACCTAAAAACCCAAAAAGTGCTCATAGGGAAAGTTTTCAACGCACATAAAGAAGTTTTCACTTTAAGAAACTTGAAAGTTTCACAGGGAACTTAAAATCTAATTTCTTCATTTGTATAAATATAGGAAGAGCAAAATGCAAGTTCAAGTGCGAACTATGACGTGGAGATAATACACTCTTCAGAAGCACATACCGGGTTACGCGCCTCTCAGACGCCAGCTGAAGCCGCCGAATCTGTAAGTATTTCTTTCTTTTACCTTGCCAATATAATATTTTGCCGATGATGTAAATTTCATTAAGTTTTTATTTAAAACTAGGGCACCAACTCTGATGCCATTGTCTTACTGAAGAAATGCGCTGGTCAAAATGAGAACAGGCTTTCATTTCGGACATCTTGTATTCATAATGACTAATAGACTGTAAAGGACGCACACCATCCTTAGAGGAAGTTGTCGATATGTTTATAAATGACCTACATAAGATAGATCAGCTACCACTGAACAATATCAAAAAAGCTTGGATATATGACAATATTAACATCACGTCTGACTTGGCCTTTTCTGCTATATGATTTCGGCAAAACCTTACTAGCGAAAATAGATGCAACTGTCATAAAATCGCTAAAATCGTGGCTTGGACTAGCGCATTCTGCTGATCCCTCTGCTCTATTTAGGGATCAAAATAATTTTGGGAAGAAATTAAAGAAACCATCGGAGCTCTATAAACACCTTAGAGTTACCAAAGCCCACATCTTAGGTAAATCCCAATTTGACACAGGGCACTCCCGAAAGATAATACGCGTCCGAGCTGGAATCTAGACTCATATTCCATAAACGATTTATGATAGGGGCCCAGTCGAACAGAGTGGGGTTGGCGTTGGTAAAACCAACGCCAACCCAGGTAGTGAAGGTGAGTGTTGATGTACATCAACAAAAGGGGCCCCTTCTAAACCTACACTTGGGTCGCAAGTCCCAAGCAGTGCTTGGGACTTGCGACCCAAGTGTAGGTTGCGAGCTAGCGAGTTCCCAACTCAGCAACGCGATGGACCCGGCACCCGCACGGAGAATCCATGGATTGCTAAGAATATCGGTCTCAAGGGTCTTCTGGATTGCTAAGAACATCGGTCTCTTGAGACCGATATTCTTAGCACCCTTGGGTCTATAACAACTTGACTGGTTAATTTCAAAACCTAGTTACCTGATTTTCTCCGAAAATCGGTTCTTTGCATTTTGGGGCTCACTACTAGTCACTAGACCATTAACCATAGATTCTCATTGTCAGAATTTCTAAAAAAGTCTTAGGGATAATTTGAATAAAAAAACACCTAGCAAATACCGAGCAGCAATGCTCTAAAACGTAAAAATACGATAAAATAAAATACCCATAAAATTCAATTAAATTTTTAAGCATTTTGTATGCTTACTTTTTTCTAAAGATTTAGACGGGACTTGAACCCGCGACCAGTCCCTTACAGGGGGAATGCTCTGACCAACTGAGCCACCTAGAGACGTCCCAGATATTCGAAATTCTCCGATACATTACTACGTCTTAAGGCGACGTTGGAGCCATCTACCGTAATTCTTGCGAACTACGGAAACAGTGAATAACTTTACAGTCATTTTTAAACATTGTTCTTTGATGACTCCGCCTAATTAATTCAATTAAATTTTTAAGCATTTTGTATGCTTACTTTTTTCTAAAGATTTAGATCGGAAAAAGAGAACATCTAGGACGGGACTTGAACCCGCGACCAGTCCCTTACAGGGGGAATGCTCTGACCAACTGAGCCACCTATAAAATTGGTCTCATTTCGTTACTTTTGATATGGGACCGAAGTAGACTCTGGACATGATGAATCACTTCATTCGTTATCCAGGTTGTGTTGAGATGGTGGACCCCACGTGGCGCCGAAGGTGGCGCGGGCGGCTGCTCAGGGGCGCTGTGGAGAGTTACACCTGCTGACGTAGCCTCGCGACCTTCCGCCTGCCTCGTCAATTTCCTGCTCAATGGACGCTCAGTTACGCTTGAAGTTCCTAGGTTAGTACCCCCACAGTATTGTATTATATATACAGCCTCTGTGGCGTAGGGGTAGTGCATTCGACGACTACGACAGGGGGCGCGGGTTTGATGCAAGAATATGTCTATTTGCATTGGTCTGGGTGTTTCTATGTATAATATGTATGTATTTACAAAAAATAAAGTATAATAAGTATGTTATCCGCATTCTGGAACCCATTTTTTTTTTTACGTGCGGAAATCCCTTCGGATATCCCCCCGTCGGCCAGCGGGTGTGGTTATGTCGGGCATGAACCGACTAAACCCGCACGGTGTCCTCCCCAAGTGTCCGTTGCCGGGCACCCCGGGTAAGCCCTCGAAAGGATTCTGGAACCTTTTTTTTTTTTTTTTTTTTTTTATCGTGCGGAAATCCCTTCGGATACCCCCCCGCGGCCAGCGGGGGCGGTTATGTCGGGCTTGCACCGACTAAAACCGCACGCCGTCTCGGGTCTTCTGACGCCGGGGTGTAAGGTTACCCATAGAGCATATCCCTCGCACCCCGGCTGATTCTGGGCCATCTCACCACTAACAGCATCGCTCATCCTGTCTCCTCTGAAAGCAGAGGAGTACGGAGAGCGATGTGTTCCCGCCACGTTGGGTATTGGCCGACGATCAATGCCAACCCTATGAAGGGGTGAAGGGGAAGCCATTGACCGCCGCCCAGGGTGTACCGGCCGCTCCGATTCCGTTCCCCACGGACTGCAGCGGGATCGGAATCGGAGCGACACTCGAGGAGGTTACCCAACACACACCCCAGGATTCTGGAACCTATGGGTAGTTAAACTATGCTTACTTTGGGTCTAGAAAGCGCTGTGTAGAATGTCGTAGAATATTATTATTATATTGATATGTGTGATATCTTATAAAATGCGACTATAGCCATGCCACAGCGCTAGTTCACTAAAAAATTTAAACGAATCCCATACTGAAGTGTAGTAAAAAGCAACTATTGAGAACTATTGGTCAGAGAATCCTTTCTTTGTTGCGGAGGAACATCACACCTCGTTCTTGCACACTACTTGTGACTTATGTCATACTAGCTGTTGATCGCGGCATCGCCCGCGTGGAATTCTGATCTCGTTCCCGCAACCTCTGGGAAACTATTCCAGGGATATTCCAGACTATAATCTATTTCAGTACTAACACCTAGATCCGTTCAGCCGTTAACAAAGATCCAGACATTTTCGCAATCTTTCACATTTATAATTTCACAAAAATATTGAAACAAATGTATCACTTGTACTTTCCACAATTTTATTTATTAATTACACCTGACCGGTTTCGCCTCACGGCATTCTCAGAGGTTTTTTATATAATATTTATATATATTATATAAATATTATAACATGTAAATAAATATTATATAAAAAAAGAATCGGTTGTCTGTAGAGTCGGTTTACTGACGATAGTTGAACGTGACAACATCATAAGAACGCCAGGTAACGCCGTATACGTCATGTGGTAACGCCGCATACGTCGGTAACGCCGCATACGTCGGTAACGTCGCATACGTCATGTTTTTTCGTGCGTGCAGCCGGCTTCATCGATTTATAAGACGTTGTCACGTCAAAACCTTTGAGAATGCCGTGAGACGAAACCGGTCAGGTGTAATTATTAAATAAAATTGTGGAAAAGTACAAGTGATACATTTGTTTCAATATGTGTAGCATGTTCCACCAAGTGGCATCAATCAACAGTATAAATAGTCATTTTTAATATTAGTTGGAATAGTAGGCTATCAAGTGAAAATACATGGAAGCTAAATGGTTGAAGCTGCATAACATTTATAAAAAAAAACGCAAATCAAAAAAATATGTCTATATAAAAAGCATTATAACCGATATTTTTTTTTCAATAAAGGAAAGGGGGCGGCCGATCTGCTTCTCATGTCTTAGCGGCTCAAGGTGGTGAGCTTTGGATTGGAGCGCTAGGCGGGCGCACACCTTACGATGACCCACCCGCACTGTCGGAAGGGACTGGTGGACGGGTCACGGATTACAGGTAAAGGACGGCACTTAGTGTGTTTTTTTGTGTGTGCTGTGTTTGTTTGATCATCAATCATCATCCGAGCGTCAATCCTCGTTGCATCCAAATCGAGCTCTTTGGAGCCCGGGGGTTCGCTCTCTCCTAGTACTCCGTTATCGGTTTATCTTAGCTCTTAAGGGAGCAACTGCCGTCTGACCCAGTAATTGTGTTTTAGCCCAATCGAATTAGAATTTGACCCAGTCAAAATTTTCCTTCGGAATTCGTTGTTCACATGTGATTACATTTCAGGCGGAAGTTCACCATCATACTCCGCCGTTGCCTTCGCCTTTGAGGTACGGAATCCTAAAAATCGGTTGACAGCTGGTGAAGATATCGTTTCTTCCATTTTTGAACTCAGTTAAAAAGTTATTGCACGGATAGATTATTATTTTTTTATTTATTTCATGACTAAATATTACATTATTACATGGTAGGTATTTGAGCATTCCTTAAACCACGAAGGTTTATAGTGGATGCCGCAAGTTAGTCCTTAAATCTAGATCACCATAAAGTTAGTTACATATTTATTACAGTTATTACTTAGGTAGAATGACTTTAACTTGTGTTTGATGTTAGTTGGCGTCCTAAGAATAATCCTAAGAATATTAAAATTAAACAGAATATGTGAAGCAAAGTTGTACCAGGGTTTTTACATTTCTGTAAACATCTGCTTACTCCTTAAAAGCATACGGGCGTAATGGTATGTTATGAAACGAAGTAAGCAGTCAACAAACTGTCTCCCGGGATTTGTGCTAATTGCAGTTGAGTTGCAGAAATGTTATCATTCATTTTAGAGTTTCCACGTCAACTCCTCCTTCATATCCTCACCAGTCTGTTAACCGCCATATGAAGTATCATATGGCGGTTAACTACTACTATAGATAGAGTACAGATAGGTAGAGTACTACTAAATAAAAAAGAAACATCAAAATCGGTTGACAATTCGCGAAGATATCGCTGAACAAGATGCAAAAAAACGTTCAGTCCAATTGAAGGTCGATCGGTTTGAAGTCGTTTAAAAATATATAGAGAGCGCTTCTCTCGAAAAACTTCAAGACTGAGTAACTTTGAAGATGTATTTCATCGTCTATTTATTTTGTCTGACTATGTCATAACAAATTTAAGATCTTGGTAATTAGTTGAAAGAAGACCGTTTGATCCTGAAGTTACAGATATGCTTTTAAAATAGGTAGTAGTCTTTTGTAATGATTCCGATCCTTCGGAAAATTAAATGTAATGTTTTATTTTATGACTTTTTCATTTTTGACTAATATTTCAATTAAAGCGAACATTATTCTTCATGTTGGAATTTTTGAGGATTACTTTGTATGGCGAGGCCTCAGTCTGCGTCGTCGTTTCGCCGGATGACGACGGCACGGATAGCTAGTCAACTAACATAAATTGAATCTTAAGTGTATCTTTACAGAATAAAGGAATTTGGAGCACTTATGCAACAAAACCGACTGTACCCTCTTCGCGGCCCGGGGTCTAACGGGCGAGCGCGCGCGCGGCTTCAACGTCACACGACGTACTGGCCGCTAACTATCTCATCCACGCTCATATTTAATTTAGGATCTGTGAGTTTTATTTAATGTTTAACTGGTATTTATTTATCGCTTTTAGAAGTTGAGTTGCTATTGCAAGATTATTTTTGAGTTATATAACCTTTTTCCGCAAACGTTTCGATCGAACTGATTGGTACTCGCGACTCGTGAATCTCTCATTGCAACTGTCGATTTTTGTTATAAAGTTCAGCTGTCATCATCATCATCATCATCATCATCATCATCATCATCATCATCATCATCATCATCATCATCAACAACCTATTCTATTCCACTGCTGGACATAGGTCTCCCCTAATGAGCGCCATAGCGCTCTGTCTTCAGCTGTATTTAAACGAAAATATTAATTTTATGCAAGGGTTATGCTGATTTCAAAAGATCGCGAAACTTCTTGCTGTTTCTATCTGCGCTACAAGCTACAAAACCAATTATAATTAGTAGATGAATTTAATAAATATATTTTCTTATACTTAGGTCTTGGAACCCCTCACCAGGCTCGTGGTTCAAGAGACTTTAACAGACGAAGAAGTGGACACTTGTCGTAATGTGCTACTTTCGCTGCTCGGAATGGAGTCTCGCCATGAGTTCCCGACCTCGCAGCTACCTTCAAATATGAGGTATAATATTAATTTATATTTTTTTTGTTGCTGATGTTTTTGTTTTCCGATAATATAATCACTCGTGTGACAAGGGTATACCGGACCCCAACAAAACCGACGGGGTGAAATAAAACTCACCTGCAAGTGCCAAAAAGCCTCTTAAAAATTCTAATCGTCACAAAACCAATGACCAGCCGCAACCAGTTTTTTCTACACTGTTGACTTAGCACTGAGATTTTTGAATGGCGTGTGACACAGACACCCCACGTCCTTTCGGTTGCTTTTCATTGGTCTCTCAAATCTATCCCGACGTTACTTTCCAGCAGCCATAGTGCCGGGGGGGTTAAGACAAGGGAAACGTTGGGATAAATGTGTATAATGAAATAACACCAATTAAATCGCGATAGGATCCATTAATTGATGTGGAAATAGGTGAAGTTTGAGATCAGAATTGGAATGAAACGACACAGTGCTCCGAGGTGACCACGGTGACCACCTCGGATGTGAACGGGAGTAACACTGGAATATTGACACGGTGGCCACCCGTTCCAGGGGCAAGTCCACGGGGCGGCGCGAGGAGCTGTGGCGTCAGGTGTGGGCGGAGCTGGAGGCGCTAGTGCGCGCGCACGCGGCCGCGCCGCCGCACCGCGCGCTGTTGCGCGTGCTGCTCGACTGCCGCAGCCACAACAACCACCCCTCCGACAGTGAGCTCCCTTACACTTCCTACATTAAAAGTGCGCAAACTTCGTGAACGCACGACTTCGTGCACTAACTGGCCGGCCAAAAAATTAATACACGGACTGATAAACCAAGGACGCGTGCCTCGGACCACCAAAGAGCTAGAGTACATTTTCGAGATGTTTACCGGTCACTATAGCAAGTATAGTCGTCGCCAAGCAACTTGAGCATTTGATAATGATATGTAGTGATATTGATAATGATAAATATTTTACGACATTCTACACAGCGCTTTCTAGACCCAAAGTAAGCATAGTTTAACTAGCTTGTGTTATGGGTTCCAGAATGCGGATAAAATTACATATATACTTTTTTTTTGTAAATACATACGTATACATAGATACACCCACACCAATGAAAATAGACATATTCATGCATACAAAAATTTGCACTGAGCGGGATCGAACCCGCGCCCCATTTCGTAGCAGTCGAATGCACTAGCGCTACGCCACAGAGGCCTATCACGCGTAACTAGATGCCTATTCCTAGGCGCAAATACTCACGCCTCCGCCGCCCGGCTCGCCGGCGGTGGTTTGGATCAGCCTATGATGCGCAACCGATCACGTGAGCCGTTTGTCTCAAAGGGATCGCGTGATTGGTTGCGCGTCAAGGTCAAACTGTCAAGTTTTTTGGCGATGACTATATAACACACAACATAACATAACTTCACGCCTGTATCCCCGAAGGGGTGGGCAGAGGTGTATTACACACCCACGATGACTATATAGTAACCGGCAAAATTTGTGACAATGTACTCAAGCTGCACAGAACGCGTTTTTAGGTCTTTTTGGTGGTAACCACGGGGTGTGACGGCGAAGACATGACAACCAACCAATAATAGATTATATTAAACCAATCACGGGCTCAAAGGGCTCGTGTCATTGGTTAATTAGTCCTTTTTTGGTTCTTTTCGTTGGCCCTTTTTTTTTGCTCGGCAGTGCATATCTGCAAAATTTCCCCCACTACGCCGACTTTTATTCTAAATGTTTGCCGGTATCCCTACATTACTTTTAATAACGGATCGCTATGTTATACTACTAGACAAGCTGTTCAGAAGAAAAATAATGGCACGGTTCCCGGGTGAGGCGGGAATAGACAAAGTGCGCCTTTCAACCGACTTCAAAAAAAGGAGGTTTCTCAAGACCGTATATTGTTTTGTGTGTTCGCGGATAATTTCGTCGTTTACGAACCGATTTTTGTGGTTCTTTTTTTTTCAATATCGTCTGTATGACTACAACAAAAAAAATCGCATAGTTCGTGGTCCATTAGTGGTGTTTCGCGATAACAATGTTTTTGTACGGTACAGCTAGTGTTGCCCATTGCAAGACCAAGACGAGACTTGAGCCAGTCTTGGTCTTGGTCTTGCACCGATACCCCTGGTCTTGGTCTTGGTCTTGCACGCTCAGTCTCGGTCTTGGTCTTGGTCTTGCAGCAAGAGTCTTGCGAGTCTTGCAAGTCTCGCACTTATCAATTGCTTAGTGTGATTTAGTAAGATATGAAACATCGTAATGAAGTATGGAAACTTGAGATTACATTGACATAGATTCCTATGTCAATGACTTGACATCATTTTTTAAATATTGTCAAGATAAATAGTGATAGTAATCGTAATCACCATATATGGAAGGAAACATAATAAAGACAAAGTATGCAAAATACTATTTATTGAAATTATCAATTTTAAGCTCAAGAAACAATAAACATGGTAAATATCAGGTAGATTTTTAATAATATTAATAATAAGAGAATTATTATAATAATTCTTTTGACCAAGAATTAATGCAAAGTAACCACCTGGCTGACTCATCACTTAACCTATTTCTGTGTTTTCTTATTACTAGTGATGCTTTAGAAAATAATCTTTCAGCGGGTACTGAAGTTGCAGGTATTGAAAGAAAATCACGAGCCATCTTGGATAAAATCGGATATTCCGTTTCATGCGTCCTCCACCACTCTAAAATGTCTTCCGAGCTGGTGGCTCTCGGCTTACTTAAATACTCCTCCAACTCGTCAGTTTTCATTAAGCCACAGCCAGATCCTGAAGACGTAGAGGGACCTGTGTATAGCTTCTCGAAATCTATTATGTCTTCATCTTCAATATCTTCATCATGATCGTGAAGAATATTTTCAATATTTTCATTGTTCTGTGAAGACTTAGACATAAGGTTTATTGTACTTTTATATTGCGTATAAATTTCATTGAATTTGCGCAGGCTTTCTGTTTTTATTTGCTGTCCCCACGTAGTCATTTCGAAAGTCTCAGCTTTGTGCCTAGGGTCTAAAATTAAACTTGTACAGTAAATCCAGTTGCTCTTCTTATAATGCTTAAGCATTTTATCTCGGGCTGCTTGAAAACCCAGAACGAGCTTTTCGTCCACTTCGGTTCGATTTGGTTTCTCGTCTAATTGTTTTGCCATGGATTCAATTTTATCCAGTAAAAGATTGAATGACACAACGACTAGCGGTATTGTAACATATTTTTCTCCACCAAGTTTAGTTGATAAAACTTTAAAGTTTATTAGAAACTTATATATTTTGTCGAGTATTCGCCATTCAATTTCCGTGATTTGAAAATCGTTTAATTCGCTGACAGAAGTACACAATATGTTAATACCCATTCGGACTTTTATACCAAATCCAATCATATCATGTGTAGAATTCCATCTTGTTGGACAGTCAAGTATGGGATTAAGATCAGCTGGCACACCAGATGCTTCACAAGCAGAGTGGAACTTTCTTTTTAAGATCTCACTTCTTTTTATTTTACAACAAATACTGCGTAATTTTGTAATCGCTGTACGTGAGTCAGCAATATTTGGAATATGTTCTTCATCTTCTTCACTTTCCTCTTCATACTGCTGTTCTCTTTCTGCATTTTCAGTGTCACTATGTAATGCTAAAGTTTTTAATAAATCTTGTACACCAAGGTTCAAAATGTGAGCAAAGCACCGGAAATGTTGATTGTCTGAGTCAAAATGTGGCATTTGTTTGCCAAGTTCAAACATAAATTGCGTATTTGCACTAGCGTTGTCGACCGTAATACCCTGTATTTTATCAACCAAATCATATTCAACTAAACATTCGTGGAAAATAGTTGCAATATCTTCCCCAGTATGTCGACCGTGTGAAGGCATAAAATCAAGGACTATAAATCGATATTTCCACTCGTTGTCTATATAGTGCACAGTGACGCCATAGTAACTCCTACCAGCAATAGAGGTCCATCCATCTATGGTAAATGACATTTTGCACGAGTAATGTTGTAGTCGGTTCTTAACATGAGATTGTAGTTCTTCAAATCGCTCTTTAATCTTCCGTCTGAGAGTTGACCTTTTAGGAAATACCATCATCGGGTTCGGGCAAATGGATCGAAAATATTCTTGTGTATCTTCATCATCAAAAAATGAGAAAGGAAGATATTTTTTCACAATCCAATCAACTGTAGCTGCCACAAAGTTTTCACTGCGGTTTCTAGAAAGTGCTGGCTGAAATAAAATAATAAAACATATTATGATAATTATATGATACAATACAACATCAATACTATGAATATTTTGTTTGTTCGTCGGTTAATTATTATTAATTAACAGCTTTTCACTAAATGTATTATGATAGTATACAGAGTGATCAACCCAAATGGGTCAGTGGGGAGAAGTTAGAAACTATGAGATATAGCGAGATTTGTTATTAGCAACCATGGCTTCGATTTTGGATATAATAATAATGACAGTCAAACTTTTCCTCTAACTTTCATACATAACCGGGAATCGAACCCGGTCGAAGTCTCTGTAAACAAATTCAGTTAATAATAATGACATTCAAACTTTTCTACTAACTTTCATACATAACCGGGAATCGAACCCGGTCGAAGTCTCTGTAAACAAATTCAGTTAATAATAATGACATTCAAACTTTTCTACTAACTTTCATACATAACCGGGAATCGAACCCGGTCGAAGTCTCTGTAAACAAATTCAGTTAATAATAATGACATTCAAACTTTTCTACTAACTTTCATACATAGGTAACCGGGAATCGAACCCGGTCGAAGTCTCTGTAAACAAATTCAGTTATTTTCGTTATTATTGTGAGAAGCGTCGATAGCTTAGTGGTTAAGGAGTCCCTTACTATTGAGAGGTCCCGGGCTCGAATTCTAGCCATTACACTACCGAATGTGAACCCACTCCTAGCACAAGCAATTTAGCTTAGTTGCAGGGGTTACCGGGAATATTAGTAATTAATCGGTCATAATTATGATTCATTTATCTGCATAGACCACTTTTTTATCTACATCGATATTTATGCATTACAAATTGTTTTGTTGGCGCACCAACGCAATTTGTAATGCATGGCGAGATATACGGCTCTGGGTCAGCCGGGGAGAGAAATGTGCACGACAATCTCCCACGCACAACCAATGACATGGGGCGGAAAAAAATGTTAAATAGGTATCTACCTACTTGTTACCAGAATTGCCATACTTTTATATGTTTTGTTGTTGGTAATTAGGTAGGTACCTAACTATAATTACGTATATTAACACTTAGGTAGGTATTTTTTCTTACCTGTCTATTTTCTCCATCTCTCATTAAAAACTTTGATATGGGCCCCTTTGTTGGCTTTTGCTTGATTAGTTGACTTGCAGGAAGTAATAGTCGCGATTCCTTCTCGTGAAAAGACAGTAGATGCTTCCTTAATCCTGAAGTATTTCTGTTCTTCATTTTGATTTCAACTTTCTTATGGTGGCATAACTTACATGTAGCAGTTTCAGTGGCATGAATTATATCGAAAAACTCATCAAATTTACTTTTTAGTCTTTTAGACCTAGTCCAACTCTCACTACTCTGACTAGAACTATTTGAATCTATGTCACTCATTTTAAAACCCGGTTGACTCTAAGCGCAGCTTAATCAAAACCAAAATGCATTTTTATCATGATGAACGCCCTTATATACAGCATATGCCGAAAGGCCAAAAGATACCTACATAACCTACGTTCGGCATCTATTGACAAAAATAATATCCTTCCAAAGACTATAAAAACAGAAACGTAATCTTAACGTAGTATCAAATTCCTCAAATCCAATCTCTGCAATCCGAGCAAAACAATAAAGTGACGGAGGTAACTAAGTGAATTCTATCAAAAGAGGAACGAAATTATTATTAATTGACTTCAACCCACCTTTTTTTAAGTTTTTTTAAGACTATTGCACTAAGCACTAACCCTATTAGGTAGGTTAGGTACTATCCCTGTGATCAAGTAGGTATAATACTATAACATCTATCTATCTTTATGGTGTGGCTACAATATTCATTGCAAGGACTATTGCAGGATTTGCAGGTTGCATGACAACTTGCAGGTTATCGTGTCCGTTCGTTATGAGTTATGACACTTTTGAGCACCCAGAAACTTAATTTAATTAGTCTTTGAAATGTCGGATACCTTTGACTTCAGAGCGGCAAAATCAAAAAAGAAATTCACTTGTCGCAAACTCTTTTAATATACCGCCACGTCTTTGTCGGTAAATATCAAAAATATCGTAGATTTATTGTATTATATGTATTAGCTGTACAGGGGTGAATTCAGGCGGAAATAGAATCTGGATATTCACTTTTTCCGATTTAAATCCATTAAATTCATGGAAATAGAATAATTGGATCACATAAAGTATAACTTTGATTCTCACACAAAACTCTATTTATTTTTAAAGCATTTATGTATCGATTTTATTTTAGTGATAAATAATTTCTGAGAAGTAAACTCATCATCACATTCATTGGTCACCTCTACAATTGGGCTGTTTAATTTTACGTAACGTAAGTATTTGCCGTGCTGGTTTGGTTCCCGGTGGAGTAGAATAGGACCACCCCATCTCTTTTCATGGGTGTCGTAGAAGGCGACTATGGGATAGGGGCTGTTCTACATCCGACAATAAACACACAGCCCAAGACAAAGTGCCCAATCGACAAAATGTTGGTGTTAAATACTCCTCTGCCTACCCCTTTGGGAATTACGGGCGTGAGCATATGTATGTAGGAATGTGTATTACGTATACAGTAATATACTTATATTACTGGTGGTAGAGCCCCGCTGGAACCGTTAGGTGTCAGCATGAATGGGCCGGCTCGACCGGGTAGTTACCACCCTGGCACAGAATATCGACGTAAAATAACAGATCTACTGTTGTGTTTCGTTCGGTGAGTGTCAGTTCCGGAGGCCCAAACTCCCATCCCTCCTCTTCCTCTCTCCCCTTCCGCCTCCTTTATCCTGCCTTTCTCTTTCCACCGTCTCCTTCAGGCGGTAACGCGTTAGTAGCAGCCTTGGTGGTGCAAACGTCTATAGGCTACGGTGACCACTTTCCATCAGGTGGGCCGTAGGCATGTTTACCGCCGTAGAAACATAAAAAAAAAAACAGACGTAAACTGATTTTGATGAAACTTTACAGTAATATTAGGTACCTACCTACCTACCCACCTACATAGGCTAGATTTTTTGCAATAACCAACGTACACGTTCAGTGCAGTAAATAGTAACAATATTCAATTTGATAATGAATTAGTAGGTACCTACCTAGTAACCTACCTTGTATTTCAACACTATTTACACAAATAGCAATTAATGAAAAAATAAATATATTTATAATCGTCTTATTCAATTCTGATTAATCAGTAAAAACGCGCCCAATACGTCCCCTTTCGCCGGTGTCCTTTGACGGCAGCCATAATGTCGTTTTATCTCTATATTAAAATCTTTATTTTAAAGCGGTATCTCTTTGACAAATGTTACACGTGGAGAGTAGGCATAAAGCTTTAGCGTGGCAAGTACATACATTTCCATGTGCCAAATAGGCAAAAATCGGCGGTATAATGGTATACGTACCTACAGTCAGTGATAGTTGATGAATCTTGAGACCTTTAATAGGGGCTGTCAATGAAATAATAGGTACCTACAACAAATGCATAGATCGATAAGTGCAAATAAGTGCAAGTCCTCTTTGTATCTACATGAAGCTTAAATAAATATAAAGGACTTCGAGTCTTGTGTCACATAAGTAAGTAGGTAGGTACCTACTTTACATTGAAACTGCATATTCTCATAATAAGCGTCACGTCGTCGGCGGCGGCGTCGCCAGAACAGAACCGAGTGTCTTTAAAAAACGTTCGTTCCTCTGCCGAATGATAGTGGCTAGTGGCCTACCTACTTCTAAAAATATTAAAACACAAACCATTCATATTACACAGTAATTTAAAACAATTGAGGGACACGCGCCTATTACAGATTATGAATTAAAAAATCGTGTGTGTGTGTGTATATACTTATTCTCGGGATAAAAAGTAGGTAACCTATGTGTTATTGTAGGATCGAGGCTCTAATGTAACTCTGTACCAAATCCAGAGCCGTTAGCCGTTAGAGCGTGATTGAGTAACAAACAAACATACAAACATCTTCACAAACTTTCACATTGACACTGCGCAAGTCGCCGCTCGCGCTGATTGTCGGTAACTAGTAACTACCGACAATGAGCGCGATTAAGTACCTAGTGTACCTACCTGCCTACGATGAAAAGAACTTCAGTCGTTGGCTAGCGCGGCTTGTGCCACGTCTATATTGGCACGCACGTCAGACATCGGGTCGTACGGCTGCCAGTGGTATGATACATAGGTATAACAACATGTGGCAATTTGTCTCTAAGGGAAAATGGAATAGGTACTAATTACCGCCTGTGCTCTTTATTAACTAGGGCTTTAGGTTCAAGGTCAGTGAAGTTTCCTTTCTATTTACCTACGCTAAACATAGGTAGGTATAAAAACATACTACAAAAAAGCAACAGGTAAGTATGGTGGTAAGTACCTTATCTCATCATCATTCTCTGAGCCTTTTCCCAACTCAGTTAGGGTCGGCTTTCTAGTCTAAGTTGCGGCTAACTACGATATTTTCCGTGAAGCGACTGACGTCGGACCTCCACAACCAATTAATTGGCGATATCGAAGTTCTGTAGTTAGACTAGTCGGACTTTTGAGGGCTCCAACTACCCGTAACGACTGTCACAGATGTTCGTATGGCAACCGGGACCGACGGCTTAACGTGCTCTCCGAGGCACGACCAGACCAATGCAAATACCCATTTTCATGCACACAAATATTTGCACTGAGCGGGGATCAAACCCGCGCCTCCTGCGTACCGGTCGCGTTCAGTACCACTACGCCACGGAATAGGTAAGGTACCTACCACAGCCTCCGTCTATCATTCTATCAGTAGGTATAGACGTAGTAGGTACCTAGGTACTATTATTTATTCTGTGGTATAGAAACTAAATACCTAGTACCTACATACTCAGGTATTAAAAATGCTCAAATCTCAGTTTGACTTCACTGCAAGACTGCAAGAGTCTTGCAGACGTAGTCTTGTCTTGCGCAAGTCTTGCAAGGGTCAGTCTTGGTCTTGGTCTTGCAAAAAATAGGTGGTCTTGGTCTTGGTCTTGGTCTTGGTCTTGGTCTTGCAAAACTGCAAGACCAAGACCAAGACTGCAAGACTCTTGTTCTTGCAGTCCGATTTTGGGCAACACTAGGTACAGCCAATAGTAGTATACTTAAAAGTCATTGTGGAAAGCTGATACTTAGGAGAAATTTGTAAAATACAGAGTAAAAGCTAATTGTGCTCTGCTGCTCTTTCAGTGCCCAATTCCCACTGAAGGAGCAGCGGCCGGAATTTGTTACTAGAAGCAGTTGCGAGACGTTCGTGCTATCGTAAGTGTGAAGGCTATGACTATGACTATGAATTTTATGTTACATAGATAAGATTCAAAAAAGTTTGTAATATTTTGCCTCGAAATGCCGCGGCCGGCCGCTGCTCTTTCATTGGGTATTGACCTTAAGGCCGCATTATGGATTTTCTCGCAAATGGTTTAGAAGTAGTGCGGCCGAACATCTGTGACATTCAATACGGTTAGTTGGATACCGGAGATCGTGTGTGGGACCCTCCCATCCGGTAACCGGATGGGCATACTCACTAAACCCCACAGTGTGCCATACTCTGCGCCTTTTCTGGGGGGCCTCAAACTATGCAAGCATACTTCTATGGCGACGCACTAACGCGTGCCCACTTACCACCATACCTTTCAAACTCTCGATCCCAAACCACCTGCAGCCACGGTCAGGGCGGCATGAGGCGCAAATACTCGCGCCTCCGCCGCCCGGCTCACCGGCGGTGGTTTGGATCAGCAAGGGGATCTCCCTCCCTGATCCGCTCTGCACCTTCCTTCTTCGAGATGACGTCCTAGCAGAAGCATGCGACCGCGGTGAAACTATCATATATATGGCCATAGATGGATGGATGATGGTCGCCAGCGAGAGGTCATTCGCTATGACCGCAGTGAGGAACTGGCGCTAGGACTCCCTGGCTGGGTAGACCTCAAGCGTAAGCTGCGCCGAGTCCTCACAGCAGACACAGTGGTGGCAGGCGGGACTCGATTCTACTAACGACCTTGAACAGGTACCTTCCGAAGCAGCCATGCCCGGTAAGCACCTGCGTCAGTCGCAAGGAAAGGGTCGACGAACGACGGAACGACCACCTCCATAAGGCTTCACGCCATCCGCGAATCTCCTCGGGTGGAGGCCGACTGCTGCCATCCTCCCGATACAGCATCGTCCGCCGATACACCTAGGCGGGCACTTCTACCTCTAAGTCCCACGAGGGAGTTCCGACCAATGCGCACACTACCTCCGTAGACACGGTGCGGTAACCGCGTATGACCTTGACCACCATAACCCTCTGAGGGCGCTACAGTCGGGCCCTATTCTGGTAGGTCAAGGTCGGCTTGTCCGGGGCTCATTAACCCAGCGCCTCGATGCGGTCGATCACCTGGGCTACTCCTATGGTAGCCAAGCGTGCTGCCTCTTCATACGAACCCCCCCTGGAAGCTGTTTAAGCGTATCGTCTAACTGGTGTAACTATAAAACTTCGATATCACCATGGATTATGGGGTCTGATGACGTTTGCTTCTCGTAATATATCGAAATTCGGCCGTATCGTAGTTAGACTGGAAACCGACACCAACTTATTTAAGAAAAATCTTAGTGGATACTTCTCGCCCAATTTGATGACCCTCTGAACATTTGGTGAGCCGAAACTTGGACATAGTATAGACGAGTTCAATCCACAAAAAGGCACAGTATAGGCGGAGACAAATCTAAAAAATCAGATAATGAAAATCGGTCCACCCGTTCTTGTGTTCATCGCGGTCATCGTTAACACGATTTTGTTTTATACTTACATATTTATAAAGAAAGAAAAAAAAATATCTTTATTTTGGTGCAACACAAATTACAGAACTAGGTTACAAAATCGGGCAAATACTCCCCATTGCACCAAAAAAGGAGCCAGTTTAACATAATGCCAGGTACAACTACCTGGCGCTGGTTTTCAATTGACTCCTATATATATATATATATATATAGATTAACTTTGAATATAAGTATACTTTCCGAGCGCCAATCCCGATGGCATCCAAGCCTTGCAGCTTGAAACCCCGCTCCGCTCTCCTACTCCTCCTTTCCTTATGGATTGGTTTATGTTGACTTTCACGGAAGCAACTGTCGCCTGACCTTAGGGTTGGGAACCTTGAGAACCTCAGCCGTCATTCAGCAGGTGTCCCTCATCATTTTTACAGTAAGCCTCTATAGTAATTGTTGTGCCAGGTCGCAAAAAGCTGTAATGAATATAGCAAAGGTCGCCATACACACTTAATCCAATCAATGCGACAGACGTTTTGGATAGTCATACGAGATCCACTTACTATATTATCGCAATAGATAATCTAATTCTGAAATCTTCTCAGGCATACATAGCTGTATTCAATATCCTTAGAATTTTGAATCCAGCATGTATTGATAACAATGACTATCATTTTGAAAGCAGTTTTATTTTTAGTAGTTTAGGTAACATGAGGAAAATAAAAATTAATTTGTTAAAAATGAGTTCTTTCCTAAGTTTTCCGCGTGTCAGTACTTCCAGCATTTGTCCCTTTTTAGCGATATTATCAAAAATTGGTGTATTATCCTATTTTTGATAATGTCACAGTGTGCGCGTGCGTGTTTTGTTTTTTACACAATCAACGGAATCTAATGATGCAGTTCTAGTTAAAAAAACCCCACTTTATGGCAGGTATACAGGTGAGGGGTGTGTGTTGGGTAACCTCCTCGAGTGTCGCTCCGATTCCGATCCCGCTGCAGTCCGGGGGGAGCGGAATCGGAGCGGCCGGTACACCCTGGGCGGCGGTCAATGGCTTCCCCTTCACCCCTTCATAGGGTTGGCATTGATCGTCGGCCAATACCCAACGTGGCGGGAACACATCGCTCTCCGTAATCCTCTGCTTTCAGAGGAAACAGGATGAGCGATGCTGTTAGTGGTGAGATGGCCCAGGGCCAGCCGGGGTGCGAGGGATATGCTCTATGGGTAACCTTACACCCCGGCGTCTGAAGACCCGAGACGGCGTGCGGTTTTAGTCGGTGCAAGCCCGACATAACCACCCCCGCTGGCCGGCGGGGGGGTATCCGAAGGGATTTCCGCACGATAAAAAAAAAAAAAAAAAAAAAGGTATACAGGTGAATGTTTTTATTCACCTGTATTGTATACCTGCCATACCAGAACACCATCACTGACCCTACCATCGCCCTGTACCTATACTCGTTATTCAGCTTTTTAGGGACCCCTTATATGTCAGTATCGATCTACAGGGATTGAGCAGTATTGTTGTCTGTGAAACTTCATAAGCTGACACCGAAAACCGCTCGTTAGAACACATATTGATACTTGAATTCAATACAACTACATGAGATTAAGAATTGTGTACCTTCTTTTTTTTTTTTTTTTTGTGCGGAAATCCCTTTGGATACCCCCCCGCCGGTCAGCGGGGGCGGTTATGTCGGGCTTAAACCGACTGAAACCGCACGCCGTCTCGGTTCTACAGACGCCGGGGTGTAAGGTTACCCATAGAGCATATCCCTCGCACTCCGACTGACCCTGGGCCATTCGCAGTGTCCCCTCTGATAACAGCAGAGGGGTACCTGGAGCGACCACATCCCCCCGCTGGCCTTGCAGGCCCGCCATTCCCCGACCCCCTCGTGCAATGGGGCCGGTTGGTCAGACTCTTGGCCGTTGACGTTGACGCCAGCTACTCCAAAGGAGCAATCAATGATGCGTCATCGCCCACGTTGCCTTGGAGGTGATCCAACCAGTCGCACCCCAAGAATTGTGTACCTTTTTTTTTGTTTTTTTTATCTTGCGGAAATCCCTTCGTCTACCCCCCCCCCCCCCCCCCCGCCGGCCAGCGGGGACCGTTAAGAATTGTGTACCTAATATGCACGCAGACCACAGTTTATAGTCATCGAGCTAGATCAGTTTGGCTATTAGTGTCCCTAGCTTTTATACGCTTTACATTCGTCTCATCTGTAACTATGCATGTAACTGGATCTTGCAGATCACTTTGATAATAAGAAAGATTACACATTTAATAAGAAGCTAACTAATGTTTATTTTCATAAAAAAATTAAACATATTTTTCGTTATAAAGTAGGTATATTCCTACAATAATAACTCAAACCGATAAAATATGTACGAAAATAGAAGCATAGGGTTTTTATAGTTACGCTAACTGATTTCAAGCCCCCATACCACAGAATATTTAATGTTCTATGACCAGGCGCTTAGTGCCTGACTTGGTAGTATTAATTTACGTGTTTTAATATTTTGTTTAAATAAAAAGCGCCGCGCGAACTATATAATATACATAATTGTGTCTGATCCGATGTAGATCGTTGACAGACAGATAATTTTATTATCAGAGAGAAAAGGCAGCAGTGCTGCCTTTTCTCTCTAAAATCCTCTTGTGACTCGTCTGTGTCCTTTTCTTTTGAGTAAGATTTATAATTTTGATTGTTGAAAATATTGTTAATGATGTATATTTATATATATAAAGGAGGGAATAATGCTAGTATGAACACATTATTTACTATATTGAACTTAGCTATAGTATTAATGCATTATTTCCTACGTGCGCGTTAATCTTTGATGACTGATTCTCCCTGTATATGTATAATGTTTATTGAATATCTTAGCTACATTTGGTAGTTTATACTAAGGAATGGTAGTTGTTGTATGTAGATGTATGTAGTTTAGCAAAAATTAAAAAAATATTACAGGCGAATCTCGTGCTACAGTGATCAGAGCAACAACCGATTCACCGCTGTCACCAGTGGGCGCGGGAAACGGCGCCTCCGGCAGTGGCAGTAGCAACGGTGGGGCCGCCAATGGCAGCGACGTGTGGGCGCCGCGGAACGCGCTCGACGCTTTGCTGGGCGCCCCCCGGCCGGCTCGACGGCCAGATTTCGCGGGACGCATGGCCGCGGGCACCAGAGTCGCAACCCTATACCCCAATTTGAACAAAGAGGTCGAAACTCAACATTAGTCGGGTTTCGTTCGGTTGAAAGTGACTAAAATTGATAACGTGGCCAGGTGATTCATTATTCTCATTCAGTATAACTTACGTACAGTCAGAGTCAAAAGTAGATGATGATTGCATAGATTTCATACTTTAAAATCTGAATGAAAATGATTAATTACATTATAATCAAAACTTAAGAATATTTTAATAGAGCCTACTTAGTAGATAAACGTTATTTTCATTAAGAAATATAAAATTACTTTGCTCAGAAACAGCTTAACATATGAACATTTTTATTTACTTTTGATGTTGACAGTACGTTTTGACTATTAGGTTGAGTAATTTTTTTAAATTCAAATTGAAACACTATCCTTTGTTCTTAAGTCATTTAATTATACATAATATATTATATTATTTACTCACCTTAAAAGTCACCAGACAGAATACATCATGATGATTTATGTATTGTGTAAGTTGATTAAGTACATTTTTTATAAATAAATGATAGACAAGGAATGGAAGCCTTTAATTTAGATGATAAATAAAAATGCGACATTATAAAATTAATATCTTATATTTGTTCAATAAAACTACATGTGGGCCCGTGTGCCCGGCGCCCGGGTAACACGACCTTTGTATTATCTTGTTGCATATAAACTCTGCGGGCAGACTGTGTCATAAGGCAATGGTGAGTGAGACGGCCTGGCGGCGTCGTCAAGGCATCTGGTCCGGATCACTGCGGCGACGGCCCTGCGCCCTCGCCGCCGACGTACTCGTTACAATTATTGGAATGTCACGCGGGATGCGAACGTTCGAACGTTAAAATTATTATAAACGAAACCTAACTAGGCCCTGTAACGGGCCACTCCGAGATACACTCACATCGAAATATTGTACAATCTCATACTGGACGCGCGACCGACCGGTGCGTCGGTACGCCGCCCCAATAACGATACCCTATAAAACTTACAAAATCGACCGGTACTCTTAAACTTAACGCTAAGTTAAAATTAAACGGAATTGAAAAATAAATTACCTAGGTACAATATTTTAGTCTAGAAAGCTATTTATAGGCGCACGAGGGTCGCTTGGTGGGAGTGCGCGGATGTCAGTGGGTAGCTTTTCGAAGTTTCTTTGCGACAGGTAGCGCCGTCGCATCCGATGAATCGCCCAGCGAATTCTCTTCTGCTGAACTCGCCTCTTCTATTTGCCTGTAACGGTAAATAATATATGAATACGACAATCTATGGTTATTTAAACTGTACGCTGTGATAATGGTGCAATCACTGTGTATAAAAACGGATAATACAAACTTGGAACAATGCAACGTAATTATATAGCGTGCGGTTACCGTTTGCCGCGCGGCGTGCTGAAGGCGGAGTCTGAGTTGTCGGAGGGTGAGGCAGGGGTGGCGGGCGACGCCGCTTTAGCGTCCATCGAGTCTTCTGTACACGACGTCGTCGTATCCTCGATCACTGAATCTGTACCTAATTTGCCTGTAACAAAGACGGAAATCTCTAATCATATTGCTAAGAATAATTATAGTTCATTTCCATAACGAATTTAAATACTCGTTAGGTTAACTCAAGTTCGCTTCGAGGGATAACCATTAAAACTATAAATAAGACGCAATTACCCTATTACACATTTTTTTATCACATTTGTTCCAGATTGTGGGTAACTAACGAAATGGTAATATAAACCGTGCTCGGTATAAGATGGCCCCGCATTCTGGTAGGTATTATAGAGGCATCATTATTGACTAAAACATGCGAGAGTAGTAAAATAAACAAACATAATACGTACAAAAAAAAGCAAATATCTAGGCCTTAAGAATATTATATTTATGTATAGAATATTTTGATTAAATGTAATGTTATGATTATATCGTGAATTTCTGCTTTCAAATCTGTAAAACTTGACATCAACTAAATTAACGACCTCCGTAGCTTGGCGATAGAACTTTTGACTGCAACGTCGGCGTTCGCGGGTTCGATTCCCGTTAATTGCAAATATTTGTATGCACGAATATGTCTATTTGCATAGGTCTGGGTATTTCTATGTATAATATGTACAGTAAATAGCGCTTTGGTTTGCACGTCGCGTCGGGAAGAAGAGAGAGAGTTCGGCTAAGATCGACTAACTTTGGTTTTGTAGAGTGTTCTCTCTGTCGTACATAGGTCTGACAGTAAACGTAGACAGACCATGAACCGATAGGAATAGCTTGTTCTTTTATTGCCATGCTAAGAATTTTACCCATAACAGGTACATAATAAAATGTCATTCCAATTAAAATTAATGAGTCGGTCGGGGAGGGGGGGGGGGTTATATCTAGTGCGTACCTGGTTCCCTACCTACACTGGGAGATGTGTCGAGAAACACCGTGCGCTTAAGGCTGGTCGTCGTTGATTTTTATTGAAAAGTATGATATTTTCAGGTATTTTATTATATGTATTATTAACTGTTAAATTTATTCGCACTGCGTTTACACTATACATAACTTGGTATAGTCGCCAAGGATATGTGGGAACTTTGGTTTTTACATGGCTGAACACTGGGTACCCTAGCTCTATGAGTATGAGAATAATTTAAGGCGACCCATCCAAAACGGCCGTCACCTATTGAACTACTGCTTTCTATTCTCGTCGAAATAGTATTTGTCAGTTTTTAGGGTTCCGTACCCAAAAGGTAAAACGGGACCCTATTACTAAGGCTCCGCTGTCCGTCCGTCCGTCTGTCACCAGGCTGTATCTCATGAGCCGTGATAGCTAGACAGTTGAAACTTTTACAGATGATGTATTTCTGCTACCGCTATAACAAGCTACACTATCAGCAAGATAGAAGTAAAATAAATATTTGAATAAAATATTTAATATTTTGGGGTTCCCATACAAGAATTTTATTCTTGATTTTAATAACGGCAATAAGACCTTCAGATCCCAACCCTACCTCACACGCTAGCACCAGCTGATTACCTCACACGCTAGCACCAGCTGATTAACGGACGAGGTTCTGGCGCAGGCTTTCCTCTTGGCGTTGGCAGGTCAGACGGCAGTTGCTTTCACAAAAGCCAAGTTATGCTAAATCAAAAAGTAGCAGAGCGGACCCAGGCTCCAAAGTACAAGCTTTGGATGCAACTTGGACTAATGCTGTGATGATGAGTAAGAACGCATTTTAGTCATTTGTGATGCGCTTACGAATTTTTAAAGCTAGAGAACGCAGAACAAGCGGTGTAATGTATAACGTGTAGTCACGTCAGTATGAATAATATTTACAGACGCATTCGCTGATGTTGTGAATTTGACAAACAATAGCTCATCATTGTTTTTTTAAGCCCTGACGCAAAAATGACGGTGTTATAAGTTGAACGTGTCAGACTTAGAACGGTCAGGTTCTTAGATTTTTTATATTTGGCTCCGCCTATACTGTGCCTTTTTGTGGGTTTTTTGAGCTGTAATCGCCATGGTTACACTGGCCAGCGGGGGTGGTTATGTCAGACTCGAACCCAACAAAACCTCACGCCGTCTCGGTTCTTAAATATAAGAAAAATCAAAACACCTTGCAAGTTTATGTTTTAAAATGTGACAAACTTCTCAGAACATTTTGCCTAATTTAACGAAATATTTTTATTACATTTTGTCTGTTTTGCGTACACGTAAGAAACACCAGCAGACATCTTCAGAATTGTTCGATACCGTTGCCGATTTTCGCTTAAGATCAATAATCTAAATCAACATTATTATTATTTTAAAGAATAGAAAGTGTTACACAGGGGAATTCTGCTTGAAGGATTAAAATTCTACATATACTTACACAACACCCCTTAGACCGATTAGCAAGCAACTATCAGGAAATAAATGTAAATATATATTTGTGCGTTCAATACTGATCCCATTCCTGCAACCCACAGGAACCTATTCCTGGGGTATAAAAGTAGCCTAATGAGCTATTCTAGACTAAGCAATCTCTGTACCAAATTTCAACTAAATCTGTTCAGTCGTTCTGGCATAAATACTAATGTAATGTTATTAATGATAAGTTAACAAATCTTAATCTGTCATCATCAGTCTATGCAGGACTGCGCTGCGGAAAAAGATCTATAAAAATATTCTCTTACCATTTCCGTTCGTAGAGGGCGGCTCGAGGTTGCTTTCGTCGCTGGGTAACGGTGATCCTCCATTTGTAGGTGCGGTAATCGTTCTGGGTGCCTTGCCGAGCAGCTCCGGCCGAAGGTCTGACACGATCTGATGTGTCCATAACGTGAGATCCACCATATGCGGTGACCACTTCTTGCCACAGCCGTTTTGTTCCTAAATAAAACAGATTTCGTGTTATTTTACTTCTAGAGAGCACTGCGCCATAATGAACCATTCGTATACAGGAAAAGCAATGAAATGCAGAACATGCATACAATATCATTGCAAATGTAAGTAGATTTTACAACTAACGCCGTTAGCATCTACTGCCAAAAACTTTATACAAAAGATCTCATGGGCCCTATGCCAAACCCGAGTAAAAGTGCTGAGTGGTGTGTGGAACATATCTGTATGCAAATTTTACAAACCTTGTTTAACCTATCACAGACGTTCCTTATATGTTTTACAAAATTGAGGTATTCCTTGGCAGTGTAGTCGCTTCCTTCCATCTCGGGTATCGCTTGTACGCATTCATCTGCCATGAACGGTGCTATGTCGGGGCTCGCAGCTGCCAGCAGCGCTGACGCCGTCGCGGTACCCACTCCCTTCAAATTACTGAGTGCCGTCATCGCTGACTCAATGTTCGGCAGCTTACGGAATGCCTTCTTTGTTTCTTGTACTACGGCTCTGGGAGTGTTTACTTTTATCAGATATGATAATTGCGGATAGAATTTTCCTCTCTGCAATAAGAAAATATTAGAATTATATATCGCCATTGTTCGGTTAGATCATTTGCTATTAGTTAGACGAATTATGCTTATGTGCTTTTCTAGAAAGCTTTTGTGTTTTTTTTTTAGCTTAGGTATAGTATTCTGATTATAATTTAAGATTATTAATTATATTAGGTCGTTACATATGAAATTGTCGTTTTAAACCCATGTCGGATGAAACCCAATTTTCAGTACTAACATTTTAGCATTTTTTTAGGAATGACAAATCCAATTTTTATGTTTTTTTTTTGTGTATGAATGAGACAACATTAAGCTAACAAACAGCAACTTTTATTACATTTTTGAAAAGTGACAGCTGTTAATTAATACGAAATTTATCATCAAAATGGATAGCATTTAGGAACTACTATAATCAATAAATACCAAAAAAAAAAGAGTTGAACCATGGGTAACTTTACTTCTCCGTAGTACAACCAGTTGAATATCGCAGTTGTACCACGGGTCGGGAGGGCTGTTTTTGAAGATCGAATTAATTTATCAAGCGGCCAATAAAAACAAAATTTAATACAGAGTTGTAAAATCTTGAAATCAACTTTCAAACAAAATATAAATAATGGAAATAGCTATTAAATTACATGCATAACGAACTCATGAATTTGCAAGAAAATTTCGGCAATTTCATAGGTTCATCAAAGACCTATTATAATAACGTATTACGTCTAAAGAGTAATGTGATTTACAGTTAACGTTAACATGTAATGTTATGTTAACATTATCGATCCAAGTCTTCATATCTATTCTAATTGACACTTAATTGAAAACAATTCCTTAGCACTTAGCTGACATATAAAAAGTAAGTTTATCAAAGCAGCGATGGTTATGAGAATAAGTTAAGCACGATGTTAGTATAATAAAGTCATACTGACCGCTTGTTTCCATTTCATGAGCTGGACCAACTCTTCGTGTATCATGTGCGCGTCTTTGCCTCTGGATTTAATCTTCTTTGGTAATTCATTCTGGTACCTGCAAATAACGAATAAATCTTTTGTTATACAGGTAAATCTAAGGGAAAGAATACCTATGACTTAGGCCTTTAACAGACAGAGAATACTCGAAATTTCTGTATTACGTTACAGTGGTTGTCCCATGTGGAGACCGAACCCATAGTTATGGTGCACTTAGCATTCAACACGCTGCGCTGTGTAATACGTGCGCTTCAGAATTAAATATCACAGATACATGTGATAAATTTAACAATATTTATATTTTAATGGTAAAAAATCATACATCAAGAATGGAAAAATGCTTCTCGTGTGAATCGACTCTCTTGTCTTATTTTGTTTGTGTGTTTGCTTGGCTCATATTTTATTTATCTTTCTACTGCAAACTCGATTTTTACAGCAACAAAGCTCACGAAACCGTAGTAGTTTCTATTTAACTTGCATACTCGTCTAAGGGATCTATATGTAACGGTCGCCTTAACACTTAGTATCAAGCAAATCATTATAAATTTCGTTCTTAAAAACAGTTTCGAAATCCTTCAATGTACTTTACAATAGGATATTATTGAAAATACTTATTTAGGCTAAAGGAAGGGCATAATGACAGTAGAGTAACCTCTAAAGTGTGTAATAATAGTGGGATATATCGTTCACATGCACATACCGAGTCTTCGGGGGGTGTATAGGTTGCTTCTAGGCGAGCGTAGTCCATCATTAAGCAGGTGAGATAGTTAGCAATGCTGGCCTAATAACGCTAAAAAATCAAATGGTAGCTGTTGTCTCTGCCTACCCGGAAGTAAGGCGTGAGTATAATATACGTATGTAGGTACTCAATTATAGTCTTCAGGATTACTTAGAAAAAATACAAGTGTTAAAAAATATACGCCTATTCTATTGTAGTAGCTATGATTAATGAGATCATTAGGTACATTTCTTTGATGCAACAATGTGTTATTTCAATAGCTATGAAGAAAACGCTAATTGTTTGAAACGGTTCATTTTATTACAGTATACGTTTAGCACATGTTCAGGAACTTATTATGGGCCATATGGTGTCACACTCGTTAGACATAGTACCTACCTATCAATCTATCTATGTGTGGATCTAGTAAGCTGAAATGTTTCTCCATTTTGTACATCTGTCTTCGAATACTATTATTAGTGATATTTGCCTGAGAAGTATAGATGGAGCGATATTAATGGACCAATTATAGAACAGCGTGATAAAGGAACGTGTTGGTATGGTAGAAGATGTAATGACTAAGATAGAGAAAGGGATGCTTAGATGGTTTGGACACGTACACAAGATGAATGAAAGAAGAAAGATTGGTGAAATCGGTTTATGAGGCGAGGGTGAATGGACGATCCGCAAAGGGTCGACCTTGCCGTACGTAGGTCAAGCGAATCAAGGACATTTTAAGTAAAGGTCGAGTACCCGCAACCGGCGAACGTGTATGAAAACAATTATGAAAGTAGAAAGCGAAAGGTGTAGGTATGCCAGGATCGTAGCAACTGGAAACATGTTGTCTCTACTTACCCCAATGGTAAAGAGGCGTGACTGTACTCGCAGTTTTCTTATAGTGATAAGATTCGATCGGTGTAGGTGATAAGTACTATTCTATACTAGGTATTATAAAAATGTATATTAGTCGTACATTGGAGATATTTAAAACAAACTTGGGTTATGTTAGATGATCGATTCTGAACACAAAACTATTTGTTTTGGAATTCTTGTCTGTTTGTTCGCGATGAACGCAAAAACTACTGAACGGATCTTGATGCGGGATTATTTATTAGAAACGTCTTGATCAGACTTATAATCTGCCGTTTGTTTGATTGCAATTGGTTGAGTAGAACGGGTAAACGACATCCGACCTCCGCGCGGGCAGAGCCGTGGTTATCAGCTAGTAATATAATATATTTTTAACACGAACAGTGCCACGCGGTACCACCCGGCTCAAGTCTACTGCTCAGCGCCTTTATATGATAGAGTACGACCGGGAATGGAACATAGTCATTCATCTTGAAAAAAGTTACTGTGCGTCGCATGAATCAGTATTCCATGGAGGAGAACCGTAGACAACAGCTAGTATAGTAATAACTAGTCGTTTTGACGAAACAAACATTGCAAATGTAACCTCAATCGGTCAACGAGTTTATGAATTAACCATCAAAAACATCCGCACCAACTATAAATAGGTATACGAAGATGTAATACTATTATAACATTGTAAATTAGTTGTATCTGGACATGGGAGATATTTAAAAAAATACTTGGATTATGTTGTAAAATGAACGATGCTGAACACATTTTTCTTTTTGATTTCGTGTCTGTTTAACTGTTTGTTCGCGATGGATGCAAAAACTTCAGAACGGACTTACCAACGGTGTATGGTGGCTAAATAAGGCAATTCCCTCACACCCCGGCTGGGCCATTTACGGCTTTGAGAAGCCCCCCTCGGGATATTGTGCAAATATGATTCATTCATTCATGAAATAAATTCAGCTGATAAGGTAACCAACATAACTTGAGCTAAGGCGGAACGAAGTTTGTCGGGTCAGCTAGTATTAAATAAATAGTAGTGTAGATAGGTTTTTTTTTTCTTAGGTACCTACCTATAGGCATCCCGAGGATCTAGAAACCGGAGATGACCCAGGGTCAGACGGGGTGCGAGGGATATGCTCTATGGGCAACCTTACACCACGGCGTTTTAAGACCCGAAACGGCGTGCGGTTTTAGTCGGTTCGGCGGGGGGGGGGGGTATCCGAAGGGATTTCCGCACGAAAAAAAAAGGTACCTATAGGCAGTATAAACTGGCGTACCTACTTAGTTACGTGCTATTTTACCTCTGTGTCATAGCGGTAGTATTCGACTGTTTTTTCAGAGGTCGCTGGTTCGATTTCCGCTCAGTACAAATATTTGTATGCAAAAATATGTATATTTGCATTGGTCTAAGGGTTTCTATGTATAATATGTATGTATTTACAAAAAAAAACCTAGTGTAGAATGTCCTAGAATATAAGTGATGGGTATATAAACATTCAAACACATGAATAAAGATACCTAACTAAACCGCGGTTGAATTTACTAAAATTAATTTAAATATTTTAAATGAAATATCAGATTCTTTCATACTCATAGAAGTATGCACGTACTCCGATTGACCTATAAAATGTTTTGAAAGCCTATGATGTTACAATTTAAGTATTTAACTATGAACATTGTATTATAAAAAATGTTAGGCCAAAATTCAATCATATTGATGATTTGGTATAGGTTGAAAAAATAAATGCCTTGGGTAAAAGTTAGAGTAGCGAGTTCTACACGATGACTCATGGCACCCTTCTAACAAATCTTACTAAATAGTTTATTAAGTATATCTATTCTTCATAACTTATTGCACAAATATACATTGACTATGAAAATGACGAGTAACTAAAATATCTAAAAGAAATACTACTAATAAAACAACTCGAAAGGCAAGTCACCATTTTGAACGGATGTTGAATTGTGAGTTGTACTCAACAACGCATTGTATTATCTCCTTTAGTATATAGTTGAACAGATACAATAACATATCATAAAGTTTATCAATAGAGTGCTATTTAGTTCAGGAGTGCAAAGAATTTGCAAGCAAACGGTTAAAAACATGAACAGAAATGCAATAAATCGAGTCATGATACGTAAAGGACAGCCACCATTTTATAACGCCTAAGCGCGGCGATATTTTCCCCCACACTGGCTTCAGGAAAAACGATCGTGTCAATTTGACATCGATCCCACGTGACGCAGTGGTTTTAATGAGCCGTCCGCGGACTAGAGATGCAGTCCGCGAGGGAGGTAGCTATCAAATCAGTTTGCACGGATACACACACAATACAAGTTCATTGACACGCCACGGCCGCATTTTCTCCTTTCAAAGGCGTTCGTACTTACCAATTGTCCAATTTTATGAGCTCCTCTGGTTTCTTTGTTTTCTGGTCAGCTTTTAGTTTAATCGCTTGAGGATATAACTGTAAAACACTGTCAAAATCTTTTGCATCTGCCTCCAGAAAGAAAGTAGACGTGTCTTTCGCGGTAGCCATTGTGAACGTTCTAAATGTACAACACTGCGTATTTAGTTTAGCTATAGCGCCGAACTCGACGCGGCGGCAGCACCTGGCCAACTGGCCCTCTCCCCACTCGCCGCCATCTTGTAGAGTGAACCTCGTAATGACGTTCGATATTATTATTTGAAATATGCTATATTTCTTGTGTATTTATGCTACAGAAGAAGGTTTATTTATCATATATTGTTTCAAAATTAAGCTAATATCCCAATTTACAACCATATTTCTGGTTTTTAACCTGTTTGAGCCAGATTTGTAACAAAAAATACTTACTCGACATCACAAGGTTATGTCGGTCGCACGGTGGCGTGTCGAACGACGGACATTTGTCTGGCCTCCACCCACAGGGAGAATTGGGATGAGAGAAAATAAATTCCATTTTGATGTTAAATCACAACACCACACTATAAAATCAAATTGATAATTGAAAAATTTCATATAAAATGAGCACAATCACGATAATGTTAGTCACGTCGGCCTCGGCGCGCTATCAATTTCCTTAAACGTGACGCAACACACGACACCGTTCTACCGAAACGACTTTGGTAAACACGCATATTTTCCGTTGCATTGCAGTACACACTGAGCTCGGAGTAGTCATGAAGTAGTAACTAGCGGTGTACATAAGGCATTTAGGTAGTAGGACGTACATATCACCGGGGTGGAACGTCACACCAATCGGCTTTGTTGTTTCGAAAGATAGATCGCCATGTGCTCTGATCCCTCTTTAAATTAGGTGTATTATTGTTTATTCAGTAGCTTGTGGTAATGTTTACTTTATTTCTTTCATTGATTAGACATAATATAGCGTGGGAACCATATGAATTGACTGCTCTTCTGGTTTCGTTGTCATTTTGCCCAGATTTATAAAGGTTGATTGATTAGGAATAAAACTTCTAATTATTAACATAATCTATTCTAGGCATATACTTCTTACGTCCTTAATTTAACTCAAAATGTAGGTATGTAGCTGCCTACTAAGTAATAGAATTAGTAGACAATTTTTTACATTTTTTATTTTGAGACGCAAGTCACCAAAATTTGATTCATCATTCATTGCACCTAAGTAAAAACTTGGCATTTTGTAGGTGTAATATTTTTTTTTTTATATTTACGACACGTCAATTTGACTTCACCTCGCCTGATGGTAAGCTGAAGGTAAAGTCTCAGGAAAGAGGGTCACCATTACATACACTAACCATGTTAACAATGGTGGCACTCAGCTTGACGGCCTCATCAGAAGAGGATTGTCGTCGCAGCACCGCGTGACACCCACCGGTCCCACTAGTGCTGCGACCACAATCCCCCTGCCCGGCTATGCACTTGCTGACCCCTGAACGCAATCAAACCGAAATTGGATTACTATGGGGGGTTTTTCGCAATCGTGCACGGTGGTACCCACCTTTGTGTCATCAAATTTCTACCACCAGTAAAATCATTATAGCCTAGTTACAATTGAACTCCTAGGTACACACCACACCGGGGTGTGTGTTGGGTAACCTCCTCGAGTGTCGCTCCGATTCCGATCCCGCTGCAGTCCGGGGGGAACGGAATCGGAGCGGTCGGTACACCCTGGGCGGCGGTCAATGGCTTCCCCTTCACCCCTTCATAGGGTTGGCATTGATCGTCGGCCAATACCCAACGTGGCGGGAACACATCGCTCTCCGTACTCCTCTGCTTTCAGAGGAGACAGGATGAGCGATGCTGTTAGTGGTGAGATGGCCCAGGGTCAGCCGGGGTGCGAGGGATATGCTCTATGGGTAACCTTACACCCCGGCGTCTGAAGACCCGAGACGGCGTGCGGTTTTAGTCGGTGCAAGCCCGACATAACCGCCCCCGCTGGCCGGCGGGGGGTATCCGAAGGGATTTCCGCACGATAAAAAAAAAAAAAAAAAGGTACACACCACACCTTTGACTATACAGATAAAGTCAAAGCACCACATATTGATTATGACACCTATACCAAGTCCTTGTAAAATTTTGAAGGTGATAAAGAAAGACTGCTGATGAGGGTTTGACATATATACATAGGTCTCTAATTATAATGCTCAAACACCCAAACTCGTCTTTCCACTTTGGTAAAGTCTAATTCTTAATCCACAATAACCAAGTATGGTACTTACTTAGGCGAGCTACCCTTAGAGTATACATTTAAAACTAATAGTTAATGTATCTCTAAGGAGCTACCTATGTTTAGGAATGAAATATTGTTTCAAATCATAATATATATCCAACTCTTATCCACCCTTATCCTATTTACCCGCGTAAATCCTGACCTCTTGAGAATTTCGGGATAAAAAGTAGCCTATGTTATTCAGGGATAACGTAGCATCTTTAACGTAGCAAAGAATTTTTGAAATCAGTTCAGTAGTTTCAGAGTTTATCGATTAGGTACAAATAAATCTTACCTCTTAAAAATATTAGCATAATCATAGATAAATCTTGTATGTGTTATGTTTAGGTTATGTTAATACTACTGTAATTAATATTAGGACTTATGTTTAGAAGGGCATTAATTCATCTATGAGATGACTACAAGCACAGATGAATTGAAAAGCACACATGTTACACCGACGACGGACGAACCCAAATAAATATGGGATAATACTGATTAGTAGATAATGTAGATGATTTACTCTCTCGCTAAATAGACTATTGATGGAGTATTATGAACGGTTAAATCCCCGTAGGTACACTTTCCTCCTTGATACACTTTTTTAAAATCCCCGCTTCCGTTCCCGTTAAATACCTACACTATTGTCTAGTACAGTCAAATACAGCAAGTCGAAAATGAAATTTGCGACGCAACTTACTGAGGAAAATAAATACATAATAGCAATTCGAAACCCTCCTTTGAATTCCTCTTGATTGGGAGGTCAAACGCAGTCGCTCCCATAAAAGCCACATAAGCCAAATATAAGTGACGAGTAAGCGGACTCCGAGCTCGCTTCGGACGCAACCGGGAACCACGCTGAGATGACGTGATGATGAATATCAATTTGAAATCATCTTGAGGCGTGAATTATGAAGAATTGGCACGATTCATCGATTTTGCTCTGTGATCGTGTCGATAAATACGATTTTGCTTTGATTAAGCCTTATGCCTCTTGCCTTTTTTGTAAAATTCACGCCCTGTCCCTATAGTCATAGAGAAATTGTTGCAATAAATTAATTAAGCAAATAATACTACATAACTATAGCATAGCCAAGCTATAGTTAGTATCATTTTGCCTTCATTCCCATTTCATTGGCGTTCCGACATCCCGACAAAACTGAAAATGTCCCGACCTAAATTGTTGCGTTCTGCAAACGCAAACGCTAGATATATGTGGCATCGTAAAAAATAGTCACATTTTGTTTTTAATTTTGTACTTATTTCTACCGTTAATTAATAAAGGCAATACTTTTATTTATGTTTTTTATTTCATCATTTCAGCCTGTCGAATGCCCACTGCTGAACATAAGCCTCCTTCCTCCTTCAATAATCTCCACTCCACAACGAACGGTGCTGCGCTTTTTACATCCACTGACGGCTGGCTCGCGAAGTCACGATCCTGACCAGATCATCGGTCCTTCTTGAGGGAGGCCCACCTTCCTCTTGGAAGCTTTTAATTTGTCCCGATAAAATTCACAAAATCACGATTATTTATAACTTTGTCCAGAGTTGAG
Source organism: Cybosia mesomella (assembly GCA_946251805.1). Classification (NCBI taxonomy): domain Eukaryota; kingdom Metazoa; phylum Arthropoda; class Insecta; order Lepidoptera; family Erebidae; genus Cybosia; species Cybosia mesomella. The sequence goes on from OX276397.1 coordinate 11,350,040, forward strand.
TGTAGTATTCTAATCTGGCCACGCTACCTTTTTTTTTTTTTGTGCGGAAATCCCTTTGGATACCCCCCCGCCTGCCAGCGGGGGCGGTTATGTCGGGCTTGAACCGACTAAAACCGCACGCCGTCTCGGGTCTACAGACGCCGGGATGTAAGGTTACCCATAGAGCATATCCCTCGCACTCCGACTGACCCTGGGCCATTCGCAGTGTCCCCTCTGATAACAGCAGGTACCCCTACCTGGAGCGACCACGCCCCCCCGCGGGCCTGCAGGCCCGCCATACCCCGACCCCCTCGTGCAATGGGGTCAGCTGGCCCTGAAAAGGGCCGGTTGGTCAGACTCTTGGCCGTTGACGTTGACGCCAGCTACTCCAGAGGAGCAATCAATGATGCGTCATCGCCCACGTTGCCCAGGGTGCACCAAACTTGGAGGTGATCCAACCAGTCGCACCCCTCTGGCAACGCTACCTATGTCGCATGAACGAAGGTAGCAAACAAGCACACGGCTCACCTGATATTTAACTGTTACAGTGGACTGTCATGAACGGTAGCAAAACGGGAGGTGCCGCTCGTGAGTCTTTGAAAGGACATGAGATAGAAAGTAGTCAGAGAGGATAGAATGATAAAAAAGCATAGTACTCTGCTGTTCTGATTATTTTAAATGGACTATCGACAATGCGAAACTTTTGTAATACTGCTGCACAATTGCTGTCATATAAATTATGACACTACAAAATGGTGCGCTATTACTATACAGATAGGTGTCAAAATTCATAAGCTCATTTATCTAGTTTCATTCTCACCTCACCCAGGAACGGTGACTCAATTTTTGTTCTAAACGTCTTGTCGAGTTCCCAGTATACATAGAATAGAAGTCAATGGTAGAGCGTGGTAATTTTGATCGAGCTGGTCTTGTCGTACTAGACTCTACCACCTTTACTTCAAGGTCATTTTATTTTTTATTGGACCTTACTGACATTGGAAATCGACTAAACGAATAACGAAGGAACCCTCATTGAGTTTTGATTGTTCTTGATCTTCAATTCTATTTCTGTGCTTTAAGTTAATATGTATAGGTAATTCATGAATCCTTTTTAAAATATACCTATAGGTACATACCTTACTTCGGGGTGGGAGTCCTCTCGCTCGGCAGCATGATTGCGGCAATGGTGCGGAGCGCGAGCGCGTGGGCCGCCGCCACCTCCTTCTGCAAGCATGTAATGCTCGCGAAGGAGATGGCGGAGCGCGCCCGGGAGAGATTTAGAACTCTCCCGGCCCGCCGAGCCCGCAACTTGCTCGCCGCGCGTCGCAGGCGACTCAGGCGCCGGAGGTCGCTTAACGACCTCCGTCCTCCATGAGCGTAGGCCTGGGGGTGGCAGGTGAGGCCGCCTGTCACCCCAGCAGAAGCAGGCCGGGACAGTGGGGTGACTAGCGCCCCTCCCCTAAACCGGGGCAAGACGGGGACACCGTGGTTCCCAAACCCGAGGGGGCCATCTCGAAACCGGAGATGGTCCAGGGTCAGTCGGGGTGCGAGGGATATGCTCTATGGGCAACCTTACACCCCGGCGTCTGTAGACCCGAGACAGCGTGCGGTTTTAGTCGGTTCAAGCCCGACATAACCGCCCCCGCTGGCCGGCGGGGGGGGGGGGGTATCCGAAGGGATTTCCGCACGAAAAAAAGAAAAAAAAAAGGTACATACCTTACTTAATAATTTAGTAATATCTTTTATAGTAAAATATTTTAGCACCTCGTTCAAAAATGTACTACAAATCTATCAAGAAGTTTCCATTTGTGCAAAGGTTCCCTAGAAAGGAGTTGTCAGCAAAAAAAACGCTTCTACCTGAACCATTAGCTATCTTGCCGGGCATGTTGTAAGGTTGTAGCAGGTATAATATCTATAGAATGCAATTTTGCAATTTAAATTCAAACTCTAAAGTTATATGTATTGAGATAATGTTTACAACCCTAAGAAGGGTCTATACAATCATGACTTGAAAATAAAGGCAGATCAAATATTATCCTTCTTCCTTCTAATATTATAAACGCGAGTTTGTGAGTTTGGATGTTTGTTACTATTTCACGTAAGAACGGCTTCGCGGATGTGGCTGAAATTTGGTACAGGGATAGATTATAGTCTGGAACAATGTATTGGTCTGGAATAATACAAAGACTACTTTTTATTGCTGGAATAGGTTTCCATGGGAAGTGGGAACGTGAACAGAGTTTCACGCGGTCGAAGCCGCGGGCATATCCTATAAACATTAATCAGAGGCATTACACAGTATAAATAGTATATAATAATATAAGTAGTAAGTAAAAATAGTATAAATAGTATATAATAGATATCATTACCGTGGTCGTAGGTTCGAACCGCGGCCGTTCATTACCGATGTGAATTCACTTGGAACTTGGAACTCCTAACACGAATAATTTAGCAAAGCTAGTGGAAATATTAGTGGGAGTTGGTATAAGTTACAATATTACATTATTACTGGTAATAGGGGTTATTAGTATTCATAATAATACGTATGCAATGTAAGAAAACCCCGTAGCACATCCTGGTAACCAGTTGCGGCAATGCCTTTTTCCTCTTGTTCTGCCGGGTGAGTGGTTCAAGTTTTGAGTTCTACTGTTTCTCAGTGTTGACCCACAATACTCGCCTGCAGAAAATTCGATATGGTTACGTCACTACTATAATCTATTACTAATCTATACGACAAATCTTTATCGTGTCATCTATTTATACTCTTACAAAATTGTAAATTAGTTGTGTCAATACATTGAAGATATTTAACAAAATGGGTTATGTTAATTGAACGATTCTGAACGCAAATTTTTTTTTTGGAATTCTTGTCTGTTTATCTGCTAATTGTTCGCAATGGAAGCAAAAAGTACTGAACGGATTTTTATATGGTTTTTTCTATTAAAAAGGTCTTGGTCAGACTTAAAATCTGACGTATGTTTGATTGCAAATGGTTAAGTGGAACCGGAGATATGACCAAAAAACGATAACCGACCTCCGCGTTGGTGGAGCTGCGGGCATCAGCTAGTCAGAAATAATCATGAAGTCGTAGGTTTTTCAAACATGTTTATGTGCTCAAAATAGTAGTAACTACGAGAAAGAATAAAACTGTTAGATTGTCATGAAATTATCATCTTTACATAGTTTAGAATCCGCTACAGCATGGTAAGTATAATTTTCTGTGGTTCTGGTTTATGAGGACTACTTAACACCTCGATCTCTTCAATACCGGATTAAGAAGATTAGTAAGTAGGTATGAATTGGTTGAACAGATAGTTGAACATATTGGAGTAAAGGGTGACACCTGACTCATTCCACATTGACAGGTTGAGAATGTTACTATCTCAATGTTTACATTCTTACTTTTTAATTAGTGCCAAGACCGATGCGACGTCAAGTTGCCCCTAAGTAAATTCTAGGATATTTTACACATTGCTATCTAGACCAAAACTATTTTTTTTTTATTTGTAAATCCATACCTATTATGCATAGAACCTATTCTAGTCCACTGCTGGACATAGATCTCCCCTAATGAGCGCCATAGCGCCCTGTCTTCAGCTTGCCGCATCCAGCATCTGCCCGCAGTCTTTCGCAGATCGTCATCCCACCTGGCCGGAGGGCGTCCTACACTACGTTTGCCGAGTCGCAGTCTCCACTCAAGAACACGTTTACCCCAGCGGTTGTCGGTTCTTCGCGAGATATGGCCGGCCCACTGCCGGTGGACCAGAATAGGTTGATGATGATGATGATGATAGAAACTCAGAACAACGTAAATGTTTGTGCATACAAATATTTGCACTGAGCGAGAATCGAAACCGCGACCTCCGATTTAGCAGTGGAGCGCTCTACCGCTACACGACATACCTACCTAGTCGTCAAAAAAATCGTAATCATATCGTCCTGGTAACCAAAAAAAAAGGACGGTCTTAATAAATTCTCACCATAAAGCTGAAATACAATTACTGACTTATTTTAACAGACACAAAATGTTAAACAATTCAGGGAACAAAAGAAAAATACTGAGAACAAAAATTTTAAACTAAAGGAGTTCGACATTCAAATCGTAGATAACAAAACGGCTCAGCAGTACGTTATTCAGCGAGGCACAGAAACGATAGTACAGTATCGTCGCCCTTTACGACGGGATATTACATTTTTACGAACAAAATATGGCTTCAATAGGGTGTCGGATGAAAGCAGGGATACAAGCGGCCCCAAAAGAAGCCAACGTTGGAGGGTTTGGCCGTGCACACACAAAAAGTACGAAGGGAACAAACGCCGAGCCGAGGGTTCGGGCCCGGTTTAATTTTTTATGTTACTGGGATGGATGCCCGTCGTGTGTATTCGATAAACGAACAGACTGCCTGCTGGGACTGAGCCCGGCGAAAATAATAAAACGTGCTTAAAATAAATGGAACGAAATATAACCATATTCATTTGAAATGATACTAAATAGATAGGTACTTAGGTACCTTAAAATACTAGGTGATATAAATTATAAATAAAACAGTTGGTAAAAGTATTATCTATAAGTATTGCCCTATTAATTTAATATGATCGTTCGGTTATAAAACCGGCCAAGTGCTATTATTTCAACGAGGCAAAGCCAGGGCACGCAGTTAGTTAACTATAAAAACGTATCGTATGTATCACGTTTGTTGTATGGGAATCTATACTCTATACATATAAATAAAATTGGTGATCATGATACTTGTAACAGTGCCGAAATGTCGGATTCTCGAAAAAGATACTAAACATGGTAAATATCCCGTTTATAATTCTAATTTTAATAAAATTGAAGTGTCTGTTTGTAATATTGAAATAACCGTTTTTTACTACATGTACCTATATGAATATATATACGGTACATATACCAAAATAACATTTATTTCAATTTTTGTCTGTCTGTCTGTCTGTTTGTTCCGGCTAATCTCTGAAATGGTTGGACCGATTTTGACGGGACTTTCACTGGCAGATAGGTAATGTTACAATGTGTAACATTAGGTACTTTTTTTTTAATTAGGGTTCCCGCATAAGAACCAAAACCATAAAAATCGAAATTCACGCGGACGAAGTCGCGGGCACAGCTAGTTTAAAATAAAATTAATATTTAAGGGTGGCCCTTAAATATTAATTTTATTTTAAATTGAATTATTTATTTTTAAAGAGAATATAATATAACTAAATAGCTGTGAATATTTCAAGAGTCTACATGTTTCCGAGAAAAAACAAGAAATAAAATCCCGTTAGTTTTATGGGGGCACCCGTAAATATTTATTTTATTCTTTTTTTTAGTATTTTTTATTAAAGCGGCAACAGAAATACTTACATCCTCTGTGAAAATTTCAACTGTCTATAACGGTTCATGAGAAACAGCCTGGTGACGGACGGACAGACAGACAGGCTCACAATCGACGGACGGACAGCGGATTCTAAGTAATAAGGTCCCGTTTTACCCTTTGGGTACCCGAAAAACAACAACCTAATGAGGTAAACGTGTAACTAATAGGTATAAAATATCTATTTATTCCGGATTTGGTCAGGGATACATTATTTTTCGTCGGGTCAGTGTGGTTCAGAGGTATAAGAATAAACAATAAACAGACATCATGACATATGCATACTAGTGTTGGTACTACCGTTTGGTATTGAATAGCGGGAAATGAAATTGGGTGCGTCACCGCGGTATGTTGTGTTGACAGCCCACTGAGGCCACTTGTCCGCCTTCCTGGAAACAGCGCGTGAATCGCTCCGTTGCATCCTGTAGGTACCCACCTACTTCGAATGTAATTTATTTTTTATTTCATAATATCAGATATCATTAGTGTTAATAATAATTACAACAACTTATTTTAACAATAGGTTTTATCATTCATATATAGTCTACGTTTGTGTCCGAAATGTCTAGAAAACTCTGCCAAATAGACGTTGCGATACTAGAAGTAGGTTGTTCATATATCCTGTCTTAAAACTTATTTCGCCTGTTGCTCTTTACTCTTAACTGCTTACTATAAAAAAAGGACAAAGCACTGAATTGGAACTAATACAACCTAAAACTATAAAAATATCAAATCAAAGTTCTTTTAGTCTGAGAGTTCTTTGTTCATAGTGGTTATGAACGTGCTTCGCGTTATTAGTATGCTCGAGTAAGAAAAACACCACAGTTGGAATTAAAATTGTTTCTCCTTTTTGCCCCAAGGTCAGTGAGTTGTGACTTGTGATAATCACAACGTGCTCTGGCGCGGTCGGTCGCCGCGATACGGAGAAACGAGATATTTTTGTTCCACACGATACATACGCTTTGTAATAAAGTAATAAACTACACTGCCAACGCCATCTGTTATAACACCGCTGTACTAAGCGGTAATAACACGAGCAATTCTTGTATTTATATAAATGTATGAATATATATATATATATCTGAATTCTGAATCTCGGCAACGGCTCCTACATGAGGTTTCGGGGGCGATAAATCGATCTGGCTAGGTTTCATTTTTAGAAAACAACGAAACATCTTCATCTTGTATTTTTTATTAAATGATTATATTTTTAACACACCCGTGGGTTTGGCAGTTTAATAGAAATTATTTCAAAATGACGGAAAATGAATAAAAATATTGTTGTCGGTTGTTTATATTATTGACTCGGTTATAACAAGAACCCTTACCTACGTTTTATCTTATCGAATTCGAATAACTCACAGCGACACTAGGGTGACCAGGCCAGTTAACGACCACTTAATCGACTTATAATCTTTAAAGTGAATTAATTAAATAAAATTGAACTATTTTGATTAATAAAATATCAGAAAACCTTGACCAAAATATCAAAAAATGGAATTACGTCAAATTTTTGTATTTTAGATGACGATAAGCAATTAATAATTAGTTATTTATCAAAAAATGCTATTTTCTCAGTTTCCGACCATTTACGATCAGTTTACGCCCGACATTTCCATCAGTTGACGTCCACTGAAATGTCACTAAAATGAGCACTATGGAAATAATTGATAAGGTTGAAAGTAATTTTCATAACAACAAAAATGAAAGATTTTACGTATATTTATTACATAAAATAAAGGATTAAGATTAACATAATTAAGTTGTTCGTATTCTTAAAACAAAATCTAGTTAAAACTTAATAAACGATGACTGACTGACTGACCAGTAGGTATTGACTGACTGACAAGTAGGTATCGAGTGACTGACGAATAATTACCGACTGACTGACAAATAATTACCAACTGACTGACAAATATTTAGGTACCGACTGACTAACAAATAGATACTGACTGACTGACAAATAGTAACCGACTGACTGACAAAATGGTTACCGACTGACTGACAAATAGTTACCGACTGACTGACAAAATAGTTACCGACTGACTGACAAATAGTTACCGACTGACTGACAAATAGTTACCGACTGACTGACAAATAGTTACCGACTGACTGACAAATTGTTACCGACTGACTGACAAATAGTTACCGACTGACTGACAAATAGTTACCGACTGACTGACAAAATGGTTACCGACTGACTGACAAATAGTTACCGACTGACTGACAAATAGTTACCGACTGACTGACTCTAGTTATGCCCCAAATTCTGATTCTAGTTAGGCTCTAAATTCTTTATTTTATTATTTGACGATTATACAATTATATGATTTAATTTTTATAAATGTTGACGTTTCAAAATATTCTATAGAATTTACTGAATAAATGATTTTTTTATTTATTTATTTAAAAAACAAGTTCAATAACTTTACTCAACAAAAATAATAATCACAAAAGTAAGAAAAATCACCGTTTTACAAAAAAGGAAAGAAAGTTAACAAAAGTGACATGTATAATCTGATGTCGCAGCTTCTATGTAATCCAAATCTTTCAAAGTGGTACACTTTAAGTGATACCAACGCTCACAATTGTCGCATCCAATATTTTTATCTGAATCATCTTCTACGTCACTAATCAAATCTTCAGAGCATTTACTACATTGCATAGCTGTCTTTTTAGAGGTACTCTTCGGAACTGCTTTCTTTATTCTAGATTGTCTGCTAGCCTTCTCCTTAATTTTCCTTTCTTTTATTTCAGCTCTTATCTTTTGCTTCCTACTCTTTTCTTTAGCGAAATTTTCTTTGTCTTTTTCTTTCTTTTCATAAAACTGTCTCCATGCCGTAGATGATATAGCGCTCGGCAATTTGGGCCCTTTGTTTTTTTCCTTTGGCGGTGGAAGTGCCGGAAATCTTAAGTGCCTTGTGAAAGCTTCTTCAGATATGTTTCTTGTGGTGTTTGGCTGTTCATTTATCTCGGCTAATACCGTGTAGGAAAGACATTCATTTTCAATAAGAGTCGTCTCCTGAGAAATTTCGATTTCACTTAGCGGCATAACCGAGATATTGTCCAACGACACAAACGAACCGGCTTCAGGAACACTTATATTTTCTATATTTTGTTCTTGTATGAATTGTTCTAATGTAGCATCAGTTGTTACCTCTGCAGTCAAAATATTGAAGTTCGAACATGAAGGAACATCTGAAGCTGGTGGCAAGGTGACAGGCTCCTCGAAACTTAATCGCTCTGGTGTGACGGCATCGGCATATAGTGCAGCATCTACTGTGAGTATACTATTGCTCAGATTTGATGTTGCAGAATTTCGCGGAGTTTTGGATTTGGTACGTCGAGTAGGTTTAGCTTTCTTTAATTCTTCCAAAATTAAATGGGCATCAATGTTTAGTTTACCTAAATTTTCACGTTCCGAATAAATTACTTTGATGGCTATTTCATAATCTTTTGCCGAAAGTTTTTTTTGGGTTTGATTTGAACTAGTTCTTTTGCTTTGAATCACATCCTTTACACATTTCGTGTAATCGACAGCGTCTTCGTTGAGCGGATACAATCCGCATTTGCGAAATCCATTAATGATTGCGGATTCTAGTGTTATTGTATCAAACGTTTCTTTTAGCACAGAGCAAAAATTTAATTTCGTTATTGTCTTATTAATATTTTCGTCACGACTTTGCCAATTTTTAACTGTCTTTTTCCACTCTTGTTTTAATGGTTTGAAAACACTGACGTCCGCTGGCTGCAATATGTGAGTGGTGTTTGGCGGCAGAGCATAGAGGATGATCCCATTTTTTTCACAAAAATCACTTAATGGCAGGGTCATGTGTGACTTGTGTCCGTCTATAAAAAGAATTACTGGTTTCTTGACACCCTGTTCTGTCAGCCAAGTATTATAACTGTTACAAACGTATTCGAAGAAGACTTCACTTCTCATCCATCCACTCTCTGACCTACCAAGTATCCAGGACTCCGGCATGCTGTTTACCAAAGCTTTAGGTGGTCGAATATAAGGGAACACCACCAGAGGAGGACAAATCTTTCCGCTTGCTGAGAACACAACTAAAACCGTTATGTTCTCTTTTTCGTTATTTTGCTTAGTTATGTAAACGTTTTTGAAACCTTTGGGAGCTAAAACTTTGCCGCTTTTGGGACAAAGTGCAAATCCGGTTTCGTCCCCATTGAATATTCGAGTCGGCTCGTCGAATATATCTAAACAACCTATGGATTTAAGGTATTCTTTCAAATCATTAAACCAGCATCGTATCCGTGTTTCAGTGACTGCCGCTCTGGCGTTATTAATGCCCTCAGGTTCACGAACGCTCACATCAGGGTGGCGTTTTAAAAAAGCTTTATACCACGTATCCCCCGGTACACCATCCTTAAATGGATTTTTGATGCCCGTATCTTTAATAATTTTTGACACACTTTCCAGGAGATCTTGCTTTTGAATAGGAAACCCACATCTAGCCATATGTAACAGCCAGTTTTTTACTTTTTCTTCACCTTCAATACCTAAAATTGGAGCAGGGCCTACTTTTGGTATTTTGTCTGATGAAATTTTGCCTGAAAGTCTATCATAAACAGTTGTTTTCGGAACGCCATAGACCCGACATGCTTCCCTAATGCCCATGCTCTTATTTTTAATTGCTTCAATAGCTTTGTTCAGGTCTTCGTTTCTATAATTAAATAGACGTCTGGTTATTTTTTTCTTTGCTATCCCCACCTGTAAAATTATTCATTAGAATTAGTACTCGGGACTTACGTGGGTGCAATCGCGGGACGATGCTACTAATAATATACTTGAAATCAAATATCTACCAATTTACGCTTGTCTTTTCCATTCCTTTTTTTCGTTTGACTCTGAGGAGCCATCTGAAAAAACATGCAATACAACACCATTATCAAAAGCCACCCATTAGTGCTGTCTCAACTCTCAGTTAGGGTAGCTACACACATAAGCGGGTCTGCATTACCCCTCAGGGTAGCTACCCCTAAGGGGTTATGCCAGGTTACACTGAGTTAAACACTCCAAAGCATGATTAGTTGATTAGTTTGTAGTGGACGTAAAGTAAGCATTTCTCGTCCTAAAAATATTATTGATTCTGTTTTGCAAGACGACTGACGATAATATGAACGAGAAATAATTAATTCACGACCAACAAAACACCGCTGCTGGTATTGAAAAAATGTATGTACGTAAATCAGTCAGTTTCCGACCACCAAATAAGTGATTTTTACAATATTTTTGTATGGCACTAGATCTATGGTCGGTAGCTAACCGATTGCCGACCACCAAATTATTAATAGTAAAAGGGATCTGAATATATTATGTATCAATATATTTTGTTGGTCGCAATCTAACTTGTAAATAAATCACACGTTAAAGAATTAAATGAAGAATTAAAATAAGCCGTATCGTGTAAATTATAAAAGTTAATTTATTAAGAAAAATGATTGAAAACAGTTATTTGCCGACCGTGTGGACGAGAAATAACGGAAGCGTAATTTTGATAGGTTAGTTGGCGAACACCTATTATTTTAGTTAAAAACGCACATTTTCCCTTAAAATCATATTTACGAACCAAATCCATGGATTTATTAACAAGATATGCCACATTGTAATGCGTAAACATGAATAAAAACTGGTTTTACTAACGTTTCAAAATTAACTTCTCACTATTTTTTTTGTATTTTTTGACGCGTCCTTTGCAGCTCTAGTTTCGAGGCTCACTGGAGGGCGACGCATGTCATAATCGAAAAGACGGAGACGTGCAGGGTGAGGGGAACAGATTAACGCTTCGTTCTAAAATAATACGTACTTACTTGCGCTTCAGTTTGACATGTTCTGTCAGATTTACGAATAAGTGTTCGTGAACCGGCAGTGGTCGGCTATCTAGCCTGATTACCCTATTAGCAATACTTCTTACCGCAACGATAGGTCATTTAGTTCAGTCAATTAGGTAGGTATAGTGTTGTTGTACGTGATACAAATGAAATAATGTTCCATTGCCTACAATTAGCATGGGTTTGTAGGTACCTACCATGTTTTACATGGAATATATTGACCTGGATCTGAACCGTGGCAATGAATATGTTTTATTTTACGCTAGCTGTGCGTGCGACTTCGTCCGCGTTGACTTAGATCTGCGTTTTATTTTTGTACGCGAAGTACTTATTTAAAAAAATCAAATGTAGTCCTTATAACATCAGATATCTGCCAGTGAAAGTCGCTTTAGAATCGGTCCAGCCGTTTCAGAGATAAACTAAGTCAAACTGACAGAAATGTAGATAGACACAAAATTTAAAAAAAAAAAAATTGTGGTTCTACCTCTTATATAACTTCATATGATTTTTTAAATAAAAAGCTAGTATTAAATTTTACAAGCAAAAGCTGCAATAAATTTCTTATTGTACAATTTACGATGCGCAGGGCAGATTTCGATATATTTCCTAGTAGATATTAGTCACTGTTTCCCTGTACCTGCATTTACTACATAACCTCTGTAGCGTGGCAGTAAAGCATTCGACTGCTACGTCGGAAGTCGCGGGTTCGACTCCCATTCAGTGAAAATATTTATATACAAGAATAGGTCTGTTTGCATTCGTTTGGGCGTTTTTATGTACGTTTCCGCGTTCTAAAACCCATATTACAGGCTAGGCTTAGTTTGGATCTAGATAATGAATATCCAAGTGACACTAGAAAAAATATTAGTCACGAATATCCATTAGGAGTGCTAGGAGACTAAAATCCAAGTGACACTAGGAAAAATATTAGTCATGGATATCCATTAGGAGTGTTAGGACACTAAAATCCAAGTAACACTAGGAAAAATATTAGTCATGAATATCCATTAGGAGTTTTAGGACGCTAAGTATGACCTAGTATTGAAAATATGGACTTAACTACTGTATATAATACGGGTTTACAAAAGATAGATAGATACTTAACTTAAAGTGAATGCTTTCATTTTCCGTTTCGTCGTTGTATGGTAATATGTTCATTAACATTATATTCCATCTATTATTCATGACCATAGGTCACCTGTTATCACGAATAAGTCAAGCAAGAAACTCATTATACCAGTAAATAAAACAGGTCGAACGAGTATTATTGCACTTTTTTAAATGACAGGGTGGGGTGACAAACAAGTTCGTGGCATCGCCTACCACCAAACGGTTAGGTACCGTTACCTCGCTTAACGACCTCCGTCCTCCATGAGCGCAGGCCTGGGGGTCTGGGGGTGGCAGGTGAGGCCGCCTGTCACCCCAGCAGAAGCAGGCCGGGACGGCGGCGGGGAGACTAGCGCCCCTCCCCCAAACCGGGGCAAGACGGGGACACCGTGGTTCCCAAACCCGAGGGGGCCATCTCGAAACCGGAGATGGGTCAGTCGGGGTGCGAGGGAAATGCCTTATGGGCAACCTGACACCCCGACGTCTGAAGACCCGAGACTGCGTCGTGCGGTTTTCCCCCGCCTGCCAGCGGACCGCCCCCGCTGGCAGGCGGGGTGTTATGCGCGGGGATTTCCGCATTAATGAAGAAAAAAAAAGAAAGGTACCGTTACCTATTTTATAATTATCTAATAGAATAGGTATCGCAACTATACCTACCCAACTCATTATATTACGGTCGTGTGGCTAGATTTGGTAAACCAAAGCTTTTTTTATTTTACTTTATGACGCACCAGCCGTGCCCCGCGGCTTCGCCCGTGATATAGTTCGATTCCCCGTGACACCCATTTAACCCATACAGGAATTGATTGTTTACCAAAATTCGAGTCCACTTCTGTAGCGCTCGACAAGGCGCTTCGCTATAATCCGTTCTTAAAGCTCGCTCACCTATTAGAACTAATGGGCCGGTAGGCAGACGTTTAGTTCGCAGGGTGCATCTTTTTGCGGATGACAACCAGTTTCTTCGTCTTCCATATTTCCAGAAACACAACCAAACCAGCTCTGCTCGAAGTACGCGCTGAAGAACCCTGGTCGTGATCCAATACCCTATAGAGCCAGGACTCGCTGACCTCTCAACCTAGATTGCTGTCAGGTTCCGGAGCGGTGTTTTGACGTTGAGCCGTAACTCTACATCTTGATCTACCCAAGCCACTGCGGGCTCGACGTCATTTTCTATGTCGGGCAATTGAGGCGGATCGATGGTGAAGTCAGTGTGTTTTTCCACCCTCGCAGGGAACTAGGCGCCTACGGCTCCATGTTGTGCGGTGATGTACATTTTTCAGTGTTAGACTGTTGAACATCGGTTACGACTGGATGCTTAGTGGTATTCTTTTAGAAGCTGTTGTCGTCCCATGCTACGCTGACGATATCCTCATCACTAGTTCCGGCTAGGTAAAGCTCGAGGGGTATCCGCACTTAAATAAAACTTCTTGACTGCGGCTGGGAACTCCGGGTTAGTGGGGCAAGAACGTCACTTTCCTCTTACCATAAGGAACTCCCACGGATTACGCTCGAAAGTCTCCAGCAACTCCTGGTCGGCCTCTATTTGGGCACAGGCTGGCGGAGGGCACCAACAGAACAGAATTGCAAAATGCAACACAATTTTCGGTTTCTATTTTTTAAACTAATAGTTACTTTACAATAATATATGAGTATTTTGGGGCTTTAATTTATTAATATTGATGCTTACAATTTTATAGGCAGGAAAAATGGTATAGTGAATGTTAAGCAGTCTTCAAAATTGATTGGCACTCAGCTAGCGCCCCTAAGACCCTGCTCCCGGGTGCCCCGCACACTTTGCAGCCCCGGGTAAGTACGGTCCCGGAGAAGCGTGTTATAATTTTTAATATTGATATATTATTTTGTATTATTGTCTGCGACTTGTGTCAATGTGAAATTCTATTACAGTGAAAGCGCGGCTTAATATTCATACCGTAAAGTGTACACGTGCAATGACCACCTAACAAGATTGCATTTCACCTGTTCACAAAAAGACTTAACGCAGTTTAAATTAACTTAACGCAGTTTAAATTGAATTAATCGCATTTATATTCATAAATTAAATCCAGACTATGCTTGATTTTATCAATGATAGCAACCGCGATCTACTTTAAACTAAACCGCTTTTATTCCATGCATTTTATACGTGAAAACCCTATATTAATAGTAGGTATCCGACATAACCGCGTGTAGCGAGGGCGTATCCGTAGGGATTCCCGCACGAAAAAAAAAAAGGTATCTACAGAGTAGGTACCTATACCTACTATTGTAGGTATAGGGTAACCCTCTATAGTCTAATCCTACTAATTTTATAAATGTGAAAGTTTATGAGGAGGGTGTTCGGATCGATGTTTGGATGGATTGATGATGGATTTGTTAGTCTTTCGCGCAAAAACGGATGAACGGATCTGGACGCGATTTGGCACACAGATAGACGTAGTCTGGAATAGTACATAGGCTACTTTATATCCTGGGAATAGGTTCCTGTTGGTCTCAGAAGCGGGATCGAAAAATTCGAATCATAAACTGGATTAAATATTCTAGCCAAGTAATATTATAAACTACATAGCTGACCCGGCAAACTTCGTGCCGCCTTTGAATTTAAGTTATTTTGGTTATACCTTTTCAGCTGATATTCGTGAATGTCTAATTTTTTAAGTATCCTAATTTCTAGTATAGGCACAGTATCCCGAGGGGGCCATCTCAAGGCCTTAGATGGCCCAGGGTCAGCCGGGATGCCCCGGCATTACAGACCCGAGACGGCGTGCGTTTTTGCTCGGTTCGAGTCCGACATAACTAATCTGGCCGGCGCGCGGCGGTGGGGTAACCGAGGGAATTATAGTGGAAAAACAAAAATAGGCATATACGCGGATGCAAATCTGAAAAATCAAAGATCATGAAAATCTGTCTACCCGTTCTCGAGTTTCGCGGTCATCACTAACATAACTTTGTTTTATATATATAGATGTAAAAGTTTGTGAAGATGTTTAGATGTTTGTTACTCAACTACTAACAGCTGAACGGATCTATCTGACATTTGGTACAGAGATAGATTAAAGTCTGGAATAACATATAGGCTACTATTTATCAGAATTCCACGCGGGCGAAGCCACGGACAAAAGCTAGTTTGAATATAAAATCTACACTATTCCAATATTCGACCAAATTCTTTGACGCCGCCTCAGAGTGCATGCCATGCGGGCTTTAATTTAATCCAATCTTGCATAGAAAAGACTATATAGGGTGACCGCGGTGTGTTCATCGACTTTTTTTAATTTCAATATTTGGTTCATTGTTGTAGTGAAATATTGAAAGTAAGAAAGAAAAAAAGATAAATATATATTAACACTCTAATACAGATAATTGCTCTATGTACAGATAGGCACACTTTACAATATATATACAGAGAGAGAAAGTCAAAGGGGTTGTCCCTTTGACTTTCTCTCTCTGTACTCACTCAGAATAATGTTGGGTTGCACCCATAAAACATATAATATTATCTTATTATTAAGAGTGTTTTTCCCCCCAAAGCTGTTTCTATGGCACCGAAGAACAAAACCTTAGGCCAATAGTTATGGGATAGGTCATGTTACCTTTTTTTTTTTTATTTTTTTTATCCTGCGGAAATCCCTTCGGATACCCCCCCGCCGGCTAGCGGGGCGGTTATGTCGGGCTTGCACCGACTAAAACCGCACGCCGTCTCGGGTCTTCAGACGCCGGGGTGTAAGGTTACCCAGAGAGCATATCCCTCGCACCCCGGCTGACCCTGGGCCATCTCACCACTAACAGCATCGCTCATCCTGTCTCCTCTGAAAGCAGAGGAGTACGGAGAGCGATGGTCATGTTACCTGGCGAAGTAGGATGCAAGGCACAACTTTTCCCGTGTGCATTTTTGGCTGTGGTGTATGGGTCCCCATTAACATCTTCGAACTCACCTGCAAGCCGGTACCTGCTGAGTGACGGATGAGGCCCTGACGCAGGGTTTCTTCTCGGGGTTGGGAGGACAGAGGACAGTCGCTCCCATAAAAACCAAATCCAAAAAGCAAAAGCCAAAGGTGAGGTTGTCTTCGCCCCGAAGGCCTTGATGGGACCCCATACACCCTAAGGCACTCTAAAAGATGATGGTAATTTTGGCTTTGCAAAATGAGTGTGAAACGCCTTTATAAATTCTTATTAGAAAAGCAAAATCTTAGTTTTATATTTATTGACAAAATGATTAATAAGTATGACATTATACAGGGATGCGACTGGTTGGATCACCTCCAAGTTTGGTGCAACCTGGGCAACGTGTACGATGACGCATCATTGATTGCTCCTCTGGAGTAGCTGGCGTCAACGTCAACGGCCAAGAGTCTGACCAACCAGCCCTTTTCAGGGCCAGCTGACCCCATTGCACGAGGGGGTCGGGGTATGGCGGGCCTGCAAGGCCCGCGGGGGGGTGGTCGCTCCAGGTACCCCTCTGTTCTTATCAGAGGGGACACTGCGAATGGGCCAGGGTCAGTCGGAGTGCGAGGGATATGCTCTATGGGTAACCTTACACCCCGGCGTCTGTGGACCCGAGACGGCGTGCGGTTTTAGTCGGTTCAAGCCCGAAATAACCGCCCCCGCTGGCCGGCGGGGGGTATCTGAAGGGATTTCCGCACAAAAAAAAAGGTGTGACATTATACTCATCTCCTTCTGCGAGCATGTAATGCTCGCGAAGGAGATGGCGGAGCGCGCCCGGGAGTGATTTAGAACTCTCCCGGCCCGCCCGGCCCGCCAAGCCCGCAACATGCTCGCCGGGCGTCGCAGGCGACTCAGGCGCCGGAGGTCGCGTAACGACCTCCGTCCTCCATGAGCGCATTCCTGGGGGTGGCAGATGAGGCCGCCTGTCACCCCAGCAGAAGCAGGCCGGGTAGCTGGGGCGTCTAGCGCCCCTCCCACAAACCGGGGCAAGACGGGGACACCGTGATTACCAAACCCGAGCGGACCATCTCCAAACCGGAGATGCTCTATGGGCAACCTTACACCCCGGCGTGTTAAGACCCGAGACGGCGTGTGGGTTTTAGTCGGTTCAAACCCGACATAACTGCCCCCGCTGTCCGGCGGGGGGGGGGGGTGTGTAACAGAAGGGATTTCCGCACGAAGGAAAAAAAAGGTATGACATTATTTACATTTATTTAGGTATTAGTAGTTCATGTTTTATTTACGTACCTACGTAGTATTATGTCACGGAATAGATAATAGTTGGTCAATGAAATTATAATAAAAAAGAATGTAGATACAGACGAACATAAAACCTCCTACTTTTTGAAGTCGGTTAATGAGGTAGACTATATTAACGCGATGTCAAAAGTATGACCAACATAAGTGATAGTTTGTTCTCTCTCGCACTCACTGCTTACTTCATGTCCCGTTGCATATGTGCTTGCGTTAACGTAATTAGCCTACGTTAACTTTAGCCTTGTTTTGAGTATTCACTTTTAGGGGCGATTGCCCTATTTATCTCTTTACGTACCTACAAGTATATTATGTATAGTTTAATACAAAAATATTAGCGGGCTAAAATTCCTGCCTGATGAAATTGTGTGAATATTTATCAAGCTGCGCTACAAGAGAACTAAAATATGAATAAACACATACCTATGTGATACATTACGGTAGTGGTCAATTTACGTCAACTAAATTATTCAGAACTCCTCATTGAAGTTTTCCTAAACCCGTTTTATGAATGAAATGACGTCACACAGTTGTAGATAGCTATATGACTGTAAGTAAACAGCTGTGTTATATTTATATGGATTATTGGATTCTTTCTTTTGCGTCAGATGTTAGAGGGATATTCAGCAAAACCGTGTAGCCGTCGGACGTCTCGTTGTCGTGCACCGTACAGTGTGCGGTTATGCGACAATCTGGTTTTGGACGAAGTGATGTAGGTCGATGACTTTGTTCGAGGTTTTGACTCACAGTGTATCGAAATTCCTTATCAAAAATGATACTAATAGCCCTGAAAGGTGAATGGGCACAGTTAGGATAAGTCACGTACGTCTATCGTAGATCTAAAAAAAGCTATATTATAAGTATACATGGAACTTCTAAAATGCTCAATCTCGTTTTCAAGTAAATTAATATTAAGTAAGTGATGATTTTAAATTTTTGTTGCCCATCCGATGACTAGAAAGCCACCTACCATGCCTTGCTTTTAGAAATAGAAAATCAATACACCTGAGCCTAATTCTAAACATTTGTAATAGTAATCACGGCTTGCGATACGACACGACAGGCATGATATACATCATCAATATTGAGCGTCTTGAGAATAGCCCGACAGCTGCCCTGTTGAATAAAATAGTCAGATGTACATAGTCACAACTCGGTAGCGATGTGAGGCGGACGCTACACCCTCGGTGCCACTCGCCTCGCGCTCTTTCGCGCCGCGGCTCATTGCTACACCGTGAATATTTGGGCCAAGCACAAATATACCTATCCCTTACCCACCCACGTATCAACAATATCGTCGTCTCGTTCGGTTATTTTCTCTCGAACCACGCTATTATACAGTCATTTATGTAATAGGTTCAATGTTTACATTGCATCTATCAGGTGACGAATGAAATACATTTAACATTACAATAGAACATTCTATCTTCAACTCTTCAACGCTGCTGCTCTATCAATCTTATCGGTAGGTAACATTCTTATAAAAGTAGATGTGATGAATTAAACGCGTAATAATTTCTGTTATTCTGTTGTTTAAGTAGGTACCTATATTTTAAATATGTATATTGGAAAGTGGACCCAAGTGCACATAAACACGATTATCATCTACCACTACGTTTTACTACATCATTAAAATTTGAACTGATTGGAGATAGGTATTGATCCACATTTAGTCCACACTGTTGCCAAAAAATATCATGTTGCTGTTAAAACTTGTGTGACGCACTGCAAACTAGACTGCGCGATCTAAGTACTAATTAGTTAGTACCTTGGTAGTTTTTATATGTATTGTGTTGTTTTCAAGTTAAGCCTGATTTTGAGTTTTAGTACATATTCATAAATCAGTATCAAGTAAAGTACCTACATTATTTTTAAGAATAATCGACGTAGGTTGGAATTTCGACAGTGAATTTTTAAAATTAAAACTAAACTAAAATGACCTATTGAAGGTTTGCAGCAATTACCTACTATGCTAATTCTTCCTATAAATTGAAAAACCGGCCAAGTGCGAGTCGGACTCGCCCATGAAGGGTTCCGTAGCAGCAAGTAAAATTTTTATATTTGAGTTGATTGAATAAAAGGTAAATTGCGGTTTACGACTTATGACGTACTAAAAAAAAACTACGTACTAGATCTCGTTCAAACCAATTTTCGGTGGAAGTTTACATAGTAGTGTACATCATATATTTTTTTTAGTTTTATCATTCTCGTATTTCAGAAGTTATAGGACACACACACACACACACACACACACACACACACACACACATTTTACCGCTTTGGAAGTGTCTCTCGCGCAAACTAAACAGTTTAGAAAAAAATGATATTAGATCACTCAATATCATTTTTGAAGACCTATTCATAGATACCACACATGTATGGGTTTGATGAAAATAAAATTTTTGAGTTTCAGTTCTAAGTATGGGAAGCCCCCAAAATTTATTGTTTTTTTCTGTTTTTGTATGAAAATCTTAATGCGGTTCACAGAATACTTGCCAAGTTTCAACAGCATAGTTTATATAGCTTCGGAAAAAAGTGGCTGTATCTCTATCTGTATACATATCCATATCCTAAAAAATCTGATAAGTTAACATACAGGACGAGACTTGAAACCGCAACCAGTCCCTTTCCCCCTAAAAAGGGACTGGAAGTAACGCAGTTTAGTTTGCCTAAATCCAGCCTTACAGAAACACAAATAGACCCAAATATATCTATGTAGAACTTTATCGTATCGTATCGTAATCATTACTTAGCAATATTTTTAAAAAGGCCGGACCAAGTTTGATAGCAGGCGGGACTCAATAATTTTCTTTCGGTTTTTAAGATTTGCAAATGGGACCCGCCTGCTCTCAAACTTGTTACTATTTTTGATTTTTTAATTAATGATTTTATTGTATACTTTTTAGTTGATATAATATATATATTTTTTGAAATCACCCTTTTAAGCTCTTCTATTTGATACCCTACTTGATAAGTTTGAATGAAAATATATTTTTAACAACATACATTTTAGCGCCAAAAATCTGCCATTTTTTTGATATACCCAGTAGCATTCTCACAGTAAATACGAATCTAAGGACACCTCTCAAGCTAAAATCCATCGAGCCGTTCAGGTTGCAGACGGTGCCAAACAATTATATATACATATATACATACTCTAGAAAAACATAACCTTCCTTCTGGCACTGTCGGGTAAAATAATAATCAGGTATCCACGTGTAGGGGTGTGTGTTGGGTAACCTCCTCGAGTGTCGCTCCGATTCCGATCCCGCTGCAGTCCGGGGGGAACGGAATCGGAGCGGCCGGTACACCCTGGGCGGCGGTCAATGGCTTCCCCTTCACCCTTTCATAGGGTTGGCATTGATCGTCGGCAATACCCAACGTGGCGGGAACACATCGCTCTCCGTACTCCTCTGCTTTCAGAGGAGACAGGATGAGCGATGCTGTTAGTGGTGAGATGGCCCAGGGTCAGCCGGGGTGCGAGGGATGTGCTCTATGGGTAACCTTACACCCCGGCGTCTGAAGACCCGAGACGGCGTGCGGTTTTAGTCGGTGCAAGCCCGACATAACCGCCCCCGCTGGCCGGCGGGGGGGTATCCGAAGGGATTTCCGCACGATAAAAAAAAAAAAAAAAAGGTATCCACGTGTAGCTTTAACAGCTTTATACGTAGATATAAGGTATGTTACCTAATATCTACGTACTAGCTGTTGCCTGCGGCTTCGCCAGCGTCGCTTCTTCGGTCGGTTATTGCGACCCCTATTTCATCCCCGCGTAAGTCGATATTTCAAAAACGCTCCAAGGCATATGTATGTACAACGCGCAAAGCTTGTAGTTTCAGTAGCTAAAAAAGTTAAATGGTAAGAATGTAGAAATGGAGGCCTTTGCTCTGCAGTGGTACAATACGGACTGATAATAATTATGTTTGTAATTTTGCTCAATAAAATGTATAGTGACCTAAATAGGTTGAATTAATAATTGCTTTACACAGGCCTTCTGTTATAAAACGATGTAGCTCAAATACACCTTAACATTAATTTCACACAACGACAGTTTCACCGACTAACGACGACGTGGCCGTAAATAAGCTTATATACATTACTTTTTGGTTCTAAAATAATGACTCAAATGAAATGAAACTATTAAAACTACCTAATCACAGTCTCTCTCTAGTGTTAATTACCGCAGTACCTCTTTGTAAACGACGTTTGCGGTGTTTCCTTTTAAGGCTCAAATACTACACTACTCGCAGCTTGCAGAGTTCACTCTGGAGCATGCAACATAAAACTGACCATGTGAGAAACAGCTCGTGTACTTACATTTATTTCTTACCAGAAGCAGCTATATGAAATTTCGTACTTTTTACTTCGAAAATGACGAACTTTCCATATAACCGGTCATCCCTTACTTGTCCGCTAGACGTGAAATTTTGAAGAACGCCAATTCACGTTATTTCTAACCAGAAGCATCTATATGAAATTTCGTGCTCCTTACTTGGAAAATGACGGACTTTCCATACAACCAGTCATCATCTATTCTAACCCCATAGTAGCAAAATTTGAAAACGCTGATTCACAGGTTCATTTATTCCTAACCAAAAGTAGATATTTGAATTCTCATACTTCTATCTTCAAAAATGACTTCCCATATAAACTTTCAACCCTTATTTCACCCTCTTAGGGGTATTTTAAAAAAACGCTGATGTACGTGTCCATTCATTTCTAAAAAGCAAAAGTAGGTAGGTACCTTTTTTTTTTTTTCGTGCGGAAATCCCTTCGTATACCCCCCCGCCCGGCCACCGGGGGTGGTTATGTCGGGCTTGAACCGACTAAAACCGCACGCCGTCTCGGGTCTTAAGACGCCGGGGTGTAAGGTTACCCATAGAGCATATCCCTCGCACCCCGACTGACCCCGGGCCATCTCCGGTTTTGAGATGGCCCCCTTACTTGCTCTCCACTGTGCCATCTGCTAATCAGAGGGACACGTGGAAAGCTTCCGAACAGCCCTCAACAGGGCCGTCCTCGCCTTGGTCGGACTTGGCCGTAGGCGGCAGCGTCTCTCCCGCCCTAGGAGAGAGGCGCTGCTGTCTCCGTTGCCCAGGGTGCACCGCGTGGAGGTCCCCAACCAAGCACCCCACCAAAAGCAGGTACCTAAATGAAATTTCGTGCTTCTAACTTTGAAAATGACGAACTTTCAAACAAACGTTCTTATTACTTAGTTTTATTACCTTATAAGTACACCCTCAGTCCATTACTACTCTTTTTTTTTGTTGACCAAAATCGATGTACTTGTGTGTGTCAATCAAGACACAAGACAATCGACGGAAAGATTTGTTTCTTCTAGTTGGGACAATACTCGCTACCACCTATTGTCATGTCATTCGTTTCAGTTCAGTCCAAACTGACGCTTGATTGTCAGCTGAAGTTTGACTTATTGTTCAATTATTTTATTCCTTCCACTGCCTCCACATTTGCCTCCACGAATTAGCTTTTATTGCTTGTGGTTTACGTGTTTTCTAGTTGAGCAATTACTCTTCTCACTCATACGTTGCTAACACGTTTTTTTTTTTTTTCTTACGTGCGGAAATCCCTTCGGATACCCCCGCCGCCGGCCAGCGGGGGTGGTTATGTCGTGTCTCGACTAAAACCGCACGGTGTCCTCCCCAAGTGTCCGTTGCCGGGCACCCCGGGTAAGCCCTCGAAAGGATAACCCCAGGGTTGCCGGCGGACGGTTTCATCCCGCTTCGGTGAGTTGGCAGGCGTGTGTAGGGCACACACGACACACCTCCGCCACGGCTTGCTTCTGTAAGGACGGCGAGTCGGCCGACTGCCGTCCTCAGGCCCCGATCATGGAGGTCGGTAGTCCCGGGCGTAGATGAGTCTGCGGCGTCCTCGCCGCAGACTGCGAAACTCGAGGGGCAGGGTTCTCTCCCGCTCCCTCTACGCCGTCTCTTTCGCGCGCATTACCTGCTCGCAGAAAGAGGCGGCGGCGTGCCACTTGCTCCCGTCGGAGACCACGGCCCTCACCATGGTCTCCAACGAGAGAACGTCCACGCCCAGGACCGCAATGATCTCATTGCGGTCCTGGGCGTGGACGTTCTCCACGTGCCAAGCGTGGACGAGTCAACGCCGGGATCTCCCGGCGTTGACTCGTCCACGCTTGGCACTCCACCAACGCGTGGAGCGCCTTGTCTTCGCCAGGATCCTCGCAGTGCTGGCACTGCGGCGTTGTCTCCCGGTGGATGCGCCACAGATACTTATCGAAACACCCGTGTCCGGTAACCATCTGGCACATCCGGTAGGAGAAGTCCCCATGGTCCCTCTCCAACCAATCCTTCATGATCGGTCTCACCGCCGCAATGGTGGATTCCCCCCACCTTGGGTGCTCAAGTCGCACCCTCCATGTCTCCATGAGTTCCCGGTGGAGCTGGGACCGCTGAGCCCTGATTTCTCGGAGCTCCGGCCTATGGCCCCGCTCCAGTGCCTTCTTGCGCCACTGGTAGAGCAGCGCAAGGGCTCTCGCTTCCAGGTCCCATGGAGGGGTCCCGGCTAGGAGACATGCCGCTTAACGGGCTGTTTAGAACAGCCACGTTGCGGGCCGCCAGAGTCTCCGCCCATACGGGGGCCCCGTATAATGCCATGCTTCGCACGATCCCCAGGTACAGTCTCCTAGTGGGGGCGTTGGGTCCCTTAACGTTTGGCATCAGCCGCGATAGCGCGGCCGCAGCCCCCCTCAGTTTCGGGACCAGACTTCGGAGATGAGGTCCGAAGTCCCATCGGCTATCGAGTACGAGACCAAGGTACTTCATCGTGGGCTCGATGCTGATGCTTACGCCCCCCTACGGTTATGCTGGTACGTTGCTAACACTGTAAAAACCTTTTCAAGACAATAGTAATAGTCCATTGAAATGTTACATTTTTTAGGCCTACGCTTGCGTTTTTTAGAGGACGCAATTTTATTCTTTTGATGTGTAGAGGGGGTCAGTGTAAAGCTAAAACCAAGTTTGTGGGGTCGCCACCCTTGTCGAACGGCCGCCATCTTGAAAATAGGGGTTGAAATGGTTTTTACGATATCTCTTAAACTATTTATCTGATAAAAAAAATTTAACATTTTTTGTTGCTAATTAAATTCTCTACAACTTTGGTCCAGTAACTTTTGTTTTTTATTTTATTTTGTTATTATAATTTTTTAAATTATTAATTTTGCAATATTATTAATAATTAATTATTGACTCTTTTCCCCACCACACACGAGGAAGAGCCTGGAGGCGCGTTTTTTTTACGTGGTATCCCCAATAGGCATAATCCACGGTGATTTTCTAAATTTGAACTACTCCGTCCTCGGTCTTTTCGATGGACCAGGCTGCGGCTCAGAATCTGATCGGCTTTCTGAATTAAATATCAGTGGGAGAACTGGAGAAGGAAGGGGTGTTAATGTCGGCGGTTCATCATCAAAGTCATTTTCATTTATTAATTCTGAGAGCCCCATTACGTTGCTGCAAGTCTCTCCAGAACAATATAACTGCAGAACATTTCAGCCCTGCTTTTCGACATCCACACATTGATCCCCAGTTTCCTTTGCATTTGCAAAAGATCAATTTGGGAAGCTCAGGGGGTGCTGGTGGTTTAGAGCTCTGCACTGGCATCAATAATTTTCCACATGTTTTTCCAGCCCCAGTCTTCGAGATCATTATTATTACCAAGCCCCGACTGGACCTGATGGTAGACTCGGAAAGTATGAAAGCGACCTGTGTATTGTATTGGAGGAAGTGAAGATAAGTTAAATGTGCTTTTTGTCACTGCCTTGGCAAATTGTTTGTATCTTAGGCTATCAAGAGAATTATCATCTTTATTACCACCGTATAAAGAGATAAAAAAAGTTTCTGAACATTTTCGCTTATAACTTTTTTATTTATAGTTCTACGACAAAAAGTTACTGTACTAAAGTTGTAGAGAATTTGATTTGCAACAAAAAATGTTAACAATTTTTTTTTATCAGATAAATAGTTTAAGAGATATATCGTAAAAACCATTTCAACCCCTATTTTCAAGATGGCGGCCGTTTGACAAGGGTGGCGACCCCACAAACTTGGTTTTAGCTTTACACTGACCCATCAAAAAAATAAAATTCCGTCCTCTAAAAAACGCAACCCCAAATGTAACTTTTCAATGGACTATAACTGCCTACTTAGACAGAAAACAATAATATTTGTCCTATATAATCAAAATTATTTACTAGCTGATGCCCGCGGCTCCGCCCGCGCGGAAGTCGTATCGTTTTTTGGTCATATATCCGGTTGTACTTCACCAATTGCAATCAAACATACGGCAGATTTTAAGTCTGACTAAGACCTTTCTAATACAAATAAATCGCATTAAAATCCGTAGAGTAGTTTTTGCATCAATCGCGAACAAACAGACATACAGATAAAAAGACAAAAATTTAAAAAAAAATTGTCTTCAGAATCGTTCATTTAACATAACCTAAGAATTTTTTTTGTACAGATACGACTTACAATTTTATAATATAAAAATATATTGTATTATATTATATAGCTGATGCCCGCGGTTCCTCCCGCACAGAGGTCGAATATCGTCATATTTTCGGTTCTACTAAACCAGTTACAAATAAAACATACGGCAGATTCTAAGTCTGACCAAGACCGTTCTAATAGAAAAACTGCATAAATCCTTTCAGTAGGTTTCCCAAGTATTTTTTTAATATCTCCATGTGCAGCCACAACTAATTTTAAATTTTATAATAGTTTAGTAAATTACCTATATTATATATATATATCTACTAATCATACGTGTAATTAGCCGCTTTGGGTGTAAAGGGTAAAGAAATACTTAACCATAATTTGCTCTAAAAATAAAAGTACCTACGTAAATAGCTTCAATAAACAGTCACTTAGCAGAAACACACTAAGGGCGGATTTCATCAATAAGCACGTTAAAACCGGATGACCTAGTTAGATTTGATATTGGTCTATGGGGCCCACCAATAGCTATTTTATGAGCTTAGACGGCAGTCACTCCTGTAAAAGTCAAAAAGAAAGAGTACGAGAGTGAATCCCGGCTCCAAAGTGCTTGCACTGTAGATACAACCGGGAGTAAAGCTGCGCGATGTGATGATGACGACTTATCTTGGTGTGATAAGCCTTAATTAAATCAAAAGTCTTCGATGATAATTGCGCTTTAGGTCATCAGGCGGGTTAATTGCATTTAGGTAGGTACGTGGGTACTACGCCTGTAATGTACTGTCATAACAAATACATTCTTCGAGTCACGATGCCCCCATTGTATTCAATGAACTAGTCATTTGGTGAATTATTGAACAGTTCCAGCAACTTATACTCATACTTTCACATTTCTTTTTTTTATACCACATCAAAATTCAAAGTATATCTTGGCTTTTCAGAGCGCGTCAGCTATCTGACCCTCCGAAGGGACATTTGCCAGAGTCTCGTTCATTCGTCAATCAATAGGTATTGCTAATGAACATTCCAAACTTCACAACGGATAACCCAAGTACTGCAGGCTTACTCTCGACGCTCGATTTCACGAAATTCCAATCGAAATCATTTTGGCATTTGGTACTCCCGACTGCAACACTAGCGCAGGATTGGAATGGAATTTGGTGGCAACTTTTGGAAGTAAATGAAATCAAGTAAAGTCGAATGAATGCACTTTTATGGTACCTACTCTAGACGTGATTTCGACGTTGACATTTCGAGTATCGCATCGAGTTTGAGATCGAAGTTTCACAGTTTACAAAAATATAAGTAACTCTCTGAGAATCGACTTTAGTTATTATTAAAGTATTTTTTTTTTTAAATTAACATTAAAAATTATTTTTAAAAGTTTTATAGTGAAATACCTATGGCTTGTTTAGAACTTATTTGTAGTATTTTGGATAATGCCCACTCGTTAGATGTAAGACAAAGGCGTAATTTGCGACGAATGGCGCGATATGCCGACAACGATATGCCCTGGGTGACGATGAGTTTAGACAGAATTACAGAGTGAATAAGGAACTTTTCGACGTTTTATTAAGCTAATTAGAACCTCTCATGGCTAGACCTACTCGCCGTAGTGATATCTCAACAAAGTACAAGGCTTGTATCGTTTTCATTACAATGGAAGTATTACTTATTTTTTATGTGCATCGTCTTGTTTTTATTGTAAGCGTCTTAATTTTAGAATTTAGTGGCCCTTTCTTTCTATGCTACGGGCAGTTATAAACAGTTAGTGAGTAGAATTATTATTATTATTATTAGAACACAAGGAACAGTGATGTCGACGGGTTAAATTTATTGCATGTGCACATACCGTACTTAGGCATAAATAATATATTGTAAGGTAATACAGATTAGAGAAGTCACCTTTCACACTGTTATCGCGTTAGCATCTGCGATCAGTAAAAATGCGGGGTACACATCGACTGAACGAAGGCGAACAAACGCAAACTCGTGGGATCGTTTTGCCGCACACTGTCAGGCGCATTCAGACGTCTTCTGTAGTTACTTTGCGTTCGTTGGTTAGCCATCGTCGTTCGTCTTCATTCACTTGGAGTGTACCCTGTACCCCATTGCACATCAAACTTGTTAGGGTAAGAGTGGTCGCTCACAGTGGTGTTTCTCATTGTGTTGTTATTTGCATTACAGAAAAAATATTGTCAACATTATCAAATTGTGCCAAGAGAATATTGATGAAGGATTTTGATGTAACAATGAAAAAAAAAGCAATACATGTTTAATAATTGTTGGTATGGGTACTCGTTCTTCTGTAGGTAGTTATTTCGTAATCATTGATAAAAAATACGATCCACTATAAATGATTATCTTTTTAATGCAAGCCATCGATGATAAATCCACTCGATGATGCAAGCCTAACTTCTAATAGTTTTGGCTGTTTATGTAGCGTAAATAATTTATTCTGTCTGTTTTATTTTACACCAACATAGTATGTTCATGTAATTAAGGGTTAGGAGGCAACTGGCCTCTGGTCCGCGGCCCATATTACACGTAGTGGGAATAATAGAGGACAAGTCGGCCGATTACGGAGGCCAGAATACCATCGGAATTTTTTTTGTAGTTAAATCGACCCATTGATTTTATTAAATTAAAATTTAAAAAAATGGGGAATAAAACATAAGTATCAAAGTATATACTTTATTATGTAATCGTACTGTATGATTAGTGGATTACCAACATTACTTTTTTTAAGGAAAATCATCATAATAGTTTTAAAGAGAATCATTAATACTCGTAATTTAGAAAAATTGATAAAATGATATAATTGAAATTACCTAACAGTTTACCAATTTTTCAATACAATGTCCGAGAGTGATATCTTGATCAATCAACTCACGTACACTCTGTACTACTTTTTCATGTGTTCTTATTGTGTCAATTTTTTTTTGGCTTATAAATCCTTGTTTTTTATATAAACCAAAATAATAATTAGCGTCTTTGTATAGCTTGTCTAATAAAACTGCCAAATTCGGCTTGGACTGAACTTTTTTTATTAAATCGTCCATTCCAAGATTCATTTGCATTATTGGTTCTATGACGAACATTGAAAAAACACCATTTATCAAAAAAATAAGAAGTTTCTTTTAACCAAGTTTTATAGAAATAGTCGTTAAATTGGAGTATACACTGCTCCTTAATGCATTCGCTGCGGATATAAAGCCAGCCGTCTTGTACGTACTCTTTGGGTAAAAAAGCTAACGCAATGCAACGTTTTACATGTGCTCGCATAATCTTTGATTTTTTTATCCCTAACTGTTCTGCTTTCCTCCATAAAGCTCTTATAAAATGAAATAAACATCCTTGTAAAGTAGCACTGGGAAACACATTTTTGATAGCAGTCATAGCGCTTACTTCGTAATCCGTTGTAAATGTCGCAGGTGAAAATTCTGGACATTGACTTTTAATAAGTTCAAATAGCACTGTATAAGTGTATTTTTTTTTATTTGGTAGTAATGCGTAACAAACTGGTATTATACAATTGCTGTCGTTTGTACTGCCCAGGTCGGCTTGTATGCAATAAAGTTGAAAAAAGGTGGAGTTGCACACTTGAATGTGCCGTCGCAAAATATATGTTTTGCTTGCCTTAAGGTTTCTTTGGCTTCTGGTATTGAAAAAAGTAGTATACAACTTTTTTCCAGAGAAATCTGCCATCTGAAACGTCTTAAACTTTCCAGGTACAATGATTTTTTTAATTTGGAGAAACGTGTTTTAGTAGTCTGCAATTGTTTATGCCTGTATCTATATAAAGTTTTTTTTAAATTGGCATATTTTGGTATTTTAGCTATTAAATCAAGTCCAGAATTATTGTAATCTTCTAATACTTCTGCGTAAATTGAAGGTATTGGTGTCATTTTATTTTTTGCTTTATCTATGCATTCGTGGATTCGTAATTTAATTTCATTTCCTATTTAATTTTGCTGGCATTTATGGTTTTCCTCCTTGATAATTATTTCGTCTTTAGTAACTACAGTAGCACTACAGATTTTCCTATTAACGCAACGCCAAACCTTATGTCCGTTTAAATTTAT
The DNA here is from genome assembly GCA_946251805.1 of Cybosia mesomella. NCBI lineage: Eukaryota > Metazoa > Arthropoda > Insecta > Lepidoptera > Erebidae > Cybosia > Cybosia mesomella. The sequence continues at coordinate 11,380,115 of OX276397.1, forward strand.
GCGTCTTATAGTATACTTATATCCATTATTCATTAAAATACTACCTCCTCTCTGTGACGGTATCACTTTAAAATTATTGATTTGGCTGGTCGAAGGTAAATCTTCTATCTATAAAACAAAAACTACTATTATAATAACAAATCTAATTATATGACTTCAATTCGTATAATCTTAATATTTTAAATTAATAAAGGCTTACCTTGTCTCCTTTTTTCTATGTCCCGTAGAAAAACAGTAAGATGTTTAAGAATAACAAAAGAACTGTATGACTCAATCAATTTTACAAATATTATAATCTACCCACGAAAATTTTACAACGCCGACACTAGGATAGTTACAAAATTGTAGTATATTACAAATTGTAGTATATTAGTAAATCAATTTTACAAATCTACCCTCTATAATTTTACAACGCCGACACTAGGATACTTAGTATATTATTACCACTTTAAATAAATATTACATTATTGTACTACAGTAACAACATGGAATGGAAAATTATAACACCTACTGAATGATATTTTTCCTTAAACAAGCTATACAAAGACGCTAATTATTATTTTGGTTTATATAAAAAACAAGGATTTATAAGCCAAAAAAAAATTTGACACAATAAGAAGACATGAAAAAGTAGTACAGAGTGTACGTGAGTTGACTGATCAAGATATTGCTCTCGGACATTGTATTGAAAAATTGGTAAACTGTTAGGTAATTTCAATTATATCATTTTATCAATTTTTCTAAATTACGAGTATTAATGATTCTCTTTAAAACTATTATGATGATTTTCCTTAAAAAAAGTAATGTTGGTAATCCACTAATCATACAGTACGATTACATAATAAAGTATATACTTTGATACTTATGTTTTATTCCCCATTTTTTTAAATTTTAATTTAATAAAATCAATGGGTCGATTTAACTACAAAAAAAAATTCCAATGGTATTCTGGCCCCCGTAATCGGCCGACTGGTCCTCTATTATTCCCACTACGTGTAATATGGGCCGCGGACCAGAGGCCAGTTGCCTCCTAACCCGTAATTAAACGACCAAATGGACCATTTGATTGCAGTAATGCATATAATAATTTGCTAATTGTGCAATAACCTATAAAGTAAAGATATTATTTTGCACAAGTCAACACCTTGGATGTTCATTTATTATGTATCTACCTGTATCTGTTCAACAATAAATAAATGATTGATTGATTGTACATATTGTGAGAGTCTGAAGCAAGACTTACAATATCAAATTTAATTTTGTGTTGTACAGCAAATTAAATTCGCGTTTTATTTCAGTGGGTTTCCAAATGCCCAACCTAATGATAGCTTCAATGTAAAACTCTCTTCTTTTGCTATTGAAATCTTCAAGTATCTATCTACTTATTTAACCGTTATATGAAAATATATAACTCTACAAAGTATTCTCATATTTTAACGTAATGTAATACAACAAAATACACCTGTGAAGGTTAATTACTACAAACCAAATTTTGATAAGAAGTTGAACGCAGATAACCCCTCGCTTATTTGAACCCTTACATATGGGTGATAATGATATTGATTAAACATAGCTGTTCTTCTTATCTAAGTCATTCTTATTATAACATTTTTATAATTCAAACGTGTGAGTAGATACCATTATTTGATTGTGGCTTTTTTAATAATTATCTTTTGGCATTGAGTAATCTCGGTTCGACTGAAGTGTTGTCTTACCTTGAGGTAAGTCTTTATATTTCACGCACACCGTTTTAAACATTGTTTGAAAAAAAAACCAGGTATATTCGAACATTTATTTGAATTTCTATTAAAGATTTTTGTATCATAATTCGTGAGTTTACAACTAACGGTTTTAGTTGCATTTTGAACGTCCTCGCGGTAAATCACCTATATGTTAACATTTTGTTGTGCGTATTGCTTATAATATTGGCTGTGTTGAGCTGTATCAAGGAAAACTGTGTGTTGTTAGCTGTAAGTATATATTATTTGCCGCACGAGGTGTAATGTTCTTTTGTTTACAATATTCACATTATTGTAATAGATATTTATATTATGAATTGAGAAAGTAACGTATCGCTCTCACGTACCTTTTTTTTTCTCCGTGCGGAAATCCTTTCGGATACCCCCCGCCGGCCAGCGGGGGCGGTAATGTCGGGCTTGAACCGACTAAAACTGCACGTTGTCTCGGGTCTACAGACCCCGGGGAGTAAGGTTGCCCATAGAGCATATCCCTCGCACCCTAACCGCTCTCACGTACCTAAGTAGGGAGAATGATAATTATAACGTGGAGTTTATGATTTACATTCAATATTATGCTGTTATTCCCTTGCTTATCTATTTTTATAAGGTTTTATTTAACTTGCTCTGTTATTTTGTGAGTTTTTAAATTTATTACTTAGCGTTAAATCTTGAAAGCCGAATTAAAACCACTTCCTGACGTTAGATTGGACTCAGTGTACCTGCCTATCTTCGGTGACAATGCGATAATAATTTGTTTAATAATGGAGTTGGAAGGTGTCCATAGGAACTTATGAAATAAACAAGATAAATCTGTCATATTTGGCCTCATTTGATTTGTCTTGTTATGCATTTACTATAAAGTCTGATTTAAAAAAAGGGTTTTTAATTCATAATTTATTGCATACAAGACTTCGGCTGAATTTCAGCAAATTTAGTAAAATATGGTAGCGCAGTTTAATTCACCTTGATCGCGATTTCTATCATTGCTGAAATATACGCTAAAACTAGGCCAAGTTCAAGTTCGCTTGTTGTTGTGTGCATAGTTAATAAGGTGTATGTTTTAAATTTCAAATTTATACTTCCGTTAGAAGAATTTTAAATTATTGATATATCATTATTTTTACGGGTTCTATCGCGATTTATTGTAGTGTTATTTTAATATTTAGTCTGATCCCGACTTTTCAGTAGCCATGGCGACGGATCATATTTTACACTACTTACTTACTTATACTTATATTAAATGCCAGAAATCCGTAGGTATCCTGAGCGCCGAGGTGAAAGCCTCGGTTGCTGCTGGGATTATGATAACTTTATATTAAATGCCAGATAATAAATAGCTCATAAAGTAAAACAAATATTTGAAGCATAAGGTAGATGCATACCTATCTACACTTCAATTAGCAGCCGTACTTCGGCCTTGGGTCAGTTTTGAATGTCATATAGGTATGAAGGAAGGTACAGTCGCCTTCGGTATTAGCTTAACACATTCCAAGGTAGCCTCTTAACTCTTAATCTTTACATAAAATGAAAAATGTTAATTTATCCTCTGAAGATTCTAAAAATATTTAAACATCAACTTATTTCAATTAAATTTTTAAGCATTTTGTATGCTTACTTTTTTCTAAAGATTTTAGATCGGAAAAAGAGAACATCTAGGACGGGACTTGAATCAACTTATTTATTATTATTATGAAAAATTTTATCCGATTTAAATTTGTTAGTGTTCAGCTACTTCTGAGGGTGACTGTACTTAGTATTATAATATAGTATGCAACAGCCAAAAGATGGTAACAGTAAAGAGAACTGCCTGGCTGCTGTCTATCGCATAAACAGCCAAGGATGAGGATTCTTAGTATTCCTATACTGAAAGCTGGCCAGTGAAAATCCGCTCAATAAAACTGAGTTCTCACGCTTTACGCGTTAGCATATTTTCCTCAATTAGTTTCTACTTTATTTTTCGAAGACTAACAGAGAACGTTTAATCTTCTTTTTTTACTGCATGTTATATTACTTTTTGTAAATAACCATATAAACACTTCTTTTTTTTCTTGTATTGAAATCAGTCACGATTGAAATTAACAATATGGGAAAGTTTCAAATATAACCATAATATTTCAAAAATTCAAGTACGAACTAAGTACAAGTACAAGCTTCAAGTAAAGGTTCTATCGCAACCGTATGAACAGTACGGACAAACGGACAAACGAACAAGCATAATTTAATTAATATATAATATATAATATAATAATTTAATAATTTACCACATTTTTAGACAAGGTGTTTTGCTAAATATAATTTACCCTAGTCAGTCAGCAAACTATCACTACATATTTTAAAACAAAGTCCTCCACCGCGTCTGTCTGTCTGTTCGCGATTAACTCAAAAACTACTTCACCGATTTTCATTCCGTTTTCACCAATAAATAGAGTGGTTCTTGAGGAAGGTTTTAGTATATACTTTGTCAAGTTTTTGTATACATGGGCTAAAATACTATAATCATAATTGCTGGAGGTGTCGGAAAAAAGTAACCCGTCTGGAAGCTTTTAACGAAAATGCTACCTAAACGCTTTGAGATATAAAGAAAATATATATGATGGAATTGAGTATTTTATATAGGTCAGGGTGCCGGGTAGTGGGGCCGAGATCAGAATTCCACGCGGGTGAAGCCGCGGTCAACAGCTAGTCGTATAATAATATAATGTCATAATATTATTATGACATGCCAATGAATGATGCGCACACAAATGGCTAAAGAGAGCTAAATTAATAGCTCTAATTAAAATGTTATTTACTCACTGTAAAAGGATGCATTTAATAAATAAGTACAAAGTCCAATGTACGTTGACCACATACATGTATAGATACTATTATTAAAATACTGGGACATGCGGACATTACGGACACATAGGGGCAGTGGGCAGTGAGTAGCTACATTATCAGTATCAGTCGGCAATTGATCTCCACCTGCCTTGGTGTGTGGTGTGCTAGTGCTAGGTAGGCTACGAGCTAACGTGTAACTAACGTGAGTTTCTTAGATTATGTTCCGACTAACTATTATTTAATATGAAGTATGTAACTTAACCTAAGTGGCAGTGACTGCGGCTTGAGCCATAATTTATTTTGTCAATGATTAAAAAAAATGTATAAGTTAAATTTGTGAGTATATAAATTAAAAAATAGAACCTAACATAGAACAATTACGGAAAATTAACATTTAGCGTTAGCCGACCTTAATTTATTAAAAGCTTTGAACAAAAAAACTCATTAATTGTCTGTTTATGAAAATATTTTTCACTGGGAAACATATTCTGTGTGACAGTAAATACTGTTACGTCACAGGTTATGTGTTCATGGACGATATCTGTTCACGTAAAATTCACATCACACACAAACCGAACAATCTACTAATGTAACAAACTGCTACGCTTAGATAATTTATATGAAATAATCTAAGCTGCTTCGATGTGTTAGGGGAGACGGTAGTACTCCCTCAGTCAAGCCGGTGAACACGAATGTGTTGAGTATCTAAAGAATGCCTCAAAAAAAAGTAAAACAAAATGGGAAAAAATATAAAAGATAGATATATAACAATTTTAGCCAAAAAAAATTATATTTGGCGTGTATCCAGAACTATCACAGCATTTCCCTCCCGTACGTTTACTTACTGCAAAAATGTTGCCAACTGTTTAGGAAAAAATGTCATTTATCTTCTAACTAAATATTTCTTTTTCACTTATTGTTAGATATACTTGAAGGAGAGCCCACATTTTTGGCTTCTTTTGATGTTGGAATAACTCCAAGGACTCTTTTGTCTATTGTCTACATGTGATAGATTTCTATTTTTATAACATTTTGGGATCTAATATTCAAATACTTTTAAAGACTCGATTTCTTATCTGTTATATATATTAACTAGCCGATGCCGGTGATTGGTTGTCGTTTTTTGGTGATATATCCGGTTGTTCTTAACCAATTGCAATCAAACGTACGGCAGATTTTAAGTCTGACTGACCTTTGTAATGGAAAAAACCGCATCAAAGTCCATTCTGTAGTTTTTGCATCCATCGCGAACAAACAGATAAACAGACAACAGATCCAAAAAATATTTTTGTGTTCCGAATCTACGATGTACAAACACAACTAATTTACAATTTTATAAAAGTAATATACAAGAGTCAAGAACTGAAATCAGAAAACTATATGGTAGAGGCGAAAAAATTATGCCAAGAATGTTAAGCGATTACTGCCATTTCACGATGCCATTTGTACCGATGTGGCGTGCATTTGACATTGAAACATTTCAGTACCTAATTTTAGTATGATTTGCAAATTGCGAAAGGAGTAAAATACAATTTGTCATTCGGTTTAGTTGACAATACACACCCTGGCATCATTGACTATTGTTTATTTGGTGTGTACCCGGCATTATTTTGTTTCTAGTGGACTATACATAATAAATTATTATTAGGTAATACCAAAAAAATGAGAGTGTAACTGGTGCTTACTATCTTTGTAAAAGACATGACAGAATTCAAAGCCTGTCTGATATAGTAAGCATCTCGCAGCCACTTTCACTGAGACGTACCCGTGATTACCGAGTAATTTAAGAATTAGCGTCTGACTTTGGCGGATAACTTTAACGCTGATGCAAAATATACTGAGGAGAACAGCATACCTGAAATTTTCTCATAAAGTTCTCAGTGTCTGACTATCAGCTATCAGCACTAAGCCAATAAAGCCAAAAATATTAATAATAGTTTAAAAAAACACGCTTTAAAGTAAAAAGTGATAAATATAAAATGTATGTTTTGTCATACTATATTATTTTCTAATCACTAACTCAGTACCAGTTATTTTTTACTTTTTAAATCAAAGCGTGTTTTAGTATGGTTCATGAGCCATCGTTCGCCATTCTTAACTTGATGTGTAAACGGCATTATATTGTTTTCCAGAGAAATGTAATTACGTAATACCAATAAATATAAATTTATCGATTTGGTAGGTGCACCAGATTGACAATATCAATTTAACCGCATTACTAATGAAAAGCAAACAAAATACATAGAATGACTTTGTACTGTCCACTTAAACATAGAAATGTTTAAGTGGACAGTACAAAGTCTTTCAGGTCCGCTGGAACCTGGTATATAACTGTTTTGGTATATTAGGTATATTTAGGCTATCTGAATAAATTTTTCTAAAGACAGTCATATTTGTTAATATCTGTAATTAATATTATAAGAATAAAATTGCAAACACGCTCACCGTCCATTGACCTAGGAATTTACCGACTTAGGAACGTTTGAAACACCAGCTGGGTTTCTCAGAAACAGCGTTGTCGACAGATGGTAGGTACATTCCCGGTCTATTTTTTTTTAAATTGCTTGTATCGCCGTATTACATGTCCCTACATCTGTCATTGAGAGTTCGATACTCAACATTGGGTATTCCGATTGAAACGTTTTTTATTAACACTCGCGCAATGAAATATCATCACCGCGCACTCATGCAAAAATACATACGATTTGCACGAAACAGTACTGGGGCCTTACCATGACACGTTAAAAAACAATTCAATTTCGGGCCGCTCAGCCGAGGGAGACATGGAGCTATGCAGTTGTTTTTAGCATGTCCGTCGTGGTAATTCCCTAGTACGCAGTACAAGCGCCCCCTTGCGTGTAACGCATAAGGCGTACCTTTTTTTTTGCATAAATCCCTCGAATACCCCCTCGCCGGCCACCAGGGGAGGTTATGTCTAAAACCGCACGCCGTCTCGGGTCTTCTGACGCCGGGGTGTAAGGTGGCCCCATAAAGCATTTCTCTCGCACCCCGACTGACCCAGGGCCATCTCCGGTTTCGAGATGGCCCCCTCAGTTTGGGAACTACGGTGTCCCCATCTTGCCCCGGAAAGGGACGGAGGGAATAAGGTAGTTGCCTAACGGACGCTGCTTGCTGTTAGGTGGCTTCCACAGGAGACAATTTTATGACCAATCTAACTGGATTGACGCTCATATTGTGTGGTGTGGAAAGATTTGATCTATAATTTACGTGTCGATGGAAATTGGCAAATCTGGATTGGGCAATTAAAAATGTATCGTGCGGAAGCCCCATTAGTGATGAAATACTTATATTACGGATGTTATCAGATTCTATGTTTCGTATTTGGTGATCCCAGCCCCGCGTAACTCTTTATAAGTGCATAATGCTGTGTTCTTAGTCGACCTTCATGTAACCCGACGCCAAATCGATTGCCAAGCAAGTGATAAAGCGGTAACGTTTATTGCCAAGAGTCATGTTTATTTATCTGATATGATTTATCGTTTATATAGGTATCATAATTTTGAATGATTGTATTCGCTTCGTTACCTACCTATCTTCTTAGCGTTATTATTTTCACATTAATGAGGGTCAGTTTTCAACATGATACCTATAGGTTAACTACGAATGTTATAATTATAACGATAAATAAATAAGTTTAATTGTTCTTCTCTTTAAATTATAAAAGTAATAAAAGCCTGTAGTTGACTGAAGTTATTTACACTCCAACCGTTTCCGACCTTCGGGCCAAGCGGATAATATTACAGTTGGCTTGCCTTACTATGAGTTTTCACACAGGGAAATGACGAAAGTTGTAGAAAGCGGCACTCATGCGTATTATAGTGCATAGTTAAAATAAGGCATTCTGGTGTAAGTCGGTTTTTTTTACACGGTTGTCTAATTTGCAATCTTATACTATATAGGTACCTTTTTTTTTTTTTTTTTTTTTTTTTATCGTGCGGAAATCCCTTCGGATACCCCCCCGCGTGCCAGCGGGGGCGGTTATGTCGGGCTTGAACCGACTAAAACCGCACGCCGTCTCGGGTCTACAGACGCCGGGGTGTAAGGTTGCCCATAGAGCATATCCCTCGCACCCCGACTGACCCTGGGCCATCTCCGGTTTCGAGATGGCCCCCTCGGGTTTGGGAACCACGGTGTTCCCGTCTTGCCCCGGTTTGGGGGAGGGGCGCTAGTCGCCCCACCGTCCCGGCCTGCTTCTGCTGGGGTGACAGGTGGCCTCACCCGCCACCCCCAGGCCTGCGCTCATGGAGGACGGAGGTCGTTAAGCGACCTCCGGCGCCTGAGTTGCCTGCGACGCGCGGCGAGCAAGTTGCGGGCTCGGCGGACCGGGAGAGTTCTAAGTCTCTCCCGGGCGCGCTCCGCCACTTCCTTTGCGAGCATTACATGCTCGCAGAAGGAGGCGGCGGCGGCCCACGCGCTAGCGCTCCGCACCATTGCCGCAATCATGCTGCCGAGCGAGAGGACTCCCACCCCGATGGCTGCCACGAGGTCACGCCTCGGCGCCTCCCACGCCGGGCAGTCCGCCAGCGTGTGCAGCCCTGAGTCCTCGCTCGCGTCGCAGTGATGACACTCAGGCGTTGGCTCCTTCCTGATCCGATGCAGGTGGTCCCCGAAGCACCCCTTCCCTGAGATCACCTGCGTCAGTCGGTAGGAGAGGCTTCCGTGTCGCCTCTCCAGCCAATCCTCCATGATGGGCCTTACCGCCGCTATTGCGGCGTGCCCTGCGCTTGGTTGCCCAAGTCGTTCCTTCCACTCCACCACGATGGCCTGGCGGAGCTGGGACTGCACGGCCTCGATTTCTCGAGGCTCGGGGTTCCATCCCTGCTCCCGCGCCTCCTTTCGCCAGTGGTACAGTTGCGAAAGGGCCCTCGCTTCCAGGTCCCATGGCGGAGTTCCGGCAAGGAGACTCGCCGCCTCGAAGGAGATCGTGCGGTACCCTCGGATGACCCTGATGGCCAGAACTCGCTGCGGAGCGCGCAGCATCCGCACAGTTCTGATCCTCAGGGCCTCCGCCCATACAGGGCCATGGACCGCACGATCCCCGCGTAGAGTCTCCTGCAGGAGTCATCGGGCCCCCTCATGTTGGGCAACAGCCGAGCCAGAGCAAGAGCTGTGCCCTTCAATTTGGGGGCCAGACTTCGGATGTGCTCTCCGAAGTCCCATCGGCCGTCGAGCACGAGCCCCAAATATTTCATTTGGGGCTTGATGCCGATGCGATTTCCTCCCACGATGAGACTGGATCCCTCGGGTGGCTTGCTCCGAGGCCCATGGAAGAACAGGGCCTCGGTTTTATGCAGGGCCACCTCGAGACCCAGCCGCCGGATCCGCCTAACGACTTGGGCAACCGCGGTCGTGGCCTTTCGGGTCGCTTCGCGGTACGTCGCCCCGCACGCCGTCACGAGCGTGTCGTCCGCGTAGCACGTGACGGCGGCACCGGCTACGAGCTCACCGCGAAGCACCCAGTCGTATCCGATGTTCCACAGGAGCGGCCCCAGGACCGATCCCTGTGGAACACCGCACGACATTTCACGCCGACCGAGACCGGTCACGGTTGGGTAGATGACGGCTCTCTCCGTCAAATACGCCCCGACTAAGCGGCGGAGGTAGAGAGGCACTTCGTGATACACGAGCGCCTCCCTAATGCAACTCCAGGGCAAGGTGTTGAACGCGTTGGCGATGTCCAGGGACACCGCCAACATCACCTCACCCCGGGCTACTGCATCCTCCGCCAGAGCCCTCACGCGCATGATGGCATCCACGGTGGAGCGCCTCTGGCGGAAGCCATATTGGCCAGCCGCCAGGTCCGGCCCCACTCTTGAGAGGTGCTCGACGAGGCGCTTCGCAATTACTCTTTCAAAGAGCTTGCACACCTCGTCGAGCAACACTATGGGCCGGTAGGCGGACGGCGAGTCCGCCGGGCGCCCCTCCTTTCGGATGAGGACCAGTTTCCCCGTCTTCCACTATACTATATACCTACGTACAACAATGGCTAACGACCGAACGCGATATAACTACATATTGTGAAAATGCTATTGCATTGTGTTCGTTTGGTTGTTGTGTACTCAATATCATATAATACTGCTAAAGGATAACAAACGTAAAATACAGGTATGTGCACGACCTATTTGTGGGACCCAAAACGGTTTGTGTGACAATATATTGAGATTGATCTATTATCATTGACAGGACTATTGCTGCCGATAAGCCTGATATAGTGATAATAGACCGATTAGAGCGCTGTGAAATAATTGTTGATATCACCGGTCCCCGATGACGAAAAACTCATGAAGGCAGAAAAAACAACAAATAAAGTATTTGGACATGGCCAATGAGATTTTCATTGGCATGTGGGATGTGGGCTTAGCTATTATTGTACTGATAGTTGTTTCAGTGCACGGTCTCATCGCCAATAGCCACGATCAACATCTTAAGAGGCTCTCGTTAGGCAGCTGGCTCAAGGGTTGATGCAGAAGGCAGTTCTGTTAGGCACGGCATGCATAGTGAGAGCCCTAACCACCGGTAGATTGTTCCCTGTACCCGATACCGGTGAGGTTCTATTTCTTATATTTATTTTGAATGAAATACTAGCTTTTGCCCGCGCCTTCGCCCGCGTGGCATTCTATTCCCGTTCCCTCTTCCCATGGGAACGTATTCAAGGGCCTATGTGTTTTTCCAGAATCTATCTCTGTTGCAAATTTCAGCCAGATCCGTTCAGCCGTTTTTGCGTGAAAAAGTAACAAACATCCAGGCATGCATCCATACTCACAAAATTTCGCGTTTATAATATTAGTAGTATAGTATAGTAGTTAGTATACCAAAAGTAGTAATCGCGTAAACAAAATGGTTTGTTATTGTTTTGTGAATGACCTCCAAGAGGGAGGTCAATGCTCTCAGTTATTTCAATTGACTTTTTGTTTTCTGTTTTTTTAGTCGATCTCGTATTCACGAATAAATAAAATGGTAGGTAAATATAACATTTTTAAATGATCATTTAAAATGACTTCTTTTACTTTCATATCGAACGTAAAACATTGCTTAACTTTTTTGATTGTCAAGGAGGCGTGTACCTACCTAATTAATAAGAATTATGTACAAAATACCACTCAACAATTTTAAAGCTTTTTTTATGTGTGAAAACCCCATCGGTTCCGATGATGAGGTGGGCGTGTCGGAATCGGACCGACTAAAACCACACGGTGTCCTCCCCAAGTGTCCATTGCCGGGCACCCCGGGTAAACCCTCGAAAGGACCCAGTGTTACCGGCGGACTTTGGCCACCACCACCGCGGTCGCGCCTGGTGGATTCGGGTTTTATCCCGCGTCGGTGAGTTGGCAGGCGTGTGTGGACACACACGACACGCCTCCGCCACGGCCTGCTTCTGTAAGGACGGCGAGTCTGCCAACTGCCGTCCTCAGGCCCCGATCATGGAGGTCGGTAGTCCCGGGCGTAGACGACTGCGGAACTCGGGGGGCAGGGTTCTCTCCCGCTCCCTCTCCGCCGTCTCTTTCGCGCGCATTACTTGCTCGCAGAAAGAGGCGGCGGCGTGCCACTCGCTCCTGTCGGAGACCACGGCCCTCACCATGGTCTCCAACGAGAGAACGTCCACGCCCAGGACCGCAACGAGATCCCGGCGTTGACTCGCCCACGCAGGGCACTCCACCAACGTGTGGAGCGCCGTGTCTCACCAGGATCCTCGTAGTGCTGGCACTGCGGCGTTGTCTTGTCTCCCGGTGGATACGCCATAGATACTTACCAAAGCACCCGTGTCCGGTAAATCGGCACATCCGGTAGGAGAGGTCACCGACCACTCCTTCATGATTGGACTCACCGCCGCAATGGTGGATTCCCCCCACCTTGGATGCTCGAGTCGCACCCTCCATGTCTCCATGAGTTTCCGGCGGAGCTGGGACCGCTGAGCCCTGATTTCTCGGGGCTCCGGCCTATGGCCCCGCTCCAGCACCTCCTTGCGCCATTGGTACAAAAACGCAAGGGCTCTCGCTTCCAGGTCCCATGGAGGGGTCCCGTCTAGGAGACGTGCCACCTCCACGGAGATCGTGCTATACCCCCTGATGATTTATAAGTGACTATAAGTACCATTGCTATTTCTTTGTTCAAATTTCCAATACACATAAGTGCATGTACTTATTTATACTTTAAGGATCCATAGTCCATGTTTATCCGCATTCTAGAACCCATAATACAAGCTATGTTCACTTTGGCTCTTTATAGCTCTGTCCTAGTATAAAAATTCTTTACCATAGGAATTCAGTGAGGAAATCTTTTAAACTCAGAATAAATTAAACACGTTTATATTAATTTGTGAAATTCACTCTTAAAATGGCGATCGTCAGTTAAATAGATTTTGATTATTTATTAATTTCTATAATTTAATTTGTTATACTGGATTAATTTTTAAAAAGCCATTTATTCTACTCCTACGATTTCGACTCTTCAAAAGCGATTTTAAATAACAAACCAGGCAAGGAAGAATCCTTGGTTAACCATATCCCTGCACAAACAATAGGTTCATTCACCAAAGTGCCTGTGATTATCGTGTTAAATCTTCAGTTGTAATATTTTTGTATTATGTTTTACCGGTTGTCCACAGATAGTATGAGCAAAGTCAGTGAGACAACAGCTAGGTGATTTTCAACCAAGATGCCGGTGCTACGCAACGCTCACCACCCTGCCTCCACTATCACCGACTCAGTTGGCACGCGGTACGTAGTGGCTGTACTCGCCGCTTGTGCCGCAGAAGGAGGTATGTAATATACATAAAACCGGAACCAACTCTTCGGAACACACCACTACCACTACAGGAGAGTATCAACATGCTCGGTATGGATATTCACTGTAAACTTAACAACAAAAAATACATCGAGAGCGTTATTAATACAGCTTCACGTAAACTCGGAGTGCTGAACAGGGTGAGGCGGGTTTTCACGCCGGGGCAGCGGTGTCTTTTATATAAGACTCAGGTTCGTCCCTGCGTGGAATACATGTTCTCACCTGTGGGATGGCTCCGCTCAGTACTTGTTAGACGCTCTCGATAGATTGCAGCGACGGGCAGTCCGGATTATTGATAGTCCTGAGGTCACCAGTTCTCTAGAGCCTCTGCAGCTGCATAGAGATATAGCCTCCTTGCCAGTATTCTATCGCATATACCATGGTGTTCCGATGAGCTATTCCAATTGATTCCTCTTTTTCCCTTCTTGTCCCGAACAACACGTGCAGGACTTAGGTGTCATCCTCTTATAGTGCAATCGATACCATCGCGAACCAAGCGGTTTGGTGACTCCTTTTTTTGTCGGACCATAAAGCACTGGAACGCTTTACCCACACACGTGTTCCCTTCTACCTACAATCCTGGGCTCTTTAAGCGGGGCGTGAAAAATCATCTGTTGAGGCTGTCTAGGCAGGGGCCACCATTCTAGGGACAATCTCTGGAAATGGTGGCCACTACTTTTTGGATGCTGATGGTACCTCAGCTTGCCATCAGGCGGGGTGCAGTCAATTTGACGGACTAAATAAAAACTAATAATATCTAATATCACACCTTTTTGTTGTCAGAAGTTCACTTGTTATTTTCAACTCAAGGTTCCCGATTTGGCTAAATGGTTTTACTTTAGGCGTTCATCATCATCATGATCATAGCGATTGCTCAGTGGCGTCCAAAGTTTGCACTTTGGAGCCCGAGGTCCATTTATGGTATTTGATAGATATGTCGGGATTTCCGAGACCGATTCCCAACTCTGAGAGGACAGCATGTTTCAGAACCTCGTCCGTTGTTTAGCAGGTAAGGTAGTCTTGGGCCTCAAGTCTGTTGGTAAGGCCGTCCATACCTGCGCCAATAATTGTGTGTTTGGCCCAAGTTAAACTCACCTGCAAGCCGGAACACCTGTTGCCTGATGGACGTGACTTCGGCGGTAACTTTGTCTAAACACCCAGATCGTCCTGTCTTTGTTTTTTTTATGTGTGGAAACCCCCACGTGCTCCACCCCCACGGTGCCAACGATGAGATGGAAGTGACCATTGCCGGGCTCCCGAAAGGATAGCCCCAGGAGTCCCGGTGGACTTTGGTAGCCATCGCGGCCTCGCCTGTGGGGTCGGGTTTGATCCTGCTTCGGTTAGCTGGCAGGCGTTTGTGGTCGTCCTGTCTGAATGAATAATTCAAATATAAATATGACCAATTATAAACTTATGTGAACATAACTTCACGCCTGTATCCCCGAAGGGGTAGGCAGAGGTGTATTACACACCCGCGATTCGCCAGTTATGGTCCCAATGTAATAGGGGGCGAGCCTATTGCCATCTACCAGGCACATTATTAAGCGAGCGATAATTAACAATCATTAACGCACACATAACTACGAAAAGTCAGAGGTACCGGGGGCGACTGGGGATCGAACTCGAGACCTCGTCTCAGCAGTCCGTTACGTACGCCACTGCTTGGGTTGGAAAAACAAACTAAGGAAAAGGGGTAGCAAGAGAGTGAACCTCGGGCTCCAAAGTGCGAGCTTTGGATGCGACTGGGATGGGCGCTCAGATGAAAAGTACATTCAATAACTAATATAGCCGTTTCCTATTGCAGCAACGTATCCATTCGACTTAATGAAAACAAGGCTTCAGATACAATCTGAGGTAGCAGCTGCTCAGCATGGATTTAAGGTCAGCTTCTTTCACTTTTTTCTTATATAGACACTAGCCCGTTGCAAATTTTACAAAGTCGAGGTGCGAGGGAAATCCCTTATGGGCACCTTACACCCCGGCGCCTGAAGACTCGAGACGGCGCGGCGTGCGGTTGTAGCCGGTTCAAGCCCGACATAACCTCCCCCGCTGGCCGGCGCGGCGGGGGGTTATCCTAGGGGATTTCCACACGAACAAAAAAAAAAGGTACATACCAACCTCTTTCTTCTTTATGGGCGCGTGGAGACAGTCAATGTATATCACGATCCTTTCAATGATGATGTGCTAAAGCGATATTATTGATTAGCAAACAATTAGTCTCTGACTGTTTTCACTGTTTCCACGGTTGACTGTCTTCACGCGCCCTATGACTGTGTATCCTTGTGATGCCCCTTATCGTATAACAACTTGTGAAGTTTCATCGCAGTCGGATGTGTGCCAGCGTGCGGTTTTAGTCGGTTCAAGCCCGACATAACCACCCCCGCTGCCAGGCGGGGGGGTATCCGAAGGGATTTCCGCACGAAAAAAAGAAAAAAAAAGGTATTAGTACAGTATTAAGTAATAGTGTAGTGTAGTGTAGTGTATAGCACAGATTGCTTGTTGTACAAGGGTAGTAGTAATTAATATATCTCTTTATTGTATGTTTTTTGTAAAAGCAGATAAACATAAAAAAAAATCGATCAATAAAATGTGACAAAGTACCCGGATCAGTTGGAAAAAGGTGTAACTGTACCCGTTCCAGTAACCAGTGAAGTATAGGTACCGCGTTATCCGATGACTTTAATTTTTTTCGTTCAACGTTCGACCATGAACAGCGCGTTAAATCAAAAAAGCAGCCAGGTGCGAATCGGACTCGCCCATTACGGGTTCCGTAGCAGCAACTAACATAGGTAATAATATATTTTTTTTATTTTTATATTTGAGTTGAATGGAAGGTAAATTGCGGTTTCCGATTTATGACGTATTAAAAAAACTACTTACTAGATCTCGTTCAAACCTATTTTCGGTGGCAGTTTACATGGTATAATGTACACATATATTTTTTTAGTTTTATCATTCTCTCATTTTAGAAGTTACAGGGGGGGGGGGACACATTTTACCACTTTGGAAGTGTTTCTCGCGCAAACTATTAAGTTTAGAAAAAAATGATATTAGGAACCTCAATATAATTTTTGAAGGTCTCTATCCATAGAACCCCACACGTATGGGTTTGACTAAATTTTTTTTTGATTTCTAAGTATGGTGAACCTCCAAAACTTATTGTTTTTTTTTTTCTTTTTTTGTGTGAAAATCTTAATGCGGTTCACAGAATACATCTACTTACCAAGTTTCAACAGCATAGTTCTTATAGTTTCGGAAAAAAGTGGCTGAGATATACGGACGGACAGACAGACAGACATGACGAATCTATAAGGGTTCCGTTTTTTGCCATTTGACTACGGAACCCTAAAAAGGAACGGAGACGTTAAACAAATTCACTACGCACTGGTAATTATTCCATAATGACCACCGCTGTGAAGCGAAAACTCACTAATTGTCGAAAAGTTAATTTGGATTTATTCGTGTCCAAAAAAAAATTTTGAACTTTAATGGTATTGACATTAATTTCTCGTCTTACTTATACCTGTTTGCCGTGAAAACTGAATGGACACGGAAAGCTGAGCGGATGCGCATGCATCTCAATACAAAATCGTTGTTTTCTATGGACAAAAGCTGAATAGAACATAAGTTGAATAAGTATGGTTAGTCCCTGATAGACGGACAAAAACCAAAAAAATAACATGCGCTGTAAGTTGGAAACTATTCAGTTACTTTGGATGCTGACTGTACATGAACGTCGACACCTATTTGAACTTGATGGAAGTATAACGGATACGAGAATGTCAGCTATGTGATGGGAGAAACATTATCCCTTTTCTTTCTTTTTGCATTATTTGCGAATGTCCGGGGTGCACAGAATTAATTACGGGATAATAATAATAATTTAATGTAATTTATCGGTATGAACTTATTACGAGGTACGAGCATTCTATTATGGTTAATCTGTTCTAAGAATATTTTATAAATAATTTATGTAAAATGTTAATCGGTCGCGGCTAAATTTACTTGTCTTTCAAGTTTCAAGTTCCTTGCGGCTACAGTGAGTAGGTCTTCAGGGTATCTTTTGGCAGTACTGTGATGTAAGCCGTCCAAGGCCGCTTTTGAACGACGCCTGATTTTGCAGATTTTATCATGTACCTACGGTAGACGAACACGGACGGTCAGGCACCGCGCATCATTTGCTTTCTACGGGGCGTGTCGGTGAGCCAAACTGCATCTGTTTGAAAACGAGTTTTAATTACAGTCGTAACGTGAGTTATTGAACTTGATAGGTGGCGCTGCAATTGAGTTACTTATAGGATTTTAATTAATATAAATAATAAAAAATACGATAAACTACCTACAGTTTGATTGTACATGTATACCTACTTAATTCGTACATATGATTAAAAGCAGGCATATTTTTTCGTATCTGTACCCAATACATTAATAATAATTGGTCCCCAGTTGGAGAACCATGGCATGATCAAAACAGCATTCGGTATAGTAAGGCAGGAAGGTATAACCAAATTATGGAGTGGTCTGATGCCCATGTTTCAACGGCATGTTATCTACTCTGGGAGCCGGCTCATCTTCTACGAGCATTTTCGAAATAACTTCAAGGATGAAAACGGACAGGTCTCATTGGGAGTAGCGTCTCTAGGTAAGGGATTCGTCCTATACCTACCTTTTTTGTACATCTCATAATCTGCAGCATCAATCATCGTCATCATAGCGATTTCCCAGTTGCGTCCAGAGTTTGCACTTTGATTTGTATGTTGGCTTTTTCTGGAGCGACTGCCGTCTGAACTTCGCACCATAAAAAGAAAGCCTGCGCCAGAGCTTCGTCCGTTGTTTAGCACCGACTAGCGTGGGCCTCAAGGATGTTGGCAAGTTATGAGGAGTTTGAAAATGATCTGTTAAGTTTTTTTACTTGGTCGACAGGTCAACTAGTGTAGCATGCTACGCTAACTGCTTCCCATTAGATGGTATATTGTGTAACGAAACCTGTGTCCGATAACCCAAGTAGCATCATATGCTGCATAAAAGCTGTATTTGTGTAAGGATTTTGCAATAGATGCTTCCTCCTTTTTTACACTCATATAGGTAGTAGCTAAAATTCATAAATTCCGGTAAGAGAGGATACTACTTTAACGGATTATGTCTATACCCCAACATAAGTTCCAGAGATATTAATCTAGTAAACTCCATCTATCAATATCTTGGCGTAAAGTGCTCTAATAATATTAGTTTATTAAATTAAATTTTTATTTTACTTATTTATTACCTAAATGATATTCTGAAGGATCTACTAATTATAAACTACATACAGAAAACTTCAAATGAATAATAATTAAATCCTATGACAACCATAATTTAAAGTGAACTTAGCCCTCAGTCGAACTTGAAACTACAAGAGGCTTAGGGCAAAAAATCTCGTTCGTAGTGATCCAATACATATCATGCTTGGCTAAAGCTACCGTTCGAGCAAAATCGCTCTTTATTGCGTGAGGTGAAGATATACAACTCAAATTTATAGCTTTTAAATTTAGTACTCTACGTATTGACAACCTGACTACATCAACAACGAAACATAATTCCTACGAAGTCCGGCAGGCGGTTTGGCTGCGGGTTCCCTGGCCCAGTTGATCGCCTCACCGACTGACCTGGTGAAAGTACAGATGCAAACCGAAGGCCGCAGAATACAACAAGGCAAGCCTCCACGGTTCAAGAACTGCAGGCACGTCTACAAGGTCCTATATACTGAGAGCGGAATCTGGGGGTTCTGGAGGGGTAAGATTACGTATATTATTGTATACTTATTACTAACTTTTACCTACGGCTTCGCCCGCGTGGATTCTGTTCTTGCTCCCGCTTCCCATGGAAACCTATCCAGGGACAGGCCTATGTGTTAGTCCAGACTATAATCTATTCCTATACCAAATTTCAGAATCAGAATCCGTTAAAACGTTAGAGTGTGATTGAGAAACCAACATCCAAACATACAAACATTTTCACAAGCATTCACATTTGTAATGTTATAGTATATACTTACCCAATAGGTCACCCGGGTGCCGTCTGTTCCCGTTTGTGTTCCAATATATTATCATTTTCCTTCAAATAAACTTATCCTGACCATTACGAACACAATTAAATATATAAGTAAATCATACAAATTGGTTAAGATATTTACAAGATTTTCGCTCAGCAATAAATTTAGCGATTCATTTTTCAGCTATTCTGGACGGGTCCAGGTAGCTTGGCGTAGCGATTTGTGAGAGTATTCCCCTACTGACTTCCTACGGCTGATATGATGATTCCCCTACAAAGGACTGTCACGGATTAAGTTTCGTCTTGTATGTACACTTTTTATGTGTTTCGTTCTCGTAAAGGCACTCAGGTAGTACTGGGTACTACTGATGATACAAATCGTACAGCTTTGATTTTTCAACCATTCGATTAGGTTTATGACGATCCTTGCTAGCTATTGTAAATACTTCCTAGCAAGGTTCGTTTTAAAATCCAATGCCTGTTAGCAAGAAGTGTTTCAGTTAATCTATCTCTTTAATACCTTTAAATGAGCTATTCTTGTATATGTGTATGTATTACATAACATATGTATTACATATGTACAAAATAATGTATATATATAATCTGAATCTCGGAAACGGCTTAAATGATTTTCATAAAATTTAGTATACTGGGGGATTCGAAGGCGATGAATCTATCTAGCTAAGTTTCATTTTTAAAAGCACGGAATAAACAACTAGTTATTTAACTTATAGCCTTCCCATCAACTGAATTGATGAAGTATTTATTCATTATGTCATTGTAACCACCCCCGCTGGCCGGCGGGGGGTATACGAAGGGATTTCCGCACGTAAAAAAATAAAAAATGTCATTGTAAAATTACCATAGGTTTTATTAAACTAGTAAAAGTCATCATCCTTCTAGGAATTTCCCAAATACGTCCAAATTTTTCACTTGGAGCCCGGGGTCCGCTTATTATTTTTGATAAGTATGTCGGCTTATCCGTGAACGACAGCTGTTTGACCTCCTAAACTCCTCGCCCCAAGAGGAAAGCCTTAGTCATAGCCTCGTCCGTTATATAGAAGGTGCACTGGACTAGCAGATGAATTTGGCTAGGCCTCGAAAGGCCCTGTACATTAAACTAGTATAAATAGTATAGTAATAGTTATATAAGTATGGATTACCGATCATCGGTCTCCTATTATTGGGTTTATGATTCGGCGTATGTTATATACGCACATCTATGCCAGTCTTCTGGGAATATTACCAGTAGGTGATGATGCGGAGGAATTCTATGACGAATGTATGTAAATATTTTTCTAACTTTTAGGTTTAGTTTTCTTTACAATTATTTATTAAGTAATTTGGTAAAAATAGTTCGATCCCCAGTCGCCCCGGGCACATAGCATTCTTATGGTGAAAGAAGTTTTGAAATCGGTTCAGTACAAACAAACAAATCTTTCCTCTTTAAAATATTAGCATAGAAGTACAGAAAAGGAAGTCTATAGATATTAAATTATGTTATCTATAGGTATGATATTAAATTCCGAGGGGGCCATCTCGTAACCGAAGATGGCCCAGGCTCAGTCGGGGTGCGAGGGATATACTCTATGTGCCTATGTGCAACCTTACACCCTGCGTAGACCCGAGACGGCGTGCGGTTTTAGTCGGTTCAAGCCCGATTATGTCGGGCTTGAACCGACTAAAACCGCATCGCCCGCATCGCCCCCGCTGTCCGTCGGGGGGGGGGGGGTATCCGAATGGATTTCAGCAGGAAAAAGAAGAAAAAAGGTATGATATTAAATTATTCGAGACTTTTGACAACCTCCGTGGCGTAGCGGTAGTCCGTTCGACTGCTAAGTCAGAGGTCGCGGGTTCGATTCCCGCTCAGTGCAAATAAGTAAATTAGTATTAGTCTGGGTGTTTCTATGTATAATATGTATTTATTTACAAAAAAAGAAGTATCTAAGTATGTTTATCCGCATTCTACAACCCATTTGACAAGCACTGCTTAGCTTGGCGTCTAGTCTAGATGGCGTTATGTAATTTGTTCTAAAGTATTTATTTATTTATTACTTTATTTACAGGCTGGCAACCGATAACATATAGCAATTTCTCTTGTCATACTTGATTATTGATATTACTTTCCAATTCCCTCAAGTAAAAGGTCACTCATGCATGGCCTCGCTGCCTACCCGTAACATTCACAATGTACTTAGTCATTCTTCTAAGGTCGTGTCAGGTTATTTTGGATGCTAACGATCGATATGAGCTACTAGCTAAATTGATTTATGCAGAGTTTTAATTCTGGTGCGTGGGTTCTACAAATGTATTAGAAACGAGAAACTGCAACAATTGAGTTAAATACTTGTTTATATTGTTATTAAGTAACTAGTTGTAATGTGGTATTTTGTATCAAATTTACATGTGTAATAGTAGATTGTTAGACAAGGGTTGAAAGTCAGCCATTTCACCAGAGATATTTCTCCCAATAGTTCGAGGGTGAAATGGATGACATTCACCCGAGTTCTACACTCTACTTTTCATTTCGACTATGTGAGGAAATTAAAATACTACACACACATTTAATGAAATATATTATCTTATCCGCGACTTTGGGAATAGAGTTATGTGTTGTGTTGTATATTTTGTTACACCTTTACCAGAATGAGAATAGGTACCTTTTTTTTTTTTTTTTCGTGCGGAAATCCCTTCGGATACCCCCCCGCCGGCCAGCGGGGGCGGTTATGTCGGGCTTGCACCGACTAAAACCGCACGCCGTCTCGGGTCTTAAGACGCCGGGGTGTAAGGTTACCCATAGAGCATATCCCTCGCACCCCGACTGACCCTGGGCCATCTCCGGTTTCGAGATGGCCCCCTTACTTGCTCTCCACTGTGCCATCTGCTAATCAGAGGGACACGTGGAAAGCTTCCGAACAGCCCTTAGTGTAGGTACTTTTTTTTTTTTTTTTTTTTTTTTTCGTGCGGAAATCCCTTCGGATACCCCCCCGCGTGCCAGCGGGGGCGGTTATGTCGGGCTTGAACCGACTAAAACCGCACGCCGTCTCGGGTCTACAGACGCCGGGGTGTAAGATTGCCCATAGAGCATATCCCTCGCACCCCGACTGACCCTGGGCCATCTCCGGTTTCGAGATGGCCCCCTCGGGTTTGGGAACCACGGTGTCCCCGTCTTGCCCCGGTTTGGGGGAGGGACTAGCGCCCCACCGTCCCGGCCTGCTTCTGCTGGGGTGACAGGTGGCCTCACCCGCCACCCCCAGGCCTGCGCTCATGGAGGACGGAGGTCGTTAAGCGACCTCCGGCGCCTGAGTTGCCTGCGACGCGCGGCGAGCAAGTTGCGGGCTCGGCGGACCGGGAGAGTTCTAAGTCTCTCCCGGGCGCGCTCCGCCACCTCCTTCGCGAGCATTACATGCTCGCAGAAGGAGGCGGCGGCGGCCCACGCGCTCGCGCTCCGCACCATTGCCGCAATCATGCTGCCGAGCGAGAGGACTCCCACCCCGATGGCTGCCACGAGGTCACGCCTCGGCGCCTCCCACGCCGGGCAGTCCGCCAGCGTGTGCAGCCCTGAGTCCTCGCTCGCGTCGCAGTGATGACACTCAGGCGTTGGCTCCTTCCTGATCCGATGCAGGTGGTCCCCGAAGCACCCCTTCCCTGAGATCACCTGCGTCAGTCGGTAGGAGAGGCTTCCGTGTCGCCTCTCCAGCCAATCCTCCATGATGGGCCTTACCGCCGCTATTGCGGCGTGCCCTGCGCTTGGTTGCCCAAGTCGTTCCTTCCACTCCACCACGATGGCCTGGCGGAGCTGGGACTGCACGGCCTCGATTTCTCGAGGCTCGGGGTTCCATCCCTGCTCCCGCGCCTCCTTTCGCCACTGGTACAGTTGCGAAAGGGCTCTCGCTTCCAGGTCCCATGGCGGAGTTCCGGCAAGGAGACTCGCCGCCTCGAAGGAGATCGTGCGGTACCCTCGGATGACCCTGATGGCCAGAACCCGCTGCGGAGCGCGCAGCATCCACACAGTTCTGGTCCTCAGGGCCTCCGCCCATATTGGGCACCCATACAGGGCCATGGACCGCACGATCCCCGCGTAGAGTCTCCTGCAGGAGTCATCGGGCCCCCTCATGTTGGGCAACAGCCGAGCCAGAGCAAGAGCTGTGCCCTTCAATTTGGGGGCCAGACTTCGGATGTGCTCTCCGAAGTCCCATCGGCCGTCGAGCACGAGCCCCAAATATTTCATTTGGGGCTTGATGCCGATGCGATTTCCTCCCACGATGAGACTGGATCCCTCGGGTGGCTTGCTCCGAGGCCCATGGAAGAACAGGGCCTCGGTTTTGTGCAGGGCCACCTCGAGACCCAGCCGCCGGATCCGCCTAACGACTTGGGCAACCGCGGTCGTGGCCTTTCGGGTCGCTTCGCGGTACGTCGCCCCGCACGCCGTCACGAGCGTGTCGTCCGCGTAGCACGTGACGGCGGCACCGCCTACGAGCTCACCGCGAAGCACCCAGTCGTATCCGATGTTCCACAGGAGCGGCCCCAGGACCGATCCCTGTGGAACACCGCACGACATTTCACGCCGACCGAGACCGGTCACGGTTGGGTAGATGACGGCTCTCTCCGTCAAATACGCCCCGACTATGCGGCGGAGGTAGAGAGGCACTTCGTGATACACGAGCGCCTCCCTAATGCAACTCCAGGGCAAGGTGTTGAACGCGTTGGCGATGTCCAGGGACACCGCCAACATCACCTCACCCCGGGCTACTGCATCGTCCGCCAGAGCCCTCACGCGCATGATGGCATCCACGGTGGAGCGCCTCTGGCGGAAGCCATATTGGCCATCCGCCAGGTCCGGCCCCACTCTTGAGAGGTGCTCGACGAGGCGCTTCGCAATTACTCTTTCAAAGAGCTTGCACACCTCGTCGAGCAACACTATGGGCCGGTAGGCGGACGGCGAGTCCGCCGGGCGCCCCTCCTTTCGGATGAGGACCAGTTTCCCCGTCTTCCACAATTTCGGAAACTGGCCCCGCTCCAAACATGCGCTGAGAAGCCCTCTCAGTCGGGGCTCGAGAGCGTCGTCGACTAGAGCTAGGACCCACGCTCGGCCTGGAATGCCGTCGGGTCCCGGGGCGGTGTGTTTGGCTCTTAGCCTTCTCACCGCCAGCTCTAGTTCTACCCAAGTGACCTCGGGCACGTCGTCGTCTTCCACGTCGGGCGCCATGCGCAACCGAGGCGGAGTCATCCGCGGTGGAACATGTTCCACCGCCCGCGCTGGGAACAGGGAGCCAACAACTCCTCCGAGCAGATCCGGCTGGAGACACCGGGTTAACGGCGGGGCCTTGGGGCGCAGCTTGCCCCTCACCATCCGGTAGGGCCGCCCCCAAGGGTCCCGCTCCAGCGTCTCCAGCAGCTCACGGAAGGCGTCCCGTTTGGAACGCCTTATCTCCGCTCGGAGGGCTCGTCTGGCCTCCCTGTATCCCTCGTACAACTCCGCCTCTCGGGCCTCCGCATCTGCGGGGCGGCGACGCCTCCTACGGAATCGGGCCCACCGGCGGTGCGTGATCACGCAGCCCCGTCTGAGCTGCGCGATCTCCGACGACCACCAGTAGACCTGACCCCTCGGATTATAGGGCGGAGCCCTAGGCATCGCCGCGTCACAGACACGGGTCATGGCCTCCCGGAACCACTCCGCCTCATCGTCTATGCTGACAGGCCTGTCCGGCGCAGGGGCCCAGGCCTGTACGATGGCGGCTTCCAGGAGGAGCTCCCGATCAAGTCGCTTAAGCGCCCAACGTGGCTCGGGTGGAGCCGGTGCAGCCGGCGCGTCGCTCGCAGGGGGGGACACGTCAAACCGAATGTATCGGTGATCCGAACTTGTGTCCTCCCCCAAAACGACGCGCCAGCCCTGAACACGTCGCGCCAACGAGGGGCTCGCGAACGATAGGTCCACGATGGAGCTACCCCTCGAGGTCACGAACGGCTCCCCGATTTAGGAGGACTAGGCCGAGTCGTGCGGCCCAGTCCACCAGTGCCCTGCCTCTATGCCCCGTCGCGCCCCTTTCGTGTCGGGAACCCCAGGCATACGACCAGGCGTTGAAGTCCCCGAGCACAAGGACCGGACGGGGCTGGCAGGCATTGACGACGACGGCCAGCTGACGGAGCCACTGCTCATATGCAGCTTGGTCTCGGTTCGGCGTGATATAAGCGGCCACGACCGCTATATCCCCAACCGCCGCCGCCACGCAGCCGGGTCCCCTTGCAACGACGGCAAGAGGGGGGCTGCCGGCGGCAGGGTTGTGCACCAGTGCCGCCGACCCATCCAGCGCGTTTTCCCAGGTAGGCCCGAGGAACCGGTGGGTGTATGGGTCGGCGACAGCGGCGACATTTATGGCCCACTGTGCCATGCTCTGGCGCAGAAGATCCTGAGCATGGGCACCGTGGCCAACGTTCACCTGCAGGATGCGGAGTTGAGGATCCATTATGGAACCCCCATCTCCGCATCCCGCTGTGAACTGGAGGCGGAAGGCCGGCCTCCCGGCTTCGGCTCCCCTCCGGCGCAGGCCTTGCTGCCAACCCTGTGGTCGGCCGGCTTGCCTCCCGCTGCACACCTAAAGCAGTGCAGCGGGGCATCGCACGTGCCGGCCTTGTGACCGGGTTGGCCACAGCGGAAGCAACGGTCACCCGCCGTCACTTCCGCCGTGCAGTGCACCCCCACATGGCCCACCGACAGGCACCTAAAGCACCTAGCCGGTCGGGCCTGCAGGAGCCGTACCTGCGCCCTCAGGAAGCCTCCTACCAGGAGGCTCCGCCCGTCAGCGACCTTTTGGGCCGCCGCGATAGGGCAGCCGACAACTGCTGCCCCCTGTCCACCGCGGCCGAAGCGTATAGCTCCGGCCTTCACTGTGTCCGGGGAGCAGTCCCCGGCCTCCGCCACGGCGAGCCTAAGCTCCTCAGCCGTGACGGAGTCGTCCAGGCCCGTGATGCGCACTTCTGCGCATTTAATGGGCCTGGACACCCGGACGTCGGCTGCGTCCAGCGACTCCCTCAGCCGAGCCGCTAGGGCGTCGGCCTTGGGGCCACTGGCGGCGCCAGGGACCTCGAGAAGT
Source organism: Cybosia mesomella (assembly GCA_946251805.1). Taxonomy (NCBI): domain Eukaryota; kingdom Metazoa; phylum Arthropoda; class Insecta; order Lepidoptera; family Erebidae; genus Cybosia; species Cybosia mesomella. The sequence continues at coordinate 11,406,603 of OX276397.1, forward strand.
CGGGCTCCTGTCCGTGTGCTCTTGCACCGGACGCCCGGGATCTCGAGGGCCTTGAGGTCGACGTTGGCCTTCACCTTGGCCAACACCTCGGCATACCCCATGCCTCTCCCCGCTGCCTCCGCCATCAGGGTGACGACGACGGCCGTAGTGCGGGGGGCACGGAGCTTCCCCGGCGCTGCTTTCGCGGCGGCCGCGGCCCTCCTGGCCTTCTTGGCGGCCTTCTTTGCGGCCTTCCGCCTCTTTTTGTTGGCTCCAGCCACCTCCCAACCCCCTTCCAAGGGGGTTCTAGTGGGGGTTACCGGAGCCGCGACTGGGGCTGGGGCTGGGGCCTGGGCTGGGGACGTCTTGCCCTTGCCCTTCCCCTTTCCCTTCCCTTGAGTGGGAGCGGGGCCCTGAGCGGGAGCGGGGCGACGAGCCGGCTCCGGCAGAGCCTCCACTGCAGCCGGGCGGGTATTACCCTTCCGGGCTGCAGTCGCGTAGCCGGCCACCGGTGGCGCCAGAGGCGGACGGCGGATGGAGTCCATTAGGGCCTCCATCCGACTCATCCTCTAGCGCTCCTCTAGCGCCTCCACGTACGCGAACCAAGGCTCCGCCGGTGGTACTCTCTGCGATGCCGGTGGGCGAGCCGGCTGTGCCGGCTGCTGCACCGGTTGCACCGGCCGCTCCAGCTGCGCCGACAGCGGCTGCTGCGCCGACAGCGCCTGCTGCGCCGACTGCCTCGCGGACGAGCGAGTCATGCGCGCCGGTTCCGCCGGTTGCGCTCGCTGCACCGGTTGCGCCGGTTGAGTCGGGCGCACCATCCCGCTCCTCAACTCCTCGACGGCTGCAGCTAGTCGAGCCGTCTCCCGACGGGACTCGGCCAGCTGCGCCGCGAGGGCCTCATTTTCGGAGGCGATGCCAAGCACAATGTGCAGCATCGCCTCCTGATCGGGGTTCGGAGACCCCCGGAAAGACGCGGTCACTTGCTGGAGTTTCTCCATCAGAGACCGCGTCTTCCCACCTGGTTCTGACACCGCCGAGGTGGAAGGTCTCGGCGGTGACTTGCCCGCGGCCCTCTCATGGGCCGAGGAGACTCGGGTGGATTGCCCAGCCCTCGTTCCACCTCGCGCCCCTCGGCGGCCTGCTGCCACCTTTGACGCAGGCTTTGACGCCTCGTCACTGCTGGAGGAAGTCGTCCCGGTGAGGGTGCAGTCCTCATCCGATACGTCCTCCCCCAGCCGGGCCTTTGCGCGCCGTCTGCGCTTACGGGTCCGCTGTACGCCCAGACCCGACGGGCTGCTCGCCCGGCTTCGCTCGTTGGCGGTGTCGAATTTCTCCGACACCGCCGAGGTGTTTGGCGTCCCCTCCACGCCTGAGTGCTGCGCGACTTCCGCGCAGACTCCGTCATTCTCGTTGTCCTTTATTTCGTTGCCATTGTCTTTGTTTTTTAATAATCGATCCGGTTTATTATGAATTGGTTGGTTAATGTCCATAGCATATCCCACGAGTATGGGGGAAAGGTGGTCCATCCAGGCGGTGCCCCCTGCACCTGGATAAGCCTATATACTATGGAGGTCGGCTGGTATCCATAGGTTTTTACGACTTGGCTGTCGGGTGTTATAGACTTTTCCTTGTCGTGGGCCGGCCAATAAAGGCAAGCCCTCCGGTCAGCAAGTTCACGGCGTACCCTTCTGGAGCCACCAGTCAGGTCGTTGCTGATCACCTGCCGATTACGGAACGCGAGAGGATGGCTAGTCCTCTCTCACCGGCGGCGGCACAAGTGCCCGTCGGCCCCTGCGTTAGCAGTGGGCCAACCCGCCCCTGGATCCCGCAGGACCCTATGGTGGCCTCAGCCACAAACACCATCGCTCATCCTGTCTCCTCTGAAAGCAGAGGAGTACGGAGAGCGATGTGTTCCCGCCACGTTGGGTATTCGCCGACGATCAATGCCAACCCCATGAAGGGGAAGCCATTGACCGCCGCCCAGGGTGTACCGGCCGCTCCGGTTCCATTCCCCCCGGACTGCAGCGGGATCGGAATCGAAACGACACTCGAGGAGGTTACCCAACACACACCCCTTAGTGTAGGTACCTACTAGACATTCTAGAAGTCCAAACGTTCTCAAAAAATAAATAACAATGATTGTAAAACAAAAAATAACATTTATTGTATACCAATTGTAGGCGCAGTTCCTAACGTCCAACGTGCTGCTTTAGTCAATATGGGTGACTTAGCCGCATACGATTACACAAAACAGTTGCTGATACGGGAGTTCGGTATGGCAGACACATTAGGCGTCCATGCTGCGGCTGCATTCACGGCAGGCTTCGTCGCTGCCGTACTTGGGACACCCGCTGATGTACTTAAGACGAGGCTTATGAATCAACCAGTGGGAGCAGATGGAAGGTAAGTTTAAATTAATAGATATTTACATTTTCTAGTTAATCAACTAGCTGTTGCCCGCGGCCCCGAGAATCCGTGGGAGGTTAAAAAATAATTCTTCTCTCCTAATTCTCCTCTCGCCTGTAGCCTGGCGCGCATCTCAAGTCAGCTACATCTACCTAATATTATAAAGTGGAAAGATTTGTATTTTTGTATGTAACGAATAAACTTAAAAACTACTGGATCGATTTCCAAAATTCTTTTATCGTTAGACAGCTACATTATCACTGAGTATACATATACTTATTACTAGAAAAAATTAGAGATCCTTAGAAATCCCTACTAAAACCAACCCAAGGTGTAAAAAAAAAAATTCATCGCGTGCACTGCGGTAAGTATTGAAGATAGAACAAAAAAATGTTCAATAATATTATACAACATATTAATATCTACAAAAAACTTCACGAGACCATATACTGTAACTACTTTTTTACATTTTTAAAGTTATCCAAATAAATGATTACTATATTATATTATTCAATACTTTTTTCATTTATTTGTTTATCCAAATAAATGAAAAAAAAAACCTGCTTCAATACCTTTTTTTTTTTTTTTTTTGGTGCGGAAATCCCTTCGGATACCCCCCCGCCGGCCAGCGGGGTGGTTATGTCGGGCTTGCACCGACTAAAACCGCACGCCGTCTCAGGTCTTCAGACGCCGGGGTGTAAGGTTACCCATAGAGCATATCCCTCGCACCCCGGCTGACCCTGGGCCATCTCACCACTAACAGCATCGCTCATCCTGTCTCCTCTGAAAGCAGAGGAGTACGGAGAGCGATGTGTTCCCGCCACGTTGGGTATTGGCCGACGATCAATGCCAACTCTATGAAGGGGTGAAGGCGAAGCCATTGACCGCCGCCCAGGGTGTACCGGCCGCTCCGATTCCGTTCCCCCCGGACTGCAGCGGGATCGGAATCGGAGCGTCACTCGAGGAGGTTACCCAACACACACCTCAACCTGCTTCAATACCTGTTGAGATTAGTTTTAGAATTATTGAAATCGGGCATTCCATTCAAATGATATCACGAATTTAAAAATACCAAATAGTTCATTGGTCGCGACATAGATCATTTATTGATAACTGACTGATAACTGACATCTACGCGTGCAGAGCCGCCGGCAATAGCTAGTATAATTATAAAGCTGTAATGTGTGTTTGTCAGTCTCTCCGAACTATTTCAAAAGTGGTTGGTAGTTTCTCGTACCAATTAGTAAGAGGCAGTTCCAACTTCAGTTATTTGTGAATGTCAAGACGACAGACGACAGGAGCCACCAGTGATGATGTAGGTTTACAATATGTTTTGTTTCTGACTCTGTAACTATTTCAAATGTTCTGATATGCTCTTTACCTGAAAATCTTACGACTTCGCCAAGGCATAGGCATTTTTTTACCCAGTCCTGACTTTTTCTGAACAGACATATTATATTATGTTAACGAAAACTTCTCAAACCACTACAAAAAAGAAACTTATTAAAAACTTCGTAGGCTTCATCAAATTAGGATTGGGGGATGTTATGCTACGCTTGAACGGCTTTTACTAATCATGATTTACTAAGGTTTCCGTATTTCATATTTATATAGGTACGAAATGCTGAATGTTTATATAGTGCAACTGAAAATAAAGTGCCATAGCAATTTAAAAAATAAGAAATTGGGCGCGCAGTTAAAACAAAAATTTATTTGTCGAAGAATTCCTCCATGTCGACTGGTAACGTCAAAAGGCTTGCGGCATTGCCGCGTTGGATGGCAATGCCAATGTCTTAGCAGTCTTAAGGTCTATCCACACACATCAGGGTCGTGCCCGGGACGTGTCAGGCTGTGGCCGGCATCGGCCCAGGCACTTAAACTCCGTCGCCGCGCGCCGGCCCGGGCACGGACATGTGATGTGTGAACGTGTTCATAAAAAATGTACACGACTTTGTTTTTTTGAGCCCCTGACGGTTACGGCACGGTCCTGATGTGTGTGGATTTAGTCTTATTCATGGTGATTTGTATATTTCAAACCCGTAAAGTGATTACAAAACAGTTGTTTCAGCGACCAAAATTGTTTTTTTTCCTATTGTAAACTCTTTACCGATTATAGTTCCTCGGCACTGATTCTTCTGAGAAAACCTTAGTCATATTATCTAACAGTTACTTATTAAAAAAGCTTAGACTTATATAGACAGGCTTAGATTTTACTCCAAATTCAACCTCTTATTGCTTTGCCAAAACCTAAATAATAAAAGGAAAGAACGTTATAAATTATATTTTTCACTAATTGTAACTGGGGACTTTTTGCGCGGGACTCTAATACTTTTTCTAAAAAAAATATATGAAAGTAGTTAAAATGTAACCTCAAATAGGTATAACTTATCCCCGGAATACCATGTTATCCATACATTTGAATGAAATTGAAGGGTCTGTTTATAATATCAAAATAATTATAGATGACAGTCTGTTGCCTTCGTGTTTGTCTGTTGATTTGTTTGAAAGAAAATTTGTTCACAATCTATTTTCGTTAAAAACTTGGTTACCTTTGGTTCTACGACTAAAAGTACCAGAATCGAAATTGTTGAGAATTTAATTTGTAACAGTGTGTTTCACAAATTTTCTGTACAACGAATAATTTGCCGAATATAGCGTAAAAACAATTTGCATCCCTATTTCAAGATGGCGGCCGCGCGGAACAAGGACCCAACAAACTTGAATTTAACTTTACAACAACCCCCTTTAGACATACAAAAAATAAAATTGCCTACTCCGACTTTTGCACGCCATGCCTTAAAAAATGTAACATTTCAATAAATCAGTCTATGGGTCTAAAGACCCATAGACTGATTTATTATATATTTACCACACAAATAGCCTACCTTTCTAGTATTATTTAAAACAGCTGACGAAGGCGTTTGTATACGCCTTACGGGTACTAACGTTGTTTTGGTTAGCTATTCAAAGCTGTAAATAGGATTGAATAGGTTGGTAATAAATAATTGTGGCTCGGTCGCTCAGTTGAGGTCACAGGAATGAGGTCAAAGTCGGCGTCGCGTCGATACTCGCTGCGCGGGACGTGATTCACGCTTTGGTAGTTCACCTTTCAAATGCACTAAACCAGTGGCTGTCTATGAATGACTCTATAAATTTGATAAAGGTAACTTGAAGCATGAAGTTTTTTTAGCAAGTTTAAACTTGCTTTTATGAATGCTAAATCAGAGGTCGTGGGTTCGATTCCCGCTCAGTGCAAATATTTGTATGTATGAATATGTATATTTGCATTGGTCTAGGTGTTTCTACATAACTATGTAGGTGTCATATGGCAAAAAAAATAATATAACTATCTAAATCTAAAGTATTCTACATATTACGAGATTCGGAGAGTTTGGCTCTATATAGCGCTGTTTTTAAGAATGTTAACTGAATAGGTACAAAAAAATGTTCTTGATCGGTAACTTAAAGACATAACTATTATGTTAGCACCAATGTAGTGGAGATATTTTTCCCGTCGACTAGTTTGCTGCATGGTTGGTTGGTTACTGCTGACATGACGAAGTTTTTGTTTGAAAATGATTAAATGCACAAACTCATTAGGATACTATAATATAAAAGAAACAATAACCGATGTTTGACTTTATAATTATAAATCAAATAGGTACATAATTGAGAAATAATCACGTATTACAGAAAGGGCAGTTTATCACCTAGACAGGATTAGCATAAAATGGGAATAATACCAATTATTGCCAGTTATTAGATACTTCTGACATCACTTAGTATGGGGTCTCAGAAAATCAAAAATCCACTTTAAATCAGCGATGCGAGGGCTACAACCGTGCTGTTTGGGATTATCCTTAACCTACCTGTAACACAGTTCCTTACTAGCACCGGATTGGGAAGGGCTAGTCTAGACGGCTGTTGCGGTTAGACGTATTTGAAGTTTTAAAACTGTTATTTTTAGTAGATACATGTAATTATTTTATTACCAATAAAGTTCATCTTATCTTATTTTCTTACCAATAAGGTATATATAATCATAGCATTCGATCATATACCTATTACTAGTTGGGTGTATGGAGTCCAACTAATATCTTAGGTACCCAAACCACACTGCGACGCGAGCGAGGACTCGGGGCTGCACACGCTGGCGGACTGCCCGGCGTGGGAGGCGCCAAGGCGTGACCTCGTGGCAGTCATTGGAGTGGGAGTCCTCTCGCTCAGCAGCATGATTGCGGCAATGGTGAGGAGCGCGAGCGCGTGGGCCGCCGCCACCTCCTTCTGCGAGCATGTAATGCTCGCGAAGGAGATGGCGGAGCGCGCCCGGTAGAGATTTAGAACTCTCTCGGCCCGCCGAGCCCACAACATGCTCGCTGCGCGCCGCAGGCGACTCAGGCGCCGGAGGTCGCTTAACGACCTCGGTCCTCCATGAGCGCAGGCCTGGGGGTGGCAGGTGAGGCTGCCTGTCACCCCAGCAGAAGCAGGCCGGGACGGTGGGGCGACTAGCGCCCCTCCCCCAAACCGGGGCAAGACGGGGACACCGTGGTTCACAAACCCGAGGGGGCCATCTCAAATCCGGTGATGGCCCAGGATCAGTCGGGGTGCGAGGGATATGCTCTATGGGCAACCTTACACCCCGGCGTCTGTAGACCCGACACGGCGTGCGGTTTTAGTCGGTTCAAGCCCGACATAACCGCCATCATCGCTAAGATGATTCCAGGTGTGCCTCGAACTCGAGACCTCGTCTCAGCAGTCCGTTACGTACGCCACAGCTCATGACAAATAAATACGTATTCATTCAAATCAATACGTATGTGGCAAATGTTTACCACGAAGCAATCTATTTTCTTATTGCTACCTTAAAAACAGACCTTGAACACGTGGTAAATAAAAATGTAATTCCAAATGTTTCTGTTTACAGGGGAGTGTTATACCGAGGAATGATCGACTGTTTGCAGCAATCCGTCAAGAATGAAGGAATTTTCGCTCTATACAAAGGGTTCCTGCCTCTCTGGATGCGGCTGGGACCCTGGGCCTTGATCAACTGGATCGCTTTTGAGAATATCATGATAGGAATCGGCGGACGTACCTTTTAATTTTAATCGTTTTAAAATTTTGCAAGGCTTTCAACGTGTAGGTTGGTATGTCGATCCTATACCTCTGGATTATGCTTGTGAGAACTGCATTTTACATTGTCTATTGTCTAAAATAAATGTTATTGTTAGAATGTTTCACACTTATCGACACACCTAGAAGAGGCCTACCACAATACCCATAACAACGCGTGAATATGCTTGAATTAAGGTACATTATAGTTAGGTAGGTACTACTGAAGAAGAGGTGAATATTGTAGCCCTCAATTAACTTTTATGTTGAAGATCTCTCAGTATGAACAGGGCAGGTTTATATAATCTTACTCGAACGTTACATACGGCGTATGTTTCAAGGAATTAATCTCATATTTTATCACAGATGTATGGGACACATTACACGTGCTGGACAGCTGGAATCACGTGTCTATCACGAATAATGAATATGAAAATATAATTTAACTATAATTAGCTGTGATATTAAAGAGAAACTAATAGTTATAAAATGATATACCTACCAATACCGAATTCGAACCGAATTAATTAATATACGTGTATCTTTGGAATCACTGAAATCCAAATAGATGTCAATATTTGGATTAACAAAAGTTATAATAATTATTAGGAGATGGCAAAGTTAATATAAATTTATGTATCGATATGATTTCAGGGAGAAAATTCGATTCGTATTATTCGTTATTCTTATGTAGCAAAATCGTTTTCAAATAATCCACTATTGTTACATTATTGTGTTACCTTTGATATTGTCTTCTATTTAAAACATGGCTGAAAGCGCCTTAAAATGTACCATTATGTCTGCTAGTGTGGCTCGACCCTAATTGTTGCCAAAGGTGCTATTAATATGTAATAAAATAATAAGCTAACCTTATAGTATGACTCTAATAATAAAAAAGTTGTTGCAATATGAAGCTATATTTTATAGATAATGAATGTTACAGTAGAAAAAGTTAGCGTAGTAAGAGAATTTAATAAACTATTAGGAATACTTAAGTTGCGGAAATTTAGTTGTTTTCTTCTTACTGAGGAGGGGGAATTGCGTTTTCTCCAAATGCCTATGTCGCGGCTGACTTAGCTTCACACTGGTGGTGAGGAAGAAAATGTACTTTTCTCCACGCTGATTAATTTAAGCACAACTACAGTGTGAAAATGAGTAAACGTCTCTCCTCATCTTACCACCGGTGTCAAAGAGTAGTGTGAAGGTTAGTCAATCGTTGATATACCTACCTACCATCCGTCTAAGGCCGTGCGCTGCCTCATGCGTGTACACGCATGCAAGCGCCTGTTTCGCACAAATAATACTGAGCTCTTCTCTTGCAGATAATTTGCACAAAATCGTGCAAAATAAATTCCATACGATTTGTACGAAACATGCGCTCATGTGGGTGAGGATGCTGAGGCGGTTATAAATAAAATATAAGCATTTTACGGTATCTAAGTAGTTGATTTGTAATAAAATGAAATTTGTTGAACACAACTAATGTCACTGGTTATATTATATTTTTATAATCATTGAATTTTTTCTTATGAATTAACAGATTTTTCTACAATTTATTATTTAAATTCAACTGAATGTAATTTATTTATTTTGATGTTTTTTATTTACCCGCATAGCGAGGCAATTTATAGTATAGATAATTTTACTAGACCAAGTGTAGAATACTTTAATCAATTTAGGATATGTTTAAGACACCAAGGCATTGTCTAAAATTTACCTTATATATATATATATTTAATCGGTAAAGTGTACAATCGTAACTCTCACATGTACCTTCCTATTATTATGATAGATTTCAGATATAATGTGTGTTTATATCTGAAATCTCTATTTATTATAGCAACGTACATATTCGTGTATTAAAACACTTAATGAGCAAAATGAGTACTTTAATACAAGATATAGATATCAATAAATAAAATCACCTTAAATATTTACATTTAACCTATTTTAAATGTAAAAAATTTATACAATGCCGATGAGATATGTAAAGGTAAAACATACCTATAGGTGCACTGTTAAATTTTTTTTAAATTGTTAAATTCAATAGGTGAACTGATACTGCATATACTTTTTGGCACAAAATCGTTAGCAAGGAATGGAAGTACCTACCTAAGGTAACTTATTTATCTGCCAGTATGATTTTTAACTTATTTTAAAAAGGAGGAGGTTCTATGTTCGTTTGTATTTGTGTCTACAAATTTACTAATTTCTTTTGTTGAATGTATGTATGTATCCTAGAAATATGGAATAAAAAGGCTTTATTATTATTATTTAATTATGTATCTAGATCGTTCTTGGATTCTTTTTATCTACCTACCATAAATAGATTATCTTTTAATAATATTTTTTTTGTGATTTGAGGTATTTTAAATTTAGTCATTGAAATTAATGTTGAATGTATTGTTGAATATTTTATAAAAAATCCTAAGTACCCAATTTTATTGCTTTTATCGATTTTGTCTCAAAAAGTTGAAGTATTAATGACTTTTTAAATTTTTGTTTGTGAAACGATGTGCTTAGAGCAAGGCTGCCTATTCAAGCAATATATACTCGAACACGTAATTGTGATATAAAAAAAAACAAATGTAATCATAACAAAATTATATACATAGGTATAGTATCGTAGACGTAGCTTTACTGTCACGGTAATTCGTTATTGTTAAAATTGTGATGTTATCATTTAATAATAAATATTGTGATTGTTGACCTGAGCCATTCTATTATTATTTATCACAATAATCCTCCAAGAGATTAAATAATATTCGACAATTACTGGCAATGAACTCGCCCCCTATTGAAACCGTCCCCCATCCCCCTCCCCTTACCCGATTCCAAGGACGGCAAAAGGTCTTCTGTAGCCTAAATTAGGGCCACCTGTCGCAAAGCGGATAGCCTCTCTGTGAAGGGGTAGGATTCAGGTGAGCTCCCGGTTAGAAGATTCACTTTGGAGAAGACCATCCGGTAGGTATCTCCTTTGCACAAGCTGCAATATTGGTGCAATATTGGCTTATTGCAGGCTGTTAAGGTCCCCAACTAATTTGGTGTTCAAAGAAGGATTTGGACCGTGCGATCTCTAAGGCCTTAAAAACAAAAAATCTAAAATGGCTTGCTGGCGGCGGGAGGGCGATGTCAACGTCAAGTTAGTGAGTCAGACAAGGTGGCACGTGGAGAAATTGGCGGAAACATCGGTATCGCAATAAAAAAAAAACCGTTCTCGCAGGGGGAACGCACAAGTAGATTTCGTGAAGCAATTAATATTATTTTATTAACATGTTTAATTTTTTTTCTCGAAAACGGTAACTTTTAGCGAAAAACTTTTCAGACATTTATTTTAGACTTAAAAATGGCCTATCGATTAAAAATGTTTCCTACAGCAAGAATGTTCACCGGTTAGAAGTTATGATTTTTTTCCCGAAAAATTTTGGTTTTTCCCCCCTCCACTTTTAGTTAAAGTTTTAATCTTATAGGTTTATAGTTAAAAAATGTTGGTATTCATGTATACTATGGGATAAAATTAGAACGGTTCGAATATCTTTCATGGAACGTGAAATTTTGAGGAAAAACTGATTTCACAAAAAGTGAGGCCCTACTGTCCCCTTAGGCCGGATTCCACCCGTTCACGAACTTAAACTAAGTTTACACCCAAGCAATTTTTGACCGCAGTTTGAAAGCGATCGGGGCAAAAATGCGACCGTGAGAGTGCCGCAAATTCTGGGAAGTGGAACCATACATACATATATATATATATATATATATATATAAACTATTTGACCAGTGGTCATTTCGGACTCAGGGGGTCATAACTAGACCTCCTATGAAGAATTTTTTTTTAAATTCGACAGTAGTCAAGGAACCAATAGGTAGATCGATTTCATCGAAATCTACCTAATAGATCGATTTCATCGAAATCTACCTAAAATGGTGGTACGTGGACATTTGACGCGCACTTCTTCAAAGGAAAAGCGAATTTGTTGATGGGGTTGTCCTAACGGTGGCCATGGGACTACGGGATACAACTATCAGATAAATCTGTACTTCTTTGTATACGTTAAAGGTGGGTAACTTTGCTTAGCAACATTATACATTTTTGCAATATACCTTTATTGAAAATAGTACGAAAGAAGATCGAAATGAGGTACACTTGAGTTCGACCTTTTTTAATAAAATAGTTCAGTTTTAAAAATTGATTGACATTAATTTCTGTGTTTTGAACGTAGACAGAAGGGCTCGCTGAATAAATAAGCGTGGCCTACATTGTTTTCAATTATTTACTTGGATATTATGACAATATCGCATGGGATTAAGTAACGTTTGTGAATAAGCCACCTTTGTTGCAGATATCTCGTAATACGTATTTAGTTACAAAAGTTAGTTAACAAAAGCTATATAGGTAAGAAAAAGTAATGAACATTGAGTTATTATCAATCAATTATCTTTTGCAGTCCATCGCTGGACTTAGAACACTCCCAATGTGCGCCATAGCACCCAGCTCCTCTATTTTTCCACTTAACCCGGGCTTCGCGGAATGCAGTGGTGGTGGTTATGGAAACATCACACACTATATGCTTTTCTAGTAGCACCTTAGAAATGCCACATCTACTGTACTGTCGGAGTCACCACTATAGGTTACTCGTGTACCAATTTTTCTACAACACTCGTATATGCTGCCAGTATCAAATTACAGCCTATACAAATCGTCTTGTGTCCAAACTTTGGGTAAATTTGAGATTGCTAAGGAGTTATCGGACAGACGACACTTTTGGGTATTAATGTATATGTTATTTTATTTTCCTAAACACAATTACACAGTTACATTACAGATAAAATTTCGTTCATTAATTCAACACAATCTACGATCTAGCGTTTTTTCGGATCATTGCGCAGTAACTGGCCGACTCGTCTCGCATACTTCGCTCCTGTGCACACACGTAAACAACGCATACTTATGGTATATATGGTTCCTACAAAGAACCTACAAGGTTCTCAATTCGACTTTTTTATGTTTGTTACCTCCTTAGTTAATGGAATGTTCTATCTTCATAGATTTGTCAAACAGTACCTGTTCCACCATGAGCAAAGTACTGTTATGGGATATCGAAGATCCAGTTCCGTTTACAAAGGATTCTATTGTGACAAGGTACTTTGTAGCCGTTCTTGCAGCCTACATGGCTGAAAGTGGTAAATACCAAAATTCGATAGTTCAATCACAAACCTGGCTGTAACTAAATAATTATAGCAACTTTGGACCGGTCATCAGTGAAACCCTCTCTTTCAGTAACATATCCGCTTGACGTGACAAAAACAAGACTACAGTTACAAAATGAAGTAGCTGCAGTGAAACATGGATTAAAGGTTAGTCTGGTTGGTTTTCCCACGGCAAACTGTCGGTAGATGGTGTGATATGTGTGGAATATGTAGAATACTACCCAATAAGAAATATGGGCAGTTGGGGGTTGTAGGCAAAACGCCTAATTGCAGAAATTGGTCGCCGTATCCACGACAAACGTGGTGACTCCGGTTCGTTCCTGGTGTAAAACATGGCCATCGCAATTCAGCGACACAACGCTGCAGCATTATGGGCACCTTTGCGCTGAAAAATTATAAGGTTAGGGGGTTAGTTGAAAGCTATTGCATTACTATAGCCTAAGAGCCCGATCAGCCCTATCGAATACTTGAGGCCACTTTTTACCACGGATTAGTAATGAAGTATCATCCTAGGCTTAAACAAAGCATTTTGGAAGTGAAAGGTTGCATAGGGAATTTACATAGAGGAGGAAGAGGGTCGGGCCCAATACCGAACCCAAAGGAACAAAAGTGTAGCGGTGCGCTATTACTCACATAAGAATCCACCTTTACACACTGCAGTCTGTCCGAGAGATAATCCTTACTAATATAATAAATGTGAAAGTAACTCTTGTGAAAGTTACGCTTTCACGCCTAAACCACTGAACCGATTTTGCTGAAATTTGGTACAGGGGTAGATTAGACCTTGGGAAAGGACACAGGCTATGTTTTATCGCGATAACCGACATCTACGCGGGCGTAGCCGCGGGCAAAAGCTAGTACTCAAATATAGGACGTGCATATCCACGGATACCTAATCTTCCCATTTTTAACAGTAGGTGTGGGACAGAGACGGTATCAAAAGCCTTTCTGAAGTCAAGGAAAATGCCTAAGCATTTTTCTTTACCGTCCAGGCACTTCACTATCAACGTCAACAAGAGAGGCTACTGCTAAAGCCAAACTGACTTGAAGTTAGTAAATTACAGTTTGTTTATAAGTTTATCAGCAGCCTCTCCAGTATTTTAGATAGAGTGGGTAATACAGAAATTGGCCTATAATTACTAATACTGTCTCTGTCCCCGCACTTATATACTGGGTGAACATTGGTTTTGTTGAGACACTTGGTCATTGGCCATTGGACATTGAAATATTACAGAAGTGTGTAATAATAGGAATAAGGGTGTTTGAGCACTTCTGCAATAGAAGTGCTGATATATTATCCCAACCAACTAGTTTTTCAACCTCACATTCATCCGTTGGCATAAGTTACAAATGAGTTTTCAACTTTTTTGACCTTAATTTGTAATTGTCTTATAACAGATGCTGTATATTTTTTGAGCATTTACGAGAATAAAGTTGCTATTTACATTATATTTGTTTAAAATTAACATGTAAAAATTTATCAAATGTCACTTAGCCGCCTATTAGCTTGAGGACGGCAGTTATATTTATTACTTTTGTAAATACAGCTTACTAGGACAATTGTTTTTTGCAGTTTGTAATAGAGATTGGCTGGTGGGTTTATCATGTCGGCTTGGAATATTTTATAGAAAAATGTTTTCGTGATGATAATGCATAGATATAACTACCTCTCAACGTGCCTACTTTTCATGCTGTGTTACTTGTATAACCTGCATAGGTATAATACAATAATCGATAAAAAAAATTTTAGATGGAAAATCGTGGCTTAGTCTCAACAGCTATGAATATTGCCAAAAATGAAGGTGTATTCAAATTATGGACCGGTCTACTGCCAATGTATCATCGCCACGCCATTTACTCAGGGTGTCGTCTTGTGTTCTACGAGCACACTAGGAAGCTGTTGAGCGATGGAACCGACAAATTGTCTCTTGGGATCACAATACTATGTGAGACCATTGTTATTTTGATTCTAGAGTTAGTTTGGCGAGGTGTGTAACAACCACAAAAACGTTTTGGTAACCTGCAACCCAGCGAAGCCGTAAAAGGACGATTTTGCGAGTTTGCGAGGAGTGCTTACAACAAACATCATCAAGGACCCCATGTTTTAAACAGCAAAATAAATCTCAAAGTCAATAACAATTACTTTTTAGTTGGTCGCGTTTTTATAGTTCTGTAACTATTATATTTAAATCAAATATATTGTTATGTTGTTATAACAACAGCCAATTATAAAAACTAAAAACCCTAGTATAATACTCACGTATTAAAAAGGATTGATCATTTTGAATAGTTTGAGCAGGTGGAGCATCTTGTGGTGCTATAGCACAGATCATCGCTTCTCCCGCAGACCTCGTGAAAGTGCAAATGCAAGGGGAAAGCTACAGAACTCTACAGGGCAAGCCACCTCGGTTTCATAGCTGTACACAGGCGTATAAGTTGATTTATAAAGAAAATGGATTTCTTGGTTTCTGGAGAGGTAAGACAGCAAAAATCAGATTCTCGGCATAGCTTTTTCCTACGCTACTGAATACTATAGGGTAAGCCACCTCGGTTTCATGGCTGTGCACAGCCGTATAAATTGATTTATAAAGAAAATGGATTTCTTGGTTTCTGGAGAGGTGAGACAGCAAAAAAAAGGAGATGCTCGGCATAGCTTTTTCCCTGCTGCTCAATTGGACTGCACAGCTTGATAATAGTTGAGCAGTCAGGAATCAACATTAAGTCTCGACAAATAATTGAATTTAATTACTTACAGGCGCGATCCCAAACGCCCAACGCGCAGCAATGGTTAACGTAGGTGATCTAGCTGCGTACGATTACTCCAAACGATTCCTAAAGGACAAGTTTAAAATGAATGACGGTATACTTCTCCATACAGTCTCAGCTTTTATAGCTGGTATAGTTGGAGCTGTGTTGTGCACACCCGCAGATTTAATTAAAACTCGTCTTATGAATCAACCCACGGGACCAGGTGGAAGGTATGTCTTGTTTTATTTATTACGTAATTATTTGGAATCCGGGATCCGGTCTCTTACTCCTCCTTTCCATCAAGGGGTCACAGGCGGCAGTCACTCCCGTAAAAGCCTAAATTATGCACCTTTACATTTTCAGGGCGAAACTCTACAAAGGCTCTGTGGACTGTTTCCAACAAACTTTGGTAAATGAAGGCATTTTTGCATTATATAAAGGTTTTGTGCCAATGTGGTCTAGATTAGGACCTTGGATGTTGATAAACTGGATTGCGTTCGAATATATAATGGAGGTCATAGGTGAAAAACCGTTTTAGTTCTTTAAGTAATAGGAAGGTATCGTATGTATCAATGTGAGGTGATAAATAAATAAAAGCATCTATGTATATGAAATGGCAACTTTATTTTAAAACATTCCTACCTACTGTTTTTCTGCCTTAACGGTGTTACTAACCCTTGTGCTAGGGGGTAAGTTTGGCATAACATACAATTATCCAGTCTTAATCCAGAGACCCAGCATTGAACTTGGAGTGGTACATGCATTCGTCTATATTCTTATTTGTTTCGTTCAAATGTTGAAAGTGAGATGGCAAAAGTAACTATAGATAGGTAGTAAGTAGGTATAGATAGGTGGTACTGATCAAAGTAAAAGCCTGAAAACTGTTTCTGTAAAGGCCTGAAAAGTGCCTTTAATTCGTGCGAAAATCCCCTCGGATATCCCCTGTCGGTCAGCGAGGGAAGTTATGTCGGATCCGAACCGACTAAAACCGCACGCCTTCTCGGGTCTTTAGACGCTGAGGTGTAACGGTCCATAAGGTATTTACCTCGCACCCCGGCTGACCCAGGACTATCTCCGGTTTCGAGATGGCCCCCTCGGTTTGAGAACCACGGTGTCCCCGTCTTACCCCCGGAAAGAAGGCGCTTAACACGCCGCCACCCTGGCCTGCTTCCATCTGTCACCCCCAGGTCTGCGCTCATGGAAGACTTAGGTCGTTCAGCGACCCCCGACGTATGAGTCGCCTCCACTGTTGAAGTGCCTCTGATGCAACCGGAATATCGCTATAATGAAAGCCGCGGTAGCCTAGTGGTATGGGTAATGGACTGCTGAGACGAGGTCTCGGGTTCGATCCCAGGTTTTACCATGGCACACACCAATGACTTTTCGATGCTTTTCGAAGTTATGTGTGTATTTATCGCAGGTTTATAAGTGCCCGGTCAATGGTAATAGGCTCGCCACCTATTACATTGGGACCTAAACATAAACTGGCGAAGTGTGGGTGCTTAGCACCTCTGCCTACCCCTTCAGGGATATAAGCGTGAGTTTATGTTATGTTATGTTATGTGATGAGTTTCCTTTGTGTCAAGCCGGACGTAGTAATTCCTCTTAGATGTCTACCTATAACCTCCTCACAGAATGAGGTAATCGTCTACCACTGCGGACTATGACCTTTATCATAGCCTCCAGCTGAACACGGATGTTATGGAAATGCTCCAGAACACCAAGACAGGCTAGAGTGCCTTTATTTTTTGTCGTGCGGAAATCCCTTCGGATACCCCTCGCCGGCCAGCAAATAAGATTCAGCGATTTTTTTGTCAATCGTTAATTTCTTTTTTTAACATTTCTATTTAGAATGTTTACATAACTTCATAACTTCACGCCTATATCCCCGAAGGGGTAGGCAGAGGTGCTAGCACCCACATTTCGCCAGTTTGTTTAGGTCCCAATGTAACAGGTGGCGAGCCTATTGCCATTAACCGGGCACTTATAAACCTGCGATAAATACACACATAACTTCGAAAAGCATCGAAAAGTCATCGGTGTGTGTCATGGTAAAACCTGGGATCGAACCCGAGACCTCGTCTCAGCAGTCCATTACCCATACCACTAGGTTACCGCGGCTTAAGAAGAATTATAATGTTTAATTAGCTTAATTCACGCTCCATCGTGTTAGTACAGTTATGCAAATGGGGCGCGGGTTCAACGACCGGCGACGTCATACCGATATTCATTGCGGCATATTTTTTTTAAGTAATGTGATGCATTTTTAATGAAATTATCATATCATTTAGCTGTACTAAGTGTACTACCACGATGAAGCGTGAATTATGCTAATCGAAAAAAGAATCGCTTATTTTTTTTTTTTATCCTCAGTTCTATCGCCTGTCTTGGTTTCGGGAGCGTTTCTATAACACTTGCTAGTCAGCTAGGTAATACTTCTACGTGTGCCGAGTGAAAGAGTATAGAATCACAATTGTTTCAGAACAACAACAAAAATGGTAGGGGCCATACTAGTTTCTTGAGCACATTGTTGTATCTACGGAGCTGAAATGTAGTATTTTGTAGTGGTGTATTCTAGAAGATACCTATCTACCTACATACCCGCCGGTAGGTAGACCGGTACTATATATATGCCGAAGGAACCAACCAGAAGAAATGACAAATGATCTTCTAGAGCAGCATCATACATCTATATTATACTAATACGAGTATTATAAAGAGGAAAGATTTGTTTGTTTGTAATCGATAAACTCTGAAACTAACTGATCCAATTTCAAAACTTCTTTCACCATTAGCATTTTACATTATACCTGAGTAGGCTTTTTATCTTGATATTCACACAGAATGAGGATTTACACGCGCAAAACCGCGTGGCGATTCTGGTACATTAGTTCAGCTCCTTGAGAGGGGCCTTTTTGTTTTCAAAACATCGAATAATAAAAATATTAGCCGGCCTAGGCCCCACTAGGCTGTATATGGCTCACCAACATCTGCGGGGCTCAAAGTTCAAATCAATCTCTCCTGCAAGCTGTACACCTACTGATTGACGAACAAGGGTTTCGCACAGGCTTTACTGTCGGGTTTGGGCGGTCAGATGGCACACGCTTCCGTGAAAACTGAAATTAAAAAAAAATAGTAAGAGAGCGGACCCCGGGCTCCAAAGTACAAGTTCTGGATGCAAACAGGATTGGCGTTCGAGTGAAGATGAATAAGATTAGCAAGACCTAGGCCTGTGTTTACGGTAAATGGCGAACAGTCTAACAAATTATTCTTTGACAACCTCTACACTCAGGTTATCAATCTCCTTAGTGGAATTTAGTTTTAATACTTGATCGACATTTATTCCAATCCAATTTGAAAGTCTGTGGTGAAAGAAGTGGTTCACAAGTTTTATAAACGTGAGTAATCTTATATTTTTTATACGAGTAAATATTCTATGCAAGGCACGACAAAGCAATGTACCCATAGAATGTACCTACATCTGTAAATATTATTGTAATTCACGACGAAAAATATCTTGTGCTGCGCAGTGACGTATTTTTTCAAAGACAACACACATAGGATAATCCTGGTAAGGAAATTGTCTAATACACTATGTTAATCTTTTGATACATTTAACAATAAAAAACCTATAGGTATATTTTTTTCAAACTTAGATATTGGTATTTGTTGTAAACAGCTTGGTTTAGTCTTAGGTGAATGGGGCCCAACCAACATTTTTGGGGCTCTAGCCAACTTCAACTGCTGTTACAGCAACTCTCTCGGGGTTGGGGGTCAGATGGCATTCGCTCGCGCCAAGCTAAGGTAAACATAAGGTAAACAGTAGTAGAGCGGACCCGGGGCTTTAAAGTGCAAGCTTCAAGCTGCAAATAGACTCAGGCCTGCATAATATATCTCCACAGCATCGTTAAGCAGCAAAAAAAGCCATCATGAGTGAGAAAATAGTGATGTTCGAAATTGAAAAACCTGGACCAACTTTCCGTGACACAGTAGTGACAAGGTATATCGTGGCTGTACTGGGGGCTTGGTGCGCTGAATTTGGTAAATAATCCTTAACGCTACTTATTTAAGCTTTCTAGTTTCGTTCGCTTTCACGTGAGTTTTAAATATAACATCAGCAATGTAGGTACCTGATATTAACTTCGCTTACCGTCCTCCATGAGCGCAGGCCTGGGGGTGGCAGGTGAGGCCGCCTGTCACCCCAGCAGAAGCAGGCCGGGACGCTGGGGCGACTAGCGCCCCTCCCCCAAACCGGGGCAAGACGGGGTCACCGTGGTTCCCAAACCCGAGGGGGCCATCTCGAAACCGGATACCCCCCCGCCGGCCAGGTGGCGGTTATGTCGGGCTTGCACCGACTAAAACCGCAAGCCGTCTCGGGTCTTCAGACGCCGGGGTGTAAGGTTACCCATAGAGCATATCCCTCGCACCCCGGCTGACCCTGGGCCATCTCACCACTAACAGCATCGCTCATCCTGTCTCCTCTGAAAGCAGAGGAGTACGGAGAGCGATGTGTTCCCGCCACGTTGGGTATTGGCCGACGATCAATGCCAACCCTATGAAGGGGTGAAGGGGAAGCCATTGACCGCCGCCCAGGGTGTACCGGCCGCTCCGATTCCGTTCCCCCCGGACTGCAGCGGGATCGGAATCGGAGCGACACTCGAGGAGGTTACCCAACACACACCCCAATATTATGTACCTGCTTATGTATTTGAAACAATAGGTATTATCCCACTCTCAGCCCTGGTACCAATGATCTTTATCTTTGCAGTAACATATCCGTTTGATTTGACAAAAACAAGACTACAAATACAAAATGAACTGGCCTCTCGCAAACATGGATTTAAGGTATTTTTAAGACAAAAATGACATGATGACGTACCTAGAATGCTTAGGTATACCTACATTTTTTATGGTTCCGTAGCCAAATGGCTAAAAACGGAACCCTTATAGATTCCTCATGTCTATCTGTCTATCCGTCCGTATGTCACAGCCACTTTTTTGCCGAAACTATAAGAACTATGCTGTTGAAACTTGGTAAGTAGATGTATTCTGTGAAAACGCATTTAGATTTTCACACAAAAATAAAAAAAAACCACCATAAATTTTGGGGTTTTCATCAAACCCATACGCGTGGGATATCTATGGATAGGTCTTGAAAAATGATATTGAGGTTTCTAATATCATTTTTTTTCTAAATTGAATAGTTTGCCCCAGAGACAACTTCCAAAGTGGTAAAATGTCCCCCCCCCCCCCTGTAACTTCTAAAATAAGAGAATGATTAAAGGAAAAAAAATATATGATGTACACTAAACTTCCACCGAAAATTAGTTTGAACGAGATCTAGTAAGTAGTTTTTTTTAATGCGTCATAAATCGTAAACCGTAATTTACCTTTCATTCAATAAACTCACATATAAACATTTTACTTGCTGGTACGGAACCCTTCACGGGCGAGTCCGACTCCCACTTGGCTGGTTTTTTTCTTATGTATCGCAAAGTAAGTCATACTGCTAAATTATTTTTCTTCTTTAGCATCTCCCTTATTCATAACAATTTTTTAACATTAAGCTATATTACATAATAATAACATATTAGCTTATTATATTGAACATGAATATTGTCTTATAGAGATCGCTCTTAGCGATAAGACTACCCATTGTACCTTCTAGGTATATACCTATTTAGATTTAGATATATATTTAGATTTGATGATTTTGGTAATTAATATGTGGTGTACAATAAACCTATTTATCTATGTATTGTAGTAGGTATTCGTTTCTGGAATATTTTTTATTTATTTTATAACGGTTTTTTGTTGAAAGATTTCATGAGATGAAAGGTGAACCTATAAAGATTTTTTTTTGTAGATGGAACACCGCGGCTCTATCTTAACTGCCATTGATATAGCAAAAAATGAAGGCGTTTTGAAATTGTGGAATGGACTATTGCCGATGTGCCAGCGTCACGTTATTTACGCAGGAACTCGACTCATCCTCTACGAGCGTGTGAGGAAGATTTTTGTGGATGAATCTGGTAGAATGTCTCTGGGATACACAGTACTTTGTGAGCCAAATTTTGAATTATCTATCATATCCTACTAATATTATAAACGGATAGATTAGATTATGGTCTGAAATAGGACACAGGCATTTTATTAATGGAATAGATTCTCATGGTTTACGGTAACGGCAACGAATTCCACGCGGGCGAGCTAGTTATGTATAAATTCCTAATATTTAATTCACATACATTAATAACTTCACGCCTGTATCCCCGAAGGGGTAGGCAGAGGTGTATTATATCACCCACGATTCGCCAGTTATGTTTTCCTTTTACTTTTACTCAGTTACCCGTTTTTTCACCACTTCGATCAGAGATTAAAAATTATATTTTAACCTACATTATTATTTTAGACATTCTTTCACGTATCTAACCAAGGTGTAATTGCTTGATAAGAATAAAACTAGGATCTAATGTCTGAGCAGGTGGTGCAGGTTGTGGTGCGGTGGCGCAGCTGATCGCTTCGCCCGCCGATCTAGTGAAGGTTCAGATGCAAGCTGAGGGCCGTCGAGTACTGCAGGGTAAACCACCAAGGTACATTAGCTGCTGGCAAGTGTATAAGATACTTTATCAAGAAAGTGGCATTTTGGGATTTTGGAGAGGTAAGGAGACAGGTATTTTTGAGAGACGAATATTTTTAAATAATTATTTAGGGATCCGTACGCAAAGGGTGAACCGGGACCCTATTACTGAGACTCCGCTGTAGGTCCGTCTGTTATGAGGATGTATCTCATGAACCGTGATAACTAAACAGTTATAATAATGTTAACTAAACAGTTGAAATTTTCACAGATTATGTATTTCCGCTGTTTCCGCTATAATAACAAGTACTAAAAACAGATTAAATACGTACACCCCATACAACAAACGTGATTGTTTTAACCGTTTTTTACTCGAAATAATAACGACCCTCATAATAATAATTTCATGTTTCCAAGATACATTTAAAATATAGTTGGTGTAGCTTGTAGTGAAACACACGTATGTTGGTTCAATACTGATTTATTTCTCATATACATAGACAAACATTAAATATACTACATCTCCTCCCTTCAAAGTAAACAAAATATCAACACATATAATACGAGTATAAACAAAAATTAAACTACAACCACTCAAAAGTAAATTGTACAAAAACATAGCCAGGTTACACAGTTTAAACTATAGTTAATTAATCGATTTCTGAAAGCATCTGCTTAAGCATTCGTGCAGTTCTTTCCGTCGACCTTGTAATAGGTACTGTAGGTGGCGACGGTGATTGGTCACTACTGCTTCCTGCACCTGGAGTGTCAAAAGTGCCACTGACATCTAGCAGTAATGGCTGACTACCACTAGCCACCTGAGGATTTTGTGCCACATCAGGATCTAAAACTACATTTTGCTGTCCAATAACAGGTATTTGTTTACGCCTACGCATACTCGGGCGTACCGACCATTCGGTATTGACAGTGCCATATGAATTAATAGTACGCCGTGGAAATTTGTCGGCACTAGCCAAGGATTCAGCTGAGCGGACTACTAACTGACTACGAGTACGCCGAAAATGTCTGCCTAGCTCATCTTCCACTATATACGAGCGAGGTTGTGATGCATGTGCTACTATTGAAACCGGTTTCCTAACACCATTGGTGATTAAGGTTGCCTTATCACCAGGTAACAGATGCTTAAGCGGCTTCGCTGACCTATCGTAATTTTTTTTAACTTTATCTTTGTTAGACATCAATGCATTATAATTTTTATCATTATCTACTTTTTCACATAACAACTCTGAGCTTATAGGTAATTTTGTGTTTAAACGCCTACCCCTTAAAATTTGTGCAGGTGAATCTAAGCCGTTTCTTGGTGTGGCCCTAAAATTTAAGACATGTAAAAATCCTGACCGGAATCCACGCATTTCTTCAGCATATTTTTTATTGTCTGAACGGTTCTTTCACTTTTACCATTTGATTGAGGGTAATGTGGGGATAACGTTTCATGCCCTATTTCCCAATCACGCATAAAGTTTTTGAACTCTCGTGAGCTATAAGCCGGACCATTATCAGTTACTAGCTCCGATGGTATGCCGTGCCGAGCAAACTGTTCCTTCATGAATTTAATTACATTTTTAGAATTTGTATGCGCTAATTGTCCTACTTCAACATAATTAGAAAAATAATCCACCAAAATGATATAACTTTTTCTTTTATATTCAAATGTATCAGAAGCTAGTTTGTGCCAGGGTAATGGAGGAACAGCGTGCTGCAGCAAAGGCTGGCGGCACGGGCGCGGTGCATACCGCCTACACGTGTCGCAGCGCCGCACCAGGCGCTCCACGTCCTCGCCCAGCCCCGGCCAGAACATGACCTCGCGGGCGCGCCGCTTACACCGTTCGATACCTAAATGTCCCTCGTGCACGCGCGACAACATATATTATCATCTCTCAATGCATATGGAATAAACACACGTTCACCTTTCAATATAATCCCATCCATATAATTAAGCTGCTCCCGGTAAGGCCAAAAAACCTTTATTTTTTCATTAACATCACATCTATGTTTTGGCCAACCGTTAGTTATGTACTTGATCAGCCATTTACAATGCCCATCTATTTTGGTTTCATTTCTAATGACACCCATTTTTTTATAGCTATATGGCATATTCTTTAACATAAAACATGTTTGTGTTTCAACTTCAGCAGACACTCGGTCATGCATCATTTCATTCAAAGGAGCTCGGGACAACGTGTCTGCTATATACATATATTTACCCGGCGTGTATACTACTCTAAAGTCATAACCTTGCACTCTTAGCATCATTCTTTGCAGCCGGACTGGAGCCGAGGCTAATGGCTTACCGAATAAAGCCTCCAGTGGCTTATGGTCCGTATGAACGGTGACGTCACTTCGACCATACACATACTGCCTGAACCGCTCGAGCCCAAACACTATGGCCAGCATCTCCTTCTCTATATGAGCATACCTAGTTTGAGTCTCGGTAAGTGTAAGCGAAGCGAACTCCACCGGCCGCCCGCCCTGCAGCAGGACCGCGCCCAATGCCACGCTAGATGCATCCACCGATACCACTATCGGTATGTTCTCACTATAAAGTGCCAGCACTGGCGCGCTGCTCAGTTTACTCTTTAAATTATCAACGGCCTCGGAGTGCTGCGATTCCCATAACCATAAGGACTCCTTTTTTAACAGAGCTCTTAATACCTTTACACTCTCCGAATAATTTTGAATAAATTTTGCGAGATAATTGACCATACCTAAAAATCTTTCTAGGGCCTTCCTATCACTTGGATAAGGCATCTCCGTTATGGCTTTAATTTTAGTGTCATCCGCCCGCATACCATTCGCATCAAACTTGTGTCCCAGATATGTAATTTCCGGTACACCGAATTTACATTTTTCACGATTAAACCTAATACCTACATCCCTAGCTCGTCGTAAAAGGCACTTTAATCTGCGGTCATGCTCCTGAACAGAACTTCCCCACACGATGACGTCATCAATGAATGACTCAACACCATCTAAATCTTCTAAATGCTGCCTAAGCCTCGCATGAAAAACTTCAGGTGCACAATTTATGCCATACGGTAAGCGTAAGAATTGGTACGTGTCCAGGCGGAGTGCTGAACGTACACAGATCAGCACTGGCATCGTCTAGTTCCACCATCCAAAACCCACATCGTGCATCTAGTACACTAAACACGGTAGCACCTCGCAAACGCGCTGCCAGCTCGGGTACAGTCGGCAGCGTGTACTGTGCGCGCCGTACCGCACGGTTCAAAGGTCGAGGGTCTAAACATACACGAATGCTTTCA
This sequence comes from Cybosia mesomella, assembly GCA_946251805.1. NCBI lineage: Eukaryota > Metazoa > Arthropoda > Insecta > Lepidoptera > Erebidae > Cybosia > Cybosia mesomella. The sequence continues at coordinate 11,431,920 of OX276397.1, forward strand.
TCCTTTTTTGCGACTAGAACAATTGCACTCACCCAATCGGTCGGGTGTGTCACCTTCCTAACTACACCTAACCCTTCCATTCTATGTAGTTCATCCATCAGTTTACTCTTGAGCCCTAATGGTATTTTTCTAGCAGGACACACAACGGGTTGAACATTTTTATCTATTACAATACTATATTTACCAGGTAATTTGCCAAGTCCCTTAAACAAATCAGAGAATTCTTCAATATTTATTGCATTTACTTGATTAATTAACCCTAACGCAATACAGTTTTCTAAACCTTAAACGTTCTGACAATTTAAATCAGCCACAACAAAAGAGAAAAAATATTGCTTATTATTGTAAACAATCGGTAACTCCTCAATACCTATAATGGCAACCGATTACCTGTGAAGGAGTGTACACGCTTAGTAAACGGCTTAAGGTTTACAATCGATAAACCTAAATTTACATAATCCTGTTTGGAGATAACATTTATCATAGAACCTGTATCTATTTTTAATATAATATTTTTTCCTCGGCATTTTACAACTTCAACCCATTCATTATAGGACTTACATAGTTTTTGGTTAAAATCAATAGTATTGATATAAAAAATGTCTCGATCGCTGTCCTCACTAGCACTGATCTCGGCACTGACACTCAAATTTAAAACCTTGCGAATTACCTTCTTCTGCTCACATACACGTGAGAAATGTCCCGCCTTATTACAAACATAGCACGACGCGTTACGTGCTGGGCATCGCTCGTCGCCTGCGCACCGCCTGGCGCCACAGCGCGAGCAAGCGCTATGCGGCACGCGCGCCTCCACCGGTCTGCGGAAACCCGCGCCGCTGCCGCTTGCATCGCGCCGGCGGCCTCTCAAAGACCGACCACCTCTATAACTACTGCTACCCTGAACTGCGTTCACCTGCACGGTGTCTAAGACACTGTCAATGCAGCTACTTTCTTCCCGAGAAATCTCGGCCGCCTGACAAATTCGAACTGACTTTGCCAAGCTTAAGTCTTCAGTACGAAGAAGTCGATCTCTCACCGTATTGTTTACGATACCGCACACAATCCTGTCTCGTAACAAACTTTCATGCAAGTCACCGAACTCGCACTGTTGACTAAGTACCCTCAACGCAGTTACATATTGATCGATGTTTTCGCCGTCTTCTTGATTGCGAGTAAAAAATTTAAACCTTACCGTGATATTCGGCTTCGCATTAAAGAAACTCAAATTTTTTCAAGACACAGTTTATGTCATCCTCACTTTCACCTTCGTCAAAAGTAAACGTCGTAAACGCCTCGTAACCGGCTGAACCAATGAGATTGACCAACAAGCTAGCCTGAACTTCCTTAGGCTCTTTGCTCACTCCTGAAGCTTTGAGAAACACTTCGAACAGTTTCCGCCATTGCCGCCACGCCTCGGCCCGTGCGGCCGGACCACCTTCAAGTGCTAATTCTGATGGAGGACGCGCGTGTTCCATAATTATTACGTAAAAGCACAGTGTACTAATGCACTTATAACGAATGTCTTCTGGTTTGAATATGTTTTACTACTTAAGTTTGTAAAAAATAACGCACCGCTGTCACCATGTAGTGAAACACACGTATGTTGGTTCAATACTGATTTATTGCTTAGATACCCACATATACATAGACAAACATTAAATATACTACAAGGTTAGTTTAGTTTTTTATTAGTTTTCATTGTGTGAAATATGGATTCCTTTTTAGGTATAGGCCTTCTCCAGTCTTTTTCGTGACTCCCTGTCCTTATCCGGCCCCCATACAAGTGATTTTATTCCCGTTTTGCCGTATAAAATGGTACGGACACCTTCGTGCGTGAGTCCGACTCGCACTTGACCGGTTTTTAGTATATTTCATTAGCGTTATTCACGCTCCATTGTGTTAGTATAGCTATTAGAATAATATTATGTAACCTGTGGTATAGCTTAATGAAACCGGTCGTTAACGACGTCATATCGATATTCATTGCGGCATTCATTTTTTAGGTAAAGTGATGCATTTTTTATGAGATTGTCGTTTCATTTAGCTATAGGCATGGAGCGTGAATAATGCTAAAGAAACATTTAAAAAAAGGATAAAAAATAAATATAAACTGAAAAAAAAAACAGTCGGGATATGCTCTATGGGCAGGGATATGCTCTATGGACAACCTTACACCCCGGCGTTTTAAGACCCGAAACGGCATGCTGTTTTAGTCGGTTCAAGCCCGACATAACCGCCCCCGCTGGCCGGCGGGGAGTATCCGAAGGGATTTCCGCACGAAAATAAAAGAAGGTACTAACGCCTGTCTTGGTTTTGGGGAGCGTTTCCCTAACGCCCTAACACATTCATAATAAAAAGCAGATTCAAAAAAGTGCATGTTTAAAACAAAACCAGTCAGTACTACGTACTCCCTACTCTAGTACTCTATTCCAATATCATACAGCTAGTTTCATTACAATTATTAATTTCATAGGTGCGGTTCCTAACATGCAACGCGCAGCCATGGTTAACTTGGGTGATTTAGCCGCCTACGACTACTCAAAACGGTGGCTAATGCATGAGTTCCAAATGAAGGATGGCGCGCTGCTTCACACGTTGGCAGCTTTTTCAGCTGGTATCGTTGCTGCCGTTATGGGCACCCCCGCGGATTTTATTAAAACTCGTGTCATGAACCAGCCTGTTGGACCTGATGGAAAGTATGTTTTATATTTATCATTTTTCATCCCTCATCGCATGATCGCATCATATCATTATAGTTTATCAAAATAAAAATCTATAAAAAATATCATTGTTATAAGATTATCTTATCATCGATGCCCTTGATTTTAATTTGGTGTTTTATTCAATTTAATTCATTTAGTATATTTAAATAATAATATTGAATGATATTTTATGAACGTCATTATTTATGATTAACTAGCTAGATTAAGATTTGTTTTTTTTTTGGGCGGAACCATATGCCATGCCGACTAATACCTTTTCTAAAAAAATTGCCTAACTTATGCCTTACAACAGTAGCTATCTGTAGTCAAAAATCCCGTTATAATCGGCCCAGCCAATGCAAGTTTACCCGGAACATACAGAAAGACAGAAGACACTCAGACAACATTTTAAAATATTGCCTGTTGTTATATGTACCTACCTACCTAAGCTGTTCTCTTAATGTTACAAACAGACACTTAAATCTTATTCATTTGTATAGATATAGAACAGTAGGTATGTAGAAAGTTATTGAGCTCATTAAGTATACCTACCAACCTCCTTTTGTTTACAGGGGAGCACTCTACAAAGGGACTATGGACTGTTTTAGACAATCCGTGACAAACGAAGGCATTCTTGCTATATATAAGGGATTTGTGCCAATGTGGTTTAGACTAGGACCTTGGGCGCTTGTAAATTGGATTGCCTTCGAGAACATAATGTCGTTCATAGGAGGAAAATCATTTTAGTTTTAAAATTTTATCTATTGCTTAATGCAAACCGTTAAAAATTATTATTGTAATGTTTGCATCTTATTACTAGAATATTTGAAGAGGTAAAGCCACCACTCATCCTCAGTTTGTCAATCCCTACAAAACCTAGTAGCTAGTTGTGTTTTTACTTAATGATCCAGCAGCCTTCGCAAGGCGGCAGGGTAATTCACTCGCGAGTTTCTTTACCAATGAAATAGCAGGTAAAATTCTCATCACTAAAACTACTCATTTTATTGGTCAAATAGACTCGACAGGCAGGAGTCTAGTGCTGAGGATTTCTCGTGTAAAAGAGCTGAGGTGAAATACGTCGTTCAATAAATGAAATGAATACTGATTTACCTCCATGCGTCATGTGGCTGGTTGAAAAATTGAGGATGTATGTTAAGTTTTGCAGTGGATTTCAGCTATTTTATAATCAATTCAATTCGTTACCTCTTACTACTTTTATATAGCAGATACGTAATGTTTAGAACTCCTTGGTAATGTATTTGTTAAAGTTAAGTCATAAATCAAAAAAACATCAAGTTTTAACTTTGGTAGATTTTAGGAAAGCTGTTAGATGTTTGTGTTATTAACAATACGAATGCGTGGCCATAAATTCATAATAATCACTAACTAAAGGAAATACCTACTATATTAGGTTGGTCGACCGTTTTATTTTAAAACAGAAACAAATCCGCATTTAAAGATTTTCCAAAATATTCAGATTTTAGTCGGTTAACATTGATAACCGCTCTCTCGGGAGGTAGAATTGCAATTTGTTTCTTTTTAAAAATAAATAACTATTCCTTTGAGCAAAATTTGCTATCTCCAGGCTTGTATTTTCGTGCGGTTAAAAAATTCCAACCTGTATAATACAGACCGGTTTTTTTAGAAATGCCTAGTTCTCTAATTTATTGTAGATATGTACCTTTTTTTTTTTCGTGCGGAAATCCCTTCGGATACCCCCCGCCGGCCAGCGGGGGCGGTTTCGTCGGGCTTGCACCGACTAAAACCGCACGCCGTCTCGGGTCTTAAGACGCCGGGGTGTAAGGTTACTCATAGAGCATATCCCTCGCACCCCGACTGACCCTGGGCCATCTCCGGTTTCGAGATGGCCCCCTTACTTGCTCTCCACTGTGCCATCTGCTAATCAGAGGGACACGTGGAAAACTTCCGAACAGCCCTCAACAGGGCCGTCCTCGCCTCGGTCTGAGTTGGCCGTAGGCGGCAGCGTCTCTCCCGCCCTAGGAGAGAGGCGCTGCCGTCTCCGTTGCCCAGGGTGCACCGCGTGGCGGTCCCCAACCAAGCACCCCTGTAGATATGTACCTATAGGTAAGGAGGTAACACTCTTATGTCGTTGGCGTTGTTGAATGAATCAACCATAATAATGTGCAAAACGGTGCTTCGAACAGATAGCTATGTATTTTAATGTTCAATATGCATTAAATTGTATTGCATCTAATTGTTTTATTATTTATTTACTCGTCTACATCTACACGTCCACTGCCACGAAGGTGGTTACTCAGTGACAGAAAAGTCTCAATAACACGATTGAGAGCCCAAAACTATGCTGAAATAGCAAGCGAAACTTATTTTTTAATTTTGAACTAATGTTGATTAGACTGGGTCCCAACTCTCCCTTAAGTTCCGCAATGCTATCATCGTCATTTGAGCGTCAATCCCGGTTGTATCCAAAGCTTACTTTACTTAAATACCTGGAGTGCGCTCCCACACTCCTTTTCATGATTTGGTTTAACTTTTCTTTTACAGGAGTGACTTTCGTTTCCCCTTCCAACCCTGAGAAAGCCAACAGAAGCGTTCCGATTGGGACATATCTATATATCGTATCAATTCATCAACCAAGGCTGAACTTCAAAATGAAAATAGTCAAACTTCGATTACCTAAACTGAATTCTTACATTTTACTTCCAATTAAATTCATTGTGTCAAATCTGGTAAAAGCCTTAATCGTAGATAGTGTAACCACTGAATCCAGTCTAAATATAAATTCGTTTTATAGGTTCACTGAATTAAAAATAAAACATAAAAGTATAATATTAAATTTATTAGTAAAAAATATTATACATCTTCCACAATATTGGAGAATCATAACTTAAATTATTTAAATATTTGATTATTATAGATTATAGCACTTCCGATTGAATGAAAACTTTGCTTTACGCACTTAATGATCACTTATAAGCACATTATCGGGATTTATGTATTCGTGACACGTCGCCTTCGACTGGTGTCACAACATAGCGGTAATGCGGAGTCACGGAGCTGTACCACACTCATACTATAATTACACTCACTTTAAATGCTTCGATGAAAGGGAATTTTTTTTCGAATTTAAAAGATACAATAAAACATGCATGGTCAACTCATACTCTTTAAATTACACAGACATGTCCGTATACGTCGAACGTTTGGTGCTACGGATAACATCGACTTTCAGATAAGATTAAAATTTTAGCATTTATGTTTTCATAAATATTATAATTTTGGGTACAATACAATAACAAAAATAAATATCTACATTGGATCAACGATCACTCAAAGATTTTTCATTAATTTCAAGTCTTGACTAAATGTTAAAGGCTAACTAAGTACAATGACACTGTCGAGTGCCAGGTTATATTCCAGATCGACCTTTACCTACCGGTAGCCACTAGCGACTACCTCGTCTCCTTATTATTAAATTGAATTAGTTTATCTTAAGCATTTTAGACGTTCTCATTTATTACGATTCGTAAATGGTAAAAATACGTACAGGTAACGAATTGGCGTCAAACTAACACATCAAAAGCGCGTTGTTAAAACATATAATATCGTTATATAAAATACATCGCTCACTATACACTCCATCCTATCATAAATATGTCCATATATAAAATAAATCCATATTGACACCGTACCTGGCGTTGTGAATTGTGCGTAACACAAACTGTCTCTAAATCTAACGAGAGCTAAGCTGTTGGCGGATACTATCTGTAGTCTACACGATACTTGTACCAGATTATACAATGCTGCATATACCGTTGAGGAAATATAAGATCGAAATCCACGTCAACCGAACTTAAAATTAGCACTAAACTAAACAATAAATGGTAAATATTTTAATAATGAGCATTAAAGACTAATACAGGGATAAATAATGGTCGTACTTTAAAAATCACATCAAATAAGAAAATCTATAGACTTGGGGGGAGTAGTCAGTACACAACTGAGTTGATCCCTTTCACCTTTTATATTACTAAATCGTATATTTCAAAAAAATTACAAATAACATTCTGGCACGTTTCCGAGGATAAAATATTCACTCTCATACAGCGCTTGACACAATATAAAAATTATAGGACAATAAATTCGTCACAGAACAATGATACGATGAACACGACACAAACTTTTGTACTACCAAATTACGCCTCACGGCATTGCAAAATCAAGGCAGCTTCAACACGCGAGTAAAATGGACAGACACACGCTTACGATTCGGGATTATTGTTACAATATATTATATTAAAACCATCGTAATCAACCTGCTGCAGGACACTAAGCACCAATACTCGTCAAATCATTGTATAAATATCAACCGTCGTCCGAGCGAGGCAGCCGCTCGGCGTATTATTGTGTTCAATAACTCTCGAGACAATCTAAAACCGCGTAAAATTGCTAAATACGATACAACATGCACTATTTAAATCAAGAAAACTATAACGTTTTCAACGACAACTTTACTTATATTACTTGAATTTCGATGTAACTGCTTAGCGCGAGTTATTGATATGATGGTACGCTAACGCTAGGTGTGATCAAGGTCCGGCGGGGGCTCGACTGTCGAGCGAGCGGCGGTAGAGAGGCAAGGCGAAGGCGTAGGCACTATGAGTGGTACGCCGTCACGTATGACGCGGGGAACAGCCCGCGGCGATGCGCTATTTCGCCCTGGAACATTACAATAATTCGTTAAACTTATAAAACATCGACTACAGTCTAAATTTATATTTAATCTAAAGTTGATAGATCATAGATGTCGTTTAGTTTAGGGTTGTGTATCTTAAGAAAAATCGACACAGATAACAAATAAATTTATGACTCCCTTGCTAACTTACTATTTTTCGTATGAACCGATTAATCTTTATCACCTTATTAAGGGTTAAGGGAGTTGTTAAACCACGAGTGTTCTTATGGTTCAGAGTATAGCTTAACTCTTTCCAAATCCATTATACACACGTAATTTCATACGTTAACGTTATGAAAATAAGGTTTGAAGCGACACGTACCCTGCAGGCTCATTAAGGCGCCAGCAGGGTTTGAAACATCTGCTGCAATCGGTTATTCTCACAATTGATTTGTAGACACCCAACACTAGACGACAGCTATCAAAATGCACTTCTTAGATTAATTCAACTGTAGAATTTGTAAGAAATAATAATACATGGGTGTATGAAGACCCATCAAGATCTAGGGTCAAGACTACCCCACCTGTAAGCGGAAACACCTGCTGATTGACGAAGGCTCGAGTACAAGACCTCCTCTTATGGTTGGGGGACTAGAAGAACTGACCCCGGGTTCCAAAGTGCAAGCTTTACATGGAAACAGGATGGTAGTTCCAAAAGCTCACCTGCCACCAGTGTTGATCGGTGCGGTCGGTGACGGTGATTACGTCACCACGTCTGAATTCAAGTTCACCGGCTTCCTGTGGTGTGAAGTCGTAAAGCGCCTGTACAAGCATCTGTAATGGCCAACCATAAAATATCGTATCATTTATTTCAATAGTAATAACACAACATAAGTACATACACCGAAATGTTAGATATTAAGAGAAACCACATAACTCCTAGACAAACAGAGAATAGGCATGGTGGCAGACTTTGAAAAACTGTACTATAATGCTTGCAATCATAAATATTATAAGGGAATAACATATCTCGGCAGAAATTAATGGTTTATTAGGAACGCAATTGCATTTTATATAGTTTTAAAATTGAAAATTCGCATCAAAACGTTTGTTAGTGTCATAGCGTAAGGGCACGCCGTAGTAGCGGTGGAAAGAACCATCATGGAGGACTGGCTAGAGAGGCGACACGGGAGTCTCTCGTACCGGCTGACGAGGTGATGTCTGGGAAGGGGTGTTTCGGAGAACGCCTGTCTCGAATCAGGAAGAAGCCAACGTCTGAGTGCCATCACGGTGATGCAAGCGAGGACTTAGGGCCACTCGCTGGCCGGCGGGGTCATATCCGGGGTGATTTCGCACGGAAAAAAGTCTCATGGCGTTCCTTGTGACGTCACCTCTAAGTAATCTTTTTCTATATGAAATATACTACGTATCAGAAATTCAGTGACCACTGAGTAGGTAAGTAAGTTGGTCAACACTCAGAAGTGAAAACATGCGCTCTGATTGGTGTTCCATAAAATATGGTGGATTGCCGTATTTAGGTCTTCGGATACCCTCCCGCTGGCCGGCGGGGCGGTATCCGAAGGGGTGTTTCGTATTCCATGACTGATGTTTCATCACATATATACATAATTATAGTAACTTTTTAAATGCTGTCATCACACCTATTACATTCCATTATTTTCTTCACATTTAATGTCTCCACATGCTACTGACAACATTGAAAATCTATACTATTATAAAATTGTAAATTAGATTTGTCCGTACCCATATATAAAAAAAAAATCTAGGTTAGGTAAGTTAAATTAACGATTCTGAATATTTTATTTTTTAATTCTTGTCTGTTGTTTGTTCGCGATGGATGCTAAAACTACTGAACGGATTTTGATGCTGTTTTTTGTATTAGAAAGTTCTTGGTCAGACTTAAAATCTGCCGTTTGTTTGATTGCAATTGGTTAAGTACGAGTAGACCCAGAAATATGGCCAAAAAATGATAACCGACCTCTGCGTGGACGGAGCCGCGGGCATTAGCTAGTATACTATAAACTGTAGTCATTCTACGAGTAAAAAACTAGTTTCAGTTTAATTTAGTTAACTAAATCATGAATACTTTTTACAAATTACTATACGAAAAACCAGAATACATACAAAAATGTATGATAAACGGGAAAGCCCTGTAATTATTCGCTACTCTAGTGACGTCAAATGTAAGTAAACATGGCTTCTAGCTGCTGTTTTATTAACTTATTTACTTGCGTATGACGTCACACGTATCGTACGATATAGAAAATTAAACTATAACATTGATTTTTATTAATAATACAGTAGAGCTCCCGAAAATATCAATGTAATCCATACTACTATTATAAATGCGAAAGTAACTCTGTCTGTTACGCTTTACGCCTAAACCACTGAACAAATTTTGATAAAATTTGGTACAGAGATGGACTAGAGCTTGGGGAAGGATATTACTACCTTTACCTACTTACATTTACTACCTCTTGTCGCGATAAAAAGACTTAAAAGGCTTCAGTTTTCGAAGATATCGCCATGAAACTTTGTATTGTTATGGGTACTTGATCTATACCTACAAATAAACAATAATGAAGTGTCTGTGTGTAATAATAACAGATTTTTACTGATTGCATATGAAATATTATTATTATTAGATTTTTTTTTCTAGAATTGATATTTTTTTAATTACATCTATTAATGTAAAATATCCCCAGTTTTGAGGTGTGAAGGCGTAACATGGGTTACATGTATTTTAGAAAAAAAAATAGGTCTAAATATGTATAAATATGCTATAAAGCGTTTTTGGAATTTCGGCCTGTGAGTGGATGAAGTAAGGGATGAAAGTTCTTATGGACGTCCACGCGCGATAACCGACATCCACGCGGGCGGTGCCACGTGCTACAGCCAGTATTAAATCATTTGAAACGATTTGCCAATATCAGTCAAATAGCTTCATGCTGCAGACTCCGTACCTATGTAAACTAACCTTTTGAAGCCAAAGGAATCCTGCCCTCAACTTCGACGAAGAGGTTAGTGGACGGCAGAGACAACTACAGCTATTCGCGCGTTCTTTATTATCATTCGTTCTGAACTTAAACAGATATGACCATCAATAGAAAACTAAGAGATAAGCTCCAAGCATGCAGTTATGTTCCCAGTATGAGATCAGCTTTGGCCTAAATAAAATTTCACGTTTACCACGGGCACGCCACGTTTACTAGGCGAGAAAAAGGAACTATACTCACTATATGTATAGCGCCATCCCTCTATCTCGCTCAGAAAACGAACGCTTATAGCACGTCATGGTAGCCCCACTGTAATCAATACTGAGCTAATTATCTTCTGAATGTGACACACACAATACAAATTAGGAAATGTTCGCATTACGTTTCCAATAAGACGGCGAATTTTCCTTCCTGTTATGCAGTAATGAGATATCTTTTATTTGCATGTGAGTAAGCAAGTGTTTACTATTGTCTTTGTAAATAATGGGAAGGCGTATTTATATATTGAACTATAATGCGTACTTAAAAAATACAATGTTAGAAATGCTAGACCTTCCCCCCTAGAAAGAACTTGCAGGCAGATTTAAATCAATTTGTGACCTTTACCTATTTCAAATACTCAGTTAATACATAGGTACTAGGTATTTATACAGTAGGGCACGCCACAATAGCGGCAGTAAGGCCCATCATGGAGGATTGGCTAGAGAGGCGACACGGAAGCCTCTCGTACCGACTGACGCAGGTGATCTCCGGGAAGGGGTGCTTCGGGGACCACCTGCATCGGATCAGGAAGGAGCCAACGCCTGAGTGTCATCACTGCGGCGCGAGCGAGGACTCAGGGCTGCACACGCTGGCGGACTGCCCGGCGTGGGAGGTGCCGAGGCGTGACCTCGTGACAGCCATCGGGGTGGGAGTCCTCTCGCTCGGCAGCATGATTGCGGCAATGGTGCGGAGCGCGAGCGCGTGGGCCGCCACCACCTTCTGCGAGCGTGTAATGCTCGCGAAGAAGATGGCGGAGCGCGCCCGGGAGTTATTTAGAACTCTCCCGGCCCGCCGAGCCCGCAACTTGCTCGCTGCGCGTCGCAGGCGATTCAGGCGCCGGAGGTCGCTAAACGACCTCCGTCCTCCATGAGCGCAGGGCACCCCCAGGGGTGGCAGGTAAGGCCGCCTGTCACCCCAGCAGAAGCAGGCCGGGACGGTGGCCCCACTAGGGACGCTAGTCGCCCGACTAGCGTCCCTCCCCCAAACCGGGGCAAGACGGGGACACCGTGGTTCCCAAACCCGAGGGGGCCATCTCGAAACCGGAGATGGCCCAGGGTCAGTCGGGGTGCGAGGGATATGCTCTATGGGCAACCTTACACCCCGGCGTCTGTAGACCCGAGACGGCGTGCGGTTTTAGTTGGTTCAAGCCCGACATAACCGCCCCCGCTGGCCGGCGGGGGGTATCCGAAGGGATTTACGCACGAAAAAAAAAAAAAGGTATTTATACAGTTTAACGGGTAACTTTAAATTTAAAATTACGGTGTTGACTTAGAGGAGTTAGAGCATAACGGGATTTCCTGTTGTAATTAATATCCTAGAGGGAAAGTACTTTCATCCTAGAGTATATCATCTATGAACAACGTTCCTTCCTAGTTTCTGCTGGAGTCTGCAGCATTATATGCACCGATAACCCATATTTATCAGACGAAGTGTTCGTAATTTGTCCGCTTATTAAGGCTAACGACAGATAGCATAGCTCAGATATTCAAGCAACTATTGTTAGAATTAGAGGCATTTGTGTGCCTAATATTGTAACACATAAAAAAAGAATCAACATTTAAATTCACCTTTTGATACCTTTAGCGACATCTATGATCAAGTATCGATAAACCACAACTCACAGCGTTATCGATGAACAAGTAAAGCTTTAAAAAAGAAATTGACAGATGTCGCTACTTCAGCTTAAACTAAATAAAAGTCAATTGTTTAATTAAATAGTTAATATTATGATAAATGACAATTTAAATAGTTAAATATTAACTTACATTGGCTTACATGTCGTGGTAATTTGTAAATCTCAAAAAATGTGAATCTGAAGAGATGCAAAGAAGAGGAATAATGCAAAGATTCTAGACCTGTTAAATTTTGTGACATTGTTAACTTATCCTATCTTTTACAAATTGCATTATAAAATTCATACAAACAGTCTACGTGAATATATTTGATTTTGAAATAAACGCGTACACATACATTTACACTACTAACTAAATAAGAAGGAATTGGACCCAAAATCGTTACACATAATAAAAATACTTCTGACCAAGATCAATCATTAAAACAACGTTTGAAAAGTGAGGTCTTTACAAATCTATTCTTGTAAGATTTATTGAAATTTCAGGTAACATCATAGCTCTTTGCAACAGTTTTATTTCTTATATAATAAACTATTAAATTTAACGGAAATTTCAAAGGTTAAAAATAATCAGTCTCCGGCTCACTAGAATGTACCTACGGGTACAATAATAGTAATTAGGTGACTGTTTGTACGGGAATGAAGCCATTAGCTTAACGAAGTGAGTACGAACATCGTGTGTAGGTATCAATTACGATAATTAATTGAAATAATTCATTTAACTGAGTGTTATAGTGAATTAGCGGCCGGAGTTAACCTCTACGTCAATCATAAAGTAATCCCGATTATCGAATTTTACCAACTTGTTTTCAGCTACTTATCACCACTACAAAATCTACAAAGCCAGTTTGCACGATGTGATATTGATAGAGACGACTCTTATTCAATAAAATAATTTTGGTAACTGATTTTTATTTTAGTATCTGCTTAACTATCGCCAACCATCTTTTAATGTTCTAACGAATATCACCTCAATAATAACCTTGGGTAACTAGAGATCACACCGTAATTTGGTGAACAACTTGGCTAGAGACTTGTCGTACACACGGAAGCATTAGTCAAATCCCGATCACAAGCCCGTAACGTTGACTAAGCAAGTTTCCACTAAATTAAATAACATGGATAGACTTCACGCTATTTTCGCGCGTTGTGAGTACCTAATTACTCGTATCTTAATGACTCAATGCACTCTATATTAGATATTATGTGCTAAAATAAATGTAGCTCAAAGGGAAATACACGAAATAAGTCACTGCGTTATTCATCATAATTGAGTCAGTCAATAATTTTTATGGCCTTTTTTTAAACTTTATACATCGTAGCGTACCGTACAGAATTAAAAATCGTGTAACTGTTTATTCCGCGATTTGCACTACCCATATGGCCAGGCCAGCAGACTACAGATTTAGATAATAGACTGTTGCTGAGTTAAATGCATGGATAGTTATTTCTTATAGTACCTACCTACATTAAAATTAAAAGGACAGGTGCATATTAATAGAATACAGCGGAATGTACAATGAGTGGTTAATAACATGCCTAATATGGTAATGGTTTGCATACTGACGACAGATTGAATTGAATGCCGGTTAGGGACAGTAGACTGCATATTCCTGGGTCACACGTCTAAATTGAAACATAGTGTCAACCACAGTATTGCCTTGAGCACAGTAATTCGCAGTCACAATTGCCCACCATCCGCTACAGAACCCTGATAAATTGTAATTACATTATCACAACAGAAATTTCTAAAGAAGACGACTCAAATATACATACAATGGCTGAGTCATACTATCTCCTGCTACCTCCCTCCGGTTATCTACCAAATGATGAATAAGAGCCTAGATTACCAAAAATAAAAAACGTCACACTGAACGAAACCTTATTCAGAAGGGGTTTCTAAGTATCATGTAAGTAGACTTGAGGGGAGGAGGCGTTTATTGTTTGCCTACTAATGTCGACGAAGGTAGAAAAGGGGAATATCTATCAAAAAATTCATGGGAATTTTTATATGGAAGTAAGATACATATTTAATTATATCTAGTGTAATCAAATGTTTTCTAAGCAAAGTGTATGATACAAATTATTACTAAATATGTTATTATAATGTCTTTTTAAAATTAAAAATAGTTTAATGAGTGTTTTATGAATTATTATCACACCATCACAGGACCCATAGTTCATAAGGCGCAGTCCTACTTCAAAAAAAAACGTTCAATTTACAAAAAACTATCGTGGCACAACTATAATCCATATTTCAAAGTTAATGGTAGGTACCACTGTATAGACAAAGAGGTAATCCAAAATATAGTGCGGTAGATTTCATCACAGTTTATTTTTTATAAATTACAAAAATAAAGCTTTAAGTCCGAGTTTTCTGTATTTTCAGTGATATCCATTGTTTTATTTTTTCAAGATTTATAGGTATCGTGTTGTCAAATAATAAATGATTTAAAATTTATATTAAATTTCGTGTAAATTAAAGAAAACCATAAAAAAAGGTTCATCAGTAATAGAAACAAGATTAGTTATACAACTTTAAACTCTATAAGACTGATTGTTGAATTGAAGTACGATGGCGCCTTAAGATCGATATGCAATCCCAAATGTAATACTTACTACATAAACGGTTTGATTAAAATACTCTTACGTAGTTCGCCTGTTGTTTAAAAAAATATCCTATTAGAAAAACTACACTAAAAAATAAACAATGATCAACAGATCATTCAAAACGTGGACAATAGACGACTCGAAACGAATTAGAAAAAGGCAAAACTGAGGACGGGATTTTAAGTCGCGACAGTCACCGTGTGATTAGGTACTTTGTCTAATTTAATTTCCCGAGTCCTTCATGATTTGTCGAAGTAGAAGTCGCTTTCTAGGTGTTGACTTTTTCCAATTTACATTTATGATAATATTAGATAGTAAATACTTAAAAATATCTGGAATATTAAACATTTAATAAAAGTTTTAGAAATCTTACATCAATGAACGTACTTAATACTTGAGCGCACCCAGAAGCCACATTCTTGTACAATTATCAAAACATAGCCATTCCAGTACTCATTATCCTATGGTGTAGGATAGGTACATTAGGTACTACCATCATCGTCGGTATCAATCCTGAATTTGTTATTTATTAGAATCAATTAAAATTATGCTTCATTCATCAAATTATTAAAATTTCAATTTCTGAGTATTGGTTCAAATGTGATCACAAATTGTCATCAAATTCCGAATTGACCGACTTGGTTGTAGTAATTATGTTAATTCCATTTTAGTACAGGTACAACCACTTCTGTTAATTAATCACAACATAGATATTATTACTGCCAGACAGTTACTCAGTTTGTCACATTGTTATTTTTTCCTAATTCCACAAACAACATAGATTTTAGGTA
Source organism: Cybosia mesomella (assembly GCA_946251805.1). Lineage (NCBI taxonomy): Eukaryota > Metazoa > Arthropoda > Insecta > Lepidoptera > Erebidae > Cybosia > Cybosia mesomella. The sequence continues at coordinate 11,447,588 of OX276397.1, forward strand.
TTACACTTAACTAATAATAGGTATTTACCGTTGATCCGAACTAGGTTAGGCCTGTAAAAGTTTTGTGATACTAGGCATGGGCGTAGCCAGGAAAATTTGGGGATTTATCTTCTCTTCGATCAAAGTGAAAACTGAATTTGGAATTACGCAGAAAATCCCCCCCCAAACTAAATACTGGAAACGCCCATGAATGACCATGAAGGTTTTTCAAAGTAAGGCAGACTAATATTCAACATTTGAATGAATAAAAATATTCTCTACAGTGGGTCAGTGGGTACATAAATATATTTTTATTCTTTCGTTTGCTTGATAAGAGCATAATAGTTTGCCGTCAAAAGTAATACGGACATAATTATAATTGCCCATAAAGTTATATTTTCCCGTTGGAAGTCTGGAGCCTTGAAACATCCGTAAATGTATGTATTAATCATTCAATGAAATGCAGTGGCCCGTTAACACATCGTGGGAAAATTTTAGGATACAATTGTGACGCACATTATATTCATTTATGCACACGCATATGAGTTAAATCAGCGACTAAAGTCATAAGTCTACGGGTAAGCCTAGGTTATCCTGCCTTAACAAGGCAGGATAAAGGAGACGTGTTGTGTGACGTTGATTTGTTGGATACTTGGATATGATGAAATGAATGAACATGCAACGTACTTGTACCATCGTTTCAGTATACTAATAAAAATATATAAAACAGATTTTATATTAGTCAGTTAAAACCCTTCAGGTTCATAAGGTCTAAAGTATGAAAATGTCCATAGTATCAAAATTGTCTATATTCTTTATGTCCAAAGTATTAAAATGTGCACAGTAGGTAATCTCTACATCTCGAAACCGGAGATGGCCCAGGGTCAGTCGGGGTGCGAGGGATATGCTCTATGGGCAACCTTACACCCCGGCGTCTGTAGACCCGAGACGGCGTGCGGTTTTAGTCGGTTCAAGCCCGACATAACCGCCTCCGCTGGCACGCGGGGGGGGGTATCCGAAGGGATTTCCGCACGATAAAAAAAAAAAAAAAAAAGGTAATCTCTACATATAATAAAATCGTAATGAGGTGAAAACTGTACATTGAATATTTTTTCAAAAAAATAATTGATTTTGGTTCTAGGAGCGATACCGATGCCAAAAATGTGTTTTTAGAATTTTTGTCTGTTTGTCTGCTTTTTAATATCGATGTTCGAGCATCACTTGAAAACCGCTGAACAGATTTGGCTGAAATTTACACAACTAACTTAGCCGCATATTTGCTCACATAGCTTAGTTTGCACAGTCTGCAGTCTGCACACCAGTATAAGAAACTGCTTCAGCTATGTGAGCTAAACTACCTTTTGGTCTGCAACCCGTATTATAACTTTAACGACAGACCGACTAACTCTCATCTTTGGCGACTAATTTCGACTAACTAATAACTTCCGAGTGATCAGAATCGAAATCGGTGATGGGGGCCCCGCTAGAATAAGTCGCACCCACAAAATTCAGTTGCAAGATTTGACCCGAACTAACATAGAGCAAGTTCAATAAAAGTTACGCCCTGTCCCTGTTAAAAAACGTGAATAAAAAATATATTTTGGTCTTTTTCAATTGACGTTTTAATACTATAGTCATTTTGATACATAGACATTTTAAACTGGTCATTCTCAATAAATAGACATTTTGATACTATGGACATTTTAATACTTTAGACCTCATGAACCTAAAGGGTTATAAATTAAAAATGTATAAAAACCCTCGACACATTTTCCCACTTTTACCCCAGAGTTTTTTCAGGGGTCAACCGATTTTCATAGAACGTATTATTTTGTAATGTGCACGTGATGCCCTTTCATTTGAGACCCCACTCGATTATATTTGCAGAGATTTGGTTATTCTTGCCCACTTTTCAACGAATCAACCGATTTTCATCAAACATGTCTAAAAACACTCGCCCGTAATTCACCTTTCATACAATAAAAACTAAATTGAAATCGCTTCCTCCGTTCGCGAGCACAGACCGACAGACAGACAGACACGTCAAACTTATAACACCCCTCTTTTTGCGTCAGGGGTTAAAAACTATAGAGCATTAGCTAAGGTTAAAACTGTGCAGAAGTATTGACTAACTTTTAATAAAAAGTAGTTATTCTCTACAAAAATTTATGACAGTCAACCATCTCTCAATACATCATACGTCAATCATCTAAAATACAATTTTGAAAAATAAATTAATATTGAATAGAATGTTGTAATACACTATAATGTAGCGGTTGCATAATTTCCTTAGCAGGGAATAAGACTCATCAGAGTGCGTATCCAACAAACAGTGTGATCAGAATCATGAAGAATCTGTATCTATTAATCGAAGCAATCCCGTGACAGCGGCTACGTGATAATTAAATAAATTGTATACGTACTCACAAAAAGTTAATAATAATCAATTTTTTTTTTCTTTTTATTAAAACTAATTCCTTATGGACCAAATGCTTGTAGAGAATCATAGAACAACATATGTATAAAATGTACTATTATCAATAAAGAGGTAGTATGTTTGTAATCATCGTATTATAGTTCTCGGCTCTGACCGAGTTATTTTCGTTGTATCAGGGTCACAGCGTCCGAGTATTTGCATAGATAGTCCAGTTCCACACAAATGTATTGAGACGTGCTAACAGGAAAAAGACGCAAGGGAGTTTTGCTTTCATGTCCCACATCACATTTTTATATAATGTATAAATATCACGTTTGATTTTGGTTTGGTTAGTTTGGTTTGGTAAAATTTGTCGTACTGTCTTGTCTTGTCTGTAATTTGTTAAAATGCAAGGATATTTTCGTTTATTTAAAATTACACCCGCCATTTATCTGAACACCGTACTAGCAGTCGTTATACATAGATGTCAAACAATATCATAACATTAAATTCTACAAAGAGCTGTTTGGAAGCTTTTGTGTGTCATTTATTGAAGCTAAATAATAAAAGAAAATAACATAACATAACTTGAGGCCTGTATCCCCGAAGGGTTAGGCAGAGGTGTATTAAACACCCACGATTCGGCAGAAAATAATAATGAGTTAATTTTTTTACTAATTTATGTCAAGTATAGAATAACAAAGGCACATTTTTCTAAGAATCACAAAAGCAATATCTTGGATTTATTTAGGAAAAAAAAACTTGCAAATTCTACAATTCTTATAGAAGTTTCTTAAATGAAGCTCCAGACTTTAACACCAACGATTTCTACTAAGTAGGTAGGTACATGTAGGACGCAAAAAAACTTTTTACCGCAAGTAAACACCTAATATGTATGGCGCATTTAACGCTACGCCTCGTCTTTGTCATGCCTATCGAATACTTTAATTGTATGTGAAAACTAATTTTACTGTATTTTATAGTTCAATAAATAAATCGTATTGGTAGATAATCTCCGACGGGATAAACCCGAGTTGTGATATAATAAAACATTTAGAAATTATAAATTATGGAGCTGATCAAAAATCACGAAGTAATAAGAATTATCCATTGCGAATACCAATAAATGAGCAATTTATTTCGTTTTTTATTGCTTTTTTGTACTGTAACTTATTTTACGGGTTATAAATATACATAAAATAAGTAATGCATAAAAAAATTACTTACTTCTTCAGGTACAACATCTCTAAGCTTGACATCTTGAAGGCGGCTAACTGACGCAGTACGATGATAGTCGACCAGCTCGTTCAGAGAATTGAACTTTACCACCCACAAGAAGAATTTGCTGGAAGCGTCCCGGAGCACCTTGAAATGTTGTACGCCATCAGGACATCTGAGAACAGATATCGATAGTTTGTGAGCAATCTGACCGCTTATAAGTCTTTGAACAAATAAATGTATTTGAATAACTACGCTAACGGAATCTGTACTCGTATAAAATTGTAAATGTATTGTGTCTGTACATTGGAGAAAATACTTAGATTATGTTAAAGAACGATTCTGAACACAAAAATATTTCTTTTTGGAATTCTTGTCTGTTTGTTCGCGATGGACGCAAAAACTACTCAACGGATTTTAATGTGGTTTTTTCTATTAGAAAGGTCTTGGTCAGGCTTAAAATCTACCGTATGTTTGATTGCAATTGGTTAACTAGAACCGGAGATAAGACCAAAAAATGATAACCTTCCTCCGCGCGGGCGGACCCACGGGCATCAGCTAGTAGTTGATCTAATCTATATTACAAAGTCTAGCGTAAGTGTGTAACTATAAGCTTATTTACTATAGCTTATATATTATTGGAGTATTTGATAGTATGGCCGTTGGACGTTTGGGTTAAGTTTATGGTGAAGGAACGCGCTTGGCGGGCTGCGGTCCAACGGTTGACTTTGGGATATTATACGTTGATGCTGCGACTATGTGGTATAGCCGGTGTTAAAACTCTAAACAATTTAGTAAGGGGTGTACACTTTATTTGTAATTATTTGTAAATAGCTGTTGCGCGCGGCTTCACCACCGTTGAATTCTGATCCCGTTCCCGCTACCCATGGGACCCTATTTCACCACCACAACCTATATACATCATCCACATCATTATTCATTATATACATCATTTCACTATACATCCTTTTGTTATATCTCATTTAGGCAGCGTTTACGTTGACAGCTCCCAGACGGCTTATTTTTTTCTGACACCTCCAACAAATATCTTTATATTTTAGCCAATGTATACAAAAACTTGACCAATTATATACTAGAAACTTTCTTGAGAACCACTCTATCCATTGGTGAAAACAGCATGAAAAACGGTGCAGTAGTTTTTGAGTTTATCGCGAACAGACAGAAGCGGCGGAGGACTTTGTTTTATAATATGTAGTGAAGTGATGCGTGTAATGCCACCTACGGCGGATTCTGCGGCCTTCCGCGTTTGTACACACCGGCTGTGTCATTTGGCTACCCCAATTCTAGCATGTTCTTTGTATATTAGTCCTTTAAGCAATCCTATAGCATTCATCCGATTGTGATGCAACTTGGCACTTAATTTCTTGTGCATACCTGGATATGTTCAACTACACAGAAGAGCCATCGCTAACGGAATAATTAACTTGAATTAGCTAGAATATAATATTTTTAATTATTAGTATCCTCCTCCAACCTCCATCTGTCTATCAATATCAATTAAAACGCTAGTATGTAGACGTGTTCATGTTCTATTTTACAATAAAATTATGTTTAAAACCGTTGCAATTATTTTTATATGCGTTATAATTTATAACGGTTTTCTCATATTTTATTATTTTTGGAAAACTTAGGCCGCCCAATACCTGCCCCGGCCCCCTTTTGGTGGCCCTAGGTCGGTCAGGGTACGAAAGAAATGCCTTATGGGGCCTTACACTCCGGCGTTGGAAGACCTAAGACGGCGTGCGGTTTTAGTCGGTTCGAGCCCGATATAACCTCCCCCGCTAGCCGGCGGAAAATCCGAGGGGATTTCCGCTCAACAAAAAAGAAAAGAAGGCGCCCAATACCAGGTGGGCTAATTCTAAGGCGAGCTTCTGTCATCTTTTGCGTATTTCAGCCACAATTCAAAAAAAGGCTCAGAAAAAATCTTGAAATAGAGTAAACATGTTCTAAAAAAAACATGTACTGAAATATGCTATACACCAACCGAGACTGCCGTGCCGCGCCATGGGTGTGTGCGCGGCGAAAAGGGGAGGGGCGAGGAGTATCGCCCGTCAGCAGAGATGGGCATTTTCGTTTATAATTTTTGTCATCGATGCTCATCGATATAGCGCTAACAGCATCCGTTGTCGGCACCGTTGTTTTTGGTAACGGTGCCGGCCAGAGTAAAGAAAATAGAGGTTTATGATGTCGTTGCCGAAACCATTACTTAAGCACTTCGTCCTTAGGGCTCCATACCTCAAAAGGAAAAGATGGGACCCTTGTAGGATAAATAAATAAATAAAAGTTTATTGCAAAGCTTCGGAACAGTATTTTACATTGCACCCATAAAATATTTATATTAATGGGGATGCCGACGCAAAACTAATTGTAGATTGGCGATGGAAGGATCACTTCGTTGTCCGTCTGTCTCTCATGATTAAATGAATTATTAAGGTATATTCATTTAACTAATTTCCTACGTAATTTAAAATTTAATACATGTATACGACTGGTGTGTATAGCCAGAAATGAATAAATAAGGAATTTTAATAATATCAGGCCATAAAACTGTTAAATGATATCGTAAAATCTATACGACAATATCGATCTCATCGACTCATGCTCTTTCCTGGGGAGCGTTAAGCGGTACCGGTCGCACTATAGCCAAAAGAGTATAGTTGTTATTACGATAGGTATATATAAATACGAGCATTACTAGCAAAGAGGTGGGAGTATGCTTATTTCGGATCTCGAAACTTATTTTACTATGAAAAATATAACAATTAAATTGAATTTATGTATTGAATTAACAGCAAAATATTTTTTAAAGAATGTTGAAGTAATTAATGCATTAAAATGTAAAGCGTACCCTCAGTAACAATATCCAACATAAAAATTCTTTCACAAAATTTATATTACCCACTGTAAGATGTGCACGAAAGTTATGCTAAATGGCAGCTGATTGATGTAAAAAGTTGCATCAATCCCATTAACTGACTTAGGTACGACCCCTGTGACTCTTCAATCAGGCATTTTAGACAGACAAATAATTCTAGGGATTCAGATTTTGGGGAAATAGTTTCCGATATACGACAAAGATTTCCAGTAAATTACCACATTAATTTTGTCCACCTATAGCATGTTCTACGCCGGATACTGTGCGACGGGATCGATGATCTATGACAGGAAATAAATTAGCTAAAATTTCAGCAGTAGAATTTCGTTCTTCATAATAAAATTGAATTAGTAAAAAGAAAAAAAAAATTTTTTTTGGTGTTGTCCTTGTTTAACTATATAAAACAATTGGCTGATGGTTCCTCCACTCGGCCCGCCCCAATGTCGGTTATCGTTTTTTGATCATATCCCCGGTTCTACTTAACCAATTGCGATACGACAGATTTTAAGTCTGACCAAGACCTTTCAAATAGAAAAAAACCGCATCAAAATCCGTTCAGTAGTTTTTGCGTCCATCGCGAACAAACGGCAAACATACAAGAATTCCAAAAAAATAAATTGTTTTCAGAATGGTTCATTTAACATAACCCGAGTATTTTTTTAAATATATCCTATGTCAAGATACTTTACAATTTTAAAATAGTATAGATAGATAAAATAAAACAATTTATATAAATAAATTCTTAAAAAGAATTTGGAATATCAAATGTACCATTTCAAATAAAATGAGGCCCGTTTAATATCTGTAGACTAAAACTGGTTTCAGCGCAATCTCAGTACCTACGGCTGATTCATACTATTTGCCAGGGGAACTGGTTTAAGTAGAGAAAATTTCACAAACGTCTAGTTTTTATAACTTCTTTTTATTTTATTTTTTTACATATTGGTCTCAAAACTTTCTAATATGCAAACTTTCGTACAGCCAAACAAGTGGTATCGGTTTAAAAATATCTTATTGATTACATTTTCCGCAGTTTCCTTCTATACCTAGTATCAACATTCGGCAGACGGGGTAAACAATCGATTAAATAGCATAAGGTCAAGCAGATCGCTGTGCGATAGGTTCGCACAAAGCTAATTCATATTTGCCAGACACATTCATCTAACAAAAAAACCGGTATAATAACATAGGCCAGTCCTATACCGGGTGTTAGGGGAACGCTCCCGAAAACGAAGGCTGACGATAGTACTAAAGAAAAAAAAAACAGTGGAGTGCCGACAGAAGCGAAAAAAAATTATTCTCAGAGCCATATGTTGTTCATTATGAATCAGTTCGAAATTTCATTAAGGTCAGAACAAAATAGTCATCAGCTGCAACAAAGTTGGCGTTGTTATAATAAATATGTAAAGCGTCACAGTGACGATGACGCGAGTTCCATGATTTTTGTTCACCCAAAAAGTGCTAAACGCGCCTAAAGTAGTTTTCACTTCAAAAAATAATGAGCAATGTTTTTTGAATACGATTTTTTTTGAACTTTTTTTTTATTAGCATTATTCACGCTCTATTGTGTAGTACAGCTTAGTAAAAGATAAACCGACCAAAAAAATCGCTGAAAATTATCTTCGTTTCCGGGAGCGTTTCCCTAACACCCGGTATAGGCATATTACTGAGTAGATAAGCTATTGACGTCTCCAAATTCCATTTAATAATTCGTGTACAAGGAAATCAAACTAGGTAAAGGTAGCGAGTTGTAATTATTTACATAGGAAATATGTTAAGTATTAAACCCACCAACTATCGATTATATTATAGTTATGGTAACAGTACGGAGATGAATATGACTAATACATGTTAAGACAAAATAAAACCTTGCAAAGTAAAATCGTGACTCATGGCGCGTTCCCGAAGCACAAACCTTACTTTTTTTATTAACAGACAATTTGTAGTGCGTCACCTATATCATTTGCCACTATTGACTTATTCATGATTTGACAATGGGCTTATGAGGAAGTGTATTAGTCAATTGCGTACTTTTTAGGTGGCCTTACTTTAGTTTTAGGAGTGCCGAAATAGGTAGTTGTTGAATACCAAATTAAAACTTATAAACTCATCTAAATTAAAGGCCTTAGTATTATAAGCAAAAATGTTCTTCACTTCGTGGGAAAGAACTTGTTAGATGTGTGATAGTTCACTTCTTCAGTCTCAGGCAATTCAAAATTACGAGTAGTTTATTTTTATTTGTAAGTTGAATGGTTTGGTTAAAAACGCTGGAATTACGTTGGAACCAGAACGATATGAAGTTCGAACATTCAAGCAATGACCAGGCACCGAAATTTGCACTTTAGAGCCCGGAGTCCGCTCTTCTACTCCTTTCGATTATGATTTTTTTTTTGGCTTTTTTTTGCTACTGCCCTCTGACCCCCCAACCTCGAAAGGAAAGATAGACCTACGCTGGAGACTTGTTCGTTAATCGGCAAGTGAGGTTCGCTTGGACGCTGAAGATCTTGAACATCGTGTGTCCAAGATGACTACCATGCCATGATTTCTTAAAAATGGGTGGCAACGCGGCCCTTGCAATTTTTGAATTGCAAGAGCCTACAAACTACGGTGGTCATTAATATTAGGCGGATAGTACTGTAGTGTCCGGACCTCGTTCGACACACTACGGTTCGTTTACCTGGCCATCATGTGTCAGAGTTTAAATAAAACTATTGTATTGTTTAAATATTTCAAGTTAGGAACGTGATAAAACAATCGCGGCCTGGACATTCGGGATCTGAACGGGCCTGGTGGAGCCGTTCCGATTGAAGCTGAGAAAAGTATCCTGGGAAGAACCCCGCTTTAAGCCCTATCCTTGGGCCGAGACCGCGATATACGCCCCAGTCCGCTATTTAAAGTTAAAACAACCGCGTAAATCCCTAATAATATAAGTAGGAAGTGCGAGTGATTAATAAATAAATAATATTTTTCCCTCTTAAAGTGTTGTAATTTTATCACTTCATACACGCGTGGTACCCAACCCCCTGGGTACCACAGCTTTGGAGGAGTCGCCGGTTTCCATAGAATTTGGTGGAGGAACGCCGGTTTCCACAGGAGGTGGAAACGCCAACATTTTGCAGTTGGCAGTGGATTGATCGACCCCGTACCTTGAGAAGGAAGACGTCGTGCAATATTGGATCGACGCCTTAAACAGATAACAAATTTGAATTTATTATATATATTGTATTACTACCATTAAGATGGCTGAATCAAAGAAATTTGGTGGCACTGACGGTGTCTCATTCCAAAGTTTTTTGAGAGACTTCAATGTCGTATTCGCCATAAATAAATTTATGTTGGCTGACAAAGCCACAATATTAGCTGCCTACCTCGAGGGCGCAGCGTTACACTTTTACAAGTCGATTTTTAACGAAGAGTTAACTTTCGAACAAGTGTGCTCACTGTTAGAAGAAGAGTTTCCTTCCCATGGCGATGATTTAGAGTTGTTCTATTCAGCGTATCAAGCCAAAGAGGAGAACTTGGTTACCTATTGGTACAGATTGTGCAACTTGGCTAGTAAAGCTAAGGTTACCGATGATAAAAAGATAATAAGTAGATTTCTGAAGTCAATGTCGCCAAGATTTCGAAATATTTTAGCGGCAAGGGTGTACAGCGATAAAAAAGAACTCCGCGACGCGCTGTTGCAATTATCGGAAGTACAACCCGACGTGCAGGGGGATAGACTACAGAATTTACCTACGAACCCTCCACAAGGATATAACCGTCAAGTCGGATTCCATAACCGCTACGGGAGTAGAGGAGACACGACATCTTACGACGCACGTCAAGCTCCGTCATCGTCGAGTCCACGGGATGAAGGGGACAATTTCCGCACTCCGAGATAGAACCTAAGACCTCGGAACATTGCTAACACTAATATTTTCCCCAGTAACCCGAATTCTTCGGGATCTATCAGAAGAGATACTCCAACTTCGAACCGACAGTTTTTCCGGCCTCGAGAGAGAAATGTAATGAGCATGGAGCATATCGAGTCTGCGAGTGCAGATCAGCGTCACAACGAAAGCAATTTTTCTGATAAATAGATTTGTTTTGTTATATTCGTGATGTTATAGCGTAGGAGTTAGGCAATTATTTTTTTGTCTGATGTTAAGAGTTGTGATCTAAACTTTGTAAGAGAGTCAAATCGTTATGGACATAAGCGCCGACGATGATTGAAAGTTAGTTTTCGATCAGACTCTTCTTTATGGAGTAAAGTTCTTTCTCTTTAATGTTGATTTAAAAATAATTTTGTAATGTGTAGGCGACATAGTGACTGCTTCACATGCATAATGTGTAAGGACAGATCACTTTATGTCATCTTTTGTTTTTTTAGTTAGGTAGGTCTTAAAAGTACTCTGTACTTTAAGTCCCTTCAGGGCAAACATTAAAATGTGTCGTCAAGAGACACCAAAATAATTTATTTAGATAGTCGCGCTGTGGCTTGTTGCTTTTTGAGAGTTTTTGCCAGGCCAAGAATGAAGCAATCTTTGTATTCGGATTTTTCAATATTTATTACAGTTTAATGGTTATAAATTGTAAAGATTGCGTCGTTTTTCTCATTGTAAGAGACAGGCGATTTAATGTTTTTTTTTATCTGCTCTCGTTTAGTATGCCTAGGGTTTTAATGTAGGTGTCACATGCATGGCCTTGGGCGTAGCTGATGTAGTGTCCGGACCTCGTTCGACACACTACGGTTCGTTTACCTGGCCATCATGTGTCAGAGTTTAAATAAAACTATTGTATTGTTTAAATATTTCAAGTTAGGAACGTGATAAAACAATCGCGGCCTGGACATTCGGGATCTGAACGGGCCTGGTGGAGCCGTTCCGATTGAAGCTGAGAAAAGTATCCTGGGAAGAACCCCGCTTTAAGCCCTATCCTTGGGCCGAGACCGCGATATACGCCCCAGTCCGCTATTTAAAGTTAAAACAACCGCGTAAATCCCTAATAATATAAGTAGGAAGTGCGAGTGATTAATAAATAAATAATATTTTTCCCCCTTAAAGTGTTGTAATTTTATCACTTCATACACGCGTGGTACCCAACCCCCTGGGTACCACAGCTTCTACTCATTATGTCATATTTGTCACCTAAGCGATCAATCGAATTGTTAATGGAAAGCAATTCTCGGTGATGTACCCATATGAGGTTGTAGGTTCAATGCAGGCGTTGGATGAAAACCTTTATTGAGTTTTTCTATTAGGCTTATGTCAATAAATGTTTGGACTTAGTGAAAGAATAAAGTTCGCAACATATTTTGCGAGGGCCGAAAACTGGGAAAACCTTAGGGTATCAATTGGAGTTACTTTAAAAAAACCCAAGAGCATGAAAAAATGTGAATGTTTCTAACCGGGAAGTTAAAAGTGGGGACAAGTATAATTATATTGTTCTCCACGACTTATGAATTCGTTTTAGAGATCTTTAGCATAATATGCTTGACTTTCTTTTTAGTTGTAAATTTCTCTTATCATTTTAATGTGATTTCCTGTTGTTCAAAAGATTTTTTAGGATGAATAATACATACAATCCTTCCGAAAAAAGGTATCCAAATCACAGCATTATACTATGTAATCATTGATATACAAAAAAACCCTTTTTATATATCAATGTATGTAAGGTTTTTTGTATATCAATGTATGTAATGTAATGAATGATATGTGAGAATTTATTTAAGTAATATTAAATCTGATTCTTTTTGTAAAATTAAAGTAGCCTATGTTACGCTTCGTAACATTAACTATCTGCCAGTTATATTCCTGTCAAAATCGGCCCAGCCGTTCTGGAGATTACATAATTCAGACCAACAAACAGACAAGTTTTCAAAAATTGTGTTTTTATTATAAGTATCATGTATAGTTTCATATGCAATAATTAAAAATCTGTTATTATTTTATATCAAACAGCCAATTCAAATTTATTTATTGCATAGATTTTACAGTGATATACAAGCCTAATACTAAAACGAGAGGTGCAGGAAGTGTAGACTCATACAAATTAGCAGGGCATCTGAGTAACAACCCTACTATGCCTTAATTTTAGTTCATGAGTAACAAAACGAAGATTCAATGAGAGTGTATATATGCTGACAATATATGAAAATATGAGGCAGTTCGTTACGCAGCAAGATAATTTTTTCCTACGCTGATTTTATTACTAAACCATTTATCAATTAAATATTTTTGAATTTTATATTAGCCTTTTTGGTAGTTTCATTTTAATTAAACTTTTAAATTTATTTTTACGTTGCAGGCTATAAGTAGCACTCTGTTCTTTTTTTGGTGTCATTAAATTACATGTACTGTGTAAGACTTACACAACAATTACTCAATTTGTTTAATCAATAACTACAACCATAACATACATTGATAACAATCCAAGTGTTAGTTAATTAAGCTATGCTTACTTTTGCTCTAGATGTACTGTGTAGAATGTTGTAGAATATTATTTTTATTAAATTATAAATTGCTGCCTGAATATATTTTAAGTATCAATACCTAGGCATACTAATCTTCCATAATAAAATAGTAAACATGCATGTAAGAAGATGGTATTATCTCACTTCACACTCATCCGTTAAAGAATTTCACAAAATCAACATTATCATTAAATAAAGCATGACAGGAGTCTCAGGAAAATGATAGTATGGCTTCGCCTAGTACTAAAAGATTCTAAACCATTCAATATTATCAAGAGGTGATTCATAATTCAATAGAAAAACTTGAACATTCAAATGAAGAAATATGTTTTGATAACTACATGATTTATGCATTACTTACTTGACAGATAAGGAGAAGTCTCCTGGGCTTGATTCACTGATTCTTATCAAGAAACCACCTTCTGGTTTATTAGCTAGAAGTTTTTCTGCATCTGCTCTTGTGATTTTTCCATAATACCAACTAAAATAGTATTATTTAACATATATGAGCATTATGATTTCACAAAAATAAATCTATAGCACCTTAACATATATTTCTAATAAGAATACTAACAAGCTTGTCTACACAAACTTTATGTGATAAAACATTGCTATTCTTGTTAGGGTAGATATAAAATTCTTTATACAAATATAATTAGAAAATTGGTATTAGTAGGTATCTTTAAATCAAATCGTTTATATCAAATAGTTACTGCACATTTGTAACAATTCTTAAGACAAAATAACCTCTGCAAACTTTTTTGTTTGAAGCACAGTTACATCTACTCAAATTGGGTGAAATACCATGTACTATTATTACATTATACACTGATTGAAAATTAGGAATTCCAACATGTTGAAAATAGCTCAAATTTACGTGATACACAACAAGTACTTGTTATTCTAAACATAAATACCTATCTTGTTTTTACTAACTTCACTATTCGTCAAGATCTATCAGACTATTAATAGAAGTATCAAAACTCTGTACAGAATGCTTCTGCTTACCTGTGACTTTTCATTTGAATATAATTACTAGGAATAAGTCCTTCTTTTCCGTCTAATTCAGCTCTATACCAATTCATATCTTCCTCCATGTTTAGTATCTGTAATATCAAAAATTCTAGAAAGAGCCTGTCATCTCACGATATATATTTCAATTCGCATACATTCTAGGTAGATACACATACCTTGAGGACTTGATTCTTCCTAAAGCTGAGCTCATCATCAGCAGTTGCAGTGAAATCGTGTTTGGCTATAGCCTCCATGATCAAATTAGGCACTTCACTAAAATGTCACCGAATACCAAAATAACTCACAAAGTATACAAACTCTAAAAGACGCTTGAGGTCAGGGGAGTAAAGTAATCATAATGCATATATTGTCTTACAGAAGAACGTTAAATTATTGCGTTTTATTGCCGATACGGGAGAAATATTCTCCGCTCAAGGGCCACACATCAGTCACATCACCAGTCACATAAGTATTACAGTGTTGCTGTGAAGAAAATTCGTAAAATAAAACATTATTTTACTCCAGAATTGCCATATGTGAAAAAAATAACAAACAAGAATGCAATGGGACAGGCCGCTTTGCAACATGACAAGGCAACATTTACTTAACAGTTCTTATAATATTGCAGAGCGCGCTCGCCTTTTGGCTGTGGGGGAATGGGAGTCTGGTGTCTGGCTGCAGGCTCTTCCATCGCCCAACATAGGTACTATGTTGGACGACACAACATTCAGAACTGCAGCTTGTCTTCGTTTGGGTGCTCCTTGTGTCTCTCCTCATCGCTGTCACTGTGGCGAAGCAGTCGACAGCCTTGGGCATCACGGCCTATCATGCGGCAGGAGAGCAGGACGCATGTCACGTCATGCTCACTTATACGACATTATCCGCCGGGCTCTTGTCACCGCTGGTGTTCCAGCCGTGCTTGAACCTGCTGGTTTGGTTCGCGACGATGGCAAGAGACCAGACGGTATGTCTTTGGTGCCTTGGAAGTTGGGTAGGCCTTTGGTGTGGGACGCAACTTGTGTCGACACCCACGCGCTTTCTCATCTTTCAAGTAAGACGGGCTGCGCTTGTGCTGCTGCGGAGGCCCTCAAACGGTGCAAATATAATAATTTACTCAGTTATTGTATTTTTGAGTCGTTTGGAGTCGAAACCCTTGGTTCGTTGGGCCCGAGTGCACGGTCGCTTTACAAAGAAATCGCTAAGCGACTGGTCGACTCTTCGCGTGACCAAAAGGCTGGCTTGTTCATTGCCCAAAGAATTGGCATTGCCATCCAACGTGGCAATGCCGCCAGCCTTTTGGGTACGTTACCAGTCGACATCGATGGGGAGGAATTCTTTGACACCTAAACTTTTTACTTTGTACATACTCTCTTTTTAGGATGTAAATAATTTACTTTAAAACTATAAATTATTCAATCAAATGTAATTAACCTGTAATTTAAATTGTATCAGTATGTAAATAAAAAGAGTCACAAACATGTAATATTATCAACCTTCAGACTATGATATTCTACGTTGACGTTCAGATTCTGCCTGGCGGCAGTGCTCGGAATACCCTTAATTTTTTTTTAATAATATATATTTTTATTATTATATAAATACATTATCTTTGTGCGGCAAAACAATACTTGAAAAATAAAGATTTACTAGCTATATTGCTTTTCCGTTATAACTTTTCGGATTTGAGCTGTTTTAAAGTTTTACCTATATTGGTAACAAAATTGTTACGTACAATTTAAAAATAAGCTACGTGCGAGAAGGATCCGCGCACTAAAAGTTACGTATTATCTATAAATATATAAAATATGTAATAATAAATAGGAGCCCTTTAAATATTTATTTTATCTTGTTTTTTTTATAACTATTTACATATTTGTTTAAACTTTATGCATAAAAATAAAATTGTACAAGGCGGACTTAATGCCTAAGACATTTTCTACCAGTCAACCTTTCGGTTATGCAGAGATAAGTCCCAGTAGGTGCTCGAAGGATTTTAATGAAAGAAAAAATGGTACAATACCAAAAAAAAATAGAATACTTACCTATTATGCCTATGATTTTACACCTATTTAAGTTTATGAATATAATATAATATGTTAGACGTAAACAGTAAATAAAGATAGAAAAAAAAATCAATCAATCAATTAGCCTATTGCAGTGCACTGCTGGACATAGGCCTCTCCCATTGTAGGCCATAACACCCGATCCTCCGCCTTGTGCATATGCTGTTAACTGTTTTGACAGGTTTATTTATACATACATACATAAAATCACGCCTGTTTCTTATAGGGGTAGGCAGAGATCACGGATCTCCATTTGTTACGATCCTGACATACTACTCTCGCTTCATTCACTATCATTACATTCTTCATGCATGCTCGTCGGTTTAGGGTACTCCTGACCTGCCCCTTTTCTAAAACTTCTCCGATTTGGTCCAGATATGTGCGCCTAGGTCTTCCCCTTCCGACAGTACCATCCACACTCGCCTCAAACACCTGTTTCGCTAGTCTTCTTTCATTCATTCTCTCAACATGACCGAACCATCTTAACATACCTTTCTCAATTTCTTGATTGAATTCTTGATGACCGGGGAAGCACCACCCTCTTACAGAATATCGACGCCAATTAACAGTATTTGAACCGTTGCGTACCGTTTGGTGAGTGAGAGTGCCGGAGCCCAAACTCCTTTCCCATCCCCTACCAAACTCCTTTCCCATCCCCTACCAAACTCCTTTCCCATCCCCTTTCCTTTACAGGGTCGGCAGCGCGAGTGAGACGCCACTGGTGTTGCACACGTCCATAGGCCGCGGTAAACGCTTCCCATCAGGTGGGCCGTGTATTTGTCTGCCACCTTAGTGGTTTATAAAAAAAAACTCGTCACTACATCTTTTATCACTCCACATCGCTCCCTTATCACGCTATTTCTCACTCTATCTCTCAAAGTCAATCCACACATACTTCGCAACGAACGCATTTCTACTGCATTCACTCTACTCTGATGCTTTTTCTGCCACACCCAACTTTCGCTACCATACATACCATATATTCAGCACCAATACTCCTCCATGTACAGCCAGTCGTGCCTTTTCGGACACTTTTCGACTGCTCATAAAGTTGTGTAGTGCCCCATTCACTCTATTTCCAGCTGTCACTCTCCTTTCAACATCTTCTACATGCATTCCATCTCTCGTAAACAATGTTCCTAAATATATGAACACATTCACTTGTTCCACTCTTTCTCCATCTATACAAATCCTACACTCTGTCACGCATTCATCTCTTTCAAAAACCATAACTTTTGTCTTACTAACATTCACTTTCATTCCTTTCCTCTCAAAAGCTCCCTGCATAGTTGTTACCATCTCCTGCACCTCATCTGTCGATGACGCAAGTAAATCCTGATCATCAGCATAGAGGAGACATTTGACGAGTAACTCATTCATTCTTAAACCACATTCTTTATCTTTCCAATCTTGCAAACAACTGTCCATGAATAAGTTAAACAGCCATGGTGACGCTACACATCCCTGTCTTACACCCTTTTGGATGCTAAACCATTCAGTGTATGACCCCTGTATCCTCACGCAAGCACTGGAGTCCTCATAGAGAGACTTCAGAGCTCGAATAAGGTTACTGCTCACCCCATACATAGACAGTACCGACCAAAGTTCATTCCTCATCACTTTGTCATAGGCCTTTTCCAAATCTACGAACGTGCAATAGACCTTTTGACTCTTGGCCAAAACTTTCTCGGCTATGCTTCGCAAGGAAAAGACCTGATCCGTACATCCCATTCCCTTTCTAAAACCCGCTTGTGCATCCCATATTTTCTCATCGATTTCTTTCATAACTCTCTCAATCAACACTTTCTCATACAGCTTGTCGACGATGCTGAGTAGGCTAATGCCCGTGTAGTTTCTGCAGTCCTGATGCGAGCCTTTTCCTTTGTAAAGTGGAACTATAACGGCCTTACACCAATCATTTGATACTCGACCGCTAACCCAACACATGTTGAAAAGGCGGCACAACTGACTTGCTACGAGGCCATGTTCAGCCTTCAGCATCTCGACTATCACCTTATCATATACCGCTGCTTTTCCAGCTTTCATACTTCTTAATGCATTCACAACTTCATTCATACTAATACCACTTTCATCAGTATCAACATGGTCATCCATCACCGAGGTTAGTGCATGTACACCATACTCTCTTTCAAACAAGCTTTCAAAATATTCCTGACATCTTTTTAACACACATTCTTCACCTTTTACAATACTTCCATTCTGGTCTCTGATAGAGTTCAGCTCAGAGCTCTGCGTTTTTCCTCTGGCTTAACGGATGGATTTCCAAAAGAACTTAATGTTTGTGTAATAACCTTTTATCAAACACGTTTTTTTGTTCATCTTTCTTTCTGGCAATCATTCCTTTCACTAGCCCTTTCAGTCTTCTATATTTATCCTTCGCTTCATCCACATCCTCATTCGTAGCTTTCTGCATTCTCTCATTAGCTCTCTTGTATACATATGAATCCTTTTGTGTTCAAACATAGTGTTTGCTCATAACTAGACCTCCTTAGAAGATTTTTTTTTTAAATTCGACAGTAGTCAAGAAACCAATAGGTAGATCGATTTCATCGAAATCTACCTAAAAAGCATTATTATGTTACTTGCTGCTACGGAACCCTTCATGGGCGAGTCCGACTCGCACTTGGCTGCTTTTTTTTATAATGGTCACGTCATGTACACGTCGTGTATGGTCATATAATTTTCTGAAAACCGCATCAAACTCGGTAGAATCAAACGCGAAAAAGTCGCGGACAAACATACATACAAAAGTACAAGTCATACAGAGAACGTCCATTTGTAAAAAATATACACCAATGCAAAAAGGGGGATTGAATAAACGTCCAGTTTCCGCTCGTTTCTGCCCGATAAGTGCCCAAATGTAGGGCATAAACTTAATACTTATAAAATGATGTATTTACTATTATATTTTTGATTGAAATACTTGTAAATACATCACTAAGATCATTATGTTAGGTCGTTACACATGAACTCAATTGAACACCGCAAAGAGGGTCAAATTAAGGTTGCAAGATTTGTACATAACATACAAACATGTAAAAGTATATACAACGTTGTATAAGCTTATATTAAAAGCTTAGATTCGTTTGATTTATTTAAAAGTTTGCTATTATACTAAGTTTAAATATAACATACATTTTTTTTCAGAACAGTAGTTTGCCCAGCAATTGGGCGCTTATTCGGGTGGAAACCAATTTGTGCTTTGGCGTGAATGCTAAGTAGTAGTAGTAGTAGTTTATATATATTTTTTTTTTTAATATTTAGGACACGTCAATTTGACTTCACCTTGCCTGATGGTATGCTGAAGGTAAAGTCTCAGGAAAGAGGGTCACCATTACATACACGTATCATGTTAACAATGGTGACACTCAGCTTGACGGCCTCATCAGAAGAGGATTGTCGTCGCAGCACCGCGTGACACCCACCGGTCCCACTAGTGCTGCGACCACTATCCCCCTGCCCGGCTATGCACTTGCTGACCCCTGTACGCAATCAAACCGAAATTGGATTACTATGGAGGGTTTTTCGCAATAGTGCACGGTGGTACCTACCCGGCCGAATTTTGTGACAAATTTGTGTCATCAAATTTCTACCGTGTTTTTGCCCATTGGGTATAAACTCCCGCCCCATCACTTTCTTGTACAATTGGACTGCAGGCTAAAAAGGCTAATGAACCAAATTTAAATAAAAAATCGAGTGTCTATTTGACACTTGACAATTGGTTGACAGTTCTTTTCAAGTCCATTTCGCCTCCCAGTGGCATTATACGCGTAAGAATTTTTATTAATCTTTGTCTTTTTAGTAAATCGTTATTGCAAAATGAAAGCTATGTATACCAATATTATCTCACTGCTTTAACTATGTTATTACCGTGAATATTTGATTGCTTTTATTGGGCGAAAAGTGTTATAAATAAGTTTAAAACTTGAACGGCTGTCACATCACATTTTCTGTTCCAGGTTTAGTCGTAACTCATTTAAACGCAACGATGTCGGGAGGATTAGACATACTAGCCCTCAACGAGGAGGATGTAACGAAAATGCTGGCGGCAACCACCCATCTTGGGTCGGAAAATGTTCATTTCCAGGTTGGTTCGAACTTTTAACATTTTATCAACATAACCTCTATCAAAACATGATGATCTAAGAATCCGTTCCATATTAAAGTCTGAATACTTTGACGATTCATTCTCCCAACTGAAAATATTGTTTGTTTCGAATAGCATTAAAGTATCATTAAGGTTATTAGAATATGAGTATTTTCACATTAAAGATGGAAACGTACGTGTACAAGCGCCGGTCTGATGGCACTCACGTTATTAACCTACGCCGTACCTGGGAGAAGTTGGTTTTGGCTGCCCGCGCCGTCGTCGCCATTGAAAATCCTGCTGATGTTTTCGTCATTTCATCGCGTCCATTTGGTCAGCGTGCGGTCTTGAAGTTCGCCGCCCACACAGGTGCCACTCCTATTGCTGGACGTTTCACCCCTGGTGCATTCACTAATCAGGTAATTTATTAAGTTATCAGAGGGTTTGGTTAACCTTAACCTAGAACTGATAATTTCAACCTATATGGCGTAACGGTAGCGCATTTTCGCAAGGGTTCGATTCCTGCTTTAGTGTAAATATTTGTATGCAAGAAAATTTATTATTCATTTTCAACATAGCTGAGTGTATGACAGTTTAATGATGATACATACTAAGGAACCACTGACTGCATTTATGCAGATATGATTACACTATTTTCTGAATTATATTTTTACTTTATTACAATACTTTAACTGTTTATCCAAAGTGATATTCATTAACTTTTTATTAACAGATTCAAGCTGCTTTCCGTGAGCCCCGTCTCCTGATTGTTTTGGACCCTGCCCAAGACCACCAGCCTATTACTGAGGCTTCATATGTCAACATTCCAGTTATTGCTTTCTGCAACACTGACTCTCCTCTCCGCTTTGTTGATATTGCTATCCCATGCAACACCAAGGTAAGATTTATCCTAAACAAAAGTTCTAAACATAGTTGAATGGGTTGTGTTGTGATTTTTAAACAGCAAATCTTGCTTCAATATGCACAAGAGGAAATTATTGAGCTGAGAGTGAGATGAAGTCGAGCAAAAGCTTCTTTCACTCTACTCGATGTATTTCGTTTGTGTCTCTCTAGCGCCTAGACCCTTTGACCGATTTTAATGATTTTTAGCATAATCATAATGATAGTGATGTGATGGACATAGGCTATACAAATTTAAATTATGAAGTATCACTGAACAAAAAATTCAAAAGCTGATTTCTCAAAAACCACTATTAGTAAAATCTAAGCTTTGGCGCCAAACTGTAGCCTATAACCATAAATACTGATTAACAAAAGAAAACTGAAAATCGGACAAGCTATGGTAAATAACAAAAAATTCTAAAGCTGATTTCTCAAAAACTCAACCTAGTTTATAAAGAGTATTTACAAAAAATTATAGCCATGGAGTTGTCATGTATGGTGCTACACACTTAGACCATCCACTGCGTTTAGCTGGATCTACACCTCCCCTATGTCCAACCATCACATACATCACAAATAAATCGTGTGATGGGCGACGCGCTTAACACAGCAATGATGTGTGAATTTGCACAAAACCTCTGCCCGTTCTGCACAGCAGGCGACCTTAAATTACAATCAGGGAATGGTTTGATGCATTGTCACAACGGTGGTAGCCTATATTACATTAGACACATTTCTGTTTATATTTTTGTAAATTACTAGAAAATGTAACTTTTATAGAATTTATTTTTATTACTTTTTCTGTTACTGAAATATAGTGCCTGACTTTCTTAAAAGGGTGTTTTAGCAGTATCAAATCAGTTGTAACATTTAGCTACCAATGTGTTTTTTTTTTGTCACACTAGTACTGATGAAGGGCCCGTAAGGCCACTAATGGAACATTGAATTTTGTATACACAATTAAAAAAAAAAGTAGTATTTGGTATGCTTCAAATAAAATAAATGTTCAAAGCAAAGTTAGTAATAATCACGGTACATTTTGTTCAGCCTACTACAAACAAACATGTTGATTACATGAATAACACTGACATGTTGATCTTTTGCTTAGTTTAGGTTGACAAGACGCGTATGTTTTTCACGGAACTACCGATGTTGGGCCTGAGAGGCCGCGTCGGAATTTCAAATCCACATAATTTACCAAAATATTGTTCGCCGGCACTACTGCCGGCGAACAATATTTTAGCCACACTTAACGGGGATGGCGCAACTAAACTTGGAGCTACTAAAGAGTGCAGAGCTCTCCTGTGTAGGGAAGGGGTAAATCTAAAAAATTATCTACCCACTGCGGCTTCACAGGCCCATGTCAGTAGATGTTTTCTAAATTTGTAATTTCATTAATTTGTTGCCACCTCTTATAAGAGATTAACAGACCCTGATGAAACACAATTACATTTCAAATATTTCCATATCACAACTTGTAAAACTTTCATACCCTTACTTCTTTCTGTATTTAATAAGAATGTTCTGTTTGTTCTTATCTTTAGTCATCTCACTCCATTGGTCTGATGTGGTGGTTGCTTGCTCGCGAAGTACTCCGACTCCGCGGCGTGCTGGCCCGTGACCAGCGATGGGATGTCGTTGTAGATCTCTTCTTCTACCGTGATCCTGAAGAGAGTGAGAAGGAGGAGCAGCAGGCAAAGGAGCAGGTCGTTGTTTTTAATTCATTTTGGAATAGGCTGTAAGATTAATGGAAAAAAAGAGATTACCAAGGGGTAGAGCCCATACATTTTCTAGCACCAATGGCTTGAGTAATGAGTAAGTTTGCAAATGGGTACTGACTGCTATGAAACTTGTCTCGGTTTTTTAGGGTATTGAATTTGAGTTGACTTTTATGCACTCCAATTTTTTGATTATTTTTTATTTTTTAATCCTTAAACCAAACAAGAGTAAACTTTGTTACTTCCTAAAAATTTTCACAGATGTTCTATGAAGTTTGGTAGGGAATGATTTTATGTGATAGTTATACTTAATACATCAAATGCTATATAAACATGGCAGTCTTTTTATATGGCAGAATATAAACAGTAACTAATACACAAATAAACAGGAATTTACAGGTCCTGTAAAGTTCCCTACCTCTTTATTATATAACATTGATATATCTTGCATCTTTATACAGCAAGCTGTGGTCCCTGCCAAGCCTGAGGTCCCTGCACCTGTTCATGAGGACTGGAATGAGTCTGTGGAGCCTGTCACCTCTTGGGCAGAGGACGCGGCGCCCCCGCCGCCTGCCGCCACCTTCGGCGCTCCACCAGCACAGGAAGATTGGGCTGCTCAGGTATGATTTACGTTTCACACACATTATTTTTCTTTTTTGAGTATAATAGCCGGCAAACTTCGTGAATTCAAAAAGATAGCGCATGTCCACTAACTGGCCAACCAAAAAATATAGGACTGATAAACTATGATTTACGTTTCACACACATTATTTTTCTTTTTTGAGTATAATAGCCGGCAAACTTCGTGAATTCAAAAAGATAGCGCATGTCCACTAACTGGCCAACCAAAAAATATAGGACTGATAAACTATGATTGGTTGATTGATGCGCCTCTGCCGTTGCGCCCCGTGCAAACCACCAAAGAGACCTAAAACGCGTTCTGCGCTGCTAGAGTACGTTGTCACGAAGTTCGCTATCATTAGCTGCCTGCCATTTGTCCACTCACATATAACCTCCATTGTTTATTTATATCACTAATTTTATTGGGCCATTTTGAAAATTGTGCTTTTTGCTAATTGCTCATTGAAAATGTATTAATGTTGGTATGGTATAACATCATTACCTGAGATTTCGTGTGGCGTATCGTTTGTCTACTACGTCAAAGGCGGCGGGTTCGATCACCGCTCATAGCAAATATTTATATGCATGAATATTTACATAGGTCTGGGTGTTCCTTTCGTGAAATGTATGTGTATTACAAAAAAAGTAAATAAGTATGTTTATCCACATTTAGGGACCCAAACTGTAACCGTAATAAAGTGTTTTAACACTCTCTTTTGAAACTGCTTTATAAGAAACCCATTTATAAAATGTAACAGATACGAAAGTGTACCACATTCAAAGTGGTACATTTTATATGTGCTAATAAGTGTAACAGAAATAACGTCCTAAAGTACTTGGGGGTATACAAAATACCTTTATTTAAAAAATTCGATTATGAATATGATATGGTAGTAAATTTGGCAACGTAGCATTTCAGTGACACCTGTTACACAATTGAAACTGGTAACGATTAACAGATTCAATACCACATTTATAAGTGTTACACTTTCATTCTGTAACCTTTTCATAGTGTAACCCATATAATTATGTAACCTTTATGAACGTGTTTTTAAGTCCACATTCTTGAACTCTTATTAATTGTCTAGGTGGTGCTGTAGAATATGTTGCACAATAATTATTTATTTGAATTTCTTCATCAGGTACAAGAAGAGTGGGGCTCCGCTGCTGCCGCCGCCGCCCCCGCGCCTGCTCCCGCACCCGCTCCGTCGTGGGGAGGCTCCGCTCAGGATTGGAGCGCTACGTAAACGTTATGTTTGCCGTGGTTAATATAACATGAAACATACCTAATGATTTTTATTTATACTCCTATTAATTGTATTATAATATTATAGTCAGAAATATTGAGCCAGTCTCTGAAATAGTGAAAGGTAGTCTTATTTCTACCAGTACACAAGAAATAGTGCTATAAAATTCTGTGGCTAAGTAATGTTACTGTTAGTCATTCTATGCATGGTACATACTCATACATTTGAATTTTAAGAAACATAACATAACATAAACTCACGCCTATATCCCCGAAGGGGTAGGCAGAGGTGCTAAGCACCCACATTTCGCCAGTTTATGTTTAGGTCCCAATGTAATAGGTGGCGAGCCTATTGCCATTAACCGGGCACTTATAAACCTGCGATAAATACACACAACTTCGAAAAGCATCGATAAGTCATTGGTGTGTGCCATGGTAAAACCTGGGATCGAACCCGAGACCTCGTCTCAGCAGTCCATTACCCATACCACTAGGCTACCGCGGCTTTTTTAAGTTAATTTTTGAATTGAATTTTAAGTTAATATTTTAATTCTAAAAGTAGTTTCAAAGAAGTTGGAGTTGAGAATGAGACTTATTATTTTATCGCTGCCGTCAACGCATTTACTATTACACGGATAAGCGTCGGTAGCTTAATGGTTAAGGAGCCGGCCTTACGATCGAGAGGTCCCAAGTTCGCATCCTGGCCATTACACTACTCCCGTGAACCCACTCCTAACACAAGCAATTAAGCTTAGCTAGAGGGGTTAGGGGGAATACTAGTAATTTTGGTTACTAGTATTATTTAAAAAAAAAATGCAATCTGTGTTTCTTCTGCCTCGAACCCGGAACCTCTTCGTGTACAGGAGTCACATTTTCCGTGACTACCATATTTTTAAGCATACATAATAAATACACAGAAAACAAGGGTAAATACAATGGCACAGAATACATATGTAGTCTATTAGCTGCTATAAGGCAGCAAGGTGCTGTCAGGCTCTAGGACTATTTATTTATTGAAACATTCAACAATTATGCATTATACCTTGATATTACAGGTTTACAGTATAAATGTGTTGACGGCCTCTGTGGCGGAGCGGTAGTGCATTCGACTGCTACGCCAGGGGGCGCGGGTTCGATTCCCGCTCAGTGCAAATATTTGTACGCATGAATATTTCTATTTGCATTGGTCTGGGTGTTTCTATGTATAATATATATGTATTTACAAAAAAATAAAAGTATATAAGTATGTTTATCCGCATTCTGGAACCCATAACACAAGCTAGTTAAACTATGCTTACTTTGGGTCTAGAAAGCGCCGTGTAGAATGTCGTAGAATATTTATTTATATTTATTATGTCCACAAAGTAATGCATGGGAGTTTTATGTTTAGAAGAAACAAGTATTTAAATATAAACAGTACATTATTATGAGATTTTAAATCTTGCTGCATCTTTGAATTTTAAGTGTGAGTTTATGTTGTTAAGTGTGATATTATGATTAACAACAAGAAATATTTTAATATCTTTATACTTTACTATAAGTTATGTACATCACCAATAATAGCTAAATCATTTTCAGCATTTCCGTATAAGTGAATTCTGTAAACACAAGTATATTTCATATTGCCTTGATTCGACAATACTCTGAATATTAAGCTCTTCCACTTAACTTGCTTGTGGGCAAATGGGTAGTATTGTTTCGCATAGCCATTTGCTCGATATTGTCCATCAACAACTTTGATCCAAGTATTGTTGGCGAGAACTCCCTGGAAATTGTGTACAAGTAGTATTGTGGTCATTCTTAATGTTAAGTCAATTCAAAGATATGAAGTGCCGTAATTGGGCATGAAATAACGTTCGCAGCGTAATTTAGTTGTTGGTTGTATGGGGAATTCTTCGGGATTAACGAATGAGGCTTCGGGGGAGACTTTCCTTTCGGAGTTAGAGGGTCAGACTGCAGTCGCTCCCGCAAAAGTCAAGAAAAGCCAAATCAATAGAAAGTAGGAGAGCTCCAAATTGGTACAAGTTTTGGCTACAACCGGGCCTAACGCTGTTTCTGTGATGATGATGAAATATACATAACTTCTTAGGAGGATGGCAGATCTTACGAACGAATCTTACGACTTGCTGGCCTACCATGACGTGCTATAAGTTTTCGTGTTCCGGGCGAGAAAGAGGGATGGAGCTATACCCTATATAGCTCCATCTCTCTTTCTGGCCCGGACCGGGCATTGTAACATGTCATGGTAGAGCTTTTGTTCAAAGACAATTTCATACAGTATGGTTCTACTAACGTATATTACGAAATGCTTCGGTGCACTGCGCGCCGTGTCTGGGTGTATGTGTTCTAGAGTCACGTAGCTTATTCGTTGAATTTGCGGTAATTGTATTATTAATTCACCGTATGAACCGCTGAAAATACAAATTGTCGTTAATTTTATTGCTGAATATTTGCTGGTTAGCACCTACTGTTTCCTTTATTAGATTTAAAATACATATAAATTATATTTTTAAATAACAACATAAACTCACGCCTATATCCTCGAAGGGGTAGGCAGAGGTGCTAGCACCCACATTTCGCCAGTTTATGTTTAGGTCCCAATGTAATAGGTGGCGAGCCTATTGCCATTAACCGGGCACTTATAAACCTGCGATAAATACACACATAACTTCGAAAAGCATCGAAAAGTCATTGGTGTATGCCATGGTAAAACCTGGGATCGAACCTGAGACCTCGTCTCAGCAGTCCATTACCCATACCACTAGGCTACCGCGGCTTTTTAAATACATTCTATATATATATATAAAAAACAAATATAGTTAAAAATATAAAAAATAGTGACCCACCGGCATCGGGTACAGGGACCAAGGTACCGGTGGTTAGGGCTCCAGAGAGAGGAATCTCCTCACAATACGTGTCGTGTCGAGGAGCACTGCCTCCTGCGTCAAGCCCTTGACCCAATTGCCTAATGCGACCCTCTTGAGATGTTGATCGAAACTCTTGGCAATCAGTCCGTGAACCGATACAACTATCGGAATAATAATTGCCGAATCCACACTCCACATGTGGACAGCCGAGTGAGCCAAATCCAAAGTTTTCACAAGGTTCTCGTCATGTGTAATAGTGATATCGATAATTATTGCGCGGCGCTCTTATCGATCTATGAACACTATATCACGTTTATTAGCTACAATAGTCCTGTCAGTGATGATAGATCGATCCCAGTACAACTTGATATGCCCATTTTCGAGAACATACTTTAGAGCAAGCTGTTGATGGACAATCCTGGCTACTTGGTTCTCAAGAAATATTCTATGCAAATACTCGCCGTTGGCAAGACGAGAACAACCATAAATTATATGTCTAAGGGATTCTCCGGGACGGTGGCACGCCCGACATCAACCGCACCTACTATTATTATTAGTATTTCTTAACGGTAGATAATTGCAAAGCAACCCTTTCCCCTCGGTTTGCTATGGTCGATGATTTACAAAGCAAAGGGAAAAAGGATACGTGGTTCGGATGTCAGACGCGGAGAGGATATGCTAAAGATTTCGTCAGGAACAGATGAATGAGGCAAGGGTGAATGGGCAACCTGGTATGGGTCGACCTAGGCCTACGTCTTTCAATCAGATTTAGGGAATTTTAGGTATAGATCAGGTAGGGGTGTGTGTTGGGGGGGTGTGTGTTGGGTGGGGGTGTGTGTTGGGTAACCTCGAGTGTCGCTCCGATTCCGATCCCGCTGCAGTCCGGGGGGAACGGAATCGGAGCGGCCGGTACACCCTGGGCGGCGGTCAATGGCTTCCCCTTCACCCCTTCATAGGGTTGGCATTGATCGTCGGCCAATACCCAACGTGGCGGGAACACATCGCTCTCCGTACTCCTCTGCTTTCAGAGGAGACAGGATGAGCGATGCTGTTAGTGGTGAGATGGCCCAGGGTCAGCCGGGGTGCGAGGGATATGCTCTATGGGTAACCTTACACCCCGGCGTCTGAAGACCCGAGACGGCGTGCGGTTTTAGTCGGTGCAAGCCCGACATAACCACCCCCGCTGGCCGGCGGGGGGGTATCCGAAGGGATTTCCGCACGATAAAAAAAAAAAAAAAAAAAAAAAAGGTATAGATCAGGTAAAGAGTACCCGCAAACGGCGAGCATGCATGAAAATAATTATGAAAGTAGCAGCTATGTCTGTTTATCTGTTCATATATGTTCGCGATGGATGCTTAACGGATTTTGATGCGATTTTTTCTATTAGAAACGTCTTGGTCAGACTTAAAATCTGCCGTAGGTTTGATTGCAATTGGTTAAGTAGAACCGGAGATATGACTAAAAAACGAAAACCGACCTGCTAGTAAGGTAATAAAGTCGAAAACCTAATTTATGAGGCTAGATTCTGCCACACAATTGGCAGTTTATTCCACGGATAGCATGTAGACGCTGAATTATGTAAGTGTTAGTTATCTATATGTGCACAACTGTCGGTAAGGCTCGTGGTCATTGACCTGGCTTAGGTCAAGGCTCTCATCGAAAATAGGTCACCTACTGATAGCTAGTTAGCCAGCAGTTTATTTGTTCGTTGTCGAAATGTAAGGTATTAACTCTGTCTTACTATTCTCAAAATTGCACTGGACTACATCTCCTGTCTAGTTTATTAATAACAAACCTAACTAATATTTAATTAGTGCGATAACTTCTGCCCCTTTCATTTAAAAACGGCTGTATCTTGAATTATGCTGAAATTTTGAATGTGTCTGGCCCCACCATAGTAACTTAGCATAATGGGCCACACCAGCAAACCATACTGATAAGTTACCACTACACTTGCTGATTGACAGTCGAAGCTCTGGCACAGGATTTTCTCTAGGGTTTGAGGGTCAGACGGCAGTCGCTTCCGTAAAAGCCAAGGTAAGCCACATCAAGCGTAGAAAACATTGAGCGGATCTCAGACTCCAAAGTGCAAACCTTACAGTGATGTAACCGTGATTAACGTTGAGATGATTATGAGAACGAACTTTTATGCCGGGAGTTGGTACTTGTAAGTCATTATAACGGGATCAGTATTCCACGCAAGCGGGGCCGCAGGCTAAAGCAAACACTTACATAAAAGGCCAGCAGTCGGACAATGTAGGTGGTCGTACCGCGAGTACTATGTTGGCTGGCTGGGCGGCCCGCCATAAAGGCACTATACCCCACAAGGCGACGCGACCACCCCATTCCTTTGTGTCAGCGCCCTTTGTGGCCAAGGCACCTGATATGTATCGCGTATCTATGTGACCTGAAACTGATCGTAAATTTTAGATTAGATTAAGAGGAAATAGTAGTTTCTTGACCTGGGTGTAATCAACGATCTTATATTAGTGAGGTAGATATTTTATCTCAGTACTATCACGGTATCAAAGTTGTGTGACAGAAGTCTTCCTACTAATTTAATTAATCCTGATGCACTCGTGCATGCATTGTGGTAGGCTAATAAGACTAGTGATCGTTTTTAAGCGCCAGTGCCGTATCTTTTTTTTTTTATTGTGCGGAATTCCCTTCGGATACCCCCCCGCCGGCTAGCGGGGGCGGTTATGTCGGGCTTGAACCGACTAAAACCGCACGCCGTCTCGGGTCTACAGACGCCGGGGTGTAAGGTTACCTATAGAGCATATCCCTCGCACTCCGACTGACCCTGGGCCCTTCGCAGTGTCCCCTCTGATAACAGCAGAGGGGTACCTGGAGCGACCACCCCCGTGGGCCTTGCAGGCCCGCCATACCACGACCCCCTCGTGCAATGGGGTCAGCTGGCCCTGAAAAGGGCCGGTTGGTCAGACTCTTGGCCGTTGACGTTGACGCCAGCTACTCCAGAGGAGCAATCAATGATGCGTCATCGCCCACGTTGCCCAGGGTGCACCAAACTTGGAGGTGACCCAACCAGTCGCACCCCTCCAACCAGTCGCACCCCGCGCCAGTGCCGTATCTACCTCTATAAGATCATTCGGTATATTGTTTGAAACACGACCATTTCTTTGCAGAAAGGAGATAATAATCATCCGAAAGATATGATCAAATATCAGAAAGATTGATGACGTAACAATAACAACCAAACACGCATTTACGATATTACCTACTAGCAACAAAATATGTTAAGCTACCTACTTACCTACCTGTAATAAGTAATTACGCTTAAACTATTTACAAGCTGTGGATTCGGTAAACTAATATACAACCTTACACCCCGGCGTCTGTAGACCTGAGACGGCGTGCGGTTTTAGTCGGTTCAAGCCTGATAAGCTCCCGCTGGTCGGGGGGGGGGGGGTATCTGAGGGGATTTCCGAACAAAAAAAAAAGAAATGAAAAGGTACTGTACCTGGTAACCTGCTGGTATCTATTAATTCATTATGTTGGATTACACTATTGAATGTATAATACATATTAAGCCACATGAAACAAACTATAAGCCATTAACATCTAGCCAAGTACATAGTACGATCCTCAGTGAGTACCTGCCTACGTGCTACGTTGTCAATAAACGTATACATTACGCGATACGTCCTAAAGTAATTAAAACGGTAATCAAACATGTAACCTGTTCTTGTTCGCGCCGACAACATCATAGTCCGGGAACGCAGCGTGTTTCTGTAATGACGTGAAAGTTTTTAAGCTCGTATGTCAGGTAAAACTCTTGTCGTGTAACGAAGAAATATGAACTTTCAAACGGGTCAATCGGCACTGAAGTGTATCTACCTAGAATGACCAAGATAGTTATCACGGGGTCGCATTTGAAATCACTTCTCTGGTTTACTCTTTTCCAAATTCAAAAATATCTTACTAGCTAATTTAGGCTAGAAAACATCATTTTAGTGCACCTGAGAGTGGTAGAAACTTCAGGGAGGCATTGAGATACTACTGGGAATGAGCATGAATGGTGGCGAACGAAAAGGATTATAAAAATCACCCTCAAGGTGATTTTTAGAACCTGGAAGTGACGGGCTAGACAACGGTCATAAAGAGTCTGCGTGCTCAAAAACGTTTATCAAGAGAAGGGTTTGCTCACAAAAAAAAAAACAATAGCTGCCTAGACCTGCGGAGTGTAAGAAACTACGCTACGCGGCCATTCCGTCTCTTGCGGCAGTAGCTTTGATCAGTGTCTTTTAAGTCAGTTGAACTTCGACATATCCGCTTCGCCATAGTACCCCCAGCGAGGTGGTTCCCAAAGGTTTAAAAAAAAAATAAGCGTAGAAAATAAAAGAACATTAAGTAATTATTAATAATGTAGGTAGTATGGTACGCGAAGCAGATATGACTGCTATTTAATTAATCCTGATAAATTATTTATTAGTGCTACAAAGCCATCAAGGTTGAACTCTGTATTCCACCTTCAATTCAGTAAGGAAGACTCGCTTTAGAAGCATAAAGGAATTTAAAATGATGTAAAAATTTATAAAGGAATATTTTACACCTGCAATGATTAATAATCTCATAATTTTTAAATTGATTTCAAGTTGTAGCCCTAAACAAAACAAACATTAAGTTAAATAAATCAAAAGTTCGAAAAATCCAATACGGTTTTGTGTCGCTTTAGGAATCACAAGGCGGTGACTAGCGAATACGTATTGCAAATTGTAGTATGCCAAAAATATGTTAGAGCAATCTACGAAAATTGATATTCTGCGTTATTTAGGTTGAGACATTTAGGATTATAACAAATGTCAAAGTAATTTATCTAAGTAATATTCAAGGTCTAGACAGAATTCATAGAATAGATAGGGCCGTCAAAGAAAACTGATTGCATGTATCATTTTAGAGTTAGAGGAATATAACGCATAATCGTAAGACTTATCGGTTTAACACTTTTCTCGACCCGGTATTGGGACTCTGGATCCATTGCATAGCAGTCGCACTCGCTGTCGCTGCGTCACCGAGGTAGTTTGAAATAATAAAGGCTTGCAGTTAAATAATTAAACTAAGCCAAGTATAACTATAATTCTTTGCTTTTGACGATGGTGTAAACTCAAGTAAAGGCAAAAATAATATTTTCTAATTAGCAGAACTGCGACACGCCGTTTTGCAACGATTGAGCAAGTCACACATTAGATTTCTGTAAGTAATATGAGGTTTTATTGTCCAGTTTAAATATAATAAAGGTTGGATAGATAGAAGAAGATATTAGATGAAAGAAAAATATTTTGACGAAGTAAAGCTACGAACACCAATATATAAATATTGGTCTATGGTATAAATCAAGAGCATATTTTACTTCGGGCCACCAACCAGGTGGACACCGAAATCTTAAAATCATGCAAAAAAAACAAAATCTTACACCCACTTTTTATCACGTTTCTCGACGTTTCACATGATTCTAAGTCTAATTAAGCAAAAAAAATTTTTGTGTCGGTCTGTCTGTTGGTCTGGATGTCTGGATGTCTGTTTACGCAATAACTCAAGAACCACTTATCCGATTTAAAAAAATCTTTCGCCAATCATCTTGTTTGGTTAATGGGAAGAACTGATTAGATTTTGGGGTTTGTACGTTCAAGGTTTCGGGTACCTACCATACAAATTGTCCCTAAAAAATCTAAGTTTGGCCCGAAGTTTGACAATCACTGTGTGATTTCCGCCCCACTAGATTTTATTTTATACATTCTAAAAATATGTATATTTATTTTTAAGAACTTAGATGAATATCTATCAAACTTACCCAAGCTGGTTGTACTTAAATTCTAAAGAGTCCTGAAGTCAAGTTACCTATATCTTTCGATGATAACACAATAAACTTAGGAAGTTCACGTGAAATAAAGTTAAATTATTACCTGAGAGTTTGTTCAGCTTTAGCGAGCTCTTCAGTTAAGTATTTCAGTCTATGACAACATTCTACGCTCACTGATGTAGGTGTTTCGGAGAAGGCTAAAACGATAACATTAACTTTTATCATAACACTGTATAATATTTTTTAATTTACTCAGACACCATCTCGGGGACGTCCCAAGATGCACATCACAACCGAATGAATGGTAAAGGCAAACATACAGGAAAAATTTACTAACATTATGTTTTGTACAATACTAGCGGCCCAGCCTGGGTTCGCCGCGGTCCAATTAGGACTGGTCCGATTAATAGGTAAGTACTTTTCAAGTGGATTTTCCAAAAAAATTAATAACGTCTTTGCTTACTACAGCATACTGGTACTTGATGTAATTTGAAGTGAGAAAGTAATTAAATACTTTCCCGGTCTTGATACTGATTATTAGGTCTGCTCAAAATAGCCTACGGGTTTGAGACTTGTTATGTCGAGTGAGTCCGTCCCTGTTGAACCAAATCAGGAACAATTTACTGAATAACGAAATTAAGGACCTAAATAAACAAGTGATAACGAAAACTAAAACGTTAGAAGAATACCAAACGAATGCTAATATCTGTGTTTCACCAGTTATGTTTGGTTTACGTCATTGAACACAATTTTGGCTATTCATCATTTATAAAACAAAATGCAATGATATACATTTCTAAACTTGTGACTGTATGGCAATGACCTACTTACATACCTTCTTAATTTATTATGAAATCGTAACATTGTACTTACTCATCCAATTGAATGTTGTATTCAGAATCTGAAGTTATTTTCATCTAAGTATTTTACAGATTTTCAACCTAATAAGAGATTTTCGGTTTTATGGGTTCCGTTTTTTAGAAAGTGGTGTTTAGATGATTCGGAAATATAGAGATGATGGACGAAAGATTGACGTAACAGATAATATGAGGCGAGGGTGAATGGGCAACTCGGTAAAGGTTGTGTTAGAGAAGGGCCGGACCAGGTCAAGAGTACTCGCTACCGATCTGCATGTATGAAAACAATTATGAAAGTAGAAGCGAAAGGCGTATGCCAAGATCGTAGCAAGTGGAAAGATGTTGTCTGTACCTACCGCAATAGGAAAGAGGCGTGACTTTATGTATATATTTTATTAATTTTATTAAGTTACGAAGAATTAAACTGATATTACTTGTTGAGAGTTAAGTTCTCAGGCTTTCATTTAAAGATACTGTGGTCCGAATCGAGAACAAAAATGACAAAATATTAATTGAAAATAAATAAACAAATACTACGTAATGTATAGATGTCCAGCAGTGGACTGCAATAGGCTAATTTATTGATTGATTGTATAGATGTACAAATCTACCTATTTAATTTGATTATATTTATAAATGAATTTAACACTAAGAACACGCTGAATAATTATTTTACATTATACTTTTAAAACGATTTTCTATATTCTTTAATTAAAACTATAATAGGTAACAGGTTCAAGCGGACATAAGTACTTCCAAGACGCAGTCCGCATTTTACTTAGCACATATTATCTCTGACCTAGACTTTCCTTACGGCTAAGTTCTGAATTCTACATTCAGAACTTAGCCGAAGTTCTGAATTCTACACGTTACTACCTTCTACACGACACGTTCTTGTAAAGGGTATATGGCTACGATATCGAGTGACAGGCGTTAAGCAACAATAGCCGTCGATGATCCATCTGACAGCTGAACAGGCTCCAATTGTTGACCTTATATTGGGATTATGGCCTTCCTGACATAATTGTTAAAGTAATTATTCTCTAAGAGAGAGAGAGATAGAGTACACACGAGACGATGGTAAAGATGACGTGTTTGAGCCCATTTTTGAGCAATACATGGGCCTAATCTTAAAGCTAGCACACTACCTAAAAATAATTTTATTAGTAGGCATAAATTATGATAAGGCTTGATGGATGGCAGAACAGTCTAGTTAATGGTGGTAATTTAGTTTATATTTGCTTCTATTTAATTTGTACTGTTGCGAAGTAAAAAATCCGTTCCCGCAGGGGGAACGCACAGGTAGATTTCGTGAAGCAATTAATATTATTTTATTAACATGTTTAATTTTTTTTCTCGAAAACGGTAACTTCTAGCGAAAAACTTTTCAGACATTTATTGTAGACTTCAAAATGGCCTATCGATTAAAAATGTTTCGGACACCAAGAATGTTCACCGGTTAGAAGTAATGATTTTTTTCCCGAAAAAATTTGGTTTTTCGCCCCTCCACTTTTAGTTAAAGTTTTAATCTTAAAGGTTTATTATTAAAAGTTGTTGGTATTCATGTATACTATGGGATAAAATTAGAACGGTTCGAATATCTTTCATGGAACGTGATATTTTGAGGAAAAACTGATTTCACAAAAAGTGAGGCCCTACCGTACCCTTAGGCCGGATTCCGCCCATTCACGAACTTAAACTAAGTTTACACCCAAGCAATTTTTGACCGCAGTTTGAAAGCGATCGGGGCAAAAATGCGACCGTGAGAGTGCCGCAAATTTTGGGAAGTGGAACCATACATACATATATATATACATTTAAACTTTTTGACCAGTGGTCATTTTGGACTTAGGGGGTCATAACCAGACCTCCTATGAAGAATTTTTTTTAAAATTCGACAGTAGTCAAGAAACCAATAGGTAGATCGATTTCATCGAAATCTACCTAAAAGCGTTGCTATATTACATTCTTTCCTCTAGGGATCAGCCATTCATGACTTAGTTATGAGTTAAGATGCTTAATTTTAAACTTTTGATGAGTTACAGTTTTTGAAAGATATTTAAGTATATCGTGTCATCAACAAGTAAAGAACAGTAAATTAAAATAATAATGCAATTTTTTAATCGATATTAATCATTATTCCTTTTTGACAAATCAAGCAGTGGATTGCCGTAACTGATCAATTAATATGGGGTTAAGGTAGACAGTATACTATGCAAATTGATATCAAAGTTTATGAAGTATGTATAAAAATGTATCTTTATTTTAATTTCAAACTAGCTGCTGCCCGCGGCTCCGCTCGCGAAGAATTCTGCGCCCGTTTCTGTTACCTATGGGAACCTATTTTCGGTGCCTAAGCCTATGTGTTATTCCTGACCATAATCTATCCCTGTACCAAATTTTTGCCAGATCTGTCCAGCCGTTTGACAGCGTTAGAGTGTGATTGAGTAGGTAACAAAGATCCAAACATTCAAACATCTTCACTAACTTTCACATTTATAATATTAATAGGAAGTAGGGAGTAGGATGCAAATTGTGGAAAGCAAGATTACCCAACCTTAAAAACGAAACCAAACCTGCAGCAAGATGTGCGTATACACCGCTTGCCATCATTATACAGCTTGAAGTATCTATAAACATCCCATACACTAATCGATTCGCCAAGTTCATTATCTTACAATAAAATTATAGCCTATCATAATTTATTGCTTAAAGTAAGAAATAAAGCTAAAACAAGAACTTTATACCTAAAGACAAGCATGATTACAAATACTTGACCTGAATGTCCTAAGGAAGACAATTACGTAGGAGGTATGTACTTACATAATGAAATTAACTTCGTTAAGTCTCCTTCAAGGTTTTCCTTCCAAAATGATACTGAAACTAAGTTAATTATCGTTTTAGATGAAACGATACTAATTTTATTCATCGTGTACAAGAATGAGCGGAATTAATTGTTTATAATTTTGTTCGAACACCAATATGGAGTTCAGTCACAGATTAATAAATAGTTACTAACGTGTTCAGTGTCGTTACGGTTGCTGATACAACAAAACCAAAAGGTTTGCGTAGAGTTACCTTAGACTCGATTTTAGCAGACAAACATTGTGTGTTATAAAATTAATAAGTATACAGATTCAACGATAAACAAGGTGGACTAATATCGTTAAGGGTTTAGATAGGAGACCGAGAGGGAATGCCAACACAATTATTTTGTATTCATGGCGTACCTTTTTTTTTTCGTGCGGAAGACCCCTTGGATATTTCCCCGCCGGCCAGCGGGGGCGGTTATTTCGGGCTTGAACCGACTAAAACCGCACGCCGTCTCGGGTCTACAAACGCCGGGGTGTAAGGTTGCCCATAAAGCATTTCCCTCGCACCCCGACTGCGCCATCTTCGGTTTCGAGATGGCCCCCTCGGGTTTGGGGGGCGCCCCCAGGCATTTTGCCCCGGTTTTTGGCACTAGTCACGGCCTACTTCTGCTAGGGTGACAGGCGGCCTCACCTGCCACCCCCAGGCCTGCGCTCATGGAGGACGGAGGTCATAAAATTTATTATTATTATAGTGTAGTGTCAAGAATTCGGTATTGAGTTCTCTCATAACGCAATTTCATAACCAACATCTTACTGTCTCAATGCAAATGCTACCTCTACCTATCATAACTTCATGGGTTAAAACCAAGTCCACTGCTTTGGGGACAATATGGTATCTCCAAATTTTGAGATATTTCAGGTTGTGTATATATTTTGAAAGTACTTTTGTCCTTGTGCTACTCGTGTAATTTTTTCTACGTCACTGGATTGCTTAGCCCTAAAGATTGTTCCAAAAAAAAACTTTGTTCTTTTTTCCATTAAATTTTTATATGGCAATAGACTACTTTCCACATTAATAACATGAAATCTGCTTAGGCCTCGATACAATTCTTTAATCGTTGTGGCCAGTTATTGATTGAAATATGCACTTTCTCAATGGAAAAATTAACCACTGCGACACTTATAGAATGTTTTAATTATTTGAACACAGCTAGTATAAAAGATACTATGAATCATAATCGAGAGGATTAGGATCCGGATTATATAATTATAATGAATGCCAGTCACGCTTGTATGGACTGAGTTCACTCCATTCTTGATTATAAGAAACGATGTTGTAAAGAGGTTTAGTCAGTTTTCAAGAATCGTATTTTTATACACCTTAGATTGACACCTTGAGATTTATTGTTATAAAAATATGGTTCAGTCCCAGGGTACTGACTAAACATCTAAGAATAAAATATATTTAAGACCTGAGACGGCGTGCGGTTTTAGTCGGTTCAAGCCCGACATAACCGCCCCCGCTGGCCGGCGGGGGGGGGGGGTATCCGAAGGGATTTCCACACGAAAAAAAAGGTATGTATGTTAATAAGTATTATCATGCTTATAGTTAAGGCATACCATGAAAGTTTAATAAAATGAACCCACCTATTGCTGCCATTGCAAGAATCAATATAACAAGCAAGCACGTCGCAGTGTTCATACAAGAACGATTTATTACTGATGTTTGTTTACATTTTCTAGTTCTCCTTTTCTTGCTGAAGTTGAAGTTTCGTTCGGTGTTATCTTCATACAAATATTCCCAGATGTTTTCCCGTAGCGGATACGTGGATCGCATCTCCCTAGATCTCCTTCTGTCGTAAACTTTTCCTGTGGAAACATGAAGTAAACAAAATACAACACAAGCAAAATATTTTCAAATTGAATGGAATTGCAAGTAAAATTGTGACTTCTATAGCATGAGCGTAGATCCTACGTATGTTCATCAAGTATCTCGACGTATTATTTCATGATGATTTCCTTCTTAAGTTATATGTATACACAGCGTGTTTTTTTTAATTAGGCATGTATGGCCAAATTAAGAATAATGAAAAATTGTCAAAGAACCCTCGGGCTCGATTTTGATTAAAATTGAAACTGCATCATTGGATTTACAAAATAACAATATTCCTAGCCCGAGACTGCGTTGAGCATTTTACGCTATTCCTCATCAGATTTCGAGTATCGGAGTTGAAGAATTCATCCTGTAAGTATATTCATGCCCTGGGTCCCCGCCAACAGGCTCACTTATAGTATAATGTAAATAAGCACATAGGATTTTCATTTGGAAACAAACAAGCAATTTTCGGCTTATATCCACCCAACCCCAAGAGGAAAGAATGCGCTACAGCCTCATCCGTCGATCAGCAGGTACATCGGCTTGCGTGTGGGGTTGGTTTGAACTCGTAAGACCTTGGTGGATTTAAGCTACAAACGTATTTCACGAATACTAAGTAACATAGCTATTCGCCTGAGTTAGCGACTTTTTAATTGCGTTCATCGCTCTTGTATTTTATTACCGAAATTTAAACAGAAACTGTTGATTAAATCTGACTGAACTAATTGAATAATTAATCAAAAGTTTTTGATATTCAACTTCAAGATAATTCAAGCTGAAATGAGTATAATAAGACAGTGAGGCATAATTCGTTTGATATTTAGTGCAAGCGAGCGTCATTAGTTCATTACTCTCAGCGGCAGGTGGCGGCATGCTCCAATTGCATTACGTCAATTCAGACCGTCCAAATCTGTTTTAGAATTGCACGGATTATTCTAATATGAAGTTAATTTTTTTTGGCTTAATATTTACTTTGTGTGGGTAAAACTTTGTTTGTGTTAATTTGGTTCCCTTTTATACTAATAAGGTAGGAAACAAGTTTACAGTCCATCTGTTGGTAACTGGTCATTGTGCTTATAAACGATTGCGATGAAAGTTTGGATGAATACATAAATAAAATAATATTTTTTGACGAATTTTATCTCACTGTAAGCGTGACTACTAATATCAAGTGAAATAGCATCAGTGTTAATAGTGTTGGTCGCCCTCCCGGTGGTAGAACAAGTTGCCAGACTTTAAAGTTGTCGTGTCCTCGCCCTCTCTTCGGACCTCCGATAAACCCTCTATGTCCCAATGCAGCTTGTTCATCTCCTCTTCCAGGTCAATTATCTTCTCGTCTGTCCTTAATGTGCGCGTATTATATGTCACCAGCGCCAACCTACGTCGGTATTCCTCTGAGGTCGTTTGACGGTAGCACCTCGCCCGGAGATTCTTAGCATCCCTGACTCCAGTGCTCCACCGACGCCCGTCAACGTCAGTCTTGCAGCTGGAGCCCCCGGGCACTAGGAGCCGTGCTCCTCTGTCCATCATCATTATGGGGGGGTTTGGACCATAACCCGCCCCGCTGGTCCAGTGCGTGTTAGCGGGTCGCCCGAGCCTTCTCCGTTAATCAGCAGAGTGCTACGCGGGCAGGCGAGGTTGGCTTGGGTCCCGAAAGATGTTAGTAGGGACTCCTTGCACTTTTAGTTTATTAAAACAGGAAATTGGTTAGAAGGAAAATATTAAAGTTAAGTTTGTAATAACCCACAAATAAATGAATAATGTAACCCATCAAGATGCCATGTAGTATGTTAATGTTCACTTGTAAAAATGTTATTTGCGTGTATGAAACTAATTTACATATAGGCCCCTACGCGAACTTATAAAATTGCTGGAATTATTGTAACGTTGTTAGTACTCAACAATTATTGTACTGGTGTGTTGATATTATATAAAGCAAGTCACCGTTATAATTACAGATTTATGAAGAAAATATTTAAAATTAAAGTATATATATACTCGTATGTCTTAGAATAGTGCCTATGCAACTATTATAATATTAATATCGTTTTGTCGCACACAACTTTCAACCCCAATAATTTTCGAGTTAGGTATCCCCTTCATTACACATAAGCTTCGATTTTTTAGATTGGTTAATTACATTACATACTGACACTATCTATAGGTACAAAACGATATCTTATATAAAAATCAAAATAACACAAGCATTATATAATACATCGCAAGTATAATAAATGACGAACAGGTGAGAAAAATAATAGAAACTGTTTTGTTCTCATTGTTCGCTGTTTAAAATAACTTTCACC
Organism: Cybosia mesomella; assembly: GCA_946251805.1. Classification (NCBI taxonomy): domain Eukaryota; kingdom Metazoa; phylum Arthropoda; class Insecta; order Lepidoptera; family Erebidae; genus Cybosia; species Cybosia mesomella. The sequence goes on from OX276397.1 coordinate 11,488,764, forward strand.
GTAACAATGGTAGTGCTCTATTAACTAAATCGAAATTTCCACGTCGTAGTACTCGAAATGACATGCCAGTTAACATTTCGCTGAGTCCCAAGGTCACGGGAACTTAGCGGTCGGAAGTAAAGGCTGCTAATAGGTAGGTAAACGTTATACTTTTATAAGAAACAACAGACTGACCATTTCACATTGCGCGTCACAGTGACCGCTAAGTCGATAAATTTATAATTGCTCGGGCGTATCAGTTATTCTATTACATATGCTTACTTTGTATCCGATAGTTTCCACGGGAACGGGAAATATTTATTAAAAAATAAATATCGGAAATTATTTTTGATATTATGAAAAATCTAACGCGGCGGGTCACTCCGACTGTTCAGTTATATACAGCCTGTTTTACATCTGCCAAGCGTCTCACAAAGACGCCACAATTTTGACCGTATATTTATAGCCAGTAATGCTTATGAAAAGCATACCTTCAATGTCTCTCTAAATTATCTAGGGGTATCCGAAGGGATTTCCACACAAAAAAAAAAAGGTACGGCTGCCTTCCAGCTTGGCTAATTGACAGATTTTAGATTATTATAGAACGTGAGAATATGATATACGAAATCTTTAGTTTAACAGAGAATAATAATAATTCATACCATGGATTCTACCATACACATTTTGACACATGTAATCATAAGGCTAGCCGAAACTTTTCTCACAATTGCTTTTCAACAAATTTTTGACGAGGTCTTCCCTACCTCGACAAAGCGGTTAAAGTCTTTTTATTTGAGCTTATTCTGTATGCACCGCACCGTGCATGTAAAATGAGTGCGACAGACACGATGCGAAAGAAAACATTTTCCAAAACGTTTTATTCATATTTTTATAAATAATAAAGGTGAACATAAAGGTGAAAATAATATTAAAGGTATAAACTAAAGTAACAAAGAAAGATTATAATAAGAGAGGGGCCAAATATAAACTATAAATATAATTTAGATGGCATAATTACTCTTTTTCTATGGTGTCCTATGACAAACCAACTATACCAGACGCATGGAAATTTAATGAGTTTTATTTCTACAGATATTTTATCAGTTATTGTAAATTGCATTTTAGAGTTGATTTAAAGAGTAATTATTTAAAAGTAGGTAAACAATGAACCGTGTTATATTGACCGTGGTATTTAGACATTGTGAGCGGTTTTAAGATAGATTGTTGATAATAATAATAATTACTACTCTTTATTATTTATCTGTGTAGGTAGTGAAGAGTAACTAAGTACCTTTTTTTTTTCGTGCGGCAATCCCTTCGGATACCCCCCCGTCGGCCAGCGGGGGCGGTTATGTCGGGCTTGAACCGACTAAAACCGCACGCCGTCTCGGGTCTTCAGACGCCGGGGTGTAAGGTTGCCCATAGAGCATATCCCTCGCACTCCGACTGACCCTGGGCCATCTCCGGTTTCGAGGTGGCCCCCTCGGGTTTGGAAACCACGGTGTCCCCGTCGTGCCCCGGTTTGGGGGAGGGGCGCTAGTTGCCCCACCGTCCCGGCCTGCTTCTGCTGGCGTGACAGGCGGCCTCACCTGCCACCCCCAGGCCTGCGCTCATGGAGGACGGAGGTCGTTAAGTGACCTCCGGCGCCTGAGTCGCCTGCGACGCGCGGCGAGCATGTTGCGGGCTCGGCGGGCTGTGAGAGTTCTGAACCTCTCCCGGGCGCGCTCCGCCAGCTCCTTCGCGAGCATTACATGCTCGCAGAAGGAGGTGGCGGCGGCCCACGCGCTCGCGCTTCGCACCATTGCCGCAATCATGCTGCCGAGCGAGAGGACTCCCACCCCGATGACTGCCACGAGGTCACGCCTCGTTGCCTCCCACGCCGGGCAGTCTGCCAGCGTGTGCAGCCCTGAGTCCTCGCTCGCGTCGCAGTGATGACACTCAGGCGTTGGCTCCTTCCTGATCCGATGCAGGTGTTCCCCGAAGCACCCCTTCCCGGAGACCACCTACGTCAGTCGGTACGAGAGGCTTCCCTGTCCCCTCTCTAGCCAATCCTCCATGATGGGCCTTACCGCCGCTATTGCGGCGTGCCCTAGTAACTAAGTACCTAACAAATAAATTATAAAATAAGTATATAATACCATTATTGGGCCTAACAAACTGTATCTTATAATCGATTTGCTCATTATCTACGAGATCATTCCAAGACATTTTACACTGCGCTATCTAAACCCAAAGCATAGTTAAACTAACTTATGTTATGGTTGCGGATAGAAATATAGAATGCGGATAAACATACTTAGACAGATTTTTTTGGGATTTTCTTTAGAAAAGCGCTATTGATATCGAGTTGTCGTCGACGTCGTTGCCAATTTTCTGTCACGGTTTTGGGTATGAAGGAGATGAGCTATCGAGTTGCTGTTTTCGGTAATAGATTCGTGCTGGGGTGAACCATTGCAAGATAAAGAAAAAAAAAATCCCTTGTATTCGGCTGAGCTCGTCTCAGGAATTCAACTCGTTTTAGGGATTTTCTTTAGAAAAGCCCTATTGCTATCGAGTTGTCGACGTCGTCGTTGCCAATTTTCTGTCACGGTTTTGGGTATGAAGGAGATGAGCTATCCAGTTGCTGTTTTCGGTAATAGATTCCTGCTGGGGTGAACCATTGCAAGATAAAGAAAAAATCCCAAAAAATGGCAAAAAAATATATCTCTAAATCGAAAATCCCTTGTAATCGGCTGAGCTCGTCTCAGGAATTCAACTTGTTTGTAAATACGTGCCTATAATTATACATAGAAAAACCCAGAACAATGCAAATATACACATTCATGCATACGAATATTTTTACTAAGCGGGAATTGAGCCCGCGACCTGTGACTTAGCAGTCCATCACTCTACCGCTACGCCACATGATTAAATCCCAATATCACTTAAGTAAGTTGTACTCATTGATATCTATATTACTAAAGTAACACTGTACCTATGTTTTTTTTCTATTTTGTTTGTTGAAAGAGATGGCTTTTTGGAAGTTTTTTTTTTTTTACTATTTATTGGATGTCTTGTGCCCGGCCGACGTCTTTAGATTTCCTCGGAAAGCACGTTAAGCCGTTGGTCCCGATTTACCATGCATACATCTATGGCAGTCGTTGCGGGTAATTGGAGCCCCAAAAAATCCGAAACTGGTCTCATCATCATCATCATCTCAGCGTTGTGTCCCGAATATGTCCGAGGCCTATACCTCGGCGCCCAGGGTTCACTTTCCTGCTTTTCCTTCTCCACTTCGCACTTGGCACGCATCAACTGAACTAACTACAGAATTTCGATATTGCCAATGGGTTGTGGAGGTCAGATGGCAGTGGCTTCACAGAAAATATTGAAGTTCAGCCTTCGTCTTTCGTGCGGCAATCCCTTCGGATACCCCCCCGCCGGCCAGCGGGGGCGGTTATGTCGGGCTTGAACCGACTAAAACTGCACGCCGTCTCTGGGTCTACAGACTGAAAAGCGGACCGCCCCAACTAAATCGGAAAAAGGCTCGAAGGATGATGAAGAGAAAGAGTAGTAGTGAGATTTTTGAGCTCCAATGTGCAAGCTTTGGACGCAACTGAGACTACCGTTGTGGTGATGATGATGTCATAATAACATAATGTGGAAATCACGTAGGCAGAGAGACAGATATTCTTAGCAATCCATGGATTCTCCGTGCGGGTCCATCGCGTTGCTGAGTTGGGAACTCGGGACAGTGCCTGGGACTTGCGACCCAAGTATAGGTTTAGAAGGGGCCCCTTTTGTTGATGTACATCAACACTCACCTTTAATACCCAAGTTCCCCTCCCTGCCTAACCAAATTTGATACGAACCTACTAGTGCCGCTTTAGAAATTCGTACTAGTAATGAGCTTATTGTAGCTCTCGATAGGCCTAGATCTTTAAGTAGGTTATAGAGAGATTTTGCTGGTATACCTCTCGCTCCCACTGCCACTGCATACAAATTAACCACGTAACCGTTTTTGATTAATTCGTTTGTGAGATCATAGTTAACACCTATATTTCACCGATAATGTACAAATTCTCGGTCCTTCATGTAGGCAAGTCAAAAGGCATGAGTTCCCAGTAGGTTCCCAGTTGATGACAATACTACAATTTTCGTCAACTGGAAACCCTTTCCTGACTGCATACTGCTTCAGAGAATGTTGTAACTGAATAAATCTTCACACGACAACGTAATGAAAACCAGGACCTCATTTCAGCAGTCGGAGTAGCGGTCACTCTGAAACACGTTTTTCTTAAGTTTAGGATATGTAGGTTCATAGTTCAAAAAACTTTACATAGTTGGTCCAATAGGATAGATACATTAAATAACATTGACCCTGAAATGACTTCCATAATAAAAAAGGTTAAAGTAGGATTGAATTCTGCTATTTTATTCATGTTTGTACTGTACCTTGTTTTACTCTGTGAGTTTGTAGCAAGTTTGTAGTATTTATAATTTACCTATTTACCCAATAGCGATGTACCCTTTTGACTAGACTTAAGAGTTTCATGATTAAGTATTATAATATGCTGATACAAGATAATTCAGTTTTATGAATAAAAATTAATATCTAGTAGTTATCTTGAGGTTAGGCAGAGTAGCCGAGACACCTAAGTGTCAATATGACTTTAGAGTTTAAAAAAACAAAGCATTCTGTGGATGATAATAGCATTCGAGTTTCAAATCTTTACTACCTATAATAATATCTTTAGGTTAGGCAGTATTGTTAAATTAAAAATTAATTGTGTCTGTACACAGAAAATATGAGAAAAAAATTAAGTTATGTTAAATGACAAGACTAAATCCTCTGTTTGTTCACAATGGACGCAAAAACTACTAAACAGATTTTGATGCGGTTTCTTTCTATTAGAAAGGTCTTGGTCAGACTTAAAATCTGCCGTATGTTTGATTGCAATTGGTTATGAAGAACCGGAGATATGACCAGAAAACGATAACTGACCTCCGCGCGGGCGGAGCTGCGGGCATCAGCTAGTTATTAATATTATTACTTAAGATTTTAGGTCTGACTTCTTAGTCAGACCTAAAATTCTTCCTTTTTAACAGACAGAACCGCATCAAAATCCGTTCAGTTGTTTTTGCGACCATCGCGAACGTAATGACAAAAAGACAAACAGATGGAACAGAGAAAAATTATATTTTTATGTTTTGAATCGTTCATTTAACATAATCCGAGTTATTTTTTCAATATACATCTCCAATGTACAGACACAACTAATTTACTATTTTATACCGAGGAAGATTATGGGAACCTTAGGTATACCCCGGTGTCTGAAGACCCGAGACGGCGTGCGGTTTTAGTCGGTTCAAGCCCGACATAACCGCCCCCGCTGGACGGCGGGGGGGTGGGTATCCGAAGGGATTTCCGCAAATAAAAAAAAAGGTATATACCATCACGCTACCAACCAGAAAGGCAAGCAATTATAAATATCATCAAATTTCCACATATCGGCAATTTCCACATATTATTTCAAATCTAATAATCTAATCTTCTTTTACCCAAACATGCCCGGTATGGGTAAACGGGCCAGGCCCGAGCGGCGAGGCGACGAGCGCCCTCGCCCCCCCCACTTTCTGGGGCAAGATAGGGACACTGTGGTTCCCAAACCCAAGGTGGCCATTTCAAAACCGGAGATGGCCTTTGGTCATTCGGGGTGCAAGGGAAATGCCTTATGGGCAGGGCCAAGACGGCGTGCGGTTTTAGTCGGTTCAAGCCTGACATAACCACCCCCGCTAGCCTGTGAGATGATTTACGCACGAAAAAAAGGTATGTCTCGGGCGAAGCCGCAGGGCACAGCTAATCTTGTAACAAAATGTCTCAGATTTTTATCTATGGGAATCTAACATAGAAGTAAAATGTAAATATGAAATTTTTAACAGGTTCCAATCTTCTATTCTCATTATTAAATTTAGGTCCAATATAAGTACCTAGGCATGTATTTTTAGCGAACGTTCCAGGTGTGCACGGACATCTTGTTGGTGTGGGTATGAATTTAAAAAGGCACTAAAACTTACCTGATGAGCACCACGGCGGAATGACATTTTTTTGTGATATATCACTACTGTTGCAGCTTTCACATGCTTTTTTGGATGCACTTCTAGTAACAATTACCATTTATGTGTATTGAAATAATTATTTTAATCAATAAATAATATATTTTTGTTTATTTCAATTAGTTGATTTTCGATTCACGACCAACGTGATACATGAGTTATATCTTCTATGGTTATTATTTTGTTCCCGCCCAGTTAGTGACGTATATTTTTTTTAATAGGCAATGAACATAAAATACGGAACCTTAAAAATGAGTTTATATTCATAAATAGTTATATAATAATGAAAACTTGAAATTCTTATTAAAGGTTGTGAGAAACTTAGTTTGTGGTAAGTTATTGTTTAATATATCCATCAGAATGGTGACAAAAAACAAGTATTTTTTTACTTCTGACAATGAAACCTGACCCGTGTACCGTTGTTTCAAATTACACAGAGATAATTACTTGTTTTCGCATATTATATCTTGAAATTCAAATTTCATGGGCGAGGTTTTAAACTAACCGAGCTATTTGAAGCGGAACAGTTTGTGAGCTATGTTTGTGCTATTCGTAGTGGTTATCGTTGCGTCTCGGGTGAGCTCTCAAGATCAGGCCTTAAGTACAGTGACGCCATCTAAGTTACCACCCCTACCGTTTATGGATTTATTTACTGGTCCATCGAACACATACCCGGAACCTATACGAAAGTCTTATATGGACTCATCGCACTACGTGTCATGCCCAAAGAGCGACGCCCTGTCATCTATAGCAAACATTCTCGGAAGCGCGGCGAAAATTTTGATGTCCGCAGCAGTTATAGCATTCCTGAAACTTTTGGTTGGAAAAATGCTTTTACTGCCACTAATACTCATGCTATCTATGAAATTAGGTTTAAAAGCATTCCTACTTTGGCCAATGATTTCGAAAATGATTAAATACTTCAAAAAGAAAAAGAAAAAAGGCCACAGGTCTAGAATGATCACAGACTGTTCGCAAAGGATTGCCTGCGTGATACAAAAATCTTCGAAGAGTACTTGGAGCAGTTATATAGGGGCAACAGTTACATTTTACTTAATCGATGACCTAGAAGAAGATGGTTCTATTGCCAAAAGTATGCTTAATATTTTAGCGGACGATGAAATAGCCCAGTGTATGTCCGTCGACTGTAGTTCCGGAATCGATATAAGCTGACATGTTAATGTTTACTAACAATCAGTTATGTAGGACAATGCAGTTGTCTCACTTATATCGCGACCCAGATATTTCTAACGCAGAATGCCAACTTGCATTTCACTATATATATATTTTTATAATTTATTAGTATTTAACATGACATATTTGTTCAGTTACCTACTTAGTCACCATGAGTCAAGTGTGTGTAATATTGTTCGTGTTATTTAAGTTTTCCTCTGGTCATGGATATCTGGGTGAACCTGTAATGCCATCATATGAGGTTCGCACTGTGGACAAGTATCCATTGCCATCAGAGTTTAACTCACAGAGACGAAAGCAAATCCTGCATATAAACGATGAAAGAAGACTTGCCCAACCTTCATGGAACAACCTAAGCCATAGAAGTGACTACAAAGATTTTATCGAGGCTTTTAATGATATACAAACTCATCAAGAGGGAGGAAAAGTATCGCAATTTCGTACTGCTGCCCAAGGTGGTCCTGACAATAGCGACTCTGCTTATCGTTCTTATCCAGCTCCATTTCTACTACCAAGTTCTCATGAATATGGACCTCAAGCCTATCAGAAGCCGTCTTCAATCGCATTGGCTCCTGAATTAGTACTACCTAAAGCTGCTTCCTTGAAACCTGAACTTCCTTCACTTTTCAAGCCAGTGACTACAAAAGTGATGAGTAAAGGTGGTGGTTTGTTAAGTTTACTCCTTGGTATGTTTTCTGGATCGTCAAACGGTCTAAAAATGAATGGACTAGTAGAACTAGTTATAAAGGGTATAATGAAACCGCTATTAGACGCTAAAGTTGCCATGAAGCCTCTTATGAGTAAGCTGTCTATACCTTTAGTAGCATTAGTATTGATAAATCTGGAAGTGTTGGTAATTATTTGGTGGTTGTGGGAGGACTGTGAACCTCTAAAAATTCCTCCCCCGATTTATCCCCCGACATATCCACCAACTTATCCGTATATAAAACCGGCTTACAAGTACAATAAAATAAATTCGTACCGATAAGTGATGTTTATCGCTAAGCTTATCCCAGTTGTGTAATCTATATTAAGTATCTCAATAAAATTATCGCAATACAAATGTGTAACTTATGGCAGTAACTAAGTAGACGCAATACTTATAACTTAACATTATTATAAGGCTGAATGTGAAAAAAAATTTGAGAGGAAGTGTTGTTTTAAGTTCTTTTTACATTCCAAGATAGTTGAAATGAGTTTGGTCAATAATGATACATTCTTACTAAGATTATGTTATATCAGTTTTATAATGTAACATTAACAAAGAAATACTCGTATGCAAATGTTCGGTATTGAATATGATGTGTATTTATTAAAGCAATCAGCTCAATATGTTAGTTTTAAAGCTGTATAGTTATGCATTAAAGGCATATGAACTAAAATCTTTGATGCTTTTACTTCTTTTTTTTTAGTCAATTTTCTACGCCACATCCCAAATTGGCTCTAGGATGAAGAATTTAAGTACCAAGCAGCATGCTTTATCAATACGTTTGGTGAGATTGCTGATATTCGTGATTTGCCATCTCTTTTTAGGGTTCCGTAACCAAATGGCAAAAACGGAACCCTTATAGATTCGTCATGTCTGTCTGTCTGTCTGTACGTCCGTATGTCACAGCCACTTTTTTCCGAAACTTTAAGAACAATGCTGTTGAAAGCTTGGTAAGTATAAGTAGATGTATTTCACACAAAAATAGAATAAAAACAATAAATCTTGGGATTTCATACTTAGAACTGAAACTCAACATTTTTTTTTCATCAAACTCATACATGTATGGATTGGTCTTCAAAAACGATAATGAGTTTTCTAATGTCATTTTTTTCTAAACTGAATAATTTGCGCGAGAGGTTCCAAAGTGGTAAAATATGTGTCCCCTGTAACTTCTAAAATAAGAGAATGATAAAACTAAAAAAAATATATGATGTACTACATTACCATGCAAACTTCCACCGAAAATCAGTTTGAACCAGATCTAGTAAGTAGCTTTTGTTTAATACGCCATAAATCGTAAACCGCAATTTACCTTTCATTCAATCAACTCAAATATGAAATTTTACTTGCTGCTACGGAAACCTTCATGGGCGAGTCCGACTCGCACTTGGCCCGTTTTTCTTTTTCTTTCTTCTTTCCAAGTAGCAAAGCGAAGGCACACTCTCCTTTTTCAAACACCCCTGCAGGCCTAAACAAGTGGCAAACGCTCCATATCGATTCTATTCCTACAAAAGGTGTAGTAAGCGTTCATAAGTCAAGGTAACCGCTTACTATCACGTGGGTTGTGCGCTTGTTTGCTACCTTAGAAGTATAAAAAAATGTGAGCACAGGTGTCGCGGCGTTTATAACGACAGATCCCTATTAACCCTAATTGAGTGAACTCATCAATTTTGATAAAAGCCGATAAGTATTTCTTGTTGGTTATTTTATTCGGATGTGAGAAAAAATTCGAAACTGGTTTATTCGAGAATACCTATAATAATAATACATATAATAAAATCGTAACGTGGTGAAAACTGTACAAAGAATATTTTTCAAATAAATAATACCGATGCCAAAAATGTGATTTTTAGATTTTTTGTCTGTTTATCTGTTTGTCTGCTTTTTATTATCGATGTCCGAGCGTCACTTGAAACCGCTAAACAGATTTAGCTGAAATTTTGCATGAAAATTCTTCTAGGGTATGGTCATAAACTGCGCTATATCCCGTCACGCTATTATAAGTGTGATAGGAACAGCAGGGTAAAATCGACTAAATCTATTATTGACCATTCCTTCATTATTACAAAGCAGATCATCACGAAATTCTGATGTTCGATAGAACTCGGATATGGTCTAATTTAGGATTATAAATCATCACGCTATAGCTAAAAGGTGATGAACAGTAAAATTTGAAATTCGAAATTACAGTTACCTACTTACCTACGTGTAAAAGATAGTTGATTAGAGACTCAACCTTTTATAATAAATTTCATCACGCTATTCTATTTGGGAACCGGGTAGAATTAGTTTCGATGTTACATATAAACCTCTTATTCTTCAGGATAAATGATTGACAATATAACGATGAAATAGTTACCCTAATTTATGTTGGGTTTGAAATTGCAGAAGTAAACATTCCTTGATCTATTCCGAATTTAACGCGGACGAAGTCGCGGGCAACAGCTAGTACAAAAATAAAGGTTAAAATTGTATAAACCTCCTAAAACATATCTCCTGTTCTACCTAACCAATTGCCATCAAACGTACGGCAGATTTTAAGTCTGACCAAGACCCTTCTAATGGAAAAACCACATCAAAATCCGTTACGTATTTTTTGCCATCATCGTGAACAGAATTCTTAAAATATATTTTTGTAAATCCGATCTAAATCTTTAGAAAAAAGTAAGCATACAAAATGCTTTAAAATTTAATTGAATTAATTGAAATATATTTTTGTGTTCAAAATCGTTTAACAAATTCATAACCCAAGTTTTTTTTTAAATATCTCCAATGTACAGACACAACTAATTTACAATTTTATGATACTATAGATTGTCTATGGTTGTATGTTACCAATTTAACATTGCAGTCTTTTATAAAAATATTCCAGATTTTAGGTTAGGTATCGGCGTGGGATGCTCTATTTTATATTAAAGTCAAGGTAACTAAATAAATAAAAACTAATATCCCTTCCAGTGGTAAAAAATAACATGGAATAATATAATTTCAAACAATTATGATTTGCACACACTATTTGACTAAACTTCATCTGCACAGATGCAGAGCACAAAGGGTACCGTGCTCCTCCATGAGCGCACGCCTGGGGGTGGCAGGTGAGGCCGCCTATCACCCCCGCAGAAGCAGGCTGGGACGACCGGGCGACTAGCGCCACTCCCCCAAGCCGGAGCAAGACGACGACACCGTGGTTCCCAAACCCGAGGGGGCCGTCTCGAAACCGGAGATGGCCCAGGGTCAGTGGGGGTGCGAGGGATATGCTTTATGGGCAACCTTACACCCCGGCGTCTGAAGACCCGAAAATGCGTACGGTTTTAGTCGGTTCAAGCCCGACCTAACTGCCCCCGCTGGCCGACGGGGAGTATCCGAGGGGATTTCCGCACTATAAAAATAAAGGGTACCGTGCTGAGTCTTTCTTATTCTGATATTTTAACAGAGCATAGTTCTTTTTCCTGATTTGGTTTACCTGAGCTTTTGCGGTTTCGATTACCGTCTGACTCTCTGACTCCGAGAGCATAGCCTGCGCCAAAGCCTTGTCCGTGAACCAGCATACAGGTGACGTTGGTTTGGGCCCCGAAGATTATTGTTTTCTCTCTTCTGTGTCACCGTCTACAACAAATAGACAGAGAGATATACAGACAGACGGACAACGACGTAAACCTTAGGGGTCTGTTTTTTTCCTTTTGAAGAATCCTATAAACATGATAAATTAATAAAAACGAATTAATAGCCATGTAGTACTGTAGCGTCCGGGGGTTGACGCCACAATACCTCGTGTTGACGAAAAAAAAACACAAGGATTAATTCTTATATGGGCATTTATTTATACAACAAAGCTTCCTATATCGAGTTTTTAGGGAGGTTTTACACGAATAATATATTTATGTTTAACACGAACTGTAGGGAATCGCGGATTCTGCTCAAGGATTGAGCCTACAATCAATATACTTGGAACTTTTCTTCAGAGGGCGGGCGAGGCCGGAGCCCCAGACACCCGCTGTCAGCCGCTTGTCCGCCAAGCGATTGTTTTTTCTTCCCTAGACTTATTTCAAATTACAAACATTTATTTTTAATCTCTGACACATGGTGGCCAGGTCAACGAACGAGGTCGGAACACTACAGTACCGTGTAGAACCATTTAAAAGCAGAAAATAATTTAACGTTAGCTTTTGTTTAGAAAAAAACAAATGATAAGAAAAAATCTTATTGTATTTTTTAATAATTATGTTGTTGTATTGAATTTTGGTTACGGTGACGTGGTAATTTGTAATTACGTTGAAGTCTCTGGTTGAAAGATCGCATGCGACACTTCTTTGAGGAAGTACAGCTTGTATGTTATAAATCATCTCGCATAACGAGGCCACCCGGCAGCACCATAACATGCGCTCTCACTTCGGATCGTGGGCAGCGTCAGATGGCAGCTAGTAGGAGAGGGCGGTATGTTACCTTACTGCTCTAATCTAGGTATTCCAAGACTTCCTACTTATTAAGTACCTATTAACTGCTGGACATTATTTTACAGTAATATCTGCATTGAAGACTTTAATTCTAAATTAGCTGCAGAAGCCTTAAACGTTCGTATCTATGGTTTTATTGTTATTGGGTTTATCATAACGATGGTTTCCATCGGTATCCGCATTAATCAGAATAAATGTAGGGTATATTTAACGAATCATTCGGTATTTAGCCATGAAGCGAAAGCATGAACCAATCACGATTATTACGCATGAATTATAGCCAATAACCGTCAGCTTCGTGGGAACGCTGATTTTCTATTAAATTTAACAGGCTGCGCATACTAAAGCTTTTATTACTAACTAGATGTGCTCCGCGGGTTTATTTCATACTAACTCACACACGTATATAAACTTTAAAATGGGTCCAAAATGAAATGAAACGAAAGATGATCATTGACTTTTACTCAATTTCCCCGGGCTATGTTTATCTTAGTGATGAGGCACTTTTGGAATCATCATACTATATATCCCTAAATAAAATTTATGTACTTAATAATGAACATTCACGCCAAAACAAATAATCTCTTAGGCTAGATTTGACCAGTGAAGATCCGTTCAACTAAATTAGGTTTTCACATTTTGCTCACAGAAATTCATTGAGTGGGATCCTGCCGTTTGGCAAAATACGTTTCGTCAAATTTCACTTCCCAAAAAACTTATCGCATTCCAAAAGTAAGTTCGTTCAAAAAGCATGTCTCATTAATAATTGATTATAAATAAAGTAAAATACATTAATTTCATATAAGTTACGTAGGCTAGATCGAAACTGCCAGAAAAGTGGGTTAGGTTAGGTCAGAACTGTGGCCCCAACAGAGCTAGAATTGATTTGTATAAATAAGAAGTTCTTACCTGTAAATTATTTGCCCAAGGTGAAACAAACACCCATGCATCAGTGTATTTTTTTGCCATGTATGTTGCCAGCCATGCCAGGGAAAAGTATGTTATGCCAAACCAATACTTGGTAAAATGAAACTTTGCCATGTAATTATTTGTTAAACAAAAAATTGCCAAAAATAGTATTGCTAACTGTAAAATTGCGAAAAGTTGTTTTGCCAAATGAAAATTTGGGAATCATACTTTGGCATGTGACACTTTGGGGAACGTTTTTTGCCAACGTTTTTACTCATTGAGTAGGTAAAATGTGATTACACAGTTTACATCGACTTGATGTCCGTTCCTATCATTTGTGAAATTCACTTTTAGTCAACAAAACTGCAGAATTATTTTTATTTATCATAAGTTGGTGTTAGGTAGGTACCTAACACCAACTTATTCTATTAATTATACTATAACTAAACGCATTATTAATAGGTATTAATAATGCGTTTAGTTATAGTATAATTTGGTCATGAAATATGACAACGATGCGTCGGGGGTATCAATTTTGATTATTGTAGATTTCTTTGTTATTTGTAGCTAATTTGGATACAATATGTATTTGTAAAAGGTAGCTGGGATAGACTGGATGCGCAAGGCGGAGGATCGGGTGCTATGGCGTAAAATGGGAGAGGCCTATGTCCAGCAGTGGACTGCAATAGGCTATTTGATGATGTATTTGCGTGTTCCAGTTACATGATACATTGAAGTAACAAAACTAAACTGTTTCATGAAAATCAAATAGGTAAAGCTCAATAAAAAAAAATCTAAAGTTTGGAATGTCTGAAAAGTTTGCTGAATTAATCTTTTAACATGCAACACTGATAATTGGCGAGCTCAGTTCAGTTGGAATAAATTACAAATATATCTACTCGATAGTTTCAGTAAAAACAGGTCATGTGGTCAACACAATAAATACTTATGGAAGGCTTCTAAAATTCTTAGCAGATAATACTGTAAATATTGTAGATAACTGATAACGATACAATTTCTAATGTCAATGAAGAATGATGAAGACCAAATTAAACTTTATAGGTATATTTTCATTGTAAGTTCTTTTACAATTGGTAATATATCACTTTGCTCCCCTTTCGAAATTCCCTTTTCTATGTTCGTTTTTTAAATGCCAGTGATTTTCACAGCGCATTTTTGTCAAATTGGAGAGCCAGATATTTCTGGGCTCCAACTATCCCTTTTCCGAAACAACTCGACCCAGTTTTGACCTCGCGTGACCTTGTGGGCGGGAAAGATTAGAAGGCTTACGAATTTTATCGGAACAAGTCTGAAAAGCCAGTTATATGTTTATAAAGTACGCTGCATACACGGAATTATAACGGGAAGACACAGTAATTCGTAAAAAATAGGAGTATTTAATTAATAATATGATCTACGTGTATATCAATAAGCTACAATTTATATAAGTTTAACTCTTTTCTCATATTATTATTATATACCTAGTCCAGCCATAAGTTTTGTTACAAATGAAAATGCATTTTTTTTAAATGGAGTATGTAATGTAATATTATTAAAATTTTTATCTACACCCATGCTTTAAATTCTCTATAAAAGATTCTGAAACAGTTAGCTTATTGCCAACATTAATACATCCAATGTCATAATAACCATAATATCATCCGAACGGGTGTTATAATGTTGTATGAAATTTCATAATAACACTCCTTTCGCTTTTTCAATCTCTTCCGCGCAAAGGGTTACTCATCAGACAGCCAAATTCTTACCACTCGATGCGTGGAATCTGTATGAGTTTCAAAAAAAGAACTGTCATTCACGCGCGTTGCATTGCACTACCACAAAGGCGCGCGGCGCGCCGTAAAAAAAAAAATTAAAGCTTATTCGTTCGAATTCGAATTCCCGCTATTTTTCTTCGCTATTATTTTTGCAAATTGTTTTGTTTACTTACGAAAATGAGCGTTTCAAGTTTTGATAACACACCTCCAGACATTTCGAATGCAGCAAAGGACATTACTACCGGAAAAATCTAGAAAACAGTATGAAAAGGCGTACCAAGATTTCATGAATTGGAAAATATCAAAGGGCAGTACATCATTCTCTGAAGATGTATTATTAGTTTATCATGGGTGTAGATAAAGTCTTGTATGCAACTGTATAATTAGGTATTAAAACACTCATGTGATACTATTATCACACTCAGCTTCGCTTCGTGTGATAAACCCACTTTCATGTTTTAATACCCCTCATTATACCACAGTTGCATAAATAACTAATACCTACATATTTATTACAGTCTTAGCAAAAGATAAAAATATATTTTATTCGAAATGGCCACCTTTGACTTTTATACAGGCCTTTAATCTGTTTGGCCACGAATCTGGATTTACGCACTGTTTCCAAGGGAAATTTTGCCACTGCTTGCTCCAAAGATTTTTTAAGAGACTCAATGTCGCTGAGTCGTTTAGAGCAGGCCATGTCCTCTAAAACTGACCATAATTTGTAGTCCAAAGGGTTGAGGTCTGGGCTAGATGAGGGCCAGTCTTCAGCTCTTATAAAGTCCGGAACGTTGGTTTCTAGTCAGGCTTGGGTAGTTCGTGCCTTGTGTCAAGGAGCGGAGTCCTGCTGGAAAGTCCACGGTATTTTTTTAAAAAGTGTATTGCTGAGAGGTTTCACAACATGATCCAAGACAGTATATTGATACACTTTGGCTGAAGTTTTCACTCCTTTTTCACAAAAATGTAGCTTTGTGACTCCCTGATAATACACGCCCCACCAAACCATCACTGACGCAGGATGATGACCACGTTGTACCTTTCCGACCACTTGAGCAGCTTTCTTAGAAATGTGAGCGTAGACTTTATCATTTTGCTTATTGTAGTGTTCTTCAATCGTGAAATTTTTTTCATCGGTAAAGAGGGTATTTCTTTGCCTTTCACCTGCGTATCGCGACAGAAGGCGCTTTGAACGATCCACTCTCTTTAATCGTAAAGATTGATTTAGGGCATGTCCTGTATATCGACGATAAGCACCGAGCTTCAGGTCTTATTTTATAATACGTGACAGAGTCCTAGCGGGAATCTTCATTTCTCGCGATAAGAATTTTTGCTTCCTTATGGGGTTTCGACGAATTCTGGCTTTAACAGCATTAACAGTCTTTGTAGTTCTAACAGCACGCGGTCACCCCGATCTTTTCTGGTCTTCGACAGACGAAGTGTTGTTGAAATCATAGTACGATATACGAACATACGGCTGATACCAAGTGATTGAAGTGTCTGGAACATGACCGACGGCTCCGTACCCACTATGTGCAAGGCGATCAGCGTACCTTTTTTTTTTTTCGTGCGGAAATCCCTTCAGATACCCTCCCGCCGGCCAGCGGGGGCGGTTATGTCGGCGGCTTGAACCGACTAAAACCATTTTCTTTAACACCCCGTTCCATATTGTAATTCGATAATGAACACGAAAAAATATGTGAAATGGCGCGAAATCGAAAGAAGTTTTTAAAATAATATACGTGTTCCAAATTCAAAATAATTAAAAAGTTGAAAAGAAAGAAAAGTTTTGATGTAACAGTATTTATGGCCAGACTAGTTATACATACATATTTAAGATGAATGCTTGTGTATGATAAGAATTAGGGATTTGTGATGAATTACTAGGTAATAGTAGATACATAACGGCATTTTTGAGAGTTATACCATATTGCATTTTTCTTCCGTTTAGTTGTAAATAACAAGTGTATTTTGAAACTGCTTAATCTATTAAAAAAATGGAATTCAATGAGCTTGGATACTTATTTTGATATTTATTTTTGACCCATTTTGTAAACAAAGGCTACTTCAAGTACCGCAAAATTTGCATTCAATGATTACTCAATTAAAATGAAAAAAAAAGCTTGAATGATTATAAGATTGGAGAAATATCGTCACTCTTCCTACAACAGTTAGTAATTTATGAACTCAGTACACTATTCCTGACTTAACTAACGCTACTAGAGTTCCTTGTATGTTCTCTGATCTTCGCCTGAAGTTATTTTTATTGCTATCTTTATTAGAATACATGGCCGTTTTTCTCTTCTGTTAAAGTAAATAACTTTATCTCTTAAAATATAATCTATGTATGTACTTATACTTGCCATAGCTTGCGTGTTTAGTCGTAGTTAACCTGTCAGTGGGATTCTTATGTTTCTATTGTTTTCCTTTGTACAGTTAAGTATCCCTCTTTACCAAATTATCTGTTAAATTTTAGATTTCAATCGATTTGGCCAGAAGTATGCTTTAAGGGATCTATTCTGGGTTACGGCATTATTTTCCTTCGTTTGAACTTAGAAAGAATTTATGTAGAAGTCTAGCATCACTTTCTATATAGTCACCACTCACATTTCTGAAACAGGGTTTCGTTTTAAACTCATTTTATAGTAGTTATTTGCAAAAGAGCGTTTTACGTGTTGGGTGTACTTTCTTTAATCAATCCATAGGATGAGATAAAGACCTCCATACGCAGATGATAAATGCGGTATTTTACGGATATTTCTAGAAAGTTAAGATGTATTCAAAATTTAGTAAGCTGTGATAGTAGGTACACACGGAGTTGTGAGAGGGTGTGACCATTTCGTGCGAGTGACAGCCAGTTAAGGGAAATAGGTCATTTTGGTCATCGTGGACGACAAGCCGAATGTACTTACTTATGCATACAGTATGATCTAACTTCACGTCATTTGAACGAGCTGCGATCTCACGTACACTACTGTAACTTTGTTTACGAAATTACCTAAAATGGTATTTTAGCGTATTTAGCGAAAAGTAAAAGATGGGTTTCATTTTATTATATACCCGTCAAACTTCGCTAGCCCAGGGTCACCCGGGATGCGAGGGAATTGCCTTACACCCCGGTATTAGAGACCCGAGACCGCACGGCGCGTGCGGTTTTGGTCGGTTCGAGTCCGACGTATCTACCCCCCATATGACGGAGGTGGCCGACAAAAATAATACAAAAAAGGCACATTATAGGCAGAAACAAATCTAAAAAATCAAAAATCATGAATATTGGTCCATCCCTTCTCGAGTTGTCTGCGGTCATGACTAACGCGAAATACGACTTTCTATTATATATAGATATGTATCTATGTGCATAAATATTGCAAGAAAAGTTTATGAAGGCAGTTTTAAAAAACTGCTATGAAACAACTGCACGTAAGAGTGAGTGAGAGAAACCTTCAATATAATTGAAAGCGTACATAAGCATCGGTAACTGTTATCCATGAAGAGTGCAGTGAGCCTAAAAATAACAGAAAATAAAAAGTTGCTCTTAAGGCGAGGGTCCCTGAGGGTGTTTTTAAATTAAGATTTTTCGAAAATGAGAAGTCCCTGTATTCTGAAAATCATATATTTTATACTAGGCTATTCAAACTAGTACTTTCGGTTATTCGAAACACGATGACTTTTACTTTCCTTGATAGAATTTGCTCTCAAAGATTGGTCTAACCAAAAACGGATTCCAGTTTTATTTGAGTTGTGTTCAGATTAGAAAAATAAAAATGATACCAAAATGAAGGTTATTGATAGGAGAATGAAAAACGGTTATCAAAATTTAAATAACTTCTGAATGATACCATGAAAATTTTAAATACCTACGCTTTCTAGCTATATGACGCGTTCGGCGAGTCAATCAGTCCCGAGCGGATTGATTGTTAGAGGCAGGCTGTGTGTCAGTTTGCGGTAGATGCACAGTGAAATCCTACGATTTTTAAATGTAGGTACTTAGCGTAAATGCCACATGTCAATGCCACTAACCTAACCTAACCTAATCTCATGAATCCGAGCTCTAATCCCGGTTGCATCCAAAGCTCACAGTTTGGAGCCCAGGTTACGCTCTTCTACTCCTCCTTTCAATAACCTGGTTCATTGTGACTTTTACGGGAGCGACTACCGTTTCACATCTTGCTTGGGTAGGCCCAAGCAAGATGTGAAACGGTAGTCGCTTTACGGATCTTAATGGTACCCACGGCTATATGGAACCCGTGGGTGTATGGGACCCCATAGGTTGGGTTACGTATATGCGCCACATGGGGTGTGGTGTGTGCCGTATGGGTTTTCGTTCTTTTTCATAGTTTGCTTCATATAAGCTTTTACAGGAGCGATTTTTTGATAGCTATATTACAATATAATAATTATTATAAGCTTTATTCTATGTATGTAACACTAGAAGATCTGTGTAAATAACAATTACGTCATTATTTGTGTTGATACTACAACACCACCTTAAGTTAACCTTCATCGTTTTTTTGTATATTGACGAGAAACGGACGCGGACCGCCAGCGCCTCGTTGTGAATATACCAAAAAAAAACCAAAAGTCGTCGAATACCCTCGCCTTAATGATTTTGTCTAGGTGCTGTACATAACAAAACCACAAACATAAAGAAAAGCTTTGTACGCTAAAATATTTTGGCAACATAGTACGATAATAATGTAATTTAATGACAGGCACCACTTCATCCCGAAAGATCTATCATTATTCGAACAAGCTGCTCTTAATTTGATCCGCGTAATAGCAACAATTGACAACTGGTAGACGCTACGTGATCAGAATCGATATACTTCACAGCCTTACACAGTTACTTAGATCTTGCCTTCTTAATTTGGTTACAATATTCGCAAAGAATAATAGTTTCCAATTCACGGAGACGGCAAATCTTCAATGCCTTGTAACCTTGTAACTTGTAACCTTCAAAACATATATTATCTACAATACTTTGATTATATAAAAAAATTGAGTATGGGTAAAAAGGATACTTCCCTTCCATACACACACACACAATAAAATTTTGATCGCAAGTTCGGTTTCTCTTGGTTGATTTATTTATTAGACAGTCACTTTAATGATAAACACTTCAGGTTTCTTTTAAAGAATACTTTTAACTGATTGCCAGCATTCTTGTTAACTCGTCCTTTATCTTCACTTCCTTACTCTTTAGATCAGGAAGTTTGCTTTCCTCTGTAAGACATGGGTCTTACCGAGGATTGGCATGGGGGCCTGGCTAGAGAGGCGACACGGGAGCCTCTTGTACCGGCTGACGCAGGTGATCTCTGGAAGGGGAGATTCGGGGACCACCTGTGTCGGATCAGGAAGGAGCGAACGTCTGAGTGCCATCACTGTGATGCAAGTCAGGTCTCAGGGCTGACAGAGTGCCCGGCGTCGGAGTTGCCGAGGCGGGCC
The DNA here is from genome assembly GCA_946251805.1 of Cybosia mesomella. NCBI lineage: Eukaryota > Metazoa > Arthropoda > Insecta > Lepidoptera > Erebidae > Cybosia > Cybosia mesomella. Next base: position 11,509,322 of record OX276397.1, read on the forward strand.
CTCTTATGGTCCTCTCGCTCGGCGTCTTGCTCACAGCGACGGAGCGGAGCGCGAGCGCGTAGGCTGCCGCGTATGGTGCTTAACGACCTCCGTCCTCTATGAGCGCAGGCCTGAGGGTGGAGGTGGCAGGCAGGTGGAGCCGCCTGTCATCTTAGCAGAAGCAGGCTAGGGTGACGGCGCATTGCGTGCTTCCCCCTTTTCCGGGGGCAAGACAGGGACACCGTAGTTCTCTGATCTGAGGGTATTTCTGCACGAAAAAACAGGTCCGCTTTCCTACTATTCTTTAGCACAATTTGATTTTTCTTAACTATTACGGGAGTGACAGCCATCTGACCCCCCAACTCCGAGATCCGTCAATCAGCAGATGTAGAGCTGGTAAGGATGGCTTGAATCCATAAGATGCTGGTGGAGTTTTGTACACGCAACTCGTTAAACCGGTGGGCTTAGTTAGGCTCGTTAGATGGTGATCTAAGCTAACTTGCGTGTAATGTAAGCTAATCATGTGGAGGTTGTGGTCTTCTCCGAGCCTGTACACAACACGGTGGCTCCTGTGGCTCGCATGGCAGCTGGAGTGCCAGTGGAGGCGGTGGTGGTGGCGTGCATGCGAGCCTCCGCGCGGCCGCAGCTCCCGCGTACTCCACATAACGCGAGGGGGGCGGTGACCCTGATATATCCTCGCGGCAGGCTGGCCCGCAGCACTTGCGCGGTGCTAGTGGTGGTGGCCTGCAAGCCAGTCCGCAGTACACCGGTGGTGGCGGCCGTAACGCTGCTGGTGGCCGTGGGACATACCGCTCCACTGGCACGGGAGCCGCTGGGGGACGTACTTCGTACGATAAATGTTAGGAGCAATGACTTCTATGTACACTACCAGCCTGGCTGTACGGAACAAAAAATTTGGTATCGATTTAGACCACTACTTATTCAAAAATAATGCGCAACATATTGTAGCTGTCATACAGATAGGCACGCTATGCCTTTTCAGATAGGTGTTAAAATCCATTAACTCACTTATCTAGTTCCTGCGTCCCTTTCCAAATTCGAAATAGTTAATTCATTCCCAAATTTGTTCTAAACAGCTGGTCCTGATTACATAGAAGTCATTGGATAGCAACATTTCAATTTTCATCTACTTATCATCAGGTCACGACATCTTATACCTGTCTACACCAGTCTTTGGATGTTTGTACCTCAATCAGGCACTAACGGGTGAATATATCTAGCTCTAGATCTAGAAATTTACAAGGTACAGGGATAGATTATAATCGGGAAAAACACATAGCCACTTTTTAGCCCATAGGAACCTATTTCCTATAGCGTGATAGGCTAACAAACATTCAAACATCCAAATATATTCACAAACTTTCATATTTCTAATATTAAGTATAATAGAAACACCCAAATCACAAAATATTTGAACTGAGCGGGACCGAACCCGCTACCTTTGACGTAGCAGTCAAGCGCTCTACCGCTACACCACACAGGTCTTCAAGTTTTGTCACTTAAGATAATTGCTTATTATTTGTGAATCTTTTCCGATCCAATATCATTTTCGGTATCATGCACTCCTTATCCAAACCTACATGGCGCTGTGTGGGTCTTTGATTCGTTACTGCATATGCGCCTGGGGGGGGTGTCGGAAAATCAAACCTGATCGATGCGGGAAGGGCTCAACGTGCAGTACTGAAGGTCCTTATGTTCTTACCCTTTAGGCATCCCACAATAAAGGTATATGAAGAGGCTGAGGTACTTTCGGTTAGAAAGATGTATATCTTTGAAACTTTAAAAAGATACCACAAATATTCCGTGCCAACCGTACTCGATACATCAAAAAGAGTCCTGCGTTATCCAGTACCTCGTGTGCGCACTTGCTTTGCCCAAAAACATTTCGACATTTTGACCCCACGAATCTACAATGCATTGTTGAAAACCCACGAAACCAATACCCAATCTAATAATAAATTTAAAAACACTTTGGGTACGTGGCTGAAGGGCTTGGACTACGAAGGTACTGAAAATCTGTTAAAAAATAGTCTATAGCAAACTGCCAAACTACTGATGCGCCAAACACGTACACGCACGTAAGGGCAACGAACAAGTAATCACACGCACATACACATAAACCCTTATACCTACTAACATGGACACCAACATACACACCACACGCACTCACACACAAACACACGCACACTCTCCCACACACAAATACACACTCAAACACACACAGACGCTTATGTACCGATGCCTTCCAACACAATTATTTTGCATGCTTTGGAATGATTATTTAAATTATTATTGTATTACTTCTCCTAATTAGTTTAATTTTCTGTTTTATTAATTTTTTGATTTGACTACTTGTAATTTTATTTATTTTGTTGACATTATCTCTGTTCCTATATAATAAGGGGATAACACTGGCTCCTGTAATACAGTTTTTCGAAACTAGCTCGGGAGCCAGGGATTCTCACACATGTTAAATGTATCTTTTTGTCAATAAAGATTATTATTTATTTAAAAAATGCAAACAAAATAATTTGAAATATCTCTACCAACACAAAGATTTACGTAACTTTTATTAACACAAAAAAATCTTTGATATTTTGTAAGTATCATTAATACAATATAATTTTCTGTTATCCCTGGTTTTAAATGTTTCGAAATATCCTATTGTCCTAACACAAGAGCGGGCAAGTTTATCCTAAAATGGTTATGTCATGAAATAGGTGTTTAATCTATTTTGGTAATGGGAGCTTTAGCTTCAGGCGACTGGGGTAGCCATCCCACTGTAAAATTATTATTTAGGCAGATGAAAGTTGAGCTGTATTCGGGAAATAAATTTAGTTTTTGTTGAGCTATAGGTACCCAGCAGACCCGAGACGGCGTGCGGATTTAGTCGGTGCAAGCCCGACATAACCGCCCCCGCTGGTCGGCGGGGGGGGTATCCGAAGGGAATTCCGCACGAAAAACAAAAAAAAAGAAAAGGTACCCAATATGTTTAAAGCGAAAGTATTATTTTTACCGTATACATGAACAACTTTCCTAATACTAAAGCTTGGCGTTTGCCTTTGATGTCGAATGTAAATCGTGTAGGTAAATTAGATGTAAGCACTCTAAAAACGAACGTTCTTTTTACGACGCATGAGCTTACTTCCAAATTGGAAATCGGGTTATTTCAATAAAATCGGATCAAATTAATGTTTTGTGTCAACAGGATACTGGAAATAAAAGTAGGCTAAAGGAGACGGTCGTTTTGTGATCAAGTGTTTGTGTCTGTGCAAAGTGAAGTGCACCACGAGAGAGCGGCGCGGCGAGAGTGCGCAAAGGCGCGAGGCGTCGATAGCGCACCGACCTGACGTCGCCGCGGGCCGGCGCACTTCGCACCACCGTCACCCTCTGCGCCCCGCGACCACGAGCTACGACGCACGTCACACTCGATACCCGCGACACCCTTGCCACCTTTGGCAAGCCGAGCTGATTGCTGCGCTATTGCGGTACGCGCACCACCTTCATCAAAGTGATTGTTTACTGTGAAACACGACAAGAGGCTAGCCATAGGAACCATCCAATACGATGATCTGTTCACGATTCGGTGCTGGTGAAAACAAACACATCACAGAGCATTAGCGCAGGCGCGCCGCTAGCGGACATGACGAGAGCGGCCATCTTGGCCGAGGACGCACTTTTGCCTCGCCCCAGCTTCAAAGATCCTTCCAAAAACTCTATAGCAGCTTAAGAAGACGTGTGATGCGTCGTGGCATGGGCTCCGCGGTGTGCGGCCTTTGAGGCCTCACCGCGCCGCTATCGATCCGGTAGCATCATGGCGCCCGCGAAGTGAATGCGGACATCGGGACAGCGCCGCAGCCCCCGTAAGCTTGCGGAGCGTCCGCCCAGTGATAGTGCTACAGTGGTCGCGCGGTATGTGAGACAGAGTGTCGGTGTGGTTGGGAGGGCGCGCGGGCGGCGGCGGGCCCTGACCGCGCGCCATGGGCGAGGAGTACGCGCGCTCCCCGTGCGAACGCTTCCCGGCGACGGGCGCGTTCAGCGTGGCGCCGCCAGAGCGGCTCAGCCCACCGCCGCCCGCACCACTGCCGGATCGGTTTTCGGCATCCCCGAGGCGCGTACGCCGTTGTGCCGAGGCCGAGCGCGCTCGGCGGCCGCGGTACGTCCCCCCAGCGGCTCACGTGCCAGTGGAGCGGTATGTCCCGCGGCCACCAGCACCGTTGCGGCCGCCACCACCGGTGTACTGCGGACTGGCTTGCAGGCCACCACCACCAGCACCGCGCAAGTGCTGCGGGCCAGCCTGCCGCGAGGATATATCAGGGTCACCGCCCCCCTCGCGTTATGTGGAATACGTGGGAGCTGCGGCCGCGCGGAGGCTCGCATGCACGCCACCACCACCGCCTCCACCGGCACTCCAGCTGCCATGCGAGCCACAGGAGCCACCGTGTTGTGTACAGGCTCGGAGAAGACCACAACCTCCACATGATTGGTAAGTCATCACTTCATTTTATTTTAGTCAATTTTCAAGGTCATGTTGTGTTTTCTCGTAGGGACCTTGTTATATACCTTTATTACAAAAATTGTGAGTAAACTAAATTCAGTCTTCTGAACATCTAGATTTTATATACGTATGTCCATCTTGCCTACGTACACGTATTTTCAAAATTCATATTGGTTATAGAGTCCCTAATAAAGTTTGTAGACACCAAACATCTTTCTATTAGTAAAGATATTTAGTAGGTACGTAAAAGGTACGAGTATGTCATACGTGGTGTAGTGTAATGTTTTAACAAAATAATACAATATGTGAAAGCATACATACATGTTTTTAGGAATTCAGGGGGATGTTAGCAAAAGTCGAGGCGTAATAATTGGTTAATATTTTGTGGATGAAATCGATAACGTTTGATTGATGAGCGGGTGGCTAACGATCGTAGGTTTTGTGAGTGATTCGCAACATGTAGCTACTATACTGATTAGATCCTTTCATACAGTTTTGATGGAACAGTTTCGAACATAATATAATAAGTACCTATGTATGTTGGAACAATGAATGAGTCGCGGAGTAAGTACTTACATCACGCCGATGTAGCAAATTGAATGCTTACAGTGATATTATATAGAATGATTGTAGTCACTAGATAGATTGTTTCTAATTGTGGGATGATTCATTAGTCATTAATATAATAGCTATTTGTTTTATTTGTTTATTATTGTAATAAAACTATTTTTAACGGATTCTATCGCGATTTATTTGATGTTATTTTATTATTCACATTGAACCCGAAGTTTCGGTGGCTTTTCAGCAGCCATGGACTCCCCGTGACCATCTGAAATTCGCGTAAATTTCCGACAATATCATGATTATTATTATTATATGTACAAAAAGTTTTTTTTTTCAAATATCATAATGATACGATGTGACTTAAGCTAAATTGAGCTTGAATGACTATAGTACTGAACTTTTGATCAATATCGTCTTTTTTTTAGGTGCTTCCAAATCGGTGTTAGTAACATTGTTAACATTTAGAATCATTCGATTTTAGAGCAGTTGAAAGCAATGTACTTCGTAGTAAATAAATCGGCTTAAAACTGTTTCCAACAAATATAGTAAACACACCGAGCACTTTACTTTTCTAAAAATTCTATTTTGTGTGTCACAGGGAGTTTAACGTCAATCTTATATTATGGAACAAGTGAGAAGAAGTCAATTTTATAACAGATAATATTCTTTATATTCTTTTTGAGGTAGTTAAAATAATACTGATATACCTCAGTGATATCAATTTAGTTGATTTTAATTCGTCTATATAATTGACTGAATCAATAGTAACGCCTTTAAGCAAGATTTTGGGAGTAACTAAAGGGATCAGTACGAAAGTTCTAATATTTTATAAACTTCTCATTCTCTATTCAATCTGCTCCCCCATCCGCTCTACCGTACGCCGCCACTCATAACGCACATTTAGTATGTAAACGCAGAATAGTATAATTTTAAGCAAGTACATATTTGCTTAAAATTGGGTATATAGTTCACATGAACTATTAATATACCCACTTTAGAATAGAATAGAATATGCTTTATTGTACACCAGTAATACGTAGATAATAACATAACTAATGAAGTACAATGGGTGGTCATATCGCGGACTGCGATCTCTTACAGACAACCTTCTGATGGACTGGTAGTTTTGGAGTAACAGGCAACATGTTGTGGTGTACTTATAATTTAAATACTTACATCATAACTATTCATATCATCATATATCTTATCTAATAATCGTGGGTGTGTAATACATCTCTGCCTACCCCTTCGGGGATACAGGCGTGAAGTAATGTTATGTTATGTTATGTTATATATCATATCTATTCTATTATGTACATATAATGTACATACATACAATATACAAATCATAATAGTACTTATCTAAAAAGTCTATACATAAAAATGTGAGGACGTTAAATATTGACTTACCAACTTCAATGAATACACACACATATACATATATATAACATAGTTATCTTCAACATAATGAATGTTACAGTGACAAGAAGGGCTCCTTCACCAGTGTTTTAAATGTCTGAGGAGTTTGTGCACGTCTTATTGTTTCTGGCAGCGCGTTCCACAGGCGCACTGCTTCAATGGTAAAAGATTTATCAAAGAACCTTGTGGAATGTCTACTTTACTTTCGTTTTTAATCTTATGGTTATACTTTTCAGTTACATAGTTTAATCGTAGATCATTATTTCATAATGTGAGGCCCAATTTTATTTTCATTTGAGAATTCGTAATAATTCTAAGATAGTTTTCGCTTTATGTTTCTTCTTACTTTACAGATAAAAGCATAAGTATTTTTAAAATAGGTATTATTTTTTATACTTTTTAGATACAAAATAGGTACTACAGTTAGAATTGGTACTGTGAATCCAGTGTTATCTATGTATCTCAGGTTCTACTTTACCAATTGCAATGAAACATACAGTACATTTTAAATCTGACTCAAACTTTTCTAATAGAAAAAACGCATCAAAATCCGTTCAGTAGTTTTTGCGCCCATCACGAACAGACAAGAGTTCCAAAGAAAATATTTTTGTGTTGGAAATCGTTCGTATACAACTAATTTATAATTATATATTAGTAAAATAGATACTTACTCTTTTAACACTGGTAAGAGTGAATTTCACCAATGACAGGCAGTGCGACCAAGTCGAACTAAATTGTGGCACCACGTTTCATTAAATCAATCAATCTCATTGAGTGAAATGTGAGAACTCAATTCGTCGAATAGATTTTTAGTAGTGAGAGCCAGCCTACGTTCTATCCACTCTGTTAAAACCTAAGAATAATTAAAAGTAGTTCATTTTTACAGAGTTTTGAGAGAGAGAGAGAGTATCTAATTTCACACTACACTCACTGTTTACTTTGTGTATACATGGTGTTTTCACACATATTAAGCCATATATACATAGCCTGTGGTTAGCTTATTATCCAATGAATACAGACTTCCCTTGTGTGTAGATCCATTTACAAACCTGAAACTGAGAATGTCAATAGCACATAAGACATCATGCAGACAATTATTATTAAAATTTATCAGTACCTAACTCCATTATTTTCCCCATGCAGATCTTTTTACATCAGGATATTTTATAATGAATAGTGTGTTTGTGTAATCGAATTAAGATGCGCGGTTTACACGGGAGACTAAAGGCGCACGATTTTTGCCGCGCGCCGAAATTCGACCTATATGGCAATTCGGCTAGGACGTAAGTGACTAAAGCCGCAAGCCCCAAAGTTGGGTAGCATCATAATTTGCCGGCCGCTTGCGGCAGGTGACTACAATCGACCGTGTACACGATCAGTTGCAGGCGATCGCCCGCCTATGCTGCTCAACATTTTCGAAGGAAATGACTGTGAAAATCGGCTAGTGATGCGGCTTGGTGAGGCGATTTGTGAAGCGACTATCGTACGGCATAGCACGATAAAACACGGTAAAATTCGACCCGTGTTAAGATCTAACTATCTTTACGGAACTTTTACCTTCTTCTCAGCCTTAGGGGGGAAGACGGTGCCCATTGATGCACAAAAATTCAACCTCATTTTTAATGGACGAAAAGCATCATATTTGAAAACTTCTTTTGACGTATGCATTGACTAATATAATTATTATATATAATTATATTATATAATTATTATTGACTAATATATTAATTAAATATTTTTGTTATTTTTTGTTTATATATATAATTTTTGATACGAAATAATCGCTAAAATTGATTAGGTATAGAGATATACTGATTTTAAGAAAACGTGAAACAGAAAACGTTTTTTCATAATTCTACCCCGCCCACCGAGGGGTGGGGTAGAATTATGAATTAGAGAATTAGAACTTTATCACATAATACGCGTAGTAGTAGGCCCGCTGATATGTAAAAAAGTTAATTAAGTTAAGCAATTCTCATAGGGTACCGTTGATCAAGTAAGTAACATGCGCACAAATATCAAATTTATTGAAAACTTTCAAGGGGTCATCTATCGACTGTCGAATTTACACAACATAACTTCACGCCTGTATCCCTGGAGGGGTAGGCAGAGGAGTATTAAACACCCGCGAAAAAATCAACTAAACTTATTGTTAATTAATTAACTTACCTAATTATTTACATGTTTACTTGGTGTTGCACGATCTGCTGTTCCCATCGATTATCTAGTATAGACGAAATTGGATTAATACGCATTCCACGTAATCGAACGTAACAGTTCTCATCCCGCAAAGAGATCATGGTTATTGACACGCCTGAACTCTCCGCTTTTGGTGAATATATGATACTTCTACTGTCATACATGCTCGTTGCGGGTACTCTTGTACTGGCCTTTACCTGAAATGTCCTCGATCTGATTGACAGACTTACGTCAAGGTTGACCTTTACCAGGTTGTTCATTCACCCTCGCCTCAAAACTCTGTTTTGTCAATCTTCTTTCGTCCATCCTCTCTACATGTCCGAATAATAGTGATACTTAGATAGTATTACTTTCTCTATCTTAGTTACTACATAATTTAATGTACCACAACGTTCCCTTATCACACTGTTAATTTCTTTCTATATAGGTGCTTTATAACAATATTTCATGTCACTGGTTTTACCGGCCTTATAATTTGGAATGTTTCATCCTTTCATACCTAGTCTGATATGGTTAAAACGTGAAACATTAGGTGAATAAAATATTTTCACTGATAAAATTATAGTGCACTACCATTCATATACTAAACTATGATTTATAAATGCCAGAAAGGGAGAAAACATATTTCTTTATACGTAAAGACTGAATCATCATCTATGTGTAGGTCAATTTACTTATCTAATCCTAACATGTATAGGTACATGTTCTATAGTTATGATCAAGGTGTACGTTACATTGGTGCTCTTATCAACTTTATTGAGTTAGCAATTGTGATAAGATTCGGGCGTGTCTTGTTTAATTTCTGCATACTGTTTGTAACTTCAGAGTGACCGATTAATTATTTGTACAGGTTAGGTGTTGTGGTTCTATGATTGAGTGTTTAAGTAAAACTGAGTGAACAAGAGTAATGACTAGAGTTCATCCTGTGTTTAGCTTACAACTCATTGTTCATTTGTTATGAATAAAAAGTAAGTAAGTAATCAATAAGTTACTTGTATATATATTGGTATAAGGTATCAGGAATTCACCGCAGTTATAATGAGAACACATGGAGGTGAGATTGGGCTGCTCTTTCAGTACTTTAAATTTCTTTGAATATCTGTAATGTTAGATATTAATATACTAACATTTGAAACAAAATGTACCGTCTTGTTAATATTAAACCTAATAGGTAACTGTAGATAAAAACACAATTTAGAATTATCGACTCCATCAAACCGATGGTAAAGATGACTCTGACTGATATATATTTATTTCAATACATTTATCTTCAGCTACGAGATCACACTATAGTATTTATAATTTAATTATGATTTTTTGTTGAAAAGATAAATAAAATACCTGTCAAGGCATAAGCAGATAAATAAAACATGTACCTTGAAATAAAACTATTTTAACGGATTCTATCGCGATTTATTTGATGTTATTCTATATTTTACATTGAACCCGACGTTTCGGTTGCTTTTCAGCAGCCATGGACACGGGGAGACTAAAGATGCTTGTTGTCTTGTAGTTTGAAATGTAAGTTATCTCAAAGTACCCGAAGTATGCTTAATTGTTGGTGTTACTAAGCTCACAGTGTCATGAAGTCTTGTTGTACTTTGATTTTTCTTGGAATTAATTAAGTAAATGACTGGGTCCCAAGCTAGTGGTACATTCCAACCATCTTCTTTATTAAAATTAGGGTGTTTCTTCATTTCAAATAACTTCGCGGAGGATCCTAGATAGGAATCGATTTTCTTTGGCGAGTATCTGTGGTTTATCAAATGTTAAGTAATGTTTGGTCCCCTGTTGCACGTGTTCACATACAACAGGTATTTTTGAGCGTTGGTGTTTTATATCAGCTATGTGTTCTTTGACGCGAGTGCTAATGCTTCGCCAAAGCATTCAGAGACTTCATGACACTGTGAGCTCATTCTGCGTAAATAGTAACACCAACAATTCAGCATAGTTATTTATTTAGTTCGGATACTTTGAGATAACTTACACTTCAAACTACAAGACGAAAACCATCTTTAGTTTCCCCGTGACCATGGCTGCTGAAAAGCAACCGAAACGTCGGGTTCAATGTAAAATATAAAATAACATCAATAAAATTGCGATAGAATCCGTTAACAAATTATAATAAACAATATTTCAATGTGTGACATTCGCGTAAACTTCCGACAGTCAAAATACCTCTTTCTTTCGTGTTACTTCATAGTTTTTCCACATTTTTACCTAGAGCCTTCCGGGATAATGCCTTAGACTGATTGACACTTGTCGAAATACTCTTATTTCAACAGGGCTTAAATCTTAGCTTAAATCCTCTTATTTGAGAGCTACTTGTAACTCATGCACATACCTTTTTTTTTTTTTTTTTTTTATCGTGCGGAAATCCCTTCGGATACCCCCCCGCCGGGCAGCGGGGGCGGTTATGTCGGGCTTGCACCGACTAAAACCGCACGCCGTCTCGGGTCTTCAGACGCCGGGGTGTAAGGTTACCCATAGAGCATATCCCTCGCACCCCGGCTGACCCTGGGCCATCTCACCACTAACAGCATCGCTCATCCTGTCTCCTCTGAAAGCAGAGGAGTACGGAGAGCGATGTGTTCCCGCCACGTTGGGTATTGGCCGACGATCAATGCCAACCCTATGAAGGGGTGAAGGGGAAGCCATTGACCGCCGCCCAGGGTGTACCGGCCGCTCCGATTCCGTTCCCCCAGGACTGCAGCGGGATCGGAATCGTAGCGACACTCGAGGAGGTTACCCAACACACACCCCACTCATGCACATACCTGCTTCACATTTTATCTACGTTATTACTTCTACTTACGTACTTTCAAAAAATGGAAATTTACTTAGCCCATTTTATAAAATATTCCTTTAATTTATTTATATAAGGTGTCACAAAATTAAGTCTCTGAATTTGAGATGACTTGGTATCGACAAAATATGTATTTGAACCAAAAAAAATATCGAGTAAAATAAAAAAAAAGAAATGAAAAACATCTAAAAAAAATATAAAAATGAAAAATAAACACCACCAGCGACCAGCGTCACGTGACGCGACGAGCCCAAGACGCACGGCAGCTGGTCGCTGGTGGTGTCTTCTTTCATTTTTATATATATATTTTTTTTTTTTTTTTTTTACCCGATATATTTTTTGTTTCAAAAACATATTTTGTCGATACCAAGTCATCTCACCAAATTCAGAGACCTAATTTTGTGACACCTTATATATCTGCCACCTGATCTCCACAATCCACTGGCAACACCGATGTTCTGTAGTTAGAGTAAGATGTCGGACTGTTTGGGGCTCCGACTACCCGTAACGAATACCATAGATGTTTGTATGGCAACCTGGACCGATGGCTTAATATGGAGGCCCTTCCTCGAATAGCACGTTACGTGCTCAATGTATTAGGAATGGTCATCAATCCTAAGACTGATCTGGCTAGGATTGCTTGATGTTGCAATGCGCTAACCTACTCTGTTGGCTCCTGCAATTCCATTTCCAAGAGCGCCTCTCTCTCTCTTTAAATGACTGATTCGTGTTATTAACACTGTGTGTGTCCTTTACTCACCCGATAAAAAAAATGTATCACCAAAATATGTATATGGTGTTGTGGTTAGCCTATTTATGTTTCCATATGTCGATTTTAATGTATACCTGTGAATGTATGGTTTCTTTAGTTGATTTCTTGGATAACGTTGTCTTACTCTTGGGAAATTTATGGCAAAATGTCTATGTATAATTATGAGGACTGTATCACAATGTTTGTATTCAGTTGTATCAGATTATTGACATTTGATTATAAAGACATTATGCAGGTTTTAATTCCTGTTTTTCGAAGAATTTTATTATACTATAGATGTTCCCTTTAAAATTAAGTGACACAACTATACTTCTTAATATTTAATACTAAAAATGTTAAACTAAACAATCTCAGTCACCCTTAAGATCGTGTATTGTGATATAATAAGGACTCAAACTCGCCATTTGAACTCAACTTACAGCTAGCTGCGAGATTAGGAGCGCGATATTTATTCAATTTGACTGTGAGCGATTCATAAACTTTGTGAACGCGTTCCAATTACTTTTGAAGTAGATTTTTGTGTACGATTAAAACAGTGCTGCAGTGAGTTTGATTGATGTTCCATAAGCTGGGGTACCAACTTTGATTTTTATGATTATTTGTTAAATAAAAATGTTTTAACGATTTAAAAACTATATGAATTGAATTTCGTAACTACAAACATTATTTTTTTACTACTACTACTACTTTAATAAGTAGTAGAGTAAAAAAAAATATGTTCGTAGTTTTTTAATTTGCAAATGTCATGTATGTATTAGATCACTAAATGCATTGTAAAGTCATAAATGAATATTTCAAAAGTAGTAAACATGGCCTCGGCCTTGGTGCAACACGGTGGTAACTCTGCTTCATCTGATTTGCTATGCTGCATCTATTAACTTTGATTTTCGGGTCAGGCAAAATATTCAGTTTCCATTAAATTACACCCAGTACCAGTACAAAGTCAAGAAAGGGTGCCCGGTGGGCGCTGGTTTAGAGAAGTACAGGTTTAAGAGGAAATAACAAGAAAGGCGTCGCCAAGCATGTCACAAAAATAAGTTTTAAAATAACGATATAAAATATTGTCGAACTGGTTAAAGTCTAACCTCATTGCCGGTCCAAAATCAAAGTCACTCGAGCGGTGAACTATTTGTAAAGGACAGTAAATCGGTTAAACTTCACTAAGTACTATACGTTAGTGAGTGTAGTGTTGCTAGTATAGAGCTCTTTAAAGTTGCAGACACTTAAAAAGGCATTAGTAACAACAATGACAATTATGCTCCGTGGGATTGTCTGGAAGATAAAAGGTTATTGATTCTGATGGGATTTGTGACAAAGCAGACTTCTATTTTAAACCGTAAATATTGCAAACTGTGAAAACGATGAAATACGTTCACAGAAAAAGAGAGTGTTGTCTGAACCTTTCAATTATTAACAACGATTCTTAGACAACCCTACAAAAAATATACAAATGATTTTATGGACAAAGGCAGGGCTGCTTAAGGTAAAAGAAATTATCCAAAGTAAGGAAATAAGGTGCGTGATTTATTGATAACCTCGCTGAAAACATAGTAGCAAAACAAGCGGGTAAGGAAGATAAATGAATTACTTTCATTTCGCAAAGATCCATTTGCGAAAACCCTAAATGTTTTATTAGTGTGATAGATAGAGTTTAGATTCCATATATTGTGTTGTACATTAGTGTATTTGATATTTTGTTGTTTTTGAATGTAAGTAATAGTGATATACGAGTATACTGATTGTTGAAGTCAGATGTGAGTTGTATACAATACATGTCTGATGAAAGCTTCAAATTTGAAATTCTTATTCATTTAAATACTACATTGGGAGTGTAAAATAAAGCTTAGGGTGTAAAACAGCGAATTATTTATTGCCGATTGAAATGTAATGACCATAAGATATATTTGCATTCGTCCAATAGGCATTTTGACTATATTTAAAATATTGTACGAATTGTTGTCATCCTAATAAAATGTAACGTAAAAAAATATTTTATTAATTTTCAATATAAAATAAGTTTATTTTTTGTTAAAAAATCAAGATTAAAATTTCACTTTTTTGAGATTTGATCACGTGCTTATAAACGCCCTGTCACACATAAGTAAATAGAGTTTTTCAATACAGGCTGTATGCATTTCCTAGTGTTAATCGACTGGTACAATTATTAATTACTAATAATGTTTCACTTTTATCTTATATATCTCAAAATAAACCATTATTTTTGCAACTAATTTCAATAATTATATAAACGTGCTTTAAGTCGCTTACTGTTTACTTTGGTGTGACGTCACATGTCACGGGATCCGTTATGGAACCCCTCCACCCCAGTCTGTAAATTTGAGATATAAAAAAAATAATACCAATCGACGTATCTTAAATAGCACTTTCCAAAATTATTTATTATTAAAACAGCACCCTCTTAGTTTACGAGTAAAAAAATAAATAAAGATACTACCTGCTGCACCGTCTATATCACATTTGCACAGTGGAAAAACTGCACCCTACTTGAAACTAACTGCACTATCATTAGAATTTCATAAAATGCAATAGTTATTGCAACAAACAAATAAAACGTAATCAGTCAATTACCGAAGGCGCGTGGTACGTTTGCGCATGCGCAGGCCATACATCTAGAGCTACCCCACCCTAGTCATTGGTTTAGGTTAGGTTAGAACTGTGACCACAACGCACGAGCCGAGCGAGCGTAGCGAGCGTGCCGCGGCAGCGGCCGGCGTAGTGCCAGAACCGAATCGGTCTTATAGTTATTGGTTTAGGTACGGTTAAAACTGCGGTATAAACTCCCAGGCCATAAAAATAACCGTAAATACGTTATTATCTATATATGTTACATTTGTTCAAACTTACACTTCAAACAAATTTGCTGAAAAGAAAGCGCAGATAAGGTTAGGTTAAGTATTATTTGTTTGTTGCAATAACCATTGCATTTTATGAAATTCTAATGATAGTGCAGTTAGTTTCGAGTAGGGTTCAGTTTCAGGCTGTTGGGGTACGTTATGGCGCATACTTTTTTAAATCAAACTTTAATATCGATTTTTATCGTAAATATAACAGTTCTCAAAAAAAGATTGATGCAATCTGCATTTTTATGTTGTAATACATAATACAGGACTATTTTTTAGCAGTGGTCAAATACCCTATTCTATACATTGAATGTTATTTTACCATTAAACATTCATAACAACCAATACACTGCTTCAGATAGATCTTTTTCAAGTTATTGAATCCAACGACATAGTACCTTTTTTTTTTTTTTTTTTTATCGTGCGGAAATCCCTTCGGATACCCCCCCGCCGGCCAGCGGGGGCGGTTATGTCGGGCTTGCACCGACTAAAACCGCACGCCGTCTCGGGTCTTCAGACGCCGGGGTGTAAGGTTACCCATAGAGCATATCCCTCGCACCCCGGCTGACCCTGGGCCATCTCACCACTAACAGCATCGCTCATCCTGTCTCCTCTGAAAGCAGAGGAGTACGGAGAGCGATGTGTTCCCGCCACGTTGGGTATTGGCCGACGATCAATGCCAACCCTATGAAGGGGTGAAGGGGAAGCCATTGACCGCCGCCCAGGGTGTACCGGCCGCTCCGATTCCGTTCCCCCCGGACTGCAGCGGGATCGGAATCGGAGCGACACTCGAGGAGGTTACCCAACACACACCCCAACGACATATCGTTTTTAAGGATATTCATTTGAGTTTATTACATACATACAAGCCGGTGCATGTGCATATGTGCATGAAGATTAAACTATGAAAATATACATCAAATATAAAAATTAGTATTTTCTGCAATTGCTGCTAATTGTCTACGATAAAAGTATTCAGTACATTCAAATAATGTATGCGTCTAACACGCATCGTCAGTTCGTTTAAAAAAGGTTGTGTGTAAAGGTTTTAGTTTTTTTCAATAAAATTTCGTCTTAATTTTTTCTTTTTTTACTGTAAGGTCTTCTGCGATAATATACATCTAGACAGTTACTACTATCGCATATAACAATAGGTAGTATCAAAATATTATTTTATTTTTTTGAAGGGTGTAACTTAGGTACATGGTTTGGCAGTTTTATTTTCAAACGTAGGCTGTATATTTGAAATTAATGGAATTTCAACCAGGACCGCAGCATTCATTTCATTCATTTCAGCCGCAACATTACATTGTATTAAAAACTCAACATGAAAACTGTACTAAGACAATTTAAAAAAAGCGGCCAAGTGCGAGTCGAACTCGCCCATTAAGGGTTCCGTAGCAGCAAGTCACATAATAATTTTTTTTTTTAATTTTTATATTTTAGTTGGTTGAATGAAAGGTAAATTGCGGTTTAAGATTTATGACGTATTAAAAAAACTACTGACTAGATCTCGTTCAAACCAATTTTCGGTGGAAATTTACATGGTAATGTACATCATATATTTTTTTTTAGTTTTATCGTTCTCTTATTTTAGAAGTTACAGGGGGGGGGATACACATTTTACCACTTTGGAAGTGTCTCTCGCGCAAACTATTCAGTTTAGAAAAAAATGATATTAGAAACCTCAATATCATTTTTGAAGACCTATCCATAGATACCACACACGGATGGGTTTGATGAAAAAACCCCCAAAATTTATTGTTTTTTTTTTGTGTGAAAATCTTAATTCGGTTCACAGGATACATCTACTTACCAAGTTTCAACAGCATAGTTCTTAAAGTTTCGGAAAAATGTGACTGTGAAATACGGACGGACAGACAGACCGACATGACGAATCTATAAGGGTTCCGTTTTTTGTCATTTGGCAACGGAACCCTAAAAAAAGATAGAACAAGTTTATATGCATTCCAAGTCACCGACACTTGGAATGCATATAAACGGCATTACAAAACCAAGTTTACTAACAGAATCTACTGTGATAAGGATTAAACTCTTCTCTATAAAAGATCACAGTCAAAATAACCTTGCGTATTATGTTCCATGTTCCGAGCTTCATAAGGAAAATATCTTTGTCCTTTGACTGCTATTTACTGCTGCGAGTCGGACTAGCGCCCGAAAGGCTCAGTAACTTTATTTTTTCTACAAAAAACGGCAAAACGTCACGTTTGTTGTACGTAACTCGAAAATGATTAGTGCTGTTTTAATCACTACTTTAACTAACATTATCCAAATATTATATCTAGATAAACAGGTACCCAAACCCGAGGGGGCCATCTCGAAATCGGAGATGGCCCAGGGTCAGTCGGGGTGCGAGGGATATGCTCTATGGGCAACCTTACACCCCGGCATCTGTAGACCCGAGACGGCGTGCGGTTTTAGTCGGTTCAAGCCCGACATAACCGCCCCCGCTGGCCGGCGGGGGGGTATCCGAAGGGATTTCCGCACGAAAAAAAAAAAAAAGGTACGATGACAGGGACAATAAACATTGGGTATTAAATTCAATATTCGCGTTGCATGACAACATTTAGTACAAATTTATACTGATTCATAATCGCTTAATACAAAATTTAGGATAATATTTTATTAGAGTGTTGCCACTTATTAAAAAGAAAACATGCAATTTCATTCAAATCGATATCATGGGATCAATAAATAATATATTATTTAAGTATTATTCTTATACCGTTATTGATAACTTGTAATAATAAATAATTTCAATACACCAGTTGGCCTTCCAATGGACCCTGAATCTGGCATGCGAACGAGCGAGAACAAAAAATGGTTTTCTTTGTTCTGCCCTTTATTTATTGAAATATTTTGTTGTTCATTTTTCTTATAAAATTTTATTTTGAAAATATTTTCCTTTTGAAATTCATTCAGAGTAATTATAGTTAATAGCAACATTAACATTTTTAGCGACACACATAGCGTAGGTATCTGTCACCAGAGTCACCACAAACAGTAAGAATTAAATACTGTAATTAAGTGATATTCATTATTGTGTATGTAATACTTATATTGCTTCTTATGCTAGCCAAGTTTTATAAAAATCGAATAATATATAATGAGACCGATATTCTTAGCAATCCATGGATTCTCCGTGCGGGTGCCGGGTCCATCGCGTTGCTGAGTTGGGAACTCGGGACAGTGCCTGGGACTTGCGACCCAAGTGTAGGTTTAGAAGGGGCCCCTTTTGTTGATGTACATCAACACTCACCTTCACTACCCAAGTTCCCCTCCCTGCCTAACCAAATTTGATACGAACCTACTAGTGCCGCTTTAGACATTCGTCCTAGTAATGAGCTTATTGTAGCTCTCGATAGGCCTAGATCTTTAAGTAGGTTATAGAGAGATTTTGCTGATATACCTCTCCCTCCCACTTCCACTGCATACAAATCAACCACGTAACCGTTTTTGATTAATTCGTTTGTGAGATCATAGTATTTATTTTTCTTTATTGTGTGGTCCTTCGGTATATTTGTTTCCCACGGTACAGTAAGTTCCACAAGAACCACACGTTTTAACCTCTTAGAGTATAGGAATATGTCAGGTCTAGATGACGAAACCCCAACATCCTCCGGAATTTTATAGTGCTTTTCATACATGTCGATTAGGAGAGTCCAATCTGGGGCAGTATCTAAGATTGAATAAGGTTTGTTCCTGGATATTATGGATGAACCTTCAGACACAAAGTTGATATGACGTCTGTTAGTAGTCAATCCTTTTTTGGCTCTAGCTACTGCCAGACTCATTGCTTCACGTATGATGATAAGCACCTTATCGTGGCGGCGTGAGTAATGGCCTCTATCGAGAAGCACCCTACATCCTACTAATATGTGTCTAGCCGTCCCTATTGCCTCACCACAAGTATAACATTGTTTTTCTGTGGCCTTCCCCCACCTTACCAGATTACTCTGGTCTGGGAGGGTCATCTGAAAGGCGTTAAGATAGAATTTTAACAGGGCCGGCGACCAGTCATAGATCAAGGTGCGCCACTTTAAGGCCATCGGTATGCAGAAATCTCCCATTGTTAACCATTCATTTTGGATTTCCAAATTCATCGCGTGCACTCGATATTTATCATTTTCGTCTTGTTTTAGAAAGGACTTAAGTATAGCCTGGTCCCTTTCTGGCTTTCGTACTCCCAACCCCACTCTGTTCGACTGGGCCCCTATCATAAATCGTTTATGGAATAGGAGTCTAGATTCAAGCTCGGACGCGTTATTATCTTTCAGGAGTGCCCTGATTGTGACATCTTGGGATTTACCTAAGATGTGGGCTTTGGTAACTCTAAGGTGTTTATAGAGCTACGATGGTTTCTTAAGTTTCATCCCAAAATTATTTTGATCCCTAAATAGAGCAGAGGAATCAGCAGAGTGCGCTAGTCCAAGCCACGATTTTAGCGATTTTATGACAGTTGCATCTATTTTCGCCAGTAAGGTTTTACCGAATTCATACACCAGAAAAGGCCAAGTCAGACGTGATGTTAAGTAGTTGTCATATATCCAAGCTTTTTTGATATTGTTTAGTGGTATCTGATCTATCTTATTTAGGTCATTTATAAACGTATCGATAACTTCATCTAAGGATGGTGTGCGTCCTTTATAGTCTATCTTTCTCCCAAGAAATTTAAATGGCACCGATTCAGCGACTATGGAAACTGGTTTACCCCCAATGAAGAGTCCCGGGTCGTAGGAGGTAAATTTGGTGTCCCGTCTACCCAGACACAGACAGTGACACTTACTGGGCTTCATCCTCAGTCCATTTGTCCACGAACAGAACTCATCGACTTCCTTTAATAGTTCCTGTCATTGTTTTGGATTACGCGTCAGTATTGCGAGATCGTCAGAAAAAAAAGCTAAGATGGACTCTGAGTATATGTTATTTACTTTAAACCGATAACCCCATTTCTTTTTGGACGTATTAACTTGGTAATTAAGATATTAATTACTATGTTAAATGCTCTTGGTGACAAGCAGCATCCCTGAAACAGTCCCACATTATACCGTAATGGTCCTGTGTGTACTTCTTGGAAGCTTATAGCAAATTTTAGCTGCGAGTAATACGACTCGATTATCTCTATGACCACGGGTGGAAAGTTATACCATTGCAACGCGTATACCATAAGGTAATGTGGAATTGAGCCAAATGCATTTTCTAGGTCTATCCAACATACCGTTATCTGTCTTTCGTATTTTCTGGCATCTTTTAAGCTTTCCGCTAACAGACTATTGTGTTCCAGACAACCAGAAATGCCGGGTAAAAACCCTTTCTGGTGGTTAGGTCCGAAATACCTATTGTTAATCATAAAATGACACATTTTTGTTTGTAGAATTGAGAAAAATATTTTTGAAATTGTGTTAGTTAGTGCTATCGGTCTAGTATCTTTAGGATGGGTCACTTCATGTTTTTTTGGAATGAGAACGAAAACCGCTTCGCCAAATGCGACTGGTATATTATTTTCTGACCAGATTTTACTGAATATATTTGTGAGATGTTTACGAACTGTTGGACATTTTTTAAACACTATATATGGAACCCCATCAGGGCCCGGATCCGATTTAGATGATTTTTTTTTTTATTTATATCTCTATTTCCTCTATGGTAGGTGCATTCCCTTGGAATTGTACTAGAGGGTCGTGGGGTCTTTGGGTTTCCGGTTGATTGTATGGTGTTCTGCATTTAAGTATTTCGTAAGTGTTTTTGTAATGTTCGTAAGTTTGTTCTTTGGTCAGAAGAAGTTTACCATTTTGGCTTTTAAAGATGTTTTTTGAGTACTGAAAAGGGTTTTTATCAAAATTTACTTCGTGCCTTGCCCTATCGTAACTATCGCAATTGTTTGCTATTTGTTGCGATATACCTTGTATTAGTTTAAGAATTGATCTTAATGCCCTAGACAGTTGGTGACTAAGATGATAATCGCCCAAGGCTTTGTCATCTCGAAGTTTTTTCTTTAGCTCCCTTTTCTTTCTCCGCAATTGAGTTTTCTTTAATTTTAGGAGCATGGTAATTTGGAGGTGGATAATGCTCACTAAAATACGTATAAATTGTATCTTGGAAAGTGTTTACTTGGCTATTTAGATCTTGTTTCTTGCCTGGATGTTCTAGCAGAATGGCCAAATTTTCGTCGTGCACTTTCCAGGTTGAGTTTTGAAGGCTCGGAATGCTAAGACGTGTCCGGATATTTATGGACTCCTGGTTACTTTGACATGGTTCACCATGGGATGTATGAGGGTCAACTCTATCCGTAGTGACTGATGAAGTTCTTACCGACGGCTGTCGTGCTTCAACACCATGTGTATTCAAATGTTTGATGTACCAAGCTCGCCTCTTGTATTGTTTCCCGCACGTGGCGCATTTCAAATCCGTATTATCGCCAGAGTCGTCATAGATCTCAAGTCACAACTTCTGTAAATAACTTATTTATCTAATATTTTAAACTAATGTCAAATTGCTGTATTAACTTTCTTGTTAATTTCGGTCGTCAGTTCGTCATAAAACAATTCCTCTAATGATTTAATTTTGTGAATGGCACAATAATAGTTATACTTAAAGATTATCATGGACTAAACGTGAGTCGAGACAAAGATATCATTATCATCATATCAGCCGTAGGAAGTCCACTGCTGAACATAGGCCTCCCCATTGACTTCCATTTTGACCGTTCTGTAGCAAAGATATAAGAAAAAATAATAATGAATGTATAGAATGGAATCTTTTACACTCGTACATGTTCAAAAGGTCGTGTTTTAAACAGATACATGAATTCATCATTCTGTAAGTAACATCTCGAGGTCAGGGAAAAATACCTGGTTGATACTAATAGGCTCGCACCCTATTACTTACGTGGGGATCAGAAATAACTGATGAAATAGGATGTTTTATAGCGTCCACTGCCTCATGCATACGGGTGCCCACACTTTTTTGTGCAAATCGAATGTATTTTTTTGCACAAAATTTGCACCATATTATTCGCACGAAATAGGCGCCCGCCTAACGCAGCAATCTAACCATAATTTATTATGGTTAGATAGGGCACGTTTCTAATAATGATGTTCTTTTTAGAAATGATTGAACCTAATTCACATTTGAATAGTTTATTTTGCATAATTAGAATTCTGCAACAAGCATGACCAGGATTGACTAATTATGAATACATTATAATAAATTTCTGCATGATTCACGTGAACAGGAAGATATTTAGGCCCCGGGACTTCATTAATAAACAAATATGCATATTGATACTTCAAGGGGATCTACAAATCTCACGTGTTTTCACACGATATATAGATATTGTTAAAGATTTAAGAAAGATAGCTGCAAAGTCATTATTGCTTTGAACAATATAATTGCTGTATGTGTTTAGGTTTCTTTCAGTTCTTTTTGTTTCAGGGGTTCTCCCATCATACAGATTCTTCTTACATAACTAATATTTCATTAGCAACTTGTGCGTCCGCGTAGATTGCTAACAAGATACTTATTTTACAGAAAACATTTCAAATTAATTGAGTATTGTATCAAAAGAATATTTGATAACGTTATTGAACTTGAAAATCCAAAAATATTATGTAGGCGAGCAAGTAGCCTCACCTCCTTCAAAGAGAAATTACAGAGGTTTGCTGTGTCAACATCACAATTTTTTATATTTATACATACTTAACTTCACACAGTTAACATCGTTCCACTTGCTACGATCCTTTCGTTCCTTCTGCTTTCATAATTGTAATCCATCGGTTTATATAGATTATCAGTATAAATATGAGCTTCTCAAGGACATTATTCGAAATTTTATGATGGTTGTCGTTATCCTTGTCTACTTACGTATTCACGTAACGGATGGTGTGAAAATTCATCTTGCTAAGCCTGCCAGAGCCTGATAAATGAGTTACACGTAGTGATCAGTTTATTCTGCGGGATTGTTATTGCGCTGATAATATAATGAGGAAAAATTAAAAGACTTTAGATAAGATTTAAACTAAATTTAATTTTTAGGGCCCTACCGACACCTTGCTTGCGACACTTGCAAGTTGATGCACCTGCTGATTAGAGGAAGAGGTTCTGGCGCTGGCTTTTTTCTAAGGGTTGCGAGTTCAGACGGCAAATTCCAATCAAAATAATAAGTAGAGCTCGGGCGCCAAAGTCCAAACTTTGGGTGCAATTGGCAAATTGCTATGAGGATGATGAGATTAGACCTAAGCGTAGTGGAAAATTTTATTAAGGAAAAATATCTAATAGGAAAAAGAACTGCCTATCTTGGCAAGCTATAATATTTTTAGAAATCAGAGCATATTCTTTTGTCTCCGTTAATTCTTTTTTTTACGGTCCAAGGTTTTCTTTCGTCCATATCAGTTTCAGTTTTCAAAGTCAAAGTCAAAGTCAAAAATCATTTATTCTGTATAGACCATTTATACGGTACTTACAAAACGTCAAAAAAAAAATTAACGAATGTTTGGCAAATGGACTACCGGTTCGAAACGCGGTCCTGTCCTGAGAAGACTCCGGCAAGAAACTCAGCGGGCTGTTTTTTTTTTAGGTCTATTTACAAACATGTTTACTTAACCTAATTACAATATTTCATTTGAGTAGCATAGAGAGAGAGCAAACAGTTCATATCCAAACTTGTTTGTCATCTAAATAGTCTTGAATTTTATAATAGCCTTTTGGCAGAGTTTACTTTTAATTTGACTTTTAAATTTATGAACAGGTAGATCCTTCATTTCACTAGGAAGCTTGTTGTAGAAGCGTATACAGTTACCCTGAAAGGAATTACTAATCTTGTGGAGTCGACTATTACAAACCACAAGATTGTTTTTATGTCTAGTATTTACGTTATGTATATCACAAAGCCTTAAAAAATTGGAAATGTTTCTTCTAACATACAAAAGATTTTCAAAAATATTTTGAGACACTACAGTTAGAATGTTTATTTCTTTGAACTTTTCTCGGAGGGAGCTCTTAGGCCCGACTTATAAATTGCCCGCACAGCCCGCTTTTGCAATACAAAAATTGTATTTAAATCTGCGGCATTACCCCAAAGGAGAATGCCGTAGCTCATAATACTATGGAAATAACTGAAATAAACTATTCTAGCGGTATCTATGTTTGTTAAAGTCCTAATCTTTTTCACAGCGTAGGAAGCAGAACTTAACCTACTAGCTATTTTTTCAATATGTGATCCCCACTGTAATTTAGCATCGATACTCAAACCTAAGAACACGGTTGATTCCACAAGGCTCAACAACTGTTCATTAAATTGTACATTGGTTTCCACCTGTGTAACATTAGGTAAGGTGAATTTAATACATTTGGTTTTTTTTTCATTAAGGCAAAGATTATTTATATTAAACCAATGAACCACTCTTGAGATTGCGTTGTTCACTTCGTCATAATAATCTAATTGTCTTTTAATTTTAAATATTAAGGCAAACAAAACAATACTATTTTTATCCCTTACGTAGTAAGAGAGGTCATTTATATAAATTAAAAATAAAAATGATCCAAGTATCGAACCCTGTGGAACGCCCATCGAAACCAAAGATCTCACCGAACGTGTACCGTTCACATCGACCCTCTGAATTCTATTGTTCAAATAAGAAGTCAAAAGGTCGAGAGCCTTGTTCCTTATTCCGTAAAAATCTAATTTCCTGACTAATGTATCATGTTGGACGCAATCGAAGGCTCTGGATAGATCGCAGAAAACACCTAATGCATACTGCTTATTCTCCCAGGCCTCGTTAATACATTTCAATAACTCTATACCAGCATCCGTCGTTGATCGTCCTTCAGTAAACCCAAACTGTTTATCATGAAATAATTTATATTTATTAAAATGGGTTAGCATCTGGTCTAGAATTAATTTCTCAAATACTTTACTCAAAGTCGGCAACACAGAGATGGGTCTGAAATTCGAGGGATCTGAGGCGCTGCCCGCCTTGAACAAAGGTATGACTTTACTATGTTTCATTAAATCAGGAAATATACCGCTAGTGACGCAGTCATTAAACACAGTTGCTAGATGGGGAGCAATGACATTAATGATGCTTGAAACAGTTTTGACTGATAATCCCCATAGGTCCGCGGTCTTTTTAATATCAATGGATTTAAACGCTTTTGTGATGTCCTTGCTATCAACAACTGAGAATCTGAAAGCGTCCTCACATTTTGTAATTGATTCCATAAGTAATGACTCAGCGGAAGTGGAAGACGACTGAAGAGTTCGGGTAGTGGCTACAGGTATATTTGAAAAAAAAAAGTGTTCATACTCAGTCGCAACTTCCAGATCCTCTGTGACATGGCGACCGTCTATTTTTAAATGGTAATCTCTTACCACATTCGGAATTTATAATGTTCCAGGTAGTCTTAATTTTATTAACAGAATTTGATATTTTGTTTTTTTATAAAGTTTGATTTAGCAAAGGAACAGGCTCGCTTAAATATTTTAGAATAGCTTTTGACATCATTCTGAAAATCAGGGTTGAAATTGTATGATTTTTCGGAATATAATTCATACAATCTCCTCCTGCTATTATAAATCCCTGGTGTTGCCCAGTCACTGAAGACAGGATGCCAATCGATAATGTTTTTGGGGTAAAAATTCTCCCAAACTCAGTATTGATCAGGTTAATTAAGTCTGCATAAGACTTATCTACACTAGTGTACAAGGGCTAATCAGGTAGTTTATTCACTATATTTTCCTTAAAAGCATCTAAACGATATTGGTTTATCGGTACAAATTTAATTTCTTTTCTGCTTACTTCATAATTATTTCTGTAGCATTTTATAAATTGGCCACGATGATCCGAGTGTACAGCATCCACAATACATTTGTTAATAGGTTTAATGTCCGTGAATATATTATCAATACATGTTGCACTTGTGGCAGTTATTCGAGTAGGTTCCAAAAATACATTACCAAGATCAAAGGACTTGAACAGATTCAACATTTTGTTTTCTCAACTGGCACTAAAGTGTTATCTAATATATTAACATTGAAGTCTTCACAAACTATTATTGACTTTTTAGAGCAACGGCATTTAAAAAGCGCTTCTTTCATCGTTTCTTCAAATCTTGCAGGCGCGTCCGGGGGACTGTACGCTTAATACTATGAAGTGCTCAAACTCAATACCAGCTATCTCAATAACTAATTATTTTTTTCGCTAGCTCAATAGAGAGGCTTACTAGGTCTTTACGCTCTTTAAATTTAATGTTCTTGTTAATAATAATTAAGGTGCCTCCACGTATGCAATTTTTTCTACTGAACGAGCTAGCCACCTGGTGATTTTTGAAGTTGAAGATGACCTGATGGTCTGTCAACCAATGTTCCGTTACACAAAAAATATCAATATCATTCAAGGTCATGTACAACTCCAATTCCAATTCTTTACCATTTGTCAGACCTTCGACATTTTGGTGCACCAGGTTTAATACTTAATTTTTACAATTTTTGGACATTAACGGGCCGATTTTACTATCAATATTACTAAAAGTCGGCTCAATAGCCTAAAAAGCCTCGTGCTCATATCCGTTAATTTCGGATATACAATAAAAAATGTCGCTAGATTTTTTATCTGTTGTCAAGTAATTTAGTTATTGTTTCGCGTTCCATGATGTACAATAATTTAACGGGAATTAACGCGGTCATGTCTTTCGACCAGGTTACACTGGCCGTGGTCACAGGCTGACTAGAGTCAGATTATTGTATAAGTATGTTGATCCGCATTCTGGAACCCATAATACAAGCTAGTTAAACTATGTTTACTTTGGGAGAAAGCGCTGCGTAGAATATCGTAGAATATTTATTTATTTAACGGATTTTCAGTTTTGAAAGCAATGCTTTGTATTAACTGTCAAATAGGGTAAGAACAAGAGCACTCATTGAATGGTGTATTAAGTTCGTCGTTGTATAATAATTATACAATTTGTTTTAAAAAAAATTCAAGTAAACGAACTGGCAACCAAAAATCAAAATTCATTCAGATTGACTAACAATACGAATAATAATAAAAGCTTGCTCAATAATTTTTATAATCATCAAGTACGCGGTAAGTACATAGTTTAAGTCTGTTCTCGCGTATGTATGTTATATTTTTAATTGGTATATAGAAGTTTCATAAATCTAGATCTGTTCAGAACCGTTTGAAGCTGACAGTCCTATCGAAGAACGTGTTTAGAAACAACAGTGCAATATCTGCTGGCTTGTTCGTGTACCGACATCATTACGGTAAATCGTTTGTCTTAGTTTGTCAAACGACCGCTCGTACTTGCTAACTCATTTACTTACTGCAGTTTCAAGTTGTCTTATTGAAGTAACTATTAGTTTATATTGCCTATCAGTCTTACAATGTGATGTAAATGTATGAACCAGGTGAACTACACTACAGTAGACACTGAAGATTAGTAGGTAGTTTCAACCGGTTAAAACTAGGTGTAACTGCACTCTGATTATTAGCTGTAACATATACATTAATATATCGGAAAGCGCGTTTACAATGGATTTAAAACTACTCACCGCCACGACTACAGACTAAGCTTCATTTTATTAATGTAGAATTTAAATGTAGAATTTATTATCACATTTCTAGATCTTTTCATTTCTAGATATTTTCGTCTCTATTGTTTTTAGAATAATGATTTTTTAGAGATAATGTTTATGGCATCTAAATGTTTTCAACAAAGACGTACATCATGACATTTTTTTGATTTCTTTCATCACGTTCAAGTTTTTATATATGAGTGACGGTAGGTTCCCATTTAAAAGTATAATACGCTAGAATAAGCTCAATCAATTACCTAATACAAGCGATGCTTGGTTTGCGTCTAGATAGCTCTATTTTAAATGCCCTACAATATTATTATAACAAATCGTTTAAAGTTAATTTAAATACTCTTAATTAAACCTCGGTTATAGTTGACTTCATATAATCACTTTGAGTCTGTATCTCTATGTTTGTTTATGTATGTATGTAAATAAAATTTTACAAAGAAAGCTGCTCAAAGCTCTCTGAATGCTTTGTTGGTTCAATAGTAACTTTGTAAATATGCTTATTATTGAAATCGAGTAAAGTGTTATTGGATTTTTTCGGTGAAATAGAATTATCAGGTGAACAATATTGCATTTGTATTTAATTGAAAAATGGACAAACAAGTCTGACTCTGAATAAGCTGTTGAACGAAATTGAAAGTCAATGAATAAGCTAAGGTTTATTCATCGGACAAAAAGTGTTTGACACAAAACATCGGGCGTACTAATTAAAACGGGCCATCCATTGACGTATTCAAATGTCTATGTAGTTAATTAACCAATTGTTCACTAAATTGGTTCTCATTTAAAGACATGCATTTTTAAGCGGTAATCTAATTTATTTTATGTTAATTACTCATATAGAGTGGTTTATTTTTAATTACAATAAGTAAATGTACAAATGTGGGTACAAATTTTATATCTAACTAAACTAAATAAAACTAAAATAAAATAAATAATTAAAAGAAACTTAAACCTAAAATGCATCGTGGAATTCCTCTGCATTGCATGCCTCCTGTGGTAACGTGCCCAGAAGACTGGCAGCATTGCCACGTTGTATGGCATTACTAATTCTCTGTGCTAAAAAGAAGCCAGCCTTCTGGTCACGAGAAGCGTCGATCATACGTGTTGCAATCTCCCTGAAGAGATTGCGAGCACTCGGACCCCATGCCCCTAACGTTTCGACTCCAAACGGCACAAATTCATAATCTCCAATTAAGTTTGAGTATTTGCGCCGTTTGAGAGTCTCCGCAGAAGCAGCAGCAGCACCGGCACAGCCAGCCGTGCTAGCTATATGGGTAGGAGCAATGGTGTCGACGCATGTTGCGTCCCAAACCAGAGTCCTACCCATTTTCCATGGCATTAATGACATAACGTCCGGTCTCTTGCCATCGTCGCGTGCCAAACCATTTGGTTCAAGTACAGCTGGCACACCGGCAGTGACAAGAGCACGTCGGATTATGTCATTGAGTCTGGCGTGCCGTGGTATTCGCCCAGCGCTCCTGCAGCACGATAAGCCATGGTGTCCGAACCTGTCGACGGCTTCTTCACAGCGACATCGATGCGGAGAAACACACGGGGCACCTAAACGAAGGCATGTTGCAATGCGGAAGGTAGTGTCATCTAACATAGTTCCTACGTTAGATGACGGAAGAGCTTGTAACCAAAGACCCGACTCCCACACTCCTACCGCCAGCAAACGGGCACGCTCTGCAGCATTAGAACATGTATTTATTAAATGTTGTCTTACTAAGCTGCAAAGCGGCCCGTCCCACTGTCGCTGAGAGAAAAGGTTCTTTGGGAAATCGGTGTTCGGGCAAGCAATTTTCCAAGCATTTACTGCATCAGTTTTACACAATACTTCAGAGTTAACCAGTGTAGGTGCAAGGATTTTCCTGGTTAATTCTTCCGTACTGTGGACCGAGGACAGGAACGCTGGTAAGCTTATATCCGAAATTTTGCGAACACCGAGCCCACCCAAGCGAATCGGTAGAGACGCTTGTAGTGAAGCTCGGTCATTCAAGGCCACATTCAAGATTTTTGTTAGGGTGCTTTGTATAATTTTGTCCATTTTTTCAAAAAGTGTTAAATGTTTGAAAAAATGGGAAGATCTGAGGGCATTGGTGAATTTTGGAACAAAAAGGCAATACCGAAGAATAGTAAAAGCAGAATGGATATTAATTTTGAGTGGGCGATCTGAAATATCACAAAAATTTTGAATTTTCTCCTCTATAAAGGAGTTATAGGCATCTTCTAAACTTGGGGACCCAAGGAGGCGTAGTGCATCTTTTTCAATAATTTTCATATTCGGTGCTAATGAATTAAATTTTGAAATTGTTGAAATTTTGTCCAAATCATCATTTAAAAAAAGTTCACAATTATTTGCATTGAGTTCTAAACCTATTAATTTAAATTCATTTTTAATAAAGGCCAAATGTTGTAAAACAGTATCTATATCTCCTCCTAAGGTCCCATCGTCTGGATACCATACATTGAATTTAAAATTTAACTGCCGAATAATAGGTTGAATAACTAAACTGAAGATTACTGACCCGAGGGGGTCACCTTGTTGACATCCAACAGCAGATTCTAAAAGGTTGTCTTAATATAATAATTTGGATGGGTTTCTGTAACATTGCCAAAGAAAGTTATAAATTTTGGGGATTTGTAATTAAGCTTGTGTCAACAAGGTGTCCCTGTTCACGGAGTTAAAAGCATTCTTCACGTCAACCTTGAGGATCACCTCGCTTTTCCCGGAGCCAAGGTAGGTTGAAAAAGCATGTATGGCAGCCTCACAACCTCCCTTCGATCCAAAACCGATTTGGACTGGCTGGAATTTCATAGCCAACTCCTCTTTATAAAATTGACAGCAAATTTTGGCTGCCATACGTCGGTAGGTACATCCCACGGCAATGGGACGAATGCCACCATCTCCTTTGCGTAGGGCACACAAATTAGCCCCATACAAAATATCTATGATGTCATTGTCCACATTGCCGGAGAGCATTAAATTTATAAGCGCCGTTAGCTCCTTTAGAAGAGCCTCGCCAGCTTCCCCGACGCTTGAACCCAAAAGATCTTTTAGATATTGTGGTGTCAAAGCGTCGAGGCCACCAGCAGAGCCATTTCGAAAGGAGATAACGGCTGCCAACACGTCCTTGGCTGTTACGCACAGGCAATCAGGATTGGTGTCAGAAGTCTCAGGAAAAGAAAGGTTATCCGCCGGCGCTGGATGCTTACTCCGCAGACCAAGGGTTTCCGGAGAGCAAGGCGCCACTACATCGTTACTAAAAAGTAACCTCGATGCTCCACTTACATCACCATCCCTTAATTTGGATTCCACTAAATTAAAGATATTGCTTTTGCGAAAAACTGAGAATGTGGGGTTTAAATTATCTAATGAGACATTGCAATTATTTTTGATTTGGGATGTTAGAGAATTCGAAGCTGTCCGTTTGTCTGTCCTAATATGTAAAATTTTGTAAGGAAAGGTGAGTAGTTGTTCCCAAGCCGTTTTAGAATTTTCTCGTACCACAAGACCTATACAATTAGATAAACTTTTTGCAACTATAATTTTTGCAATTAGATAAACTCTTTAAAATCGAAACAGAATTTTTCAAATGAGTCAATCTTTGCCAAAAGGGAATTTCAATATTATTTTCAGGAACTGAAGTAGTAACAGGCAAAGAGGGGTTTGGAAATACATGTCGGGGTTTGTGTACTTTCCCGACATGTATTTTCAAACCTCGCTCGCTCTTAAAAAAACGGGCTTGGGAACAGTGGGGACATCGTACTAAATTTAATAACGATGTAGTAGGTTGACTTACCTCCGCATCCGCATCACTAAATTGCAACATATACACAGTCAGGTCATAAATTCTGTCACATGTTTAATATAAAATAATTGAAAAAAGTTTATTCATTATGTAACCATTTATATACCAAAATGAACTTAACAAAACATAGATTCTTATGACAATAAAGTTTATTCAAAATTACCTCCGTGATTTTGAATACAGGCCTTCAAACTGCGCGGCCAGTCGTCTATCGCAGCACGAACGAGGTCCATGTCAATATCGAGGATGTCTTGAGTGACTCCAAATTGGGATGAGGCTTTGAGCACGCCTTTTCCTCCAAGTGTTGCCATATCTTGTAATCTAACGGACTCAAATCTGGACTGGAGGAGGGCCAGTCTTCGTGCCGGATGAAGTCGATTTCACACGCCGCCAGCCAGTCTTGTGTGCTCTTCGCTCTATGAGCTGGCGCCGAATCTTGTTGGAATATCCAGTGCCTGTTATTGAACATGGTATGAGAAACAGGTTCCACAAGGTTCGTCAGGACTGTATTTTGATACACAACTGCATTCGTTTTTACACCTTTCTCACAAAAATGTACCTCTGTTAAGCCCCAATAAGAAACTCCCAACCATACCATGAGCGAGGATGGAAAATGACCTCGTTGGACACGCGGAATACGGTTGCTCGCTTCTTCACTACTGTGTGCGTATACCTTATCATTTTGTTTGTTGTAGCTCTCTTCTAGAGTAAAAATTTTTTCATCCGAAAAAAGAATTTCCCGATATTTTTTTCCCGCGTACCGCTTCAACAAAGCGCGGCATCTCTTCAGTCTCAGGTTCATTAGACGAGCATTTAAACGATGTCCTGTTTTTCTTCGATATGCCCGAAGCCCTAAGTCTTCATTTAACACCCTTTTCACCGTGGTTCTGCTTAACCCCATCTGAAGGGCCAACAGTTTCTGCTTACGTTTGGGATTTCTTTGAATTCGCGCCTTCACAGCTTTTATCACTGCTGGAGTCATAACAGACCGCGACCACTTCTTGACCTGTCATCTACACTAGAGTCTTCATTGTATCGTTTGATGGTACGATAAACGAATCTTATAGTTATATTCAAATTTTTAAGTATGTCAAAAATTTGAATTGGCGCGTAACCGCAACGATGCAACGCAATAACTGCAATACGGTCTTCTTTAAGCGTCCACTCCATATTTAAAAATGAGTAAAATTCTAAAAATTTTACATTTTTATTTTCATGAACAATTTGAAATTCGAATTCAATAAACTTTTTTGTGGCCAGCATTCTAAAAGAAAAGTTTTTACTGTGTGACAATACTAATGACCTGACTAGGTATATACAAAATGGATGTCAAAAATACTTACACTTACACTTAGGTACCTAAACTACACTAAATATATTTACATTTTTATAAAAATCACAAAACTGAATCAAAAAACGTCAGAAAACTGTTTGACACAACGAGCACGAGGCGTTGCGTAGCACCGGGCCGACGGCGTCGCCCCCGACGCTATCCATAAACCAATCTTCAGGTATCTTCGTGTTTATAATATTAG
This sequence comes from Cybosia mesomella, assembly GCA_946251805.1. NCBI lineage: Eukaryota > Metazoa > Arthropoda > Insecta > Lepidoptera > Erebidae > Cybosia > Cybosia mesomella. The sequence continues at coordinate 11,542,395 of OX276397.1, forward strand.
TACGATATTTTACCAGGGCTGACAAATCTGACATCAGTACAAATCGTATCGCAGATTATGTAATTTGATGTTTTGGGGAGAGCTCTTTTATAATTATATCATTTGATACTCATCACATTAATGTACTCCGCATAATCTTGCAGTTGTGCAAATACGTTTTCGTTTTTATTAAATACTAGCTGACCCGGCAGACTTCGTACTGCCTCAATCGATAACAACTTCCACATATAAACCACCTTTTAAACCTTCTCTGAACCTCCACAAATAATTCAAGACCAAAATTAGCCAAATCGGTCCAGCCGTTCTCGAGTTTTAGCGAGACTAACGAACAGCAATTCATTTTTATATATAAGAGAAGATTATCGCAGTTCGAAATAAATTCGCATGCGTCAAATGGTATTTTTTTTATGACAATGATAAGAAAATGATTAGAAAAAATATTTTAATTTTTTATAGAGTTATTTTAGGGATGCCTAGAATGTCATTATAAACTTTGAAAATTTGTTATTAGTTTTTAAAATAACATATGTTACAGTTTTACCAGCTTTTCTGTAAATTGGTGAAAATTAAAGATTAATACATTCTAATATTACCTTGTCGCAGCAAAATCGATAGCAGCTGATTAATTGTAGTTAGTTGTAGCTAAATTAAAACTATTTATTAACTCTGTGTAGCGAGGCGGTTCACGTTCAAGGTTAGAGGTTTGTTTCTGAGTGGAAATTATTTATGCATGATGCATGAATTGAATTTTAGGTATGTATTTCCAAAACAAAAGTATATTAATTCTATTCTAGAACGCATAGTACAAGTTATGCTTAGTTTGGGACTAGATAGCGCTGTATAATATTTAGTTATTTTATGTGGTATTAGAGTAACAAGTAGACACTTATTGGATTAGGGAAACTTCCCTTGTTAACGGAACCGGCAACACTTATTTCTCTTTGCTGCTTCCGAGCGTGGCAGCTCACGTTCTAGACGTTTTGTGTAGCAATATGGAAAATGTTACTCATTTGCATTATTAATCAAACCTGAACGAAAATCAACAAACAGCAACTATAATAAAATATCTCTGAAGCATTGATAAGAATTGAGATTCTTGTTGAATTGATGTTTAAAAGAACTCATTGCAAATTCACTACAGCCTTGACAATGAAGACCATTGTCTGACATTACGCTGTCTGTAGTCTGTACCTAAATATAGGTGTATGGTGAATAAAGGTTAAAAATCTATGCCACGTCGCCGCGTTGCTTCCATTTGACAATTTGACCTAGTTGCATCAGCGGTAGTCATATCATGACCTAATTCTCACGTGGTATAAGTAAGTAGTTTAAAAAGGACTTCTGTATATAAAAGTTGCAGTTCAAATGCAGATTATTAGATGCAGATTAGATTATTTACCTACATTGAATGCATCGCAGAGGAAGTTTACATTTCGAGGACATATTCGCTTATAGCGATTTTTTTACAGACTTATGCAGATGGTAACCACCCACACGGCCTCTTTCAAAAAACTTATACTTGGATCTCGTTTAAGAAACCCGAGTCGCGTCCACTATTTCACACTTCTTGGCAAAATATCCGCTGTCACAACATATTCAATCATTGAACCGTATGTATCGGTTTCAATATCTTCTACGTCATTGTTGCGTAACCCGAAAGGAAATTTTAGGAAAACAAACAATATGCTACCATACCATTAAAAAGTGTGGTGCCCCATATAACTGCGTGTTCGGGACAAAAGCTGAAATGATAATGATGGTGATATACAATAATACAGATGATGAGATTAAAATATATTTATTACAAAATAGAATTCTTGTTTGAGCACTTAAAATCTTATTGCATCAGGTTAGTGTTTTTGGAAGGGAAGAGTTTTTTAGGGTCTTCGTTTATGCCAAATGATGGCAATAATTCTAATTTCCCAAATTCTTGACTGACGTTACAAACAATGTTACTGAAATTGAAAGCAAGAGTTTAAAATCCAACGATAATTTTTCATCTGTGAAGAACGTTTCTTTTTGTTTGAGATTTATAATAAGTAATTTCATTTGCTCTTTGAATTTTCACTGTGCTAATGAATATAAGTAATTTACTTAATGAAGGTATAATTGTGGACAAGGCGTCATTAGGTTTTTGTGTTTTTTTATGATTTTGATATTGCGAATATTTTATGTACAGAATCTACCCCACTTTTGATTTACAGGTCAGGAACAAGATTGAGAGTTCGGAGTCGCTGTTTAGCAGTTACGTAGGAACATAACTCTTCTTTCTAACTCCGTCGCAGTTAGACAAAGCCAATAATTTTCAAAATTACACACTAAACAATTTTTTTTTTTTTTTTTTTTTAATCGTGCGGAAATCCCTTCGGATACCCCCCCGCCGGCCAGCGGGGGCGGTTATGTCGGGCTTGCACCGACGAAAACCGCACGCCGTCTCGGGTCTTCAGACGCCGGGGTGTAAGGTTACCCATAGAGCATATCCCTCGCACCCCGGCTGACCCTGGGCCATCCCACCACCAACAGCACCGCCCATCCCGTCCCCTCCGAAAGCAGAGGCGCACGGAGAGCGACGTGTTCCCGCCACGTTGGGTATTGGCCGACGATCAATGCCAACCCTATGAAGGGGTGAAGGGGAAGCCATTGACCGCCGCCCAGGGTGTACCGGCCGCTCCGATTCCGTTCCCCCCGGACTGCAGCGGGATCGGAATCGGAGCGACACTCGAGGTTACCCAACACACACCCCACACTAAACAATACCCAAATGTCCTTTATATAAGTCATCATTCCAGCTAAGCTACAATTCCGGTCACATCCAAAGCCTCTACTTTGGAACCCGGAGTCCGTTCTCCCACACCTCCGCAATTTAGTTTACTTGACTATTACGGGAGCGACTGCTGTTTCATTTCCCAACTCCAGCCTGGTTCGTTCGGCTTACAGGGAATGTTTGTTTGGGGCTCGGAAATCTTGGTCTCATACACCCTTTTCATCACCACAGCGTTAATCTCGGTTCCATCCAAAGCTTGCCCATTGAGTCCAACGTCCGCTTTCCGACTTTAGAACTTGGGCATCCATGGTAGTGAGACCATTGGCACGCATGTCATCTTCTACGACGTCAAGCCAGCACTTCTTGGATCTTTCCTTATATACCGTATATAAGACCCCTTTTTTTTTTACTTGCGGAAATCCCTTTGGATACCCCCCCGCCGGGCAGCGGGGGTGGTTATGTCGTGTATCGACTAAAACCGCACGGTGTCCTTCCCAAGTGTCCGTTGCCGGGCACCCCGGGCAACAATATATTATATTCATTTGCTATATAACTCCGTTCTGGTTGAACATTTGTGATTATATTCAGTATTCATATTATTTTAAGATAGTTGTATATTATAAGTGTTATATCTGAAGTACAAAGTTAGTAAGTTTTCGGTTTTGGCTGTGACGTTGGCGCGCTACCAAATCGCCTTATGCCCTTGGCAGCCTCCTAAACGACTAATGATGACGTAAACATAATAGACTCTTGTATAGCTTAATTAAATGAATAAAAGGCCTCGTGTATGTTATGTTTATTAATTTAAATAGTTGTAATGAAAGTAATGTTGTTAGAATGTATGTAATAGTGATGCAAGTGGGAAGACGTTGTCTCTGCCTACCTCAATAGAAAAGAGGCGTGATTATATACGTAGGTATGTATGTATTTTTATGTTCAGTCATATTTATTTCTGTTTATGTCTTCAAATGAAGCGTAATTATTGCGATAGATCGCGATTATTATCTGTATAATACTTTGTATTGGAGTTGTACCGTATTGATGCTTAATGTAATTAGTGGGATTACCTTTTTAGAACTAAACTAACTAACTAAACTGTAACTAACAAACGGTATAATAGTAGGTAGATAATCTTATACACTAAAGTTAATGAAACTTATTAAAACTAGCTGAAGAAAATAATATTAGAGTTGACTGAGCTACTAATACTGTTAACTAATAACTATTGATTAAATACATTAATAAAGTTTGATAACTGGTTGAAACCGGATTTCAACCAGATACCAAACTTTCACTTCACTGCAATGCTCTTCTGTCGGCACTCCCGGAGTGCCACTGCTTTTTCTATCTCTAAATTTTTTGAAATACTTGTTATCCTTTTTATGTCCTTTTAAAATCAACAATTTAACGATTAAATAAATGAATATGGCAGGTCTTCCCCGTTATGTTATTTTTCAAATGAATTCGAAAGTCATGTCAAAAAAAAAACTATCATTATTTTTGTCATATTTCGATTTCATTTAAAATTAATAGAAAATCAACAAAATCACGCACAAGCCTGAACGACATTTGTATTGTTTCCCTGTTTTGTGTTAGACTACAAATTAGCAGATAAATGTTATAACTTATAAGCTTAAGAATAAAGTAAGTCATGAAAAACAGTTTAAAACTTCAGTAGGTAATCGGTGTTCCACGCGTTTCATTAAATGACGCTCGCGCCCTCGCACGAACGTATTAATTTATCTCAGTAACATTAATATCCACATAGGAACTCACAACATAATTAAAAGTGTTATCTTTGTATTCATAACATGTTTAAATGAAACTTCCGCAAAACATTGCTATTAAATAGCTCGTATGATAACACCGTGTTTTCATTTCAGAGAATAAGCATTAAGAACAATGCCTGACAACACTCTTAAACGGGCCTAAAGAAATAATATTGTGTGTGGGGAGTATACCTATATCGAACTTATTAACGATAGGTGAAATTGAAACACCTCTTCAAATTGATTGGGTGAACCGTGGGTAAATAATAATTTTCTTTATGAGTTATAAGAATATTAATTGCTGTAATAAAGTGAATAACAAAACACTGAGCTAAATTTAATGTTCAATAAGTAAATTTACTTCAATAGTCATTAGGGATCTTTAACCGGTGTAACTTTAGAGTGAATAAGAGGAGGTATAGTCCACTTTGAGCACCCGTCCGAATAGCACCTGAGCGAATAGTACTTAGCCTAGTCTACGAAGAGCACCTATCAATATTTTTGGCAAGGTGCTCTTCTTGGATTCAAATTAATATGTCATATCAAATATGACAATTGTCCAAACCTACAAAGTGCAAAATATATAAGAAACTAGTAAGAAACTAATATTTTCATTATACTTTTTTAAAGCAACTAAGATCTCGGTTCAAAGGTTTATGTAAGGTGTTCCGAAGTAACGCATCGTCAAGCTTATTGCTTATACTTTTACATTTACAGCCAGATTGATTAAGTAAAGCCAGTGAGAAAAGAATAGGGCAATCAAAACTTACGGTCACTCTTTTCTAATAGCCAGTAATTAGAAAAGATTGGATATTTTAATACATCTAAATTTGAGGTCAATGCAATGTGCTTCAAATAATTGCAGAACCTTAGTTTACTTATACAGGATGGATTTTTGAGACGGGCCAGTAAGGGCAGTTACCTTACCTGTTATAGTTACAGGAAAACGTTCCCAGGAGACCATCAATAACTATTTAAGATACCCTGAGCTGCATTCGCAGATTTAGGGACAAATTACAGTAGGCAAAAAAAACTTAAATACAAAAAAATAAATTTATTCCTTCATTTCATTCATTAGAATACCTGCCCTTACTGTCCTGTTTCAAAAATCCGTTCCCGCAGGGGGAATGCACAGGTAGATTTCGTGAAGCAATTAATATTATTTTATATAGAGAACTACGGACTTTAAACAATATTTCGTGAAGATTTCCGTACCGCACTATTTTTTTTCTTTTTCTCGAAAACGGTAAATTTGAGCAAAAAACGTTTCGGACATTTATTTTAGAGCAAAAAATAACCTATCGGTTAGAAATATTTTTTTGCCCCTCTATGACCTATGCTTCTTCTATGAACCACGCCGAGCGCATTTTTAACAAGTTTAATTTTTTTTTCTCGAAAACGGTAACTTTTAGCGAAAAACTTTTTAGACATTTATTTTAGACTTAAAAATGGCCTATCGATTAAAAATGTTTCCGACAGCAAGAATGTTCACTAAAAACCGTCCGGTATAATGCATAACAATATAAATTAAATTTCACATGTGCGGCGAATTTCTAAAGTAGGCGAAATATTCCCATAATTTTAGGTAGATTTCGATGAAATCGATCTACCTATTGGTTTCTTGACTACTGTCGAATTTAAAAAAAAATTCTTCATAGGAGGTCTAGTTATGACCCCCTGAGTCCGAAATGACCACTGGTCAAAAAGTTTATATATATATATATATATATATGTATGTATGGTTCCACTTCCCAAAATTTGCGGCACTCTCACGGTCGCATTTTTGCCCCGATCGCTTTCAAACTGCGGTCAAAAATTGCTTGGGTGTAAACTTAGTTTAAGTTCGTGAACGGGTGGAATCCGGCCTAAGGGGACGGTAGGGCCTCACTTTTTGTGAAATCAGTTTTTCCTCAAAATTTCACGTTCCATGAAAGATATTTGAACCGTTCTAATTTTATCCCATAGTATACATGAATACCAACAACTTTTAATTATAAACCTATAAGATTAAAACTTTAACTAAAAGTGGAGGGGGGAAAAACCAAAATTTTTCGGGAAAAAAATCATAACGTCTAACCGGTGAACATTCTTGCCGTCGGAAACATTTTTAATCAATAGGCCATTTTTAAGTGTAAAATAAATGTCTGAAAAGTTTTTCGCTAAAAGTTACCGTTTTCGAGAAAAAAAAATTAAACATGTTAAAAATGCACTCGGCGTGGGTCATAGATTATAGATATTTCTAACCGATAGGTTATTTTTTGCTCTAAAATAACTTCCATATTTATTCACCTTTTAAACCTTCTCTGGACCTCCACAAATAATTCAAGACCAAAATTAGCCAAATCGGTCCAGCCGTTCCCGAGTTTTAGCGAGACTACCGAACAGCAATTCATTTTTATATATAAAGATATTAATTGCTTCACGAAATCTACCTGTGCGTTCCCCCTGCGGGAACGGATTTTTTTTTATCTTGAGGAATATCTTCGTGAAACTAAAAACGAATAGTTGCGAAAAGATTTCTGCTTTTTTATATTTCCATTAGTTTCAAGTCATTATGTCAGCACACTCAGCACAGACTTGTTTGATCTTTGAAATACAACTTTACTTGACAATGCTGCGATGTCACTATATTAAATTAAAGTTTGGCATGTAGACGAATCTATTTCCTTTCTCTATGTAAGGGAGAAGTCAAAAGTAAATGGCTTGTCGTTTGAAGGTATCCAAAGAGACGAGTGTAGGTTTAGCCTTAGGTTGTGTTTTCCATATTAGAGTCTCATAAAAAGTTGCTGTGCTATCGTGTCTTTACTTCATGCGATGTGGAATGAGATAATTTTATATACGTTTTTTAGGGTTCCGTTGCCTAATGGCAAAAAACGAAAACCTTATTAATTCGTCATGTCTGTCTGTCTGTCCGTCCGTATGTCACAGCCACTTTTCTCCGAAACTATAAGAACTATGCTGTTGAAACTTGGTAAGTAGATGTATTCTGTGAACAGCATTAAGATTTTCACACAAAAATAAAAAAAAACAACAAATTTTGGGGGTCCCCATACTTAGAACTGATAGGTCTTTAAAAATGATAGTGAGGTTTCTAATATAATTTTTTTCTAAACTGAATAGTTTGCGCGAGAGACACTGCCAAAGTGGTAAAAAGTGTCCAAATATTCTTCCACCGAAATTTGGTTTGAACGAGATCTAGTAAGTAGTTTTTTTTTTCGTCATAAATCGTATACCACAATTTACCTTTCATTCAATCAACCCAAATATAAAAAAAAACCTTATTAAGTTACTTGCTGCTACGGAACCCTTCATGGGCGAGTCCGACCCGCACTTGGCCGCTTTTTTTAAATATGCGCAACCAGAATTTTAACTAGATTGAAGTAAAGAAAGGTACGTCATTTGAGGACGGTTATATTTAAATAAATGTCTCATATCTTAATACTTTTTTTAGAAAAAGTACTTTACCAGGTTCATATTTATGCGTACAGACATACACATACTCACTGCTTTATCCCTCCGGGGTAGGCAGGGTTAACAGCTTGCCTTCCACTTCTATCCTCACACACCTGTCCTCTGTTGTCATTAAACCTTTCATGCAAACCCGCCGGTTATGAGATATGTAAGTGGTTAGTGTAAATTTTATTAACATGTTTTACTACAGTTTGTGGGGCACAATATAAAGGCATCTAACTAATTTATGAGTTTATATCCCTCAAATAAACACTATAGAGCATTTCAACGTATACGTAAATAGATCCATTCGACTTTGCTTGTGTCAGATTAGTGCAGATTCAAGGCAAATACTTACTATTTGATTGCGTCTAAGTTCTAACACAATTGGACTAGAGAACTCGGTAATTCAAGTTAACATCAAATTATAGTTAGATCTAAGTACTTATAAGTAGTATAAGTAGATTTAATTAGAATTTGATTTGAATCTAGAATTGTAGATAGTCTGAATACTATGGATAGTATATTTATAGTAACATAATAGTACAATGCTATTTTTTTTATTATATACCAGTAGCAGAAGTAGGACCAGTATATTATTATTATAAAACTATTTATTTATATATAAGTTAGAGATATGGGTACCGGCTTGGCCTGTGACAAAAAAACAAAAAGGAAACCCTGTAACCTGATTGCTGAGGCAATCTTTGAAACGGGTTGTATATATTGTCACAATTTGAGTTCAATCGATACAGAACTTATTGAATTTTTGAAACGTACACTAACCAACCTAACATATTTATTTATTATCATTATATATATAGATAAAAGATATATAAACACATCCAGGTCGCCCGTAAGCCGCCGGAGTAGTTACTATATACTATGATCGGATTGGAAACGTTTCCATAAAGGGCCAGGTGAGCATATGAAAATTTTCATGAAAGCTAAAGAAGCACAAATTCGATGCCAGGGTCGTAGCAAGTGGCAAGATATTATCTCTGTCTACCCCAACTGGCATGAGGCGTATTTGTACATATAGCTATGTATATTCTAGTATTAAAATAACATACCATATACATTTAATGTGAGATCGAAGAGCCCTAGACTATCTAATCTTGGTTTAAACTCGATTGTGATCTGACATAGTTATAAGCCAGTATCGTCGGACTGCTGCCAATGCATTTTGTTCGCTATCTACGAGGCTAAAACTGAATCGCTTCCACTATCTTTTCTAATCCTTTAACGTAGAGTGTTTTCATGAAAAGAGCTTACATGAGCAGCTCGCAGTAGTAATACTTATGTGTTTTATGGTTGCAGTGCTACTTCGCTATGACAGTTTTTACTGACATTATACTAACTTCCATATATTCTCTAGGCTGTAATCACTACAGCCAGGGCAGATATACAATAGCTACGTGATATAGCTTGTTTCAGAAAAAAACACAATTGTGCGCAAACAACTACGTCGGCTACAAAAATAGAAGCGTCGTAATCATCGTCATCTCAGCGCTGACATCCGGTTTGACCTCGGAGCCCGGGCCCGCTTTCTGGTCTGCGCTAAATGTCTTTCCAATTAAATCGCTCTGGTGAATCTAGTGTGTTCAAATTTTGTTTTACATTATTTAGCTCATCAATTATTTTGTAATATAGTCTTTCGACAAAAACATAGAAAATAATTTTCAAATAACATATTTTTAAAACCAATACGGGGTAGGCCAATGGGACCATTTTGAATAGCATCAATTCAAATCGTATCAAAATTAACCCATAGCTGTCGGAATAATAATTTTGGTGCGATTCAAAACTGATGCGCTAAATGGCAAAACACTATCCCACTTTTTATTACTGTACTCGTAAGTTTATAAGAGTGTTTGTATGAACTAGAGCACTTAGCGGAGTAAAAAATTTTCACTCTGCAAGTTTATACATTAGTTCTAGGCATCGCACTGAATATTGAAACAAATTGCACAAGTTCGCAGGACAAGTTAAAATTCAAATAATGAAACCAGTGTAGGAAGTGGATTGTATTAAGTAAAATACACGGAACTTGGTGCAATATGAAACAGTCAGATAAACTTCTTTGACCATTTAATTTCACTTCTTAAGTTTAATACGAATAGTTTACTAGTATTTCTCATTTACGGCCAGTCTCAATAATTTACCTACAGTTAAAGGTAGATAGCTACCAGATAAACAGTCAACATTAATCTCTCTGTAACTGCGGTTTCAATTAGTATCAAAGTCATTTTTTGTTTATCTTTGTTTATTGAAACAGAAAAAATCCCCGATAGATACTAATGGTAGCTATTTTAACTGCTGGTAAAGGATAGGTGGATTATTGAAACCGGCCGTTAGTGTTCTTTTCTTAGGTATAGTTTTATGAAGTAAATTAGAGTTATCATATAGTATTACGTAGTATTATTTACGATTAAAAGTGGGTGTATTATTATTATTACAATTGGGGACACCGGAAGCCAGACGGACGATCCACCCACGAAGCTTGTGGGCCACTTCATCCATTTTCTCAGCCCTCCCGTTGGGGAGAGCGTGGTTATTCCAGCATTCACGGCGCCCCTACAAACCTTTTTGTGTCCTTGCAGAATCTTACGATCTGTTCCACCCTCAGATCCTTCAACTCCTCCGTGTCCAGTGTGTCCGATCCCAGAAGTTTCCATCTAATTAGTGAGTACATGGGACATTTGGCCATGAGGTGGAAACTGGTTTCTTCTGTCTCCATGCACTCCGGACACTTGGGGTCAGTCTTCACTCCGATCACTGTCAGGTGTCTGTTCAGTCTGCAGTGTCCTGTTATTAATTCAATGCCTAGCCTCATGTTCCCTCTTGAGAGTTGGGTCAGTTGGCTTGTCTTTTTCTTGTCAATGCCCTTGATAAAGATCTTCGACTGTCTCATGCCTGTCGATGATCTCCATCGTCGGTTAGTGTCTGCTGTAATACTGCAGTTAATTACTCCCTTGGTGATCCTGTGCGATATTGGGAGCCAGGGCTCCGGCCCCACCAAGGTTTTATCGGCGCCGTCTCTGACAAGTTTATCAGCTGTCTCGTTGCTCAAGTTGCCCTCATGTCCGGGCACCCAGGTGACTGTTGAGTCGACTTTTCTGGCCAGATTCTCTAGTGACTCTTTACATTCCTTTACGATTGCTGAGGTCGTTCCGCTTTGCTTAGTGCCTTCAGCGCCGCCTGGCTGTCGCTGTAGATGGTCACCCTGTTGATGTTGTTCAGGTGTTCGACCAGCTCAGCACATTCCTTTATGGCGTATACTTCAGCTTGAAAGACACTTGCGTATCTGCCTAAGGATATTGATCTATTTATCTCTGATCCGTCTTCGCACTTAATGTGTATTCCAGATCCTGATAGCTTTGTTGTTTCCTTTCTTGAGTCGTCTGTGTAGCAGACCGTGCCACCGGCTTCTGTCCTCCAGGCGTCTCTTGGTCCTATGTGTACTCTGTACTTCTTGTCGAAGATTCTCTCCTTCCTGATCAAGTCATTGTTAGAGAGGATCATCGACAGCCTCTTCGAGCGCGGCTGTGGGGGTTGTCCTCATCGCGCCCGTTTTTATCAGAGCTGCTAACCTTTGTACTTTGTCTAGTTCGGCTTTATTTCTCCCAATGGCAGTTTTATGCCACCATACAAGGGCACCATGTAGGATTCTTGGCAGGATAATTGCTTTGTAGATCCAAAGCACTATCACATTTTCATTCATCACTGGTTTCATCCCCCACGTTCTTACTATTGCGCTTTTGCACTGCATCATAGCCATTTTGGCTTTTAGGCATGTGTTGCTGATGTGAGTCTTGAAGGTGAGCTTGCTATCCAGTGTTACCCCTAGAGATTTTACTTCCTTGACAGTTTCCAAGGCTTGGTTATCCAGTCGCACTGGCGCAGTTCTTCCTATTTTTCTTTTATTGGTGAACAATACTATCTTGGTTTTATCAGGGTTGAGGTTAAGACCTTTGCTCCTGCACCATTCTAGTGTTTCTTTTATGCCTCTGTTCATGATGTCGCACATGACGCTGAGAACTTTGCCTGTGATCAGGAGCACTCCATCGTCCGAGTACACTTATGGGTATATGTGTATCCTGTTAATCTTGTATACTAGTTCGTCTATTAACAGGCACCACAGTAGTGGCGATAGACATCCCTCCTTGTGGGAAGCCTCTTCTCGCTATCACCGTGTGTGTTGTTCCTGCAATCTCTGCTTTTATCACTTGGTGTCTTAGCATAGCTTTCACCCATTCTGATATGTCTTTGTCGATTCCTTCGCGATCTAGTACGGCCTCTATCGAATCTGGGGTGGCTCTGTCAAAAGGGCCCTCTACATCAAAGAAGCAGCCCAGTGCATATTCTGTGTTGTCTATTGATCTCTGCACTCTTGTCACCAGATTATGGAGGGCCGTTTCGGTGGACTTGCCTTCCATATAAGCATGTTGATTTTGGTGGAGTGGAGATCCGTTCTTGTTTATTTGTTCTCTTATTAATCTGTCCAGGATTTTTTCTAATGTCTTAAGAAGGAATGAGGAGAGGCCACCTGAAGGATTTGGCCTCTTGATATGATGTCTTCCCGGGTTTCGGGATGAACACTGCTCTTACCTCTTTCCATTTTCTTGGGATATATCCAGCTCTGATACTGCTGTTGTAAAGAGCCAGCATATGCTTATGTACTTGCTGGCTACTTGTAACATTTTAGGGAAGATTTCGTCCGGTCCAGCCGCCTTGTATGGCTGGAATGATCGTATACTCCACTGTAAATGTTCTTCTGTGATAAGGGCCTTCGACTGTGAGTCCTCTATGGGGTTTGAGTCTATCGGCGTGTTATCATCCTCATATTCTTCGCATTCTGGGAATTGTGTTTCCAGCATGACCTCAAGTATCCTCATGGGGTCCGTTAGTAACTCTTTCCCTTTCTTGATACTTCCTAGTTTACATGTGTTAACTTTAGAGAATCACAAGTCGTGCCGCGTCAGGTTGTTTTTCAACTCCTGTGCAGAACGCCTTCCAACTTGTTCTGTTCTCCTTTCTACATTCTTTCTTGTAAATATTTCTTTCCTCTCTGTACACGCGCCAGCTCTCATCATCGTCCTTCTTCAGAGCGTGTTTGAGAGTGTTCTTTTCCTTTGTTTGCCTGGTGCTTTAGTCCACCAGGGTTGCCCTTTGCCTGGTTTTATCTCCTTGAGTGGGCATGCCTTGTGGTATGCTTCCCTTATAGCTTCGTCCAGTCTATTAGCTTCTTATATTTCTTTTTTATCTATTAATAAGGTTTCACCTCCCGGGTTCCATTTCTTTATATGCTGTTCGTATGTAGCCCAGTTGGTCTTCCTCGCATTTCTTATCATAATCTTGTCTATCTTGGTCTCTAGACTGAAGGTGATTCTTCGGTGATCCGACATTGATTCACTTTCGTCTATTTTCCAGTCCTTGATGTACTGGCTTATACTGTTCGTAGCGATAGTAATATCAAGCACTTCTCTTCTAGATTTGGTGACAAACGTAGGCGTGTTGCCCACGTTTGGAATCTCCATTCCTGTGGTACTAATGAAATCCTGGAGTAAGTCCCCCTTTTTATTGCAGTCTGTGCTGCCCCATACCACATGGTGGGCGTTGGCATCACAACCTAGAATAATAGGAATGTTCTTACCTTGGTATTTTCTTGTTATTTCCTCCATTTCCTGGGATGGTGGCTCGTAGTCCCTTTCGCTGGGTAGGTACGCAGAGACAAAGAGCACTCTTACTTTATTTCCTGCTTCCGCTTGTACTGTCACTGCAATACTAGCGAGGTCACTGTAACAATCTGCCTTTATTAGTTCTAACGATCTCACTCTGCTGCTGGCGTAGATGCATAAACCGACCCCGGGCTCCGAGGTGAAAGCCTCAGGTGAGAGCCAGGGACTCCGCTAGGAATCATATGTATGAGTGGTCTCAATTGAATGATTAAGTCTTACAATGGTCGTAAATTGGTTTTTTGAGGTGGCCTTCTTCCGAACCTGATAGTGATTAAACTCTCTAGCCATTTTAGGGTTCCGTAGCCAAGTGGCAAAAACGGAACCATTATCGATTCGTCATGTCGGTCTGTCTCTCCGTCCTTGTCACAGCTACTTTTTTCCAAAACTATAAGAACTATGCTGTTGAAACTTGGTAAGTAGATATATTCTGTAAAACGCATTAAGATTTTCATACAAAAATAGAAAAAAAAAACAATTTTTTTTTTAGGGGTCTTACCTAGAACTGTAATTTTTTTTCATGAAACCCATTCGTGGATAGGTCTTCAAAAATGATATTGAGGTTTCTAATACCATTTTTTTCTAAACTGAATAGTTAGTGCGAGAGACACTTCCAAAGTGGTAAAATGTGTGCCCCCCCCCCTGTAACTTCTAAAATAAGAGAATGATAAAACTAAAAACAATATATGATGTATTTTACCATGTAAACTTCCACCGAAAATTGATTTGAACGAGATCTAGTAAGTAGTTTTTTTAAATACGTCATAAATCGTAAACTGCAATTTACCTCTCATTCAATCATCTGAAATATAAAAATTAAAGAAAACATTCTTATGTTACTTGCTGCTACGGAACCCTTCATGGGCGAGTCCGACTCGCACTTGGCCGCTTTTTTTAAATACATTTTTAAACGTATTATTAGTATTTTATGAAAATGCAGCGCGTGCCTGAGGTATTATATATTTAGTTACCTGACGCTTTGCGGAACAACTTCAACGTAAGTCAAGGTCAATAAAAATCTATAAAAACACTTGTGCAGGTAGCTAACGTTATTGCTGTTTATGAAATTAGTAAGTTAGGTGGGGTGTATCCGAAGGGATTTCCGCACGAAAAAAAAAAAAGGTACTCATCAATCAACATATTATTATTAAAATAGGTACATAATTGAAGTCAGGTGTGTTCGGCCCCATCACACTCATGACATACCATGTCATGTTCTTATGTCAATACGCCAAATTCTCAAAAGATTTAAAATGTGTTGTGTATGAAATTGGGTGTTCTCAACGCGAACCCGACCTGTGTTTCAGGTCGAGAGCTCTGACCGACCCAGTTGTGAGTTGCAACGTCGATACACTGCGACAGCACACATTCAACCATTTTGTATTTAGCATTCACGAAAATGTAGTGCCACCTTATTCCGTCACCACAGTGTATAATATAGCTTAACAACTACCTAGTACACCGGTGTGTATTATTAATTGACGAGTATGTACGTGTCGCGTGCTGGCTTTAAACTTAATTTGACGCTTACGTTGCATTTTTGTTTATTTTATTACACGGTGTTGCCTACTCATGAAAATTGCAGCCGCCGTGTATGACCCTATAACCTTATTTTTTATCGCACCTACATAGAATGTTTTGAATAATTGTCACGCTTCTGTTCCGTTCTCAAAATTAATTTACCGGTTAAAATTAAGTATAGTTACATCTTATTTCAAGTAGGTACTTAATTTTTACACCCCGTCTGTAGACCCGAGACGACGTGCGGTTTAGTCGGTTCAAGCCCGACATAACCGCCCCCGCTGGCCGAGGGAGGGATCCGAGGGACTTAATTTTTTTACGTTCCTCCAGATAGGTGTTCTTAGGACCCCACCGAGATCTTCGGAGCCCAAGATATATACCGTTGGTTTGGGCCACCTGTTAAGTGACCAGTTCAGCTTATCTACCGCCTGTTCATCATCATCACAGCGTTAGTCCCAGTTGTATCCAAAGCTTGTACTTTGGAGCTCGAGATCCACTCTCTTTTTCTTTCTCTTGATTTAGCTTATCTTTGTTTGTGTAGGTGCGACTACCATTGGCCCCACCAACCCCGAGAGGAAAGTCTGTGATTCTTATCCGTTGATCAGCAAATGCACTGGTTGGCAGATGAAGTTGGCTTGGGACCCGAAGATCTTGGGGGGGCCCCCAGGCAAATGATTATTGTTGTTCTATAATAATAATGATTTCTAACTTATTTGGTTGCTGTTTAATTTAAAAACGAGATTCTCATGTTAAACATTTCATCTGAATTCACAGTCAACCATGCACCGACTGCGCTAAAAGCGCGGAACCTCTGCTTAATTTAAAATCACTCAAGGGTGTTGCGGATGCAGTATCTGTACAAAGATCACGATAGGCCGCGAGCGATTCAGAGCCAGACGAGGCTTGGCGCACGCCCAGCAAACTTGGCAGCCAAATGCGATGTTGCATCTTACTGGCTTAGAAATATTAAAAATATTTTAAGGTACTTAAGCTCCATATTTCTTATTGTGGTAATGCTAGGCTTACCTAGCAGAGAAGAAACGTGTTAAAAGAGTGTTAAACTTATTTAACACCTCTTTGAAATATATATAATAGTTAGTTATGTATGTGCTTTGTTTAAAAAGCGAATGTACCATAATGTATAAAAAAAAATTGTGCTTTTTTACATTTTAATAAGAATACATACACAACATAACTAAGAATCTTACTGTCATGCTACATATATAGCATAGAAATATATACTTACACCATGTACACCTTTCGCCCTAAGGGCGAGCAGGGAAAACAGCCCGCACTTTGCTTCTGTCTTAAATAAGAAATTTGTATTACGAAAAAGAAGGAAAGATATTATATTTTTTTTACTTTCGGCTCATATAGAGCGTAGTGACATGTTGCCTAAGAATTGAGCTATGCAATGCAAAAAAGAATTTATCAAATCGTAAGGGACGTTCAGAAGATAAGCGCGTTCAACCAAACAAACTATTCAGCTTTATTATTAGTAAAGTTAGATATAATCCACTGGTTATGAAAAAGATCTGTCGATTTAATCGTAAATGAATATCAGAGGTATTGTATGTCGAAATTGATTCCAACTTTTAAACACGGGTATTACCAGTAGACCTCCTGTCTAAATAATAAAGCATTCTGTAACAAATCGCAGAAAACTCTTCGACAAAAGTTATAAACAAAAGATGTCTTACATTATTCATGAGTGCAGACCTTCACAACAGGAAAAGCTATAAAATATACACGTAATCACCATCGCAAGTTTGGTTTACTTAACCAGAACATTAATATAGTAGGTACCTACGGTTTTCTCACAATAACGTAAACAGATTAGAAATGCAGGAGGAAATCCCGTACTAATACCAAAATACAAATTATGTGTTACATATTTACACAATATTTACTTTGCATTGCTATTGACGGACGTCTCTTATACAAATACCAGTGCCAAGAGGCATCGCTTTTTCATTAGACTAGTGTAATTATCCGATAGTATCAGTAGTCCGATTAAATAGTCCGATGATCTTACTACTGAGACTTTTTCGGCTCAGTAGTCCGATGATGCAGATGATTATAAATCATCGGACTACTGAGTCTTTTAGTCCGATTCGATCTTTCCAGACTAGTGGTTCCGGCGCTTCTGGGTTAGGTTAGGTTAGAACTGTGATTATTATAGACTAAACTTTTCCACGACAGACACATATAATTATTGTGTAGGTACTTAGCTAGAGTCAGGGCCCGATCTAGCTATTTAGCTGCTCCGGGTAAAAATAACTTTTGTCGCCCTTAATAGACACTGACACCATATAAGTCGTGAACTTGTTATGTCTTCTGGATCTTAAGTTTATAAGAACATAAAATATATGATACTGGTTGACCCGTTAGACGTATAAATATTTAGTTTGGTATAATTATAGAAAAAAATCCGACCGATTTGTTTATGTGACCTTTTTTTACGTACGGAAATCCCTTCGGATACCCCCCGCCGGCCAGCGGGGGAGGTTACGTCGGGCTTGAATCGGCTAAAACTGCACACCGTCTCGAGTCTTCATATGCGTTCTTCAGGGTATAAGGTGTGCCCATAAGGCATTTTCGTAGGACCCCCTCGGGTTGGGAACCTGGGGTTTGGCCCTGGAACGCGCTAATTTATAGATGACGATTCCAACTTGTCTATGCTTTTTAATGCTTGACACTTTTGACTTAGAGGACGTTGTGCCTTTTTTTTTCGTGCGGACGTCGCTTCGGATACCCCCTCGCCGGCCAGCGGGGGTGGTTATGTCGGGCTTGAACCGACTAAAACCGCACGCCGTCTCGGGTCTTCAGACGCCGGGGTGTAAGGTTGCCCAAAAAGCATTTCCCTCGCGCCCCGACTGACCCTGGGCCATCTCTGATTTCGAGATGACCCCCTCGGGTTTGAGACCACGGTGTCCCCGTCTTGCCCCGGTTTGAGGAGGAAGCGCTAGTCGCCCCGCCGCCACCGTCCCGGCCTGCTTCTGCTGGGGTGATAGGCGGCCCTACCTGTCACCTCCAGGCCTGCGCTCATGGAGGTCGTTAAGCGACCTACGGCGTTTGAGTCACCTGCGACGTGACGTAACATTTGTCTATTTCCATTCGGTACTATTGCAATCGTGTAACAAGTTTAGTAATGCGTGATATACAAATTAAAAAAAAAAAATCAAATTCCGTTAGCAAGTAATGCCTGAATATATAAATTACGTTAGCGTAGTTTCCGAGATAGTAGTGTAAGTATAATATGTATATAGTAGGTATTTAGATACTCAAGAATTGCTCGTTTAAAAGTAACTATATATTTGACTCTCCAACTTACGTGACACACCATCACTTGCTATCTCGGGCTGACAGTCTGTGTTCAACTGTCTATCCTTTTGTGATCGCTCGCATGAGGCATATGTCATACATACAAATGTATATTTAGACACACTACAGTAGTACAATGGCTTTTGTAGAATATGTGCTGTGTAATGCTACTTAAAATTATAATTAGAAACTTTATAATTGCTTTCAAAAGTGGTATTGTTAGATTATGTCAAAGCGCTCACTCACACATTGACATAGTCTCTTGGGTCATAAGCAGTTAACAAAACTACTCATAAACTTTTGTTTAGACGAAGAGATGTCTATATCAAGTACAGTCAACAACAAAAGTAGTATAATAACTTATATTTTATTAATCCCCGTAGCTCTTAAACCTTTCAGAAAATAATAAACTATACATATTACATAACTATTATGGTATATAGGCACAGATTACTAAATAGGTGGTAGAGTCAAGCAACAGTCATTTTGGCCGTTGAATGAATGGGCTGACTCGACCGGGGAAGCACCACCCTCTCACAGACTATCGACGCCAAGTAACAGTATTTGAACAGTTGCGTTCCGTTTGGTGAGTGAGAGTGCCGGAGCCCAAACTCCTTTCCCATCCCGTCCCAAACTCCTTTCCCATCCCCTTTCCTTTACAGGGTAAGCAGCGCGAGTGTGACGCCACTGGTGTTGCACACGTCCATAGGCCACGGTAACCGCTTCCCATCAGGTGGGCCGTGTGCTTGTCTACCACCTTAGTGGTATAAAAAAAAACAAAATAGATTTACTTTCTGTGGATTATCAAAACACTTGCGCGGTAGAGCGTTCGACTGCTGCAACGGAGGTCGCTGGTTCGATTCCTGGTCAGTGCAAATATATGTCTGCACAATGATGATGTATATTGGCATTGGTCAGAGTCTGTTTCTATGTATAATAATATGTTACATATTATATATAAAAAAAAATATTATTTAGAAAAAAAATGTATCTATTTATTTTGTCTGCATTCTAGAACCCATAATACAAGCTAGTTAAGCTATACCCGCTTTGGGTCTAAACAGCGCTGTGTACACTATATTGACATTACATTATATTGGGTCAAAACAAATAAACCTAATATTAAGATGCGCATGATATGCTGAATATTTTTCAAGTGAACATAACGTATGTTTCATCTACTTTCGCGAGTACAATCCATTAGCCGCCTCACGTGATTCCTTTGGGATGGTATGATAGGAGCACTTACTTCGAAAATTCGAAATTGTGTATTCTAAACTAATACATAATTTCAGTTTGTTGTCCATGTATGATTTTAGGAACTATTGTTTATCGATTTTGCTATACTTTGGATAATCTACATAACTTACGGTCGTCCTGGAGTTGCTTGGGATAAAATTGTAAAAGAAAATCTTTTAACCCAGTCGCAGCGCCACCCACTCTCAAATTGTAAATCTAAATCACGTATGGACCTACTCAAACATACAGGAAATTTCATTAAGTTTACTACTGAATTCATGCTTGTTCCTTTCAAAGTGACGAACTTCCCATAAAGCGTTGAAGATAAAGGACACACATAGGATTGGAAAAACAACTTTTTATTTTGTTGCATCACTTGAATCTCATTACTTTTTAGGTCAGGCACTTTCCACTATTCCCATAGTGCGTTGGCAGCAATTACCGGTAATACATAATGGGAAAATTCACCTAAATAAGTTAACGAAAGATGCACGGCGCGCATTATTTATGTAAATAATAAAATATGAATAAGGTGTGGGAACATATCAAACCCAAATAAAATATTTAAAAAACATGAGATTTCTAAATCTATACATATATTTATTACACATATCTATACATATTTACTTGTCCCGACCGACTGACAGACTGACTGATACGAGACAGAGCCTAAACAACTGGACCTACAAACTTCAAATTTCGGCAGTCTACCTATGCTTTTTATTTTGTAGGCATCCACTAAGACACCCCAGCAGAAGCAGGCCGGGACGGTGGGGCGACTAGCGCCCCTCCCCCAAACCGGGGCAAGACGGGGACACCGTGGTTCCCAAACCCGAGGGGGCCATCTCGAAACCGGAGATGGCCCAGGGTCAGTCGGGGTGCGAGGAATATGCTCTATGGGCAACCTTACACCCCGGCGTCTGTAGACCCGAGACGGCGTGCGGTTTTAGTCGGTTCAAGCCCGACATAACCACCCCCGCTGGCACGCGGGGGGGTATCCGAAGGGATTTCCGCACGAAAAAAAAAAAAAAAAAGGCATCCACTAAGAAAGGATATATGAAAATTTCACTTCTCAGATGACAAACGTCACTCGTCGTCAACGTGAACGTTTGTATGGAAGTCTGTCATTTTTAAAGTTAGAAGCTCGAAATTACACACATCTGCTTCTGGTTACAAATGAATCAACACGTGTATCAACGTTTTTCAAACGGTGAAATAGGTGTTGAAAGTTTATAAGGGAAATTGGACACCTTTGGAAAATAGAAGTACTTCTTTTCAGAAAGAAATGAATACGTGTACAGCGTTCGTTGAAATTTTACTACTAAGGGAGTAAAATATTTTGCTACTGACGGGGTAAAATAAGGGATGAACGGTTGTATGAAAGCCCGTCATTTTCAAAGAAAGAAGCACGAAAT
Source organism: Cybosia mesomella (assembly GCA_946251805.1). Classification (NCBI taxonomy): domain Eukaryota; kingdom Metazoa; phylum Arthropoda; class Insecta; order Lepidoptera; family Erebidae; genus Cybosia; species Cybosia mesomella. The sequence goes on from OX276397.1 coordinate 11,563,615, forward strand.
TCAATTTTAAAGCTTCTTATCTAGCTATCTTACATTTACCATTGGACCTGGAAGGTGGCGCTGCAATCGGGTTACAGGTATTTTTTTTCGAATTTATTCCTGGGCGAAGCCGGATCCCTGGCCGCTAGTTTCTATATAATTTGACGAATCATTTTAAAGGGTGCATAATCTTTATTACTATAGGAATTAGAATCGCTTTTACTGTGGTTTATTGGAACTTTTAGTAGAGGTCTGACTGTTATATCAAACCTCATGAAAGCAGCACTACTTACCTAACTTAAAAATAAATTTATTATTCCAAATATTTTAATAAAAATGAATGAAAAGTTCATAATATAGTAAATGGAAAAAAGTTAATAATATATTTATAATATTTGTAACTGGGTCACTTGAAAATAATCTTCTAATGCTAAATGTGATTTTTCTTAAAGTAAGGCTCCTGGAAACGTCATCAGCAAGGGTTAAGTACCTTGGTTTTGGAAGTACTTATAAAAGCGCCTTCTTTATTAAAGCTTAGTTACAGACTGTCAGTTACATAAATAAGTCTGTATGGCTACACTAAAGTTATTATTTGTAACAAGGCAAAGGTTGATTATGCTTTAAGTTATTGAAAATGTCTTACGTTGGGTGATTAAAAGCAGATTTATTCTAGATTATTCTTTCGTTGACGCTCGTTAAATGAGATATCATCGAAATGACGTCATATTATGAATGTATTGACATCGCTTGAGTGATTTTTAAAAGGCTGTGTGATAATAAGTTAGCATTTTATGTGGGGGCCTGAGGACGGCAGTTGGCCGACTCGCCGTCCTTACAGAAGCAGGCCGCCGCGTCCTACACACGCCTGAATACTCACCGACGCGGGATAAAATCCGACCCCACCAGGCGAGGCCGCGCTGGCGGCCAAGGTCCTCCGGTAACCCTGGGGTTATCCTTTCGAGGGCTTACCCGGGGTGCCCGGCAATGGACACTTGGGCAGGACACCGTGCGGTTTTACTCGGTATATGCACGACATAACCGCCCCCGCTGGCCGGCGGGGGGGTATCCGAAGGGATTGCCGCACGTAAAAAAAAAGCGTTTTATGTGGCAGATTACTCAATCACGTATAATGAAACAAGGTCGGTGAAAATCAACAAAATCGAACAATAAATTTTGTGGATATTAACTGAATTTGAAATGTCCACATCCAATGGATTTGAACCCGCGACTAGTCCCTATCTAGGAGTGAATACTCTTACCAACTCAGCTATCTGGACAAGTCCTGTGTGTTTACTAATAAAATTGTTTTTTTTAGGAAATATTAGCATCCTAATTGCTCCAAAAATTTATTCAATAAATGTTCTATTTGAATTCGATGCTTCAAAAACTTGTTTCTACATAATTCACTTAGTCGTAAATGCCAGAGTTGTTTCTTATTTCGTCTAGTACGGTTGAATTAGTCGGGAGGGCCAAATGTTTCAGTCGCCGAATTACATTTAACAGAGTTATGTGATAAGTATGCAGCCTCTGCACATTTATGGCTAAATGTATATTACAGCTCCTTTTATTGTTATGGTTTCCCTTGGCTATCGAAGTAATTGTATGGTTCATTATCTGTTATAGACTATGAACACGGATTGTTATAGTTGGTTCGTGCGGGGGTGTAAGGAAAATGTGCTTGGGGTTTAGATTTGACTATCTGAGCGCAACACCCCTTAGATTAGATTAAAATAAAACTATGTCTAACGGATATTATCGCAATTTATGTTGCTATTTGTTTACTGTTTCGTGCAAATACATAGAGCAGCGTATATGTTTATACGAAACACCATGCGTGCGTACGCATAAGGCAGCGGACAGCTATATAAGATTTTCAATAATCAACTACGAAGTTTACCAGTACTTTGAACCAGTAGTTTGGAATTACGAGTACAAGATTAAAGACGAATTTACTCATAGTTAAGATAGTTCGATAAACCTTGGTCTTGTTGCGTGGGAAATAGGGCAAAGTCTGATTCTGGATAAACTAAGCAGTTTCAACATAAATTGATTGAATTCCAAACTTCAACCCGAAATCATCTGATAACTTTGGCAAGTCTTCGAAATCCATTTGAAAAGCGCATCAAAAGTTCCAAGTCATAAATCTGTAAACTATCTGATAGCACGTGCCATCTACTATTACTAACTGATAATTAATCACAAATATATAAAGTTTTCCACCCGGAAAGGGCTTGTTTTCAAGCCGACGAAGTAAACCCGACCAAATTGAGTTTTGATGAAGCCAAAACAAGGTAGGTACGTAACTGTTGGTGATGGCACGTTGCGAGTTGCGACCCACTCGTTGGTTGATTATAGTGTATTTTCAATGTATATAACTTAACGTTATGAGTTAATTCATATGTTTTATATTCATCTTTAACCGTAATGCTCATTATTTAGTATGTCGATCAATTTTAAATTTTATTTCCTTGCGATTTTCAAGGTAGTAGTAGTTCTGGCGCAGGCTTTCCCGGGCTTGGGGGGACAGACTGCTTCGCTTCCGTAAAAGCCAAAATAAACCAAATTGTGCGAATAGGATATAAGATGTCCATTTACATGTTATCATATAATTAGTTGTAGTGTGTGATGCATGTCTACATTATCTGATAGGTCGCATGGCGCGAGGCAAAATGTAGTGAAACTTTTGTACTAAACATGTAGGTAAAAAAAACCGGCCAAGTGCGAGTCGGACTCGCACACCGAGGGTTCCGTATAAACCTGTAGGTATATAAATAAAAGTTCACCCATCACGACAATCAAGTCATAGTTATGGTAGTAGTAACTTTAAAGTTTTCAAAAATATGTTTTATTATATGATGTAACTAAAATTTTCCAGTTTACGCAATTTTTCCTTTATCTGTACTATAAGACGTTACTTCGTACCAAATTTCAAGATTCTAAGTTCACGGGAATTACCCTGTAGGTTTTGATTCCCGTGCGAGTTTCGAAAATTTGCGGAAATTTGCTGCATAAACGGCTGTATCTTTTGATTGCTTTGGCTTAGAAGTTTGATTTTATCACAGTAGCAAGGGACAGTAGACCTGAGTATTAGGTATAAATTTCAGTTTGATACCTCCACGCGTTCCTGAGAAAAATCGGTCTTGACAGACGGACGGAGAGACATACGCACGGATAACGAAGTGATCCTATAAGGGTTCCGTTTTTTCCTTTTATAAAATTTTATAAAAATAGATAAGTAAACAATAAACTAGATTTTTGTTTAATTAGACCATAAAACATCCCCTGATGCAAGCATGCTTTCTTATATCTCTTTACGAAGAGTCATGCAAGTTTTGATTACGTATGAAGCGCAATTGAGTACAAACTGAACTGTTTCTTGGGAGTTATACAGTTGTTCGATCTCGAAGTGCTGCCTTGCAGGCGAAAGTGCATTTAATCTTACCTGAAAAGAGTTCATTCTGCTTTGATGATTTCAATCAACTTTAACTAGGTACTATAACTCGTACAAACAGTTCTACTTTATGGAGCACTATTGTCCGTTAGATAATAAAATTATAGCATTATCAATTATTTTATTTTTCTAGCAAATCTGATTAGGAAAAACGAATAATTAAGTCAAAAATAATAATAATAATATATATTTTTTTAAATATTTAAAGTGTCTACCTTTCTTTATTTACTACTAGAACTTTTTAATACGTGTACTTTTTAGTCAATCAATGAATTGTCCTATCGCAGTCCACTGCTGAACATCGTCCGCTGGAGTCCCGATCCTCTGCCTTCCTTATTTAGTCTATCCTAGCTAGGTCGTTAGTCCACATGGACCACAGAAAGTTGGCAAACAGAAGGTGGGACACCACCAAGCCCGATGGCTCCAGCGTCCACTCTTAGACTCGTTTACATCAACGGCCATCGGTCCTTTATACTTCGTAGTACGTAACTTTAATTGATAAACAATCGGTATATGGTAAGATTATGGATATGTAATTATTCACGGTAATTGTCACATTCATGTTTTGAATGGCCCCCTCAGCCATCTCGAAACCGGAGATGGCCCAGGGTCAGTCGGGGTGCGAGGGATATGCTCTATGGGCAACCTTACACCCCGGCGTCTGTAGACCCGAGACGGCGTACGGTTTTAGTCGGTTCAAGCCCGACATAACCGCCCCCGCTGGCCGGCGGGGGGGTATCCGAAGGGATTTCCGCAGGAAAAAAAAAGAAAAAAGAAATAAAATAAAGGTAGGTACTTTAAGGTACTTTGCGTCCCACAACAAGAACCCATTAACCATGAAAACAATACATTTTCGATTATTCAGTTCCTTCTTTCTTGATAGTAACAAATTATTAAGTTTACATAAGGTTCTCTACGAGATTATAACGCCAGAGGTAAAAAGAGCGCGTATTATATAAATAAAGTATGTAAATAAAATTACGTCGAGATCGATAGGACCTGCGCCTGATGAAACATTGCTTGAATTTTGTAAGAATCAAATGATTCTTGTTAGATATAGCAAAGAAATATTAGGTATTGTTGTTATCTCTGCATAAAACCGAGGCCCTGTTCTTTCATGGGCCTCGGAGCAAGCCACCCGAGGGATCCTGGCTCATCGTGGGAGGAAATCGCATCGGCATCAAGCCCCAAATGAAATATTTGGGGCTCGTGTTCGACGGCCGATGGGACTTCGGAGAGCACATCCGAAGTCTGGCCCCCAAATTGAAGGGCACAGCTCTCGCTCTGGCTCGGCTGTTGCCCAACATGAGGGGGCCCGATGACTCCTGCAGGAAACTCTACGCGGAGATCGTGCGGTCCATGGCCCTGTATGGGAGCCCAATATGGGCGGAGGCCCTGAGGACCAGAACTGTGCAGATGCTGTGCGCTCCGCAGCGAGTTATGGCCATCAGGGTCATCCGCGGGTACCGCACGATCTCCTTCGAGGCGGCGAGTCTCCTTGCCGGAACTCCGCGATGGGACCTGGAAGCGAGAACCCTTTCGCAACTGTACCAGTGGCGAAAGGAGGCGCGGGAGCAGGGATGGAACCCCGAGCCTCGAGAAATCGAGGCCGTGCAGTCCCAGCTCCGCCAGGCCATCGTGGTGGAGTGGAAGGAACGACTTGGGCAACTAAGCGCAGGGCACGCCGCAATAGCGGCGGTAAGGCCCATCATGGAGGATTGGCTGGAGAGGCGACACGGAAGCCTCTCGTACCGACTGACGCAGGTGGTCTCCGGGAAGGGGTGCTTCTGGGACCACCTGCATCGAATCAGGAAGGAGCCAACGCCTGAGTGTCATCACTGCGACGCGAGCGAGGACTCAAGACTGCACACGCTGGCGGACTGCCCGGCGTGGGAGGCGCCGAGGCGTGACCTCGTGGCAGCATCGGGGTGGGAGTCCTCTCGCTCGGCAGCATGATTGCGGCAATGGTGCGGAGTGCGAGCGCGTGGGCCGCCGCCACCTCCTTCTGCGAGCATGTAATGCTCGCGAAGGAGATGGCGGAGCGCGCCCGGGAGAGACTTAGAACTCTCCCGGACCGCCGAGACCGCAACTTGCTCGCTGCGCGTCGCAGACGACTCAGGCCCCGGAGGTCGCTTAACGACCTCCATCCTCCATGAGCGCAGGCCTGGGGGTGGTGTGTGAGGCCACCTGTCACCCCAGCAGAAGCAGGCCGGGACGGTGGGGCGACTAGCGCCTCTCCCCCAAACCGGGGCAAGACGGGGACACCGTGGTTTCCAAACCCGAGGGGGCTATCTCGAAACCGGAAATGGCCCAGGGTCAGTCGGGGTGCGAGGGATATGCTCTATGGGCAACCTTACACCCCGGCGTCTGTAGACCCGAGACGGCGTGCGGTTTTAGTCGGTTCAAGCCCGACATAACCACCCCCGCTGGCACGCGGGGGGGTATCCGAAGGGATTTCCGCACGAAAAAAAAAAAGGGTTGAGGTTGAGGGTTATGTGTTTGTCCTGTATGTATGTCCACCCCTATATTATAAGTACTAAGCGGCAGTTTTTTTTTTTAGTATTTAAGAGTTGATAATCTAAGTCTTATTTATTTATATAGTTCAAAACATTTTACAATAATAACTTAAAAAGACTGGTGACATGCTGCCAGTCTTCTGGGAACATTACCCAGAAGACTGGCAGCATGGCCTCGTTGAATGGCAATGCTAATTCTTTGTGCAAAATAAAGTCCAACCTTCTGGTCACGTGTAGCGTCGATCAGCCGCTTTGCCAAATTTTTGTAGACAAAACGGGCACTTGGACCGCATGACCCCAACGTCTCAACCCCAAACGACTCAAAAACATAATCCCCTACTAGGTTGGAGTATTTACGCCGTTTGAGGCTTTCCGTAGATGCAGCAGCAGCGCCGGCGCAACCCTCTGTGCTTGAAAGGTGTGAAGGAGTAAGGGTATCGACGCACATTGCGTCCCATACTAAAAGCCTACCCATCTTCGAAGGCAATAACGACATACCATCCGGTCTCTTGCCATCGTCGCGTACCAGCCCATTAGGTTCAAGAACGGCTGGCACGCCAGCGGTGACAAGAGCACGGTGGATTATTTCGTTGATGCTAACGTGTCGCGATATACGGCCTGCGCTTCTGCTGCATGAAAGGCATGGCCTTTCATGCATGACTTTTAATGTTCGAAAGTTATTTAAGGTAAGAAAAGATGTTAATACCTTTTTCGTGCGGAAATCCCCGCGGATACCCCACGCTGGCCAGCAGGGAACGCTGGCCAGCGGGGGGGGGTAACTGCATTCGATTCATCTTCAATCTTCGAAAATATGACCATGTGTCTTCTTTCCGTTCCCAGCTTAATTGGTTGCCTATCCGTCATCGCCGTAAGTTACGCTTACTTACTTCTCTTTTTAACATTCTCTACTCTTCTACATCTCCTACTTACTTAACTTCTTCCTTCCAACTGTTATGTTCAAGCCATAATAGAAATCTTCGCTCTTCGAATAACCGTCTCCTTTTATGCCCTTCCCATACAACTGGCTTCTTAGGCTCCTCTTTCTTCGTTCAGTCTGTACTTCTGTGGAACGCTCTCCCTCTTGAGATCAGGATGAGCACGAGCCGGGATGTGTTCAAGTCTAGAGTGCGGCTGTTGCTTTTCAAAGAGTTAGCAGAGTCATCTCAACGGTAATTGTAAATTCTGTTTAGTTGTATATTGATTATGTATGTATATTTATTTCACATAATGTATATGTATTGGTGTCTTGTATGTATATATATATATAAGTATCTATTTTTATATATGTATTATCTGTGTGGATGTAATTATTTTGGATTAGTACAATGTAGATTTCTTTTTTATGCCTGCCTCGTTCTAGCTCTGCACCACCCTATGGTTGACTGGTAGAGAATGCCTATGGCATTAAGTCCGCCATTGTACTTTGTGCATAAAGTTAAATAAATAAATATCCGAGGTAACGTAGCAGCAAGTACCAATCAAGCTGATAGCAAGTTTCTATTTAAAGTAAAGGGAGATCTTATAAGTATTTGGAAAGTACTCATCAAGAATCACCAGCAACCTGTCTAGGTCATGATCATCCTACTTATCGTACTTAATATTATGAATGTGAAAGTTTGTGAAGATGTTTGGATGTTTGTTACACAATCACGCTCCAAAGGCAAATCGGATCTGGTGAAAAATTGGTACATATATTATAGTCTGAAATAAATTTCTTATCAATAAAATAGGTTCCCATAGGTTGCGGGATCAGAATTCCAGGTAAATGGAGCGGTGGGCAAAAACAAAAGCTATCTAGTGTTATAAAGGGCAAGAATGTTAATGATAGTAAATCGTTCTATGATGGAGGCAGTGGCGCACATTGTTAATATATTAGCACCGCGCTAATATATTAACAATATGCGCCACTACCGCTACTAATTATGACCCCACAGAAACGATCGGCAGTCGTCGCATCGATTGCTGCGCTTTCTACTACTACTTGTCAGCTTTACATTGAAGTGCGAATAACCACGCAACTGTCGGTAGTTAGTATAAACGCGTCGTTGGGTAAGTTGCTATGCTGGCGCGCCGCCCAAGTGTGATAGGGTTTTGCGGGTGAGGAATTTATACGAAAGTAGGTCACCCTCTGATTTCCCGCCCCCTCTGTTGTCGCTTTCACTAAGTCCGTTCGGGATAAAGCCTAATTTTATTGCATTGCCTTCGATCGTGTCTTTTACTTACAATTGTTTAGTATAAGTAATTTGGACAATCTAATGTTCGTTAACACAAACTTCTATAATGAGCCATCTACGGTCCCTTGCCACGTCCACACAGGAGGACGTCTCTCAAAAATAGATCCAGCCGCAGACGTGCTGACTGAAATGTTGTTAATGAATGTTTGTTTAGTTACTTTTTTAAGGGTCATTAGCTTTACTGGTTACATATTAAAAATCTAGTAAGTGCTTTTAACCTACCCTTCGAAATTTTCGGCTGGTTTGATTCGGTTTGACGATCATAATTTATCTAAACATATAAAATACTTTGTCTTGAACTTCTGAACTGGACACTTGGGGAGGACACCGTGCGGGTTTAGTCGGTTCAGGCCCGACATAACCACCCCCGCTGGCCGGCGGGGGGTATCCGAAAGGATTTATGCACGTAAAAAAAAGGGTTAAACGCACGGCCTAAACTACTGTCCTGGACTTAAACTTGGAGGATGTGTTATTTATATGACCCGATAAGAATAGATTTGCCGAAATTCTATCCCTAAGGAGGTCAAATACGCGTAGAAAGTTATTTTCGGAAGCCCAGTGGGGAAGCCACGGGGCGCAGGGCGCATTCAGCGGGCGCCGGCCAGCCACTACAGTGCCACACACAACGACTCATATCACTGCGCCACTGCACGTCCGGACTCCAAGCCGAGCGCACGCATCCGCCACCTTCATTGTCGCTTTGTACTTAATTCTCACGTGGCGGCCACATTTTTGTTTTTCGGAGAGTTTTTGCTTCATTAGAAAGGTTTTTGAATGAATGTAGGGTTTCTTTGTGAATAGCTACACATTAAGTGTAAGTCTTATCCCTCTAATATTATAAATGTAAAAGGTTTTGAAGATGTTTGTATGCTACCCTGGGGTTATTCTTTCGAGGGCTTACCCGGGGTGCCCGGCAATGGACACTTGGGGAGGACACTGTGAGGTATTAGTCGGTTCGATTCTGACACGCCCACTCCATTGTTGGCACCGATGGAGTGAAGCCAGTGGGGGTTTCCACACGATAAAAAAAAAAGATGTTTGTATGTTTATTACTCAATCACGCTCTAACGACTGAACGGATCTGGCTGAAATTTGGTACAGGGACAGATAATAGTCTGGAATAACACATAGTTTATTATCTTATGTTATATGTTATGTCTTAACTGGCCGTTTCTTATATATGATATAAACCAGAGCCTCCTCAAAAAACTAGATGCGAGTGTCACGAAGACACTGAAGTCGTGGCTAGGGCTAGCTCAGTCGGCCGACCCGTCGGCACTATATAGATCCGCGAATAATTTTGGAATGACGCTTAAGAAGCCATCAGAACTCTATAAACACCTAAGAGTAACTAAAATGCGCGTCTTATCGGAATCTAAAGACGAAATAGTAAAAGTCCTTCCAAAAGATAAAAATGCATCGGAGCTCGAATCACGCCTCCAGTTCCATAAAAGGTTCATGATAGGCTCGCAGACTGGTAGAGTAGGTCTAGGTAATATTCAGAGACAAACAGATAAAGAAATAACAAAATCTTTTCTTCAAGCAGACGAAAACAACACCTATAAGGTGCACGCAATGAACCTAGAAATGCAAAACGAATGGTTGACTCTAGGTGAATTTTGTATTCCCATAGCCTTAAAATGGCGTACCATAATATACGACTGGTCACCGGCCTTACTTAAATTTTACCTGAATGCATTCCAGTTGACCCTCCCCGACCAAAGCAATCTGGTCAGATGGGGAAAAGCCACAGATAAAACATGTAACTCATGTGGTGAAGCAACTGGTACGGCTAGGCACCTACTAGTGGGTTGTAAAACGCTATTAGACCGGGGTCATTACTCGCGCCGTCATGATAAGGTATTAGAAATCATACGTGAGGCTGTAAGTTTGGCGGTAGCTAGAGCGAAAAAAGGATTAACCACAAACCAAAGAAATGACATTGCGTTTGTAAAGGAAGGCTGCTCAAAGAAATCACTTCAAAAGCCTTATTCAATTTTGATAGCTGCCGTTGACTGGACAATACTCGTAGACACGTATGAGAAGCACTATAGGATACCGGAGGATGTCTGTGCCTCATCATCCAGACCCGACATATTCCTTTTTTCACGATCGCATAAGCGTGCAGTGCTTGTAGAACTCACAGTACCGTGGGAAACTAATATACCTAAAGACCACGCTATAAAGACAAACAAATACTTTGATTTGACTAACGAGTTAACCAAAAACGGCTACGTGGTTAAACTCTATGCCGTAGAAGTAGGAGCAAGGGGAATTCCAGCTAAATCCCTGTACAACTTACTTAAAGACCTCGGATTGCCAAGAGCTTCAGTAAGCTCTTTATTAAAACGTATATCAAAAGCGGCATTGTTAGGATCTTACCAAATTTGGATAGGTAGGGGGGGGGAACACTACTGACGGTGGAGGTGAGCGCTGATGCATCACAAGGTGGCCACCCTAAACCTACATCTGGGTCGCAAGTCCCAGTCGCCGTCATGGTGTTCCTCTCTGTACCACGCTATGGACCCGGCGACCGCACGGTGAATCCATGGAGTGCTGAGAATCGGATCTCTCTCCCTGGAATAGGTTTCCATGGGTTGCAGAAACGGGATCATACTAATATTAGATTATACTAATATTATAAAGAGGAAAGATATGTTTGTTTGTAATCGATAAACTCTGAAACTACTGAACCGTTTTAAAAGACACCAATCAATCAATCACTTTATATCTATTGGCAGTGGATTCTACAGGCGAACTGTTGTGAAGGATTTATCGAAGAATCTAGTCCAAAATTTTGTGATGACCTAAAAAATCTTGAATGTGTGTCACAAAGAAACTTGAACCGTTCTTTGAGATTAAGGGTAGTACAAGGATTAAACAGTATGCTGTATAAAAATGAAGGTATATGAACATTCCATCGACGGCGAATTGGGAGCCACTTGAGTCTATTATGGAATTCAGATACGTGATCATATTTACGTAAACCAAATTTTAATCTAATACGAAAATTCTGAATAAGTGGTACCTGTTTTTCTGTGGAGCAACTACTACGCTCTAAGTACCGATATTTTTCAATGTTCTAAATGATGAAGTCGCTGAACCTAATATTTGGAGATATCAACACTAAGGGTCGCATTACTTTTTTAAATGACAAATGTGGACCGAGACGCAATACCGAGATAGTAGAGTATGTTACCTTGATATTATACTATAGAATAGATAGTGAATTCCAACAACAAAGACACAGTTTAACTTATAACTTGGGCCACTTTCACCACGGCGCGGTGGAAGGCACACCGGGCGACGTAGATCGTAGAACGATCACCGTCCTCCATCACTTGGTTTAGCGCTAGCCGTCATTCTAGCAGAAGCAGGCCATGGTTGGCGGTACTCTTGCTTCCGCGCGCGTCAATTTGAATTAGAATTTGATTTTGATCCCCAACAACACAAGGTGGACAAGGCCAGTCAGGGTCTCAGGGATATTCTTTCCAGGACATACCTGGTTCGCCGGCGAAACCGGCCGATGTGACAAAACACCAAAAAAATATTCAAACAAATAAATGAGGTCGATAGATTTATCTTGTTTGGTTTAGGAGTTGCTATGACCACCTTCCTACTCCATCATCAGACTCTGAATATCATGTCACATCAGAGAGTTTGTTAAGACTAAATAAATGAGCCCAATCTCAATAGGTTTAAGTTGTTTAGTTTAGGAGTTCCTAAGGTCACCTTCCTACTTCATCATTTCAGCTCCATGGTACTATATTAATGCATTGTCATGCAAACTAAACGTGTATACAAAATTTCATCTCAATTGGTTGAGGATAACTTCTTCAAAATTCAGTTGCAAGATTTGAAGAGCACTTACATACATATATACAGAGCAAATTAAAATAAATAAAAGCTTGTAAAAAAGACAGGCGTTGTCACTTTCATTACCGTACCGTATACCGTATTAATGTCACTGATCGAATTACTAAAAATAACTTTGTACTTTTTATTAATTTCATAGTTTTGTTGTTGAATGTTGATTAAAATATTTTATCTAACTTGTAACAATCAAAGTTTGTTCGTTTCGCTGCCGTACCGTTCATTATCATCTTCATTGTGATTCATTGCGATAAAACTTTGTCAACCTATAGTTTGCAGTTTCGCAGAGCCTTGTTTTGCAACCAGTAGGTGGTGCTGCAATCGGATTATGGCTTTTTTTTACGAAGGTGTCTCGTGTGGGTCCGAAACTTATTTGACATTTTATTGAAACTAAGAACAAAGATCCAAATAATATAAATAGAGTTAACGCTTATGGGTAATTTTAATAGCAATTCTTATTTATTTTATACTACACTAGCTGCCCGGCATACGATGTCCTGCCATATAAATTATCAAATAAATCGAACGTAAGTAAAGAAATGCAGAACGAAATGTCAAAGTGATGCGAAACTTCATGTAAAAGATTTCACTCCAATAAACTAAAATTGTTTACCAACCAAACTCCTTTTTTTTTATTCTATCCACGGACATTGGCGGAAGTCTGGGTGAAATGTCTGGTGTCGCCATTATAAAAAAAAACATCAAATTGCGATTAAAAATGGGAGGGTGAAAATTATTTTACGACCTGTTCTCTACCAAATCCACGAAAAATCATTAGAACCACCGTTTCGGTGGAGTTCGACCACAAACACCGTGACCGTTTAGTCATTCGTGTGGCACTTTCATATATATCAATTGTAGCGTTACCTTCATTTCAGCATCTGAATGGTTGCGTAAAACGGGGACAATTTTCTTTTTATCTTCATGTTATAAGTAGCTAATCTTTGCGTTCCGAATGGCAAGGGTCGACTGAATCCTTATATAGTGTCCTAATTCTTTACATAAACTATCAAAAGGTTTTCAAAGGAGCTCTATAATATTTTTGCAAAATAAGATAGGTTGGTGACATTATGGGCAGGACTTTTTTAATGCCCATCGATATTTTTATATGGAAAATCCGGGTAGCGCCTCAAAATGGTTATATCGTATCGGAATTTATACTGCTGAATCGTATAATTTATTGAAGTAAAACTATTTTAAGGACTCAATCCTGATTTGTTTGGTGTTTTTTTATTATTTTCACTGATCCCAACGTTTCGGTTGCTTTTCAGTAACCATGTTTATGGGGAGACTAAAGATGATGGTTGACATAATATTACAAGAGTAAGTTACTCAAAATGCCTGAACTATATTGAATTGTTGGTGTTACTATTTAGGTACAAAGAATGAGATCACAGTGTCGTGAATTCTTGTCGTATTTTGCATTTTCTTGGTTTTGATTAAGTGAATAATCCTACATAGGACATTAAAAAACATCCTAATTTTAATCAAGAAAATGTTTGAAATCTACCACCAGCTTGGGATTCAGTCCCAATCCTAAAGGTCAGTCCAAATCCAACATCTGAAGCTCAACTCAACTACGGTTTATACAACTACGGTTGATTGGAATGATGGACGATTCACCTACTGTAGATTTATACATTCTGTAACAGTGGTAAATATTTGTAGACCAAATAAGTAAGTTCAGTAACACAAAAAAATACTAACATGTAATTACGTCATCAGATTGATGACCCGCCCACCCAACATGGACTAGTGATTCAAATTTAAAGTAGAATAGATTGAAGTAGAGAGAAGTAAAGGACGCAGATAAATTACGTTAGGTTAGAACATTGACCATAAAAACCACAGTTTAGCCAAATTTATGTTAATTGATCAGTAGTCAAGTTAACCACTATGCATTATAAACATAATTATGTGAATCAACCGTAATCATGCTGAAAATAATTAAAATAACTGTAGTTATAATGACACGTAACCCGCTACGTTTACCCATTCCACTACATTACAACTAAAACTCATTACTTATATTTAACTTGAGCATTGATTGCATAAAAAGATCTCATTATACATTTTTAAACCACAAAAATAAGTAAAAAGCTAAAGTAAGCATATTGATAGTCAAACGATTAATTTGAAAGGAATATTTCTACCCTAAAGCAACATTTATATCACTATTATTTTACAAAAATTACTTGACTTATTTCTCTTTATTCACCTGGATTGATGCCTGGAAGAGATCGCTGTTAGCGATAAGGCCGCCCATTGTACATTTATTAACTTAAGTCGAATATTATTTATTTATTACTACTTTTATGGTGTACAATAAAGAATATTTTATCTTTTATCTTTATCTTGATAACCTGGAATTGTTAAATCTTTCACTTGACAGTTTTAGGTACTTGAAAGTTCCGTATGTTGTTGCACTAGATGGCATGTATAGTAGATTGGTTGGCCTCCAAATATTTGGTTAGCGCTGGTATCAAATCTACAACCTTACAGCACTTTGTGCCACGAGCCTGGGCTGCCCAAGTATTGTACCGTGGAGTGGACGTTGTATTTTAAGTCGTTGAATATTGTTACACAAATTGCTATAAATATAATATATTGTAATAAATATGCTAGTCCTTACATTGAAATGTTCTACAATTACGGTTTAGGGTTTTGAGTAGGTCATATTAATAAGGAACTACTCATAAGGTGGTGACTGGTGATGACATAGATATACTCTGTGGGTAGCGACTATATTTACTTTCTCATTAATTTATGCTGAAAATGGAGCTATGCTTCTCGCTCGTGTATATAAGCCCAATATTTATATAGTCCGCCCAAAATAGACTTCTCCCATACATTAATTCTTAAGAAGATGAAAATTTACATAAACGTTGGGAATGCCATTATACTGAAATTATGAAAAATCCGAGTCGATTCCATGGGTGCAAAAAAATTCTTCACGGTCAAAGTTCTCAAATTTTTGTCTTTTACGTATATTTCTGAAACGGTGAGAGCTACTGAAATTTTTTTTAGAAGGTTTTGTAGGTTGTAAAATTGTCGACATGTTTCCTTTTTTCCCTTCGAAGCTCCAGACCGTAGGAACCTATTTGATGCATTTTTATACGCTTTTATTAGCTTCACCTGTATGTTTGTTTGTAACCGCCACGCTTACTTTAAACGGCCAGATTTCGTTCAAACTTTGTAGCTTTATCAAGGACCGACGACAATACACTAATTTGATAAAATTATTCCATTTTTCAATATGCAAAATAATTTAAACTAATGAATTCGCGAAATATTTACTGACAGCTCGGTAAATATTTGATAACAGCGCTATCTACCCCGTCAACTTTGTATCACGTAGTAGCGAATAATGTCACATTATAAACTCTGAAATAGGTGGCAACAGCAGCGTATTAATATATTTATGAATAAACAAAGCTAAAAAGTAGGAAATAAATAATAGTTTAATAAAACAAAAAAATAGAAAATAAGTTATAATAAATTTAAATTAAGAATAGTGTTAAAAATTTCAATAAATATAAATTAATAATAGTGTAAATAAAAAAAAAGTATTTTATTTAAAAAAAAAGCCCGGGGGAGCTTATATTATCAAAATGATAATCACTCTACTCATGTCTGTCAATAAAATATTTATATCTATTGACCTATGCACCCCACGCTTTCATTCACAAAATGAAAATTTGGAACCCATATAGGATCACTTCGTTGTTTGTTTGTTCGTTTACCCGTATGTCCATTTATCTATAAAAACAGCTTTCTCATAAACTTGAAATTTATATCAAACACTCAAGTCTGCGATCTCTTAAGGCTGTCAAAAAATCAAACTTCCAAGTCAACGCCATAAAAAATTACAGCTGTTTATGCAATTTTTTTTAAACATTGTTGTTGTCGTTGTTAGAGAATTTCTGTTGACCTAGATTCATGAAATTTGGCAATAAGCAAGGTCTGAAGTACAACTAAAGAGAAAGCTTCGAAAACACAAAAAAAAATTACGATTAATCAATTTAAGTCTATTGCAGTCTCACTAATGGTGAAGAGTAGGAATAAAGTAATTAAGAACTTTTTTTATACATAGTTTGCATGATCTTTAACTTTGTCTTTAATTTTTACGATAAAACTCACCGTTTATGAGAAAAATGCAAAAAACGGATATTTTCACAATATCATTATAATGGATCCCTAAAATTCATGAAAATTTTCAGCTTGCTTGGAATTAACGCAAGGGTGCTCATACATTTTGCGCTAAAATGACTGGACTAATAATATAGAATAAAATATTTTGTACGGGTGAATGTAAATATTGCCTCATCATCATCATCATCATCATCAACCTATTTTAGTCCACTGCTGGACATAGGTCTCCCCTAATGAGCGCCATAGCGCCCTGTCTTTGAAGTGTAATTAATAATCGCCTAAATACATACGCATTGTTTTCTATAGTTTGGCACAGTATCCCGAGGGGGCCATCTGAAAGCCATAAATGGTCCAGGGTCAGCGAGGGTGCGAGAGAACGTATCTACCCACAAAAGCCGGCGGTGTGGAAACATTAAAAAAATCCGCAAAAAAAACATAAATTTGCACAGAATAGGTGGAGACCAATCTAGGAAAAGAAAAATCATGATTATTGGTCCACCCGCTCTTGAGTTATAAATGGTCTCACTAACACAACTTTGTTTTATTATAATAAATTAAAAAAAACATTGTCGCAAAATGGTTACAATCATTATTTTGACAACGATATGGTGATTACAGTTTTCTCAGGATAATGATTACTAATTCCCAAGCTAGGCTAATGCCTGTATTTTGGGATGCTGTGAAGTTCAGACCGTGGACATTGATGCGTTAAATATACCTTTAGATTTATATTATATATATAACGTCCACTACTTTTAGTTCATTTTTATAAACTATGACAGCGAATATTGGTCCATTAAATTATTCAAAAAATCATGTAAATTTTTTTTTTTAAATATTTACGGTATGTTGATATACAAATATTCGTATATTGCCAGACGGAGGGAAACCCATAAGGACTCCAATTCACATTACCACTCATCAGAACTGTTTTGATATACATGATTTTTAATTCATTCTACTGCGTATTGCAATTCCTTTGTAGAATGCGACGTTGCCATTCTTATTACCTACCTATTATATCATGCACGATGCATCACGGACTCGCGGTTGTGGAAATAATCCCTGAAACTGCACAGTACACTGTTCGTCAAGAACCTTCAGAACCGTGCTGCACAGTAAGGTTCTGAAGGTTCTTGGCATCAAAAATGGCTCGACCTCTTCACTTCGAGGATATGGCTTACTCAGCCATGCTATACTATAGACTATTTATAATAAGCAATATTAAAAAAATATTGATATAAATGAAACAAATATTGGGATCAAATTAAAAGCTTATGAAACATACATTCTTATGTAGGAAGGTATTGAAGATATGGACGTCATCATATCAGCCGTAGGAAGTTCACTGCTGAACATAGGCCTCCCCCATTGACTTCCATTTTGACCGGTCTGCTGCTTGTAAACATGGCTCAGAAGCGAGATGGGCCTGTAGTTCTTCAGTAAGGTTTTATCACCTTTCTTGAAGAAGAGAACCACCACGCTTCTGTTCCACGCTTCGGGCGTAGTACCCTCGAGCAGGACGGCATTAAAGAGCCTCTGTAGAGCTTTCAGTATCGGTGTTCCATCCGAATTCGGAAGCTCCGATGTAATTCCGTCCTCACCCGCAGCCTTGTTGATCTTGAGCTGTTTGAGGGCCATCCTAATCTCATACAGGCTGATGTCCGGAATATCTTCTGTGTAGTGTCGGGTTAATTTGGCTCTTGGATCTTTATCCAAATCATCAACAGGCTTAGCTACTGAGGTATATAACTGTCCGTAGAACCTTTCGATCTCCCTCAATAACTCTGACTTAGTAGACACTACACTGCCGTCTTTCGTCATCAGCTTCGTCAACTGACTCTGCCCAATAGACAAGTCTCTTGTGAACACTTGAGAGCCCTTATTTTGCTCTATAGTATCTTTTATATAGTTGGTGTTAAAGACACTGACATCGTGTCGCAAGGACTTAGAGATCCGTCTATTGAGCTGCCGATATGCTTCAGCGTCCTCGGAAGTCTGCAACGTCAATGAGCGTCGTTCTGCCATAAGGTCGAGGCTGTGATCTGATAGTTTTTCAGGTCTATCTTTCCGGCGTGGTCTGAAGAAGACTTCCCCTACCTTGTTTACAACATGTCGTTGACCTCGTCCACAGAAACGCAATCCTCCAGGCCAGAGAAGCGGTTTGCGAGCTCGAGTTGAAAGCTCTCGGGGTTTTGTATATGGGCTGCAGTAGGTCGGAGCGTGGACTTCATTAGTCGAGACCTTTCCAGTTGGACATTGATATTCAATGTGCCTCTAACCATTCTATGATCACTTCCGGTTTTCACCCTGTGGATCACGGAGACATCATTGAATATTCGTCTCTTTGTAGACATAATGAAGTCGATCTCATTCCTCGTGGAACCATCGGGAATCATCCAGGTACATTTCCTATGATGTGGCTTCTTGAAGAAGGAGTTCATCATAAAGAGTTCCTCCTTCTCCAGAAAGTCGGCCAACCTCTGGCCCCCGGGATTCCTCCGCCCACATCCAAATTGCCCCACTCTCAACTCGTCATCGCCCCCCTACCCAGTTTTGCATTAAAATCCCCCATAACAACGGTGAAGTATGTATGGCCCTACTGATGTCCTCATACATAACTTCCACTTCGTCGTCCGGGTGCGCCGAGGTCGGTGCGTAAACCTGTATGACCTTCAACGAGTACCTCTTTGATACTCTGAGTATCAGGTACGCAACCTTGCTCGACACACTCGTGATACATACCACGTTGTTTACAAGGGATCCGTGAACGAGGAACCCGACACAACACTGGGACTGTTGGTCGCCCTCCCGGTGGTAGAACAAGTTGCCAGACTTTAAGGTTGTCGTGTCCTCGCCCTCTCTTCGGACCTTCGATAAACCCACTATGTCCCAATGCAGCTTGTTCATCTCCTCTTTCAGCTCAATGATCTTCTCGTCTGTCCTTAATGTGGGCGTATTATATGTCACCAGCGACAACCTACGTCGGTATTCCGTTGAGCACTTGCCTGCGGTCGTTTGACGGTAGCACCTCGCCCGGAGATTATATATATCCAGTGCTCGACCGACGCCCGTCCACGTCAGTCTTGCAGCTGGAGCCGCCGGGCACTAGGGGCCATGCTCCTCTGTCCAACGTCATATTGGGGGGGTTTGGACCATAATCCGCCGCGCTGGTCCAGTGCGTGTTGGTGGGTCGCCAGAGCCCTCTCCGTTAGTCAGCAGAGTGCACCGCGGGCAGGCGAGGTTGGCTTGGGTCCCGAAGGATGTTAGTACTTACATTTTACATTGTTTTATTTTTATATTTTGTTGCTACAGCGATTTATTTATATAATAAAAATAATACAAGCTAACAGTCATACAAGAACCAAAGCGCTTATATGTTATACTACTTTTTTACAACTAACAATATCACAACTACAGCTAACTTATTTTTCTAACATGCAACTATATAATATATTAACAAGGCACACACAGGTACACTTCGACTAGGGTCCCCGGCTAGAAGGGTGCATTCAAAAAAGTTGTAACCTGGCTAGCCATTTGGTTATAACCATCAAAAAATATATCGGCATCCGGATTTGATCGCAACAAATCATTCAATAACGTCATCGCCCTTGAGGTGGGGCAATTGACGGCCTGAGGCAAGCGCCATGTCGGAGGAGTTACAAAAAGGCGATGCTGTCGCCGCCCAGTACCACGTATATAACCATCCGGGACAAAGAAATATATGCATTGATGCACGGATGGGTTATCTACCTCATTGTTGAGTAGCAGGTAATAATGCATTATATGCAGGAAGTTACGCCTCAGCTCTAGGGTTTCCAGATCTACCATCCCGGTGACAAACAGGAAGGGATACATAAAAGGATAATATCCGTATGAGCGCTTGTAGAGCTTACACTCAACGACGTCAAATAATACAAAATGTTGATATTTTAGGGTAATCTGGCGTCCGTATAAGGGTAATACGGACGCCAAATATCGTACGTTACACATGTTTTTAGTAATATAGCGTCCATATTTAAAACTCGAATAATTTCAATAAAGTTCAAAATAAATGAAACTTCACAAAATTTAACAAAAATGACCTCTTACGAAAAGAACTTAAGTAAGATCCTTATTTATACACAATATCATGTTGCACACAATCTAATCAAATGTTTCAATAATCTGGCGTTCGTATTATGAAAATATGTGTGTTGTTTTCATAATAAAGACGCCAGAGTACCCAAAAATATTCACACTATTATTTGACGATATATTGCCGATATCAGGTAGGTATCGAAGATATGGACGTCAAATAACACTAATAATAATATTTTAGGGTAATCTGGCGTCCGTATAAGGGTATTACAGTTTCGAAAAGGTAACAAGGTACTACAATTCACCTAGAAACGCGGTCCCGCTTTTTATCAAAGAGCATCGAACACGCAAATCTGAGCACACTAATGATGCGACGCCCGTATACCACGTGAAATAGCTAAATACTATGATTTATCTGAAATATAAACAATGCGCACCGTACGGCAACGTCGCATCTCCAAAGTCTGTGTGGAAGTCAAATACGGCTATCAATGAAAGTATTCCAAAATTGACAAAAGTGCTATTCGTTTTGCAACGAAAATCAACGGAACTACGTAAATATTCAGTATAGCAAGATTGGAAGAAAAATGACGTCCAATTTTTTTTTCATATTTTGAAGTCTCCTATTTGACGTCCGTTATATGGACGTCGTAAGCAGGTGGACGCCATATTAGATGCAGAAATGACCTATAGTGGACGTACAATTTTTAAAAAGTTTAACCCGAGAATATGACTTAATAGTCAATATGTTATGGTAAAATTTAGCTAGACGTAAATAATACTAATGAACTTATTAAAGAATGCTGATGGTAGTTTATGATGAAGATAGATGTTGCAAACGAAAATAAACCAGTTTGATTACTCGTATACTATATACAAAATTATTATCCAATAGTTTGTTGTGTTCTTTACAGTAGTTTAAGACGCTAAGCTATAAAAAATCCACTTGTATTATTATTGTAGCCTTAAAGGCGTAAACTTTTATGTTAACGAAACTGAAAACATAACTTATGACATGAAATTCTTCTACTCTTCAATTCAGTACTACGGTAAAATAGTGTGATAGGGCATCGACTTGCTTTCACATAATGTACCGGGCAGTACTTGACCAAATGGTGGCAACCGACAGGACTAAAAGTACTCACAAAACCCTCGATTCAAGGTCGTTACGAAAGGAGAACTGCACCAATGTCACGTACTACCTATACGTAACAATTTGATTTTAGTACCCAGGTTCATATTATGTGTGTACACAAAAAAAAACTTAAATGACAATAAAAAGACTGGTCCTGTAAGGAGCAGGCAACGGATTCCATTTTTAACCCTCGACGCAAAAATAGGATTGTTATAGGTTTAATGTGGCTGTGTGTCTATGGGTTGTATGGGGCCCCATCAAGATCTTTGAGGCCCAAGTCAATCTCACCTTCAAGACGGTATACCTGCTGATTGACGGATTATGGTTGAGGCCCTAGCGCTACCTTTGCCCTTGGTTTTGCAGAGTTACATGGCATCCGCTCCCGTAAAAGCCAAGATAATCTAAATTAAGAGAAAAAGTAGACGGACTGGGATCTACAAAGTGCAAGCTTTGGATGCAACTTATTTTATCAATCAATTTATTATTCTGATCTGGCTGAAATTTAGTACAGGGTGTATTTTTAGTAAGAGTTTTACCACAGATTACATAATATTATGTTTTACTTAGTTAATTTTCAATAAAAATTCTTTGACTTTTCCAAGTTCACGTTATATAATAAGTAGTTTTGTAAAACAAAAAGTAACGCAATTTTTATGATGAGTTAATATTGTTCCGTCGTTAAAAATGAAATGTGTTGCCTCTAACATGGTTGCAGAGTGCTATTAAATTTATACGAGAGAGTGCCACATATAGCTTTGTAACGACACTCTTTGAGGGAAGTATTACGTAAATTCAGGATTTTGGTATAGGTAAATACCGGGACTTAGGGAAACGCTTCCGAAAACCAAGACAGGTACTGAAGATAAAAAAAATTGAGCGATTTTTTTTAACGGTTAATTATTTTTCTTAATGTAGATTAAAACTTGGAAAAAGTGAAAATTCAGGACGGGACTTGAATTATTTTTTAGAATGTTTTATTGGCATTATTCAAGCTCCATAGTGTTAGTACAGAAACCGGCGACATCAAACCGATATTCATTGCAGAATTCATTTTTTTAGGTAAATTGAGTTTTATTTAGCTGTACTAACACGATGGATGGATGGATGTAAATAACGCTAATGAAACATTAAAAAATGATTTAAAGTAAAATAACCGATCGATAAAAAATCCTTTTAATTATTTTTTATTTTCAGATCTATCGCCTTGTCAAGGTTTTCGAGTGTTTCCCAAATACCATTTTGATTTTTCTTGCAATGAATTAAGTGAATGACTGGGTCCCAAGCTGGTGGTACATTCCAACCATCTTCTCTATTAAAATTAGGATGTTTTTTAATTTCAATAGCTTCGCGGAGCATCCTAGGTAGGAATCGATTTTCTTTGGCGAGTATCTGTAGTTTATCAAATATTAAGTAATGTTTGGTCCCCTGTTGCACGTGTTCACATACAGCAGAATTTTTTGAGCGTTGGTGTTTTATGTCAGCTATGTGTTCTTTGACGCGAGTGCCAATGCTTCGCTTGGTTTGACCAATATAAGTCCCCGTGACCATGGCTGCTGAAAAGCAACCGAAACGTCGGGATCAATGTAAAATATAAAATAACATCAAATAAACCGCGATAGAATCCGCTAAAAATAGTTTTGTTTCAATGTCACTCCAAGATTTTAAATAAACGAAACATCTCCTTTTATTTTAGAAAGAATTAACAACAGATCCCACGTGATGTTTCCCAAGTCAATTTATCAATTTCATTTATGCTACACTTGATACATATTTTAGAACAATTTTATAAAGAAACGGGGAGTACTGCTCGAATTACCTCCCTCGACGTGACGTGGGGTATAAATTGTGACGTAATTCCACAGCGCCTCCACCGTTTTAAATAGGCGTCATTCAACTCATTTGACGTGTAATTATTTTCATTTCGCAACTCGGTTTCCGAACGTGCCCCACTCGCAGCCGCATTCCAACGACAATTTTATTTTTGTCACTGGGAAATTTAATTTATATTTTGGTCTACTATATTATTTTTGGCCAGTAAGCTTTTATCAAATATTATCACTTTTTAGGCTGGCAACCGATAAGAACAACTTACCAACCTACTGTTATATATAACACTATAATAAAAGTACAGTAAGGTTGTTTAAAACAGTATTGCTGTGAAAGTCGTTCAGTGGCTACGCTCTTATGGCAATAGGATTGAAGAAGATTGTTTAGATAGTAAAGTGGAATACTACTAGTGTGCAATTATTATATTATATTAGACAAAAACAAATTATATGCAATAAATAAAAGAAAAAAAAAACAATCATCTAATACCTTTAAACGAGCAAGTCTTGTATAAACATATATAATCTGAATCTCGGAAACGGCTCCAAAGATTTTCATGAAATTTAGTATACGTAGGGTTTCGGGGGCGATAAATCGATCTAGCTAGGTTTCATTTTCAGAAAACTTTAAAAAAATACCAAGCAAATCTTGGTGACCCAGATATTATTCTTTTACTTGGAGTAAATAAATTCCCACGATTCTCCATGCACATGGAATATAAGGTACAGGTGTAAATGAATCCATTCTTAAAACTTTACTCCTTTTTGAAGAATCATTTGTTTCTCTTCAGATAACGCCTGAAACCAGGTAAAGTACTTTACGATGACGACGAAACTATCTTGATTTTTATAATGTCTCTTTGATAAGTCAATTGACTCCTTGACAAGTTATTGTGGTACTGATCACACAAAAATGCATAATGAATCGCTTGTGTTAGGAGTGGGTTCACGTCGTTAGTGTAATGGCCAGGATTCGAAACCGGGACCTCTCGATCGTATTGCCGACTCCTTAACCACTAAGCTACTGACGCTCAATCATCCTTATCACAGCAGTAGTCTCGTAGCCATTAGCAATTCAAATCTGAATTTGACTCAAGAAATATCGGGCAGCTATCACTGTGGAATATATACAAATACAAAATACAAACGCAACGCAAGAGTAACTCTTACAATCTGTATATTATACTTAAGTCATATAGTTCATCAATCTTAATTAGCATTATACTCATTGTAAGGCATTTCTCACTATTACATTTTAAAATAATGAAGCTATTGAGGTAAAAAACCATATTAGCCCTTTACCAGAAATATGCTCTTATCAGAAGCTACAAAGATGATAAAATAATCTAAAGATGGAGGGTGCTTCCCCATAAACCTCATTAGTATGGAAACTCTTCTTCTTCATCTCCAAAATCTTTCACTTTGGGGCACAGGGTCCGCTTTACTACTCCTAACTTTTCTGTAATACGGAATTCAGTGTTCCTAAATTATTAGATGTTATGGTTGGTCTCACTAGTTACGTCATACAAATTAGCATACATAACTCCAGTTTATAAGCCAATTAAATATGAATCGATAAATTTATAAACAGATGTACATCCTGATTCTTTTCACATCGTATGTCGAAAACTAAACGTTAATGCACGAATGAATTTAGTTATTGCCTAGTTCTAAGAAGGTAAAGTCCTAACAAGCCATAAATATATGTGGGCGAGGCATCTGTTTATGTCCCATACGAAAATTTGTTTTGTATTAAGTCGTGGGCAATATAAAGCTAGAGCTTTCTTCAAGCATTTATTGAAATAAAACATACATCAGTCTGAGACTGCACCGTACGGTTTTATGGATACTTCAGCCGATTACACGCTTTGAGGTGATTGGCAGAGACATGAATTTTTTAGTGTCCCGGCAGCTTGTATTCCTTTGCCACATTGCTGTGAAGATATTCAACATAAAACACACGCGATTTATACATTATTGATATTTAATTTTAGGCTTATTCTCTGTTGATAATTGTAACCAATGACGTCACTGTTTTGTGTGACGTGACTCACGAGACCAACCATAACATACAATAATTTGGGAACACTAGTTTCCATATTGACAAGTTTTTAGAAGGAGTAGGAAAGCGGACCCTGTGCCCCAAAGTTGAAGATTTGGGAGATGAAGAAGAAGAGTTTCCATACTAAGGAGGTTTATTGGGAAGTACCCTCCATCTTATATTATCATCTTTGATGGTTCGGACAAGAACATATTTCTGGTATAGTGGTATAGGGCTAATATGGTTTTTATCTTTATACTTTCATTATTTTAAAATGTAATAATGAGAAATGCCATACAATGAGTATAATGATAATTAAGATTGATGAACTATATGACTTAAGTATAATATACAGATTGTAAAAGTAACTCTTGCGTTGCGTTTGTATTTGGTATTTGTACATATTCCACAGTGATAGCTGCCCGATATTTCTTGAGTCACATTCAGATTTGAATTGCTAATGGCTACGAGACTAGTGCTGTGATAAGGATGATTGAGCCCACAGTGGAATAAACATATGTTTGTCAGACAATTTTTTGCATGCTTCCCTAAACTAGGATCCTTCATAGACTAGCATAAGATGCGTATGAATATGAATGGTAGACTTGGTGAATACCGACGTTTGTCACCATACATTTTTTAGAAACCAAAGCTATAACTTAATAAAAAAAAATGAAACATTTTGTTCAGAATTGAATACTGAATGTTCTTGCCAAATATGGCACCGCAGCGTACTTCTCCGCTTCCTTCATATAAAACTAGCAACCATTTCACTTCTTTTTTTTCATTTCGTTTATATGAGTTTCTGATAAGTCAAGGCATCGTAATTTACACAGAATATAGCTGATGTCGATCGGGGATAATGTACCTTTCAAAGGGTGAAAGAATTTTTCCAATAAGTGCAGTGGTTCCGACGATTACCTCGGATATTTAAACAAACTCACAAAATTCAGCCTGTCTCCTTATAATATGTATTAGTATTCATTTATTTACACAACATATTGTTAAAAGCTTTTCTGTCAAATATCAACAGATTCTTCCAATAAATTGAGCCACAGTTATAAAAAATCTTCGACGATCGAAAAATACTTATTAGACGTAAAACAAGTAAAACCTCGCGAAGAATAGCTGACAAATAAGACCAGTACCCGAGTACAAACAGATAGACTGCCTGACGGTTAAAAACAAGTTCACCTACTTCTGAAATAAAGACGCTTCGCTAGCTCGTCCAACAATTTATTTATGGAGGTGTATACTAAATAAATACGTAGGATAGTTTATTCATCCATTTATTCATGGCTGTGTAGCGTTTACATAATATGTTTATATTGGTGTTATTTGTTAGTTAATGTGTATATCGAGGTAATTATTCACATTGTCCAGCCGTATTAACGTGCTTCGACACACACGTTCGTATCATGTGGCTTAGTTATGCGCCAGTTCTTTTTTAAACATTAACTAATTGACTCTAATTGCGGGCAGATGCTGGATGCGGCAAGCTGAAGACTGAGCGCTATGGCGCTCATTAGGGGAGACCTATATCCAGTAGTGGACTAACATAGGTTGTTGATGATGATGATGAATTGACTCTACCGAATAACACACGTTTCTAAACAAATAATGGGGTTCTTTAAGAGGTTTGCGGGTAGAGAACTCAGCAAAGAGTTAACATCGCTATTCCCTTATTTTGATAAAACATCATAAAGCATCATTTACTATGAATTTACTCAACGGTTCATGTCTATTGTTTGTTTATTTATACACTAATATATAAGATAATAAGTATTTACTATATTTATATACTTATTATCTTCCAACACACAGAACTTACCTCCAAAATTGTATACCAAGTTTCACTTCTAGGACACAGCAAAAAATGTTTCAGAAATTCATTGAGCAATGCATAAACCTAATGGGGAGTAAATGAGGGTTTGACCACTAAAGCGTGGGACTAACAGGGAAACAGTTTTTGTGTGCTTTCCAACAACAGAACACAGTGTAACGTGTTTTTGTGACAAAAGGGACGGCGGTAATGTCAATGGAATACATTATGGGATGATAGGTGTAGCTTATGGGTGAATGTTTTTGTAAACGATATGGTGTATGTATGTTATGGTAGACATAGGAAAGGTTTCTATAAGCTGCTTTATCTAAGTACATCATTAAAATCATGTAGGTAAAAATGTGTGTACATTAGATATTTGGTTGAGAATCTGTAATATTATGTTTGGTTGTAACCTCAAGTGGGTAACATATCAACATAGCATATCAACAACTGTTTCAATCCAAGCCTTTCAAACTGTATACAAATGAAATGCCAATCAATATTATATGTTTTGATAGAATACGATGCAATATATATGGAATTCACACGGTCATTCGAATTATTTACCACGTTTCTATGTTTCGTAAAGTTCCCAATATTTCGGCACTGTTACAAGAGCAAAACATACAAACAGTAAATACCCCGATAATAGTAATTATAATAATCATAATGATCAATATATAGTATAATTTACGTCAGACTATAGTCTGTTATATTTTGGTTAATTACTGTAATATTTTCACTCATTTTTCTATGAATGCCGTTCATTAAATGTTTAACACACAGAGTGGGTTAGGTAACTGTCAGATGATAGCAGCTAATTATTTATATTCACAAGTAGAAACAACTTCTAAGTCCTCCGTTTAATTCGAAGACTTGCAAACAAGTTTTTGTACTTATAATGAATTATACAACCGACCTTTGAGACTCCCTTAAAGGAGTTTTTACAAAATAACTTCCTCGTCCGATTATTTTTTCAGAAGTTTTCTTAAAAGTTTGTATTTCTATTTCAGCGCTTAATGAAAGCGACCTTGTTCTGGATTTTAACATTATATTTGATTTAAAAGTGGACTTTTAATTTATGACAACGCAACTTTATTTGTAAATTACTCTTGAGAATTTTGGTTTCTTTCTATGCACGAATTTACTAACGGATTTAACTGTATGTATAAAAATAATTTTGTGTCACGTATTACCTATAATCTATGTACAGAAAACAAAGTCGTGTTAGTGATGAACGGGATTAACTCAAAAACGGGTGGATCTATTTTCATATCTTTGAATTTTTAGATTTGCCTATACTTTGCCTTTTTGTGGTTTATTTGTAGAAATCGCCACGGTTACCAGCCCGCCAGCGGGGTGGTTATATCGAACTCCAACCGACGAAAACCTCACACCGTCTCGGACCTTTAATGCCGGGGTGTAAGGAGATATTCACGAAATAGCCAAACCAACTATGGAAAGGAGGAGTAGGAACGTAGACTCCAAGCTCCAAAGTGCAAGCTTTGGAGACAACCGGGTCTACTGATGATACAAAATTCTCTCTATCCAAAATTATACAATTTTTTTACCTAACCCAATTAAATAGATCATAAATAAGTTACTCGATAATAGTCATTGTAGATGTCAACCGAGCCAAGCCTATAATGGAATGAATTTTGGAATCGTTCCAGTCACCCTATTAGCGGCTATGTTTAGTCAGGACTAACGAATAATTAATATTGTAGTTTCTTTTTTTTTACAATAAATATTATTATCATTCGTATTATTCTACCATTCGCTGAGATCCTATTCCATTATCACATTCACAGTTGGAGGAGTATAGTTTAATCGTAACATTCACTTTGAATATCAAATGACATCCTTCCTACTAATATTATAAACGCGAAAGTTTGTGAGTATGTATGGATGTTACTCTTTCACGCAAAAACTGTTGAACGGATCTGTCTGAAATTTGGTAAAGGGATAGATTATAGTCTGGAAAACACATTTTCTCTACTTTTTATCCCTGGAATAGGTTCCCATGAATTGCGGGAACGTGCTCGGATTTTCACGCGGGAGGAGCCGCGGGCAACAGCTAGTTATAGTATAATCATAACATTCCTCTGTAAACATCAAATGACACTTATAATATTTAGAATATTCATACACTCATTCTCTGTAGTTTATATCCGTTCGTTAGAATAAACCTAATTACACAACATAACATAACATAAACTCACGCCTATATCCCCGAAGGAGTAGGCAGAGGTGCACCCACATTTCGCCAGTTTATGTTTAGGTACCAAATGTAATAGGTGGCGAGCCTTTTGCCATCCGGTGCCAACCGGGCACTTATAAACCTGCGATAAATACACACATAACTTCGAAAAGCATCGAAAAGTCATTGGTGTGTGCCATAGTAAAACCTGGGATCAAACCCGAGACCTCGTCTCAGCAGTCCATTACCCATACCACTAGGCTACCGCGGCTAATTACAGTAATTTAGAATTTCATTACTTCTAAACAAAATGGCTAGAAATAAAATATGAACTAAAACTGAGAGCTATTGATATAGAAGAAAAAGTAAGTATACTTTATAATAAACGACTCCGTATTACTGCTACAGAACTTTGACCCAATTAACTGCATTACTTTCAATAAATCAAAATTGCCGACTTCCACTATTTCAATTTATGTAATATACTTAATTCTTTATCTAAGTATAAAGTAATAGAAACTAACGGAAAACTGTTTGTATCGAACGGCCATCACCAACTCACGAGCATACTGCGAGCTTGATACGCAAAGAAAAGGTTGAGATACTTTGTAGTAATTCCTTCCATACAATGTGTTCGTCTATCTTTATTAATATTATAAAGAGGGAGGCCGAATTTTGTGAGGCCTGTTTCTAGGTTGGGGTAATCTTCGGAACAACTGCAAGTTTTAAAAAAAAACTTTCCCCATTTGAAAGGTATATTAACTCCGATGGACATGGGCTATATTTATTATGTGTAAATTACGAGTACTATGGCTTGAGTTAACAAAAACTCATATACATCGAAGTAAAGCGAAGGCGGGTTGCTAGTCCAAGTATAAAGTGATGCAAAACTAACGGAAAACTATAGAACGGCCATCGTCAAGTCACCCTTTTTTTTTCCTCGTGCTGAAATCTTACTTGTTGTTACATTGGACAGCGACAATCGTTCACAGAAATTAACTTTATCGCTGGATATTGTGGAAGCTATAAGTTCTTACCATAATTTAATACCTTGCTTTGACTAAAACTCAGCTCTTAGGTTGTCAAAACTAACGAAACATTCAGTAAGGAACTGATAAGTCTGAATCTATTAATTCATACCATTTTCGTCTCACTACAATTATTATGGCCCAAGATTGTATGGAATCGTTTCTATCTCCTTTCCTTTCAATAACTGACGCCTTGGCATGCATTGCTATTAATTATCGAAGAAGCAGAATAGAAGATTTGCAAACGAAATACTTTTATTACATTAGTTTAATAACTTACAAAACTGTTAAACTTTATCATTAATGCACAAGCAATTGAATAAGTTACTTATAAGTAAATGGTAGACTTTAAAATAAGCATTTTAAGTTGTAATATAACTTAGTTATTGTAAAATATAAATTAAAAGACTAAAAATAAAAGAATAATGACATCATCGTCATCATCTCAGTGCTAACCCCGGTTGCATCCGAGGCGTTTACCTCGAAATCCGGGGTCCGTTTTGCGACTTCCTATTTTCTTTTTTGGCTTATTGTGGCATTTCCGCTAGCGACTGCCATCTGACCTCCCAACTTCGAGAGCAACAACGTGCTGTTTCGTGCAAATACATAGAGCAGCGTATAGATTTGCCCGGAATAGTACGGAGTGCGAATAAGAGACAGCAGACGGCAAAATAAAGCAATGTACTTTTTCATTCAATTGTGTTTTTTTTTTTTTTTTTAATTCAATTGTGTTCAGCGATGTATAAAGCGACTGTCACCAACTCTAGTTGGTGACAGTCGCTGAATACATGCATCAATCATTATGTTCTAGTTCTACCACTTCAAAGTATGCATCAGTTACGACTGTATGTCACAGTAATAAAATAAGTTATACTCTGTGCACCTATTTATTTAACTTTTAATATCTCAATTATTCACCAAATAGTTATGCCCTAATGCCTAACCTATTCGATTTCAAACACCAGCTGACTTTATTTCCGAAGAGGTTGCAATCGATTTTACACATTGATATTTTATTCTTGATCGATTTTTTTTACAAGAATCGTCTTTGCCAGGTCTATAATTGACTAAAACAATAATTAACGACGATAAATTATAATAAAATAATATTGAAGTACCTATTTTAATTGTTTTTACATAACGGTGACAACTTTTAATCCCAACATAACTTCAACATTTTGATGTTTTTTATGAAAAGTGATAAATAACTACAAACGCTATGCTATAATAGTCGACCTGTATTTGCATTTATAAGTGTAACCAATTTCTTGCAATTCAATAATTTGCAGTGAATACATTCGATCTCAACAATGTAACTGTTTTCGTTGAGCGAATGAATTATCGTAGATTTTAATATAATCGAAAGTTATAAATAGAGTAGATACATATGAATAGGCAGTTTATATATTTTTTTGACCGCGCATTTCCAAGTTTAATTTTAAGATTAATGCAACAATTACATTCGAAACCGCTGTTAAAGTTAAATAAATGGTTGGACATAGTATAGTGATTTCAAGGCGTAAATTCTTGCCGTGTACTCGAAGTTATCACATTGTTATATGAAATTTATTCTACTTTAATCGTGTTAGTCATGCAAATGTTACTCAAAATATAATTATCAACAATTCACTTTTATCGGTCGAAACTGTCAAAACATTTACAATGTTAACTTTCAAGGACGATTAAAATATGAATTTCATTAAGTAAAATAATGTAGTTTCTAAACTGATATAATTGTTATAATAGCAAAAGAATGGAAAACCTGTGTTATCAGCTGAATACTAGCGTAGCTATCAGAGGAAAAGGCAGGGCTGTGCACCAGGGCCCCCATGCCCAGGGGGCCCACAAGCTCAGGCGGCCTTCGGATCCTGACTAACAGACCTCATATTGAAAGAGCGAAAAATTCTCCCACTTTCGGAATGTAAATAGAATAGGTTGCAACATAACTGTAATCATGGCAACTCATTTGAAAGATCAGTGGGTATTCCACTGTTGAATACAGGGGAATTCCCCATTGCATTGGGAATTCATTGGTTGCACTCCGGGAGTGCCGGCAGAAGGGAAAACTTGAAAATATTAACGTTGTGCATTTTTGATATTTTGGAATGGTTAGGGAATAATTTTGCATGAATTGCTTTAATTATCAGTATAAAAGTACTATCATTTATGTGGTAACATACAATATTCATTTATTGCACTATTGTACACAAACATGACAATTTATATTAAGTACATTAAAAAATTAACACTTCAGAACTATTACAATTATTTTAGATTAAAAAGTTTATCTCTCAGAAAAATCAACTTCCATTCATAATTTCAACGACTTTTTCACCATCATTATTACCAGAACCATCATCGCCAATATATTTATAAAGTACTCACTCATTTTCCTTCGCTATTTCTTCGTCACTTTTTTCATTAATAGATGTACTTTGTTAAATTTCCATTTTATATCAATAGATTTATGGCACAAAATAGAATAAATATTACAAAAAGTTATATGATGACAAAAAGTGTTTCTTGAGCCTCGGTCGGAAACGATCTCAGTCTTGACGAAGTCAACGACGACTCATTAGACGAACGCGCCACCAAGGTTGTTAAGTACAGTGTGAAATTAGCGCTTCTATATTTGTTGTCTTACGACCAGTCACGTGGTTCACTGACGCGAGTTTAACCTTTTTTACCCATTACAAAAAAGTGCACAACGCCGCTAAAGAAGTTTTCACTTCAATAAACCATTTTTATTTGAAATTTTCTACAGCAACACCATCTTTTTAATTTATTTTTCCGTTCGGAAATCCCTTCGGATACCCCCCGGCCAGCGGGGGTGGTTATGTCGTGTATCGACTAAAACCGCACGGTGTCCTCCCCAATTGTCCGTTGCCGGGCACCCCGGGTAAGCCCTCGAAAGGATAACCCCAGGGTTGCCGGCGGACTTTGGCCGCCACCGCGGCCTCGCCTGGTGGGGTCGGGTTTTATCCCGCTTCACAACAACACCATCTAACGTTAAATAAGTAGGTACAACAACAGACACCTATCAAACTTAACAAAAATACAATAATTATAGTATACTAGCTGTCCCGGCAGACTTCGTACTGCCTCAATCGATAACAACTTCCATATTTATTCACCTTTTAAACCTTCTCTGGACCTCCACAAATAATTCAAGACCAAAATTAGCCAAATCGGTCCAGCCGTTCTCGAGTTTTAGCGAGACTAACGAACAGCAATTCATTTTTATATATAAGAGAAGAAGAAAGAAGAAGAAGATAGTAGCCCAAGTTGGCTTAATGTGGTGTATAACGAGGTTATGTGCTTGTTTACTGATTTACTATTATAATAAAATCATTATTGTGAAATTAGCGTCAGAAAACTGCTTTGGTAAAAAACTGAATTAACAATTCATGCCACGAGGCTTACCTAAAGGGTTCCCGATCATGTGAAAAGCATCCGTTCATGAGAATGCAACTAATGCAAACCTATTCTGATTGTGGATTCATGACGATTGCCAGCGATACAACTACGAGTATTAGTTGTTCGGTACATACTTTTGTGCAAATTGTGTGTATGTATTGTGTCATACGAATCTATCAAATAATATGTACTAATTATCTCAACATACGTGACATTACCTAATCTAGCTTCATAGAAAACCCCGTAAAATACTAAACAGCTTCGATAATGTAGTTTCATAATAGAGAGCTGCAAGAGTATCAAAACTATATTCCGCACTACTTTAAGTAATTTTATTTTTAATTCAAAGAACTATGTAACACCAAGTAATATATGAAGTAAATTTCGAAACGAAACAAGCAGTTTTGTTTTATAATAATATGTAGCTACGGAGAGTAGAGAAAATGGCTTCGCATTCAAGTAGGGTAGCTCGTATTGTGGAGGTCGATGCACTCAGCCACCTCACTGGAACTAACCGCCAGAGAAAAACAAATGCTGACTATGGATGCCATGTTCGGCGAATTGCGCTGTAATAAGCTTGCTATGATTTTGAATTTGTGATATTATAGATAAAAGTTTTATCATTTAGGTCGTTGCTTCCGAAATGCCTAAGACGGTTTTTACCTTTCGTTTTTGTCCATTATTATTAGGAAACAACCCAGGGAGTTTTTTAAAAATAATACTGCCTAGCAATAAATAATTTATTTGACAGTTAATCTCGTGTGTCAACCCTACTGTAGTAGGTATGTACCGACATTACTATTTACTTTACGTCAGCATTCATTGTACTCAGCTACAATTTTCCCAGTGCATCGTTAAAATGCATCAACATGTCAGCCAAACTTTTACGTAATTCCCTCACTGTTTTATGAATAAAGTGAATAATAGATTTCAAAGTGGAATGAAAGTTGCTTCGTCATATTTCGACTGTTAACATTCTACATACCAATTCCTCCCATAGTTTCGTATAAGCCGATTAAGGGAACCGGCTGTACTCTAGATGACAGAAAATATACAGACAATGATATTATTATAATCTCCGACTTTTGCCCACCACTTTGAATATATAGGCGAGAGTATTGGTCTGTATAAATTTATTTAATAAGATGAAAATAGTTAGTTACTTTACCCAGTACATCTCAAACTACCCTTACCAGCAGCTACCTTCCTTTTCATTAGATTAAGTTGTAAAATAATATAAAATAAAGATTAGTTATGAAACCTATGAATTAAATAAGTTAGATCACAGATAGATTGTTATATAGCTGCCCAAGAAACGCATTCTCATGTGCGCGGTCGGGTAGTTTTCTTTGTATCTCATCGTGACGTATCAAGCCTCGTTTAGATAATAAGACAGATTGCAGATAGGATCAGCTGTCCCACAGCTGACAATAAAAAGCGGTTCTCAAGTTAGCGGTAGTGTAGTTTCATTATGAAACTACCGTACCGCGCAATATAATGCTGCATCTCATCGTAACTCACCAAGCCAAACCATCGTTGAGCTCGTGGCCTTTTATATACTGATAAGTCCAAAGGATTGATCCATAGTCCACCCTGCCATCACTAAACGCTCCATTGGCAGCAATGAACACGAGTCGCCTGACCGGCAATGTGTAGGGATCGCGCTAACGATCCATCTCACTTATCACGTTTCGTTTGAACGAAGAGACTTATTCAGATTAGGTGGTAGTAGATGTAGGTTGTTTGTTTAAGTTTAGTCAACCTGGGGTTATCCTTTCGAGGGCTTATCCGGGGTGCCCGGCAATGGACACTTGGGGAGGACACCGTGCGGTTTTAGTCGGTTCATGCCCGACATAACCACCCCCGCTGGCCGGCGAGGGGGTGTATCCGAAGGGATTTCCGCACGTAAAAAAAATAAAAACGATTAGTGAATGCAGATTAACAAACGATTTTTAAATTGAAATACATTATTAAATAAATAAATATTCTGGTAGATACCTAGACCGGAACTAAGCAGCTCTGTCTAAAAAAATGTCTATTTATGTTTATGCGCATTCTTGAATCCATATCACAAGCTCTTGTTATATGGATTCTAGAACACGGGTAAAGACATTTTGTAAATACATTAATATGTTAGGCTAGGTACTACTGAGGGTAACTGTACAACATAATGCTAAATAGGTTCAAGTCATTTGATTTTATAATTTGGTAGGCAAAGTCAGTGTTTGGTCACATAATGTCATCAGATAAAACATGCCGTGTTCTGAACAGCATCAATGTCTCTAGGCAATAATATTCAGTTAACGTATAATTCGTTGTTAGTTAAATGTCGGTAATCCGGTATTAGGAAACGTAGAACCTTAGAATTAATAGTAATAGGCTGACAAGCTCTGGACATAATGGAGCTATTAGGGACGTAGAGGCACGCGTCCACCACACGTGATTAGCTGTCGTTATTTCACTGCTATACTAACTTAGACAACGTATTTTCCACTTGTTTTCTCAGTTGGTTATATATTTTCGTAGATAATGTTGTATTAGTCAGCTCTTTATCATTTTGTGCACCTATAATTTTGTATAAAATGTTTCAATACAATT
This sequence comes from Cybosia mesomella, assembly GCA_946251805.1. Taxonomy (NCBI): domain Eukaryota; kingdom Metazoa; phylum Arthropoda; class Insecta; order Lepidoptera; family Erebidae; genus Cybosia; species Cybosia mesomella. The sequence continues at coordinate 11,599,973 of OX276397.1, forward strand.
TCGCAAAGGTTCGACAGATACCTACAGATGTATAACCGTGAAGTTTTTATATGAAACTGAAATTCAAAGGTATATAAACAAATATATTTTTCAAAATTGGCAAATATAATAATCGCGTCTAACCTAGGCGCACAATAAGTTCTAGACCCTAATTCTGGACTAAAAAGTTTATTTGTCTGTATTTAACCACTGAAATGTCATAGGTATAAAATTTATATAATACCTTTGAACGAGTAATTCTAGTATATACGAGGGTCAAACTGAAAGTTCTTAGAACTGGCCACTTATAAACAATATAATAAAAAAATAATTCTAAAATTTGAAAATAGAACTCTTTGCCAATATTACTGAGTATATATTTCATTCATTTATCATTTGTTTTACGATTTGGCGGCAAATTGAAAATTGTCTGTGTCACGTTAACATGAATTTAACACGAGAAAATTTTCGTGCAATGATTTTTTATGACTTTCGATGTCATTTAAGTAAACAAGAAAGTTATGATAGACTACGATTGGCCTTTCACGATGAAGCCCCATCTCGTGCGACTGTTTACAACTGGTTTAATGAGTTTAAACGTGGTCGCACTAATCTCACTGATGATTTACGTGAGGGACGGCCTTCTACGGCGACGACTGAAAATAACATCTGTGTTGTGCGGCGTATGATAGAGACTGACAAAAGAGTGACCTATCAGCAGATTCGGACAAGCTTAGGCATCGGTATGAGTCAAGTGCACAAAATCCTCCACGAACATTTAGCGGTCAGGAAGCTTTGCGCCCGGTGGATACCTCATAATTTGACTGAGGCTCAAAAACTCCATCGTGTGGATTGGTGCCGTAAAATGATTGAAAGATTTAACGGAAGTGACTCTAATGCTGTGTTCGACATACTAACAGGTGACGAAAGCTGGATTTACTGTTATGATCCTGAAACCAAAAGACAATCTGCTCAGTGGGTGTTTCCTTTCGAGGAGTTGCCAACTAAAGTGAAGAGAGATCGAAGTGCGGGAAAAAAAATGGTGGCCTCGTTCTTTGGAAGGATAGGTCATTTCGTAACAATTGTGTTAGAGGATCAAAAAACAGTTTCTGCAGAATGGTACACTACCAATTGTTTGCCACTTGTTTTGGAAAAAGTTCGAGAGAAACGACCTCGCAGTAGGATCCTCCTTCACCACGACAACGCCTCGTCGCACACCGCCAAGCGAACGATCGACTATTTGGCGACTTCAAACGTTGAATTACTGGGTCACCCGCCGTATAGCCCCGACCTCGCGCCTTGTGATTTTTATTTATTTCCAAAAATTAAAGAAAAACTTAAAGGAAAGCGGTTTATGAATGCTGAAGAAGCGGTGGCTGCGTATCGCGATGCCATTGAAGAGACCCCTAAGGACGAGTGGGCAAAGTGCTTTTCCCAGTGGTTCCATCGCATGCAGCGGTGTATTGACGTGAATGGACAATATTTTGAAAAGATATAATAAAACTAATAACTGGCTAATGTAATCAGTTTTTGATTTTCTAAGAACTTTCAGTTTGACCCTCGTATATATATTCCGTCCATGTAGATAGACAATTTAAAACTGAAAGAAGACTTCGACTGAAGAATTAAAATTTCTACAACTTTGGTTCTGTAACTTTTCAGTCGTAACCAAAGATAACAAAGTTATTAACGAAAATAGATAGAAATTTCATAGATTTCCTTTTATTTAATTAACCATGTTTCTAAGAGAGATTTGATTCTTATGACTAATCCTATCGATTGATGCCATAAAACTACATGATGTTATTTGTCCTGGTTTAGCCGATTTGAATACCGAGTGAAGCAATCGAGTTTTCGAAAAACTATGAATGATTAAATTGCTTTTAAAATCAAAATGTAGTCTTCTTTCAGTAAAATTATCTATTTAAATTATTTAAGATGCTTTCCCTTTATGTGGCATCGTCGTGTGGCGTCCTGTATATTGTTGGTCCTGGGCAATAAAGCGGTGAGCGCCGGATACGCCCTTTTCATTTACTCTAAGGAACATAATACAAAAAACCGGTCTAAGCAAAGAAGAACAGTGATACATTTAACCGCGTTTTTTAAATAATCTCATCACAAATAAATAAACTGTAAACACTTAATACGCTATAATCACAAGGAACTTTATTCTTTAACTATTTAAATTTCCCCGAAGAAGGTGGTAATCGGCTGATACGCTTAAGATTTCAAGTTGAAATTACGTCGTATTATATACTTACACAATACTGTATGCTTATTGTGAAGACAGGGCGCTATAGCGCTCATTAGGGGAGACCTATGTCCAGCAGTGGACTAGAATAGGTTGATGATGATGATGATGATGATGATATACTTACGGTCCTGAATCTCAGTGGTTAGTGTATTTATAAAGTCGTTAATGATGTTGTAATTGAAGAGGTATCCTCTGCAGACCCGAGACGGCGTGCGGTTTTAGTCGGTTCAAGCCCGACATAACCGCCCCCGCTGGCCGGCGGGGGGGGGGGGTATCCGAAGGGATTTCCGCAGGAAAAAACCTCTACAATTTGTATTATATATTTTTTCAATCATTTCAATATTTGTACGACATTTTTCGTAAATGATGTGGTGGCGACGACATACAAAAACACGCTTACTACAAAACTTGATAAAATAGCTTAGTACAATAGTACATGGTTCTATTACAAACATGTTAATGTCAGTACAGACACTGGCGAGGTTCCGTGTGAAGTTAACTTTTATTTGCACATTAACATGGCAAGCTATATTCTTTATTCTTAGGATAAGACTGCAGACTGTGTAATAAAAATAAATGGGGCTGGTAGGTATTGCAACAGTACAGCGGACATAAGATTGTAGGACACTCAAAGACAATATACAACTCAGAAGGTGTTCCTTGTGAACACGAACATACGCAAGATTTTGTGTTAAAAGTTTCCAAGTTATTGAAATACGTAGCATTATAATGTATAGATTTAGATGTATATCATACAGGCTGTGCACTGTAATGTTTGGTTCACCTCAATCACTGATGAATGCTTGACTCTGTAGCTTTACATTACCTAAGCTAAATAGTTACATTTGTAAAGAAATATTGTGTTAGGCTGGTGTTACCTTTGAGCGGCTGATAAAACTAATTAGCCGCTGCATATAATACTATGAATTTTGCAGTTGGCCACATTTTTGAGCTTTATATATTCTGAATCCACATTTGCTGCATTTGATTACTCGAGAGTAGAACGTATCAACAAGCCTCGTAAACTAACGAACCGAAACAATACAACTTTTGACTCTTCGAGGCTTGAGTTGAGATGAGTTCCTAATTATATAACTCCGTGCCGACCTATCTACATCAAGACATTGTTTCCAAAACTTTCGTTTCTATTAACATCTCCACTATAAATATTTATTACAGTGAGTTCTCGAAGTGCAAACATGCTATGTAGTTTGTTTAGTCCATCAATTACTTTGTCTACGTGTCTATGAAATTGCCACGCTTATGAAGACAACAAAGCATGCGTACTTCGGGGCCTTCAGCATGAAGCCGCAAGCATACAAAGATGACCCCAAGAGAGTAGTACAATGTAAGAAATGTTTCCTCTTCACACATGCGACATCGGCATGCCATGGTGAGAGGAAACTTCCCACCTCCACGATCCAAAACGAAGAAGGTATAGATATCGAAATATGCACAGCTTGTAAAAAACCGGGTCATGGTGCCAACCAAGCTAAATGCGAGAAGTTTCAAAAGGCAGTGGACCGTCAATTGGCACAACATGAAGAAAAAGAAAGGAAAGAAAAGTGCCTAATCTATAGAGTTGAACTGATTGGTTTATATTTGTTTTACTATTATCAATGTTATGATAAAAAGTACCCATCTAACTTAAACACTAGGCAACGAAAAAAAAAGTGGAAAGTACAAAGAACTCATTACGTCTTTTTATTGTTAAATTTTGCAAAAAATCCTATAACCCGTTTGCAGCACCGTCAACCGTGTCCAATAATAATAAAATCGTACTAATTCCTATAATTGCGCAAGCAATAAGTTTACAAAATTATATATCAATCAGATGAACGTTACAGCAGCGCATAAAATACGAACAACCAAACATTGACTTTTATAAATTAGAAGACATAAGCCAAAGGTAGAAAATTCCTCAGTTGTTATTAAAAAGAAAATTACCAGATGTCTCTTTTCCCTGATTCTGAATTTATGTATTATAAAAATTGGCAGATGCGCCCCTCTTTCTGTCTTTGTACGACAGAATTACTTAAGGTACAATTAGACAAGGATAGGCACGCCGCAATAGCGGCGGTAAGGCCCATCATGGAGGATTGGCTAGAGAGGCGACACGGAAGCCTCTCGTACCGACTGACGCAGGTGATCTCCGGGAAGGGGTGCTTCGGGGACCACCTGCATCGGATCAGGAAGGAGCCAACGCCTGAGTGTCATCACTGTGACGCCGAGGCGTGACCTCGTGGCAGCCATCGGGGTGGGAGTCCTCTCGCTCGGCAGCATGATTGCGGCAATAATGCGGAGCGCGAGCGCGTGGGCCGCCGCCACCTCCTTCTGCAAGCATGTGATGCTCGCGAAGGAGATGGCGGAGCGCGCCCAGGAGAGATTCAGAACCCTCCCGGCCCGCCTAGCCCGCAACATGCTCGCCTCGCGTCGCAGGCGACTCAGGCGCCGGAGGTCGCTTAACGACCTCCGTCCTCCATGAGCGCAGGCCTGGGGGTGGCAGGTGAGGCCGCCTGTCACCCCAGCAGAAGCAGGCCTGGACGGTGGGGCGACTAGCGCCCCTCCCCCAAACCGGGGCAAGACGGGGACACCGTGGTTCCCAAACCCGAGGGGGCCATCTCGAAACCGGAGATGGCCCAGGGTCAGTCGGGGTGCGAGGGATATGCTCTATGGGCAACCTTACACCCCGGCGTCTGCAGACCCGAGACGGCGTGCGGTTTTAGTCGGTTCAAGGCCGACATAACCGCCCCCGCTGGCCGGCGGGGGGGTATCCGAGGGGATTTCCGCACGAAAAAAAAAAAAATGGTACAATTAGACAATGCCAAATGAGAATTTGAATTTACAGCATCACTCTTCAACTAAACAGTACTCGCTTAGTTTTATATAACTAATGGTAAGTAGAATAGCTCATGGGGGAAGGGGTAGGGTTCGTAATGAGTGAGTATTTCCTCCAGTGTAGAAAGAATTTACAAACACCGGTTAACATGTATCGAAAGTAGTATCGAAATGTAGATAGTCTCGAACCTGCCTGGGTCCTGCCTGTATCAATGAAGGAGCTATTCGGTAGAGTACCGTTTTAATAAAAATCTAATATAAGAAAATGCGCATGTAACAAAATTGAAGATTTCTGAATTTTCAGTTTTATTTTTAGGCAGTTGGACTTTTCTATTTTTACTACCTTTTTTAAAGTTGTTTACATGTATACTTTGATGGAATGAATTATAGCGATCGATAACGAACCTATTAAAATATCAATCAAAATTAATCTGTCTTAATTAAATTTTAAATTACGTGTCGCCATAGCTAGACCACTCGGAACAAATGATTTCCTTTCTTATTAAATTGTCCAAAAATATTGTATTTTATTTCAAAAGAACGTCGGAAAAAAATCGCGAGCTCATCTTATAATAAGATCATAATAAGAGTGAACGAAAGGTTCTTATTTTTACCCTGAATATGATTAAGATATTCGCACGGGCAAATAAGACTTGAAGATGTGCTTTGGGCCCGTAATATCGCTTTTAAGTCTGGCTCCCAAGCTTATAGGGCAGTGGCTCCATTCATGCGGCTATTGCTTAACTACAACCGGCAGATTTGATTCTGAAGTATCCACTTCATCGCTGGCCCCGACACAGTGGTATTTTCGGTATTCGTGAGGGTTCTACAAAATAGATGCTTATACATTTACAGTTTAATGAGTGGTTCGTTGCAACTTTATAGAGATATTAGCTTTAACTCACTGCTTTACTTGCGTTAATGTAAGACCGTCAATAAGTTATTTAATTTTGATGCTTTTTTCTGAATTGAATGTACTATAATGTCCTTTTATGTAGCCGTGACAACATGTATCCACAATTTTAAGATTATCGGTTATGTAGTTAAGGCGTGACCACGTAACAAACAAACTATAATCGCATGTATAATATAACCCACCCTGGCTTAGCTTCGGATTATCTGAGCTTTTATTATCAAGCCATCGTGATTTACACATAATATATATCCTATGTCCATCCAGGATACGCAGCTTTCAAATGGTCAAATAATTTTTTCGATAACTGTAGTAATACCGAAGATTACCTAAAACGTCAAAATCAGGAAATTCGGTCACTCTCTTTATAAAATTAGCATCATCTAAAACTGTGAATTTTAATGAAGACAAAACATACTAATGTAATGTTCCCAGTATATAATAGGCAGTATTAAAAACTTTTAGTTTAGTTAATGGACGATGTCCTTTGATAAATGTTTGATAAATTACTTTGCGTAACGAAAAATAATCGGTTTTATAATTAAACTAGGAGATACTTTTATATGATTTATGATGTAAACGAAACAAGTGCTTAAATAAGTGTAAATTATGTATTACTTTTTGTTGACAATTTGCGTTATAGATATGAATAGACGGTTCAGTTTTTGGTTATAAATTATGGCTTTTAGCTGATTTGTAAGTGTTCTTATTTAGAGTAAGATATTGAATGTATCGTATTTACAAAAATTGGGCTTATATTCTACCCAGTATAGTGTATGAGTATGTGTTTATTCATATACTATTTGTATCGGTGTTCTGTCACTAAGCAGAACAAGAGGGTGGAAAGAAATCTATCACAAGGCTCTGGTTGCTTAGCATAATCTGTGTGCAATAATGTTAACGGGAATTAACCCAATAATGACCACGATCGCGTTAATTCACGTTAACATTATTGTATATCATAGAACGCGAAAGTTATAAAATTAGTATAATCTGTGTGATTGATGATAATACTACTCTGTAGAATGTTTATATAAAATGTGTTTAATAAAACCATTTATATAGCCTTGAAATGCCACACTGAATAATACTACTCACTCAAACAATAAGACACTAGTTTACTCAAAGACTTGAAGCCACCGCAATTCCAAGTGTGCAGTATATCCATTGTTTAAGTCTGTACAACAGAATGCAAAAACAAGAAAATAAATGGTTATGACTTCAACTGATACTGTTTTTGAGTAAACTTTAAGTTTAAGAGACTTGTAGACTCGCAGCTCAAAGTGCTACGTCATACGTAGAGCAGCGTAGCAAATGTGTAGACAAAAGTAAAATTATTGTTTTGATTACGCTCTTCGATCTTTTTATGTTTCTCACAATATATCATTATAGTTGTAAGATGTAATGTACTATATAATGGGATCGTGAAATGGGTAGATACAGTCAAACACAAAAGTAGCCCAATAAATTCTAATTTATTGCTCACCTTACCTAAAGAGAACGCGGTATGCATAGACGCATACCGCGTACAGCATAGCCCGTATTCGCGACCACACCAATATTATTCTTAGTGTGTTCGTAGATCACTAGGTGTGAGGTGAGGTTGTTGTTGGATAGGGGATGCAACAACAACCTCACCTCACATGTTCCTGTATTCATACATTATAAATGCTTTTTAAACGATGACATAATTATTTACTTAAAAAAAAACTAAATATACAAATAATAAAGACAAGAATAGACAAAATAGACTAAATAGACAATGAAATAAGTTTAATGAACTGAGGGCCCAGTTCATTCAACTGCTAAAAATTGGCAGGGTGCTTAGGGTTTACCCAGCATTGCCGCACTTAATTCCTATGGGAAACCTTCTTTGTGCGAGAGAATTGTCTACATGATAATCGCCAGTTACCCTTAGATGCTTACTGAGTTTCACATAGAGTTCACGGACTCAACCCTTTTTATTCTATTATATTTTATTGAAAACTAGTTAAGCCTTCAATTTGAAGGTTAAATTAACCGCTAAAATACTCAATGATAATATAAATTATCCAATAAATTTATAAATATTATTTTAATTAATATTGTTGTGTAAACTTTCTGTGTCCCTTTAAAATGACTTAGTCCGAAATAAGTAAATAAAATTACGACTGTGGTTGACTTTTGTATTAAATTACCTACCCACTAAAGTTACGTAATGGTTTTATAAAACTAATCTATAGTTTTAATAGCTGTTAAGACTAAAGGCGTTCCTTGTGCGTGATGTTTTTTTACTACCTATTTTTAATCAAGGACCATTTTCCGAACCGCTACCCAATTAGGCCTATAATAGGGGCCACATTTGAATTCTACAGGGTTTAGCTTAAATGTTAGAGGTTAATACTGAAGTAGAAGTTTTATCAAAGCAAACATTATTTATACTACTTCTAGTATACCTACGGTACATTCTTAAGATGTTATTATGAACTTCATAGTATTATGTTAAACCGTCTTACAACAAATCTTAGAGATGTATTATTTTTGTTTATGATTTAGAACTAGATATAGATTTATAAATTAGTCGAGATTTAAATGTGGCTGATATTTATAGCTTCTGATTTTATCGTGTAAGTATTACACCGCAATTTAATTTTATGAGAATTTAAGCTCATTAATTAAATAATAGATAAATATTCTAAGGACATTCTAGACCGCGCTATCTAAACCCAAAGTAAGCATAGGTTAACTAGATTGTGTTATGGGGTCTAGAATGCGGATAAACATATTTAAATACATTTTTCTTGAAAATTATACATAGAAACATCCAGACCAATGTAAATATACATTCATGCATGGGTGGAAATCGAACCCCGACCTTTGGTTTAGTAGTCAAACGCTTCACCGCTACGTCACAGAGGTCGTCATATACTTACGGTCACGTGGTATCTGGTGGTCAGGTTTCATTGGATACAAAAATACTTTTAAGAAAATATATTTTAATATCTTGCAGTTCGTTTAGACGAGAATCCATGATTCGCCAGACATCACTTATTTTCTCAAGGATAAAATGTATAGGATAAAGTAATGTAGGTATATACCTTGAGTGTATGCATACCTACTAGCTTGTCCCGGCAGCCATATGTCAGTTAATTGGTTAGGTGCTAAAGTTAGGTTAGGTTACGTTCCAAGGGAAGTATGTATTTGACCGACATTCTTAGCAATCCATGAATTCTCCTACGGGTCCAACGCGTTGCTGAATTGGGAACTCGAGACAGTGCTTGGGACTTGCGACCCAAATGTAGGTTTAGAAAGGGCCCCTTTTGTTGATGTACATCAACACTTACCTTTAATACCCAGGTTCCCCCCTCGCTGCCTAACCAAATTTGATGCGAACCTACTAGTGCCGCTTTAGACATTCGTCCTAGTAATGAGCTTATTGTCGCTCTCGATAGGCCTAGATCTTTAATTAGGTTATAGAGAGATTTTGCTGGTATGCCTCTCGCTCCCACTTCCACTGCATACAAATTAACTATGTAACCGTTTTTGTATAATTCGTTTGTGACTTCGGTATATTTGTTTACATAATATAAAAATAAATACATAAATAAAAAAATAATTTATAACCATATCGACAACTTCATCTAAGGATGGTGTGCGTCCTTTATAGTCTATCTTTCTCCCAAGAAATTTAAATGGCACCGATTTAGCGACTATGGAAACTGGTTTACCCCCTATGAAGAGTCCCGGGTCGTAGGAGGTAAATTTGGTGTCCCGTCTACCCAGACACACGCAGTGACACTTACTGGGCTTCGTCCTCAGTCCATTTGTCCACGAACACAACTTTAATAGTTCCTGACATTATTTTGGATTACGCGTCAGTATTGCGAGATCGTCAGCAAAAGCTAAGATGGACTCGGAGTATTTGTTATTTACTTTAAACCGATAGCCCCATTTCTTTTCGTGACGTAATATCTTTATATATAAAAATGAATTGCTGTTCGTTAGTTTCGCTAAAACTCGAGAACGGCTGGACCGATTTGGCTAATTTTGGGCTTGAATTATTTGTGGAGGTCCAGAGAAGGTTTAAAAGGTGAATAAATATGGAAGTTGTGTTGTTATCGATTGAGGCAGTACGAAGTCTGCCGGGTCAGCTAGTATAGTATATTTCTTTAAGTTTGACGTACGTTATTACTTCCCAGAATTCCTTAATTTTTAGCCGCACTGTTGAACAGTGTCATAATATATAGCGTACATAAAGAAGATAAACAGTTTGATTCCTGGCTAGGAACATTGATTTTACAAAATCCAATTTAGTCTAGATCAAAATCAAGATTTGAAAAAAAAAAACATTCCCTGTATTATTTCAAAATTCGATGACGCTTTTTGGGAGCTTCCAGGTTTCCAGTAAAAGTTACCGCCGACAGAACGTTGCTGGCAATGTTAATCATTAATTTTTAATAACATTTTCTAACACATACTTTCTTAAAAATATTTTCTTAAAAATCAGTACTACAAATTCAAGTTAAGTTCGTACTATTTTACCTACCTTTAGCACCTGATTACTGACAAATGGCCGCCGGGCCCGGACAAGCTAGTAGGTATGGCTACTCAAGGTACTTCAACTTTTAGCTTAGCTAGACTCTCCAGGTACGTACCTTCATTACATTATTATATACATTTAAAAATAAGTTATGTCTGGTGGTCCTGGGATCTTACTGTGTTAGGCATACGTTTTAAGAATTAAATAAGTATTTTGCTACACCAATGTAAAGACGCAATATAGTAGAGTACACGATGCTAACCGTGGCATGTTACGCGTCAAATCTAACCATCTTGCATATGCAATACAGCATTGTACAGCATATCCATGTATGACTAAAAAAATAAAGGCAGAAATAATTGCATAATTTTGGAAAAAGTGAACTTAATATATTAATTATCTTCTTTATATAAAACTCGGTTTATTTGCAAAAAATATGAATTACCTACTTCAACTCGCCACATCTTTGCTAATTACTCATAAAACAACAGAGAGACATTTTAAGTCATTAGCAACTGTCATCTGCAAACAGCGAAGAAAACTGTATGCCAACATAATTGAGACAGTTTCTTTGGTAAAAATAAAAATGAAAAAAGAGAGAGATTATAATGCATATAAAGTGTATGTTATTAAGTATAAAATAGATTTATTTTTGGATGATAAACTGTGGCCATCGGGTATCTCGTTCCGGCGATTTATCAATTTTAGAGATAGTGTGGCAAATACAAATCAATCACTTAATGGATAGGTGTCATGAGAACAGCTGTAGATTAATTAGTTTCAATTGCAAGTCCATTAAGAGATCCTTGGAAGGCGTGAGGCAGTTATGTAAGTCAGCAGACGTGGTGGCCTTGCAGGAGACGTGGCTTTGGCCACATGAGCTACCATTCCTCAGTTCGATCGACACCGAGTTCAGCGCCACGGGTACGTCTGCAATAGACCCCTCCATCGGCCTAATTAAAGGTAGACCATATGGTGGTGTTGCCTTATTGTGGAAAAAGAGTGCGTTTGAATCAGTGTCAGTGGTAACGTGTGAGAGTGATCGGATTGCGGCGATTAAAATAACTGTAAGTCAAAAATCTACTATTGTTTTCAGCGTATACATGCCTGTAAATCGTAAGAAAAATATTCCTTCATTTACAGAATGTCTTAGTGAGGTGCAATCGATTATTGAGACTGAAAAAAAATCGTGGCGTTGAGGCATTTTATATACTGGGTGATTTTAATGCACACCCAAATAACTTATTTTATAGGGAGCTTGTAAGCTTTTGCACTGATCATCTGTGTTACTGTGTCGATGTAGAAATGTTAGGACTTCACTCTGACACATTTACCTATCGTAGTGATACACATGGCTGCTTAAGGTGGCTAGACCACTGTATTGTCACGGAATCAGCATTGGCAACAGTCGGTAAAGTTTGTGTGAAAAATGACGTATTTTGGTCTGACCATTTCCCACTTATAATTGAATGTAATCTTTCTAAATTAAATAACAAGGTAACACCATTTATGTTAGATAACAATCCTCAACAAAATGTTATGTGGGGCGTTAGACAGCCAGAGCAAGTGGAAAGGTATCGCGAAATATGCAACTCGGGACTTCGAGACATAGACTTTCCTATGGAGTTAGGCCAATGTTGTGACTCACCATGTCAAAATCGTGACCACCGTATAATAATTGATAAATTATACAATGATATAACCGGTTTGCTTGCTAAGGCGGCCATACAAACCTATGTTGAAAAACGTAACTGTAGACGGAAACATGTTACTGGGTGGAACAAGTACGTCGCAGGCGCTCACGGGGAGGCCAGAGCTAAGTTTCGTATGTGGGTACTAGCGGGGAAACCCAGTAGTGGTATTATTTACAGTGAAATGTCTGAAACGCGTAAGATATTCAAAGCTAAACTAAGATGGTGTCAAAACAGACAGGAACAGTTTAAAATGGATAAACTTGCTTCAAATCACACCGCAAAAGACTTTGGTAAGTTCTGGAAGAATACTAAGAAACTAAATGATAAGACAAGTCTTCCCGTGAGTGTCGACGGCGCTTGTGATCATAAAGTGATCACTAATTTGTTTAGACAGCAGTTTACTGTACAGTCAACAGTGAGTTCAACATCCTGTAAAAGGTGTGATGATGAGACAATTGTGACCAATAAACTCAATTTATTCTCTGTAAAGAACGTGACTCAAGTTATAAGTAACATGCAAAGGGGTAAATCACCCGGCCACGATGGTCTCAGCATCGAGCACTTTAAATACGCTGGTGTACATCTGCCAAGAGTGCTGGCGATGCTTTTTAACCTGTGCCTGGGACACTCTTACTTGCCCGAGTCGCTGATGCGTACCATAGTGGTGCCGATACAAAAGAACAAGACGGGTGACTCATCCGACAAAGGCAATTATCGGCCCATCTCACTTGCGACTACTACAGCTAAGGTACTTGATGGTTTGCTAAATGGCACTCTCGAAAATCATGTGGACTTACATGACGCCCAATTCGGCTTCAAATCTGGATTATCCACTGAGAGTGCTATACTGACCTTAAAGCATACCGTTAGGTATTACACTGAAAGGAGGACGCCGGTATACGCGTGCTTTCTTGACCTGTCGAAAGCTTTTGACCACGTAGTTTATGACCTTCTGTGGGAGAAACTGTGTGTTGCAGGTGTACCGGCCGATACTGTCTCCCTTCTCAAGTATTGGTACTCAAACCAAAAGAACCAGGTGAGATGGGCCGGTACCTTGTCGGATGAATACAGGTTGAAATGTGGCGTTAGACAAGGAGGGTTGAGCTCGCCACTTTTATTTAATTTGTATGTCAACCAGCTTGTCGAGCGACTCAGCCGCACTTATGTCGGCTGCTATATTGACGGTACCTGTGTCAACAATATTAGTTATGCAGATGACATGGTGCTGTTGGCTCCCTCGATCAATGCGTTGAGAAAGCTGTTGGGTATATGTGAGGCATACGCGGAGGCGCATGGGCTTAAGTACAACTCGAAGAAGAGTGAATTGCTTATATTTAAACCAGACAAACATCGGTCGGTGCCTCCCGTATACCTTGGTGGCGTTGCGCTAAAGTTGGTTGACAAATTTAAATACCTGGGTCATATACTGACTGATGACCTCAAAGATGATGAGGACATTGAGAGAGAGCGTAGGGCGTTGGCGGTGAGAAGCAATATGCTGGCTCGCAGGTTCACTCGATGTACAGAACTAGTTAAGATAACGCTTTTTAAGGCATTCTGTCAATCTTTCTACTCGAGTGGCCTGTGGGTGAGTTATACGCAGCGATCCTACAACACCCTGCGTATTCAATATAACAACGCTTTCAGAATGCTGTTGGGGCTGCCGCGGCGATGTAGTGCCTCCGGAATGTTTGCTGAAATGCGAACTGACGGATTCAAGGCGATAATCCGCAAAAAAGCTGCTTCCTTGCTACAACGCCTGCGCAATACCAACAACAGCATTCTGAAAGTCATTGCCCATAGGTTTGACTGCCCTATCCAAAAACATTGGGTAAGGGTAGTCAATGGCAATTTGTGATTTAAATGTAATTGATGTACTAACAATACTAACATAATTCTAAGCAGATTGTTACTAATATACTAACACTATGGACTTAAAATGGTCTGCAATAAATGATATTATTATTATTATAATTATATTTGCTGAGTACTTTACTCTCTCTATTTAACTCGTAACATGTTCAGATAAACAACCATATACGATATTTGACATCACAATCATATTCTGTTAAGGCTCTAGTGATTTACAGTTCTATACAGGATATATGTATTGTATAGGCGTGAGCCATAAAACGAGCCTATTCGAGAGCCGCGGCCGTCATAAATCTACATCACAATGTAGAGATCTATCCTTAGAAAGGCCAGCATAGCCGCATGGGTTCGTGTAATACGAGCTATCCATCTTGATGTGACACTGGACCAAGTAATTGCTGCAAGTTTAAGGCTGAAAGCTAGTTCAGTTTTGTGGTGGTAAAGGCCACATCGCTCACACATTAAATCGCTGTGAATTGGGACTCAATTCACAGTCTACAAAGTCGTCAAATAATATTAAATTGTATGTGGGATGATGCAATCAATAAGAAAATTAGTAAGAGATTTAAACTTAACAAAACACTATACGATTTTATTTCTCACTGACGTAAATTCTAATAATACATTGCTCATTGACGGGAGTAAAACTGATTACCAACGAGGGTGTAGTTTGGGTCCCGACGCTCGATGGAGAGTCTCAATACTCACGAGTTGGGATTCGCACTTTGTTACACGTACAAGGAAAATAAAAAACAAAATTTAAATAAATAAAACACGTTAACGGTTTCTCTGCCGCATATTTCTACGGAAGTTTTGTCTCCCACTTAGTACGTTAACAATGGGTTTTCATACACTTTTGTCTCCCACATATTTCTACGGAAGTAATAACATACATTTTGCCTTATTTTTGAAAAAGTACTGGGTACTTTCTAAGTAGATGTAGTATAAATTATCATTATAGTCCAGTAATTTCAGCGCGAATTGTATGGGTACCGTGCATTAATTTCAAAGTTGGAAATTTGCATGAATGTTTGTGATACCATTATAATGAAATTAAAAAAAAAGACGTGTTGCACTCCGGGAGTACCGGCAGAAGTGAAAACTTGAATATTAACGTTGTGCATTTTTGATATTTTGGAATGTTTAGGGAATATTTTTGCACGAATTGCTTTAATTATCAGTATAAAAGTACTATTATTTATGTGGTAACATACAATATTCATTTATTGCGCTATCGTAAAAAAACATGACAATTTATATTACATTAAAAATTTAACACTTCAGAACTATTAGAATTATTTTACATTAAAAAGTTTATCTCTCAAAAAAATCAACTTCCATCCATTATTTCAACGACTTTTTCACCATCATTATTACCAGAACGATAATCGCCAATACATTTATAAAGTACTCACTCATTTTCTTTCGCTATTTCCTCGTCACTTTTTTCATTAATAGATGCACTTTGTTTAATTTCCATTTTATATCAATAGATTTCTGGCAGAAAATAGAATAAATATTACAAAAAGTTATATGATGACAAGAAGTATTTCTTGGGCTTCGGTCGGAGTCGATTTCAGTCTTGACGAAGTCAACAACCACTCATTAGACGAACGCGCTACCAAGGTTGTTAAGTGTAGTGTGAAATTAGCGCTTCTATATTTGTTGTCTTACGATCAAGTCACGTGTTTACTGACGCGAGTTTAACCTTTTTTACCCATTACAAAAAAGTGCACAACGCCGCTAAAGAAGTTTTCACTTCAATTATATTTAAATTCATTTTTGTTATTTAAGATCAAAGGTCACAAATGTCCGTTTTTTGAAATTTTCTCATAAGCGATACGTTTTATCGTACAAATTTGTAAGACAAAGTTAAAGATCATGCAATTATCTTTAAAAATTATTCTTTATTTTATTTCCTAGGATTCACCATTCGTGGGACAACGATAGACTTAAATTGATCATTACTTGTGTTATAAAACCTTGCTTCTTGTCAAATTTCATGATTCTAGGTCAACATCTTCATCATTCTCTAAGAAGTGTTTAAAAATATTGCAGAATTGAGTGTTAGATATCAATTTCAACTTGATACTTATACGTGTTCCTGAGTAAAGTGTCTTTAGGACAAATGGACATACGGGTAAACGGACAGACAGGCAATGAAGTGATCCTATATGGGTTCCATATTCTCCTTTTTACAGAACACCAAAAACCACGATACCACATAAAATTACGTTAAACAAATGCGTCAAATAGATAGTGCGGAAGTGTACGCATTTTTCGTTGAATACGACTTTCCTACGGACTGGGGCTTCGTACGGAAAAAAGGAAACACCTTTTTTTTAGAGAATTTCACAATCTACAAAACCCTTCAGAAACATTTTTTGAGCATCTCTCACCGTTTCAGATATATACGTAAATCCAAAATTGCTACCTTTAACCTTGAATAACTTTTTTTTGCACCCATGTACATGTATCGACTCGGATTTTTCACAATTTGGTAATAATGGTATCCCCAACGTTCATATAAATTTTCAGCTTCTTTGGAATTAATTTAAGTGTAAAGTCCATTTTAAGTGAATAGCTTTGAATAGAAATGGATGAATGAGTTATATTCTGAGATATTTTACTGAGAGCTAACTGATAGACGGTATTTATACATATTATTTATGAATTATAGGACAGAACAAGGTTTAAGATTTTACAAGGAGACCCCAACACCATTTTAACTTTATCGAAATGCCAACTCTTTCGATAAAGGTAAAACTGGTCTTGTAATTGCAATGGAAAACACTTTATAGCTGCAAAATATTGTACCTGAAAGAATATCAAGACAAAACTCATAGCATCGCTGGTTATAGTTGACAAAAAAAATATATTTCACATATCTTTGTCATACATTTGTATAAATTGATTGTATGCCAAGAACTGTATTATAGCCATATAACATAATTATATTATTATTTGGAATGACAAGCTTGTTGGCACAGCGATAGCGAGTACGATTGTAATGTTCATTGTGCGATTATTTATGTATCCTCATGTAGCAGCCTTCAAGTAAACTAAAAAGTTTTATTTTACTTACGGACTTTTTCCGTCGGTTTTCCAAAATTTTCGTCCAAATAACCCTTTTTCTGACAATTACGAATATAACAAAAAAAACTACTCGAATTGGTCAAGTCCTTCTCAAGTTTTGCACATGGCAACTAATATTCATTCATTCATTCATTTTTAGTGTGGATTTAGATTTTTAAGGTTTTCATTTTTCTGCGTGGAACCTTAATTCTTTTGCCAAAATAAAAGTAGCCTATGTTAGGCTTTATAATAAAACGTATCTGCCTATGAAGGGCCCGTCAAGATCGGCCCAGCCGTTCCAGAAATTACCTCTTTCAAACAGACAGAAAGACAAAAGGACAAAAAACTGTTGTTGATTCCATTATGTAACTGTTACTTCAAAAAGATAATATTATTTGATCCTCTTACTTTACTTACTTACTAAGAAAAAGAAAGTAGAGATAGAATTTCAGTTTCTGTTTGTTTCCAAACTCATCTCAAATTCTATCTGGAAGATTGTCGCTTTTTTATCTGTTTCAGTTTTTGTATCGGTGTCAGTAAGTTTCTTAATACACATAAAAATCATACAGTATAAATCTTTTAAGACATTAAACACCTGCTTAGGCCCATAATACAATACTGATTTTGTATTTATTTACGACACTGTATATACGACATTTCAATGATATTTAAGGTCAACGCTCTGAACTCTATTGTACATTATACAATTAAGGTCTAGGATAGACGCGTAAAACAGGACGTTGAGTTATACGAGTATGTCCTCTATTCTCGAAGGCATTTTAGCTGAATATCCCACATGTCGCAGAAAATGTGGTGTAAAAAAAATCTCTATTCTTTTTCTTTGACCCCGGAGTTTATTTCCAACAACAAACTTATAAGTTTCGTGTAATTTAAAGAATAATTTTTAGGTACAGTCGTACTGGAAATAGGGGGGACCTCCTTAATAGTTATTACTCATTACTATCTAATAACTATAAAGGAATCTAAAATGTATCCATAATTAAAGATGAATTTAATACTATTCGTTTGCTAAATTTTGATAATTGTGAATTTTATATTTCTGAAAAAGTTATCCCTACTTTGACGTCAACATTTTAATTTTGTCGCCCCTAATATCAAACTCCTGACCAAGTGCAGTCTCTATATCCTCGGGTCTCACCTTTTGGATGAGGCCGTTCCACTTCTCTTGAGTAATTCGGTGTCCAGGTTCCATAAATTTTCTGACCGCATAGTTAAAATTGATAGTCACTCCGTTTTGCATATTCTCAACTAATTCCTAAATTTAGGAATAAGTTGCTCTACTGTTGCCCCATTTGGAAATTTTCCGATCTGACCCATTGAATGTTTTAAAATTCCAAATTGAATTCCTTATTAACATTCGGTTTAATGAGCAGACATGGTCCCTAGTCTCTTTACTGATAGGATACGGTGATTTGCGGACCCGAAAAATTTCAAGTGTAGCTTAGCCAGTATTTATATAACTTTAACTTTATTGAAATTGAAATAGTACAAGTGTATCTTAAAAAAAATTATGGCACTGATCTCCACACTTTCTCTTTCTTCGAATCGCAGTACCCTCGATCTCACTGCTTTGATCTTAAACGCTCCTATGGCAATAAACTGTTAGATTGCGGGTCTGAACGAAGCTCAGCTAAGCTGAGGTTAGCTGGACCAAATCCCAATTTACCACCCACGGCCTTTTTTTTTAAAATAAATTAGGGTGTGTAGGTGGTAAATTTGGGTTTGGTCCAGCTAACCTCAGCAAACAAAGGGCCTGGTATACCATAGCTTCTGTTTTCCCCTTAATGCCATAATTGAACGTTAGTCAGGTATGGATCGAGCCAGACTATTAGCAGCATCTAGACCAGAGTCTGGTCACTGGCTTCATGCATATCCGTCTCCCAATATTGGTACATATATCGACCCCACCGTTTGGGTGTAGAAGTGTGTTGAACTGCTGCATTTCATGTGGAGCCTGTGCGAACCGTCTCGGACATCACAGATTTATCTGCTCTTTTGGCACGGGCCGGCACTCCCGCCATACTGCACTGAATGACACTCTAAGACGGACCATTACCAGTGTCAATGTACCCGTAGCCTTAGATCCTCAAATCTTTCCAGACGATGGTAAGCGGCCTGAGGGAATGACACTGGTACCAATTAGCATGTCAAAATTGCCAAATTCAGTTGTAGTATGAATTTATCGCGTTTGGTTTTGTTGTGGCGCGCAGGGGCTTTTCATGGAAATCAGCAAGTATCTAAGGCAGGAAAAGAAGTTATCCCCATGCAGGCAGTTTTCTCGTGTAAAGGCTATCCATTGCATATCAGTGCGGGAATGCTGCCTGCATCCTAGGCACCCTTTCGAGAGAACCCAGTTTTTTACATAACATAACATAACTAAAAAAAAACTTGTTAATAAATAATTATAAAAAAGGGAAAGAAAGGCTCCAGCAGCGTAAAAATCCTTTAACGCTGAAAATTGCAATTTCTGCTATAAAAGTATAGCAACATTTAACAAAATCGGTTCAACAATCTAAGTGCGAAAATTAAATTTCAGACAATAAAGTTACTTTCGTACTTTAGTAATATAGACATCAAATTGCTTTGGCATTTATAATACACTATCAAACCGCCCTCGCTTTGATTCGGTTTATATGAGCTTTTCTTAAATCAATCCGCCGTAATTTATACACAATATATAGCATATGTCAAAGCATATGTGAAAGAATTTTTCCAATAGTGTAGTGGTGTCGAAGATTACCTCAAATTTTTAAACAAACTCACAAAATTCGGCCTCTCTTTTTATAATATTAGTATGGAAGTACAGATATTGGAGATGTAGTTCATTATCTTAGTATGAAATATACATTTATTTACGCTATAATGTCTGTATTAGGGTCACAGAAATTCATAAGTGTAGCAAATTTCAACTTGAGCGGTCCAATAAATGCGGATCAAATTGGTTCTAACAGACGGACACATAGAAACAAGTGATGCTATAACGGATCAGTTTTCTCATTCAGAATTACGGAACTCTATTTATAATAGGTGAGATATTAAACTATCTTGATAAACACCAGTACTACACCTATTAAGACACAATTTAGATGTCGTTTGATAAAAACGCCATCGCTAAATCCTACAAGTGGTCACTTCTGAGAACTAGAGTCGGCAGCGCGAGTGTAACGCCCTTGGTGTTGCACACGTCCATAAGCCACGGAAACCGCTTCCCATCAGGTGGGTCGTGAGCTTGTCTGCCACCTAAGTGGTAGAAAAATAAGAACATGAAAACCTTGTCTCAGATCACTGTAGTGGGGCCCCATAAAGTGACCGGGATCCTTCCAACGACTGCTTATTGTGTTTCGAAATTAAATTTGAAATTAAAGTTTTTATCCAAATTTTCTAAATATTAAGTACATTTAGAAAAAAGGATAAAAAAAAAATTACAGATACTTCTATAATATATATCTAATAACCCTAAATCACCAAAAGCATACAATTTCAGGTCAAAATAAACTATGTTTAATAAAAAGTCACATTACGAAGTATTTGAATTTAATGAATCATAAGTGTATTTAGCATGGGATTTGAACATCCGAGATTTCTTTATAGGAAAAAAGTTAGTTTACTTACTAATTGCTTCAAAAAATCATTCATTTCATGAAGTATGTCAATCTTAATAAAAAAGAAATATCATATCTAGACCTTTAGTCATTTAGTTGAAATCGCTCGAATCTCATTTGTATTCATCATAAACGCCGACTCGTTGCCGCAGCTCGTTGCGGTCTGGTTGAACAAAATGACGCGAAAGAGTCCATTGTTTTGGGCTAAGAATCTTGTGAGTCTTACGATTGCTGAAAATTTGGATTTCGATAGACCGCTTTAACTGAATTTTTACTTAATAAAAATTAAGTTTAAATTCATGTGTCACATAGCTAATTATTGTAAATATTCAAAAATATGTTTAGTTTTTGCTTAATGACGTAAACAGTTAGTTCAATTTGGTTGAAAATAGCAACCAGGCAAATAATAAAATAATGAAGAAAATAAAATAGAATAAAAGACTTGGATATTTTACAGCGCCATGTAGACTAAAATTAAGCATAGTTTGTGATGTGTATGAGTTTTAGAATGCAGAAAAACATACTTTATAGCAGTGTTCACTTGTTGTTTTATAACATGTCATACCTTTTTTTTTTTTCGTGAGGACATCCCTTTGGATACCCCCCCGCCGGTCAGCGGGGGCACTTATGTCGGGCATGAAGCGACTAAAACCGCACGCCGTCTCGGGTCTTAAGACACCGGGGTGTAAGGTATATGAATATTAACATAGATCACATGGAGCGTAGATACAGAAAGATATTGCTGTAGTGAATTGTACTTGAAGTCTAAACTATACAGGGGGTTTCGGGGCGTGGGATTTAAATATAATGTTAATTTAGATTGCATTTTTTAATAAATTTTAATTTAAAATGAAATGTTGGTCGTTATCACAATGTTTTTCCTCAAATCTTTAATTTATGAATAAAATATATAATATTATACATAGACATCTACTTATGATATTAATATTTGATGTTACAGGTATGTACCCGATATTTCAAGTTCTTGGTAAGAATATCTTTTACATTGATCATTAATAAATGTCAAATCTTAGTTAATATTTGGATACGATCATACGTATATTTTTTACAGACGAATAAAATGTTTAAATTACAAAACAAAATTAAACGATCGAAAATTCTTTAAAATGAAAAATAGATGCTTGCATTTCTGAACGCCGATGAATATTTTATCCATCATTTCGGATTCTTCTCGGCAAATTCATCTCCACTTGAAAGATTTATGAAGTACAAAATCTTGAGTCGGGCGGTGTACAGTTTGAATGTCCTAATATATTACAACAGACATGTTCCAAGTTTACCATAGTAATTAAAATATTAGTACAATTAATTGATATGTCAGTATTAGAACACACGCAATTGTTATTGACGACTTAATTAGTTGTAGCTTCATTGAAGTTTCAAAATAATGTTCATTCAAATTATATTCAAATTAATCCGGCGCAAATTACCTTTCATGATATTCACTAGCTTTAAGATTTTCTTTGTATACACTGTCGCATTAGGTGTTTATCTGTAATGATAGTGGTTTAAATAAATAAATAAATAAATTTTGGTTTGATAGTCACGGGTGATGTAGGTTTACATTTCTAAGAAAAATAACAAAGTTATCGTTAAGAATTACTTCTTTACGCAATATAAATATCACACCTAATATCTTTACTTATTTAATTATTGTAAAGCACAAAAATACGTCAGGTGATAGATATTTACTCGTATCAGACGAAAATTAGGAAGATATAAAAAGAAATGCAGAATTCAATTAAACAAATTCACGAGTTCACGACACACTATGTGAATAATATAGAGAGTTCAGACAAAAATACTTTTTTCATGAAAAATATTTGTCAAGTAAAACAGACTATAGGAATATATCACGTATATCACCCCTATTAACTTATATGGTTATCGAACTATGGCCGATAACTAATTGCCACAAACTGATGTGGATTATCATAGTCTCTTACGATATTATTATTATTAATGACCAATATTAATTACGGACTGTAATCCACCAGTTTTAATAAAATAGTTTAAGTTATATTGATGTGAGAGAAGTGGTCATTTTTGTTTTCATGGGGTGACTATAACTTTTTTTTCGTTCGATCAACCCCGCACCTATCTTTTGAAACCAGTCAAATGCATACAGCTCACTTAGTAAAATGCTGCGGAAGGCATTTTTAGTGGCTATCGAGGAACTCGTTATTTGCAAGAAATATAAAAAAATACACTCTGTATTCTACTAAATTTGTGTTTATAACGTAGAGGATAGAAGGAAAGAGAGAAATGGCAAGAGTTTTACTCCTGATCGAGCCGTCCTATTCCATTTTGAGCCCAACAAGGCACAAGGAAACATATTAACCCTCGGGCAGTAATACCTTTTTTTTTTAATTTGTTTTTTTCGTGCGGAAATCCCTTAGGATACGGATCTCGGGTCTGGGGTGTAAGGTTGCCCATAGAGCATATCCCTCGCACCCCGACTGACCCTGGGCCATCTCCGGTTTCGAGATAGCCCCCTCGGGTTTGGGAACCACGGTGTCCCCGTCTTGCCCCGGTTTGGGGGAGGGGCGCTAGTCGCCCCACCGTCCCGGCCTGCTTCTGCTGGGGTGACAGGCGGCCTCACCTGTCACCCCCAGGCCTGCGCTCATGGAGGACGGAGGTCGTTAAGCGACCTCCGGCGCCTGAGTCGCAGCCCTGAGTCCTCGCTCGCATCGCAGTGATGACACTCAGGCGTTGGCTCCTTCCTGATCCGATGCAGGTGGTCCCCGAAGCACCCCTTCCCGGAGACCACCTGCGTCAGTCGGTAAGAGAGGCTTCCGTGTCGCCTCTCTAGCCAATCCTCCATGATGGGCCTTACCGCCGCTTTTGCGGCGTGCCCTGCGCTTGGTCGCCCAAGTCGTTCCTTCCACTCCACCACGATGGCCTGGCGGAGCTGGGACTGCACGGCCTCGATTTCCCGAGGCTCGGGGTTCCATCCCTGCTCCCGCGCCTCCTTTCGCCACTGGTACAGTTGCGAAAGGGCTCTCGCCTCCAGGTCCCATGGCGGAGTTCCGGCAAGGAGACTCGCCGCCTCGAAGGAGATCGTGCGGTACCCGCGGATGACCCTGATGGCCATAACTCGCTGCAGAGCGCGCAGCATCCGCACAGTTTTGGTCCTCAGGGCATCCGCCCATATTGGGCACCCATACAGGGCCATGGACCGCACGACCCCCGCGTAGAGTCTCCTGCAGGAGTTATCGGGCCCCCTCATGTTGGGCAACAGCCGAGCCAGAGCGAGAGCTGTGCCCTTCAATTTCGGGGCCAGACTTCGGATGTGCTCTCCGAAGTCCCATCGGCCGTCGAGCACGAGCCCCAAATATTTCATTTGGGGCTTGATGCCGATGCGATTTCCTCCCACGATGAGACTGGATCCCTCGGGTGGCTTGCTCGAGGCCCATGAAAGAATAAGGCCTCGGTTTTATGCAGAGCCACCTCGAGACCCAGCCGCCGGATCCGCTCAACGACTTGGGCAACCGCGGTCGTGGCCTTTAGGGTCGCTTCGCGGTACGTCGCCCCGCACGCCGTCACGAGCGTGTCGTCCGCGTAGCACGTGACGGCGGCACCGCCTACGAGCTCACCGCGAAGCACCCAGTCGTATCCGAACACCGCACGACATTTCACGCCGACCGAGACCGGTCACGGTTGGGTAGATGACGGCTCTCTCCGTCAAATACGCCCCGACTATGCGGCGGAGGTAGAGAGGCACTTCGTGATACACGAGCGCCTCCCTAATACAACTCCAGGGCAAGGTGTTGAACGCGTTGGCGATGTCCAGGGACACCGCCAACATCACCTCACTCCGGGCTACTGCATCCTCCGCCAGAGCCCTCACGCGCATGATGGCATCCACGGTGGAGCGCCTCTGGCGGAAGCCATATTGGCCATCCGCCAGGTCCGGCCCCACTCTTGAGAGGTGCTCGACGAGGCGCTTCGCAATTACTCTTTCAAAGAGCTTGCACACCTCGTCGAGCAACACTATGGGCCGGTAGGCGGACGGCGAGTCCGCTGGGCGCCCCTCCTTTCGGATGAGGACCAGTTTCCCCGTCTTCCACAATTTAAGAAACTGGCCCCGCTCCAAACATGCGCTGAGAAGCCCTCTCAAGCGGGGCTCGACTAGAGCTAGGACCCACGCTCGGCCTGGAATGCCGTCGGGTCCCGGGGAATGCCGTCGGGTCCCGGGGCGCGGGCCGTAATACCTACTTTTCATCCAACGAACAAACGATATTTGTCCGTTATTGAATTATTTATGTACGTAAAAATATAATATGGAGACTATATTTCACTAATTTGATCCGAGGATTTATTGGAAATAATGTTAAAAATTTACTGACAGCACTGATATCCGCTGGCAAAAAATTAAATAAAATGGTCGCTGAAATTTTATTGCTTATGTGTTAAAGTGGTCCCTGGTTTATGATTTTTTTTTTGATAGGATAACAAACCCACTGGTTAAGTCAGCATTGTACATTTTTTTGTATCTTGTTCCAACATAAGTGCCAAACACCTTAACCGGAATTAATGTATGGTGCACTTTTTTTTTACGTTTGGAAACCCTCTCGGGCTTCACTCCATCGGTGCCGACGATGGGGTGGGCGTGTCCGAATCGGACCGACTAAACCACACGGGGGCCACTTAGGGGGCTAAGTGTCCATTGCTGGGCACTCCGGGTAAGCCCTCGAAAGGATACCCAGGGTTACCGGCGGACTTTGGCCGCCACCGCGTCCTCGCCTGGTGGGGTCGGGTTTTATCCCGCGTCGGTGAGTTGGCAGGCGTGTGTAGGACACACACGACACGCCTTCGCCACGGCCTGCTTCTTTAAGGACGGCGAGTCGGCCAACTGCCGTCCTCAGGCCCCGATCATGGAGGTCGGTAGTCCCGGGCGTGACCTGCTCGCAGAAAGAGGCGGCGACGTGCCACTTGTTCCCGTCGGAGACCACGGCCCTCACCATGGTCTCCAACGAGAGAACGTCCACGCCCAGGACCGCAACGAGATCCCGGCGTTGACTCGCCCACGCAGGGCACTCCACCAACGAGTGA
The DNA here is from genome assembly GCA_946251805.1 of Cybosia mesomella. Lineage (NCBI taxonomy): Eukaryota > Metazoa > Arthropoda > Insecta > Lepidoptera > Erebidae > Cybosia > Cybosia mesomella. Next base: position 11,625,816 of record OX276397.1, read on the forward strand.
AGCGCCCTGTCTTCGCCAGGATCCTCGCAGTGCTGGCACTGAGGCGTTGTCTCCCGGTGGATGTGCCATAGATACTTACTGAAGCACCCGTGTCCGGTAAATATCTGGCACATCCGGTAGGAGAGATCACCATGGTGCCACTCCAACCACTCCTTCATGATCGGCCTCACTGCCGCAATGGTGGATTCCCCCCACCTTGGATGCTCAAGTCGCACCCTCCATGTCTCCATGAGTGCCCGGCGGAGCTGGGACCGCTGAGCACTGATTTCTCGGGGCTCCGGCCCCGCTCCAGCGCTTCCTTGCGCCATTGGTACAAGGGCTCTCGCTTCGAGATCCCATGGAGGGGTCCCAGTTAGGAGACATACCCCCTGATGACTTCTTAAACCTTAAACATTACATCACTGTGGGTAACATGGGTAAAGTTATGTCTTAGAGTACTGCGCTGAGGTTGCTTAACGACCTCCGTCCTCCATGAGCGCAAACCTGAGGGTGATAGGTGGAGCCGGCTGTCACCCTAGCAGGCCGGGGCAGCGGTGCGTTGCTCGCCCCTCCTTTTTTTCCGGGGGCAAGACAGGGATACCGTGGTTCCCAAACCCAAAGGGGCCATCTCGAAACCGGAGGTGACCCTGAGTCAGTCGGGGTGCTAGGGAAATGCCTTAGGGCCACCTTACACCACGGCATTTGAAGACCCGGTATCTGAGGGGATGTACGCACGAAAAAAAAAGGTACTGGGCTAACTTTTATCGCTTTTCTATATTGACCGATAACGCATTGGTGAAATATTTACTTATTCATATTTATGCAACTCGCACTTGGCACTCTGTTGTTACGAGTTTTTAAGGGCACCGGTAGCCGCTTCAATCAGGCTTTTTCAATAGCTTGATGATCGGTCTGGCGCTCATCATGTTTGAAATATTGATACATAAAAGATATCACTGCCTATTTTGAAACATAATATTATCCAAGCTAAATCCCATCAAATCGACTTATTCAGAATACACTCCTCCATAAGACAGTACCGTCCTATATGCTATGAACGAAATTGATGTTAATTGCAGGAGATATTTTATATAAGGTGCGCCGCCATGTAAGACAGTCAAAATGATTAAATTTGCTTGACCTGTTTTCATGGCTTTATTGTTCGACACTAATGACGTTGGAATAGGTATAACATTTAAAAGTTTGTTTATATTGAACGTACACTTTACAAAGTGTATTTTGAAAGTAACATTGTGAAATGGTGCGTAATTATGTGTAAGTGCGATAGTATCAATTTAACTATCATTGAGAAAACGATTTTAAAAATCACGAGATTTACAACATGCGAAAAAATCAATCAACAACTCTTATTATGATGTTATAAAAAATATCGATCAAATAAAATAAAAGAAAATGGTAGCAATCTCAGTATAGTATAATAAAACAGGAAATAATAGTAAACATTATATTCTTGTTTGACTTAGTACCGACTATTAATAATAATTACACTATGTATAGAAACCATTTACCGTTATATAAGAAAAATTGTTGTAGGAAAGCTTTATTTTAATCTTTTTTGTTAAGTCGTTCTGTTTAAGAAAATACTTTTGGTAAATATATTTATTTTAACATTTTAACTGAATAAATAACTATGCAGGAATACTTTTATTTAGCTAAGCTTTAAAACCAAATAGGCCGAATTATTTATATTAAGAAAAATATTTATATTCAAAAAATTCACGCGCTTTATATTAGTTTCCTATAAATATTATATATGATGTTACCGCCAAATAATTTAGATATATTTCTGCTACTTCTATAGTATTGTACCTATAGGACTAACAGATTCGAACTGTTTATTGTTATGGAATTACGTCGTATGCCTTTGTAGTCCAACTCCAACCTATCTAGCAGTCTTTGGCCATGCTTACTCGTCAGTCTAACAATGCCCTATTCTATACATTGCCTATTTGATTTTGAGGAGTTTCTCGATGTAAAATGGAAGCCTATAAATTGAATGGGATCACTTTGAAGTAAGTTCCGAACCCAAAAACTAAACAAACATTCATTATAATATAGATGAATATTAACTCTTTCAGACAGTTATATGAGTTTTACAACAATAAGTGAACCGTGTTATAGAGAAATAATATTACTACTGTATTCACTAAATAGCGATTATAGCATTATAATATCAAATTAGCATTATTTTTTCATGTGAAAATCCCTTGGATACCCCCCGCCGGCCAGCGGGGGAGGTTATGATGTCTGAGTCGCCTCCGCGTCTCGCGAGGTCTGCGGATCGGGAGAGACCTGAGTCTCTCCCGCACCCGCTCCGTCACCTCGTTCTCGAGCATTACTTGCTCGCAGAAGGAGGCAGCGGCAACCCACGCGCTCGCACTCCGCACTATCGTCGTGAGCAGGATACCGAGCCGAGACTAGTGCCCGCCTCTGCACCTCCCACGCCAGGCACTCCGCCAGCGTGTGCAGCCCTGAGTTCTCGCCTGCATCTCAGTGATGGCATTCAGACGTTGGCTCCTTCCTGATCCGACACAGGTGGTCCTGTCCTCGTACCGCGTACGTAATTATGGTAATATCACACATCTATCTTTGATTTTTTTGAAGTATGGAAACCTAAATATAGTGCAATAAATAAGTATTCTGTGCACTATATTTAGGTATCTATAGAAGTAAAGAATCAAAATTTGAAGAAACAAATTCCAAAAATCTGCTTATGAAAAAATCGTTACGATTTATTGAACAACTAGCTGAACAATATTGGATCATAGATATTTGAAATTTTTGCTATATCGAACGATTTAAGCCATGAGTAGGTACAGTCTTAAGAACCGAGACGGCGTGCGGTTTTAGTCGGTTCAAGCCCAACATAACCGCCCCCGCTGGCCGGTGGGGGGCGGGGGTTCCAAAGGGAATTCCGCACGAAATAAAAGGTACTGTAATTTATAAATATACATATTTTAACAAATGCTTATTTGTGCAGAGAACTGGAATATTATTCTTACATGAACAAGAATTACTAAAGAAACAACCATAAATCTTCGTCAGAATAGTTTCCGCGTAACATGTTCCTTGCATACATTACCGTGCCTAAATAGATCCATCTACATTTAACCTTTTTGGTATCACATTTACACATTCTGTGCAAAATATCCATATTTTTAACCGACTTCAAAAAGGAGGACGTTCTATGTTCGTTGGTATCTATTTTTATATACATATTTTTGACTGTTATACTAAATTATATTACATATAACTCAAACGGATCTTTGTTTTGAAAAGAGAAAATAACCTTTTTGAGATAGTAGTACATTATAATTATAATGTAGATTATTCAAAATCGAAAGTGACATTATAAGATTGTAAGAGAACCACCAATGCCGAGAGGACTTAGCGAAAGTCCCCTTGAAATTATTCTTAATGGCATCATAAGCGGTTTTTCGCAGCATCCAATTTATTTTCACAAGATAACTCGTTGGGAAAATTAGACGAAAATAGAGTGGTAATGGTGAGAGTAAAAATAAAGAGTGCGGATGTATTATTCGTTTCCACATTGTAATTTCATAGTTGATCGCTCATGAAAGTAAGTGGCTTTGTGGAACATATATACACGCTTGTTAGGATTTAAAGGCACGTCATTCGGTAAAGCATCCGCCCAGAGTTCTGCGGCGCTTGGAGCGTTATCGATTTTCCGCAGTCTGTGCCGGGGGTGAGCCGGGCGGCGAGAGTTGCGAGGGATAGGGTGAACTCAGCTGGGCGCCCCCACCCCCTGTAAACATAAACACAGGCTCCGGCCGCTCGCGTCTCAGGATCGACATCCGTCGAGGTGAAATAACGACACTGAATATTTATGAACCCCTCGTATCAGGGATTAAGATTCGACTTTTCTAGGTCATCAATTTGAAAAGCATTTTACTCACCTACCTATCTATTATAAAATTATAAATTGTACTGATTGAATGTGTAGCACTATGCAAACCTTAGTGGTTTATGTGTTATGTAGAACTAATTTGTGTACTATTTGTTTTTAAGTGATAATAATAAAAAAAGCCTAGTATTGTACTGAAGTTTTTTTCTCTGACAGTTATAGAAATATTTCTAAATATTGAACTGAAGTTTTCAAATCAAAATCAAACTTCGCGATCGATCACTCAACGTACCAATACTTGAAATATGCGATACACTACATTATTATTATTATATCCTTTCCCATCCCCTTTCCTTTACAGGGTCGGCAGCGCGAGTGTGACGCCACTGGTGTTGCACACGTCCATAGGCCGCGGTAACCGCTTCCCATCAGGTCGGCCGCGTGCTTGTCTGCCACCTTAGTGGTATAAAAAAAAAACCTGTTACTGTATTGGTACTACCATTACAACATATTAACTGAGAACTAGCTGTTGCCCGCGACTTCATCCACGTTAAATTCGGAATAGATGAGGGTATGTTTACTTCTGCAGGTTCGAGCTCAACGTGTATTAGGTTACCTATTTCCAGCGAGTTATGGCCATCAGGGTCATCCGCGGGTACCGCACGATCTCCTTCGAGGCGGCGAGTCTCCTTGCCGGAACTCCGCCATGGGACCTGGAGGCGGAAGCCCTTTCGCAACTGTACCAGTGGCGAAAGGAGGCGCGGGAGCAGGGATAGAACCCCGAGCCTCGAGAAATCGAGGCCGTGCAGTCCCAGGTCCGCCAGGCCATCGTGGTGGAGTGGAAGGAACGACTTGGGCGACCAAGCGCAGGGCACGGCGCAATAGCGGCGGTAAGGCCCACCATGGAGGATTGGCTAGAGAGGCGACACGGAAGCCTCTCGTACCGACTGACGCAGGTGATCTCCGGGAAGGGGTGCTTCGGGGACCACCTGCATCGGATCAGGAAGGAGCCAACGCCTGAGTGTCATCACTGCGACGCGAGCGAGGACTCAGGGCTGCACACGCTGGCGGACTGCCCGGCGTGGGAGGCGCCGAGGCGGCCATCGGGGTGGCAGTCCTCTCGCTCGGCAGCATGATTGCGGCAATGGCAATTTATCATGAAGAATTGGATGTTTACATGTAACATCGAATTTTTTTTTTCCGGTTCCGAAAATAAAAGCGTGGTGATATTTATTATCAAAGATCGAGTTTCGAATTAACTATCTTTTACTCGTAGGTAACTCTGTAGTTTCGAGATATTTTGGAAGGAGCCAACGCCTGAGTGTCATCACTGCGACGCGAGCGAGGACTCAGGGCTGCACACGCTGGCGGACTGCCAGGCGTGGGAGGCGCCGAGGCGTGACCTCGTGGCAGCCATCGGGGTGGGAGTCCTCTCGCTCGGTAGCATGATTGCGGCAATGGTGCGAAGCGCGAGCGCGTGGGCCGCCGCCACCTCCTTCTGCGAGCATGTGATGCTCGCGAAGGAGATGGCGGAGTGCGCTCGGGAGAGGTTCAGAACTCTCCCGGCCCGCCGAGCAAGCAACATGCTCGCCGCGCGTCGCAGGCGACTCAGGCGCCGGAGGTCGCTCAACGACCTCCGTCCTCCATGAGCGCAGGCCTGGGGGTGGCAGGTGAGGCCGCCTGTCACCCAAGCAGAAGCAGGTCGGGACGGTGGGGCGACTAGCGCCCCTCCCCCAAACCGGGGCAAGACGGGGACACCGTGGGTCCCAAACCCGAGGGGGCCATCTCGAATCCGGAGATGGCCCAGGGTCAGTCGGGGTGCGAGGGATATGCTCTATGGGCAACCTTACACCCCGGCGTCTGTAGACCCGAGACAGCGTGCGGTTTTAGTCGGTTCAAGCCCGTCATAACCGCCCCCGCTGGCTGGCGTATCCGAAGGGATTTCCGCACGAAAAAAAAAAAGGTACTACATAATAGATTACCCTAAGGCCTATGAAGTAATAAGATAACGAAATGAATAAGTAGGAATGGAATTCCATCGGGACAGTGGCGACAGTTTGCATATTTTTCAATTAGGAAAGGGACATAAGAAAATCGGGAAAATAACTAAATAGTTAATTTTGATGTAACTATTTTGTGTAATGACTGGAAGATTCAAGTAGTAAACATTATGGGGTCAAGTGTTTGTCGGTGGTTATTGAACGGCAAATGTACCGTTGCCTACGATTAAATAGCAGAGGATGCTTGCGCTCTCGCCAAAGTGACTGTTAAAAGAAAAAAGGGAATGGTCACAGTAGTATGAGTATAATGCTTTTTTTTTTTTACTTGCGGAAATCCCTTCGGATCCCCGCCGACCATCGGGGCTGGTTATGTCGTGTCTCGACTAAAACCGCACGGTGTCCTCCCCAAGTGTCCGTTGCCGGGCACACCGGGTAAGCCCTCGAAAGTCTGCTTCGGTGAGTTGGCAGGCGTGTGTAGGGCACACACGACACGCCTCCGCCACGGCCTGCTTCTGTAAGGACGGCGCGTCGGCCAACTGCCGTCCTCAGGCCCCGATCATGGAGGTCGGTATTCCCGGGCGTAGACGAAGACTGCGAAACTCGGGGGGCAGGGTTCTCTCCCGCTCCCTCTCCGCCGTCTCTTTCGCGCGCATTACCTTTTTCCTTTTTTTTTTTTTTTTTTTTTTTTATCGTGCGGAAATCCCTTCGGATACCCCCCCGCCGGCCAGCGGGGGCGGTTATGTCGGGCTTGCACCGACTAAAACCGCACGCCGTCTGTGGTCTTCAGACGCCGGGGTGTAAGGTTACCCATAGAGCATAGCCCTCGCACCCCGACTGACCCTGGGCCATCTCACCACTAACAGCATCGCTCAACCTGCTCGCAGAAAGAGGCGGTGGCGTGCCACGTGCTCCCGTCGGAGACCACGGCCCTCACCATGGTCTCCAACGAGAGAACGTCCACGCCCAGGACCGCAACGAGATCCCGGCGTTGACTCGCCCACGCAGGACACTCCACCAACGTGTGGAGAACAGTGTCTTCGCCAGGATCCTCGCAGTGCTGGCACTGCGGCGTTGTCTCCCGGTGGATGCGCCACAGATACTTACCAAAACACCCGTGTCCGGTAATCATCTGGCACATCCGGTAGGAGAGGTCCCCATGGTCCATCCCCATCGGTCTCACCGCCGCAATGGTGGATTCCCCCCACCTTGGGTGCTCAAGTCGCACCCTCCATGTCTCCATGAGTTCCTGGCGTAGCAGGGACCGCTGAGCCCTGATTTCTCGGGGCTCCGGCCTATGGCCCCGCTCCAGCGCCTCCTTGCGCCACTGGTACAGCAGCGCAAGGGCTCTCGCTTCCAAGTCCCATGGAGGGGTCCCGGCTAGGAGACATGCCGCCTCGACTTAGATCGTGCGATACCCCCTGTTGACTATGACGGCCATTGCCTTCAACGGGCTGTTTAGAACAGCCACGTTGCGGGCCGCCAGAGTCTACGCCCATGAGTATAATGCATAGTATCTCTCTTAACTTAAGAGCAATGTTCTTGTCGGTGGAGAAATTACACATCTACCCTTCACCTGCCAATCTGCCAATCCTTTCACCACCTTATACGACCAGACATAATTATCTTTTCCTTGATCGGTTCCATAAACGTTCTGCATAGTTCATAATTATTATAAAATTAATTTAAAAATTAAAATCAGAAATTCTCCTAAAGCTAAGAACCATCTTTATCATATCGGCTGTCGAACAAAAGCATCCACAAACACACACATACACGGCAAATTAAAACACCCATCGATTTTGCATCGGGGGTTAAAAAGTAGTAACCACAATAAACTCTTCTTGACATTTTATAAATCCCTAAGCAAAGGGTTTAATCATCTTTCAATATGAAAATTTAAATAAGTATTCTCTTAATACCCCGCTATACTTTCACAAATTTAAATTGATTCGTGTGTTAATCTATTAGTTAGGTTTAAGTTTAATTCGTTTTTGCTTTTGCAGAATGTCAACAGATATTTTCAGGATGCATTCACATCAATATGTATGATGGAGGGTCCTTTGTCATCAACTGAATGAAATCATGTTCTTCGGTACATGAATCATTAACGGTACTTTGCAACACCTTATTGGGTAAATGTATGGTGACAGTAAATTTAGCTTTTTTTCATTCTTACACAAAAGAAGACCGTCTATTCCGTTTTGTTAGACTATTTTTAATATGTATTTGATAAAATATGGTTTTATGAGATTATATTAATAACAACATTTTGTGATGTATTGTATCTATAAGAAAATTATCTGTGAGTAAAGTCATTTATTAGTGGCTAATTACTAGTATGTTTTCAGTAAATCTACGCGAATGTTTTTTTTTTAATATTTAGGACACGTCAATTTGACTTCACCTCGCCTGATGGTAAGCTGAAGGTAAAGTCTCAGGAAAGAGGGTCACCATTACATACCCGTACCATGTTAACAATGGTGGCACTCAGCTTGACGGCCTCATCAGAAGAGGATTGTCGTCACAGCACCGCGTGACACCCACCGGCCCCGCTAGTGCTGCGACCACAATCCCCCTGCCCGGCTATGCACTTGCTAACCCCTGAACGCAATCAAACCGAAATTTTATGACAAATTTGTGTCATCTAATTTCTACCACCAGCACCAAATTTATTTTACCAACCAGTGTTCCAGTAAAATTAATAATGTTTAAGCCACAGCGGGAATATATAGAGAATAAAGAGCGACGTAAATAAAATGGGATATTTCGATATAATCTGCGTACATTACCTATTGTGAGCTGAAGCTCGGTAATGTGTAGTACTAAACTGTTGCCAACAACGTTAATGCATTACGTAGATTCGATATAACGGTAGTTGCTATGCCCACTAGCTGGTGCCCGCGGTTATAACTATATGCCGCGAAACGACGCTATTTTATGAAATAAAAAGAAACCTATGTTCCTATTCAGGTTTTGAGGTATCGCTATGCCAATTTAAATATTAGGAGGTGACAATCAGTCAGAGTTAGTTACGCTATTTATAGGAAGCAAATGCTGAAAATCTTCCTAAAAAAAATAAGAATACTAATTTGCTGATTTATAAATTTGAAGTTATACACAATTTATGTAAGTTATTTAAATTTATTTATTTAATGTCAGTTATCGCGCGTGGCGGTCCTTACGAACTGTGATCTCCTATTTCATCCCCCCATAGGCCGAAATTTCAAGAACGCTCTATAACATATTTATTTATTATCGAGTACTTATAATAGTACAAAGTTAGTGGCGATATCTTCGAAAATGATGAACTTTTATTCCCTATTTGAACCCCTTCTCAAACCTTTTTACACAACAAAAGGACTACGTAAGTCCTCACCCAAGCTCTAGTTCATCTCTGTACCAAATCGCATGAAAATTGGCGTGAATTAAGCGTGAAAGCGTAACAGACAGAATTACATATGTTACGTATGGATTGTGATCTTTGTTTTGTAGGATGTGGTTATTATTTGGAGCAAAGAATAACTAGAATAGAATAAAGTCTCGTTGTATGGTTTCACCAGTACCTATTTGACACTTTTAGTACTTACCACCTAATTACTACGTACTATATTTATCATAAAATATTGAGACCAAAACCAACCTTAAAATAATAATTTCTTAATTAGCAAAAACAAAACGGAAGAACTTCAGATAGACCCATTTTAATACAATTAGTAGTCTAAAGTTTTTCATGTAATGTAATTATAGTTGATTAAACAAGTGTAATATGTGAAGGATGTGGTGCTAGATATATAAGAGCCTTATCAATATTGTAGTGACCGAGTTCGTTAGTGGGAACTCAGCTGCTGCAAGTTGGACCTCATTGATTATTTAGAATTCTTATGACGTCACCAGCTGGTTTAGAGCATTGTTCATAATTTTGTATTTTATAAAAATATTATATCTAAGTCTTCTTCATACGAGTATCAATTCTGGTTGCATCCGAAGCTTGCACTTCGGCCGGGCTTCGCTCTCCTAATTTAGTTTATTTGGCTTTTACGGTAGTGACGGTCGCCTGAACTCCTAACCCGGAGAGTAAAGACTGCGCCAGACGCTTGTCCGCCAATCGACTGGAGTACCGGCTTGCAAGTAAGATTGTTTTGGGCTCCAAAGGTCTTGATGGGGCCCTATACATAAATACACCATTGTTTTAAAATAAGTGAGACATATTAATTCACAAATAATATCTCGAACGAGTAATATACAACGTACATAGGAGCATAAAGTTACAGCAGGATCGTTACATGCTATGCTATTAAAGAGATTATGAATACGAGTTTGATTTATTATTGATCTTATTCATTGTATCTACTAGAGCTACTATCCTTTGTTTGAGCAAAAAGATGATCTCATATAATTTTAATAACCCCTGTACTACCCATCAGTGACGTATTTATTAGCTCAATAAAGATTGAACTGGTGGTAGAAATTTGATGACACAAATTTGTCAGAAAATTCGGCCGGGTAGGTACCACCATGCACGATTGCGAAAAACCCTCCATAGTAATCCAATTTCGGTTTGATTGCATTCAGGGGTCAGCCGGGCAGGGGGATTGTGGACGCAGCACTAGTGGCACCGGTGGGTGTCACGCGGTGCTGCGACGACAATCCTCTTCTGATGAGGCCGTGAAGCTGAGTGCCACCATTGTTAACATGGTACGTGTATGTAATGGTGACCCTCTTTCCTGAGACTTTACCTTCAGCTTACCATCAGGCGAGGTGAAGTCAAATTGACGTGTCCTAAATATAAAAAAAAAAGAAAAAATCTAACTATATTCTGAAGCATGGATGGAATATTATCGTAAGCTTTAAAATAATCTAGGAAACCTAAATAGAGTCGTAGTAGAGAGATATCTGCATAATTTAAAAATAAATCTAAGAGGTAACGCGTTTATTATTAAGTTACAGTACAGCGTGATATGATACATTATGGATGTCTTGAACTATTTTAACTCAAAGTACTAAAACTATTTATGTACACACGATATTGACTAAAACTTTGTGTGATTAATTTTTCGTTTGAATTGAATCAATTGCGTTCAAATAATTAAAACGCTGGTAGTAAAAGTTTTCTGGATAATTTTTGATACTCTATGAATTTTGGCGTGGGGATGATGATTTTGATAAATAATGTTTATTAGTGTTAATAATTCCAAATCAATAAATGCCAAATAAATCTAAGTAAATCTAAATAATCTAAGTCTAAATCTAAGTAATCTACAAAGTACAACTGTACTTTTGGAGTATGTGTAACTAAATTAAATCTATAGCAGAATCTATCGTATTTCTTAATACTGCTATAGAATTATGATTTATTATTCCAGAACCGTAACTTTATTTGTGACACGGAGATCCGGTTATAAAAGGTTTTACTTCGGTTTATTTTGTATACTTGGGTATAAATATACCCAAGTATTAGTAGAAGTCCAGTTCAGTAGGAAATTTTAATGAGAGAACACGAAAACACTCGTAAAATTCGAGAATAAAAGGCAATGTAGACATCTTACACTAGTTTATGCTAAGTTAAAAAGGCAAGTAAAAAAAGAGGGCCACAAACTTTGGTCAAATCTATGAAAGTGACAAATTATGTTGGGATCCGATAATTTGTAGAATGAGTTTTGGTAAAACCTATGAGATCCCTCCACCGCAGTATGTCCGAGGTAGCTTTTAAACTAGAATAAACAAATTTCAATAATTAATTAACGGTTACCAAGTGATCTAGTATTCATACATTTTGAATTCAATAAAAATGGTTAAAGTGAAAAAGGAATATATAAACTTAGTTTCAGTGCCAGGTGCCAACAGTTACTCTTAATTAAATAAGAGAAAGTCTTATTAGCCGCACGAAGTTTGTTTAAAGGTTTAACTTCGAAACATTATAATTTTTACTACTTCAGGGATTTCTAGTTATGTTGAGTAAAAAGTTGAATAAAGATATGAGTATTTTTATTTATAAAAAGGTACTTAGTTGTTTCAGCTCGTGTAACACCACGGATATTGTTTCTCCGGCGAAAATGATGTAGTGGCTATGTAACCATATATGGTTGTCAGGGGTCTGGTATAACCAGCAAGAATATCTCTAGGAACCATAACATAACTTGGCCACCATTCGTATAGATGATGATGGATCAGAGTACCCCAGTACTAGGCCACATTCTGTTTGGAAAAGTGCATCTATACCACAATTTCCGGCTCTATAGAAGGTTCAAAATCATTTGAAGCTGTTCGATACTCCGTGCGTCATCTGTGGTAGGTAAAATATTAGCTCTCACCTGTTCTCATTTTTCCTTTTTTCCCAAAGCATCTCTTTTTATTGTTGTTAAAACTTTAGATATAATATGATATCCCCATGTATAGATAGAATAGCTATCTATAAAAAAACCGGGACAAAATTCTGTACTTTGGTGATTGAGAGGTTTAGTTCTGCGGTCTTTTTATTTTTTATTTTTTAACGTGCGGAAATCCCTTCGGATACCCCCCCGCCGGCCAGCGGGGGTGGTTATGTCGTGTCTCGACTAAAACCGCACGGTGTCCTCCCAAGTGTCCGTTGCCGGGTACCCCGGGTAAGCCCTCGAAAGGATAACCCCAGGGTAGCCGGCGGACTTTGGCCGCCACTGCGGCCTCGCCTGGTGGGGTCGGGTTTTATCCCGCTTCGGTGAGTTGGCAGGCGTGTGTAGGGCACACACGACACGCCTCCGCCACGGCCTGCTTCTGTAAGGACGGCGAGTCGGCCAACTGCCATCCTCAGGCCCCGATCATGGAGGTCGGTAGTCCCGGGCGTAGATGATATGCGGTCTGCGATGAGTCTGCGGCGAGGACGCCGCAGACTCATCGCAGACCGTCGGAGACCACGGCCCTCACCATGGTCTCCAACGAGAGAACGTCCACGCCCAGGACCGCACCGAGATCCCGGAAATAGTTCTGCGGTCTGATGAAAAACTCAACCAGTTTACAATACACATCACAATCATTATTTTCGTATGTATTGTTATTTCTATCGTTTAGTTTAAAATGATCAATTCGTAGGTCGTAATGCGTACAAAAACTTACAATACATTTTATTATCAATATATAACAAAGAATAGAAAAAGCTTTCTTTTGTATCCTCTGGCTCTAAGATCTTGGTAAATTCTGGGTTCGGCACGTGCTGGTAACTTTGAGATACAATGAGCACGTGTCGGGTTGAGCTACGCCCCTCATGTGTACAGTTCGTACCGACACATTTTTGTTAAAGTTATTAAAGTTCCATTTTAAGTTCCTTATAAAGATTTTGGATTTGGAGTAGTGTTTGGTGAAGTACATAAAGAGGGAATATTATGTTACTGGGAATCTGCGACATCTCCATGTTTTATGAAGGTTTTATGTTACCTGTTGGTACTCGTAAGTGGTTACTGTAACATTCTGTAACAGTCTGTCACGATTACTTCACTTCCCTTATTATATTAGTATTATTACCTTAACCCGCGGTAGTCCCATAAAAGGTGGGCACTCGACTAACTGAGGTAGCTACATGTGCTCTGGATAATTGTTTGGCGACATATGTACCTTTTTTTTTTTTTTTTTTTTCGTGCGGAAATCCCTTCGGATACCCCCCCGCGTGCCAGCGGGGGCGGTTATGTCGGGCTTGAACCGACTAAAACCGCACGCCGTCTCGGGTCTACAGACGCCGGGGTGTAAGGTTGCCCATAGAGCATATCGACTGACCCTGGGCCATCTCCGGTTTCGAGATGGCCCCCTCGGGTTTGGGAACCACGGTGTCCCCGTCTTGCCCCGGTTTGGGGGAGGGGCGCTAGTCGCCCCACCGTCCCGGCCTGCTTCTGCTGGGGTGACAGGTGGCCTCACCCGCCACCCCCAGGCCTGCGCTCATGGAGGACGGAGGTCGTTAAGCGACCTCCGGCGCCTGAGTTGCCTGCGACGCGCGGCGAGCAAGTTGCGGGCTCGGCGGACCGGGAGAGTTCTAAGTCTCTCCCGGGCGCGCTCCGCCACCTCCTTCGCGAGCATTACATGCTCGCAGAAGGAGGCGGCGGCGGCCCACGCGCTCGCGCTCCGCACCATTGCCGCAATCATGCTGCCGAGCGAGAGGACTCCCACCCCGATGGCTGCCACGAGGTCACGCCTCGGCGCATCCCACGCCGGGCAGTCCGCCAGCGTGTGCAGCCCTGAGTCCTCGCTCGCGTCGCAGTGATGACACTCAGGCGTTGGCTCCTTCCTGATCCGATGCAGGTGGTCCCCGAAGCACCCCTTCCCTGAGATCACCTGCGTCAGTCGGTAGGAGAGGCTTCCGTGTCGCCTCTCCAGCCAATCCTCCATGATGGGCCTTACCGCCGCTATTGCGGCGTGCCCTGCGCTTGGTTGCCCAAGTCGTTCCTTCCACTCCACCACGATGGCCTGGCGGAGCTGGGACTGCACGGCCTCGATTTCTCGAGGCTCGGGGTTCCATCCCTGCTCCCGCGCCTCCTTTCGCCACTGGTACAGTTGCGAAAGGGCTCTCGCTTCCAGGTCCCATGGCGGAGTTCCGGCAAGGAGACTCGCCGCCTCGAAGGAGATCGTGCGGTACCCTCGGATGACCCTGATGGCCAGAACCCGCTGCGGAGCGCGCAGCATCCACACAGTTCTGGTCCTCAGGGCCTCCGCCCATATTGGGCACCCATACAGGGCCATGGACCGCACGATCCCCGCGTAGAGTCTCCTGCAGGAGTCATCGGGCCCCCTCATGTTGGGCAACAGCCGAGCCAGAGCAAGAGCTGTGCCCTTCAATTTGGGGGCCAGACTTCGGATGTGCTCTCCGAAGTCCCATCGGCCGTCGAGCACGAGCCCCAAATATTTCATTTGGGGCTTGATGCCGATGCGATTTCCTCCCACGATGAGACTGGATCCCTCGGGTGGCTTGCTCCGAGGCCCATGGAAGAACAGGGCCTCGGTTTTGTGCAGGGCCACCTCGAGACCCAGCCGCCGGATCCGCCTAACGACTTGGGCAACCGCGGTCGTGGCCCGTAGCACGTGACGGCGGCACCGCCTACGAGCTCACCGCGAAGCACCCAGTCGTATCCGATGTTCCACAGGAGCGGCCCCAGGACCGATCCCTGTGGAACACCGCACGACATTTCACGCCGACCGAGACCGGTCACGGTTGGGTAGATGACGGCTCTCTCCGTCAAATACGCCCCGACTATGCGGCGGAGGTAGAGAGGCACTTCGTGATACACGAGCGCCTCCCTAATGCAACTCCAGGGCAAGGTGTTGAACGCGTTGGCGATGTCCAGGTACACCGCCAACATCACCTCACCCCGGGCTACTGCATCCTCCGCCAGAGCCCTCACGCGCATGATGGCATCCACGGTGGAGCGCCTCTGGCGGAAGCCATATTGGCCATCCGCCAGGTCCAGCCCCACTCTTGAGAGGTGCTCGACGAGGCGCTTCGCAATTACTCTTTCAAAGAGCTTGCACACCTCGTCGAGCAACACTATGGGCCGGTAGGCGGACGGCGAGTCCGCCGGGCGCCCCTCCTTTCGGATGAGGACCAGTTTCCCCGTCTTCCACAATTTCGGAAACTGGCCCCGCTCCAAACATGCGCTGAGAAGCCCTCTCAGTCGGGGCTCGAGAGCGTCGTCGACTAGAGCTAGGACCCACGCTCGGCCTGGAATGCCGTCGGGTCCCGGGGCGGTGTGTTTGGCTCTTAGCCTTCTCACCGCCAGCTCTAGTTCTACCCAAGTGACCTCGGGCACGTCGTCGTCTTCCACGTCGTGCGCCATGCGCAACCGAGGCGGAGTCATCCGCGGTGGAACATGTTCCACCGCCCGCGCTGGGAACAGGGAGCCAACAACTCCTCCGAGCAGATCCGGCTGGAGACACCGGGTTAACGGCGGGGCCTTGGGGCGCAGCTTGCCCCTCACCATCCGGTAGGGCCGCCCCCAAGGGTCCCGCTCCAGCGTCTCCAGCAGCTCGCGGAAGGCGTCCCGTTTGGAACGCCTTATCTCCGCTCGGAGGGCTCGTCTGGCCTCCCTGTATCCCTCGTACAACTCCGCCTCTCGGGCCTCCGCATCTGCGGGGCGGCGACGCCTCCTACGGAATCGGGCCCACCGGCGGTGCGTGATCACGCAGCCCCGTCTGAGCTGCGCGATCTCCGACGACCACCAGTAGACCTGACCCCTCGGATTATAGGGCGGAGCCCTAGGCATCGCCGCGTCACAGACACGGGTCATGGCCTCCCGGAACCACTCCGCCTCATCGTCTATGCAGACAGGCCTGTCCGGCGCAGGGGCCCAGGCCTGTACGATGGCGGCTTCTAGGAGGAGCTCCCGATCAAGTCGCTTAAGCGCCCAACGTGGCTCGGGTGGAGCCGGTGCAGCCGGCGCGTCGCTCGCAGGGGGGGACACGTCAAACCGAATGTATCGGTGATCCGAACTTGTGTCCTCCCCCAAAACGACGCGCCAGCCCTGAACACGTTGCGCCAACGAGGGGCTCGCGAACGATAGGTCCACGATGGAGCTACCCCTCGAGGTCACGAACGTGTCCACGGCTCCCCGATTTAGGAGGACTAGGCCGAGTCGTGCGGCCCAGTCCACCAGTGCCCTGCCTCTATGCCCCGTCGCGCCCCTTTCGTGTCGGGAACCCCAGGCATACGACCAGGCGTTGAAGTCCCCGAGCACAAGGACCGGACGGGGCTGGCAGGCATTGACGACGACGGCCAGCTGACGGAGCCATTGCTCATATGCAGCTTGGTCTCGGTTCGGCGTGATATAAGCGGCCACGACCGCTATGTCCCCAACCGCCGCCGCCACGCAGCCGGGTCCCCTTGCAACGACGGCAAGAGGAGGGCTGCCGGCGGCAGGGTTGTGCACCAGTGCCGCCGACCCATCCAGCGCGGTTTCCCAGGTAGGCCCGAGGAACCGGTGGGTGTATGGGTCGGCGACAGCGGCGACATTTATGGCCCACTGTGCCATGCTCTGGCGCAGAAGGTCCTGAGCATGGGCACCGTGGCCAACGTTCACCTGCAGGATGCGGAGTTGAGGATCCATTATGGGACCCCCATCTCCGCATCCCGCTGTGAACTGGAGGCGGAAGGCCGGCCTCCCGGCTTCGGCTCCCCTCCGGCGCAGGCCTTGCTTCCAACCCTGTGGTCGGCCGGCTTGCCTCCCGCTGCACACCTAAAGCAGTGCAACGGGGCATCGCACGTGCCGGCCTTATGACCGGGTTGGCCACAGCGGAAGCAACGGTCACCCGCCGTCACTTCCGCCGTGCAGTGCACCCCCACATGGCCCACCGATAGGCACCTAAAGCACCTAGCCGGTCGGGCCTGCAGGAGCCGTACCTGCGCCCTCAGGAAGCCTCCTACCAGGAGGCTCCGCCCGTCAGCGACCTTTTGGGCCGCCGCGATAGGGCAGCCGACAACTGCTGCCCCCTGTCCACCGCGGCCGAAGCGTATAGCTCCGGCCTTCACTGTGTCCGGGGAGCAGTCCCCGGCCTCCGCCACAGCGAACCTAAGCTCCTCAGCCGTGACGGAGTCGTCCAGGCCCGTGATGCGCACTTCTGCGCATTTAATGGGCCTGGACACCCGGACGTCGGCTGCGTCCAGCGACTCCCTCAGCCGAGCCGCTAGGGCGTCGGCCTTGGGGCCACTGGCGGCGCCAGGGACCTCGAGAAGTCGGGCTCCTGTCCGTGTGCTCTTGCACCGGACGCCCGGGATCTCGAGGGCCTTGAGGTCGACGTTGGCCTTCACCTTGGCCAACACCTCGGCATACCCCATGCCTCTCCCCGCTGCCTCCGCCGTCAGGGTGACGACGACGGCCGTAGTGCGGGGGGCACGGAGCTTCCCCGGCGCTGCTTTCGCGGCGGCCGCGGCCCTCCTGGCCTTCTTGGCGGCCTTTTTTGCGGCCTTCCGCCTCTTTTTGTTGGCTCCAGCCACCTCCCAACCCCCTTCCAAGGGGGTTCTAGTGGGGGTTACCGGAGCCGCGACTGGGGCTGGGGCTGGGGCCTGGGCTGGGGACGTCTTCCCCTTGCCCTTGCCCTTCCCCTTTCCCTTCCCTTGAGTGGGAGCGGGGCCCTGTACGGGAGCGGGGCGACGAGCCGGCTCCGGCAGAACCTCCACTGCAGCCGGGCGGGTATTACCCTTCCGGGCTGCAGTCGCGTAGCCGGCCACCGGTGGCGCCAGAGGCGGACGGCGGATGGAGTCCATTAGGGCCTCCATCCGACTCATCATACGCTCCTCTAGCGCCTCCACGTACGCGAACCAAGGCTCCGCCGGTGGTACTCTCTGCGGTGCCGGTGGGCGAGCCGGCTGCTGCACCGGTTGCACCGGCCGCTCCAGCTGCGCCGACAGCGGCTGCTGCGCCGACAGCGCCTGCTGCGCCGACTGCCTCGCGGACGAGCGAGTCGTGCGCGCCGGCTCCGCCGGTTGCGCTCGCTGCACCGGTTGCGCCGGTTGAGTCGGGCGCACCATCCCGCTCCTCAGCTCCTCGACGGCTGCAGCTAGTCGAGCCGTCTCCCGACGGGACTCGGCCAGCTGCGCCGCGAGGGCCTCATTTTCGGAGGCGATGCCGAGCACAATGTGCAGCATCGCCTCCTGATCGGGGTTCGGAGACCCCCGGAAAGACGCGGTCACCTGCTGGAGTTTCTCCATCAGAGACCGCGTCTTCCCACCTGGTTCCGACACCACTGAGGTGGAAGGCCTCGGCGGTGACTTGCCCGCGGCCCTCTCAGGGGCCGAGGAGACTCGGGTGGATTGCCCAACCCTCGTTCCACCTCGCGCCCCTCGGCGGCCTGCTGCCACCTTTGACGCAGGCTTTGACGCCTCGTCACTGCTGGAGGAGGTCGTCCCGGTGAGGGTGCAGTCCTCATCCGACACGTCCTCCCCCAGCCGGGCCTTTGCGCGCCGTCTGCGCTTACGGGTCCGCTGTACGCCCAGACCCGACGGGCTGCTCGCCCGGCTTCGCTCGTTGGCGGTGTCGAAGCTCTCCGACACCGCCGAGGTGTTTAGCGTCACCTCCACGCCTGAGTGCTGCGCGACCTCCGCGCAGACTCCGCCATTCTCGGTATCCTTATTCATGCCATTGTCTGTTAGTGTTATTGTTCGATCCGGTTTATTATTTTTAATAAGTTTGATAATGTCCATAACATATCCCACGAGTATGGGGGAAAGGTGGTCCATCCAGGCGGAGCCCCCTGCACCTGGATAAGCCTATATACTATGGAGGTCGGCTGGTATCCATAGGTTTTTACGACTTGGCTGTCGGGTGTTATAGACTTTTCCTTGTCGTGGGCCGGCCAATAAAGGCAAGCCCTCCGGTCAGCAAGTTCACAGCGTACCCTTCTGGAGCCACCAGTCAGGTCGTTGCTGATCACCTGCCGATTACGGAACGCGAGAGGATGGCTAGTCCTCTCTCACCGGCGGCGGCACAAGTGCCCGTCGGCCCCTGCGTTAGCAGTGGGCCAACCCGCCCCTGGATCCCCTAGGATCCTATGGTGGCCTCAGCCACAAACACCATCGCTCATCCTGTCTCCTCTGAAAGCAGAGGAGTACGGAGAGCGATGTGTTCCCGCCACGTTGGGTATTCGCCGACGATCAATGCCAACCCCATGAAGGGGAAGCCATTGACCGCCGCCCAGGGTGTACCGGCCGCTCCGGTTCCGTTCCCCCCGGACTGCAGCGGGATCGGAGTCGGAACGACACTCGAGGAGGTTACCCAACACACACCCCGCGACATATGTACCTGCAATTTCCATTTTACAAATTAGTAAGGGTTTCATAAAACCATTTATAATTAAATTTTAATTCATGTAAGAAATCCTACTTATAATGAAATAAATGTGTCACTTGTACTTTTCCACTATTATATTTTACAAATTACACCTGACCGGTTTCGCCTTAAATTCGCCGAATTAGATTACAAAGTGATAACTTATTTCACAAACGGTGTTTCATTATGCGAAGTCTATTGCTACAATTAAATTTAAATGAACTATCTTGTGTTATCCTATCTTCCAAGCCCTTTCTATCGAACGATCAGATTTACGGCGACGTGCCACCGATGCACGGTAGATATTTCATTCATACGCACGAAGTTAAGGAGTGAATGTAACGCAATAGATTTCGGAGGGCTAGACAAGTGTACTTCAATCAATTCTTCAATACAAAAATAATTTTCTATAACATATAGTTGTATATTAAATGTTATACAAAACTTTTGATTTCCCAACGACCTTTATTTTCGTAATGCTTAATTAGTTCGAGGTTTCAAATACTAATTAGCTTTTAAGAGCTCACAAACGACATCTGAAACTGAATTCAATTTGTAAAATAAATTACTTACATATTTTATACAAAGATGTTAATAGTCAAAATTCTATTGAACACTACCTGATACCCGTGGTTCCGCTCGCGCGGAGGTTGATTCTCAATTGATCATATCTCCGGTCTACTTAATAAATTGCGATCAATCATACGGCCTTTAAGCCTGAGTGAGACCTTTCTAATAGAATAGAAAAAACCGCCTCAAAATCTGTTTAGTAGTTTTGCGATCAAACCGAGTGTGCTCTCTATGTTGGAACCTAGTGAAAATACATGCCCACTGAGTTCCGAAGACCATCACCGACGACTATATTTCGTTGTTCGTATACGTCTCGAGGCAACTCAGTTTAAATATATTTTATGCTCTTTAACATTTTTGTATCGGCGTCGATCGAAAAGAATATCTCACTTTCCGCCGCACTTTTATGTCGCTACACATAAATTGTTGTCTATCTACCTGGTCGTACATCCTTGAGTCCCGAAGGTTGCCACAAGGTGACAAGAAGCCATCAAATTATGTATCAGCCCCTACACTGTATGTAGTAAATATTTTACACTGCCATTTTTTTTCTCGTTCTATTTCGTCCCTTATGTATCCACCGAATTCAGTACTGTATCGAAGGGTCGAAAGTAAAAATGTCGCCTGAATAGCGACTAACGTTAAAAGGATGAAAAGGTTTACAATTGACGGGAAAATAGGGATGTTGCAAACTGAAACAACAATCTAAAAAACTGTGTAGTACTGTTGAATAACGTTTTGAAAATAAAGTAAATTCAAAAAACAAAACTATGAATATAAAACAAAAAGTTTTTTTTTTTTCGTTTTTATGGATTTTTCAGGTGTATACGATCGTTGTGGTTAGGTGCTTTGGATGTGGACAGAAACGTGGTCGGAATTTTTTTCATTATATGTATAAATTATAATATATAAATTATAATTTGTGGGCAAGGAATAGTGGTATATATCTCAAAGGATTTTATTTCAAGATTTATTGGGAATGTTAAGATCGAATTAAAGTATAATACCTAACTTTTTAGACGCCGTTGTACGGTTATTATAAGTGGCTTGTATTATTATTAAAAAATGCAACGTTTTTCTAACTAAATATAGGCTGGGTTTAACCGATCACTATAAAAGTGTTTATAGATAAACGTGTTTAATTCAATTCAAACTGTGTTAGGAAATTTTACGCAATTAATTCCTTTAACGCTGGATTTCACCAACGACAGGTACCTACTGTGATAAAGCCGGACTAAACTGCGTTACCACAGTTTACTCAATGAATTTCATTAGGTAAAACGTGAGAAATTAGTCTAATTATAGTTCTCCCACTGGTGAAATCCGACCAAATAAAACGTGACAACTTTAATTACACGTATTTTTACTGCTGAAATACAACCTTATTTCCTGACGTCAGTGGAAACCTAACAGATGGGTATGTACGTTTTATATTTTGCTTCGTGATGTTGTAAATGTATACGGTTTAATTAAAATGAAATTCAGGTTATAACCGTCTTGACTAATTAAGTAGTATATTTTATAAGAGTAAGTATCCCAGTTTGACATTTAAGTAGCTGATTTTGCTGTATGGAAGTCAGAAAACATTATAAATATTATATCCGTAATGTTGTGAATACAAAAAATATATTTTATTAGACTTTTATTAAACAAAATACAACTATATTGATACCTATATATATCAGCTTTAAAATAAATTTATATCGGAAAAAGAAAACATCTAGGACGGGACTTGAACCCGCGACTAGTCCCTTACAGGGGGAATACTCTGACAAACTGAGCAATCTGGACACGTACTAGATATTTGAAATTCGTTGATATATTATTCGTCTCGGGGCGATATTAATCTATAAGAACAGTAAGCATACTAACTGCTTCAAAATTTCATTGAATTAGCTTTCAAATCTACCTCCAGTAAAAGGTCGGCGAACGTTTAATATTTTAGACTTAAATTTACAGTTCATGACCTAAACTACTATTGAAAGTGCTTTGAACTTTTTGTACGCGTGGAAATCCCCACGGGTACCACCTACCTCGACTTATCGATATAAATGGTTATGTCGGCATCAAACGGAGTTGAGCCATATGGTGTGACCTAGAAAGTAAATCCTAGGCAAATTCTTAGAACCTCTGTCACTCAATATTCTCCTGCGAAGGCGATCTCGCCGTGGAGATAATGGGCTTTGCTCTTTTTTAGTAAAAGTGGTGCGCGCGGCACACGTCACACCACCACCGTCTCGGGCCTGTTTCTGCTAGGCCGCCGAGCAACCTTGCCCGTCGTCCTGAAGTCACACAAACAGATATATATTTTTTTTAATCTGACACGCGTCTATATGACTTACCAGATGGTAAGAATCTGTAAGTGAAGCCTAAAGAATGAATGCCCTCATCATAGATCTTTAGTTCGACAGGCTCGATAAACACTTTTTCACGCCCTGTTACAGGATACAATCCTGGGTCCTTTAACCCAGATTAAATATAATGTGTGTGTATAAATATGTGTTTAAGTAACGAATTCCAAGTGTGTACGGGTGCGACTGAGGAAGTACGGACTAGTGTTTCACATATTAATGAGTGTTTATCGCTGAGTGTTTATTTGTGTAAAGTGACCGTATAAATTATACTCCCAATATATTTAATACTAGCTGTTGCCCATGGCCTCACCCGGGTAGAATTCTGTCCCCGTTCCCGCTTCTAATGTAAAACCTATTTGAGGGATAAAAATGCTATGTGTTATTCCAGACTATATTCTATCCCATTTCAGCCCATTCATTTCAGCTTGCTGCGTTCAAGTTCAGCCGTTAGAGCGTGATTGAATAACAAACGTCCAAACATTGAAACATATCCACAAACTTTCATATTCATAAAATTAGTAGCATTTTGTTTCGTATAGTAATACAAATAAATGATGCACATGAGAACAGAATGCATATTTACTGGAAAGTAAGGTTTCGAAGGGTCGTACATATTTAAGTACTCCTTGATAAGTTAGAAGGCCGGATCATTAAGTTGTAAAAGTTACATTTTTTACATTCCAGATTGCTTTAGGATCGCCTTTTGCTCTCTTTTGTTTAGAGGAAATTCAATTACGTTCAAGTGTGAAATCTTGCCCGGTATTTAATTAAAATTTCAAAGATAAATTGAAAAGAACAGCTTATTGCCGCGAAGAAAAATAAATAATAATAATAATAAAAAATATTCTACGACATTCTACACAGCGCTTTCTAGACCCAAAGTAAGCATAATTTTGTAACTAGCTCGTGTTATGGGTTACATAATGCGGATAAACATACTTGTATACGTTTTTTTTTGTAAATACATACATATTATATACATAGAAACACCCAGAGTAATGCAAATAGACATATTCATGCATATAAATATTTGCACTGAGCGCGAATCCGAATCTAGAGTTTATAGTCCTGTCATTTAAGCGTGAAATGTATGTATACCCTTGCATTAATTCCAAAGAAGCTAAAAATTTGCTCGAATGTTAGGAATACTATTTTAATGAAATTGTGAAATAACCATGTGAAAATTTTTATTCAAGGCCAAATGTCACAAATATCCATTTTTTGCATTTTTCTCATATATGGTTAGTTCTATCGCATTTTTTTTAAGACAAAGTAAAAAATCACGCAATTATCTCTAAAAAGTGTGCAAAATTTTTTTTCGTGAACCATTCGTGAGACTGCCATAGACTTAAATTGAATACTCCTTCTTTTTTTTTCGAAGCTTTTGCCAAATTTCCTGATTCTTGAATAAAATGTAGCCTTTAGGCATAGATTCTCTAACAAGTATTTTTAAATATTGCATAAACGGCTGTAAGTTTTGATGGCGTTGACTTGGAAGTTAGATTTTTTCACAGCCTTAAGAGATTGCAGACTTTGACAGATTGTTTGATTTACATTTCAACTTGATACTTATAGTTTATAGTGTACAGACAACGAAGTGATCCTATATGGGTTCCATATTTTTCTTTTGAGATACAGAACGCTAAAAAAGATGTTAAGAAAATGCGTCAAATAGGTATTGCGGAAGTCTGTAGACCCGAGACGGCGTGCGGTTTTAGTCGGTTCAAGCCCGACATAACCGCCCCCGCTGGCCGGCGGGGGGGTATCCGAAGGGATTTCCGCACGAAAAAAAAAAAAAAAGGTATTGTGGAAGTGTGCGCATTTTTAGAGAATTTTACAATCTACAAAACCCTCTAAAATATTTTTCCAGTTGCGCTCACCGTTTCAGAAATATATGTAAAAGACAAAAATTTGTGATAACTTCCTTGAATAACTTTTTTTGCACCCATGGAATCGACTCGGATTTTTCACAATTTCATTATAATGGTATCCCCAACGTTCATATAAATTTTCAGCTTCTTTGGAAACAATGCAATGGTACCCTTTTTTTTTTCGTGCGGAAATCCCTTCGGATACCCCCCCCGCCGGCCAGAGGGGGCGGTTATGTCGGGCTTGAACCGACTAAAACCGCACGCCATACATTTCGCGCTAAAATGGCTGGACTAGAATCTAGACTCTAGATTCTGATTTGCATCATAACCCTTATTTTGACTGGACTATTATGTACTTGGCTGACTTTGATTAATATCGTAGTTAAATGAAAATGGAATGGTTTTGTTAATTTAGTAAATAGGGAAGTCTCATTTGGATTGAAATACTTGCCTGTATCGCAACGCCAGCTGTCGTGAGGCTCTGGTTTAAGGTTGCAAAAACACTATGGAAATAAGTTATTTGCTAGTTTAATAAAGGACTTATATTATGTATGCCAAAAAAACTTACATTTATAATAAATAGTATCTGGGTGACCGATATAGCTATTTTTCCGTTCAGAAAAGATTAGATGAACATAAAAAGGTAAACCGTATCTAAATGAAAATTTCTATACAAATCGTAAGAGCGTTTTCGGAGATAGTATTCGGGTCTCGGGAAGCTGAGTACTTTTTCCTGACCTTGTGCCGCTAGAGGGAATTATTAACAAAACGATCTAACGTACAACACAGTACATACTAGCACTAGTCGCCGAGTGTTGGGCTGGGCACATTTAATGCAAAAAACAAAAATTGTATCGACACGATGAAGAAGAAGCACTCGCTATCACAAATAGTTCTAACTACTTCTAATTGGCTGAAAGGTCTAAGAAAATTTATGTTGTAATGTTAGCAGTATCCTTTGTAATTGTAGTGTAATTAACAATAGTGCTTATCAATGCTAAGAGGTACGAAACGCGATAAGTGAGGTAAAATTTTTAAGAACAGAATTTTTTTAATAGAATAGCAAAATGTTTATAGACAGGTCATTTGACAGTAATTGGTGTGATAAATCATTACATCGTAGGTCCTAACGCCTGTGCGTGGGAGGCGCCGAGGCGTGATCTCGTGTCAGCTATCGGGGTGGGAGTCCTCTCGCTTCAGCAGCATGATTGCGGCAATGGTGCGGAGCGCGAGCGCGTGGGCCGCCGCCCCCTCCTTCTGCAAGCATGTAATGCTCACGAAGGAGATGGCGGAGCGCGCCCGGGAGAGATGTAGAACTCTCCCGGCCCGCCGAGCCCGCAACTTGCTCGCCGCGCGTCGCAAGCGACTCAGGCGCCGGAGGTCGCTTAACGACCTCCGTCCTCCATGAGCGCAGGCCTGGGGGTGGCAGGTGAGGCCGCCTGTCACCCCAGCAGAAGCAGGCTGGGACGGTGGATCGACTAGCGCCCCTCCCCCAAACCGGGGCAGGACGGGGACACCGTGGTTCCCAAGCCCGAGGGGGCCATCTCGAAACATGAGGGACATGCTCTATGGGCAACCTTACACCCCGGCGTCTGTAGACCCGAGACGGCGTGCGGTTTTAGTCGGTTCAAGCCCGACATAATCGCCCCCGCTGGCCGGCGGGGGGGTACCCGAAGGTATTTCCGCACGAAAAAAAAAAGGTACACCTCTCAATCAATACACCTCTGCCTACCTCTTCGGGGACACAGGCATGGAGTTATGTTAAATCATTACACTAAACGTGTATCAGATAGAGTAGTTGAAATAATTAAATTTTCAACGGGATACCGTTTGTCTGAGGCGTACAATGCTATTTGTGGGCAGGTGGATTTGTTTGTCTCTGTGTAACCTATTTTCAAAAAGTTATTTTGACGACGCTGAAGATTGATAGTTCCATTTAAGAGCTTAAATAAAAAGTTACGGGTTCTAATTTTCCTGTAATTTCTTATTTTATGTATAGTCTATATGTAAACCTGTTTTTTAGGGTTCCGTACCTCAAAAGGAAAAAACGGAACCCTTATAGGATCACTTCGTTGTCCGTCCGTCCGTCTGTCCGTCTGTCCGTCTGTCAAAACCGTTTTTCTCAGGAACGCGTGGAGGTATCAAACTGAAAATTATATGTAATACACAGGTCTACTGTTCCTTGGAGCTGTGAAAAAGTCAAATTTCTAAGTCAAAGCAAACAAAAGATACCACCGTTTATGCCGCAAATTTTCGCAATTTTTCGATACTCGCACGGGAATCAAAACCTGCATGGTACTTCCCGTGAACTTAGAATCTTGAAATTTGGTACGAAGTAACGTAGTACAGATAAAGGAAAAATTGCAAAAGCCTTAAATTTTTAGTTACATCATATAATAAAAAATATTTTTGAAAATTTTAAAGTTACTACTTCTTTTTTCATGAACGCGTAGAGGTATCAAATTGAAAATACTACTTTTACTTATATACCTACAGAAACTACTTTTTGTAAAATGAAACAAAAAATAACAGTTTAATGAAGAAAAATGAATACAATATAGCACATTGAATAAATAGCATAGATGTATATACTAATTTTACATAAACCATTATGCTGATGAATACGTAACAGAGCGCTTTAACAGTATCGTTGAATTAAATATGAGTTAGTCAAGTCGGCGTTCGAGACCGTAATCGAATTTATAGAATAATGGCTGAAACATACCTAGTATTGTAAAGTGTGCTTTTATTTCTTATCGCGTATATTATTTAACTGTTGATGTTGGCTTGGAAGAAGGTCAAACTTAATTTTTTTAAGACCTGTGCGTGGAGTTCTGATTCCGTTCCCGCAACCTATGGGAACCTATTCCAGGGATAAAAAATAGCACATGTGTTATTCCAGAATATAATCTATCCCTGTATAAATTTCAGCCACATCCGTTCAGCTGTTTGGGCTTGAATGAGTAACAAACACCCAAACATCGTCACAAGCTTGCATATTTATTATATTGTAGTAGGAATTCGGATTCAATGAAATTTTGAAGCGGGTTCAAGTCCCGTCCTGGAGTCCGTTCACTATTCCGAACTTAATCTATAGGAAGTAGGATGTTCAGTACGTCAGCTAAGGTGTAGTCCAGAAGGTACAGGTCACGATTCCAGGTGCTGTCGATCCTGCAATGGTGGTCCCTATCTTGACGGCCTCAACAAATACTTTTTCACGCCCCACTTAAAGAAATCCGGGATTGTAGGAAAGAAAGAAAGAAAGAAAGAAAGAAAGATCATTTATTCGCATGAAATATGGTTACAATTGGTTCTTAAATCTATAAAGTCCTTATCATATTTCGCCTATATTAGGCATGCAAATTTTTATTTATTCATTGTCAATTTATTTTTCAAATTTATTCATTATATCATCATTTGTAATTCTTAAATCATTAAAATTGAATGTCATAGATTATACACAAAAAAAATAAAAACTTAGTAAAATATGTCAATTGTTAATAAGTATGTCCTTCAATAACACATTTGTAATAAATATGTGTTAATCTAAATAATGTCCTATTTTGTGTCATTCATGAACTCATCTACCGTATAAAAACATTTGTCTGCTAACCACACATATAGTTTATTTTTAAATTTAGTTAGCGGCAGGTCTCTTATTTTATTTGGTAATTTGTTATATATATTAATTGCCATAGGGTAGCAGTTGGAATGATAATATGTGGTATTTATATTTGGCATAACTAGCCTATCAGGATACCTGGTATTAAAATTATAATGTTCGCCAAATGTCTTAAAGAGGTGACGATGGTTCTTTACAAATATTCCGCATTCAAATATATACATCGATGTCACCGTTAGAATTTTAAGACGGCGGAACAGAGGTCTACATGAGCATAGTGGCTCAACATTGCAGATAGCACGTATACATTGCTTCTGCGCTATAAAAACTCTGTTTATATTTGTGGCATTGCCCCAAATAGGAATACAGTACCTTATGTTTGAAGCGACATATCCGTGGTACGCTTGCAAAGCAATCTTAGCATTACATATTTTTGTAAGGCGCCAGAGCGCATACGAAAACCTATTGATCTTATTACAAACCCTCTCAATGTGCAGATTCCATTTACATTGGCTATCAATATGTAGTCCCAGAAAAATTATATTATTTGATTCGCATAGAGATTGATTATTGTAAGTTATATTTAAATCCTTAATTAATTGATATCGGTTATAAAATGTCATGTATTTTGTTTTTTCTATGTTAGCTTTTAAATTGTTAGTGTCCATCCAATCAAGTACTCTCGTAACGGTGAAATCAATTTCTGTATTAAAATTTACTGAATCCTCATTTGATATCACTACCGCAATATCATCAGCAAATAAGCTGCATGGGTAGTTTATATGATCTGGAAGGTCATTTATATAAATAATGAAGAGAAGTGGTACTAAAATACTTCCTTGAGGAACTCCTACTCTATTGTATGTCCATGAGGATCTAAAAGCTCTTTCCTCATTTTTATCATCGACTTCTCTAATTTCGACATATTGTTGTCTGTTACGTAAGTTGTAGGTTGTGTTAGGTAAGTACGTAACCACTTTTCAGCTGTTCCTCGAATGCCATAGTTAATACATTTTTTAAGCAGTATCTCATGATCCACAAAATCAAATGCCCTGGACATATCAAAGAAAACACCCACTGTGGGTACCTTTTTATCAACATTTTCTGTTATTTTACTTATAAGTTTAAAGGCAGCTAAAGTGGTCGATTTACCTTTTTGGAACCCATGCTGTTCGGATTTTATAACATTATATTTATTTAAAAAATTTGTGAGTCTAGAGTGTAAGATTTTCTCAAAAACTTTGGCTAACACTGGTATTAAAGTTACAGGTCTATAATTACCAACACATTCCTTGGAGGAAGAGACACGAGTGTGGGTAGAGCAGATCAGTTCTTTATCGTGCGACAATTAAAGGAAGTATGTAGGTATATATAGGTCCTTGTTCTATGGGCTATGTAGATAAATTTGACTAATTAAATTAGGTTACTTGATATCTATACCTAATTATTTTAGCTTTTTATGAATATATTTTAAGTATATTTGCATAAAATTTACATCTGATAACATGACTTTCTTTTTACCAAAATTTATTCACGTATCCGTCCTTCTGTTCTTCTAACTTAAGCTATGTGGGAAACGCACACAGTTTATTTATCGGAAAAAGTGCACTTTCAACTTATACTTACATACAATTTTTAACTTAAAAAATACTTGTATATACCTAAATACACGCTGTTTGAGAGTATGCATTCTGAATTTATTTTATTTACTATTTATTCCTCACATGCTTTAAAAAAGTACTACGGTCAGGTGAAAATTCAGAAATTGGCACACCGTTATATTTTACACAGCAGGCAACCAAAATTATAAATTGGTTTCTTCCTGAGTTACGCATCACAATGTGACTGTGATCTGTCAAGGTAAACGGCAATCCATGTTAAATTTTAATTTAATCTTGTTACTAAAAACCGTCCGCAAATTGAGATCCCTCAATTTTCTTTTCAAGATTTTTATTAAATTACTTCACAATTCTGTGGGTAGTATTTTATCTCATGCTTTCGTGGCGAGCAACGTGAATGTTAAATTAAGCAAACTACTTTTTACCCGACTGCGCCAGAAGGAGGGTTATGTTTTTCGAGAGTATGTATGTATGTATGTATAATTGTTTGGCACGCTATGCAGCCTGAACGGCTCGATGGATTTTAGCTTGAGAGGTGTCGTTAGATTTGTATTTACTGTGAGAGTGACACTGGGTATATAAAAATAACAAAAAAAACGAAATGGTGGATTTTTGGCGCTAACATGTGTGTTATTCAAAAAATATTTTCACTTAAACTTATAGAGTAGGGTATCAAAATGAAGAACTTTAAAAGGGGATTTCAAAAATATGTATATCATAAATAAAAAGTATACAATAAAATTATTAATTAAAAAATCAAATAACCCGACTGCCCTAAAAAGACCGAAACAAGTTTAAAAGCAGGCGGGACCCAGATGCAAATCACAAACCGAAAGAAAATTAATGGGTCCCGCCTGCTATCAAACTTGTTTCGGTCTTTTTAGGGCAGTCGGGTTATTTGATATTTTAATTAATAATTTTTTTCTACAACTATGACATACAAAAAATATTTCTGGATGGTGTTAAATTATTATGGTTAGCCCCAAATTATGTATGCACATTTATTATGTACGGTCAGCCTCGATATAGCGAAGGCCTTCGATCGGGTCTGGCACAGAGGTTTTCTTGCGAAGTTGCTTTCTTATAGACTGCCCGAGTGACTGTTTCATACTTGCACGCAATTTTGAATGTCAGGGTGACTTTGTACTTATCATCAACTTTTGAAACTTTGTCGAAATACTTACTTTTGACGCTCTGTAGTATGACCTACTCTTGACACTTGGATATGATCATACACTTTTGACGCTGACAGTACGTGTGGAGGGTTCTGAATACAGCATGTAAATTGGTAACCCCTAATGAATCAACATTTTACTGTATGTAGCCTACAGCTACCTCGCTTCGCTCATCTTACAGTGTTAACGTCGACAGACGGCACAATATCCGAGTAGCAATAAGAAAGGTCTATTTCTTATATGTATTCCATAAAAAACATAAATGTAAAATGAGAGTCAAGTTCAAAATTAAGATTATGCGTCGTTGTCGACTTCGCCAACAGAAAATGGAGATCTATACGGGTGCCAAGTTCCGTGTAAAAAAATAATAAAAACAACTTAACATATTCTAAAGTAAATTGATATAACAATTTATTGTTTCTTGGTGCTACTACAGTATTTTCTACTTAATAGGTAAAATAAATTATTTTAAAAATGTAATTATTTCACTTGGGATGTATTTCAAGCTCGACGACTTGGCAAGAAGAGGGAAGAGTTAGTCAGAGTCAGTCATAGAAATGTTGGTTTTTGAACGTTAATATATCAATAACTATTTGAGCAACATTTATTAAATTATTGATTCAGGATAAGCTCTAATGGCCTCTGTGGCGTAGCGGCAGTACATTCAACTGCTGCGTCAGGGGGAGCGGGTTTGATTCCCGCTCAGTGCAAATATTTGTATGAATGAATATGTCTATTTGCATTGGTCTGGGTGTTTCTATATATAATATGTATGTATTTACAAAAAAAAGGATATAAGTATGTTTATACGCATTTTGGAACTCATAACACAAGCTGGTTAAACTATGCTTACTTTGGGTCTACAAAGCGCTGTGTAGAATTTCGTAGAATATTAAGGGGCTTATATAAATATGTGAAATATAAATAGATTAAATAGTTTTAAAGTTGTGAAGGGCTCGGAAGTAGCTTGAAATGGTCCGTGTCAATATACCTACACATGGCAGCTGCGTTACCAGTTCCTTTTTCTTTGAACTTGGCCTGGCACGCTGCCGCGTGTCTAGATTGTCATTATTTATTCATAAATGTAGGTTCTGGATAGCTATGGGTCGGGATCTGTACCTCCTGGGAAATTGTTGACTAGAAATTTGGGGGACAAAATGTTCAAGACGTCAATTACGGTCTCCAACATCTTGTTACGCTGACGTCTCTTTTGTATACTTCAGATAATTAAACTGTAGTTATGTATTGAAGTAGGTATTGTTGGTTTGAATTATATATATGAACAAGCTGTGCCCCGCGGCTTCTCCCGTGCCATACTTCGCCTCCATTGCACCCATTTACCCCATACATATCCGTAATTTATTAGTTCGTCGATATTTATGATTACTGCTCGGCTCTCCTAGGTAGTAGCGGGATGATATATAGCCTATAACCTTCCTCGATAAATGAGTCATCCAATACATTTTTTTTATTCGAAATAGTAGTTCCTTAGATTAGCGCGTACAACCAAACAAACAAACAAACACACTCTTCAGCATTATAATATTGTATACTAATTACTAGGTTATGATAGAGCTATCTGTAACGTGTTTAACTAACTAACCTGTTTTAGACCATTTAGCAACTGGAGTACCATTAGGCCATAGCATTGTAAAGGATTGCCGACATTGCGACCGTTGCGACGAACCTCTATCATTAGATATTCTTAAACTTTAAAATAAATATATTTAACTAGCTAAGCGCGCCCTGGTGTAATATTAGCACCTAACCCGTGGAGTTTCCTGATTTTTTCTTTCATATAAACCTTGTCCTGATAATAACGAACACAACAAAAAGAATTATCCAATTTGATGAAGTCGCTCGGGAATTATGCGCCTACATACATTTCGGCGATTCATTTTTGATTATATAGATTTTGGAAAGTGTCAGACTAAAAAGGAATGATGCCTTGTAAAATATTGGATTGGAAATACAGTGACTACAAAGCCTAAACTGTCTTTTAATTTGATTGTGGTCTTCAGTCTTGGTGCTACAGCAAAAAATCAAAAGGATATCTAAATAGTATAAGGCATTAGAATTGGGTACCCATGTACTGAACACAGTAGGTATATTATCAGATTATGCAACGACAGGTGCAATTTTGAAGGTTGCAGCTATCAACCGGACTCTTCTAGTTAAAAGTTTAAAAATGCTAAAGAGCTGACAGTTCGTTTTCGAATAAATCAATATAAGTACTAAAAAAAGTATGACAAAGTAAATAGAAAGTAAAGAAGTTGAAAGTGCTGGTTGGGTGATACAATTGTATTGCTTTTCTTTGTGAAATATTCAAGAGTCCGGCAAGACCTTGAATTTAGATTAGTGTTTTATGATTATGGGTCTTAATACAGTACTATATGTCTATATTTGTTCCGAAGATATAGAACACCACAGTCATATACAGGCACAAAATGGAATAAACCATCAAAGATTGATTCAAAGCAAAACGTTTTCTCTGATAAGTTTTGTCACCAGAGGTTTATGATTATAGAGCAAAACTTTTGTTTTTATTATAACACCATGGGGAGACTCAGTAAACTTAGAACTTAGTAAACAGTAGACTTAGAAAAACTTTTTTCTTTTCCCTGTAAATGGTATGAATTTTTGGGTTTTTGCATAGCAACACTTTATAGTGTAGCTGTTTTTCGCCGTTATTCACCTGGTGGTTTACCTTTTTAAATTTGATTTGGAAGTTATTAGCGTTGAACTAATTCTATTTGAAAATTGTAAACTTTTACCAGTTTTGCCATCGCTATATTAAAAGAGAATATACATGAAACTCGACGTTACTCATGCTAAAAGCGTGCAAATGAAATACTATTATCTATAGTATTATTATAAATAGAGAGGCCGAATTTTATGAGTTTGTTTATATAGTAAACTATTCAATAAAATTATATTGTTACGACTCATGAAAGATTTTTTTAATAGAGTGACATATTGGAAGTAGAACAACCTAATGCAAACTCATACTATTACTTTTAAAATGTTCGATGATTACAAAGAAGGTTTTACCTACAACACGGTCCCTTAATCACGAACATTTAAGGAAACACAGGAAAATATTTTATGCGACATAAACCCTTGGTTAAAACATCTGCACACATGTTTTCCGAACTCAAGTAAGAAACATTAATTGTATTGTTGTCTATTAGCTCGCGTATAAAATGATAACGGACATCAATATGTTTAGTCCTATTATGATATACAGGATTATTAGCAACTTAAGGGTGCTTTGATTATCATTATATAAAGTAATACAACCCAAGTTCCCACAAATTTCACCTACAAAACGCTGCAAATAGACAGCTTCCTTAGCGGCGGCAGATAGAGCCATATACTCGGCCTCAGTAGTGGATAACGCAACAGTTGACTGTTTCCTGCTCTCCCATGAGACGGGTCCATTCGACAACTTAAACACGTATCCCGTATACGACTTTCTGTCTTTGCCATTTGCCCAATCAGCATCGACAAAACCAGAAAGAAGACTATCACCAGAAGCCTTTTTAAACGTAAGTCCATAGTCAATGGTACCTTTCAAATATTGTAAAATACGCTTAGCAGCTTTCCAGTGAGTATACGAGTGCGAATTATTAAATTGACTCAAATAACTCACAGCAAAAGAAATATCAGGTCTAGTATTGACCTATAAATACATAAGGCAACCTATTAAGTTTTGATAAGGAACATTATTAATAGTCTCCTCATCAAGTGTATGTAAATTAACACCAGGTGTTGCTACACTTTTGCAATCTTCCATATCAAAACGCCTAAGAGGCTCCAAAATATAACGCTTTTGATTGACTCTAATTTCACCTTTCTCTTCATCTGAAGTAATATGTAAACCTAGACAATAACATAAACTGCCTAAGTTCTTAACTCCGAAATATTTAGTTAAGCCTTTACGTAAACGTTCCATAATATTATTATGAAAAATAATTAAATCGTCGACGTATACCGCAAGAATACTTAAAACATTATCATTTCGAAACATATATACACAAGATTCAGATTTTAAGTTTTTATAACCTAAATCAATAAGTACACGATGTAGCTTCTTATTCCAAGCTCTCGCAGCTTGTTTTAAACCATATAGCGACTTATTCAGCTTGCATACTTTGGATTCCGACCCCTTGACTGCGAAACCCTCGGGTTGTGTCATAAAGACACGTTCATCTAATTCCCCGTGAAGAAAAGCAGTATCTATATCAAGATGGTGCATTTTTAAGTTCATATCAGCGGCTAAAGCAAAAAGTGATCTCAAAGATGAATTACGGACAACGGGGGAAAAAGTTTCCTCGTAATCAACACCGTAGCATTGACGAAAACCTTTCGCCACTAAACGAGCTTTATACCTATCTATTCTACCTTCAGAATCTCGTTTAATCTTAAATATCCACTTACACGGTATAACTTTTTGACCATTATTATCTACAAGAGTCCAAGTGCCATTACTCATAAGCGATTTATACTCATCCTTCATGGCAGCTATCCACATCTGTTTATTTGGCCTACTGATAGCATCTGAATACGATAAAGGTTCAACAGAAAAATCGTTTTCAACCTCTACAAAATTACAATAATTTATTTGTTTCCGTTTTCTCAACGAATACCTCTCAGACTCAGCACTAGTTGAAGGTTCAATACGATTGGGAACAGCAGATGGTTGCTCCACATCACCTATTACTGCATCTTCATACTCATGCTCACTAGAGTGTTCGTCGGAGTCAGGTTCGTCATCACGGCTATCAATAACCATATTTTTTTAATAGAGTGACATATTGGAAGTAGAACAACCTAATTCAAACTCATACTATTACTTATAAAATGTTCGATGATTACAAAGAAGGTTTTACCTACAACAGTTTACATGTCTCGGATAATCTTCGGAGACACTACACTTATTAGAAAAATTCTTTCACTATTTCACATTATCCTTTCGAGGGCTTACCCGGGGTGCCCGGCAACGGACACTTGGGGAGGACACCGTGCGGTTTTAGTCGAGACACGACATAACCACCCCCGCTGGCCAGCGGGGGGGTATCCGAAGGGATTTCCGCACGTAAAAAAAAAAATAATCCCTGATGGACATATATTATGTGAAAATTACGATAGCTTGAGTTAAAAAAAAACAGTGATTTAAACTTGAACAATTACGTGTGAATTTTTTCCTCCCTCCCTCCATCCATCCATCAATACATCCATTAATTTTTGAATATGGAAAGCATGTCGTGACAAAGATGGTAGTTCCATGATTTTTATTCACTGATAAGTGGTCAACGCGCATAAAGTATTCACTTAAAAAAAAACTCAAATATAAGCCGAAACGAAGCGGGCGGCTTGCTAGTATATTATAAGTGCAAAGGTTTTCGAAAACTTTAAAATGTGTATTATCAGAAAACAAAGTGAATAGAACTTCTTTTGGTGATTGGAAAAAATAACTTAGTTGATAGGCAAGTAATATGATGTTGAACCGTCTTGAAACACTATTAATCTATCTAATCATGTCATTGTGTCGACTAGGCTCTCTACAAGGGGTTCCTATTCTTGCACTATAAGTAGTAATTTAACACAAAGGTTCTAACCTGGTCACTCCTTAACCTTGGAGACACGCACGCACGCACGGTTCTCCTGAGCCTGCACCGTTCATTCCCACCGCGTAATATCTCCTATCGTTATTTCTGACAAGATTACATTTTTGTATCTTAAAGAACTTTTTGGTTGAACTTTTTAGGAAAAAAGCTTTGATTAAATTCAGATCAGGTACCTTTTACTAGTGGATTTCTTTTACTTCTTTTTGTTTTGGCGGTACTTCTCGCTCCCGAAACGATAGAAACCGTTTTTTTTTTACGTGCGGAAATCCCTTCGGATATCCCCCCGTTGGCCAGCGGGGGTGGTTATGTCGTGTCTCGACTAAAACCGCACGGTTTCCTCCCCAAGTGTCCGTTGCCGGGCACCCCGGGTAAGCCCTCGAAAGGATAACCCCAGGGTTGCCGGCGGACTTTGGCCGCCACCGCGGCCTCGCCAGGTGGGGTCGGGTTTTATCCCGCTTCGGTGAGTTGGCAGGCGTGGTAGGGCACACACGACACGCCTCCGCCACGGCTTGCTTCTGTAAGGACGGCGAGTCGGCCAACTCCCGTCCTCAGGCCACGATCATGGAGGTCGGTAGTCCCGGGCGTAGATGAGTCTGCGGCGTCCTTGACGCAGACTGCGAAACTCGGGGGGCAGGGTTCTCTCCCGCTCCCTCTCCGCCGTCTCTTTCGCGCGCATTACCTGCTCGCAGAAAGAGGCGGCGGCGTGCCACTTGCTCCCGTCGGAGACCACGGCCCTCACCATGGTCTCCAACGAGAGAACGTCCACGCTCAGGACCGCAAAGAGATCCCGGCGTTGACTCGCCCACGCAGGGCACTCCACCAACGTGTGGAGCGCCGTGTCTTCGCCAGGATCCTCGCAGTGCTGGCACTGCGGCGTTGTCTCCCGGTGGATGCGCCACAGATACTTACCGAAACTCCCGTGTCCGGTAACCATCTGGCACATCCGGTAGGAGAGGTCCCCATGGTCCCTCTCCAACCACTCCTTCATGATCGGTCTCACCGCCGCAATGGTGGATTCCCCCCACCTTGGGTGCTCGAGTCGCACCCTCCATGTCTCCATGAGTTCCTGGCGGAGCAGGGACCGCTGAGCCCTGATTTCTCGGGGCTCCGGCCTATGGCCCCGCTCCAGCGCCTCCTTGCGCCACTGGTACAGCGATAGAAACCGTTCAACTACTTTTTAACGTTTCATAACATTCAAAAACGTCATTAGTAGCCTTTTACCATTAGATGAACTTTACTCTTCTATGCAATGTGGTTAGTATAAAAATACCAATATAGACTGATACTGATAACGCGAGACAAAAATTATTATCTTCTTTTTTAAATATCAGTTGAAACTCCAACCATCCCGTGTAAGTATGCGTAGCACTTACAACCTCAAACACTTAAATGTGAAAGTTGAAACTCTGTGCCAAGACCTTTTCTCTTTAGCTTTGAAGTAGAAAGTTCTATGAAATGTGTGGTAAGCTCAACCTCTAGGTATAGTTCCGACGATGTTTGAACGTTTCAAGTTAATAAAGACTGCAGTAATCGATTCGCTGTGTAAACGATATTATTACACATAATATCGGTCATTCAATGAAACACTGAAATAAACATTTGACTTTCGTAGGTTATTTTTATAAGTTTTCTTTACCTTTCTTTTGTCTAATAAGCTCTCATGTTTAACACTCAGAATAATCAAAAAAAGCGGCCAAGTGCGAGTCGGACTCGCCCATTAAGGGTTCCGTAGCAGCAAGTAACATAATAATGTTTTTTTTTTTAAATTTTATATTTGAGTTGAGTGAATGAAAGGTAAATTGCGGTTTACGATTTATGACGTATTAAAAAAAAACTAATTACTAGATCTCGTTCAAACCAATTATCGTTGGAAGTTTACATGGTAATGTACATCATATATTTTTTTTAGTTTTATTATTCTCTTATTTTAGAAGTTACAGGGGGGGGGGACACACATTTTACCACTTTGGGAGTGTCTCCCGCGCAAACTATTGAGTTTAGAAAAAAATGAAATTAGAAAGCTCAGTATCATTTTTGAAAAGCTATCCATAGATACCTCACACATTTGGATTCGATGAAAAAAAAAATTTGAGTTTCAGTTCTAAGTATGGGGACCCCCAAAATTTATTGTTTTGTTACTATTTCTGTGTGAAAATCCTAATGCGGTTTACAGAATACATCTAATTACCAAGTTTCAATAGCATAGTTCTTATAGTTTCGGAAAAAAGTGGCTGTGACATACAGACGGACAGACAGACAGACATGACTAATCTATAAGGGTTCCGATTTTTGCCACTTGGCAACGGAACCCTAAAAATACCACGCTTATTTTTTGGTTTCATTGATAACGTTGTTTATACTTTGGTTTGCATATTTAAATTACCATTTGTGATTCGTGAATTTATTCATCGAATACAAAATATAATATATAATGTTAATTCCATTTCGAATTTACAGTTTTATGAATTTTTGAGTTCGCTTAACGTTTTCAAACATACGGCCTCAATTATAATTTTAGGTCACCCTTTCCTACTTGGTTGAAACTAGGACACGTAACACGCAATAACAAGTCACCGTTACACAAGATTTTTAGTGAAAACAGACTGAAAACTTTTATATATTAGTGTCTGACATAAGAGCTTCGTGATAAGACCCAAAACCTTACAACAAAGTTTCAACTTGGTGCTAAATAGAGCCGCTTTATATTCCGAAGAAAAGGTCCGTCATCAAATGTTTTGAAATGCTATTTAGGTACAGAGTAGCTCAAGTTTCTTATCAGATCGTTGAAGCTGCGGAATGTTTTCAAGAATAAAATTATTCAGTGCATACGTCATATTAGAAAAATTATTGTGACGTATGCATTGGCTAATAATTATGTTGATACGAAATAATCGCTAAAAGTGATTAGGTATAGAAATATACTGTTCGAGGGATATGCTGTGCGAGAATTATGCTGTATGGGCAACCTTATACCCCGGCTTCTGTAGACCCGAGACGACGTGCGGTTTTAGTCGGTTCAAGCCCGACATAACCACCCCCGCTGGCCGGCGGCGGGGTATCCGAAGGGATTTCCGCACGAAAAAAAAAAGGTATATTGATATACTGATTTTAATCAGAAAACGTTTTTGCATCACTCTATCCCACCCGAGGGGTACTTTGATACATATGGTGCTCCATGCGATCCCTCTGAACTGCTGCCCAAAACTGAATTGTACAATAAGCATCGTGGTAGGTCAGAAATTTCCAGATAATAGAATTTTACTGTGTAAAATGGATTACAACTTCCGCATGAATAAAGTAGCTTGTTGTGTGAAATCTAATAAGTTACGCACTAGGACACAACTATTTGATGAGATATTGAGTTGTCAAAAGTTAAACAAATGGTTGGACAAAGTATTTGCTTTCATCAAGCCAGATTTATATACGTATCATTGTACCTTACTGAATCAAATTGCTTCAACGGATTTTTTAAACAAACAATTTTTTTTTACTAAATTAATTATTAATATTGTAATCAAGTACCAATTTCAAAACACTTTTGAATTTATACGCTTACCTTTGGTAACATAAAATAACGAAAACAACTTATAAGACGGTGCTAAGACACGAACCAAGTTCGGCTAAAAGTTTAGTAGACGGCAGCACGAAAACGTTTATACCTGTTGAAAGTCAACGGTAAACTGGCAGCGATTGGCGCCACAAAATGTCATTCTTGTGCATATGCAAGGACATCCTTTAACATGCTAGTGACGTGCCATACTGCATAGCATTTTTCGGTTCTAAACTATGGGAAAAAAAAAAAAAAAAAAAAAAAAAGGTACTGTGCCCCCTTTCCCAATGTGACGTTAAAGTATAATTTTGTTTTGGCTTTTTTGAACTTTTTAGGAATGAGACTAGACTTTTATTCAGAATAAAAATTACTGAATAATATACGAGTACTATAAACCAAATATCGCAGTAATTTTTAAAATAAATTTATTTGGACAATTTGCTTTAAAATTCTTTAAATACATTTTTTTTATAAACTGCAAATACGTCTTTGCTCTGGGAAGGTTTGGTTTGTTATAGTTTTGGTGACATTTCAGTAAAACAACTTACTAATTTAACACAAGTACACGTGTTAGTGTATAAGCCAAATAACGTGAAAACCAGAGCTGTTAATAAGAATCGGACATTTTAAAAGAATCCTTAGACTTCACTTAACTCAATGTTATTTTTGTACCACGTCTACAGAAAGACTGAGATAAGACACTTCTGGCTTAGAAGGCGATACCCGAAACCATCTTGATAATAATATTTTCACAACAGGTTAAATTTATACTAGAGCCTGTACATATGGCGGGGGGGGGGGGGGGTATCCGAAGGAATTTCCGCACGAAAAAAAAAAAGAAAAGAAAAGCTACTCATAAATTAAAGTGTTGTCAAGAAACTAAACCGGCACAGTATCAAGTTAGAAGAAGTACTCGCGTAAGAACAAGACTTGAATGATTAACAGCTTCAGTATATAAAACACTGCATGTTGATTACATAACTGTGAAGAATATTCGAGAAAATATATGAAATCCAAACGTGTATTATTCGTTCTATTTCATCCAGTGTAATCGCACTAAAAGGCGGTAGCACTACGTCACAGCACGAACCACTATTTGTATGCTAATTTATTCTTGTATCGCCTTTGTTTGGCTTAGAAAAATGGCTTTATTATACTTGTAAAAGTTCTAGTAAACATACGAATGTGGGTGCAAAAGTTAATATTTGAAGTAGGGTTTAGAAGGTGTTTGCCATAAAATATATTGATAGTAATAAACAAGATTAAAAAATACCTCAGAAGATGCCCACCTATTCTGTCAACGGAATCAAATTTAGTATTGATTCTATGGACAAAATTGAGCCAACCTGAACATATAGAAAATCTAACATCAACTATAAAGAAACTTACATTGAATCTCATTTCTGATTTTTGTTGTTGTACTTCCGCAACAATAAGCCACATACTAAACACATTACATGCCATTTCTCTTCGCCCTAGTTGTATAAAACTTAGTCTGTAGAACGCCAGACGAAGCATCGGAACATGGGTTATGACGCCCATATTAATGGAAATTGTCGCGATTTAACTTTCCCGAGTTACTCGCTGCTTTCGGAAACGACAGAGGACGTAAAGCTGTGATGCAGTTGCAAAATGTTTTGTTTAAAAATATTTATTAAACAAGCACATCAATTATGTAAAGAAATGGTACACCAATAATAAGTATTGACTACTTATATAGTAACTGATGGTAAACATCAACAAAAAAAATGAAATTTTTCATAAAATAATAAAAGCGTTCCAATAGCTTATATTGAAACATCTTTTTATAGCAAGGTTTTTCTAAGTACTTTGGAGGCTAGTTTAATATTAATAGATAAGTTTATTTCTATTCGGAGAAGTCTAGAAGTGTATGTTAATAAGTCATATCAAGTAATATACAGACATGCTTGTATTCACGTTTCAAGTTATTCAACCCAATTTCTATTGATATTAGATATTTGTAGTTTGACAGTTATATTGTAATGGAATTCACGGCATCAAATCAAATCTTTTCTTGTGTACCCTCGAGTATCCTTCAATTTGGTTTAAATCGATTTAGATCCTTGGCTTGATCTCCAGACCACGTCAAGATTACCATGCAGCAATTGGCGACCATGTATGAAAACATTTATGAAAGTAGGAGAAGCTAAAGGTGTATGCTAGAATTGTAGCAAATGAAAATATGTGGTATCGTCCTGTCATACCTATGTATCCTTGCATATACTTGCATAGCATTGTATATCCTTGCTGTCAGAGAACACGTTTAGAGGATTTCGCAAGAGAAGCCGTAATGATAATAAAAGTGTTAAGCCGTATTTAGGAAACGCTATTACCTTCAAATACACATACTGACCGTATACATACTTTGATTATAAGTAAGTATATCCTTTCG
Source organism: Cybosia mesomella (assembly GCA_946251805.1). Lineage (NCBI taxonomy): Eukaryota > Metazoa > Arthropoda > Insecta > Lepidoptera > Erebidae > Cybosia > Cybosia mesomella. The sequence continues at coordinate 11,668,260 of OX276397.1, forward strand.
AGGGCTTACCCGGGGTGCCTTCTCAGGGTAATCTTCAGGGTTCAAGTCAACCTCACGTACGAGTCAGTACATGCAGCATATCTGGTTTTCCAATATATTCGTGATATTATGCCTTGTAATTTATTATAATATCACTAATATAATCATCAACCTAGCGTTAATCTGGGTTATATACGAAGCTTGGAGCTCGAGGTCCTCATCCGTCAATCAGCAGGTGTACCGGTGTGCAGGTGAGGTTGGGTTGGGCCCCGACGATATTAGTGGGGCCCCATACATACTAAGAATTAGGAGTCTAACAGGATGAAATAAAAACATGAAATTAAAAACTTAAGCAGTTAGCATTCGTCAAAATTTTACTTAGCGATAGCTAGATATATAAGTCCTAAAAGTCCCAAAGGACATTATTTTATCAGCGTAGCTTTAAATCTTTGTGCGTTATTTGGTTGGGTCGACAAAAAACTTGAGAAAATCAATTGTACAAGTATTTCATTCTCATGAGAAATAGCCTTTGGCCTTCACAACTTTTTGTAGCAACACGATATTGTTATCGACTGTTGTACACATTTCTATCCAAATTCTCGCTTTTCACCCGAGTATTACAGAAAAGAAACATTCTAGAGTATGTCTAATTCTAATATAATCGAAAATCATAATTGGTATACATCACAAACGTATTTGAGGAAAACACTGTAAAGGATTTTTTTTCACAATAGGTAATAGATGTATGTAAAATGACTTATTGGTGTTTTCTGCAAAGTATGAAAAGAGTTAAGTTCAATGATACTAAGATAGTCAATTATTTAACAGAGCATTCTAAATAGTGAGTGTCAGCTAAATATTACTTGCTGTGCCCGCGCCTTTGTTCTCGGATTCAATTTTTTTTGCGCGATACCCTAATTCTTTTTCTAAAATAGTACTTAAAGTAAACGTAATAACTTAAACGTAACGTAATATAGACATGTGACGCTACGTTTACGTTATAATATTAGGTATCCGCCAGTGACAGTCGGGGTGCGAGGGATATGCTCTATGAGCAACCTTAGACCCCGGCGTCTGTAGACCCGAGACGGCGTGTGGTTTTAGTCGGTTCAAGCCCGACCTAACCGCCCCCGCTGGCCGGCGGGGGGGTATCCGAAGGGATTTCCGCACGAAAAAAAAAGTATCCGCCAGTGAAAGTCTTGATAAAATTAGCCCAGCCGTTATAGATATTACCTAATTCAAACATACAGAAAGACAGATAGACAGATGGACAGAAGTTGCAATAGTAGATTTTTCGTTGAAAGTACCTTTTTTTTTTTTTCGTGCGGAAATCCCTTCGGATACCCCCCCGCGTGCCAGCGGGGGCGGTTATGTCCGGCTTGAACCGACTAAAACCGCACGCCGTCTCGGGTCTACAGACGCCGGGGTGTAAGGTTGCCCATAGAGCATATCCCTCGCACCCCGACTGACCCTGGGCCATCTCCGGTTTCGAGATGGCCCCCTCGGGTTTGGGAACCACGGTGTCCCCGTCTTGCCCCGATTTGGGGGAGGGGCGCTAGTCGCCCCACCGTCCCGGACTGCTTCTGCTGGGGTGACAGGTGGCCTCACCCGCCACCCCCAGGCCTGCGCTCATGGAGGACGGAGGTCGTTAAGCGACCTCCGGCGCCTGAGTCGCCTGCGACGCGCGGCGAGCAAGTTGCGGGCTCGGCGGTCCGGGAGAGTTCTAAATCTCTCCCGGGCGCGCTCCGCCATCTCCTTCGCGAGCATTACATGCTCGCAGAAGGAGGTGGCGGCGGCCCACGCGCTCGCGCTCCGCACCATTGCCGCAATCATGCTGCCGAGCGAGAGGACTCCCACCCCGATGGCTGCCACGAGGTCACGCCTCGGCGCCTCCCACGCCGGGCAGTCCGCCAGCGTGTGCAGCCCTGAGTCCTCGCTCGCATCGCAGTGATGACACTCAGGCGTTGGCTCCTTCCTGATCCGATGCAGGTGGTCCCCGAAGCACCCCTTCCCGGAGATCACCTGCGTCAGTCGGTACGAGTTCCGTGTCGCCTCTCCAGCCAATCCTCCATGATGGGCCTTAGTTGAAAGTTGAATGTACCTATATATATACATATATTTATTTGTATAAATACTCATATTCCTGGTTGAAAAACTTATGCTCAGTTCACCAAAGAAGAACCATTCTTAATAGAGAATAGGATTTCCGTTTTCTAATATTTCTTTGTATTGTTTTTAGTGATTACTACCGAATATCACAAGGTTATAACGTGTTTCGTACATAACTGATATTCTTGCTAATCCTTTTAATAAACTAATAACTTCATGAATTATATTCGGGTTGATAGTATTGTGAATAGAATTTTAAAAAGTCTAGATCATATTACCACCCGCGTCGCTGGCTATTTAAAATATTTGAATAATATTCCTTTCATTTCACTGTAAAAGTTACAATTCAATTATTTATTTGTTCTCTTATTCCGGACTGCTTAGAGAGGCAAGAAAAATAAATTTTGATGACACTTTGTAGTTATATAAGCTTATTACTTTTATAAATGCAAACCTTTCGATAGATATTTGTTACTCAATTACGCCAGAATGACTGAACGGATTTGGCTGAAATTTGGTACTGGGATATATTATCGTCTTTTTATTTTATTCCTGGGACAGGTACCCATGGGTTGCTTCAACACGATAAAAATTCCACCGGGGTGGAGCCGCGGGCAACAGCTAGTAGGTATCAATAAAATAGTAATTGAGAAGACTAACCTCAGATTTAAATATACAGTACGTTATAGAAGACAAATCCGTTGTAGTTAATTTACATTGAGAACCATTCGCATCGCCTGAACGGGTCAAAATACTCCCTAGACTGGGCATTTGCATCGAATTCCAATTAGTTTTTACAAGTTCCCTAATTTTGTAGCTCTGTATAAATTAAACCGATCCTTACAGCGCATTGGTTGCGGTACCTTTTCTATCTGTCACGTACTCAACTTCAATAAAGCCCCTCGGATACCCCCCCGCCGGCCAGCGGGGGCAGTTATGTCGGGCTTGAACCGACTAAAACCGCATGCGGTCTCGGGTCCCCAGACACCATTAGCGTCATTAAAAAGTAGTTTTCTTAAAATAATTCTTATTTTTTGAACTACAGCACTTTGCGTTGTTTTTTTTTGTTGCTGTCCCCCGTCAACGTGATATCTCATAAACTGCGCTATCGACACTGAAGTTGCTTCCGTGTTCGTCGGGTAATTTTGAACAAAATCTTCCTTACCATCTTTTCTCTATCTTAAGCCGTTTAAAATATATTCGTATGTTTTTTAGGGTTCCGTACCTTAAAATAAAAAAACGGAACCCTTATAGGATCACTTCGTTGTCCGTCCGTCCGTCCGTCTGTCAAGAACATTTTTCTCAGCAACGCGTGGAGGTATCAAACTGAAATGTATATCTAATACTCAGGTCTACTGTCCCTTGGAGCTGTGAAAAAATCAAACTTCTAAGCCAAAGCAATCAAAAGATACAGCCGTTTATGCCACAAATTTCCGAAACTCGCACGGGAATCAAAACCTACAGGGTACTTCCCGTGAACTTAGAATCTTCAAATTTGGTACGAAGTAACGTCTTATAGTACAGATAAAGGAAAAATTGCGAAAACCGTAAATTTTTAGTTACATCATATTTATAATAAAAAATATTTTTCATGATTTTAAAGTTACTACTACCATAACTATGACTCGATTGTCGTGATGGGTGAACTTTAACTTATATACCTACAGGTTTGTACGGAACCCTCGGTGTGTGAGTACGACTCGCACTTGGCCGGTTTTTTTGCTTATCAAAAAGAAGTAATATGTGTTTTCGCTACATCGGTCAGTTACTGAGATTTCAGTTCATTTGTTCATGACTCAAAATGGTGGCACATGGGTCACTTACCAAGAACTATTGTCTACAATACTAATTTTTTAACGCGATCATGTATAGGTATATACATGCACCACTGCGCCAGTCAGCCTGTGACCAAGGCCAATGTTCTGTTTCTAAATTTCAAATTATCATAAAGTCGCTACAGTTAGTACAAGAGCAAAGGGAAGGGAGGTAAGGAGATGGAGGCACAGGTGATTCCCATCATGTGCATTTGTCTGCGTAGCAATGTATACTGCTGACGGACAGCATATAACTATGATTGATATGCAGAAGTAAGAGATTAAGTGATAGGACGGACCCCTGAAGTACGATAGCAACCTGCATAAAATCTGAAACCTGGTAGTTACAAAGGACTTCAATGCTTACGCTTGCCGAAAGATTGCAACCCAGTAACACAATGAAGTGGGCAGACCTGACCGTAACTTAGAAAGAAGGGAAATATGCCAGACTCTATCGAAGACTTTGGTGATATCAAGACTGATAGCAAATGAGTCGCCATGCCCATGGCTATAACCTTGCCCCAAAAGAAGTGTGATGTACGTTACAATATCACCCATTGACCATTTAGGCCTAAAGCCATAATGTCGGTCATTAATTAGACAGTGATCTTGCATGAGCTGTGAACCTTACAGAGAACTGAGATGACAGCTATGAATCGATAGTTCCTAGATCTGAACTATCCCCTTTTTTAGGGAGCAGTTGTATGTTCGCTTACTTCCAAACCCGTGGATATGTGCCTGAGGAATAGAACTGGCAATATAGTCGTGGAAACATTGAAGTCAATTCCGCTGCGTATTTTTCAGAATCTCTGCTGGAATACAATCAGGATCACGTAGTTTCCGGATGTCAAATGACTTTAGGGTTCCTCGAACGTTGAATTGTATGATATGAATATGAGGCATGGAGTGGTCACTGCTGGTTAGTATGGCTGGCTGCAAACCACAGTCTCATCGAATCGAGAGTTAACCGCGATGAAGTTAACCACTATATTTGAGTACTCTTGCAGGTGGTGAATCATCTCTGGGTAACACAGCCGAGGTAGTAAAGACTGGTAAAAGTTGGATTGCACGGCTCTGGCCAATAACCAGGATGCGACATATCTTGTTTACCAAACCGTGCTATGCGCTGAACATCCGATCTAATGTATAACCTACGCTCGGATCACGCACAGCGCGTATCCTGGCCCAAGCGCGGTATACCTTTTTTTTTTTTTTTTTTTTTATCGTGCGGAAATCCCTTCGGATACCCCCCCGCCGGTCAGCGGGGGCGGTTATGTCGGGCTTGCACCGACTAAAACCGCACGCCGTCTCGGGTCTTCAGACGCCGGGGTGTAAGGTTACCCATAGAGCATATCCCTCGCACCCCGGCTGACCCTGGGCCATCTCACCACTAACAGCATCGCTCATCTTGTCTCCTTTGAAAGCAGAGGAGTACGGAGAGCGATGTGTTCCCGCCACGTTGGGTATTGGCCCATTAACCGCCGCCCAGGGTGTACCGGCCGCTCCGATTCCGTTCCCCCCGGACTGCAGCGGGATCGGAATCGGAGCGACACTCGAGGAGGTTACCCAACACACACCCCAAGCGCGGTATACCTACTTTTTTTTTTTTTTTTTTTTTTTTCACTCGCGCCCGTATCAATAACGAGTTCTGCAGGTACAGGTGACTTCAGTGTATGGAATATAATATTCCATACCCAAACTGATTTCATCAGCGACGGCAAAAGTGCAATCCGATGGATTCCAACCAATAAAGCAGCGCTGAGTTCACGGAATGGATGCAAAGTTCGTAGGCTATCCCAATTCGCTGATGAATAGCGCCATAGTCGTCGCTTTACTTCTAAAAAAGTATGTGGAGCAGTGATTGGCAGACCAGACAGTGGTCAAAGGAACCCAAGTAGTGCCATTATTATTGATCATTTTGTATGTCTCATTATAACAGCCGTAGGAAGTCCACTGCTGAACATAGGCCTCCCCCATTGACTTCCATTTTGCCCGGTCTGTAGCGGCCTGCATCCACCGAGTTCCTGCGCTCTTTACCAGGTCGTCTGTTCACCTTGCGGGAGGCCTACCTACGCAGCGCTTGCTGTCACGTGGTCTCCACTCAAGTACCTTTCTGCCCCAACGGCCATCGGTTCTCCGAGCTATGTGCCCTGCCCAGTGCCACTTCAGCTTGCTGACTCGCTCTACTAACTTGGTAACTCTGGTTCGTCTACAGATCTCCTCATTTCTGATTCGATCTCGTAGAGAAACCCCAAGCATAGCCCGTTCCATAGCTCGCTGTGTGACCCTGAGCTTCCTTACGAGGCCCATAGTGAGAGAGGATGCTGAATAAATAAAGTAAAGTATTTTAATAAGACTGTTGGTGACATAGAGTAACTAACGAAGCAATGTCAAGAAACTACATAGTAAACAAGCTTAAATCGTAGAATATTTACTATAAGTACAAAGTTACTATAAGTTTATTTCGGTATAATATTTACATGATTATACCGAAAAATGTTAAAAACTTCGTGTAATATTTTCGTTCGTTTCTATTATTTTAAATAAGTAAACCATTATTTTATAATAGCTATTTATATTTTTAATCCGAATACTGACGTCATAACTAATACAAAAACTAAAATTAAGTTCTCACAGAGCGACCTATCTACTTTACACGAGTATAAATAAATGAATACATTCGTTAAAGCTTCAAGGCTACTATTAACTCAAAGAGTAAGCTAAAAGCTATAATAAAATGGTATTATCACTAACGAAGTCACAAACAATAAATCCACAGTGTCATGATTATAGCCCTAAACCGAAAAACGCTTGTCCTGGAAAACTATTAAAAGCGAGATATCACGGTTAGCGGCGGCGCGCGGCGGCGAGGATTTCGTATGGGTTCTTTCAAACTTAAAACATTTGAAGTACTTAAATGTTTTTGTAAAATTTTAGTATACGACTGTGTATAAATTAAAATTAAAATCATTAGATTTTTTATTGTAGCTGTTATTGCGTGTAATAGTATATACCTTGAAAATAATAAATGTTTCATTTCAAGTCTCTAACCTGTAGGATTGGATTAAGTAAATTTAGAGAGAGATTAGAGAATAATTATCCTTGTGTCACAAGCATTTCACAATAATTTGAATAACCATTTTTTTTTAAATTATTATTTGTATTAAGTAAAGTATGACCAAGCTTTGTTCGGTTTTATTTCTGACGTTTTCTAAAAATGAAGTCTAGCTAGATCAATTTATCGCCCCTTTCGATTATCATGAAATTTAGTATGCAGGAGGCATATTCAATTCAAATTATGTGTATACATATATATAGAAGAATTGTTCGTTTCGTGCGGTTTTAGTCGGTTCAAGCCCGACATAACCGCCCCCGCTGGTTCCGAAGGGATTTCCGCACGAAAAAAAAAAAAAAGGTATCAGATGATCACCTAAATGCCATATTTCGTTGAATATGAGCATGCTGCATATATTATTCACAATTTCTGACCACCCAACGGGGAGCAGTCAATTGACGGATTAGATATTTAAAAGAATATTAAATTTATGATTACCTAAATATCAACATTACGGTCTTAAAGAGCGTAAATTTAATAGTCACATATTTTAAGAAGTATTTTCGTAAGGAATAGAAAGAGTGAAATATGTAGGTAAAGAAATGTGTGGGAAATACCATCGATAATAATATTATTTCACAAAATATTTTATTCAAATACTTATCTCTTTTTTGACCACAGCTCATAAACAGCTCATAAATAAGACTATTTTAAAAACCTAGCAAGCATTTAACGTAATACTTAATAATGCTAAATAATAAATTAATTCTTAAATGACAATTAAATTTCTCTGTGTCTCTGACTAGGTTTTGTAATTGCACAGCCCCTTTATTTCTAATTGAAATTATCCTTGTGAGGAATAAAAAATACTTTCTAGTCTGATAACCAAACACCTCATGTTGAAGTAATATATACCTTTAAAGCAATGGCGATATGACTACGAAATTATTAATATTTATGATATGGCACGTTGTAGCTTAACGAACCAATGAAAAAAACTTATGGCCTTTGGAATCTTTAGGAGCACCTCACATTAACATGTCGTAGACCACACAACACCTTATGTGCCCATTTTATAGAATAGAATCGGATACAGGATTAAGATCCTCTTGTCACTGGCTGGAGTGTGATATCTAAAATATTAACTACATCGGCGAGTAAATTTAGTATATCAATAAAAGCAGTGTATTCCAAATGACGTCATTCCAATTACAGAGTGTTGCGATAAGGCGCGGTGTAAGCCACCATCCAAACGCTTGACTCTCTTAATTAAGACGCCGATCTTCGGCCTTGATAAAGTGAGACATGCAATCTACTGGTTATAAACGTTGTGTTTTATTCATTTTGTGTCTAGTGGTTGGTATCGGTTCAAGTTTAAGAGCTTTATGTATTCTATCTATTGGCTAATATATGAGTAAATTAATATTTCTATCCTCAGCGATAATGCGAACATAAAATTGTATAAAACCCCGGTGCCAATATGAATTATGTTAAGTAAAAAAATGATTCCGTTCCCGCATTTGTGCAGATGGAGCCGCGGGTAACAGCTAATGTGATAAAAACAAAAAAATTAAAAAATGTTATTATACGTGACAACAGTGACCGACAAGTTTAAGGTTAGCATCCGAATTACTTATGGAGATTGTAAAATATTTTTGTAGAAATCGAATCGTCAAGTTTATCTTCTTGAACTATTTGAGAAAAGTACAAATTTTGCGTTTTCGGAAATGGCAATTGCCCGACTCGTATTATTGACGTCCTCGCCTGCGGCTTGAATTCTAACTCTTCCCGTCCAGCGATTGCTGACTGTTTTAGATATTCGAAATTCTCCGATATATGATATGTCTCGGAGAGTTTCGAATATCTAAGATGTGTCCAGGTATCTCAGTTGGTCAGAGTATTTCCCCCGTAAGTTTGGATGTTCTCTTTTACCAATATAAATCTATAGGACAAGTTAGCATTCTAATGGCTTCAATATTTCATTGTTCTGATCTTCTGAGTTTCAAATTTTAACTTGAAACATTAACGTCTATTGATCTTCCTTTATTTATTTTATTTTATTCTTGTGAGTCCCATATACAAAGATTATCATGCATACTTAAATATCATAACTTGCGTCGTTATCTTTGAATGGGTCACTCCCTTTCCTTTCATATAGCGAGAGTATTAGACTGGTTCATGCGTCGGTCTTATGGACGGGTACAATTGTACTGAATGGTTTCACTTGACATCTTGATGGTATAAGATTTTTTTCTACAATTTATCCGTTTACTGCCTTTGCTCTGTTTTTGTTTTATAATGGATAGTCCTATTACACTGTAATAGTACATACTAAATAGTGATAGAACTTAATTTCAAATTTAAAGATAGTTAAAAAGATAGCAATATCAATTGATAAAACCGTGGCATTTAAATAATTGTTTGCTGTTATGTAGGTTGAAAAAATAATATAATACCATTATAACTAAATTAAGAACTTAGTTATATATTTCAAGCTCATCTGAAATTTATTTAAAATCTACTAAGAATACTACTAACTAACTAACTACTAAGATAAAGAGAAAGATCGAATTTCGTGAGTTAGTTTATATGTCGTGAGTAATATTTCGTAACCACTGCACTTACTGGCAATATTCTTTCACAATTTGGAAGGTACATAATCCCCGATGGACATGAGTCAAATACATACTGCCAAAAAAGTACCGGGAATTGATCATTTAGAAACTCTGCTTGAAGTGGTCGTAGAAGATGATGTTTTTTTTAGCTAAGTGAGCACAATACTGTCCACTATGACCACGCGGTGTTTGTGCGTCACTAGGCTTTTATTATAGTTTGTTTAATGTACGCCATTTAGTAAGTTCCTTTCAAGTGTGTTTTGCGATTTTCACAATTGAGAAAAATTTGGTAGATTGTATCCTTTCCCATTGTTCTTAAATTTTTCCTTGCAAGTGGATTTTTTTGTTTCAAAATGCAGAAAATGATAAATGTGGCTTATGGTGAACTGATTTAATTTAAAAAAAAACTGCCTATGTGTGGACCAGCAAATTAAAATACGAATGTTAAAGATTTTTTTTAATCTTTATTTGTTTAGGAGCTTTACGCCTAAAAGGCCATGCCAGCTCCATCGTACCCTGAGCTTACATATGACTTAAAATTATCTATCCTACATGTACACTACGCTTTCAAAATCTCATATGTCATTTTATAAATTAGAATAGCAGCTTCAGAGAGAGGTTGAGCCAGAATGCTATTGAACCTCCCAATATCCATCGATCGTATATCAGCAACTTCCAATAAAGCCACTCTTAATACCCGTGTTCGGACACACTCCACCAACAGATGATGTACATCCTCAGAAGTGCCGCACTCTGCACAATTTGGGCTGGCACTTTTCCCCATCAGATGCAAAAACCTATTGAGTGGAGCATGTCCGGAGCGAAGTCTATGAGCTATCACCACGTATTTTCTATTGAGGGTGGTATTAGTGAACCAAGGGACATGGGGAGGATCACTTTGCACCGTTTTGTACCAGATACCTTTGTTAAGCGATCGTTCGTTAAAGTACTCTTTCCATTCTAATTTGTGTCTAGCTTTATATTTAGCCAAAAGCTCAAAGTCACTTGAAAATACATTAATACTAGTACCTTCAGATATAGCTTTCTTTGCCAACCGATCTACTTTCTCATTTCCCGGTAATCCAACATGTGACGGAACCCATTGCAATATCAATTCAAGATTATTTGTCGTAAAGTGTAGAATCTGTTTCAAAATAACATAAGCTATCGATACACCTCTGTAGCCAGAGGCGCATCGAGCTATATGTTGGAGTGCACTCCTATTGTCAACAAAAACTACGTTTCTACTATTATCAGATGAAGTCTGTATGTATCGTAAAGCTTTTGATATTGCAACGAGCTCCGTCGTCATTACACATAGGTCACCATTAAACATCTTGAACATATTTCCATAGTCATGATTAGAATCATAAAATGCAGCCCCACAAACACCATCTTTTTTAGACCCATCGGTATAGACTTTAAGCCAACCACTGTATTTAATACCAATTTCTTTTAGTACATTATATTTTAGATAATTTAAAACATAGGAACTCTTACTTAAATTTAAATTCTCCAAATGATCTCTTATTACATTTTCAGTGTCTATATTGGAAACCCACGTTTCAAGGCTAAACATCTCTAAAGGAAATCTAGACGATATCATTTCATTTTTAGTATTGTTGTACACAATAACAAGTAATGGAAGCTTTTTAATTTTGCCAATATCTTCCTGTACAGTAGCTGGCTAAACTGTTCAATAATTCTATGGTATTATCATTTTTATAAGACTGAGCTTTCAAACAGTACTTAGTAGCCAAATACTTCCGTCTTAGACTCAGATTAGGGATACACAGCTCACATTCCATGCTATGTATGGGAGTAGTACGTATAAAGCCACCTATAATCCTTAGTGCCTGATTTTGTACCTTATCCAATTTAGCCAGGTGAGTATTCGCACTGTTAGCATACAGAAAGCTTGAATAATCAATTCTTATTCTTATTAATGCTATATACAGTCTACGGAGATGTTTCGGATGAACACCCCAAGATGCCCCGGCTAGCACTTTTAGTAAGCTTAAAAATCTTTGTGTTTTGTCCCATGTCTCATTGATATGTTTTCCCCATCGTAAACTAGAGTCTAACCATAGACCGAGATATTTTATGTTGTCTACTGCATTTACCGGCGTTCCATTTATGTTTAAATTCACCTGTTGTCTCCTTCGACCCCTACTAAATATACAGAATTACGATTTACTACTGGAAAGTTCTAAGCCTAGGTTATTTAGCATTACAATAAAAATATCTAATGCACTTTGTATCTCCGTTACACTATCATTAAGAGACCTACAACTCGTATAAATTACAAAGTCATCTGCGTATTGTCCAATCATAACATTAGTAATATTCTGACAAATCTTATGTGTAACAATATTAAAAATCAACGGGGAGAGTGGATCACCTTGTGCTATACCTTTATTTGCCCACCTTGTTAAATAATAAGGGCTTCCTCCTTGTTCTATTTTGATTTTAAGGTGTCTTTCCTTCAAAAAGTCCCACAAATATTTACAAATTTTCTTTCCTACATTAATTCCATCTAAGGCGGAAATAACTTTGTCTACAGCAACATTATTATACGCATTTTCGATGTCTAAGAAGCAGGCCATCGTAGGTAAGTTCATCGAAAAACCCAACTGTATCTGACATACCAAACGTACGAGACTATCCAAACAAGACTGTACCGTCGAAATCCTATGGTATTTCTTGACAAAATATTTTTTTTTTCAACGTACCATTCTATTCGTTTACACAAAAGAGTATGAAACAATTGGCATGTACAGGAAATTAAAGAGATAGGTCTCAATTTGACAGGAACGTTTGATGCTACATTATTTTTAGGAATAGGGATTATTTGTATATCACGCCATTGTGTGGGAACATAACCAGTTTCTAAGATCAAATCATAGATTTGTAATAGATATAGTTTTGCTATCTTTGGGAGACTGAAAATCATGGAATGAGTAATTTGATCTGATCCCGGCGCTGTATCCTTTTTTTTAATAATTCTCATCAATTCTTGATGTGTAAATTTAGACTCTAGGGTTAGATTCTCCGATTCTAATAAAGGCATTATAGGCAAGACAAAATCGGGAGTGAGGCTCCTTACTAAGTTATTGATTTGACATTCAGGGGCAATAAATCTAGCTGCTCTTTGGCCTTTCATCCAGCGCATACGCTTCCACATGTCTGCAACAGATGACGATTCATCGATATACTACAAAACTGCCTAAATCCTTCAGTCTTAGCTCGCTTAACCAATCGATTTGTTTCAATTATTTGGTTTTTTAATATATCAAGGTTGTACGGTATCGGATTCCGCCTAAATTTTGATAGCGCTAATCTACGTCAAGCAACTGATTCCGAGAGCTGTGAACTCCAATAAGGTCTTGGTTTAAAATTAGACAAAGGGTTCGAACATATCTTGATACCTGGGATACTCTTATCAGCAGCAGAATTAATCCTATTAATAACAAGGTCATAATTCATTTGAGCATTATTTGAAATAACTATAGGGGGCGTAAAAGCTTCTTTTAAAGCTTCACTATAAAGTGACCAATTAGCTTTTTTGAAGTTTCGCATCTGAACTAAGTTCCTATTTATATTAATATTAAAATTTTGAAGAACAATTTTAATTATTATATGATCGCTTCCTAAGTTTTCATTGGTTGTATTCCAATCAAAATTAATCGCAATGTCAGACGATACGAAGGTAATATCGGGAGAAGACTTCTGTAGTACTCTTTTGACTAATTTAATTCGTGTCGCATTACCATTATTTAGTGCAATGAAGCCATTATCTAATGATGAGTCCTTTAAGTGTATACCTCTTGTGTCGTTTTTATATGACCAATTAGTGTGATGACCATTGAAATCTCCTGCAATTAAGGATTTTTGCCCATACGTACTAAAAAGAGTATCCCAATCTGATTGACTGGTTCTAACACTAGAAGGACAATATATACTAACTATGTTTTCCAAATATGAACAGTTTAACAACTTTACATGTATAACTTCAATTCCTGTATTACTAAGTGTAAATGTAGATGCCTGAACTCTTAGTGAGTTATGAGTGATTATTGCCACACCGCCATGAAGACCGTACCTATCATTTCTAAAAATACTATATCCGCTAATTCGCATAGGAGATTCTGGTTCCAGGTTCCAAGTTTCGCTTATAATAGCAATATGTATTTTTTCCTGTGATAATAAAGACTCAAAACTCACTAGTTTGGGCTTCAAACTCTGAGAGTTCCATTGAAATATTGACAAACGGGATGCTAGATGACTATTAGCCATAAAAGAGCTTTAAAATTATTTGACGGTTTCTTTTATTCTTTTTAATATTTCCCAAAATGAGTAACCGTGTGGTCTATTTGTCTTTGAACTAAAACTGACACCTGCCTTGACCTGGTCTTGATTAGACTCAGCATGAAAACTTTGCACCTCAACATGAAAAGTACTTGACGAAGTATCCATGTTAATCGTTTTTTTTGGATTTACTTTGGTATTGCTATGTTTTTGTATGGTTCCCTTATTAGGTCCCTGTTTTTCAATGTTTTTTATTAAAATATCCCTGTAACAAGGGATCTGAACCTCCTTTTCTTCTCCTCTCTCGGTATTTTTGCTTGAAACTGACTCTTTATCGCCATCCTGATGCTCATTGCTATATACCAACCCACTTTTCTGTATCTCATTTTCCATAAGGAAAATATTCAGGGCTTTTTTATAAGTACAGTTTTCTGTAGACATAATTTTCCGAATGACTTTTTCTTTCAAGAACACTGGGCAGGTTTTATTAAAGGACATGTGTTCACCTTTACAGTTGATACAACAATATTGAATGATATCGCAGTTATTGTGAGATCCACCACATTTAGGACACACAGGTTTTTTGGTACATTGACGTAATAGATGTCCAAATTTCCAACAATTTGACCATTGTGTTTCTGGAAACGTATATAGTTCTACTTTTAATTTACATCCCCAGGCTTCCACCGCTGCCGAGAGAGTTGGACGTCTAAAACAAATACGGACCGTCTCGCTATCCACCCACTTTCCTTCTTCTGTCGATCTCTTCAATCTCTTCACAGATATTATTTCGTGTTCGCAAGTAAACATGTCGATTAACTCCTTTTCCGTAACTTCGAACTCAATATTTCTTATTATTCCGTAGGATAAGTTTACTTGTTCAGATGATTAACATCTATATCCTAATTCTTTGAATTTGTCACATGCAAACAATTTGTCCACATCTTCCTTTGTTTCGAACTGAATGCACACTCTAAAAGGATTTTTGTAACTTATCTTTGTAATTCCTTGTATACCTTCGGCTTTGAATAGTTTTGCTAAGCCTATTTGTTTAAGTAATGCATCTTTTGAAGATATATAAACTTCTAAACCATTACTTGATTCCGTATTCTGTAATCCACGGCTATAACCAAAATTCTCAGAGGAACTACGGTTTAGCCGCTTTGGATTTCTTCTCACTGTTATAAACTGCTCTTCATCAGAATACTCCTCACTTTCGTCTCTTATTCTCCTGCGTCCTGTCCCTCCCACCTGTGATGAAACATTATTGCCACACTGCATCCTGTTTTCTTGACTACTGAAACTTATCTCTTTTTCTACTTGTTGCTCACTAATCACTAACATTATTACATTTGTACTATTTAACCTCGGTAAAATGTGATCATCAGAATCACACATATCTTATTACAAAAATTAAGAAGCGGGTAGATTTAAAAAAAGTTATCATCGCGACCAACACGTCCACCCAAAACGAAGCGTGGCACGCGACGACGAATGAAATGAAATGAAATGTGGAAGATTTGCCTCACCCTAGTCAATCGTCATCGTCTTCAACTGAAGTAGATTCGATTTTTTTTTGTTGCTTTTGCTGTTCTGTCAAAAGGTGAGACAGTAAATATTTTTTTTTATCTGAGCATTATAAGGCGTTTGAGAGAGCTAATTCGTCGGAAAAGGCCAGACTTGCGAGAAGAAAATGCATGAATTTTGCACCGCGATGACGCACCGCATCTCGCAAGGCTATCATTATGAACGAATTTCTGGTCAAAAGCTCTACCAATCATATCGAGCAGCCACCATATTTCTCTGATATAGCTCCGGCTGATTTTTTTCTTTTTCGGAACCCAAATTACTACTTTAAGGCACCCATTTTCAGTAATAGATGCCATTTAAAAAATCGCGGCGAGTATTGAAAGCGACTCCAAAAATACGTTTATAAATGGTGTTGATGATTGAGTAGTTCGTTGGCGTATGAGAATTATTTCGACTGGGGAGTCTTACAAAAAAGCGGCCAAGTGCGAGTTGGACTCGCCCATTAAGGGTTCCGTAGCAGCAGGTAACATAATAATGTTTTTATTAAAAAAAAAATATTTGAGTTGATTGAATGAAAGGTAAATTGCGGTTTACGATTTATGACGTATTAAAACTAAACTACTTACTAGATCTCGTTAAAACCAATTTTCGTTGGAAGTTTACATGGTAATGTACATCATATATTTTTGTTAGTTTTATCATTCTTTTATTTTAGAAGTTACAGTTACAAAATGTGTGTTAGAAGTTACAAGGGGGCCCCTTGTAACTTCTAACACACATTTAACCACTTTGGAAGTCTCTCGCGCAAACTATTCAGTTTAGAAAAAAAATTATATTAGAAACCTCAATATCATTTTTGAAGACATGACATAGATACCAAACACGTATGGGTCTGATGAAAAAAATTTTTTGAGTTTCAGTATGGGGAAGTATGGGGACCCCCAAAATTTATTGTTTTTTTTTCTATTTTCGTATGAAAATCTTAATGCGCTTCACAAATACATCTACTTACCAAGTTTCAATAGCATAGATCTTATAGTTTAGGAAAAAAGCGGTCACAGTCGCTTTTTTCGCACATACGGACGGACAGACAGACAGGAATGACGAATCTATAAGGGTTCCGTTTTTTGCCATTTGGCAACGGAACCCTAAAAAGGTGATACAAAAACTTTGGACGAATAATACGTATTTTAAGTTTTATTTACTAATACCCGATACTTTCTTGACAGAGTAGTATTATGTGTTACTTAAGATGGCTTGAGTTAAAGAAAATTCATTATCTTTATTAGGGCGGGTTGCTGGTCAATCATTTAATTCTCTCCAAAATACATATTAAACTAGCAAGGAATTAAACTTGACAAGTATTATCTTAGTGTAGATAATCTCTGTGTGCGAATGAAGCTCAGTTGAACTGGTTTTAACAGTTTTATTGAGTTTAATCTTTGGTGTGCCCAATGGACTTCCAAACGATTTGACAATAATGCTTTGAATTCTACATGTTCCCTCGAAAGGAACGATTTAGAAATTTGTTAACGTATTGTAAGTTTTATTGCACATTTACATTTTACTGGGCATTTTATATTATAATCTATATATTGTCTTTTTTTTCTATTCATAACTAGCTGTAACGTAACTCCGCCAGCATACTATAATAGAGTATTAAATTTTACAAAATTTCTGCGAAATTTTCTCTTTCTTTTTTCTGTAGGAATCTTTACAAAGTATGAAAAAGTTAAAAATAAAAGATCGCTAGATTCGTTCTCAAGTTATGGCGTGACCAAGGGAACTTGGGTTCATTTTCATATTTATATATAGATTATTCCGATACTTCTTTTATAATTTACCTCATTCATTACAATTACCTTTATCGGCACATATCTTGAAGGAAGAAGGATGGATTGTTCGAAAGATGACATGGCTAGACAATAATATCTTTTACACAATCTATCATCATCTTTTTTCAGGCGCGATTTGCCCTCTTCATTTATGCCGCGAATCTATCTCTCGTAATTTTCACTTGACTGTGCCGCATTCGATTCTGAGTAATGGATGAGTTTTTTAAATATACGACAACGATTGCTTACTTGGTATGCAGTAAATTTCATCTTCATCACCTTAGCGTTGCTCCTGGTTTTTTTTTTTCGTGTGGAAGTCTCACCCCACCGGTACCAGCTTTATGGTGGGCATGTCGGAATCGAAACGACTATAACCACACGGTGTCCTTCCCAAGCGTCCATTGCCGGGTACCCCGGGTACGCCCTCAAATACACAATCCCAGGGTTAACTTGGGAGCCTGGGATTCGCTTGATCTTTCTCCTTCTTTTGATTTGAATTATCTTGGCTTTTACAGGAGCGACTGCCGTCTAACTTGTAAACGCCGAGAGGAAGTTCATTTTCATATGGTTACAACGAATTGTTGTACATATGTACTTACAAGTAATTTAAAGATATTCACAACATTTTCACACTCAGGCTTTAGGTAAGCTAGTAATTTCTACTAATGTTAGTAGAAATTACGTTATATCACGTTATGTAAATAAATTTGGTTCTAATGTTAGTTTGCATGTTTGCTTTGCATGTTATGTACATGTATCATCACAGTGGCTCTATGAAGCAGTAAAAATAAATTTTGTACAGTAAAAAAAATGATTTTAGAATGCCAATGTTTGGAGCTAGAGATAGATTCATCAAAATGCTTATTTTGATTTTATAATTTCTCTTCGGTTATTGTATTAAGACGTCTTATATACTTGGTTCAATAGGTAAATCGTAATTGTTTGAATAATGATATAGGTTGTAAAGGTGACAAATAACAATTATAAATACTGAAACCTGACGCAGTACTTTTTGAATACATTCCTTTGGTGCCAAAATAATTTCATTTCTATGATTTACAAATATCTACGCTTGTATAATAAAGACGACTCCAATATTCATCATACACGAAAATTGATTCACCGTCTTGAGGAAACATAGGAATGGACACACATAAGTACATACAGGTCAAACAAATATCCTCCTTTATTGACTTCGCCGCAGTTGTGTAAAAGTTGAGTGTAATAAAGGCCTAGTTAACAGTAATAGACATGTCTCATAGGAAAATTTCCTAACCCTTCTGAAAACCTAAAACCTTCTGAAATTGACAGGTCAGAAGCACTCGAAGTCGAAGCTTGGATGAAAGGTTTAATGACAGTAGAGGAATTATGAAATATGTAAGGACCTTTAAATGTATGGTTATTTAAATCGACACATAAATGATAAAATACATTTATTTATTTTTGACGGCCTGTATGGCGTAGCGGTAGTGCATGCGAGTGCTACGATATGGAGCGCGGGTTCGATTCCCGCTCAGTGCAAATATTTATATGCATGAATATGTCTATTTGCATTGGTCTGGGTGTTTCTATGTATAATATGTATGTATTTACAAAAAAAAAGTATAATTATAAGGATGTTTATCCGCATTCTGGAACCTAGACCGATATTCTTAGCAATCCATGGATTCTCCGTGCGGGTGCCGGGTCCATCGCGTTGCTGAGTTGGGAACTCGGGACAGTGCCTGGGACTTGCGACCCAAGTGTAGGTTTAGAAGGGGCCCCTTTTGTTGATGTACATCAACACTCACCTTCACTACCCAAGTTCCTCTCCCTGCCTAACCAAATTTGATACGAACCTACTAGTGCCGCTTTAGACATTCGTCCTAGTAATGAGCTTATTGTAGCTCTCGATAGGCCTAGATCTTTAAGTAGGTTATAGAGAGATTTTGCTGGTATACCTCTCGCTCCCACTTCCACTGCATACAAATCAACCACGTAGGTAACCGTTTTTGGTTAATTCGTTTGTGAGATCATAGTATTTATTTTCTTTATTGTGTGGTCCTTCGGTATATTTGTTTCCCACGGTACAGTAAGTTCCACAAGAACCACATGTTTTAACCTCTTAGAATATAGGAATATGTCAGGTCTAGATGACGAAACCCCAACATCCTCCGGAATTTTATAGTGCTTTTCATACGTGTCGATTAGGAGAGTCCAATCTGGGGCAGTATCTAAAATCGAATACGGTTTGTTCCTGGATGTTATGGATGAACCTTCAGACACAAAGTTGATATGACGTCTGTTAGTAGTCAATCCTTTTTGGGCTCTAGCTACTGCCAGACTCATACACTGCTTCACGTATGATGATAAGCACCTTATCGTGGCGGCGTGAGTAATGGCCTCTATCGAGAAGCACCCTACATCCTACTAATATGTGTCTAGCCGTCCCTATTGCCTCACCACAAGTATAACATTGTTTTTCTGTGGCCTTCCCCCACCTTACCAGATTACTCTGGTCTGGGAGGGTCATCTGAAAGGCGTTAACATAGAATTTTAACAGGGCCGGCGACCAGTCATAGATCAAGGTGCGCCACTTTAAGGCCATCGGTATGCAGAACTCTCCCATTGTCAACCATTCATTTTGGATTTCCAAATTCATCGCGTGCACTCGATATTTATCATTTTCGTCTTGGTTTAGAAAGGACTTAAGTATATCCTGGTCCCTTTCTGGCTCTCGTACTCCCAACCCCACTCTGTTCGACTGGGCCCCTATCATAAATCGTTTATGGAATAGGAGTCTAGATTCAAGCTCGGACGTGTTACTATCTTTCGGGAGTGCCCTGATTGTGACATCTTGGGATTTACCTAAGATGTGGGCTTTGGTAACTCAAAGGTGTTTATAGAGCTCCGATGATTTCTTAAGTTTCATGCCAAAATTATTTTGATCCCTAAATAGAGCAGAGGAATCAGCAGAGTGCGCTAGTCCAAGCCACGATTTTAGCGATTTTATGACAGTTGCATCTATTTTCGCCAGTAAGGTTTTACCGAATTCATACACCAGAAAAGGCCAAGTCAGACGTGATGTTAAGTAGTTATCATAGATCCAAGCTTTTTTGATACTGTTTAGTGGTAGCTGATCTATCTTATTTAGGTCATTTATAAACGTATCGACAACTTCATCTAAGGATGGTGTGCGTCCTTTATAGTCTATCTTTCTCCCAAGAAATTTAAATGGCGCCGATTCAGCGACTATGGAAACTGGTTTACCCCCAATGGAGAGTCCCGGGTCGTAGGATTTAAATTTGGTGTCCCGTCTACCTTGACACAGACAGTGACACTTACTGGGCTTCGTCCTCAGTCCATTTGTCCACAAACAGAACTCATCGACTTCCTTTAATAGTTCCTGACATTGTTTTGGATTACGCGTCAGTATTGCGAGATCGTCAGCAAAAGCTAAGATGGACTCTGAGTATATGTTATTTACTTTAAACCGATAACCCCATTTCTTTTCGTGACGTATTAACTTGGTAATTAGGATATTAATTACTATGTTAAATGCTATTGGTCACAAGCAGCATCCCTGAAACAGTCCCACATTATACCGTAATGGTCCTGTGTGTACTTCTTGGAAGCTTATAGCAAATTTTAGCTGCGAGTAATACGACTCGATTATCTCTATGACCACGGGTGGAAAGTTATACCATTGCAACGCGTATACCATAAGGTAATGTGGAATTGAGCCAAATGCATTTTCTAGGTCTATCCAACATATCGTTATCTGTCTTTCGTATTTTCTAGCATCTTTTAAGCTTTCCGCTAACAGACTATTGTGTTCCAGACAACCAGAAATGCCGGGTAAAAACCCTTTCTGGTTGTTAGGTCCGAAATACGTATTGCTAATCATAAAATGACACATTTTTTTTGTAGAATTGAGGAAAATATTTTTGAAATTGTGTTAGTTAGTGCTATCGGTCTAGTATCCTTAGGATGGGTCACATCATGTTTTTTTGGAATGAGAACGAAAACCGCTTCACCAAATGCGATGGGTATATTCTTTTCTGACCAGATTTTACTGAATATATTTTTGAGATGTTTACGAACTGTTGGACATTTTTTATACACTATATATGGAACCCCATCAGGGCCCGGAGCCGATTTAGATGATTTCTTTTTAATTTGTATCTCTATTTCCTCTATGGTAGGTGCATTCCCTTGGAATTGTACTAGAGGGTAAACACAAGCTAGTTAAACTATGCTTACTTTGGGTCTAGAAAGCGCTGTGTAGAATGTCGTAGAATATTATTTATTTATTTATTTTATTTATTTATGTTTACATATCTACATACCATATAAACATACCAGTCACGCGTCTTTCCAATTAGGGAAGAGACAGCATTTCACCACTTGCAACGATCCAAATCAAAATACGCTAATGTTCAGAATGTTCTCTTAAATTCCTTTAAAGTATTATCAAATCCTCATTTTACGAAAGTCCCTGAATTAGGAATATGACGTATTAGGAACTGACCTCAAAACAAATTCTATTAAAGGGTTTAAATCATGAAACTCACATTTAAATTACAAAATGCAAATCTGAATACATAAATAACATCTTTGGATATTCCTATTAAGGTTTTCATAGTCGCGTAACAATCGCATTACAGAATAAAATATTAATCAAACGTTTGCAAGTGAATTAATTTATTAGATAAATTAAACCATGTCAAGCTGTTTCTGAGGCATAATTGTGGTGACCCAGTTTTGTCCGGGACATTAAGGTAACGCCCTGTGAAACGGTCGAAGTTTGAACGGTGTGGAATGAGGAGGAAAAATACATGATTTTTGGTCGTTCAGCTCCAATCTCTCCTGGAGATGTATGTTCGTTTAGATTAGCTGTCTATCATAGTAAGCTTCTTAATCGGTAAGTAGGTCACAATACTTGAGTTTCAGTGATGGTTTCTTACTTATTTTTAAACTAATTTTCCTTGAATTCTTCCTTGGAAATATCTTACACATATCGAAAACAGCAAACATTGCAATCATTACTCTGGCTTTGAAGACTTATTTACCGTGTTTAGTAATGAGATATCTGTATGATGCGAGAAAGCCACTTACTGTTCAAAACTTTTTTATATTTGGAGCTTATACGCATAAGTGTATATCATGTGCTAGGTATCAGATATAATTACACGCTTTTAGCTGCTATAGGATACTATCACAAGCTATCGCCTATTTAAACTATAAAGAGAATAACTTGCCACATTTGGCATTGGTATCTGAGTAATTGTAGTTCAGCATTCTGTTCTTATGCGTACGCGTCTGAGCTCAGATGTTACATTTTTACATAAAATTTACTCACATCTTTACAAACTTTCCTCAACATCTTCATACCAAACGTCAACCAAACATCTTCACAAACTTTCACATCTACACTATTATAAAATTGTAAATTAGTTGCGTCAGTATACTGGAAATATTCGAAAAAAAAATTCTGGGGTTATGTTAAATGAACGATTTTGTACACAATTTTTTTGGAATTCTTTTCTGTTTGTCTTCTTAACTGTTTGTTAAGAAGACAAACAGAAAACGCAAAAACTTGACGCAAAAACTACAGAACGGATTTGACACTGACTTTGACAATTACACTCTAGGGGTAGGACAGACAAGACTACGTGGAGTATGAATTACAGCAACACAGCTCCGGCACTGCTGGTCTTCGGTTCGCGATTCTAAATTACACTCTAGGGGTAGGGCAGACGAGACTGCGTGAAGTCGGATTTACAGCAATTCTTTTCAGTGATATTATGACAGAATAGTTTTATAAGTAAAGATAATTATGCCAAAATAAAATTGAATATTATGGTTACTGAAGTTTATAGCTAACGTGTATGATAATGATCTTCGGATAAATAAGTTTAAGAGAAGAACGGGACTACCCTTGGTCGGACTTTAAATTTGCTGTACATGTTCGTTTGCAATTGGTTAAGTAGAAGCGGAGATATCACCTAGTTTATAATATTAGTAGAATTATGAACAGCCAGCAACTACCAAAATAACAGCCCTGCCAACGCTTAGGTATAAAGTTACTGCGTTAGTGCGACTGGTTGGATCACCTCCAAGTTTGGTGCACCCTGGGCAACGTGGGCGATGACGTATCATTGATTGCTTCTCTGGAGTAGCTGGCGTCAACGTCAACGGCCAAGAGTCTGACAAACCGGCCCTTTTCAGGGCCAGCTGACCCCCTTGCACGAGGGGGTCGGGGTATAGCGGGCCTGCAAGGCCCGCGGGGGGGGCGTCGCTCCAGGTACCTCTCTGCTGTTATCAGAGGAGACACTACGAATGGCCCAGGGTCAGTCGGAGTTCGAGGGATATGCTCTATGAGTAACCTTACACCCCGGCGTCTGTAGACCCGCGACGGCGTGCGGTTTTAGTCGGTTCAAACTCGACATAACTGCCCTCGCTGCCCGGCGGGGGGGGGTTACCCGAAGGGATTTCCGCACTTATAAAGTTACTGAGATATATATAATATATAATGTATATATGTTTTTAACATATTAAATTTATTCTATCAACTATTCATGCCTACTTGAAGTGATTATTTCAAGTGTTTGCAACCTCTAGTCGTTTCAACATAAGACTTAAGCGTAACTTCCGCTCAGAAGGTTCTCTATCCCAATTTGATTTGGTATGCGATTGAATTGTAGATTACGTAATATATATTATGTAGATTCCAATGCTTGGGTTATCAATCTAATTAAGAAACTTATGTGAGTCTATACGAGGATAATATGTATTATTTTGTTAAATCAACTTCTGATTACTAAATTGCATATAGCTTGCATAAAGTTGACTGTAATGTAAACAAATGCTGTTTTGTATAGTCGCAGGTTATGAATTGTGGGTAATTATGATCATATATGTTAATTACTTTGAAATTGAATTTAAAGATAAAAGTACACAAAAATAACAGTGGTCATACTCATACGAGCTCTCCGAAATGTAAACGAAATGGAGGCTTGGGATACACTCATGAAAAACCCAATTTGGAATATATCTACGTACTACATACGAAATAGTATCTACAAGAGAAAATAAAATATAAATAAATAAAACTCACGCCTATATCCCCGAAGGGGTAGGCAGAGTTGCTAGCCACCCACATTTCGCCAGTTTATGTTTAGGTCCCAATGTAATAGGTGGCGAGCCTATTGCCATTAACCGGGCACTTATAAACCTGCGATAAATACACACATAACTTCGAAAAGCATCGAAAAGTCATTGGTGTGTGCCATGGTAAAACCTGGGATCGAACCCGAGACCTCGTCTCAGCAGTCCATTACCCATACCACTAGGCTACCGCCAGATATACTCCTTTTTGATCCGAGATCTTTAATAGTTACTTTTATTTATTTTGACTATAATACCGAATCTTTTCTGTCCGAACCGAGTCTTACTTCCACTCAGCCAAAAAAACTATGTCATCTCATTCCATTCCACGGGTCGAATATAAAAACAAAACGTTTGATGTGTAACACATATGTACACAGGTTTATCACTTCTTTCTTTCGTGAGTGCTGCCCTCTTTTCAGCTCTATTATTTTATCTTCGCTTAATATATCTGGTAGAGATGTACGATTACCTTATCGATATCATATATCATGTTTTATACAACGCAATGTGTTTACCAAGTGATATACTTGCCTAAATTAATGATAATTCCGTTTCACACACTATTTAGAGTTAAGTGAACTCCCTTAGTACGTACGAAGAAGGTTAATGTATCAAAGTAATTATTTGACCCGAACTGTAACTATTTCATCCTTCTAGTTTAGTCACTCGCTTGTCTGAGGAATATAAAAAAATATAATTATCAATTTATTCATTTTGTGATATTTTTTTGTCGATTTTATTTTTACTATTTTTTAGTTTCAGTAATCATCTTTTTCATTTCATTCATTTTTGTTCATAAAATCCATTTTCGTCTCTTAGCATTCTGACCATATTTACTATTATATTATATACCTTCCATTTGCTTTCAGTATCCAAAGTCGACTTTAATGTGATTAACAATACTGTAATAGGTTTCGTTTCCAATGCATCAACTCTACATTTCCGATCTCTTTCTCTATATTTATTGATTGTATTTGTGTTTCCATATACAACGTTGCTAATGTCTTGAATACACATTAGCAACATTGTAACCTATCAACGTAACGAGTTTTTAATGTCAAATTTTTCAATGGAGTTTCCATGCATGCTATTTATAAAAGACCAAACGTTTAATATTCTGTTCCAATTTGATCACGCATTAGCAGGAGTATTGTTACATACACAGCATATCGTTATATCATTTCTTTTTTTATTTTGGTAAATTGTTAGTTAATATTTATTAGGGAATTAGTTCATTGTATTTTTTATAGTCAATAGGCTCACGTTTGACCACTATCTTATCAGTTGGCAAGTAGTTGGTGAGCACGCTTGGCTAGAAGCAACATATTATTATTCATTCTAGAATTGAAGATTTCCAGGTCATAGCTTTCCAGAAACACAGATTCAGGTAAGTAGAGCCAGGCAGTGAAATATTCTACCAAATGCCATAAAAATGAAAATGAAAATATAAAAATAACCTTTCTTATTTCACTGAGATGATAAAGCTTACAGCAGTGTAGTTGAAATTAGGGGATTAGGGAAAATAAAAGAGATAAGAGTTACCCCATTGATGACATGACAAAATTTTGGAAGCAATTTTCTGTAGAGAGAGTTAATGCCCCGTTAGAGCGGTGGTGCTTTCACCCCTCTTAAATATGCAAATCTTTTACGATGAAATTAAAGCAATTCCACATTACCTTATGGTATACGCGTTGCAATGGTATAACTTTCCGCCCGTGGTCATAGAGATAATCGAGTCGTATTACTCCCAGCTAAAATTTGCTATAAGCTTCCAAGAAGTACACACAGGACCATTACGGTATAATGTGGGACTGTTTCAGGGATGCTGCTTGTCACCAATAGCATTTAACATAGTAATTAATATCTTAATTACCAAGTTAATACGTCACGAAAAGAAATGGGGTTATCGGTTTAAAGTAAATAACATATACTCAGAGTCCATCTTAGCTTTTGCTGACGATCTCGCAATACTGACGCGCAATCCAAAACAATGTCAGGAACTATTAAAGGAAGTCGATGAGTTCTGTTCGTGGACAAATGGACTGAGGACGAAGCCCAGTAAGTGTCACTGTCTATGTCTGGGTAGACGGGACACCAAATTTACCTCTTACGACCCGGGACTCTCCATTGGGGGTAAACCAGTTTCCATAGTCGCTGAATCGGTGCCATTTAAATTTCTTGGGAGAAAGATAGACTATAAAGGACGCACACCATCCTTAGATGAAGTTGTCGATACGTTTATAAATGACCTAAATAAGATAGATCAGATACCACTAAACAATATCAAAAAAGCTTGGATATATGACAACTACTTAACATCACGTCTGACTTGGCCTTTTCTGGTGTATGAATTCGGTAAAACCTTACTGGCGAAAATAGATGCAACTGTCATAAAATCGCTAAAATCGTGGCTTGGACTAGCGCACTCTGCTGATTCCTCTGCTCTATTTAGGGATCAAAATAATTTTGGGATGAAACTTAAGAAACCATCGGAGCTCTATAAACATCTTAGAGTTACCAAAGCCCACATCTTAGGAAAATCCCAAGATGTCACAATCAGGGCACTCCCGAAAGATAATAACGCGTCCGAGCTTGAATCTAGACTTCTATTCCATAAACGATTTATGATAGGGGCCCAGTCAAACAGAGTGGGGTTGGGAGTACGAGAGCCAGAAAGGGACCAGGATATACTTAAGTCCTTTCTAAAACAAGACGAAAATGATAAATATCGAGTGCACGCGATGAATTTGGAAATCCAAAATGAATGGTTGACAATGGGAGAGTTCTGCATACCGATGGCCTTAAAGTGGCGCACCTTGATCTATGACTGGTCGCCGGCCCTGTTAAAATTTTATCTTAACGCCTTTCAGATGACCCTCCCAGACCAGAGTAATCTGGTAAGGTGGGGGAAGGCCACAGAAAAACAATGTTATACTTGTGGTGAGGCAATAGGGACGGCTAGACACATATTAGTAGGATGTAGGGTGCTTCTCGATAGAGGCCATTACTCACGCCGCCACGATAAGGTGCTTATCATCATACGTGAAGCAATGAGTCTGGCAGTAGCTAGAGCCCAAAAAGGATTGACTACTAACAGACGTCATATCAACTTTGTGTCTGAAGGTTCATCCATAACACCCAGGAACAAACCTTATTCAATCTTAGATACTGCCCCAGATTGGACTCTACTAATCGACACGTATGAAAAGCACTACAAAATTCCGGAGGATGTTGGGGTTTCGTCATCTAGACCTGACATATATTCCTATATTCTAAGAGGTTAAAACATGTGGTTCTTGTGGAACTTACTGTACCGTGGGAAACAAATATACCGAAGGACCACACAATAAAGAAAAATAAATACTATGATCTCACAAACGAATTAATCAAAAACGGTTACGTGGTTAATTTGTATGCAGTGGAAGTGGGAGCGAGAGGTATACCAGCAAAATCTCTCTATAACCTACTTAAAGATCTAGGCCTATCGAGAGCTACAATAAGCTCATTACTAGGACGAATGTCTAAAGCGGCACTAGTAGGTTCGTATCAAATTTGGTTAGGCAGGGAGGGGAACTTGGGTAGTGAAGGTGAGTGTTGATGTACATCAACAAAAGGGGCCCCTTCTAAACCTACACTTGGGTCGCAAGTCCCAGGCACTGTCCCGAGTTCCCAACTCAGCAACGCGATGGACCCGGCACCCGCACGGAGAATCCATGGATTGCTAAGATTACGGTCTCATTTAGTTCCAAAATCTTTAATTATTGAACTGTGTGTATCATGAATTCTGCATAAATTTACGGAATATTAATTACATCGAAAAGTATAGTTTCAATTCTTTCGATAACAACTTTAGTACAACACTACATTAAAGGAAATACAGTTATCGAGTACGCAACTCATACTACATCGCCAAGTCGATTGTCGGCAGTTTCCGCCGCCTGTCGTCTTTCATCGCAACGAGATATCGTTCATTTCCTCACGTCCCGTCTCCTAATCGCCCTCATCTACCGACACCCAGTCTACCACTTTACGCCATGAAAAAAAATGTCTATTTCGCTTATGCTTTATTTGCGCAACCGTGTCTTGATTTCTACAAAAATAGATTTCATCGGCAGCGAAATACAAGCGATAGATTGCGTGATAAAACGTGGCCGCGGCATGATCGAATACGATTTTTATGCTCAAGCCGGAGGCCAATAAAATATGGGTTTTAACGTAACGTGTAAAATAAATTCGGATGTAATTTTTTGATACCAATCTGTTTTTTAATTGGAATGAAGCTTTTGCATATCCTTTTCATTCATGTACCCGTGTTTTAGAATTGACAAGCTACATTTTGATATGTGCACTCGTTCATGTATGTTACATCCTGTACGTTATTATGAATTGGTTATTTGGATTGAATTCCCTTATTATAATATCTCATATCTAAGCGCTAAGCATCTATCTGTGGTAATAATAAAGCAAAAGTGTTTTGTTTGTTTGAACGCGCTAATCTCTGAAAATAGGGCAGTATGTGATTCGGAAAACTCTTTTTAAATTTAAACCGCAAGTGCGAGTCGGACTAAGGGTTCCGTACAAAACTGGATTGGGAGGCGAACTTAATGTTGCTGTAGAGCTTCTATTTTTATTTTATATATTTATTGATATACACACACAATCGAACTTAAAAATACATAAGGAGGAAAAGTAGTACAGAGGATCTGCATATTTCCTTAAAAAGTTCTTCCAGTAGATCGGCGAGTATTGACAGACAAACGGTTTTTTTTTTGTGGTGTGGGTAACTACATATTTATGGATTTCGGACATCTCTCTTTACCCACAGGTAAAGAGAGATGTCATATCAAATTTGACAAGAAGCAAGGTCTTACAGCACACTGTAAGACCTTGCTTCTTGTCAAATTTCACGATTGCAGATCAACGGGAAGTGCTCTATAGGTTTTAATGCCCTGCATGTGGTGAAATTTGCTACAAATTTGCTGTGGTGAAGTTTTTTTTTTCACATATTCAATGCGTTATAGACTTGAGTATTTGGTATGAATTTAAACTTGATGCCTCTACGCGTTTCTGAGAAAAAGTTCTTGACAGACAGACAAACGGACAAGAAGTAATCCTATAATGGTACCGCTATTTGATTTTGAGTTACGTAACCCAAAATAAAGGTGAGAAAGACAATAATGCGCGGACGATATTATACTGTGTAATAAAACCGAGTACGGTGGGTGAAACCGCGGTTCACAGCAGGTCAAAAGTAAAAAAAAATCTGTGTCTATATAGAATAATATATCATTAAATATATTTTTTGAAATTAATGATATTAAAATGGCACTTACGAAACGTCAACTAAAAGAAATAATTAGACTAATGTTTAGCAAAAAAATACTATTTTTGTAACCCACTCACTGCGGCGTTGGCGGCCAAGGTCCGCCGGCAACCCTGGGGTTATCCTTTCGAGGGCTTACCCGGGGTGCCCGGCAACGGACACTTGGGGAGGACACCGTGCGGTTTTAGTCGAGACACGACATAACCACCCCCGCTGGCCAGCGGGGGGGTATCTGAAGGGATTTCCGCACGTAAAAAAAATTAAAAAAAAACCCACTCACTTTGAGTTAGAAGTTCATTTTTATTTTATAAATAAATAAATATTATAGGACAAATTACACAACGCCATCTAGACCCAAACTAAGCAGAGCTTGTCATATGGGTTCTAGAATGCGGATAAACATACTATACATTTGTAAATACATAAATATTATACAAATAAGCAGAGATATCGTAATAGCAAAGGCATATCGAATGCGGGTTGGCATATTGAGAAGTCTGTAGTTAAGTCGGCAAGTACTTAAAAAAAAGCGGCCAAGTGCGAGTCGGGCTCGTCCATGAAGGGTTCCATAGCAGCAAGTAATATAATAATGTTTTTTTTTAAATTTTATATATGAGTTGATTGAATGAAAAGTACATTGCGGTTTACGATTTATGACGTATTAAAAAAATACTTTCTAGATCTCGTTCAATCCAATTTGCGGTGGAAGTTAACATGGTAATGTACATCCATATATTTTTTTTTTAGTTTTATCATTCTCTTATTTTAGAAGTTACAGGGGGCACATTTTACCACTTTGGAACTGTCTCTCTTGCAAACTATTCAGTTTAGAAAAAAAATGATTTTAGATGTTAGAAACCTCATTTCATTTTTGAAGACCTATCCATTCCACGTATGGGTTTGATGAAATAAAAATTTTTGAGTTTCAGTTCTAAGTAGCCCAAAATTTAATGTTTTTTTTCAATTTTTGTGTGAAAATCTTAATGCGGTATCAGACGGACAGACAGACGGACATGACGAATCTATAAAGGTTCCGTTTTTTGCCATTTAGCAACGGAACCCTAAAAAGGTACAAGTAATAATGTCATAGGAATGAGAATAGGTAGAGTACCTCGCTTGGGGAGAATTTCAGTTTGTAAATATGATTTACTAGCTGATGCCCGTGGCTCCACCCGCGTGGAATTTTGCTCCCGTTCCCTTTACCCATAGGAACCTATTCCCGGGATAAATAGTAGCATATGTATTATTCCAGACTATAATCTATTCCTATACCTTCAGATCAGTCAGATCCGTTCAGCCGTTAGAGCGTGATTGAGTTACAAACATCCAAACATCTTCACTAACTTTCACATTTATAATATTAGTAGTAGTAGGATAGGATTAAACTTACGAGTAGTATTTATTTAGACATAGTTCTAATAAGGAGCTGTTCATTTAAATGTAACATGGTGGGCAATGTACTTGTTATCGGCTGATAGATATAAAGCCCAGTAATGAAAGTTTGTGAGGCTGTTTGGATGGATATTTGTTATACTTTAACGCAAAAACTGCTGAATAGATCCGGATTAAATTTAGGCACTGAAATAGCACAAAGGCACATAGCGTATGTGCCTTTGTGCTTTTATCCTGGGAATGGGTTCCTTATGTCTTGCAATAGCGCGATCAGTAGGTGCATCAACAATTAGACTCTTTTATTTATTTCTATAGCATGTGTTTAATGTCTTCATAATATTAATACAATTAAGTATGAAGAACATTTATAGTGTTCAATTAAGTTAATATTGAATAATACAAGAGAGTTGAGTAATGCCTTAACTCAGTTTTAAGTTTTAGCTGAGCATTACTTTGTAAATCTAGAATAATCAAATTAAGAGTTTGCCTATATTTCGAATTATTTATGATCCTTGTAATGACATTCAAAGCTAGCTTTAGAAACAGATTATATTAAGTAGTCTGAAGATTCAGTCTAGGCCACTACTTCAAATTAATGATTCAACCTACATAATTTTGAATGAAATTATTTCTTTATGATATGTTTGTATCCAAAATGTAGGAAATATGAGAGCCTAAGCAAACCTCACCTGCTACCCGGATATTATACTAACAGAATCGTATTAACGGAGGAGGCTCTGCTCTGGTACAGGCTTTCATCTTGGTGTTGGGGGTTAGACGGTAGTCGCTCCCGCAAAAACCAAGATAAGCGAAATCAAAAGAAAGAGTGGAGCCCGGACTCCAAAGTATATACTTTGGATGCAATCGGGATTAACGCTGTTGTTGTTGTTGTTAACGATGTTGACGAAGGATCGTTTTACCCAGAAGGGGTGCCTTTTTAAATAAGTGCGTATAAGATATTTTACTGTCTTTCTGTTCATAGCCAGAACAACAAACTATATTTAGTTAAAAATAACGAAACATATTTTTGTTTTATTGGCAGCTTTTATTCTACGGTTGTAAGCTATAAGAGCATAAAACATTAAATAAGTTGAATTTAAGCAACTTTTAACGGATTCTATTGCGATTTATGTGATGTTATTTCGAAACGCTTCGATTGCTTTTCAGCAGCCACGGGGAGACTGCTGAAAATCAACCGAAATATCGTGCTCAGTTTGCATTTATAATATTTAGTAATAAGCTTAATATAAATTGGAAAAAACTATAGTTAGTTGAAGTTACCTTAACCATTTCAAATTTTCTAGACACTTAAATATTTTTCTTAAAAGTTACTAATCGACTTACGATGATATCAATTCTGCTGTTACAGTAGAGATAGTTTAATGTATTGAAATGCACAACAGAATCGACGCTGATATATTCAATCTATCAATATTCATTAAAAATTCAATATTGATCAAATAACTAATAACTTTGTTGAAAAAGGGAAACTGATTTTTGATTGAGGCCTTTGAAAGGGCTTTTGTGTGATCGGATAATGAAACTAAGTTATTTATAGAACCGTAAGATGTCAAAATGTTCGACAAAGGTTCTCAAAATAAATAGTACGTAAGTGAAACTGAATATCAAGTAGGTGAGTCTAAGAAGGAATTACCCTGAACACGTCACGTTCATGTTATACCTAAACGTACTCACAGAAAATATTGACGGAAAAATGTTCAGATACTAAAGTGACATATTTGGAATACTAACACTAACTCACGTGTAACAAATATGAAAACATAATTAACTCAAATTTTAAATATTTGTTTGATTTGGGATGCAGACAAAATATACAGACATTACGTATCCATTAGCTGACTCGAACATAACATTCTACATACACAACGGAAAATTAATTTTTATGTTCTGCAAGCCAGATGTGGCCGTAAAAAGTGAGGCGTCAAAATTTCGTGGGATGGCATCGCTGTCATAAGTTTCCCCTAAAAACGGACGTGTGAAATATGGGCGTAATCAAACGTGTGGAGGCTGCGACCTCTTCTCCCTTTGATGATAATCTTGCTTACATTTGATGAGCTTCATGTTCGTGATCTCAAGTACGTTGTTGGCAGACTGGCTTGCGTTATTAACACATGACGCGTGTATATATATTATAACTATATAGGTAAATATCATTCGAGGCAAAGTGTAATGTATTACGATGTGTTTTTCAATAAGTTCGGTATAATCGACAACGCTTGGCGTATATTTATTTTCTAAGGCGATTATTTTGTTGTGATAGTTATAAGCTGTATCATCATCATCATCATATCAGCCGTAGGAAGTCCACTGCTGAAAATAGGCCTCCCCCATTGACTTTCATTTTGACCGGTCTGTAGCGGCCTGCATCCACCGAGTCCCTGCGCTCCTTACCAGGTTGTCTGTCACCTATAAGCTGTATAATTACAATAAAAATTACAAGCTTTACTATCTTCCTTTAGTGTAATAAAACTATAACATAACATAACTTCACGCCTTACTATACTTACTATAAACTACAGAATTTACACCAGTTAACTTAAAAAAAATCTAGCCACTTCATTTCAAAACCAATCAGATAAATAACGATAGCGGTATTTCAACCGACTCCGTAATATATACTTTTCTAAAGATATTTTTGTGACGATTGAAACCCGTAAAAATAATCCAAATTGCTTTCTATAAAATCCTTCAATTAATTTAACTGATAAAATTTCTAACATCCATTTTCAACTGTGCTCTTTTCAAGGGAGTTGGACACTACCATTCTGTTTCTTTGTGACAATAATGTAATATCTGTAAGCTTTTTCCTGGTAGTACTGTACTTGGTATAATCAAATAAAGGGTTAAGATTAAAATACATTATTTTCTTTTCTTAGATCACCTAAGCAAGGCGAAGAATTATGTATCTCAATCTTAAATCTAAATTAACTATAAATAAATAAATCTTAAAAAAGTGAGATACTCTTTAAAATAATAAAATGATATCTAGATCTTAGCGCAAATCCTTCCAGGCAAACACCCGCTCAGTCATTACGAGATTAGAAAATGTAGTCTCTTAGTGTTAGCATAAGAAGTCTGCAATTTACAAAGACAATCACAGGCGCCATTTACCAGGATATTAATGAAATAACTCATAATTATTAAAATGGGTTCTTGGCTCACTGCCCGGGAAATGGGTCTCTTAGAATAATTGTCTGACTACAAACCTTTCATTGTTAATTAATTTATAATTTCTCAACAACTTTTCACTGAAATTTGAACTCAGCGCACAACTCCATAAATATTATTTCAGCGTCCGTCAAGTGTATGTGTGTGTATGTATTTTGCATACGTAATGTAAACTTTAGGGTACCAATTTAATTTGTGTAACAGTAAATTATTTCGGAGTACGTGCGGCGCTTGCAAACTTAATAACAGTTAAATAAAACACTCGATGTTTATTACAATCGTATATTCCCAACGTAGGGGCTTTGGATAAAAAATTATACATCCTTGCAAACAAGTGATGTATAAACATTACTTGTTTAACTTCTTGTATGCCATTAAAAGCATTTTAGGTAAATATTCATGTTCCTCTTTGTAAATTGGTCGTCTATTAGGAGAAATAAACGAAACCAGAATATTCACATAAAAAAAAATCTATCATTTTATTGTCTCTTCTCATTTCTTTTTCTCTGTCTCTCTCTCCCATTAATGACAGTTCATCGAGGTTTATACAATAGAAAGTACTCCATCATTTAGCACATTGCTGTCCACTGCTGGACGTAAGCCTCTCCCAAGGGCCGACTCCTTATATTTACGCAATACCTTCTCTATACATTCAGTATTACAAATTCAAATAATTTTAGCACTTACACTAGCAGGGAGTATCAAATTTTCATACAAGTTTACTACCCGCATATTTCTACAAATTTTCTCAACAATAAATGAACGTCACACGATAATAAAGATTTACTTTCAGATCCATTGTTGGATAAGTTACAACGTAGATTTTAAGGTGTTTTACTCGTATTATAAATATGTATAATAATATATGTATATAATAAAAAACAATACTTCACTACGGTACTATAACTCCATGAGTTCGTTTTATAAAAGTGTAGTTAGAGAGCTAGAGCAATAGTGGCCAAATAGACTAGTATTGTGTTTCTCTCGTAAGTAGGGTCTCCAGAGCTTCTCAGAAGGTAGTGTTTTACTGTCAGCGGGAAATTGCTATTCTCTGCGTTGCCAGTGCAGCAATTCCATTTAAAACTTAGGTGCTTACTGGAATGGCAAGCATCCATAGACTACAGTAACCGCTTATAAAGATATGTAGATGGACTATGATAGATGGATATCTTAGAATGCTTATAATAAACGCTCTCTGTTCCGTTAATAAACGTGAAAATACAGTTTTGTTGCTGATTAAAAAATCCCTTAAAATGTGTCGTGAAGAATCTTCTCGTCAAAAAAATGTATGCTTACGGTCATACGTCTTGACACATAATGTAAACCAAATAATTGATTATTTGGTTGGACCGTCTATTGGTCTGGGTATTTTAATATTTTTAATAATTTAGGCATTTACCAATGGCCGATGATCGAAAAATCGATAACTATTAAACCGTTTTTTTTGTTTAGTTACAACCTTACAAATCTGTAAATATATGTTAATAAAGTGTTAAGGTACATTTTGAATTTTAAAAGAGATAACGAAAATGGCAAATCACAGATTTTGGAAATCACTCTAATTTTCAATGAATGACTTGAATGACGGGTAACTAACTTGTAAAATGGATTCCAGAATGTGAAAAAGCATAATAAGAATAATTTTCTTTTGTAAACATATACATATGATTCATATAAGTAACCAGATCGATGCAAACACACATTTGCACTGAGCGGGAATCGAACCCAACCTCCCTGTAGCAGTCGAATGCTCTACCGCCACATCACAAGGGTCGTCATATAACATATATTTATTTACAAAAGAAAATGTATCGGATATCTAATCAACATTCCGTTAGCGCGATGTCAAACAGTCCATTGGTTATTTGATTAATTGAAACCAATACTTTACGTGCGAAGCTACGTAAAGCACGCGTGATAACCAAATGGCTGCGATCAAAATTTAGATTGAAGGCATTACGGAAATGATGACGCGAATTGGAAATCTAAATTGGCCGTTTTCGGATTTATGTGTAATGTTATTCACTAACAAACATTATATTATTATATAAACATTTTAATTTCAGCAACCGGAGTTGAAATATATATATAACTAGTTGTTCCCCGCGGCTTCGCCCGTGGTATACTTCGCCCGCCTGGCAGCCATTTATCCCAAACAAGCCCGCATTCCTCGATAAATGGGCTATCCAACACAAAAATATTTTTCAATTCTGACCAGTAGTTCCTGAGATTAGGGCGTGCAACCAAACATTCAAACTCTTCAGTTTCATAATATTAGTATAGAAGTATGGATTAAGTAATAGTTAGGTATATTTCATTTAGTCTTAGGGCTTATGAGCCTCACCAAGACCTTTAAAGCCAAGCAACCTCACCTGCAAGTCAGTACACCTGCTAATGGACGTAAGAGGCTCCAGAGCAGCTTTTTTTTCTAAATTCATATTTATTAAAGTATTGTAACCTAATTAAACTAACTTAATCAAAAAAATTGACATTGAAAGGTATTGAATTAAATTTTTAAGCATTTTGTATGCTTACCGTGGGTGTGCAATACACCTCCGCCTACCCCTTCGGGGATACAGGCGTGAAGTTATGTTATGTTATGTTATGTTTGTATGCTTACTTTTTCTGAAGATTTAGATCGGAAAAAGAGAACATCTAGAACGGGACTTGAACCCGCGACCAGTCCCTTACAGGGGGAATGCTCTGAAGGGACTGGTCGCGGGTTCAAGTCCCGTTCTAGATGTTCTCTTTTTACGATCTAAATCTTCAGAAAAAATGAAAGGTATTGTTAAACACAAGGTTTCTTTGAATACATTTCATGTATCGTATTGAACTTTCAGTGACCTTTTAGAGTCACTTTGTAGGGATATTATATATTAATGCTCAGTAACTATTGTTTTTTGTCTTTTATATTCAAACACGAGCAGTTTAAATCAAAGAGGATTTAGCTGTTGAATGTTATAACGGCGATGTTTGCTAACATGTGTATGGGACAGTAGTAGTGAATAAACTTTATTTATTAACCCGCGACGCAAAAACGACATGGTGTTATTTGTTTGACGTGTCTGTGTATGTCTGTCTGTGGCATCGTAGCTCCCGAACGGAGGAACTGATTTTGATGTGCATTTTTTTGTTTTAAAGCCGATATGATCGAGATGGTTCTTAGTTATAAATAAATTTGTGACAGGCGTCCCACAGGGGAGTGTCCTAGGACCAACCTTTTTTCTCATATACGTCAATGAGCTGTGTCAATTGACTTTACCTAACTGTAAAATAATAACATATGCTGATGCTCTGACCTCATAACTCACGGACGTAACTGGAGAGAGGCACGTGAAAATGCTGAGCTCTGCTTGAGCTTTGTCATGAAATGGTTGACCATTAATCTTTTGACGTTAAATATTACTAAGACAAAATTTATTTCTTTTTCTATCAATAAGTCAAGCCTGCCTGCCTTGCGACACTTGGGGAAGACACCGTGTGGTTTTAGTCGGTCCGATTCCAACAAGGCGGTTTCCAAACGCTAAAAAAGAAAAAGAAAAGCCTGCCTCAAGAGCCTATTGAACTTCGTGCTCATACATGCTCTAACACTATCTTTAACTTAAACTGTGCAAAAATAGTTAGTACTCGTACTCATATCATCAAGTACTTAGGTGTACTCTACGACCAACACATAAAATGGAAAGAGCAAATTGACGCTACGGTGGCACGTCTAAGAAAGTTGACATACATATTTAAGAAACTTAGAACTTAGTTGGACTTTAACAGCTTAAAAATGGTCTACTTTGCACTTGCTCAGTCAGTGTTGGGGTATTGCTTATTGGTCTGGGGAGGAGCCCACAAAACGGATATGTTACGAGCCGAACGTGGTCAACGTACTGTTCTAAAGGTACTCGCCAGAAAACCAAGGCGATTCCTAACATTGGCACTTTACTCCTTGTACCAAGTTCTAACAGTGAGACAGTTGTTCATATCGCAGATTATCCTTCGCAAACAAACAAATTTAATATACAACTCAGATATTTATGTGACTAAACGTCGCTCAGACAAGATGTGTGATATAAAATACCGAAGAACTGTAATAGCAAGCCGTCATTTCAAACACATAAGCTCAAAAATATATAATAGCATAAATAAAATAATGAACATCTATCCAATAACGAAAAGTGAATTGAAATATATACTTAACAGGTGGCTATAGACTCTTTATTATGACGCAACAGAAGAACTTGTTTCAATTTGATATTTAAAAAACATACACACACGAACTCTCACACACTCTCTCACACACACACACACACACACACACACACACATGCACCCTCACACTTACACACACCCCTTCACACACATACTTATACATACATACCTACACACACCATTCTGCATGCAATTTAGTTATAGTTATTTTATAAGTAAGTTACAAGCGATTTTAACAAATTTCTATTTGATTTTGTATCACTATTTGTTTTTGTATTTTAATTTTTAGTTTTTTTTTTATTTTATTTAGTAAGTCTGGAACATTTCTCATTTCCATAAGGAGAGTGGCGTTGGTGCCACAGTGTACTACTTTTACAGCTGTCATCGATCCAATTTTGCTTTTGTTTATTTATTGTTTATGTTCCAAATAAAGATTTTTATTATTTATTTATTTTTAACTCTAACTTTATTATATTAGTAGTAACGTATGAATATGGGTGTAAAATATCCAAACTACAAACGAAAACTGTTTTATCTGATATCAATTTTTGCTTGAGGGGTCAGTAAATATGTTTAAACCCTATACTTTACATATCATATTGTTGAAAGTCTATCTACTAAAATACCTTTGTTATTGGACTACTAGCTTTACTCATTCATGGGATAGGTAAACTTTTATATATTATATTATTATCTGTTAATATAAAACTACATAACTTCACGCCTGTATCCCCGAAGGGGTAGACAGAGGTGTATTACACACCTACGTTTCGCCAGTTATGTTTAGGTCCCAATGTAATAGGGGGCGA
Source organism: Cybosia mesomella (assembly GCA_946251805.1). NCBI lineage: Eukaryota > Metazoa > Arthropoda > Insecta > Lepidoptera > Erebidae > Cybosia > Cybosia mesomella. The sequence continues at coordinate 11,707,570 of OX276397.1, forward strand.
GCCTATTGCCATCTACCGGGCACAATATTAAGCGAGCGATAATTACCATTTATTAATGCACACATAACTACAAAAAGTCAGAGGTGTGTGCCTGGGGCGACTGGGGATCGAACTCGAGACCTCGTCTCAGCAGTCCGTTACGTACACCACTGGGCTATCGCTGCTGTTATTAGCTATGAAACTATATTATATATAATTTATATATAATTATATTTGAAACTAATCTCCATTTTTCTCTTTTACAGGTATGTACCGGTATTAGTATATTTATGGTAAGGTTTTTTGACCTCTCTTAGTCACCAACAGTGTCTCTATATTTGTATAGAAATAGTGTAGTCCATTTAACTTCATTATGACACTACAAAGATCAAAAATAAAATGAAAAATGCAAAGGCTTACCTTTGCATTTTTTATTTAAAAGACATTCGTCGATACGGCAAAAAAATAATGTATAAATCAACATAATATTGCGGATTCAAATTCTACCCAGCGTACTACAACGTAAGCCCACTCCTCTGAAGCATTTTGCTCAGTTGGAAGGGTTTAGCAATAACATTAGGAACGTTTATGCCACATTACTAGTAGCGTTCACAAAATCATGAAACAATGAAAATAAATACGTTTTAATATTTACTTCCTTGACGTGTGATAATATTCTTTTAGATATTTTTAATGATAAATAATAAATAAATACATTTTAATGATAATTATAATAAGCAAAGATAAAACCATAATCATTGTTTATCGAAACTATTTAGGCTTCATACGTGTCACGCATAAGGGCGCACGCATTTCGTGGAAATCGTATGTATTTTTGAATGAAAATATTTTCACGAAATTTGCACCATATTATTTGCACGAAAGAGGCACCCGCATTCGTGCACATGCATAAGGCAGCGGACGGCCATATAACGTGTGACATTAACACCATTTGGAAGTCAGCTGCATTACACGCTAAATATCTAATTAAGATGAACATAAATTTCGTTTTGAGTATTCTGTAACGCAAAGAGGAAATACTTTTAGTAACTTTGGCATATTTGAGTAACAGTTGTATTATTTATGTTCTATATTCTCTTAAAAGTAGCTGAGATATGTCACGAAACGATTATTAGTTTGCGATTACTTGAGCGCAAAATTTTCAGACTACAAGCATAAGATGTACATTTATAAATGTGATAAATTTATACATGCATGTTTTATGTTCTTATTTTTAATTTATATTTAAGCTACTGGCAAAGTTATAAGCCGTAGATATTTATATGTATATATATAATAAACGCGAATTAGGTCAGCACTACCCGAGGTCGGCCTGTGTACAATTCATGACACAAACATAATATCACGCACGTCTGCGACCACATTCATATACTGTTTCTGATGTTTATAGTTTGGCCATCGATTTGTTGTTTTTTCTTTAGACTTATGACAGGGAGACTAGCATACGACACGTTAATAGTAATTGGTTAGCATATGAGTGAACGACAAGAGTGTATATATATCGATATCTATACTTACCTTGTTTTATGGTGTTTTAGGTTTATCGCAGGTTTATAAGTGCCCGGTTAATGGCAATAGGCTCGCCACCTATTACATTGGGACCTAAACATAAACTGGCGAAATGTGGGTGCTAGCACCTCTGCCTACCCCTTCGGGGATATAGGCGTGAGTTTATGAGTTTATGTTAGGTTGTCTTTTGACGTTTTTTGGGCTCTGCCGAGATCTTCAGGGCCCAAGCCAACTTCACCTGCCCACTATTTCCTCTCAGGGTTAAGAGGTTAGACGACAGTCGCTCCCATAGAAGCTTCATAAGTCAAACCAATAGGAGGGGAAGGAGTAAGCGGACCCCGGGCTCCGAAGTGTAAGCCTTGCCGTTAAATCGGGAACCACGCTAAGATTTTGATGAGGACTTAACTTGTTTTGTAATTATTATATTGACTGTTGGAGACCACGTATCAAATCATAGGTCAATGGCAAATACAGTACCATGAAACACACAGCTACAAATGTAGCTACTACATATCGTAGCAGCACTACGCTGCTATTTCTTTATGAAAAGGCGTCGCGATCAAATTTGTATACGAGGCTATTACTTAAAAAAAACAATAATTCAATAAAGTAGGAAGCCTAAGCAGTTTAAGCATTGTTACATACATTTTACCATAGATTTAGTACTGAGATCACTTTTATTTTAAAATCTCTTCCACACATTTAAAAAAAAAAAATCTTAAAGAAAAAAAGTAAAAAACATATATGGACGTACACACGTCATATATGTTTTTTACTTTTTTCTTTCTTTTATTTTAGAAGTTACGGGGGGGGGGGGGGATTTCACTACATTGGAAGTGTCTCTCCCGCAACCTTTTCAGTTAAGAAAAAAATGATATTAGAAACATCAATGTCATTTTTAAAGATCTATCCATAGATAGGTCTTTAAAAACGGTAATGTTTGACGGAAAAAAAAAATTGAGTTTCAGTTCTAAGTAAAGGGAACCCCTAAAATTTATTGTTTTTTTTTTCTATATTTGTGTGACGTACCTTTTTTTTTTTTATCGTGCGGAAATCCCTTCGGATACCCCCCCGCCGGCCAGCGGGGGCGGTTATGTCGGGCTCGCACCGACTAAAACCGCACGCCGTCTCGGGTCTTCAGACGCCGGGGTGTAAGGTTACCCATAGAGCATATCCCTCGCACTCCGGCTGACCCTGGGCCATCTCACCACTAACAGCATCGCTCATCCTGTCTCCTCTGAAAGCAGAGGAGTACGGAGAGCGATGTGTTCCCGCCACGTTGGGTATTGGCCGACGATCAATGCCAACCCTATGAAGGGGTGAAGGGGAAGCCATTGACCGCCGCCCAGGGTGTACCGGCCGCTCCGATTCCGTTCCCCCCGGACTGTAGCGGGATCGGAATCGGAGCGACACTCGAGGAGGTTACCCAACACACACCCCCATACCCCCATACATCTACGTACCTTAGTTTCAACAGCATAGTTCTTATAGTTTCAGAAAAAAGTGGCTGTGGCATACGGACGGACAGACAGACAGACAGACATGACGAATCTATAAGGATTCCGTTATTTGCCATTTCGCTATGGAACCCTAAAAAGCGTGAAAATACCTTTGTTCTACAGTGGAATGGAATAATTAATATTTATGAAGCTTAGATAAGCCTTAGAGGTGAGTTGATTGAAATAAGACATAATTTGTGTAGCAGGTAATATCACAAAATTCTCTCAATTTTTTTTATTAGTTTGCAATAGTCCTCAACAACCAAGACTCATAAATTATCATAATCATCAATGATCATAACTGTGAGTCTCAGTATAGATATTGCAGATACCAGATGACGTCAGAAGCTATTTGAAAATGTTCACTTTTTTTAACGTGCGGTAATCCCTTCGGATACCCCCCCGCCGGCCAGCGGGGGTAGTTATGTCGTGTATCGACTAAAACCGCACGGTGTCCACCCCAAGTGTCCGTTACCGGGCACCCCGGGTAAGAGATAACATATGCACTAAATATGAGATTATTGTTATAATCATTATTTAAAAAAGAAGAATTCCTAAAGTGTGACTTCTACTTACTTATTCAAAACCTTTTGAGTGATCGTCACCCGTGACCCTTTTTATCCCTTGAAGGGTGAATTAAAAAAAATAACCCTTCATTGGCATTTATCATACCGCAAAGTAAGGCGTTGATGAGTTACCCTTTGGAAGTAACTTTGCTTTTATAATAAAAGCCTGTGTAGCAAAGCTGGTGTTTCGTTTACCTCAGTAATAAGTACTTAGAGTTTATGAACTAGCTACAGAAAGTCTCGGGAGTAAGCCACATTATTTAATATGAACTTTGAGGTAATTAGTTGTGGTAATGTTCTAGTTTGATATAAATGAAACTACATGCATGAATTTTATCAATTCAGTGATTTTTGAAGTGACAGCTTCTTTAGGCGCGTTGGGCACTTTCCATATGAGCACTTTTTGGGTGAAGAAAAATCATGAAACTTGTATTTTTTTGGTAATCGTCAAATCACCTCGAAATCATCACCGAGACACGTACGTAACGGAGACGTTTTCTATATATATATTTTTTTTATAACAACGCCATCTTTGTTGTAGCTGGATGGATGGATTGATGGACGGATTGATGGACGGATGATGGAGGGAGTGAGGGAGAGTTGGACTGACGTAGGGACGCAGGGAAGGATGAACGGAGGAAGTGAGGTACGGAGAGACGTACGGAGGGAGGGACGGACAGAGAAAACGACGGAGGAAGTGAGGGAAGGATGTAGGGAGATAGGGACGGAAGTAGGGAGGGATGGACGAAGTGAAGGAGGTAGGAAGAGATGAAGGGAGCGAGTCGAGCCACTTCCTCAGTGGGGGAGGGGGGAGATCGGAGGTAGTGTGAGAGGGAGAGGCGGGTTTTCACTTCTTTTTCTGTCTTTTTCTGTCGGCACTCCCGGAGTGCCACTGCCTATTTTTCAAAAATTTTCTGTGATAATTTTTAATTGTGAGGCTTTCTAAACAAAATTGAATTTCATTCGCAGTCAACGGGTTTCAGAACATTGAGGAACCAGGATTATTAAATAATTTTAGAATTCTTTTTACTACAACAATCATCCGAGTATCAATCTCGGTTGCATTCAAAGCATGCACTTGGGACCCTCCTTCTCCTCCTTTCATTAATTTGGTTTATCTTGGCTTTTATGGTAGCATAAACTATCTGATGCCCCGTGCAGCAGGTGTACCAGCCAGCAGGTAAGGTTTGCTTGAGCCCCGAAGATCTTTGTAGCACAGCTCCGCACAAGGCGCCAGCGTTTTCTATTTAAAAAATAGGGTATAGGTACGTATATTGTCTAATATACCAGTGCGCAAAGAAATTCCTGTTCCGAATTTATTTGCTTACTTAAATTGTACCTTTTTTTTTTTTTTCGTGCGGAAATCCCCTCGTATACCCCCCCGCCGGCCAGCGGGGGCGGTTATGTCGGGCTTGAACCGACTAAAACCGCACGCCGTCTCGGGTCTGCAGACGCCGGGGTGTAAGGTTGCCCATAGAGCTTATCCCTCGCACCCCGACTGACCCTGGGCCATCTCCGGTTTCGAGATGGCCCCCTCGGGTTTGGGAACCACGGTGTCCCCGTCTTGTCCCGGTTTGGGGGAGGGGCGTTAGTCGCCCACCGTCCCGGCCTGCTTCTGTTGGGGTGACAGGCGGCCTCACCTGCAACCCCCAGGCCTGCGCTCATGGAGGACGGAGGTCGTTAAGCGACCTCCGGCGCCTGAGTCGCCTGCGACGCGCGCCGAGCATGTTGCGGGCTCGGCGGGCCGGGAGAGTTCTGAACCGCTCCCGTGCGCGCTCCGCCATCTCCTTCGCGAGCATCACATGCTCGCAGAAGGAAGTGGCGGCGGCCCACGCGCTCGCGCTCCGCACCATTGCCGCAATCATGCTGCCGAGCGAGAGGACTCCCACCCCGATGAGCTCACGCCTCCCACGCCGGGCAGTCCGCCAGCGTGTGCAGCCCTGAGTCCTCGCTCGCGTCACAGTGATGACACTCAGGCGTTGGCTCCTTCCTGATCCGATGCAGGTGGTCCCCGAAGCACCCCTTCCCGGAGATCACCTGCGTCAGTCGGTACGAGAGGCTTTCGTGTCGCCTCTCTAGCCAATCCTCCATGATGGGCCTTACCGCCGCTATTGCGGCGTGCCCTGCGCTTGGTCGCCCAAGTCGTTCCTTCCACTCCACCACGATGGCCTGGCGGAGCTGGGACTGCACGGCCTCGATTTCTCGATGCTCGGGGTTCAGTCCCTGCTCCCGCGCCTCCTTTCGCCACTGGTACAGTTGCGAAAGGGCCCTCGCTTCCAGGTCCCATGGCGGAGTTCCAGCAAGGAGACTCGCCACCTCGAAGGAGATCGTGCGGTACCCGCGGATGACCCTAATGGCCATCACTCGCTGCGGAGCGCGCAGCATGCGCACACTTCCGACTTAAATTGTACCTATATGCCGGTCATTATACAAGATACAATTAAATAGTAGGTTAGAGTGGAAGGGGAAGGGAATATATGAGATTAGATAAAGAAAAGAAAGAGACCACACGTGCCCATGGTAGAAAGCCTACGAACTATAGCATACAGTAACTTGACGTCGTTAATAATTGAAAGGTGATATTTTGTCGGTCGAGTCGACCCATTCGTGTTTGGAGAAATGTAACAAAATAACCTGGGTTTCTGGTATACCGGTGAAAACACTAGCCCATTTACGTAGATATAGTTATCTGTTACGAGAAAGTTTTTAAGGACTCTTTTTGCCATTTTAATGGTTCAGTTTTGTAGTTTAAGGCTATTACATACCTTTTTTTTTTTTTCGTGCGGAAATCCCTTCGGATACCCCCCCGCCGGCCAGTGGGGGCGGTTATGTCGGGCTTGAACCGACTAAAACCGCACGCCGTCTCGGGTCTGCAGACGCTGGGGTGTAAGGTTGCCCATAGAGCTTATCCCTCGCACCCCACCCCGACTGACCCTGGGCCATCTCCGGTTTCGAGATGGCCCCCTCGGGTTTGGGAACCACGGTGTCCCCGTCTTGTCCCGGTTTGGGGGAGGGGCGTTAGTCGCCCACCGTCCCGGCCTGCTTCTGTTGGGGTGACAGGCGGCCTCACCTGCAACCCCCAGGCATGCGCTCATGGAGGACGGAGGTCGTTGAGCGACCTCCGGCGCCTGAGTCGCCTGCGACGCGCGGCGAGCATGTTGCGGGCTCGGCGGGCCGGGAGAGTTCTGAACCTCTCCCGGGCGCTCTCCGCCATCTCCTTCGCGAGCATCACATGCTCGCAGAAGGAGGTGGCGGCGGCCCACGCGCTCGCGCTCCGCACCATTGCCGCAATCATCTACATACAATATAAAGCCAGACTTAATATAATCCTCCGAACTATCTCAGAGCGTTTCCCAACTTAAAGTTGGGGTTGACTATTAGTCTAAATATGAAACGGCCGAATTTCGATAATATATTCAATATCGGAGTGTGAATTTGTTTCCTTGTTGCTCTTTTAGCGTTTACTGCTCAAGTGATAACCATGAAATTTTATATATATTTATTCATGACTACAAAATATAATAGTACTTTTTCTGAAAGATAAATATCACTTAATAGCGTACACTAATGAGTAAATTGAAGCGAACATAACCCTTATAAATTCCTACATTTAGTGGTGGTCATTGAGTGGTTAAAATAAATCGATTTAAACCGAATACCACACACTATAACCAACAAATCATGGTATCCAGTTTCAACATTAACCATTCTCGTCTAGTGTACTGTATCAAATATTTGACTAAATGGCCTTATTAGTTGAATTTGCATATGCCAACCAAACAGGCCTATGATATGGCTCTGTGTATGTACATAATTCGGAATGTATTGATTGTATTAACCAATACACATGTTATACGATGTGTGTCCATATGAATTAAGTTTGTATACCATCAGAAAGCTAATGTATACGTTACTATGTTTAGTTTAGTAATATATTAGTGGCTGCCCAGGCTTTGCCCGTGTGAAATACTGATCCTGTTCCTGATTCATAGGAACTTATTACTGGGAAAAAGTAGTCTATGTGCTATTTCAGATTATAATCTATCACTGTGCTATATTTCAACCAGATCCGTTCTACCCCTTTGGCTGAAAGAGTCACAAACAAACATCCATCCATCTCATGAATTTACACATTTATAATTAATATTAAGGGTTAAAGTAAAAAAAAACCGTTCCCGCAGGGGGAACGCACAGGTAGATTTCGTGAAGCAATTAATATTATTTTATATAGAGAACTACGGACTTTAAACAGTTTAATTTTTTTTCTCGAAAACGGTAACTTTTAGTGAAATACTTTTCAGACATTTATTTTAGACTTAAAAATGGCCTATCGATTAAAAATGTTTCCGAGCGCAAGAATGTTCACCGGTTAGAAGTTATGATTTTTTTTCGAAAAATTTTGGTTTTTCCCCCCTCCCCTTTTAGTTAAAGTTTTAATCTTATAGGTTTATGATTAAAAGTTGTTGGTATTCATGTATACTATGGGATACAATTAGAACGATTCGAATATCTTTCATGGAACGTGAAATTTTTAGGAAAAACTGATTTCACAAAAAGTGAGGCCGTCTCCTTAGGTCGGATTCCACCCGTTCACGAACTTAAACTAAGTTTACACCCAAGCAATTTTTGACCGCAGTTTGAAAGCGATCGGGGCAAAAATGCGAGCGTGAGAGTGCCGCAAATTTTGGGAAGTGGAACCATACATACATATACATATATATATATATATATATATATATATAAACTTTTTGACCAGTGGTCATTTCGGACTCAGGGGGTCATAACTAGACCTCTTATGAAGATTTTTTTTTAAAATTCGACAGTAGTCAAGAAACCAATAGGTAGATCGATTTTGGGGTGTGTGTTGGGTAACCTCCTCGAGTGTCGCTCCGATTCCGATCCCGCTGCAGTCCGGGGGGAACGGAATCGGAGCGGCCGGTACACCCTGGGCGGCGGTCAATGGCTTCCCCTTCACCCCTTCATAGGGTTGGCATTGATCGTCGGCCAATACCCAACGTGGCGGGAACACATCGCTCTCCGTACTCCTCTGCTTTCAGAGGAGACAGGATGAGCGATGCTGTTAGTGGTGAGATGGCCCAGGGTCAGCCGGGGTGCGAGGGATATGCTCTATGGGTAACCTTACACCCCAGCGTCTGAAGACCCGAGACGGCGTGCGGTTTTAGTCGGTGCAAGCCCGACATAACCGCCCCCGCTGGCCGGCGGGGGGGTATCCGAAGGGATTTCCGCACGATAAAAAAAAAAAAAAAGGTAGATCGATTTCATCGAAATCTACCTAAAAGATAAACGAAATATTTTACTGTCTCTTCGATCCTGTGGAATAAGTTTGTCATTATTCGCGCTTGATTGTGACGTTCGTGATGTATTACGATCTTTACTTCGGTCACACATAATGCTATTGAGTTCTTCATATATAAATATCAGAAGCAGCACAGAGTCTGCAAACATGTTCAATATGTGTTTTGAAACATATTAAACACAGCGCTACCGTTGGCTGGAGAGCGTGCAATCCCAAAAGTTTGCGCTCCAGCGTTGTTCAGAATAGCTTCTAATGTACAACATAATGCAGTCATGGTTTAAGCTAGAAACCTGCATGCGAAGCCCTAGAATACTTATGTAGTGCTTTTACAAAGTTATCATCTGAACTCTAATCTCGGGAACATCCAAAACTTGCATTTTGGAGCTCGAGATCGGCTCTCCTACTTCTCCATTATTGGTTTATGTTAGATTTTACGGAAGCTACTGCCGTCTGACCCCCCAACTTCGGAAGGAAAGCCGGTACCAGTGCCTCATCCGTTAATCCAGCTGGTATACCGACATTCCGGTGATGTTAGCTTGAGACCCGAAGATCTTTGTGGGGTTAATTACCCAAATGTACATTACTAATTCATTGAAACATATTTCTGAATAGATGATTAGTCTATTTTAGCCACAATTTATTATATAGAAGTCGCTTTATTTTGCGTTGTGAAAGTAAAAGTCATATGAACATAGTATTATAAAAATATATGCACTGTAGGTACTTAGAGTGAAGAAGTTATGTCAAAACTACTTCTAGTTGGGACATAACTTCTGTAGTGAACAATATTATTACGGATGTTAGTATTATGACCATAGTAGTCCTTTATTAGGTAATTCAATATCGTTCTTAGTGATAGTCAAAGTTAATGTGAATGTTATGTATAAGGATTATTTATTGGTATAGATAACAAGTAACATGAGTGTTCACTCTTTAGAAGACTGTAAATTGAAATTCTAGTGATTTTTGTGAGTGATAAGTGATCCAATAATATATCCAATAACATGCTAGCCTATTATTTTCAGGCTCAGTCTAAAATGATAAAATAAATCAGACTATAATATACAATAAGCGTACATGTACCGACGACACTTCGGATTTATTGGTTATAATGGATGTTTTTATGGGACCAGTCTCATATATTAGCTCAAACCTCACCAGCTAGCTGGTACACCTGCAGACTGACGATGACTGTGGTACAAGTTTTCCTCTAGAGGCTAGGAGGTCAAACGAACTCGCTCCCTAGAAGCCAACCAAACCAAAAACAGAAAGGGGGAGAGCAGGACCCGAATTACAAAGTGCGAGCTTTGAATGCAATCGAGATTGGCGATCGAATGAAGAAGACAGCAACCGAGGGTAATCATCAATCAAATCAAATTGAAAACATTTGACGGTGCCCAATTACATAATATTATATTATCTTTTTACTTACTTACTTATTACTCACGCCGCCACGATAAGGTGCTTATCATCATACGTGAAGCAATGAGTCTGGCAGTAGCTAGAGCCCAAAAAGGATTGACTACTAACAGACGTCATATCAACTTTGTGTCTGAAGGTTCATCCATAACACCCAGGAACAAACCTTATTCAATCTTAGATACTGCCCCAGATTGGACTCTCCTAATCGACACGTATGAAAAGCACTACAAAATTCCGGAGGATGTTGGGGTTTCGTCATCTAGACCTGACATATTCCTATATTCTAAGAGATTAAAACATGTGGTTCTTGTGGAACTTACTGTACCGTGGGAAACAAATATACCGAAGGACCACACAATAAAGAAAAATAAATACTATGATCTCACAAACGAATTAATCAAAAACGGTTACGTGGTTAATTTGTATGCAGTGGAAGTGGGAGCGAGAGGTATACCAGCAAAATCTCTCTATAACCTACTTAAAGATCTAGGCCTATCGAGAGCTACAATAAGCTCATTACTAGGACGAATGTCTAAAGCGGCACTAGTAGGTTCGTATCAAATTTGGTTAGGCAGGGAGGGGAACTTGGGTAGTGAAGGTGAGTGTTGATGTACATCAACAAAAGGGGCCCCTTCTAAACCTACACTTGGGTCGCAAGTCCCAGGCACTGTCCCGAGTTCCCAACTCAGCAACGCGATGGACCCGGCACCCGCACGGAGAATCCATGGATTGCTAAGATTACGGTCTCATTTTAAATGACAGCCCGGAGAGACGGGCTGACGCTGGAAAGACAGATGACTGCTGGAAAGACAGCTGACAGACGGAAAGACGTCCGACTGCTGGAAAGACAGCCGAGGGTGACGGCCTAGCAAGCCAAACCCGAGAATATAATCGCTAAAAGTCCGAATAAGAAAAATACCCCCAGGACAGTCCGAGAGGGGGGGCGGAAGATCTGTCCACCGGAAGGAAAAAACGACGACTCTGGCGATAATACGGATTTGAAATGCCCCACGTGCGGGAAACAATACAAGAGGCGAGCTTGGTACATCAAACATTTGAATACACATGGTGTTGAAGCACGACAGCCGTCGGTAAGAACTTCATCAGTCACTACGGATAGAGTTGACCCTCATACATCCCATGGTGAACCATCGTGTCAAAGTAACCAGGAGTCCATAAATATCCGGACACGTCTTAGCATTCCGAGCCTTCAAAACTCAACCTGGAAAGTGCACGACGAAAATTTGGCCATTCTGCTAGAACATCCAGGCAAGAAACAAGATCTAAATAGCCAAGTAAACACTTTCCAAGATACAATTTATACGTATTTTAGTGAGCATTATCCACCTCCAAATTACCATGCTCCTAAAATTAAAGAAAACTCTTTTAAAACTAAATTGCGGAGAAAGAAAAGGGAGCTAAAGAAAAAACTTCGAGATGCCAAAGCCTTGGGCGATTATCATCTTAGTCACCAACTGTCTAGGGCATTAAGATCAATTCTTAAACTAATACAAGGTATATCGCAACAAATAGCAAACAATTGCGATAGTTACGATAGGGCAAGGCACGAAGTAAATTTTGATAAAAACCCTTTTCAGTACTCAAAAAACATCTTTAAAAGCCAAAATGGTAAACTTCTTCTGACCTATGAACAAACTTACGAACATTACAAAAACACTTATGAAATACTTAAATGCAGAACACCATACAATCAACCGGAAACCCAAAGACCTCACGACCCTCTAGTACAATTCCAAGGGAATGCACCTACCATAGAGGAAATAGAGATACAAATAAAAAAGAAATCATCTAAATCGGCTCCGGGCCCTGATGGGGTTCCATATATAGTGTATAAAAAATGTCCAACAGTTCGTAAACATCTCACAAATATATTCAGTAAAATCTGGTCAGAAAAGAATATACCAGTCGCATTTGGCGAAGCGGTTTTCGTTCTCATTCCAAAAAAACATGAAGTGACCCATCCTAAAGATACTAGACCGATAGCACTAACTAACACAATTTCAAAAATATTTTTCTCAATTCTACAAACTAAAATGTGTCATTTTATGATTAACAATAGGTATTTCGGACCTAACCACCAGAAAGGGTTTTTACCCGGCATTTCTGGTTGTCTGGAACACAATAGTCTGTTAGCGGAAAGCTTAAAAGATGCCAGAAAATACGAAAGACAGATAACGGTATGTTGGATAGACCTAGAAAATGCATTTGGCTCAATTCCACATTACCTTATGGTATACGCGTTGCAATGGTATAACTTTCCGCCCGTGGTCATAGAGATAATCGAGTCGTATTACTCCCAGCTAAAATTTGCTATAAGCTTCCAAGAAGTACACACAGGACCATTACGGTATAATGTGGGACTGTTTCAGGGATGCTGCTTGTCACCAATAGCATTTAACATAGTAATTAATATCTTAATTACCAAGTTAATACGTCACGAAAAGAAATGGGGTTATCGGTTTAAAGTAAATAACATATACTCAGAGTCCATCTTAGCTTTTGCTGACGATCTCGCAATACTGACGCGCAATCCAAAACAATGTCAGGAACTATTAAAGGAAGTCGATGAGTTCTGTTCGTGGACAAATGGACTGAGGACGAAGCCCAGTAAGTGTCACTGTCTATGTCTGGGTAGACGGGACACCAAATTTACCTCTTACGACCCGGGACTCTTCATTGGGGGTAAACCAGTTTCCATAGTCGCTGAATCGGTGCCATTTAAATTTCTTGGGAGAAAGATAGACTATAAAGGACGCACACCATCCTTAGATGAAGTTGTCGATACGTTTATAAATGACCTAAATAAGATAGATCAGATACCACTAAACAATATCAAAAAAGCTTGGATATATGACAACTACTTAACATCACGTCTGACTTGGCCTTTTCTGGTGTATGAATTCGGTAAAACCTTACTGGCGAAAATAGATGCAACTGTCATAAAATCGCTAAAATCGTGGCTTGGACTAGCGCACTCTGCTGATTCCTCTGCTCTATTTAGGGATCAAAATAATTTTGGGATGAAACTTAAGAAACCATCGGAGCTCTATAAACATCTTAGAGTTACCAAAGCCCACATCTTAGGAAAATCCCAAGATGTCACAATCAGGGCACTCCCGAAAGATAATAACGCGTCCGAGCTTGAATCTAGACTTCTATTCCATAAACGATTTATGATAGGGGCCCAGTCAAACAGAGTGGGGTTGGGAGTACGAGAGCCAGAAAGGGACCAGGATATACTTAAGTCCTTTCTAAAACAAGACGAAAATGATAAGAAAAAAAAAAAAAAAAAAAAAAAAAAAAAAAAAAAAAAAAAAAAAACAATGTTATACTTGTGGTGAGGCAATAGGGACGGCTAGACACATATTAGTAGGATGTAGGGTGCTTCTCGATAGAGGCCATTACTCACGCCGCCACGATAAGGTGCTTATCATCATACGTGAAGCAATGAGTCTGGCAGTAGCTAGAGCCCAAAAAGGATTGACTACTAACAGACGTCATATCAACTTTGTGTCTGAAGGTTCATCCATAACACCCAGGAACAAACCTTATTCAATCTTAGATACTGCCCCAGATTGGACTCTCCTAATCGACACGTATGAAAAGCACTACAAAATTCCGGAGGATGTTGGGGTTTCGTCATCTAGACCTGACATATTCCTATATTCTAAGAGATTAAAACATGTGGTTCTTGTGGAACTTACTGTACCGTGGGAAACAAATATACCGAAGGACCACACAATAAAGAAAAATAAATACTATGATCTCACAAACGAATTAATCAAAAACGGTTACGTGGTTAATTTGTATGCAGTGGAAGTGGGAGCGAGAGGTATACCAGCAAAATCTCTCTATAACCTACTTAAAGATCTAGGCCTATCGAGAGCTACAATAAGCTCATTACTAGGACGAATGTCTAAAGCGGCACTAGTAGGTTCGTATCAAATTTGGTTAGGCAGGGAGGGGAACTTGGGTAGTGAAGGTGAGTGTTGATGTACATCAACAAAAGGGGCCCCTTCTAAACCTACACTTGGGTCGCAAGTCCCAGGCACTGTCCCGAGTTCCCAACTCAGCAACGCGATGGACCCGGCACCCGCACGGAGAATCCATGGATTGCTAAGATTACGGTCTCTTTCACTAATAATTGAGTGGTAGAGTCAAGCAACAGTCATTTTGGCCGTTGCATGAATGTGCCGACTCGACCGGGGAAGCACCACCCTCTCACAGAAATTTTTCTGTGATAATTAAAATAAATCGACGTCAAGTAACAGTATTTGAACTGTTGTGTTCTGTTTGGTGAGTGAGAGTGCGAGCCTAAACTCCTTTCCCATCCCTCCCAAACTCCTTTCCCATGCCCTTTCCTTTACAGGGTCAGCAGCGCGAGTGTGACGCCACTGGTGTTGCACACGTCTATAGGCCGCGGTAACCGCTTCCCATCAGGTGGGCCGTGTGCTTGTCTGCCACCTTAGTGGTATAAAAAAATAAAAATAAGTTTGCTCACTAGAAATACAGTCAACGACAAAAGTGGCTTAACCAATTCTAATTTTTAATATTAACTTTGCACTCTGGCGATTATAAAACTATATATTTATAATCATATTCCAATGTAAAAAACTTTCGTAAATATTTAAGTGTTCATCCACTTTTGTCGTTGACTGTACATGTTTAATTTTATTGGAAGTCTATACCTTTGAGCTAAATGATAATAAATGATATCTAGGTGATTATTTCGAAAGCGCATCTTTCACGTCGCGCATTACCACGGTGATGTCCCAAATAACATTGGCGACCTAGGGCTGTCACGTCTCTTAACATATTTTTTATAATTTTGATATTAACAGATGTTTGTATATATATATATCAATATTTCAAACAGCAGACAAGCTGTTTGAAATATTGAAGCCAGTATGATTGTGGGCTTTGAATAAGTTAATCGAAATGAAATGATCTTGTTCAGCATTTTCATTTAATTCCTGGTTTGAATATATTTGAATATATTGACGAGTAGAGCTGTGGAACAAGTGCCAAACTCGATTACTCTATCGCTCACTTTTTTAAATTCATTTCTCTGCACTCCTTTCAAACTTACAATGTGTGGCTTTAAACGTCAGATAAAAGTGAGCGGCTGCAAAAAGCAAGGAGTGAACAAAATTCATTTGGATCCGAGTAGATCCGTCATTAAATGTTTATAGTGTGACGACTTAAGAGGAAAAAAATAAACGTACACATAAGAAAGGCAATGGAGTCCAAAAGGAACAAAGGTATGAAAGTATGTGAGATAAGGAAAGAAAATAAGCTAGTTTGACTGTCATGGTAATAAAGGTGACCAAGAGATCGAAAGAAGAATAGAAAAGGAGAATGTGGATAATAGAACCTTTGGTAACTTGAGCAAGTTGGTGTATTCTAAGTAGTCCTACCAAAAATTCGATGATCGAACTGTTAGTAAAAAAATATTCCAAGCAGAGTGTGAATAAGAGTTACTATCGTTAACGCTGTACTAGTTTCAACACTAACGTATGGTAAACTATTCTGATACTTAGCAACTGAATAAATGATAAAAAAACCTAAAAATAAATGATAAAAACCCCTAAGTGCGTAGCGTTAGCCTGCTAATGACAGTTCCGTCATGTTGCGGAACCAACCGTGTTGGCGAGAACTTTTTAATTCATACGGCTTCCAAAGGAAATATAATTCATTTGTATAATAAGAGAGAATTTTTAGTTTTAGAATATTTTATATGGTATAGACTTTTTTTGCCTCTATTCTTTTCCTTTTTAATTCCCCTCCAGAAAAAACGAAATAGCTATGTGGAATTTTACTGCAATAAAATTTTATATCATTCGTAGGTAGTAGGTATATATTGTAGCATTTGATAACGGCAGTCCCTTTCTTCTCCTAAACTTATTTGTCCGAAAATCATTATCCACAACGCATTTGCTATAAACTTCAGTAACCATAATGTACAACAATTCGAAACTTTATCTACATCTACACTGTAAATTATAAAGAAGAAAGATTCCTATTTTTATATTTTTGTATGTAATGAATAAACTTAAGAAATATGGGACCGATTTCAAAAATTCTCTTACTTTTAGAAAACTGCATTATCACTGAATAACATAGGCTATATTTATTACTAGAGAAAATTGAGATCCTTAGAAATAACTTTTTTTTTTTCGTGCGGAGATCCTTTCGGATACCCCCCCGCCGGTCAGCGGGGGCGGTTATGTCGGGCTTGAACCAACTAAAACCGCACGCCGTCTCGGGTCTTAAGACGCCGGGGTGTAAGGTTGTCCATAGAGCATATCCCTCGCACCCCTACTGACCCTGGGCCATCTCCGGTTTCGAGATGGCCCCTTCGGGTTTGGGAACCACGGTGTCCCTGTCTTGCCCCGATTTGGGGGAGGGGCGCTAGTCGCGCCACCGTCCCGGCCTGCTTCTGCTGGGGTGACAGGCGGCCTCACCTACCATCCCCAGGCCTGCGCTCATGGAGGACGGAGGTCGTCAAGCGACCTCCGGCGACAAAAGAAACCAACCCAAGGTGTAAAAAAATTAGTCATAAAATGTCTTTCATCGCATGCGCTGCGGAAAGTATTCATGATAAAACGAAAAAATGTTCTATAATATTATAGAACATATCAATATCTACATAAAACTTCGCGAAACTATATGCCCAACTATTGTAGTTATGTCACTATAATTACTTTTATACATTTTTAAAGTTTATGGAAATGCCGATCAAAATCAGACCATCTTATCTATACCATTGTATTAATTCTTATCCAAATAAATGATTGCGAATTCAAGACTGTTTCAATACCTGTTGAATACTTTTGAATTCTTGAAATTAGATGTTCAATCTTTTGAAAGATATAACGAAATTAAAAATACGAAATTAGAAAACTAGAAGCACGCCTACGCGCCGGGTGTGGCTCCACGTAGCGCAGCGAGCAACGCAGAAGAGGTGGCACCAAAGTGCGGGACAGTGTGCGCATCTATGAATTGGTAGCCTTAACTTAACTTAACAAAATTAAATCCCCTAGAATAAAATACATAGAACAACAAAAAAAGTAATAATATGTATTTAAAAAAAAATATTTAAAAATTTCGACCTGTGTGGTGATTAAATAGGGGATGAAAGTTCGTTGGTCGCGATAAACGACATCTACGCGGGCGGAGCTACGCGCAAAAGCTAGTTTTACATAATTATCTTTACTTCTAAAACTATTTTGTCATAATATCGAGTACTATAATAATTGAATCTCCTAATTTTGAATGAAATAAAGTCATATGTTCTAAGGATTGTATTATAAAACGTGTATTATTCCGAATGTTCACTTATAATGAAATTGTTAGTCCTAAAACATTTGCTGAAAATTAGGTTTTAATGACAGAAACGAATTGCTGTAAATCCGACTCCACGCATTCTTGTCTACCGAACCCCTAGAGTGTAATTTAGAATCGCGTATGGGCGAGGCAGCCCACGGGATGAGGAGCAGGAGGCTGAAATCGAAAGCCGTCAGTGAGGATAAGCACGCGTGGGATTGCCTTAGCCCTGCAGCGCTGGAACCGTGACAAAAGCCATATTGCAGTAAATCTAACTCCACGTAATCTTGTCTGCCCTACCCCTATAGTATAATTTGGAAACACGTAGGGGCGTTTTGTAATACATTATTAAGATAAGTAAACATTCAATCATTTGAATGTAGGGTTTATTACTTTTATGGAAAACGCTTTTAAGTCTTTTATCTTAAGTCTTTTAATATTTATGAAAAACTAATTTAAAGCATATTGTATTTAGGGATTTGAATTTTATGGCATGTGATGTTATTTCATTTTATTAGGTGTATTAGGTTCGGGCAAGTTATCGTTCAGGCAAAAAAATGGCACTTTAATTTATGGATAAAAAAGTTAGGTAACATAAAAAAGAACCTTTGATAATGATAACAATGACATTTTCGAACGCATTCTTCGTTATAAACATACTCTGCAAACCAGTGAGAACAGAACCGAGTATCCCTATTACGAGTTTTCAAACTGCAAAACGACCATAGATCTATGTCATTTTTTTAATAACTTATCTATACATACTCGTATAGGTACATATAAATATTACCTGTTCTGACTTTTATGCGGAGCTTAAACCGCTTGGACTATTCATTGAAAATTTTGAAAGTTGATGTTTTTATGTTGTAAGCATCCGTTAATAGAGTAAGATCCCGGGCTCACCAGAACTCACTTATTTTTACAAGGATAAAGTGTATGGGACAATGTAGTGTAGGTAGGTGTAGCTCGTCTCAACGGCCATAAAGGTATGTAAAAATAGTAAGAAGTTCACTTAAATTTGTAGTGTTGATTTTTGCGTATGTGTTAGAAAATATTGTTATAAATTCATTATGAATATTGCAAACATCGTTCTGTCGGCGGTAACTTTTACCAGAACCCCCAAAAAGTATTTTTCATCTCTCCTGTTCGGAAAGTTTAATTTTCATGGGTAGATAGCCGGGTGGAAAGTAGCTTATTTCATCCCTAGGGCAGAAAGTTTTTTTTTTTTAATTTTAGGGTTTGCCATGGAGTTCATGATAATTAAGTTACGTCATAATGCCTTGATATCACGACGCTTTTTTTATATGGCCGCCTGGATACTCGATTACAATGTAACCAATAGATTCGATTTTCAAAACTTTTCTAATGTTGGCAGTATGTACGTGAATTATAACTTTTTTTTCAGAATTAAAAAGAAACAATTTAAGTTTGCTAAATAATTAGCGGGAAAACGAGATTCAATATAAATAAATATCTTGTGTTAATTGTGGTTAATAATGGTTTCGGAAAGCGATTCCAGTGACATGGATATTAATTTAACTCCCGATGAGATTGAAGAACAGGCAAAAGCTGTTGTTAATAATCCATTTTCAAATTGTTCTAATTTTACTTTAAATTTTAACTGATAATCGATATACCTGTTTCATTAAATGTGTGTTTAGTATTTTAATTTCCTCATATAGTCGAAATGAAAAATAGAGTGTTTACCTCGGGTGAATGCCATCATTTCACCCTCGAACTATTGGCGCTCTCACTTCGTTCGAGCGCCAGAAATATCTCGGGTGAAATGGCTGACTTTCAACCCTTGTATTAAAAACAGAAGTGAAAACACAGTCTTAGCTTGCTAAAACTATTTTATTTTGAAAACCTTAGCTATCGAACAAAATGTCACCAAGTAATCTGAGCGGGAACCGTTCCCTTTTTCAACTTTTTTTCTTAATTTCTAAAAGTTGCCATATTAAAAAAATGAATAAGTTAACAGTCGGCCATCCTGAAAGTGTGTCTGACCCAGACACACAAATCTCAGGCTAAGTAGGACATGAATTAACATTGTACCGTGCTCGTGTCAAACACAGGTAATCTCCCTTTCAAGATGGCAGAATATAAACATAAGATGTGAATTACTGCTTTAGTAATGATAGTTATGCAATACACAAGTCTACTCATTATTAGCTTTGTAATTTATAGATAAAAATGTTAACAAATCGATTACGTTCTAATCTAGTAGTCAATAGTTCCGGCCATCCTTATAAGCAAGAATGTCCTCATTCTATAAAGTATAACAAAAGGGCACAGTATTATTAATTTTTTGGCACGTAAGAACACACTAAGATTTGTAAGTAGTAATAAAAGACAGTACAAAGGGAAAAAAAAAAAAAAACGAAATGAACATTACGTTTCATAGGCATACAACAATATTTCAATGATGAAGTTGCAAAATAGCAATGTTTCGACAATTTAGTTCCTACTAGTAATAAAGAATTACTATATAAAATCTAGATAGAAAAGTAATTCAATCGTCTACGTAAAATCTACATTAATACTACACAAAATTGTTGAACTGACTCTTCTGTAATACAGCAAATACGAGGTATGAGTATACTTGTCACCACAATTCACTTTCACCGTGCTGATATGATGCTGTTTTCGCGATTTCAGAATTTTGGTAGCACAGCACACTAACACAGCATTACGTTACGATAGGTATCAATCGCACTCCGTGAATTGATATATCTCCTCTATTCTCCAAATCAACGAGTACAGGCACTGTTAACGCACACAAAGCGTCCCAGCATACTTCCAAAGTCCATGCGGTCAAAATGTTATGTGGGCACCGCTTACGCACACAAGGCGTTTCGGCATATCTCCAGATGGTCAAAATGTTATGTGGGCGCCGCTTACGCGCACAAGGCGTTTCGGCATATATCCAGACGGTCAAAACGTTATGTGGGCACCGCTTACGCACACAAGGCGTTTCGGCATCTCTCCACTACATTACGCTATCAATGAATCGTGGGCACCGCTTGCGCACACAAGGCACATCGGCATATCTCCACCACCAGCTCCAGGCGCCACGAGCGCTCATCAGGCGCTGCGGCATCCTCCAGACCCGGTGCAGTTCATGAAGTAGGGTAGGTAAGGGAATTGGGGATAGTCAAAGCGAAACAAATAGTATACAATTGAGCCATTGCTCTTCCAAAAATATTTTAGATACAATATAAATCGAAGTATAATAAAATCTCAAAGCAGTTACTGTACCGGTTCGTCAACTCGGTGTAAGATCGTTAATCACTATCTTCGTAACTATCTGATTCTGATGCTGCAAATGTAATCCATGGCTTCAGTTTGTCCGCTGAGAACACATTTTTGTACTTCTTTTTGGAATGACCTTCGACACTATTAATCTCGTAGCGATCGTGATCAAAAACAGCTGTAACCCGGTATGGACCGCTGTAAGCTGGCACTAATTTATTACTCTCACCCGGAATCCTAGAGTTCTTTTGCGCCATAACTAAATCACCAATTTTGTAAATCATTGGCTTACATCTCTTTTTGTCATATCTAGTTTTCATCTTTTCCTGTTGCCGATCAATATTGTCAGAGACGTCACCACGAATCTGTTCGACGGCTTCTAACGTTATGTTTTCATCTTCACGAATTTCGTGCAAATGGCCTTCTGCCACATTGACCGAAGGCTTACCAAAAACGATCTCTGACGGACTCCTACCAGTGGATAGATTGACCGTATTATTTAAGCTCCACTGAACCTGAAGAAGCTTTTCATCCCAATGTCGGTCATCTTCACCATGACATAGTGCCGTCAAGGATGCCAGAATTGAGCGGTTGTACCTTTCAATCTGCCCATTTGCACGTGGAGTTGCAACTGCATTTAGGACGTGCTTGACACCTACAGATTCGATAAAAGACTTAAACTCATTCGAGGTGAAACTCGTACCTCGGTCCGATATTAAAGTTTCTGGTGTACCGAATAATCCAAACACCTCTCTGAGAACCAACAAGGTGGTTTTGGTTTTGGTGTTCCTGACAGCCTTCAATATGACAAATTTTGTAAAGCTGTCAATTATTCCGAGCATATATATATTGCCGCGTTTGCTTTTGACGAACGGCCCCAAATGATCGATATGGAGACACTGGAAAGGAGACTTTGGTTTCTTAATAGGATGTAAAAATCCCTGTTTCTTTCCACCAGGCTGCTTCGCATGTGCACAAGGGATACATGCTCTGACGTACTTTTTAACGAATTGCGCCATCTTGGGAAACCAATAGTCTCGACGAAGTTTTCCCAGCGTCTTCTCATACGAAAAATGGCCCGATTCGTCGTGGCATTGCTGCATAATTTTCCAACGGGCATCCTTTGGTACAGCCCAACGTAGCTCTCCATCAACCTTTCTATAAATTTTACCGTCCTTTATTTCATAGTTGGCCTGTACATCTTTGGCTTCCTGGCACTTGGAGTCTAAAATTGCCTTAATATGACAAAGCCTAGGATCACTCATTTGTACAACTTGCAGCCAGTGTACTTCACCGATATGCATCACTTGTAAAGGACCATCTTGGCGGCAATCCACAGGATTACGGCTAAGCGCATCGGCGTGGGCCAGTTGAGCGCCTGGTCGATACTCAATCGTAAAGGAAAATTCTTGGACCAGAAGCCACCACCTAGCGATTCTCGGTATTAGGTCTCTTTTGGTCAAAGCAGTCCGTAACGCGCTACAATCCGTGATGATCTTAAATTCGATTCCAATCAGATAGACTCGGAAACGATTCAAGGAAGCTACCACTGCGAGCGTTTCTAGCTCGTACGAGTGATAGTGTTGTTCTTCAGCCGTCGTTTGGCGACTAAAATATGCCACTGCTCGAAATGGTGAGTCCTTGTTAGGGCGTTGTAATAGAATGCCTCCAAGTCCGACCGCGCTCGCATCCGTATGCAACTCGGTTTCATACTCCGGGTTATAGATTTGAAGTACAGGTCTCGAGGTGAGGACTTCTTTTAGCTGTAAGAATGCCTTGGCCTGCTCCTCGCCCCATTTCCAAGTGACGTTATTCTTTGTTAGTGACGTCAGTGGTTTAGCTATTGATGCAAAGCCTGGTACAAATCTTCTAAAAAAACTTGACAAACCAACGAACTGTCTCACCTCATGGATATTTTGGGGTGCCTTAAAGGAAGCAACCGCTTCAGTTTTCCGTAGCCCTGGTCGCACACCATCTACTGATATTTCGAATCCTAGATACTCAATTGACTTTCGGAAGAAATGACATTTTGCCAAATTTAAAGTCAAATTTGCTTCTTTAAGTAAATTCAGGACTGACTGCAGTTTCTCCATGCCTTCGTCAATCGTCTTTGATGGAATTATAATGTCGTCCATGTACGCTAAAACTCCAGGTATTGGAGATTTTTTTAGAAGGGACAAAATCAGCCTCTGAAATACTGCCGGAGCATTGGTTAAACCAAAGGGCATACGATTATATTCGTAATGCCCGTTCGGTGTAACGAATGCCGTAAATGGCTTTGAAGCCTCTGCTACAGGGACCTGGTGATACCCAGATGTCAAATCCAGGGTTGTAAAAAAAACTTGTTCAGAAAGACTATCAATTTGATCGTCGATTAACGGCATTGGAAATTTTTCTTTGATTGTCTTACGATTCAAAGCGCGATAATCGACGCATAATCTCTGCTCGCCATTCTTTTTCGCTACAAGAATTATTGGGCTAGCATACTCTGACGTAGATTCGCGGATAATGCCATTGGCTAACATGTTACTTATAATTTTATTAACTTTTTCGCGCTCAGAGAATGAAAGTCTGTAGGGCCGGTAAGATATAGGTACGTTATCTTTTAATTGGATATGCATCTCACACATATTGGTTTTGCCTAACTCCTCCAAAGAAAATGCAAAGCATTCATGGTAAGAGTTAATGAGATCACATAATCTCTTAGTCATTTCGGGAGCTAAGCTTTCGTCTACATTGAGTTGTGTCTGAGTAATATTTCCAGCGATATCATCATTTTTGGTCGTGATATTATTAACAAACCTGATAATTGACTCTTCAACGTTTATGTTGGGTAACTCTTCCGTACAAATAAATGTGGCCCTAGCTATCAATGTATTTTGGGGTAAAAGAAAGGTTTCAGAGTTCAGGCTTATCAGTAAAACTGACCCGGCACCCTCTTTAATTGGATACGCTCCAGGTAGGAGCATATATTCTTTTCCTTCTTTCATACAAATTTTTGTATCGATGTAAATAGAACCGGTCAATTTGGATGAAGTTACTACCTCTGCAGAACTAACACCCGTAATGTCTGTATCTTTGACGTTGTACACGTTGAGCTTTCCAACATCTGACTTCAGTTCTTTATAGAAAACAAGTTTGTCTTCTGTTTTGTAAACCCGAACGTGAGGTAGTTCTGTTAGTGACTGTCCTATTAAAATATCAACGTCGATAAAGCCTGACTCCACCAGTAATGCTTCAACCCTCTCATTGTAAATACCATCGATAGTAATGTCAATATACACACGACCACTGGGTACCAAGGACCCGTTACCAAAACCCTTCAGGGTTGGTAAGTTATTATTGTCTATAGTTAGTTGTAGTGAAGTACCTAAATCAGCGCGCAACAACGTGCACTGGCTGCCCAAATCAACATACGACTTCATTACCTTGCCGTTAACAATAACTTGTTTATAATATTTGGTATTTCCGCCGCTACGTGAAGCAATGTTCAGAACGTTTTTCGTTGTACTATTTGACGAGCTTTGTTCTTTTGCAGACGTAGATGATGAATTTGTCGGACACGTTTTGTCACCTTGCTTATGTCCGTAGCGACGACACTTGGTACATTTTAAAATCTCTTTGGTGCATCGAGTTACCGTGTGTCCAGTCTCTCCACAATTGTAGCAAGTCACAGAATTTCTTTTGCCAGACTCTTGGGTCTTACGTGGCGTATTCTGATCGCTGACATCTCGGTTGGGTTGAAACCTTTTGCTCGATGAGTCATTTTTGTTATTTGCAATGTTCCTAAAGTATTTGAGAACACCTTCAGGGTCTTGGAAATTAGCACCTTGAACATTCATTTTAATGTTTGGATCAAAGATCCCATGAGTAAGACAATCGACGGCGCGTCGGCCTTTGATTTCACAACGATTAATCAACATCATTTTGTCATAGAAATATTCTTCAAGGGTCTCGTTGCGACGGGTTTTCCTTGAGAGCATTTCTGTCAGTAAGTTACCGTAATTGATTTCACTAGAAAATTCTGCAAGCAATTTCTCCTGCCATTCACACCAAGAATATTTACGGGTGATAAGGCCGTCGTGCCAACGTTTTGCTAAACCCTTAAGTTTTGGGAGAGCATAATAGATAACACGTCGCTCTGACCACCCATAGATTTCGGCAGATTCGTTAATTTTTAATAGCCACTCTTTCATAGTTTGCGATCTGGCTTGTGGGTCGAAATCGGGGATGATATTTTGAGATGAGTGCCCCGAAACTGGTGATTTACTTTTGTTGCGCGTATTTTGTTTAGTCAAAACGTCCACTAACTTTTCCAATAATGTGTTCTCAGCAGCTTCTGGCTGGTTTTTAACTTTATTTGAAGCCACCTCACGTTTCTTGCGCTTTTGTTTCGTAGATGCGCAAGAAGACGAACTAGATGAGGTTGCTGTGCTAGAGCATGATGAACGGGATGAGCTAGAAGACGAGCTAGTTGTAGTTTTACGTTTGCGTGATGTTTTCTTTGAACCTTCTGACCCTCGCTTGATTGAACGCTTATTATTAATAAAACGACTATTCTCGCGACCTTTTGATTTGCATGAAATACTCCGATGTCGTTTCCTAGATCGCGAAGGACTGTGTTGAAGGATTGTGTGTCGTCTATTTGGCGATGTAGGATTCCGAGATCTACTTCTGCTACGTCTAACATCGCGATGATTGGAACGACCATCCCGCCTTGTAGTTGGCGATCGTCGTCTCCTAGACTTACGTTTGAAGGATGGTTGTTTGATTGGCCTACCCCTGTCCAACTCTCTAGGTGGAGTATTTTCAGGTGTCATTATCAGGAATAATTAAGGAAATTGGGAACAGGGAAATGAACTGAATGCTGGAAATTTCATATAGGCATTAAATCAATTAATAAAACAATACTCTGTAATGTTACACACATTAATATAAATAATTATATAAACAAAATAAATTAATTTTATTGAAATAATAAAAAAAAAATAAGGCACTAAACACGCTGTACACATAACGACTCAATGGTATATAAGGTTTCAGTGAGAAAAAGGCTTTTTATTATATTTGTACAATTTAAGACGTAGGTATTTTATCAAACGAAACCTTTAAAATGTTAAACTGTAAATGAATACCCTAAATATAGAAAAACCAGACTGTCATATAACGTTTACGGCGCTGACATATAACTCAATAATAAACCGTACAACAACAGCACGTATACTGTATACCCGCGACGAAATAAAAACAGCTTGTATAAGCATTAATAAAATTAAAAGCCTGTATAAGTATAAAGAAAATTAAATCTGTATCTTAAAGAAAAGAAAACAGCGTATAATTCACAAGAGAGAGAAAGAACGGCGTGTATAATCCACCATGAACGAGTACACAAATTAGTATCGTAAGTAGTAGTAGGTACGTACCCGGTACCATGGTGTGTACAATGTACATCGCAGTGCCGATACCAGTTTCCATGTCAACTCGATGCCAATACTTACTTCTAACCTACTTAATACCTATTTATTAGCCACCATCGTATGGCATGGGTTGGTTCTCATAAGTAGGTAATACTTCGTAGCTTGCGCAACGTGTGACGTGCGATTTTATACTGCGCGAATGTGTAAATGGGATTCATATTGTATGACTAGGCTCAACCGAATGTGTAAATGCGGTCTCTTGGCAATGACAAGTGACTTTGATATTGACAGGTGGTTGTTAGTATATTCCTTTATCTATGATCCCAACACATGCAAGCAGTGGGCATTACGACAATTTTACTTAGTTCCGCGAGCGTAAAAATGCCTTACAATTACCTACAAGCACCCGTATGCAACACTTCCATGCACAAATGACCAAGAAATATCACTGATCAATTCACTGACATAGGTACCAATATTATTCTGAACGCTGACATTATTGTAACAATTTTCAATATTATTTTAGTTTATTAGTAATAATTATATAAATGACATCGTATCATATATAAAAGACATCGTCGTATCAGTCTATATTTTAACTGTCTACTTAATATTGTGTAAAATCATTGCATGTATTCTGTTTTATTTAATTGTTATATTTGTATTTAATTTTACATTTGCATGCTGGTAAAAAGGCGAAACATGCTGGGCAATAATTTAAATGTATCTAACATCTATGTACTTAACCATGTTTCTGCAATAAACCAATAAACAATATTGAAGTGTGACTGTGAGTGTTATAGGAAGCTTTGGTCAGCCAACACAACTATTAATGATAATCAGGATGAAAACTACGGCCAACGTAACCAATTGAGCCTGAATTACCGCGATATACAGGTTCTTTCTTAGGTTAACCACGGGACGTGATAGATAATCAAATTAACGTAGGTATTTACTGTAGTCTAGATGCAAATAAATGCACTTACAGTTTTGGTTTCACAAAGAGGATATCAAGATTTTAACTTACCAGTTTTCTCTCAGTTTTGGCTTACCACTTCTTTACAATCCACTTTGTTGGCGTGATAAGTATTATCCCACTTCTGAATTATTAAAAACAGAAGTGAAAACACAGTCTTAGCTTGCTAAAACTATTTTATTTTGAAAACCTTAGCTATCGAACAAAATGCCACCAAGTAATCTGAGCGGGAACCGTTCCCTTTTTCAACTTTTTTTCTTAATTTCTAAAAGTTGCCATATTAAAAAAATGAATAAGTTAACACTTGTGTAACAATCTACTATTGCCGTATGTTATTGCTTCCCAGAATTTGTTCCTTATTAGCGGCACTATCGAATGGTATAATAATACAGGATGTATTATTATACCCTTGCTCCATGGCTAAATGGAATGATTTATTATAGGAATATTTGCAATTTTATCAATATTTCAATCAGCAAAAATCCTTTCTAGCTATCACTTTAGTTTAAGTCGTTATTAAAAACGATATTTAACGATAGCGTCGTCACGAATGCAGTGACTTTGCACGTTATTGTCAAGACTGCATTTAAGTTTTATAACTAATTCTATCCATAGGATAGTACAATGCATATACCCTTATATAGAGGAAATGGAGAAGGAACACGTACAGGATTAAAGGCTAATTGATATAAGTATCGTATTCGGTCTGTTCAGTAATTTACAGAATATATAATCTGTCTTATATAGAGATGAGCTTATTAATTACAAGCTTGTGATTCTATGGGCATACTTACATCGACAATACTGCAGTAAAATCTATTTTTTAAAGTTAAACTTGGTAACTAAACACTCCAATGCTGTCTAGGGATATTTAAGTGTTTTAAAGATAACTACAAACCTACAAAGCTAACCTATGTTTAAGACATACCGGCACCCATCTGCAGCACTGCCTCGTCTCGAGTATTCTTTATATGGAATACTATGGGTAAACGCTCACTACATACCACTCCGGATGGTGCCCACTGCTGTTGAGTCGATGCAGTGAGTATTCGAGCATCGCAATTTAGCTTAGTTCGGTTATTGGGAATACTAGTATTTTCGGTTACTAGTTTTCCCCCTAACCCAACGATAGTAAAGAATAAGAGAGAGTAGTCAATGAATGACCTCAGGAAAACCACAGATAACGGTATTTTCCCTAGTTAGAATATAAAACTTAAACGACTGTTATCATATTAGGTAGTTCTTCTACTAAATAGTAATAGTTTTGTATGTTAAAAAAATTGTTATTAATAACTACGTTATTATTAGGTAATACATTCTAACTTTGTTTGGAAAGGTTTAAATATCAAGAATAATAAAGTAGAACGTGGGTAGTAAAGTAAGCTTATTCGGTTTCTGTTCTGTCCGTTTATGTTATTACTACGTAAATGAAGTTCCTGATAATAAAATATATATTTCATTACTCATACTCTGAAAGTAGGTCTGAAGTTGCCTGAGGAGCGGTATGAAAATAATACTTTTCATCCCTAGGGAGAATCGCTTTCAACTGACAGCTGTCAAATTATTTAAAAAAAAACTATTTTCACATTTTTAATGTACCAACCATGTACCAACTTTCCATACAGCCACTCAATTACAGCGCGATGTAAAATTGAAATAAAATAAAGTTAAGTATTGATTAAAGAATATATATTTTTTAAATAACTTTAGTTTAGTTTCAACAATTTCCTTAAAATAACATAGATTTTTTCAATGATGAAAATGAAAAATAATGGCTGAACAGCTGGCTGGCTACAGAAAAAAAAAACAAACAAAATAGGCGGAAAAGCGCCAATTCGATCTTCATTTGTTTTTCGATTTGAAGGTTTTACTCATTTTTACTCATTTTTTCTTTAGCTAATTCATATTTTTATTTTTACTTTCCTTGTATTCGTAATGAAAAGCACAGGGTTATTACCTCGGGTTAAAGACTTATTTAGTCCCTCGAACTATTCCCTAGGGTAAAAATGTACTATTAAATAATTTAATGACACAATATATCTACTACGGTTATTAAGTTATAGCCGGTTACTTGCGAAATAAAATACAAGAACCGCCCTATCTCTTCCCGTAGTTGTCGTACGAGGCTACTAAGGCTGTTTTCCATCTGAAAAATACATGAATTTGAAGACTATCAGTTGGTATTGAAACATGATGATTGATGTTAGATTTATTTCATTCACTAGCTGTTGTCGCGGCTTCATCCGCGTGAAATTCTGATCCCATTCACCAATGGATATAAAAAATAGCTTACGACCTATTCCCAGACTAACTAAAATAAAGGTACACAAAAAAATTCATAAAAATCCGACAAACCTTTTCTGAGGAGTTTGATAACAAACACTGACACGAGATTTTTATAATTTAGAAATGACGATTGAGGTGAAACCAAAATTGTCTTCTTACAAAATACGAGTATTTGTGATTGTATATTCAATGAAACCGACCCAGAAAAGGGTTTGTTAAATACGAACAAATAACTGAGTTTATTTACTTATTCGTAAAATAAATGTTGTTTGACAAAATTCCAAGGTTGTGTTGGAATAATTGGGTGGAACATGATACGCTGGGATTGAATTCTAAGATATGTTTTTGTTATTTTTGTATAATAAAAAGTAATGTTTGACTCTTTAACTATTTCAATTAAGAAAATTATAAATATACGATACTTACACAGACATATTAGTGGCGAAGGGTTAACGAGTACGACCCTTACTCGGTTTACCTTTTCAGAACATTTATGAAAGTACTTATCATGATAATAATTTATCACGTATTGAAAGTGTGAGTAGTTCAGTAATATGAAAAAGATTATTTATTGCGACAGCATACAAAACACTGAGGACCTCTGTTAGAAAAAAAACACCGTTGCCTATTCATAAATTACACCACTGAGGAATTTCTAGCTTTGGGTTACGTTTTCTCTGAATTTTTAACTTGACTTTTAGGGGACATAAAGTTTTCTTTTCTGGAATTTCTGGAATTTGAAAATTGACACGGTGAATATTATTGAGGTGCTCATTTCAGTCGTTTGAAAAAGTTATATTTACTTTCGCTTAAGGAAACAAAAAGTATGGAAAATGAGAATTTAAACGATTTTTTTTCTAATGTTTTGAAGTTTGATTAGATTTAAGAATTTTTGATTTTTGAACGACTTATTACATTTGTCTGGTTCGACATGCAATATTGCACGCTAACGGTAAATAAAAAAAAGCTTTAAATTACTTACACATCCAGATATCCTACTAAATTCTACTTTCTATCCTACTTGCAATACTACCTACTATATGTTATAACACTAGGGTTATCCTTTCGATGGCTTACCCGGGGTGACCGGCAATGGCCACTTAGGGAGGAAATCGTGTGGTTTTAGTCGGTCCGATACCGAAACACCCATCTCATCGTTCGTACCAATGGGGTGTACACCGTGGGGGTTTTCACACGTAAAAAATAAAAGATGTTGACAGTTTGTTATTCAATCACGCTCAAACGGCTAAGCTGATTTAACTGTAGTTTGGTATGGGGAGAGATTATAGTCCGGAATAACACATAGGCTACTTTTATTCTTGGAATAGGTTCCCATGAGTTGCGGGACCGGGATCAGAATTCCACATGGGGGGAGCCGTGGGCAGCTAATTACAAATAATATAGCTACTCCCTTAGCAAGACTAATTTTCTAAGGTGACGAGCAACCTTAATGTTATGGTTGGCTCTTATAGTGGATGTTCTCAAACCCAAGTGCAGCTCGGTTTTCCAGCCGGTGAGTTATGACAGCTGAGTGGTGTATATAGTATTGATTTTCCGGTACGTTTGGTATAACGTCAAAGTGTTATATTTTATATATCGGCTGCCAGTAATAAGGAGCATACTAATATATCCACACTAAATAAAAGCTGAAGTGCAAAGTGTTTACTGCTGAAATAACTTTCAGCTTCAGCTTTTTACGGCCCGAATAGTTTTTAGCGTTTAATGCAGCTTTGTGCTATGATTATATAGTGTTTACTGAATAAATGGCATTCCTGGCTATCTGTAAACATTAAAATTGTATAAATAAGCAAATCAAATTGCACTTATAATTAAAAAAACTAGCTGTTGCCTGCGGCCCCGCTCGCCCGGAGGTTTGTTATCGTTTTTTGGTCATATCTCCGAATCTACTTAGTCAATGCAATCAAACGTACGGTAGATTTTAAGTCTGACAAATACCTTTCTAATAAGTAAATAATAAGTAAATAAATTCTAAAAACAGCATTAAAAACAGTTCAGTAGTTTCAGACAAACAGATAAACAGACAAGAATTAAGAAAAAAAAATCATGTTTAGAACGTTCATTTAACGTAACCCACATATTTTTTTAAATATCTCCAATGTACAGGCACAACTATATTGCCCTTTTATTACATCTATTTTAGGCATATAGATTCTTAGATAATTGAGTACTTTCCTGCAGTGAAATAAATTATTTAAGTGAGCTAATTAATAAATAATACTTGTACTCGTAGCACTAACTTACTTAGATAAATCAAAACTTAAACTAACAATCCATTTAATTAAATGGATTGTTAGCTAGACAGTCCTTAACTACAGAAGTACATCTAATTTAGGAAAGGGATTTAGAGCACATGTATAAGCTTACAAAAATGAAAAAAATAGCAGCCTTGAACTTGAGTATCAGTTACCTGCAATATACCCCACATGAGGGGGCCCGATGACTCCTGCAGGAGACTCTACACCAATATGGGCGGAGGCCCTGAAGGCCAGAAGTGTGAGGATGCTGCGCGCTCCGCAGCGGGTGATGACCAGCAGGGTCATCCGCGGGTACCGCACGATCTCTTTCGAGGCGGCGAGTCTCCTTGACGGAGCTCCGCCTCCTCCGCCTCCGCCTCGTGGCAGCCGTCAGAGTGGGAGTCCTCTCGCTCGGCAGCATGATTACGGTAATGGTGCGGAGCGCGAGCGCGTGGGCCGCCGCCACCTTCTTCTGCGAGCATGTAATGCCCAAACCGCGGCAAGACGGGGTACACCGTGGTTCCCAAACCCGAGAGGGCCATCTCGAAACCGGAGATGGCCCAGGGTCAGTCAGGGTGCATATGCTCTATGGGCAACCTTACACCCCGGCGTCTTAAGCCCCGAGACGGCGTGCGGTTCAAGCCCGATATAACCGCCCCCACTGGCTAGCGGGGGGGGGGGGGGGGTATCCGAAGGGGGATTTCAAAAGTTACCTGCAATATAATGCTATATTATACCCAATTATGTAATTTCCAAGGGTGTACAGTGCTCTTTGAAAACTCATGGACCCAAGCTAACCTCACTTGCTAATTAGTGCACCTGCTAAATAACGATCGAGGCTTCGGCGCATGATTTCCTCTCGGGGTTGGGAGGTTAGACGACAGTCGCTCTCGGAAAAGCCAACATATCGATCGAAAACAATTAGCGGACCCCTGGCTCCAAAGTGTAAACTTTGGACCGAGAAATCGCTAAGAGGATGATGATAATGTAACTTGCCAAAATTACTCGTAACATCGTATTATTTATAGTAACTGAATGACTGAGCTTTGCTCGGACTATTTTACAGTATTTCAGCAGACACCTATATAGATGAACTTAGCAAAACCCTATGTCAATTTCCGAGATAGTAGTGTATATAATATATATATATATATATATATATATATAAATATAAATATACAAGAATGACTCGTTTAATAATGTAAGAATCAATTGTAAAGGTATAGAATAAAACAAATTCAGACATGTTTGCGCATTTCTAAACTACATGATATATTAGTAATATAGTTTCGGACTAAACTTTTTCAAAATATCACAAAATAAGGCACATTTTTACTGCCGTTATTTCAAAAAGATCTGTACTAAAACATTCAAAGTTGGAATGTGAAATTCAAGCAGGATAAGTACATTACATAACTTTTTCATTCAAACGTAATAATCATACTGTATTAAAGTTAGTTCTATTCTGTAGACTTTCTGTAAAATAAAGTTTCCAATGTCGCGTCGCGTGAAAACGAATCTTAATAGAGATGGGATGCTGAGCCACGCTCTACCTGCTGAATTATTAATGTGCTCTCCGGGAGACACGATACTTGGCGACATCAGCACGTAGGGTTTCATCTACTGATATTTGAACAAGTTACAGATAGTCGCTGTAAAGCATTGATAGATTGAAGCTGTAAAATAGAGTAACCCTATTATAATGGAGGATAATATAAGAAAACTTATATTTATCCTAGACTTAGGAATTAATTAGCATTGCAGCTGAGAATCAGAGTAAGCAGCATTTTGTTTAAACCATTTTTCGTATTAATTAATATCGGTTTAAAGCGGCGGCGATAGCCCAGTGTCGTACGTAACAGACTGCTGAGACGAGGTCTCGAGTTCGATCCCCAGTCGCCCCGGGCACACTCCTCTGACTTTTCGTAGTTATGTGTGCATTAATAAATGTTAATTTTCGCTCGCTTATTAATGTGCCCGGTAGATGGCAATAGGCTCGCCCCCTATTACATTGGGACCTTAACATAACTGGCGAATCGTGGGTGTGTAATACACATCTCTGCCTACCCCTTCGGGGATACAGGCGTGAAGTTATGTTATGTTATGTTATGTTATGTTATGTTATGTTATGTTATGTTATGTTATGTTATGTTATGTTATGTTATGTTATGTTATGTTATGTTATGTTATGTTATGTTATGTTATGTTATGTTATGTTATGTTATGTTATGTTATGTTATGTTATGTTATGTTATGTTATGTTATGTTATGTTATGTTATGTTATGTTATGTTATGTTATGTTATGTTATGTTATGTTACGTTACGTTACGTTACGTTACGTTACGTTACGTTACGTTACGTTACGTTACGTTACGTTACGTTACGTTACGTTACGTTACGTTACGTTACGTTACGTTACGTTACGTTACGTTACGTTACGTTACGTTACGTTACGTTACGTTACGTTACGTTACGTTACGTTACGTTACGTTACGTTACGTTACGTTACGTTACGTTACGTTACGTTACGTTACGTTACGTTACGTTACGTTACGTTACGTTACGTTACGTTACGTTACGTTACGTTATGTTATGTTATGATATGTTTATTATCGGTTTATATTCAATAGGTCTGGGGGATTTGATCCACAACAACACATCATGGTCATCCTTCCTATCTAGGTTATATCTGGTTTTAAATAAACGTTATTATTATTTCCTTTATTTAACTTTAAATACTTATCAATTATATTTTTAAATACATTCTATATACGGTTGACATGAGAGATACTGTGTAGATTCAGCAGGTCCGAAATAAAGTGAATCATCAACACCAAAGAAGAAGAAGTAGGTACGAGCCCGACATACCCACGTGATATGAAGCCCGAAGGTGTTCCGCACGCACAAAAAAGGGTCCCGAAACTGTGTTTGTAATAAATGTTCTCATATATGCACTGGGGTTATTCTTGTGAAGTGGCCAATTCGAGAATTAGTATCTTGGCCTTAATTCTTCTAATCAAAGATTTCTTACGTATACAAGAATTTCTTTGCTCGCTTCAGCCCCACGAGCGCCTTCTGTAAATTGGGAGAGTACCTAGTCTACTCCTGTTTCTTCACTGAAGACTTTGTGACGTACATAACATCATCAAAATGAAGAGAAGATGGACAAAAGCAACATAAATAATGGAAGTAACAACAAGGTTTTAAGTTCAGAGAGTTTGGTCGGTAAATAGAACGGTAACCGGTTTCCGTCGCGGTGGAGATGCACTTAATAAGCATGAACCCTACTTTAAAATTTTATTGCTGGAGAACACCCTATAACCTTATGGCATTATGGTCGTAGTGAGTGATAGTACTTCTACTACTTGGAACTGTCCTTGGTCGAGCCAGCTTATATATTACCATAATTGTGTATAGTAGTTAGCTATGATGGCTTATAACTCGTAGTGGTCTTGTTGACCTCTCTCAACTAAACTAAATACAGAATTAAGTTTAAACGACGTATTAATGTGTGCCAACAACTAATTAATTCAGGATTATAGTTCGGTACAAAGAAAGTTTTTAAAAGTAGTTATAACTATAAATATGGCTTTTGTACTTTTTGGGAAAAAAAATAAAATTGTGAGTTCACGATATTAGTAAGAAAGTTTCGAACTAGCCACCTCTAAATATTATGAAGCTAATAGTTTATCAACTTTACCGCAGTCTGAAGTCTCGACGAGTTTGAGCGTTCATGTCGAGGTTGAGCGTACAATTCACATTAACACCGTTATTATCGATTGACTTGAATACATTAAGGAATTTACTGCAACGAACTCATTTCCTCTGGTTATTGAGGAGAACACCGTAAACGTTATGATGTAACGATTGGATGATTTAGCAAATATATCATAAAAATGTAATAACTCGAGGTTCGCGCTATTCTTGGTTAATAAGTTTGACGTTGGATGTTAACATTTTGTTCAGTGAAAGAGTTTTAGGTAACAAGCTGTAGCTTCAAGGATATTGATACGGATAAATATTATATTTGAGTAGTTCTAAAAAGGCTTTGTCTTGAATGGGAAGTTCTCACTGATTTATTTGTCTGTTCTGCGCATTCGTAGCAGACAGTATAGCTTATCGTCTGGTCGCTTATAACCACTTATAATATCATTTCGATTTTAAAATGATATTTTGAAGAGGCGGCATTCTTTTAGTTTCACTTAGCTGCTGTAGTTAATCTTTGAACCTTTCATGTTTAGGGTGATTAGTAATTGAGTAATGCTTTTTCCATCCGCAGTCATTACGACTGTGAAAGTAACAAAGCAATTAACGCTTCAATTGTTAAGATTTATGAAAGAGTTTTTAAGTTTTTTATTTTTATCCCATTAACCTCTTTTCAATATGTTATTCACAGGAACACCTTCATGGGGGTCATGCCGAACTACAATCTGTCTCTGCGCTAAACTTCGTCCAGATCCGTTCAGCCGTTCTGGCGTGATTGAGTAACAATTGACCATTCATTCTAATACCATCTCAAATATCGTAAATAATAGTAAGATTTTCGTTATAAGAGTATGTATTGATTTTATGACAAAACTAAATAAATAAAATATAATATACTTATCCGTCTCTAATTAAGCAGTTACAGCTTTTGTAAGACCAAATAATTCAGAGAATATCTTTCTTACTTTTCTTATTACATTTTTTATTTAATAAAAGCAGTCATAACAATATATTATCCTAAATTTATTAAGCAATAAAATTGTAAACTACAAACACTGAAAATCTATTACGTTAAAACAAATATTAAAAAAAACACGTATTCATTACAGGCAGCAAAACTTTGTAATTAAAATTCTAAGTAGCGTTTTAAAGATTTAAAACAAAGATATACACGCTTTATAGGACTCACTAACATACTTCTGTTATTTTCCTACCTGGCAGAATGGCGAATTGCAATGTTAATTACACAACGTTCTTTTAATATATCCTCGCTTTCCTTCTAGACTGAGACTTGAGTTATTGACTTCGTGTTGCGCATTACAGATTACCGCTACGTACCCGGGTAACATATATTCGTAGCAGCGTCGTAGACGATTGCGTCTGCTACGAGGAAAGAAATTTTAAAGTTATGGGTGTTTTCGAGATAAAATGAATCTAATTTCAGCATCATCATCTTAGTGTTGTGTCCAGATTGCATCCGAGGCTTAACCTCGGAGGTCATACTGGTCCCTACTAACACCTTCGGGGTCCAAGTCAACCTCATCTCAAAGCCTCTGGATTTCCTTTCGGGGTTGGAGGATCGGATTTCAGTTGCCGCCGGAATAGCAAAAATGCCAATTAAAACATAAATGAAAGGTAAAAAGAGTTCATCTAATTTCATATTTATTCAACAAATAAAAAATACTAGAACTTTATTTCATTTAAATATTAGAGATTATATTTTGAATGAATGTTCAAAGCATTTATTATGCTCGCAATCCTTATTTAACATGGTCGGACATCGACCCTTGCCCGGTCAATCCATAACGCGGATTGGGTAAAGCCAAGCAATTCTTTGGGAGGAAAAACCTCTATAAAAATCATCTCGTTTGGGCTGAATATTCCCTTGACCACCTTCACACTCGAAGATTTTATGACACTTGCTCTTCCTTGGAAGATATTAGCCCTATTAAATCATATATGACCTACTACCTAGGAAAGCAGCGCATTAATCAGAAATGTCAATAAATCGAGCAAATTATTATTTATCAAATTTATACTAAATAAAAAATAATCATAAATATCTATTATTACTATATTTATTATGACTAAGTCGTGAAACCAACATTGACAACAATTATATAATAAAACATGCCCATATTTTATTTTTTTACGTGTGGAAACCCCCTGTGGTTGTCAGCCCACCGGTGACAGCGATGAGGTGGGTATGTCAGAATCAAACCGACTTAAACCAGCATTTAGAAAAGAAATGAATGGAATTACGTTCCATTTCACCTTTAACTGAAAACACAAGGTAACTTGCAAAAGCTCTTACATTATTACTTTTCCGTCGGTACAGACTGAAAGCGATGCGACCTTAGGCTTAATAAACGAGGAATTAAAAAAAAACACGCTCGTCTCGTTACGTTTCCCTACCTTGAAGCAACGAAACTCTTTATTCATGAGTTCTGTTGGATACACCTCTTGAATATTTGATATAAAAATATGATTTTTTAGTTCTTTCAGAATCAAATTCATGTCGATTTTATGTGTAAAATTATGTTCATAGTAGTATCTTTCCACGTAATAACCGCCGGAATAGTACGATGAAGTGGTTAAAAATATCAAAGAAATTTAAAAAAAACAATCTTTACAATTTTATTTGAATTTCGGTCAATTCTATTTAACATAGTGGGTGTTTGATTTCATATTAATATCTTCGGGACCCAAGCCAATCCCATTTACAGGCTTTGCTTTGCTTAAGTAAAGATACAGCATATTTAGAGTTTTGTATGTTTGTGTATGTTTTAAAATATAGAAAAATTAAACAAGCTGTTAATAGAAAGGCGATTTCGTTCGATTTTTCAATTAAATAAGTGCCAGTGTGCCAGGACAGCTGTGATGGTCGCTCATTCAAAATCTACAACCTTGGTCCATAACATAACAAATTAAACTCATAAAAACTCTATTAAAATCTAATTGCCCACGTTAATTGAAATTAAACAAATTTAGAAAATCTTTGTTTTAGGTATCAAAATATGATCCATCATGAAAAAGTTTTTTTTACTAAATGTGCACTTTGCATTACATTAAAAACTTCTAAAACAGATTGTACTCAGAATACTTT
The DNA here is from genome assembly GCA_946251805.1 of Cybosia mesomella. Classification (NCBI taxonomy): domain Eukaryota; kingdom Metazoa; phylum Arthropoda; class Insecta; order Lepidoptera; family Erebidae; genus Cybosia; species Cybosia mesomella. The sequence continues at coordinate 11,746,228 of OX276397.1, forward strand.
TACTTAGGTATTCAAATTAAATAATCTAAGCATCATACAATCACTTAAGTACTGAAAACATTTTTTATTTACATAAATTAATTACTATTAATTAGTATAAAAACAATATCTGTATACCTATATACAAAGCTACAATATAATACGTAGGTAAGTATTGCAGTGTTCTTTGTATAGAGTTGGTAGATGAATTTCACTTACAAGGGATTAAATAACAATAAGTTACAGTACATGACTGGTATCGAAATATTACATCATTTAGCAACATTTCATTTTATTCCTGTGCATTAAACGTATGCAAGAATCCTCATGCTTATTTATATAGCTTATTTGTATGTGTACATGTGTATGGGGGCTACCGATGATGATTGGCAGAACATATTAATCATTATTTTAACATGTAACGTATCGTTTCGTAATTTTCTCATATACTTTTAATTTATTACATTCCTTATAAATTTATATTGAAAAAAAAACCAGGACGGGACTTGAATCTGCGACCAGTTCCTTACAGGAGGAATACTGTAACTAACTGGACGTACTGTTTTTTTCGACTTTTTCTTCACTACGTTCCTAAACAAAATAAATTTTATTTTAAACTTAAGAATCAGCCTAGTATAATAATAGGTTCGTATTTTTGTCTAAAATCGCAATTATTGAGAATAAGTATATACTTAAATTACAAGTTTCAAATCGAAACTCAAGTCCATTATTAACAATCCAGCGAAATTAAATATCTTATCTTTAAAAACTACTATTGTAAAAAATAAATGTTCAGAGATCTTGACTTTGTAGAAGATTATTACCATTATATTAATTACCAGTAAGATTGTTTTAGGAGCAATCAAGGAGGTTACTGCTGTACTTTAGATTAGTAAGGCTCGTCCTTCGGGAACAGATTCGTACCTTATCCCACAGACTGATTTGATGTTAATCTCTCATTTCCTTATTAGCACGAGTAGTGTTGTATAGTGAATTAATATATTTGTATAAATTATGGAAATATAGTGTAAAAAACTTCATGTTCATGATATCGAAATATTACAATAAATTGCATAATAAGTGTAATAAAAAACTAAGTATTCGTTAATGACTATGTATAACAAATATGTATCTGCATGAATGATATAAATGGACATAGAACAATAATTTGTTATTAATATTTCGTTTATTTGAATACTATTGTCAAATAATATTTTATAAAACACTAAATCATCTACTCACATCATCACATCATACAGGATATAATATATAGGAATAAAATTAAGATTGTTACAATTAATTAATAAAAACAAATAGATAAATAATAATAATATCCAAAATTAAATTATGGATGCGAAACTGTGTACAACAGAAAATTCTCCCTCTCTCCAAACATTGTGCTGTGCCCGACAGGGTCCATAATTGTAACTAATTAATAATAACATGACATCTGTATCACATTATGGAACGCAATAAATGTATTGAGTATTGAGTATTGAGTATCGTCTGAAATTTATCAAACTACTGAAATTTCAACAAATTCAAATTTAAATATAATTTCGAGGTCCAGTACTACAGTAATATGTAAAATTGCATTAATTACATTAAAAGCAAAAGAAAGTTGTGGTGTAGATAACATTCTTGTTGCCATATTAGCTGTTTAACATACTTATTAAATTACTTATTTTCATCTAAATTATTCATATATCTTTCTGGCTAAATTATATTATTTAATTATATAATCGAATAAAGTAATAAAATCCGAATAACCGCCGGTCTCATAGATTTACTTAAAGCTCTCCATGATGGCAGTTCAGGCCTGAAAGTTTCAGCGTAGCAGCATTCTGGGATATATACGGCATACGGGATATTTCATACTGAATGAATGCAATATCTTGAACCAGAAAACATTAGAATCACGTTAAATAAAAGTTACTATATTCAGATACAAAAATAGATTTTAAAAATGATACCTGTCAACTATAATCATCAAACGATATGGCCCGATAAAAAGTTTAAAATTTTAAATAAAGAAAGCGATAAAATACATGTCAAGCTATCAAGGTCGTCTACTTTTAAATGTTAATTTTTAAACCACCATACTTTGGTGATGGTTAAAGCATTCTTTAATCAAAAATAAGCTCCATTACAACTAACAAAGTATATAACCAGTTACGAATTTTACCTAAGTAACCCAAACCTAAGTACATAAATAAACAGGCCAACAAGTGAACAACCCGAGTTACTAGGCACACTAGAAGCTTACTCTTGTCCTTAATCAGTGTACTTTTAAAAAGTAACATATTCACGGCTTCTATACTCACATAACGTGCAAGTTGTGCCTACCCAATTATTTTGACCCAGCTGATGTCTTTTGACGCTGCCATAACATATGCCTTCGCAACGTGGAGCGATACGACGCAATATAGAGCGATATTGGACGAACGGTAAGAATAGCAATCAGGCCGATCGAAACTAGGTATCTGCATTACTGGACCGATGACGTGATGCGAATGTTGAACTATTATCGATATTGTTGATCTGAGAATCACCGATATTTTCTTTTCTTGGTATTCTTTTTTATTTTGTAGGTATGGATATATAGACGACCTAAAAGCTCTTTTAGCATGAAAATTGATATTAAACATGTAAGTTTATTTAAATCAGAATAATCGATTAGTAACAGTATTAAAGTTTATGTTTATAAATTTTTCAGTTTGATTTGAAATAAAAGTTAAAATTGTGTATTATTCGAATTTGGAGGCTCTGAAAAGTGTAAGGTGCAAATTATTAGATTTAACGGAAACCAGCAGTAACAGAGATGAGGTCTAAACTCTGGTTGTGGTTTATCGTCTATCTATTGGAAGAATGAATATTCAAAAAATTGAATACCTACCTCAATACATAATGAGACTCTGTCATAAAATAACAACCTTTACACATCTTCGCATCTAGGAACCCTTACATCATTTATATGTACTTGTTGCATTGCGTTATTATTATGTGTACGAAAATACATTAATTATAATACACTTCTCATCAGAAAAATTGAAACACCTTGCAACTTTATGTTTTCTAAGGATTATCAGAAAAATGTGTATATTTAGGAATATGTGTCATTATGTCGTTTAATGGTGAAAAATATGAGGTTTTCAAATTCTAATGTTATTGTTCTAAATTCAGAATAAATTTTCATAGATTTCGTATTTTGTTTAATGAGCCATTTTTACCCTGTATTTCATAGGTTTCGTATTTTGTTTAACGAGCCATTTTTACCCTGTATAGAGTGCGAAGAAAGTGGACAAAACAACACGTAAATGAAAAAGGCGTTTATTTAATAACTTGTTTTCCCTCCCCGAGCTCTTATTACTGCTTCCATACGGGTTTTCATCGATCGGATGAGAGTCACGATCACATGTTGTGGTATTCCATTCCATTCTTCTTGGATTGCATTTTGCAGCTGGCTAAGTGTTCCTGGGGCAGGATCTCTTGCACGAATTCGTCTCTTTAACGCATCCCATGGATATGCAATGGGTTTCATGTCTGGGCTTCTTGCTGGCCATTCCATAAGGGAGATACCGATTTCGATAAGATAGTCTCGTACGACGCCCGCGGTGTGAGCCCTAGCATTGTCGTGCATGAATATGAAGCCGTTGCCAATAAAATTTGCAAAGGGCTCAAGACACTGTTTGATGTACCGATGAGAGTTTAGTGCAGGTTGACGTGGCTCAGACACGAAGACAAGCTCTGTGTTACCGTCAGCGCTGATTCCTCCCCATATCGTCCACGAACCTCCACCATAGCCGACCTTTTCTTCAATGCAGCATTGTGCAAAGCGTTCTCCATCTCGTCGGATCATCGACGGAAGGAACAAGGTATACAGAAGTATACCTTGTTCCTTCCGTCGTTACCATAGAGCATAATTTTACACTCATCAGAAAAGAGAACTTTGCTCCACTGGAGGTATGACCAATTTAGGTGCTCACGTGCAAAGTTAAGGCACGCTCTTCGATGGTCTGCAGTTAATTTCGGCCCATTTGCTGGCTTGTGCGGTACCATTCCACGTTCCTTCAACCTTCTTCTAATGGTTGAGTCACTTACAGCCACTCTATGTACAAAATGAAGCTGCTGCTGCAGTTGAAAAGCGTTAAGGCGTCGATTTTGTAAGGAAGTTGTTACAATAAATCTATCATCTCGCTCAGAAATGACCCGATTTCTGCCAGATCCTGGACGGCGGATGAACAAACCTGCCTCCCGATAGCGTTTGTAGACTCTATGAACAGAGGACAGACTTAGATGCAATCTTTCAGCATGTGACTTAGCCGCCCAAGTGGTGGCATTGCTGGATACTGATCCAGCAATGCCACCACTTGGGCGGCTTCTGCGGGCGAAGTATCCATATGTTTTAGAAGAAAAACTTTTTTTCAGACGTCCCAAAGTCACAGTAAACAAATAAAGAAGAAAAAGTTTCAAGATAAACGCTAATTTTTAGTTTCAAAGGTGAGATGTACTCCAACTCTAAAAACACATTTGTCTCAAAACAATGATTCATTTCTTTTTTAGGATAAACAAATGAAATTCTAATTTTGAATTTAGAATTTTCGCTTACAACTGTTATGGCCAAACTGCCAGCTATATAATCATGTATTTTTTTTCATGGAATGAAAACTCTTTTGTGTTAAATTAGTACAGATATCATAAAAACTAAATTGTTTAATTTTTTCTGAAAAGTGTATTTCAGTCAATTTCCACTACGTTATTTAGCTTGATGCTTGCTATTAAATAGATTATCTATAATCTAAGATACTGCACTAATATTATTATTCACTGTTATATCCAACCAAACTTTCGATACTATTCACTTCCTTCTACTTAAAATTTAACGTAAGCAATGCTGATATATTTGGTACATACATCAGTATTATTCTGTTACATGAAATACGCACACATATATAAAACATGTTAATCCTTTATTCAGAACGGAGCTCAGCCGCACGGTACAATAATATGGTATATTTGTCAAAGACATTGCTTAGCTACAGTACTGTGTCTTAATTTACTGTTTCTGAGCTTGTGCTGAGTGCGAATTATGGCTCGTTCAAGGCGCACCTGGGTCTCCTTTGCCTTAATACTTCATTGGCATACTGTAGACACATAAATAGTAAGAATACAGTTATGAAATATATAATTTAGACGTATCACTTTAGGTATATTTGTACAACGCCTCTGTTAGATTTTCTTCTTTAAAGATTTTATCTTACTATCCTACTAATATTATAAATGTGAAATTTTGTAAAGATGTTTGTATGTTTCCTACTCAATCACGCTCTTACAGCCGAACGGATCTGTCTGAAATGTGGTACAGGGATAGAATATAGTCTGAAATAATATATAGGGAGTAGGTTCCGCGCGGGCGGAGCCACGGGCATCAGCTAGTTAGTACATAATAAAGACTGAATTTTATATACGTTATCTTGCATTACAATAACTGCAACTTTCTTTTTATTATAAATAATAAATGATAAATATTCTAGGACAAATTACACAACGCCATCTAGACCCAAACTAAGCAGAGCTTGTCATATGGGTTCTAGAATGCGGATAAACATACTCAAATACTTTTTTTTGTAAATAAATACATATTATACAGGCAGCCTCACCTGCCACCCCCAGGCCTGCGCTCATGGAGGACGGAGGTTGTTAAGCGACCTCCGGCGCCTGAGTCGCCTGCGACGCGAGGCAAGCATGTTGCGAGCTCGGCGGGCCGGGAGGGTTTTGAACCTCTCCCGGGCGCGCTCCGCCATCTCCTTCGCGAGCATCACATGCTCGCAGAAGGAGGTGGCGGCGGCCCACGCGCTCGTGCTCCGCACCATTGCCGCAATCATGCTGCCGAGCGAGAGGACTCCCACCCCAATGGCTGCTACGAGGTCACGCCTCGGCACCTCCCACGCCGGGCAGTCCGCCAGCGTGTGCAGCCCTGAGTCCTCGCTCGCGTCACAGTGATGACACTCAGGCGTTGGCTCCTTCCTGATCCGATGCAGGTGGTCCCCGAAGCACCCCTTCCCGGAGATCACCTGCGTCAGTCGGTATGAGAGGCTTCCGTGTCGCCTCTCTAGCCAATCCTCCATGATGGGCCTTACTGCCGCTATTGCGACGTGCCCTGCGCTTGGTCGCCCAAGTCGTTCCTTCCACTCCACCAGGATGGCCTGGCGGAGCTGGGACTGCATGGCCTCGATTTCTCGATGCTAGGGGTTCAGTCCCTGCTCCCGCGCCTCCTTTCGCCACTGGTACAGTTGCGAAAGGGCTCTCGCCTCCAGGTCCCATGGCGGAGTTCCGGCAAGGAGACTCGTCGCCTCGAAGGATAGCGTCCCGTACCTAAACTTGAAGGCTGAGGTCAATTTTCTCTAATTTGCTAGTAAATATTATTGTGAATTTCATGATACATCATAACCAGCGTTAAATTGCGGTAGCATCCGAGGCTTTTACCTTGAAGCCTGTGTTATATAGTATTTAACCATATTCCAGTTGCTTAATGATATATACTACTGTGTAATCTAAAGTTATTGCAATTTTTTTTCACTAAAATAGGCGGCTAAAACACAATAACACATAATATTTGCTACCTTTTTAATAATTTATTCATCTTAACATAACGAATGTCTGATAAATGTATTCTAATAGTCAACTAATTTACAACGAAAGCCTGATGACTGAAAACAGCCGGCGTAAATTGTTTTGTTAAATTAGTACAGATATCATAAAAACTAAATTGTTTAATTTTTTCTGAAAAGTGTATTTCAGTCAATTTCCACTACGTTATTTAGCTTGATGCTTGCTATTAAATAGATTATCTATAATCTAAGATACTGCACTAATATTATTATTCACTGTTATATCCAACCAAACTTTCGATACTATTCACTTCCTTCTACTTAAAATTTAACGTAAGCAATGCTGATATATTTGGTACATACATCAGTATTATTCTGTTACATGAAATACGCACACATATATAAAACATGTTAATCCTTTATTCAGAACGGAGCTCAGCCGCACGGTACAATAATATGGTATATTTGTCAAAGACATTGCTTAGCTACAGTACTGTGTCTTAATTTACTGTTTCTGAGCTTGTGCTGAGTGCGAATTATGGCTCGTTCAAGGCGCACCTGGGTCTCCTTTGCCTTAATACTTCATTGGCATACTGTAGACACATAAATAGTAAGAATACAGTTATGAAATATATAATTTAGACGTATCACTTTAGGTATATTTGTACAACGCCTCTGTTAGATTTTCTTCTTTAAAGATTTTATCTTACTATCCTACTAATATTATAAATGTGAAATTTTGTAAAGATGTTTGTATGTTTCCTACTCAATCACGCTCTTACAGCCGAACGGATCTGTCTGAAATGTGGTACAGGGATAGAATATAGTCTGAAATAATATATAGGGAGTAGGTTCCGCGCGGGCGGAGCCACGGGCATCAGCTAGTTAGTACATAATAAAGACTGAATTTTATATACGTTATCTTGCATTACAATAACTGCAACTTTCTTTTTATTATAAATAATAAATGATAAATATTCTAGGACAAATTACACAACGCCATCTAGACCCAAACTAAGCAGAGCTTGTCATATGGGTTCTAGAATGCGGATAAACATACTCAAATACTTTTTTTTGTAAATAAATACATATTATACAGGCAGCCTCACCTGCCACCCCCAGGCCTGCGCTCATGGAGGACGGAGGTTGTTAAGCGACCTCCGGCGCCTGAGTCGCCTGCGACGCGAGGCAAGCATGTTGCGAGCTCGGCGGGCCGGGAGGGTTTTGAACCTCTCCCGGGCGCGCTCCGCCATCTCCTTCGCGAGCATCACATGCTCGCAGAAGGAGGTGGCGGCGGCCCACGCGCTCGTGCTCCGCACCATTGCCGCAATCATGCTGCCGAGCGAGAGGACTCCCACCCCAATGGCTGCTACGAGGTCACGCCTCGGCACCTCCCACGCCGGGCAGTCCGCCAGCGTGTGCAGCCCTGAGTCCTCGCTCGCGTCACAGTGATGACACTCAGGCGTTGGCTCCTTCCTGATCCGATGCAGGTGGTCCCCGAAGCACCCCTTCCCGGAGATCACCTGCGTCAGTCGGTATGAGAGGCTTCCGTGTCGCCTCTCTAGCCAATCCTCCATGATGGGCCTTACTGCCGCTATTGCGACGTGCCCTGCGCTTGGTCGCCCAAGTCGTTCCTTCCACTCCACCAGGATGGCCTGGCGGAGCTGGGACTGCATGGCCTCGATTTCTCGATGCTAGGGGTTCAGTCCCTGCTCCCGCGCCTCCTTTCGCCACTGGTACAGTTGCGAAAGGGCTCTCGCCTCCAGGTCCCATGGCGGAGTTCCGGCAAGGAGACTCGTCGCCTCGAAGGATAGCGTCCCGTACCTAAACTTGAAGGCTGAGGTCAATTTTCTCTAATTTGCTAGTAAATATTATTGTGAATTTCATGATACATCATAACCAGCGTTAAATTGCGGTAGCATCCGAGGCTTTTACCTTGAAGCCTGTGTTATATAGTATTTAACCATATTCCAGTTGCTTAATGATATATACTACTGTGTAATCTAAAGTTATTGCAATTTTTTTTCACTAAAATAGGCGGCTAAAACACAATAACACATAATATTTGCTACCTTTTTAATAATTTATTCATCTTAACATAACGAATGTCTGATAAATGTATTCTAATAGTCAACTAATTTACAACGAAAGCCTGATGACTGAAAACAGCCGGCGTAAATTGTTTTGCTTCACTGCATAACGGAATTGCAGTCGGCAATACCGAATCAATTCAGCCAATTTGCCGATGACTCCATTGCCGAGATAACGAATTCCATTGCTACTAATCTCTATGAGGGATGTTTTTGTTGTAATTGGTTTGATTATTTTGCATTTCGATTTTAGGTATTCTCTGTGAGTTGGTTATATTCGTTAATAATTACAAGTCTGTATTTTTAAAGATGGAACGTCTCGGGTCTTTAGACGACTGGTTGTAAGGTTGCATTTCTCTTGCACTCATGGTCAGTCGGGGTTCGAGGGAAATTGCTTTATGAGACGGCGTGCATATGCGAGACATAACCGCCTCCGCTAGCCCATATACTTATAAAAAAAAGGTACTCATACCTTTCTTTTTTTTTTGTGCGGTGCGGTGTCCCTTTTAGGCCTTTCCTTTAGGGAACTCTCCCGAGTTCTAAATCTCTCTCGGGCGCGTTACGTCAACTCCTTCGCGAGCATTACATGCTCGCAGAAGGTTTCATTTGGGGCTTGATGCCGATGCGATTACCTCCCATGATGAGACTGGATCCCTCAGGTGGCTTGCTCTGAGGCCCATGTAAGAACAGGGCCTCGGTTTTATGCAGAGCCACCTCGAGACTCAGCCGCCGGATCCGCTCCACGACTTGGGCAACCGCGGTCGTGGCCTTCAGGGTCGCTTCGCAGTACGTCGCCCCGCACGCCGTCACGAGCGTGTCGTCCGCGTAGCACGTGAGCTCACCGCGAAGCACCCAGTCGTATCCGATGTTCCACAGGAGCGGCCCCAGGACCGATCCCTGCGGAACACCGCACGACATCTCATGCCGACCGAGACCGGTCACGGTTGGGTAGAAGACGGCTCTCTCCGTCAAATACGCCCCGACTATGCGGCGGAGGTAGAGAGGCACTTCGTGATACACGAGCGCCTCCCTAATGCAACTCCAGGGCAAGGTGTTGAACGTGTTGGCGATGTCTAGGGACACCGCCAACATCACCTCACCCCTGGTGACTGCATCCTCCGCCATAGCCCTCACGCGCATGATGGCATCCACGGTGGATCACCTCTGGCGGAAGCCATATTGGTCATCCGCCAGGTCCGGCCCCACCCTTGAGAGGTGCTCCACGAGGCGCTTCGCAATTACTCTTTCAAAGAGTTTGCACACCTCGTCGAGCAATACTATGGGCCGGTAGGCGGACGGCGAGTCCGCCAGGCGCCCCTCCTTTCGGATGAGGACCAGTTTCCCCTTCTTCCACAATTTCGGAAACTGGCCCCGCTCCAAACATGCGTTCAGAAGTCGGGGCTCCAGAGCGTCGTCGACTAGAGCTAGGACCCACGCTCGGCTTGGAATGCCGTCGGGTCCCGGGGCGGTGCGTTTAGCTCTCAGCCTTCTAACCGCCAGCTCTAGTTCTACCCAAGTGACCTCGGGCACGTCGTCGTCATCCACGTCGGGAACCATGGGCGAATAAGGCGGAGTCATCTGCAGTGAAACATGTTCCACCGCCCGCGCTGGGAACAGGGAGCTAACAACTCCTTCGAGCAGCTCCGGCTGGAGACACTGGGTCAACGGCGGGGCCTTGGGGCACAGTTTGCCCCTTACCATTGGGTAGGGCCGCCCCCAAGAGTCTTGCTCCAGCTTCTCCAGCAGTTTAATAAAAAAATAGAATCGACTTCGACAAGAACAGACTAAACAGTGAAAAATAACTGAATAACAGATTTAGTTTAAAAGATAAAAATGCGCATAAGACGTATCTGTTGAAGTCGGTACCAATCCAAAGAGGTATTAGGTAGATGTGAAGGTTAGGTCCACTCTCGTATAGTCCTGCTAAATCACAAGTCTCCGCGCGCCAACTAATGAAATATATATTCACGATGACACATTATGGGTTGACGTCATTATTAGACGTCTCGATGGATATTGATTTATTTGTTGCTTTATAACTTTATTTCGGATAGAGAGATACTTAAGCATCTCCTACTTTTTCAAGTAGGTTAAGTAAACTAACACTTTTTTCAGAATGTAGCAAATATGTTTCTGAAAACCGCATCAAATTTGGTCCGCGGACCGCATCAGGTCAACCAAACAAGAGATAATCACGGACAAACATACAAAAAAATTACAGGTCAAACTGTGAACCTTCTTTTATAGTTGGTTAAAAGGCTGTTTTTTTTTGTTCCAGGCGATCAAGTGCGGGCCTACTGGCACCGCAGCTGGCGTGTCAAACATCATCACCTGCGACTGCACCACCGCCACATCCACCGGTTTCACCGCCTCGCGTCGTGTCCGCGCCGCCCGCACCCCTCGCCCAACCACCTCCCGACCCCACACCCCAACCCGCACAAGAAGATGGAGTTAGATTACGACGTGTACACACGGTTGCAGTTAGAGATTACCTCAAAAGAGAAACACAGACGTTTTTTGGAGTGCAAAGGGACAATGAGAGGGAACAAAGGAGGTTATGGTATGAGAGGCGGCGGAGGCATGCGGCGAGGGCGCTTGGAGACCTCCGGCCCGATCTGCCACCTGATCATCATCCTGATGATGACGATATTAGGTGAGTTTAAAATTGATCTTATAGTTTAATTTTTTATATTGGGTACATTAAAATGAATTCACCTCGCTTGATGGTAAGCAAAAGGTTAAGTCTCAGGCACAAAGATCATCAAAGGTTGGCAGGTTGCTACAGCTTGGTTTCATTAGGTGTTTTAATGCCCTGCTTAATGGACCATGAAGAAAGAATGATTTGCGTTGGTGAAGAATTTCAAATCTTTGTGATGCGGTAAAGAAAAAAGATACAGGACCACTTCATCATCGATGGGCTTGTTTTTACCGTTTGAAGGTGACACCTCAGCCCTGTACTTGTTGTTCTGAATAGGAAAGGAGAGAGGGAGGCATTATTACTCGCAGTAAAGGTTATTGGTGACCTCAGGACTCAATAATGCGGTCATGTTTTTAAATGAGTTTTGTAACGTTCTTTATATTAGTTAATTTACCTACGTCCTTTATCACTTTTCGTGCGCAAATATTGCCGATTTGACTAGTAAACGCAGAGTGGAGGTCTCAATTTCTTTGAACACCGTAAAATAAGTAGTTTTTGCACGTATAAGAAAACATTATCTTAATTTAAATATATGTATAGCAATATGCAATAGCAATGTATATACACTTAAATAGCCAGGACGTCATAAACATAATATGAAGTGTTCAAGGAAGCAAGTCATATGAAAATGAGTTGTTTACCCGTCGGGACGTCCGGATTGTGGGAAGCCTGTTAATGTCCTTGTTAATTCCTGTTTACGATAACTTCATAGAACTTTGGCAGTTGGTATACAATTGTTAAATTTAGATTTGTTGGTTACGATATTCAATTGAAGTTTCAAGGTAATAAATAAATTAGTATAGGAATCAACCTTTTGTGCAGTCTGTGCGTTCAGATTTACGTGAAACTGGTAAAGTACGAGTCGGACTCACGCACTGAGGGTTTCGTACAAACTGGATTAAGGGTCAAACTAACCGTTATTTATGCCAAAAAGATAAATAAAGTGATGATCTGAAAAACGTGGTAGAGTTAGAGTGGATACTGCAGACGGACGATCGGGTGCAATGGTGCAGGTTTATGTTCAGCAGTAGACTGCAAGAAGCTAAAATGGATTAATTGAAATAATGATTCCCTACAATGCATACCTACATTTTGATATCAAGTAGGATAAATGAATTCGTTCTTATAAAACAACGATTTTGTGAAAAGAAGAAAAAGTTTTATCTGTGTCTCAATCTGGTAGTTGTGTTATACCTTCACGAATAGCAAATCACAGATAATTTGTTACAACCGCAGCACAATATTAGAACGGGCTTCTAATATTCAGCCACTTGGAAGTTACATGTTTGTATATAATAATATGTATTTCTTGACGTATAATATGTTTTTGTTGAGATTAGCTAACACTTTTCAATCTTAGTATAAACTCGTATAGCGAAAAAGTATTGTAGAAACTAAACAATAGCAGTATCCTAAATTCGTAAAAGAAACAATAGTTGCAAGAACGCAGTTCATTAAACAGAAACAAAACACAATTTTTATTTAAAAAAATTTGAACACAAATCGAATTTGTGGGAAAACACATTGTATCCGTATTTTTAACCTAAATCCAGATGAAGTTTGTTCTCAATAAGCATTTTTGTTGCTGCCGCAAACTTCAGCACAAAGGAAATTTTAAACTTGTTGTTCGTCTATTCGCAGAGCTTTGAACATTTCGATTGGGCTTTCTTCGATATTCTGTTTCGTTTAGTTGTAAAAATTGGCAGTTCTATAAGTAAATGCACCATCACCATCATTCTCATAGTGATTGCCGAGTTGTATCTTAAGTTTGCACTTTGAAATCCGAGATTCGCTTATTGTTTTTGATTGGTATGTCCGCTTTTCCGGAAGCGACTGCCGTCTGACTTCCTAACCTTGAGAGGAAAGCCGGCGCCAGAGCCTCATTCGTTTATTAGCAGGTGCTCCGACTTACAGGTGATGTTGACATGGACTTCAAGGATGTCGGTAGAAACCCCTATATTAGCGCCCTTCAATTAGTAATTATGGTAAATATCAAGGAATATAAGTTTGATAAAGTGAAAGCCTCCTTGAACCTCATTATTATATAAACCAATGTCGCGAAACTCTTATATATTACTTTTGATATCGATTTGAATTGATTTGATTACCAATCATGTAACATAAAATAGTGACGTAATTCAACAGAGAAAAAGCCTAACAGAAGCTGGCAATTAGTGGCCATTCGCACTGTCAATTATATTGAACATCTGTACAGTATTGTGGCATACGAGTGACTTCCACTGGATTTTATATTCCCTTAATTATTTGGGACCTTAACATAACTGGCGAATCTTGGGTGTGTAAGACACCTCTGCCTACCCCTTCGGGATACAGGCGTGAAGTTATGTTATGTGTTTTGTTGCTTAATTATTTATACTGAATAAATTCGGACCTCCTAGACGTTATTCTATGTAAAGTTGCGCTATACAGCGTTATAAGAGTAAGTTTAATAAGAGAACTATGATAGCACTATGATTTTTGCGCACGCGAGAGTCATAGAACCTATATTCTACTTATGTGCTAATGCATGAAACCATCCCACAAAAAACCTTGGTATGGTTTCTCGAGCTGGTATCCGCAACTCCACGACAAGGTGCGGTTTTTGCGTGAAAAACCGCGCCAAAACCAAAAACCTTTTACTTACTTAATAATACTTTACGGTAATACTTTGCTTTTCCTGCGGAAATCCCCCCGGATACCCCTCGCCGGCCAACGGGGGTGGTTATGCCGGTTTCATACCAACTAAAACCGCACGCCATCTCGGGTCTTGATACGTCAGGGTGTAAGGTGGTCTATAAGGCATTCCCCTTGCACCTCGGCTGATTAGCAAGACGCGGAGTGAGAGGACTCACACTCCGAGTGCTGCCACAAGGGCCCGCCTCGGCACCCGTCCCACACCAGCCAATCTGTCAGCGTGTGAAGCCCTGAGTCCTTGCTTGCATCACAGTGTTGACACTCAGACATTGTCTCCATTTTGATCAGACACAGGTGGTCCCTGAAGAACCCCTCCCCAGAGATTACCTGAGTCAGCCTGTACTAGAGGCTCCCGTGTCGCCTCTCTAGCAAGTCCTTCATGATGGGATTTACCACTACTACGACGGCGTGCCCTGCGCTTGGTCGCCCAAATCCAAACCAAACCCAAATCGTTCCTCCACTCCACCACGATGACCTGGCGGAGCTGGGACTGTGCGGCCTCGATTTCTCGAGGCTCAGGGTTCCGTCCCTGCGCCTCCTTTCGCTATCGATATAGTTGCGAGAGGGTTCTCGCCTCCAGGTCCCATGGAGGCTGCAGGAGTCATCGGGTTCCGTCATGTTGGCCAACGCTCTGGCGCGACTGCTCCCCAACATGAGGGGTCATGTTGGCCTGCAGACGCCAGAGCCAGAGCGTTGGCTGTGCCCTTCTACATGAGGGACAGACTTCGGAGATGTCCTCCGAAGTCCCATCGGCCGTCCAGCACGAGCTCCATATATTTTGGGGCGTGATGCCGATGGCTAACACTAACTTCCAATAATAATGAGAAAATTATTTGAACATTTTAATTTTTATATTGAAATATAATTTAATGATAATTCTCTAAGTAGAAAACTTTAGCATTGCGATTACTCAAAAAATGTGATAATGTAACTAAAACAAACTGCAACATGCTGGCAACTTACTTTGAAACTACATCCAATCGTACCACTAAAAGATTCCGATTGTGAACTTATGGATAACATTTTGAGGATTAAACATAATATAATTGTTAAATAAATTATAAATACTGCAGGATACAATTAATTTTACACTTTAATACAAACAATGTATATTCAAAAACAATTAATATTAAAGCAAATGTCGTAAAATATAATTTCCGTTTTTGTTATTCTCTACTTTTCACATAAATTATTCCAACATGTATGAGGAAATATGTGTGCACTCCACAAAGCTATTGCGATAGTTGTTTAGAATATTTCTCCAGTTTTCCTTATGTCGATGTTGGATATTTATTTGACGTCTTTCATAACATACGTCTGCAATGCCAACACTAAGCTGAAAATAGAGGCGGAATACATTTTGGACTATGTATGAAATATGTTGGTACCGTGAAATAACTTGAAGAAGTTTTGATATCTTTAAAATAAATTGAAACATTGTCTTACAATTCATTGTTTTAAAGAATATTTATAAGTACCTACTTTACCTTATATTGTTGTACTGCCATATTTTTACAAACTTCTTTTAACTTGCTCTGTGTGTTTGTTGTTCGTTATCAATATATTATCTGTACGGTGTGTTTACAATAATGTGTCGTGTTCAAGTTACTGATTTTGTATAATATTTTTTTAAGGGTGACACCTGTAGCTAGGAATGCTATTATTACCTTAACCGGATTGTTTGTTGACCAATTCGCCCGTTTCCTCAGATTCCTCTTTCAGTTGAAATATGCGTATTACAGCTTTCACAGAGGGTTCCCAATTGGAGCGCAAACAATTTCATGTCATTAATTTAGTATAGCATACTTTCATGTCTCCGTTATTTAAAAATATACCTTACAAATTTATGTTGATAAATTCTAAATTTGTCTGTAAAAAAATGTGTCTGGAAGTTATATTTTTAAATAATAGTAATGCCTAAAGAAACACTATGCCATAATATCGTTGTGCCAAAGTATTGTTATGCCTTTAAATTGTATGCCATACCTGTTACGCTAAACTAAATTAGGACAAAAAAGTTATGCGTTCGGAGGTACTTTCACAGAGCCTCATCGACTCTTACCGTTTCTGTACAGAATTACATTTCACAGTCTGTTCTATTTTGAGATCCTTCAGAATTATTTCGTCTAGTATCCCACCCTGTGAGCTCTGTGATCAATAATTTTAGAGGACACTCAGCACAATGGAGACAGATTTCTTTGCTTCTTTTAAAAAATTTCGATTGCTCCATTCCTACTGCAGATTTTGAGACTATTTATTGCTTGGATGATCTCTCCTCATCAAAGCAATAAATTGTAATGTAGCTCGTATTTGTAGAAGTACTATTAGTGGTGTCACTAATCAATATGAATATGTTATTTTTACAGAGATTATATTGAAATAGATGTCGCCGCATTCTATGCGCAGGTAAAAGTGCACTCAACAGTTAGTTAATTCATGAAAATTCTTTATAACTTTTGAATATTTATATATGATAGTTCCCAGAACTCAATTGCCATAAACTGTATTATTACTCGATACACAAGTGGGCATGTATTCTTAGAAATGTTAAAACAACTTGACAGTGTACTATTCATGGTTGTTCTAGGTAAGTTCTACCTATAAGTAGGTCTTTGCATCTAGTAATTAGTTATGTTCTGCCCTCAAATTTCACGTAAATCATCATTGTATGAAAATGTTTCATAGTAGTGATGAAATACTGATTTTTAAATGGTAAATTAGTTGATTTATTTTTTATCATGATTGTTACGTATAAAACGTGTAAACGGGGCCCACAAATAACCTCTTCTGTGAGCCAGCACCCATGTAGTTTAAAGAATGAGGCTACGACGCGGCTTTCCTATCCAAGTTTGGTGGTCAGACGGCATTCACTCCCATAAAAGTCAAGATAAAGCACATTAGGAGGAGAAAGCGATGGAGAGTGAAGCAAGCTTTGAATACAACCAGGATTAACTTTGGGATGAGGATGATGATGATGATTATTATTATTTGGGAGCACAGTAGGCATAAGAAAATACATAATGCGTCTCAGAACGTGAATAATTTATTGATGAATGATCAGTCTATACAATTTTCGAGTACCTTTTACCTACCTTCGGATACCCCCCGCCGGCTAGCGGGGGCGGTTATGTCGGGCTTGAACCGACTAAAACCGCACGCCGTCTCGGGTCTTCAGATACCGGGGAGTAAGTTTGCCCATAAAGCATATCCCTCGCACCCCGACTGACCCTGGGCCATCTCCAGTTTCGAGATGGCCCCCTCGGGTTTGGGAACCACGGTCTTGCACCGGTTTGGGGGAAGGGCGCTAGTCGCCCCGCCGTCCCGGCCTGCTTCTGCTGGGGTGACAGGCGGCCTCACCTACCACCCCCAGGCCTGCGCTCATGGAGGACGGAGGTCATTAGGCGACCTCCGGCGCCTGAGTCGCCTGGCGGCCTTGCGGGCTCGGCGGTCCGGGAGAGTTCTAAAATCTCTCCAGGGCGCGCTCCGCCATCTCTTTCTCGAGCATTACATGCTCACAGAAGAATGTCCATGCGCTCGCGCTCCGCACCATTGCCGCAAGCATGCTGCCGACCGAGAGGACTTCCACTTCGATGGCTGCCACGAGGTCACGCCTCGGCGCCTCCCACACCGGGCAGTCCGCCAGCGTGTGCAGCCCTGAGTCCTCGCTCGCGTAGGATTATGAACCTAAACAAGAAATGTTGTGAAGCTATAAAACGGAAGTACCTACTTAAATACTTTTCCAGTTAGTCGTATCCTAACTTGACAGAAATTAAACGTTTCCGTCCGCATGCGTGTGCAGCCACGAGTCCTCGCTCGCATCGCAATGATGGCACTCCTTTGGCGTCGGTACGAGAGGTTTCCGTGTCGCCTCTCTAGCCAATCCTCCATGATGGGCCTTACCGCCGCTATAGCGGCGTACCCTGCGCTTGGTCGCTTTAGTAAGATGTATTTTGTTTGCAGTATGTATGGAGCATCGGGTGCAGCACCTAGAGAGGCTCGGGGGCGAGCGCGTGAGCGGCCCGACGTATTGCCTGCGCCGGCGCCGCTCGAGGAGCTGCCACCGCCTACGCTGCCTCGTCCGGGCAAGGACAGCGTGGCGCGGCTCACACTCACCGGATTGTCTCTTGTTGTTACCGTGAGTAGAATCTATCACCTTAAACTTCTTCGACTTCACATTCATGGCACGTGGTCATCTGTGTGTTACATGGTATATTGTACGTGCACAAAGACGAAGTTACTAGATCAGTAACATTAATAAGTTAAGAAATAAAATTATGATATTTTTTTATAAATTATTTATTTTTTATTAATTTTGTCTTGACAGACTCTTCTGGTGGTACATGGTATTTAAGGTCTGATGATGGAGTAGGAAGGTGGCCATAGGAACTCCTATGATAAATAAAATAAACCTATCGAGTTTGGGCTCATTTATTTTATCTTGACAAGCTCTCTGATTTAACATGATATTTAGGGTCTGATGATACAGTAGGAAGGTGGCCATATTTTATTTAAATTTATATTCATAAATATTACAAAATGGGTAAAGTAAGTGTAGTTACGTGGTAAGGCCACGTTATACGGTTAAGCAGTAAAATAATATGCAAATTAAGTTTTCCTTATTTCATTTATTTATTATTAAGGGGGCCATCTCGAAACCGGAGATCGCCCAGGGTCAGTCGGGGTGCGAGGGAAATGCCTTATGGGCAACCTTACACCCCGGCGTCTGAAGACCCGAGATGGCATGCGTTTTTAGTCGGTTGAAGCCCGACATAACCAAAAAAAAAAGATACATAAGTGCAATGCAATTTTTTTCAATAATTTAAGTGAGTGTTTTTATTACATACATTATACGGTTTGGTTAGCCTTTATGGAGGCGACTGCCGCCTGACCCCTCACACCCGAGACGAAAGCGTGCGCCAGAGTCTCGTCCGTGAATTAGCAGGTGTCCCGGTAATAATTTACAATGTCTATTTACGTCTAAATCTACACAGCAGTACTACTATTGACCGAATTTATACAGGAGAAAACTACATGATCTCCTTTGATGTTACATTTTAGACGTCATTTCATATTAATGTAAGTCATAAATATTGTATGTGGCGTCTGACTGGCGATGGTGTTATCGATATTCAGTATCGTGTGCCGTACGGTAAAACATATAAAATATTACTTGGAAATACTCACTTAGCTACTTAGTAGACACTTTGTAGAACATACGTTGCGAGTATTTCAGAGTTCAACGCTTGTGTTATAGTGACGTGTTATATAAACTGAATAGACAGTATCGAATGTCAAAAATATCCATCAAAATGTCCATCTATGGAAGAAAATGAAATATTTTTATTACTGTTCCATTTTCAGTTCTTTTATACTGGTTTTATAAAACAAATGAACATGTAGAAGGGGCCTTAGCGATCGGCTATAGATTGTAATATAGAGTATAATGTCCTTTTCTTCAGCCATGCACCCATTCTGGTTGCATCCAAAGTTTTGCACTTCGAAGCCCGGGCTTCGCTCTCCTATAACTCCATTATTTATTTTGACTTTTACGGGAGTGACCGAAAGGAAAAACTGCGTAAGAGCCTCTCCCTTCCGTTGATCAGCAGGTGTGCTGGCAGGTGAGGTTGGCTTAGGCCTCAAAGATCTTAGTATGGCCTTTACACTCATATTGGGCAGTCTCTAGAAGTAATATTTTGTATCTAAAATAATAATAAACAGTTTCCGTTATCTATAATAGTCTTTCATATATTTTTTTTTTTAAGCCCTTGATATGTCTAAAAAGGAATCGAAAAAGAAGTTGACAGGGTAAGGTATGAATCGGGGTGGGAGTCCTCTCGCTCGGCAGCATGATTGCGGCAATGGTGCGGAGCGCGAGCGCGTGGGCCGCCGCCACCTCCTTCTACGAGCATGTAATGCTCGCGAAGGAGATGGTGGAGCGCGCCCGGGAGAGATTTAGAACTCTCCCGGCCCGCCGAGCCCGCAACTTGCTCGCCGCGCGTCGCAGGCGACTCAGGCGCCGAAGGTCGCTTAACGACCTCCGTCCTCCATGAGCGCAGGCCTGGGGGTGACAGGTGAGACCGCCTGTCACCCCAGCAGAAGCAGGCCGGGACGGTGGGGCGACTAGCGCCCCTCCCCCAAACCGGGGCAAGACGGGGACACCGTGGTTCCCAAACCCGACGGGGCCAGTCGAAACCGGAGATGGCCCAGGGTCAGTCGGGGTGCGAGGGATATGCTCTATGGGCAACCTGACACCCCGACGTCTGTAGACCTGAGGTGGCGTGCGGTTTTAGTCGGTTCAAGCCCGACATAACCGCCCCCGCTGGCCGGCGGGGGGGGGGGGTTTCCGAAGGGATTTCCGCATGAAAAAAAAAAAGGGCAAGGTATGAATATATTTTTTACTAACTGATGCCCTCGGCTCCGTCCGCGTCGTGGTCCGTTATCGTATTTTGGTTATACCTTCGGTTCTACCAATAGCAAAGATACGGCAGATTTTAAGTCTGACGAACGTTCTTCTGATAGATAAAACCGCATCAAACCCATTCAGTCGTTTTTGCATCCATCACGAACAAACAGATAAACAAATAAAAAGACAAGAATACCCAAAAAACCATTTTGTGTTCAAAATCATTAATTTAACATAACCCAAGTTTTTTTTCAATATTTTCATTTCATCTATTTAATAATAGTACACAACTTGATAGAGCTTAAGTGTATATGACGAGGTACAGCTCATAGATGAAAATAATTATGAGCATTCGTATTACTTAATTGATAATTATTAAAGCAAATTCATCTCAGACAGAAATTTGCCTTTATTAGTCAAACTAATATGTATTCCAGACATTGATTACTCCACTCCCTCCTCTCACATTCCGTAGTGTAAGTTCAGTTCCTGGAATGATGATTTTATTTCCCGAATCGCACGATATTCGATAACACTGAAACTCGAGTAGGTTGTCACGCGCCATAAGAGGGTACCTTGTTATGATAATAGCCGGTTCTAGTGAACGTGTGACGTGGAGTTCCTAATTCGTGAAACCTATCTAGGTCATACGTGTGCAGGTTTGGAATCTTGAAATATAGGAATGAAAGAAATAAAAACTTTTAAAATAAAACGATGGATGAGTCCATTGTTAAGTTTGGAATTTATTTTCAAATTTCATTTTGTACGTATAACAATTGGCATAAGAATTTAATAATTTATTTCTCTTCATACAATAGAGCGGATCTTATACAATATGTTTTACATGTCTGATAATAGATGAGCAAATTTTACAAATAAACAATTTACAGTATAATAAAGCAAGAATCACAAGATTACATGGAATGCTGTCTCCCAAACTAGGCCGAAACCTGTATCTTGGGAGACGGTAAAATAATTTATTTAAGTAACAAGGTTTTCAACTTCGGATATTGAGTTTTATTTTTATACCTAATCTAAGAAGAGCTATAGAAATAAGGCAAATGGAGAAAAGCAAAATTAAAATGAAAGTTGCCCATTATAAATTAAAAAAAATTAAAATTTAGATTTTTTTTAAGATTTTTTATTAACTATAGTTATTAAAAAACTCTAAAGTAAAATTATAAAATGTGTGTATATGTGTGTCGGCGCGCACCCGTACTTGTATGAGGGTGTGTGCGCGTGTATGAGGGAGTGTGTGTATAAACGAGGGTATCTTTACGTGAGTGAGCGTGTGTGGATGTTATTATGCGTAAAGAAAAGACAAGATGGAAAATCACTATAACAATGATTCTGTGTTCATGTAATTCAGTTCTAGCAGACAATTTGTCAATTTATCCTTACAATCCTTCAAGCTTAACTCGTACACTTGCAGAATTTTATTTATTTTGTTGTAAATTCTAGAACGGATGAAAGAAAATTGTTTGTGGGCTAATGCAGTACTGTGCAGTTGAGTGCGAAATACGATATCAGATCGGCGCTTGCTACTTTTGATGAATGGAGCGGCATGTTTTTTTAAAACGATACGAAGCACAAAGCGTCAATGGACAGATAGCACCGCATTATCCGCATACACACACATCAAAAATACATGCTTAATGTTACATAATTCTGCAAATTATATTGGACAATAATTCTACTTTTTTATCATATGCGGGCAGATATGTAACCTTTTTGGTTCCAGATTACCTACTGGCTGGTTAGAAAAAAAAAAACTCGATTGTGTTTTGTTTTTTTTTTTTCATAAAATTAAAAGCTGATAAGTTCCAATTTAAATGTCTTTTCTTTTGATAATTAAGAAATTTGGTATCGTTTGGGTACTAAGTATAATTTTCGTTTAAAAAATGATATAGGATTTTTTGTGCAAAGACAATGAAAAATATATAAAAGTATCTTTACTTAGATGGAAAGCAAGAAAACATAAATCTGCAAACTACTTTACGGTTAAATAACTTGTATAAAGACGATGATGATGAGATACAGAGATGTTAAAAAGGAAGTTTATTTCACTGTCACACCTGCATACACAACATCAATGTCATAATTTTGGGTTCTATACTGCTGATCTGGAGTAGACAAACACGTCTTTGGTGTTGAGACGATATATTGTGGTGTACCACACGACCCAGGTGGCTCAGTAAGCTAACTTAGCCCAGTCCTGTCGTGTTTTAGAGCTGACTAAATAACTGTATAATAAAGTTTTGGTATTTTAACTGCACTAAAAGTACTTGGTGTGTGCGTATGGAAAATACTAAACAAGCGGACAAGGTTTCTAATGGAGGGTGAAATGTGTACCTTGGGACTTATAAATGTTGGTGTGTATATAAGCAAGTATGTGGTTTGTCTGATATGTTTGACTCGGGCGAAGAGCTAATGAAATTTAGTGTAATTTGCTAATTTATATACACAATGTGCAAATTTCAGAGAGTGTATGTTAAAAAATATTTATTTACAGAATGAAAACTTCGAACCAAGTCTTTGCACGGGAACACTACTACATGCACAGCTATGTGTGTGTGACATATCACCGACAAGGCGCGGGGGGACAGGATCGAAGCCTATTCGGGGAAAAACCAGATCGTTAAGGGGACAAACCGCTTTGAACCAGTTACCTGAGGGGACGAAGTAAGGGTTGTCGCGATAGCGATACGAGCGACGCGGATATTTGTAGTCGAATTTTTTATTATCTAGCATTCTGATATTTTCATTAGCGCTGCAATTTATAGAAGCATCCGACCAAGAAAGGAACACATAATATTGAGTAAATAAAATATGCATTTCGTATTTAAAACTTTAGATATAAAAATAATAAGTTAAAAATGTATTTGGCATATATTGTACTGTACAGGTTGGTTTAATTTTTTGCTTAAATTTGTCAAAGATTATTGAATAAGCTCCATTTATTAGAAACGGTATTAATATTAGTTTACAACAGGTAGGTATAACTCTCCACCTCGTCAGATTTTACAAACTTTTTTATAGACAACATATCCATAAAGTTTTATAATTAACTAGTTGCGGCCCATGGATCCAATCGTGGCTTAATCGCGGCAAATTTTTCGCGACCCTTTATTATATTTTATGGAATAATAAATATTTAATGTTCTTTTTAATACTATCTATTTATAAGTATATCTAACTTTAGCAAAAAAAAACAGCCAGACAGCTCTATGTAAGTAGATACGGATTATGAGATTTGTTATGGAGTTTTCATTTATATATTCGGCGCTGTTGATTTTTGTAACATTGCATTGCGAGATTTGGAAACTCATTTAAATGTTAATAAGATTTACAAAAAGTTCAAAGCACTGGCAGCATGAGTAATTTTATGAGAAATATCTCGCTAGTAGTAGCTTCCTAGCTCAAAACTCATTTACCTAATACATATATTATCACATTTTCTATGAGTCAAAAATTAAGATTGAAAAGTCCAGAGATAAATAAAGTAATTTCAATTTACCAACCCTGAAACAAAACTATATCGCTCGGAATAACAGATAATATACAAATGGGCGAATTAGATCGCAACATTTCCCTGTAGTAAATTATAAAAGTGATGTCTTTCGGGTCGGCCGTTATGGCATCGTAAATAATGGTCGACTGCTCGTGCTCCTACTGCTATATACCAGAAAGGAACTAGCACAGCTGGACTGCGAACTATTGTTTCCTGTTGAAAATCTGCTGACTTGATAATTTTCTTTTATTGGGGCGAAAATGGTTTCATTTTACACCGATAAGTTTTTTAATTGAATGGGTCAGCTCATATATTTTATACATTGGCGGATTTTGATACGTCTATTTTAATAGAACGTTTAACGTCATTGGCTTCTGCTGGGGTGACAGGCGGCCTCACCTGTCACCCCCAGGCCTGCGTTCATGGAGGACGGAGGTCGTTAAGCGACGCCTGCGACGCGCGGCGAGCAAGTTGCGGGCTCGGCGGGCCGGGAGAGTTCTAAATCTCTCACGGGCGCGCTGCGAGCATGTAATGCTCATGAAGGAGATGGCGGCGGCCCACGCGCTCGCGCTCCGCACCATTGCCGCAATCATGCTGCCGAGCGAGAGGACTCCCACCCCGATGGCTGCCACGAGGTCACGCCTCGGCGCCTCCCACGCTGGGCAGTCCGCCAGCGTGTGCAGCCCTGAGTCCTCGCTCGCGTCGCAGTGATGACACTCAGGCGTTGGCTCCTTTCCTGATCTGATGCAGGTGGTCCCCGAAGCACCCCTTCCCGGAGATCACCTGCGTCAGTCGGTACGAGAGGCTTCCGTGTCGCCTCTCTAGCCAATCCTCCATGATGGGCCTTACCGCCGCTATTGCGGCGTGCCCTGCGCTTGGTCGCCCAAGTCGTTCCTTCCACTCCAAACGTCATTGACCCTCAAGTAGATTCTACTTCGAAATATATTTATCGATTCGACTTCGAATTGATAAATATATTTACTCTGTTAACAATATAACAATTTGAGTCCTCACTTAATACTGTACCTTCAGTGATCAACAATGATATGAGAAAAATGTTGGTACATAAAGGAACCTGTCAGTTTATCATTTCACTATTGTTTCCGTTGGATAAACAAATATAAAATAATGATTATAGCATAGCCGCGGTAGCCTAGTGGTATGGGTAATGGACTGCTGAGACGAGGTCTCGGGTTCGATCCCAGGTTTTACCATGGCACACACCAATGACTTTTCAATGCTTTTCGAAGTTATGTGTGTATTTATCGCAGGCTTATAAGTGCCCGGTTAATGGCAATAGGCTCGCCACCTATTACATTGGGACCTAAACATAAACTGGCGAAATGTGGGTGCTAGCACCTCTGCTTACCCCTTCGGGGATATAGGCGTGAGTTTATGTTTGGCATATATTCCAAGTATTTATTAGTATTAGTATTAGTATTAGTATTTATCAACATCCCTGACTGCTGAGCAAGACAAACCTATTCTGGTTAGTTGGAAGCTCTCTTTGTGCTCTTTGAACATCATACCCTGTTCCTTCACATTATAAATTTAAACCCATGGAGAAAAATTCTTATTTTCCATAGATCTTACAGTACCCCCTTTTACTAAAAAAGTTGATGACGTACATAGTTAGCCGTCGATTACTTTTTAATTTTCCACTTGTATATCATAAATTAAAACAAGGTAAAATCAAATTGTACACAGAAAGGGAAAAAGGCAATGCATGTAAAAAAAACTCATTCAGAACTACAAAACTAGATAGAATAATTTAGTTTCACGAAACTCCACTTTAGTTACCAAGGTATTTAAAATTCAATTTACGTTGTTCACACTTGAATCCAAGTCATTGTTACGACAGTTGCAAAGCGAGACCAAATTTACTTTGAGTGAAACTTGTTGAAATTTGTCCTTAATTCACGTATGACTGACTAACAACGTATATAAATGCGGTTGTTTTGATTTCCTTTCATGCCTATGAATCTATGAAAGGTCAATTACCTAATATAATAAAGACCATTGCCTCTAATTTATTATATTAGAAAATATTTACAGGTTGCTACCATACTTTCAGTGTTATTAAGTTAAATGTTTGCAAAACGTGCCTAAAAATTTATAATGAAATTTATAAACGTTTTGACTTTTGGAATATGTGTGTTGATCAAAAACCTCATATTCTTGGTAATGGAAGCACCTGTTTTTTAATTGCGAAGGTATTGTTACATTCAATTAATATTGTGTGACACACAGAGTTAACCGAGTAACGTATGTACTAGTTACTCGGATTCACTATATGCCCCTTTAAATAGCAGAGACTAATTAGACGTAACATGTAATTCAATTAAATTTTTAAGCATTTTGTATACTTACTTTATTCTAAAGGTAGCTCAGTTGGTCAGAGCATTCCCCCTGTAAGGGACTGGTCGCGGGTTCAAGTCCCGTCCTAGATGTTCTCTTTTTCCGTAACATGTAACCTCAATAATAGTGAATAAATAACAAGAGCGTCTTAGTGGCCCAAAATGGTTTTCGATATATTTTTTATAGGGACCAATATTCTTAGCAATCCATGGATTCTCCGTGCGGGTGCCGGGTCCATCGCGTTGCTGAGTTGGGAACTCGGGACAGTGCCTGGGACTTGCGACCCCAGTGTAGGTTTAGAAGGGACCCCTTTCGTTGATGTAACCCCTGCCTAACCAAATTTGATACGAACCTACTAGTGCCGCTTTAGACATTCGTCCTAGTAATGAGCTTATTGTAGCTCTCGATAGGCCTAGATCTTTAAGTAGGTTATAGAGAGATTTTGCTGGTATACCTCTCGCTCCCACTTCCACTGCATACAAATTAACCACGTAACCGTTTTTGATTAATTCGTTTGTGAGATCATAGTATTTATTTTTCTTTAATGTGTGGTCCTTCAGTATATTTGTTTCCCACGGTACAGTAAGTTCCACAAGAACCACATGTTTTAACCTCTTAGAATAAAGGAATATGTCAGGCCTAGATGACGAAACCCCAACATCCTCCGGAATTTTATAGTGCTTTTCATACGTGTCGTTTAGGAGAGTCCAATCTGGGGCAGTATCTAAGATGGAATAAGGTTTGTTCCTGGATGTTATGGATGAACCTTCAGACACAAAGTTGATATGACGTCTGTTAGTAGTCAATCCTTTTTGAGCTCTAGCTACTGCCAGACTCATTGCTTCACGTATGATGATAAGCACCTTATCGTGGCGGCGTGAGTGTTGGCCTCTATCGAGAAGCACCATACATCCTACTAAAATGTGTCTAGCCGCCCCTATTGCCTCACCACAAGTATAACATTGTTTTTCTGTGGCCTTCCCCCACCTTACCAGATTACTCTGGTCTGGGAGGGTCATCTGAAAGGCGTTAAGATAGAATTTTAACAGGGCCGGCGACCAGTCATAGATCAAGGTGCGCCACTTTAAGGCCATCGGTATGCAGAACTCTCCCATTGTCAACCATTCATTTTGGATTTCCAAATTCATCGCGTGCACTCGATATTGATAATTTTCGTCTTGTTTTAGAAAGGACTTAAGTACATCCTGGTCCCTTTCTGGCTCTCGTACTCCCGACCCCACTCTGTTCGACCCCACTTTGTTCGATCATAAATCGTTTATGGAATAGGAGTCTAGATTCAAGCTCGGACGCGTTATTATCTTTCGGGAGTGCCCTGACTGTGTCATCTTGCGATTAAACCTAAGATGTGGGCTTTGGTAACTCTAAGGTGTTTATAGAGCTCCGATGGTTTCTTAAGTTTCATCCCAAAATTATTTTGATCTCTAAATAGAGCAGAGGAATCTGCAGAGTGCGCTAGTCCAAGTCACGATTTTAGCCATTTTATGACAGTTGCATCTATTTACGCCAGTAAGGTTTTACCGAATTCATACACCAGAAAAGGCCAAGTCAGACGTGATGTTAAGTAGTTTTCATATATCCAAGCTTTTTTTATATTGTTCAGTGGTAGCTGATCTATCTTATTTAGGTCATTTATAAACGTATCGACAACTTCATCTAAGGATGGTGTGCGTCCTTTATAGTCTGTCTTTCTCCCAAGAAATTTAAATGGCACCGATTCAGCGCGTATGGAAACGGGTTTACCCCCAATGAAGAGTCCAGGATCATAGGAGGTAAATTTGGTGTCCCGTCTACCCAGACACAGACAGTGACACTTGCTGGGCTTCGTCCTCAGTCCATTTGTCCACGAACAGAACTCATCGACTTCCTTTAATAGTTCCTGACATTGTTTTGGATTACGAGTCAGTATTGCGAGATCGTTAGCAAAAGCTAAGATGGACTCTGAGTATATTTTATTTACTTTAAACCGATAACCCCATTTCTTTTCGGGACTTATTAACTTGGTAATTAAGATTTTAATTACTATGTTAAATGCTATTGGCGACAAGCAGCATCCCTGAAACAGTCCCACATTATACCGCAATGGTTCTGTGTGTACTTTTTGGAAGTTTATAGCAAATTTTAGCTGCGAGTAATACGACTCGATTATCTCTATGACCACGGGTGGAAAGTTATACCATTGCAACGCGTATACCATAAGGTAATGTGGAATTGAGCCAAATGCATTTTCTAGGTCTATCCAACATACCGTTATCTGTCTTTCGTATTTTCTGGCATCATTTAAGCTTTCCGCTAATAGACTATTGTGTTCCAGACAACCAGAAATGCCAGGTAAAAACCCTTTCTGGTGGTTAGGTCCGAAATACCTATTGTTAAACATAAAATGACACATTTTTGTTTGTAGTATTGAGAAAAATATTTTTGAAATTGTGTTAGTTAGTGCTATCGGTCTAGTATCTTTAGGATGGGTCACTTCATGTTTTTTTTTGGAATGAGAACGAAAACCGCTGCGCCAAATGCGACTGGTATATTCTTTTCTGACCAGATTTTACTGAATATATTTGTGAGATGTTTACGAACTGTTGGACATTTTTTATACACTATATATGGAACCCCATCAGGGCTCGGAGCCGATTTAGATGATTTCTTTTTAATTTGTATCTCTATTTCCTCTATGGTAGGTGCATTCCCTTGGAATTGTACTAGAGGGTCATGGGGTCTTTGGTTTTCCGGTTGATTGTATGGTGTTCTGCATTTAAGTATTTCGTAAGTGTTTTTGTAATATTCGTAAGTTTGTTCTTTGGTCAAAATAAGTTTACCATTTTGGCTTTTAATGATATTAAATAATATATGAGGATCACTGTAAGGCTGAATATTATGAACTTAAAAATTATCCTGTACATATGCTCAAGAAATATGAATACCGTTGAATAGTAACTTTACTGCTCATGCAATTAAAGACGACTGTTTTGTTAGATGTCGTTGATTTTCATGTGGAATATTTAAATAGTTAGACACCAAGTATTGACATCCCTCAAGACCTACATTATATTATTTAGTGTGAAGAATATTTTTATTACTTTATACACGCTATTTCAGTATTTCTTAGCACGAAATGGTGATAGCTCACATTAACAACTTATAATTTACGACTCTTGGAAATAACTTTATATATTTTACAACCACGTACGTATATCACAGTTATAAAGTTATGTTACTGTATGAAGTATACTTACTACATAATAAACCTTAAGTGTGCGTCTTGAGTGCCGGCGTACCGCGGAGCGGATGGCGGAGCAAAATAACGAGCAGGCGGAAGCGCTCATTTGAATTTCACTCACCGATAGTGAAGTGAAAAATGTAGTCGATTGTGATGTAATGGCCATTCAAGTAACTATATTGAAAAAAATCTCCAGGTATAGTCAATTCCTCAAACAATCTAACGAAATCAACCCATATTTTTTCTGTAGATATAATTTCGTGCTTTCTTTTTTTTGAAGTGAAAACTTCTTTAGCAGCGTTGTGCACTTTTTTGTAATGGGTAAAAAAGGTTAAACTCGCGTCAGTAAACACGTGACCTGATCAATCTGATCGTAAGACAACAAATATAGAAGCGCTAATTTCACACTGTACTTAACAATCTTGGTGGTGCGTTCGTCTAATGAGTGGTCGTTGACTTCGTCAAGACTGAGATCGATCCCGACCGAGGCCCAAGAAAAACTTTTTGTCATCATATAACTTTTTGTAATATTTATTCTATTCTATTGATATAAAACGGAAATTAAACAAAGTGCATCTATTAACGAAAAAAGTGACGAAGAAATAGCGAAAGAAAATGAGTGAGTACTTTATAAATATATTAGCGATGACGGTTTTGCTAATAATGATGGTGAAAAAGTCGTTGAAATTATGGATGGAAGTTGATTTTTCTGAGAGATACACTTTTTAATGTAAAATAATTGTAAGTTCTGAAGTGTTAAATTTTTAATGTAATATAAATTGTCATGTTTGTGTACGGTAGCGCAATAAATGAATATTGTATGTTACCACATAAATGATAGTACTTTTATACTGATAATTAAAGCAATACGTGCAAAATTATTCCCTAACCATTCCAAAATATCAAAAATGCACAACGTTAATATTCAAGTTTTCACTTCTGCCGTCACTCCCGGAGTGCAACCCGTCATTTTTTTACATCATTACAAAGCTACATCTTTACCGTGTGCCATTGGCTAACTTAACAATGGTTAGCCCGATGTCACACACTAACATTTTTATATAAAACTAGCGAACCCGGCAGGCGTCGTCCTGCCCGGAAGATCAGCACCACATTAATCAAATTTGGTAACATATCGAGAGCAGCACCACCTCATCCTCCAGGCCTTTCCCAACTCAGTTGGGGTTGGATTCTTAGTCCAACTAGGAAGTGGCCGAACTTCGATATTTTCTGTGAAGCGACTACCATCTGACCTCCACAACCCATTGGCGATGTCGAAGTTTTGTAGTCAGACCAGTCGGACATGTCGACATGTCGTATGTATTTTACACCTAATACCAAAAAAACATTGGGCAATATCACGGGTTACTGTTCACTGACTGTAGTGTCACAACTACAACCATTTTGAAAAATTATATCATAACATAACTTCACGCCTATAACCCCGAAGGGGTAGGCAGAGGTGTATTACACACCCACGACACGCCAGTTATGTTAAGGACTCAATGTAATAGGGGGCTAGCCTATTGCCATCTACCGGGCACAATAATAAGCGAGCGATAATAATTACCATTTATTAATGCACACATAACTACGAAAAGTCAGAGGTGTGTGCCCGGGGCGACTGGGGATCGAGCTTGAGACCTCATCTCAGCAGTCCGTTACGTACGCCACTGGGCTATCGCCGCTTATAAAATTATATCATTGCTGTAATTATTTTGTTTTCAAATTGGATATCTTTAAAATTGTCCCATGTTGATACCTTTTTTTTTTTCGTGCGGAAATCCCTACGGATACCGCCCCCGCTGGAGAGCGGGGGGTCTCCAGCGGGGGCGGTTATGTCGGGCTTGAACCGACTAAAACCGCACGCCGTCTCGGGTTTTAAGACGCCGGGGTGTAAGGTTACCCATAGAGCATATCCGTCGCACCCCGACTGACCCTGGGCCATCTCCGGTTTCGAGATGGCCCCCTTACTTGCTCTCCACTGTGCCATCTGCTAATCAGAGGGACACGTGGAAAGCTTCCGAACAGCCCTCAACAGGGCCGTCCTCGCCTCGGTCGGAGTTGGCCGTAGGCGGCAGCGTCTCTCCCGCCCTAGGAGAGAGGTGCTGCTGTCTCCGTTGCCCAGGGTGCACCGCGTGGAGGTCCCCAACCAAGCACCCCCCAACCAAGCACCCCCCATGTTGATACCTTTTTTTTTTTATATCGTGCGGAAATCCCTTCGGATACCCCCCCGCGTGCCAGCGGGGGCGGTTATGTCGGGCTTGAACCGACTAAAACCGCACGCCGTCTCGGGTCTACAGACGCCGGGGTGTAAGGTTGCCCATAGAGCATATCCCTCGCACCCCGACTGACCCTGGGCCATCGCCGGTTTCGAGATGGCCCCCTCGGGTTTGGGAACCACGGTGTCCCCGTCTTGCCCCGGTTTGGGGGAGGGGCGCTAGTCGCCCCACCGTCCCGGCCTGCTTCTGCTGGGGTGACAGGTGGCCTCACCCGCCACCCCCAGGCCTGCGCTCATGGAGGACGGAGGTCGTTAAGCG
Source organism: Cybosia mesomella (assembly GCA_946251805.1). NCBI lineage: Eukaryota > Metazoa > Arthropoda > Insecta > Lepidoptera > Erebidae > Cybosia > Cybosia mesomella. Next base: position 11,778,350 of record OX276397.1, read on the forward strand.
ACCTCCGGCGCCTGAGTCGCCTGCGACGCGCGGCGAGCAAGTTGCGGGCTCGGCGGACCGGGAGAGTTCTAAGTCTCTCCCGGGCGCGCTCCGCCACCTCCTTCGCGAGCATTACATGCTCGCAGAAGGAGGTGGCGGCGGCCCACGCGCTCGCGCTCCGCACCATTGCCGCAATCATGCTGCCGAGCGAGAGGACTCCCACCCCGATGGCTGCCACGAGGTCACGCCTCGGCGCCTCCCACGCCGGGCAGTCCGCCAGCGTGTGCAGCCCTGAGTCCTCGCTCGCGTCGCAGTGATGACACTCAGGCGTTGGCTCCTTCCTGATCCGATGCAGGTGGTCCCCGAAGCGCCCCTTCCCGGAGATCACCTGCGTCAGTCGGTACGAGAGGCTTCCGTGTCGCCTCTCCAGCCAATCCTGGGCCCACCACCACCACCACACCTACTAAATATTGGATGTAGGCTTGCTTTTCAAACTTAAGGGGTCAGACAATAGTCGCTCCCAGAAAAGCGACATACCAATCAACAACATTAAGCGAACCTTGAAATCCAAAGTGCAAACGTAGTTTTATTTACTATCTGAAATTCTTTCACTATTGTTTCTTCCTCAGGCGGTGACACGGCGTTCGCGTCAGTCGACGTCAGCGCAATGGTCGAGATCGTTTCGCGGCAGCGTCATGCCGCAGGACGACACTGACGTTGATGACGTGTTCTTCATGCCACCGACGTCAGTGACGCCGTTACAGCATCATGAAGAAGGGGATCTGGTTGATGGGGCTAAGGGGTATGTAATAATTTCACGTTTATCTTTCTAAGTTGAACATTATTAGGTATACTTTGGCATAAACCACAATTGTAAATATTTTTTATACAAAGATCTAGTTAAAATAAATGGATGATTGATTAAAGTATCTGTCTAATATCCAAAATTTTGTAAGATTTTAGTGTATAATGAAATGCACAACAGTTATATTTAAAAATGCAGCATCTGGCTGTTAGTATGACGGCGAAGCGTTATTGTTAACTAATAATTAATAACTTGTGTTATTGTTGGCTTTTTTTGCATTTTTCTTTGCCTTTCTTTCTTTTGCCACTTGTAACTGTTGTTCCGACCACTTGAAAAACAGACCCCGTAACCCACAGGAACCTATTTCCGGGATAAAAATAGTCTATCTGCTGTGTTGGACGACCTTTGTGTCGAATTTCATTCAAATCTGTTCAACCATTTTAGTGTGATTGGGTAACAAAAATTTATTCATACACTTTCACATCCAAACTTTTGCATTTATAAAGATACTGGAATTTCTATCCCGTTCCCGCTCCACATCGGAACCTATTCCAGTGATAAAAGTAGCCTAGCATATTAATCTTTTAGTTATCATCTTAAAGTAAATAAACTGAACAAAATGAAGTAACATATTTACTAGATAATTTCTAGATTAAACTAGATATCAGAACTTCATAACTCAAAGATGAAACTAATACATAGTGCTAGCGATACTCGGAACTAACTGGCGTCAAGTTATGCGCTAAGTTTGGCTAATAATCCTGTTCAAGCCAGATCTTCTCGTTCAGTCATGTTACCAACTCGACAGACTAATTAACTGCTAGCTTATTACATGCTTGAACACTGAAAGGCTTACTGCATTACACTAGGTTTGGCTCGCGGTTTCATTCGAAGAATTTCATATTTTCGTCTAAATAATTCGTTCATTTCAATAGGTACCATTTTTGTCACTGCCAAAAGCAAGAAAATTTATGAAAAAACATTTTATAGGAAATGTAATACTACCTAATATTATGAATATTATGTAAGTATAAGATTGATAGATGAGTCTATGATGCAGATTTTCATATTTTAAATACACGTAATACTTTGGAAACCCGATATTCTTACTAACTTAATTCAACACAATATAGTTTTGGAGAAAGTCTAAAAGCATTAAATCTCGTTTAGTCTTTAAAGACTTCAAGTTAGTCTATATGAGAAAATCATACTGAAAATAGTAACAACTAAGTTATTCCATAAAAAGTTGATGAGGTCGTCGTCGACTAGCAATTACTTTAGACTTAATAAGGCAGCTTTAAACTCACCGTCTGGTCGCAGGTCACTCGGTCGTTGACATTTAATACGATTTTTCTGTAGAGTCGAGGCGGCAGCATGGTGCGATGCAAGTAGCAAGTGATAATAATATAAGGAGAATATTACCTACACAAGAACAACAACTTGTAATTTTTTTTTAAATAAAGCGTACATTACAATCCAGTTAGGTGATTAGTTATAAGGGCCAAGTCGTGGTTATACTCTACATCAACTTTGTATTGCAATGCAGTATGTTATACTGCATTGCATGAAGAAGGGGATCTGGTTGATGGGGCTTTTTTTTTTTTTTTTTTTACGTGCGGAAATCCCTTCGGATACCCCCCCGCTGGCCAGCGGGGGTGGTTATGTCGTGTCTCGACTAAAACCGCACGGTGTCCTCCCCAAGTGTCCGTTGCCGGGCACCCCGGGTAAGCCCTCGAAAGGATAACCCCAGGGTTGCCGGCGGACTTTGGCCGCCACCGCGGCCTCGCCTGGTGGGGTCGGGTTTTATCCCGCTTCGGTGAGTTGGCAGGCGTGTGTAGGGGCACACACGACACGCCTCCGCCACGGCCTGCTTCTGTAAGGACGGCGAGTCGGCCAACTGCCGTCCTCAGGCCCCGATCATGGAGGTCGGTAGTCCCGGGCGTAGATGAGTCTGCGGCGTCCTCGCCGCAGACTGCGAAACTCGGGGGGCAGGGTTCTCTCCCGCTCCCTCTCCGCCGTCTCTTTCGCGAGCATTACCTGCTCGCAGAAAGAGGCGGCGGCGTGCCACTTGCTCCCGTCGGAGACCACGGCCCTCACCATGGTCTCCAACGAGAGAACGTCCACGCCCAGGACCGCAACGAGATCCCGGCGTTGACTCGCCCACGCAGGGCACTCCACCAACGTGTGGAGCGCCGTGTCTTCGCCAGGATCCTCGCAGTGCTGGCACTGCGGCGTTGTCTCCCGGTGGATGCGCCACAGATACTTACCGAAACACCCGTGTCCGGTAACCATCTGGCACATCCGGTAGGAGAGGTCCCCATGGTCCCTCTCCAACCACTCCTTCATGATCGGTCTCACCGCCGCAATGGTGGATTCCCCCCACCTTGGGTGCTCAAGTCGCACCCTCCATGTCTCCATGAGTTCCCGGTGGAGCTGGGACCGCTGAGCCCTGATTTCTCGGGGCTCCGGCCTATGGCCCCGCTCCAGCGCCTCCTTGCGCCACTGGTACAGCAGCGCAAGGGCTCTCGCTTCCAGGTCCCATGGAGGGGTCCCGGCTAGGAGACATGCCGCCTCGACGGAGATCGTGCGATACCCCCTGATGACTCTGACGGCCATCGCTTTTAACGGGCTGTTTAATACAGCCACGTTGCGGGTCGCCAGAGTCTCCGCCCATACGGGGGCCCCGTATAGGGCCATGCTTCGCACGATCCCCAGGTACAGTCTGCTAGTGGGGGCGTTGGGTCCCTTAACGTTGGGCATCAGCCGCGATAGTGCGGCCGCAGCCCCCCTCAGTTTCGGGGCCAGACTTCGGAGATGAGGTTCATCGGCTATCGAGTACGAGCCCAAGGTACTTCATCGTGGGCTCGATGCCGATGCTCACGCCCCCTACGGTTATGCTGGTTCCCGCAGGTGGCCCCCTCCGAGGCCCGTGAAAACACATAGCCTCGGATTTGTGGAGAGCCACCTCGAGTCCCAGCCGCCGTATTCGACCCACGACTTGAGCAACCCCTGCCGTGGCCTTCATTGCCGCGCTTCGGTACGTTGCTCCCCGCGCCATAACGAGGGTGTCGTCAGCATAGCAGACTATGCTGACACCCTCGAGCAACGTACCGCGCAGCACCCAGTCGTATCCGATGTTCCCCTGCGGAACACCGCACGACACTTCTCGCCGCCCTGGTCCTAGCCAGCTCGGGTAAACTATGGCCCTCTCGGATAGGTATGCCTCGACAATGCGGCGGAGGTAAGGAGGCACTCCGTGATACGCGAGCGCCTCCCTAACGCAGCTCCAGGGTAGGGTATTGAAGGCGTTGGCGATGTCAAGAGACACCGCCACCACCACCCCACCCCGCGAGACTACTTCCTCCGCCAGGCGCCTAACGCGCATGATCGCTTCCACGGTGGAGCGCCCCCGGCGGAAACCGAACTGGTTGTCCGCCAGATCTGGCCCCACGTTCGTGAGATGCTCGACGAGGCGCTCTGCAATAATCCGCTCAAAGAGCTTGCACACCTCGTCGAGCAACACGATCGGCCGGTAACCGGATGGCTGATCCGCCGGCCGCCCCGCCTTCCGGATAAGGACCAGTTTCCCCGTCCTCCACGCCTTTGGAAACTGGCCCCTTTCGAGGCATGCGCTAAAGAGCGCCACCAGTCGAGGCCCTAGTTCCTCAAGGGCCAGGACCCATGCTCGGCCTGGAATGCCGTCGGGTCCGGGGGCAGTGCATTTCCGGGCTTTAAGCCGGAGCACTGCTACCCCCAGTTCACTCTCCCTGACTTCGGGCACATCGCTCTCGCTATTATCAGCGTCAGGCGCCTGAGGCGGAGCCATACGCGGAGGAACATGCTCCTCCGCTCTCGCTGGGAACAAGGAGCCCAGTATCCCCTCCAGCCGCTCCGGCTGGAGGCTCTGGGTCAGTAGGGGCGCCCTTGGGCGAATTTTGCCCCTGACCGCAAGGTAAGGGCGCCCCCATGGGTTCTGCTCCAGAGACTCCAGCAGCTCTTCGCGGGCCCGCCGTTTGGCCTGCTTAATGGCTACCTGGAGGGTCCTCTTGGCCCCCTTGTACGCCTCATATAGCTCCGCCTCTCGGGCTGCCGCATCGTCTGGGCGGCGACGCCTCCGGCGAAACCTGGTGTACTGGCGGCGAGCGGTCACGCACGCTGCTCGCAGCTGTGCGATCTCCGTTGACCACCAGTACACCTGTTTCTTTGCCGGGCCGGGCTTAACCCTAGGCATCGCCGCATCGCAGATATGCGACATGGCTCTCCTGAACCATTCGGCCTCTGCGTCGACATCGGCAGGCCTGGCCGGTGACGGAATCCAGGCCTGCACAATGGATGCCTCCAGGAGAGCCTCCCGATCCAGGCGTCTAAGCGCCCAACGTGGATCCGGGGGGTTCGCTATAGTCGGCGGTAGGTTAGGTGGAGGGGAGACGTTGAACCGAATGTACCTGGGGTCCGACGACGTCTCCTCCTCCTCCACCACGCGCCAACCCTGGACGCGGCGGGCGAGAGCAGGGGTCGCGAATGCAACATCCACGACCGAACTGAGTCCCCGCCGCTCCCAGGTGGCGACACTCCCCCGGTTGAGGACCTCTAGGCCACGGGTGTTGGCCCAGTCCTCCAGAACTCGCCCCTTGGCATTGGTTTCCCGGGAGCCCCAAGCCAGAGACCAGGCGTTGAAGTCTCCCAGGACCAAGACAGGGCGAGGACGGCACGCAGCGAGAACGATGTCCAGTCCTGCGAGCCATAGCTCAAGCTCATACTGGTCAAGGCTTGGCGAGAAGTAGACGGCCACGACAGCCAAACCCTGGTTGATGGGGCTAAGGGGTATGTAATAATTTCACGTTTATCTTTCTAAGTTGAACATTATTAAGTATACTTTGGCATAAACTACAATTGTAAATATTTTTTATACAAAGATGTAGTTAAAATAAATGGATGATTGATTAAAGTATCTGTCTAATATCCAAAATTTTGTAAGATTTTAGCGTATAATGAAATGCACAACAGTTATATTTAAAAATGCAGCATCTGGCTGTTAGTATGACGGAGAAGCGTTATTGTTAACTGGATTGTAATGTTCGCTTTATTTAAAAAAAAATTACAAGTTGTTGTTCTTGTGTAGGTAATATTCTCCTTATATTATTATCACTTGCTACTTGCATCGCACCATGCTGCCGCCTCGACTCTACAGAAAAATCGTATGATGTGTACGTAGTAATCAGCTCTAACTGCTGTAATGACGTTGTATGTTGTCCAAAATATCAGATATACGCATAAATTAATTGACATTCACTTTAGTGTTTGTTTTTTTGTAATAGGTTAGCCTGATAGGTATAAACAGACACATTTGCGTCTCTCATAAGAGGGAAACTACATTTGTAATATATCTTGTGTATAGAAATATCATATAGCAGCCAGTATTGAAAATGGCGCTCATTGGGGGAGACCTATGCCCAGCAGTGGACTAGAATAGGTTGATGATGATGATGATGATGATTAAAAATACAGAATTTCACCAATCACACCAATCTTTGAATTTGATTGCACGTAATAGTCGGTGAGCCTTTTGTCGTTTACGGAGCACTTTTGCTTGGCCTACACTGGTGAGCCTGATAGAATAGATATATAGGTATGTACGATATTTTTGAGCTAATGGTAACTATTAGTAAATTTATAAATCATAACTCCTATAACGTTCTAAATAATAATCATAGAAGTTCCTAACTCCAAAAAACTAACAAACATCGTTTATAGTGCGCTTACGTAAGCACGCCTATCAGTCCCAAATCTTCGTGACAAGGGTCTGTGAAATCGGAGATTAAATCTTCTATATATACTCATATATTATATAATGCATTATGGACTTACAGAAGACAAACTTTTAGGTATAAACTAATATATAGATAATTTGTCCTGTGGTTTTCAAACTCAAATAGAATCAGCCTATCTGTTCCCACGGTGGGGTGTGGGGTTGATGTCTAATATGTTTATAGATGGTAGTAGGTATCTGGTTAAGAAAGCATGTATAAAGAAACGATTGTATAGTATAATGTTTGTTATCTACTCCTAAAAGTTAAATTCTTGTAGGTATACCTATTTATAAACGGAAATTTGTAAACATCGTTTTCGTAATGTAACGGATTATAAGCCTTCAGATTATAAACTGTCGCGTTGTAGGTTCTGGAAACTTTCCTCTCCGTTATGGAACACTTCATTACGCTTATTACGATACGATAACCTATTTGTTCCCAACTGCGCCAGAAGGAGGGTTATGATTTTCGAGAATATGTTTGTATGTATAAATGTTTGGCACGCTCTGCAGCCTCAATAGTTCGATGGATTTTAGCTTGAGAGGTTTCGTTAGATTTGTATTTACTGTGAGAGTGCTACTGGGTATATCATATAAAAAATTGCGAATTCTTGGCGCTAAAATGGATGTTTGTAAAAAATATTTTCACTCAAACTTATCGAGTAGGGTATCATAAGGTGGAGTGGAAGGAACGACTTGGGCGACCAAGCGCAGGGCACGCCGCAATAGCGGCCGTAAGGCCCATCATGGAGGATTGGCTAGAGAGGCGACACGGAAGCCTCTCGTACTGACTGACGCAGGTGATCTCCGGGAAGGGGTGCTTCGGGGACCACCTCCATCGGATCAGGAAGGAGCCAACGCCTGAGTGTCATCACTGCGACGCGAGCGAGGACTCAGGGCTGCACACGCTGGCAGACTACCCGGCGTGGGAGGCACCTCGTGGCAGCCATCGGGGTGGGAGTCCTCCCTCTCGACAGCATGATTGCGGCAATGGTGCGGAGCGCGAGCGCGTGGGCCGCCGCCACCTCCTTCTGCGAGCATGTAATGCTCGCGAAGGAGATGGCCGACAGCCCTAAAAGGACAGAAAAGTTTGATAGCAGTCGGAACCCATTCGCAAATCATAAACCGAAAGAAAATGAATGGGTCCTTTTTAGAGCAGTCGGTTTTTTTGATTTTTTTATTAATAATTTTATCCTAATTCAGTTTAATCAACTGTAACGTGAACGTACTTGAAACGCGCGTGTTTGTATTCCTCTCATTACTAGTTCTATGGCAGACATATTATGTTAGGTGCTTTAGCGTTACGCTATTTTTTTCCTAAACTTTAACCATTTAAAACTTAACGAACTACTCACGGTACGAATGTGACAAGAAACAATGAAAGGATCGGAATGAAAGTATGAGAAGCATAAATGCGAGAATTGTAGGCCTACCATGAAATGCACATCCACAATTGGGGTCCGCACGAAACACGAACGAAACAAGTGTCATTTTACTTCGAATTTCGTTCTTTCTGTCGGGATCATAAAGTATGTTCGGGACTGAATCAAACATATCAAGGAGGTTATCGTTTACAATATATTTCTATTAAAAATGAACTATTATAAACAAAGATATACAAAAATACATTCCTTATGGGATTATGATAACTTTCGACCTTTTCAAATAAGTCGTATGGTATCGTGTAGGTATTCATTTTAATTTTTTTATTGGCGGTCTATCAAAATTTCCCATTTTGCGGTTTCAGGTCGTTTCATGGTAAGGTTTTAGCAGAATGAACTGTCACGTGCCATTTTCGGGCCCGATTGCGGAATAAGTGCGTTTCATGTTAACGATTACACGAAATTTCAGTCCGCAATTGCGTATGTACATTTCATGGCAGGCCTGCATATGTGGTAATAAAGGACTGGAATGACTGCGTGAAACTAATAATAAAATAAGTATAGAATCTGAGACTAGTTAGTATATAATATTTATTATCCAGTCTATGTTTCACTCTTGACCTATGCCAAGTCTATTTAGACAAAGTCTTTATATTATATGGATATATATAACAAGTCGTTATAAACGTTAGTGATGATCGTTTATAACTCGAGAAAGGGTGGACCGATTTTTATGTTTGATTTTTTCAGATTTGTCTCCGCCATACTTTGTGTCATTTTGTGGTTGTTTTTTTTTGGTCGGAAATCGCCACGGTTACCCCTTTGCCGGCCACGGGGGATTGTTATGTTGGACTTAACCGACCAAAATCTGACGTTGTATCGGGACTATAATGCTGGGATGAATGAATGTTACAGACATTCACTAAATAAATGCAGCTGATAAGGTAACCAACATAACTTGATTCTTAGGCGGAACTAAGTTTGCCGGGCCAGCTAGTATTATATAAAACCCAGAATAGACTTGGCCTAGGTCAAAGGTGTGAACATTTCAAAAAAAGTCTTGTACGCTTGGTAATTGTGTGTAAATTTGTTTTTGTAATACAAACAAAAGATTCATACGTAGTAGTAGTAGTATTCTTATCTTTTGTATCCTATTAGTTTAGTAGAGACTCTTATCATATCCATAACTGGATACAACAATGTTATTGTTCTATTTCTGTGCGCAGCGTAGCATATTACTGAACTGAATAATACAGTAAGGTAAACAACAGTTGAGTTGTTTTGTATAACATAAAATATAACACGCCTTCACGTCATCCCCGAAGGGGTAGGCAGAGGTGTATTACACACTCACGATTCGCCAGTTATGTTAAGGTCCCAATTTCATAGGGGGCGAGCAATAATTAACATTAATTAATGCACACATAACTACGAAAAGTCAAAGGTGTGTGCCCGGGGCAACTGGGGATCGAACTCGAGACCTCGTCTCAGCAGTCCGTTACGTATGCCACTGGGCTATCGCTGCTTCATTGTTTTGTATAATAATGTTTGATTTTGTATAATTTTATGGCACCCAGAGTATAATCAATTGGTTCAAGGGGTAGCTGTCAGCAAAGCTTAATGAGGTTAGAACTGGGGACAAACAAATCAACTAATTGGCAAGGAATCAGTGTAAGATATAAAAAGTGTGTCGGGTCAATCGGCTCAATGTCGGGTTTCATATTTTTCCATCATAATTAGACAGTTTGCCATTTAAATTCGTCTAAAAAATCACCCACAGTGATGAGTACTGTAAGAATATTTCGACTGGCAGAAGGAGGACACTTGCTTCTAGCAGAGATTAGCACTTGTAAACTTGATAATACACATACGGATCATACTCTATGTGCTATTCCAGACTTTAATCTATCTCTATGCTAAATATCATCCAGATCCGTTTAGCCGTTTTAGTGTGATCAAGTAACAAACGTCCATATAAGTTTCGCATTTTTTAGAATAGAAATAAGATACGCTTATGTTAACATAACATAATTCAAATCATTGATTGTACTAGAGTCAATTAGAGTAATTTATTGCAATGGATTACTTAGGAAATATTTTTAAATAGTATGACGTAATGTATGTAAGAAATTTAATTACTAAATATAAATATATTAGTGGTTATTAATTTAGTACCACGAAACAGTGCTAGACTAAGGGAACTGTTGTATGAAAATAATGCTTTCCAATTGATTTTCTAACAAGTATGATCTACTTAATTGCAGTATTAATATTATACTCATTTCAACACTTTAGTAGATATAACAACTTAACAAAAAAACTGAAACTGTACTAATTAAACTATAGTGATTAATTTACCGCCTAGAAGTATTTTGTTGTAATTTACTTAATAATGGTCGTGTGACGACGGCGGTAGAATAGCAATTTAAAAAAATCCGTTCCCGCAGGTTCCGAAACTGATTTCACAAAAAGTGAGGCCCTACCGTCCCCTTAGGCCGGATTCCACCCGTTCACGAACTTAAACTAAGTTTACACCCAAGCAATTTTTGACCGCAGTTTGAAACCGATCGGGGCAAAAATGCGACCGTGAGAGTGCCGCAAATTTTGGGAAGTGGAACCATACATACATATATATATATATATAAACTTTTTGACCAGTGGTCATTTCGGACTCAGGGAGTCATAACTAGACCTCCTATGAAGAATTTTTTTTTAAATTCGACAGTTGTCAAGAAACCAATAGGTAGATCGATTTCATCGAAATCTACCTAAAATTGCCTAATAGACAAATTTCTTTGCTGGTGGGTGGCATCTTGCGGCTTGTCACTTACTTATACAGTTGTAGGGTACAGTAATATTGACGAAACATAATAAAAAAATAAACATTGACGCAATTGACGTGATAAACTGCACTTTTGTCATATTTATAAAGGTAGCAAATATACAGAATCATAGCTCGTCTAATGATCAGCAATCAAATTGGCCTGTGAACGCATGGAGTCACCAGTAGTATCACTTGCACGTTGCTAACTGCAGAGAGGATAGAAGGTGAAAATGTTCCTGCAGTAATTTCAATAACTCTGAGACAAATTATTTTTTTGTATTTGAAACGTCCATCACTTTGATTTTTCTCTTATTGAATAGTTCGGTCGCAATCACATCTATTAGTACGAGTAATTAAACAATGTATATGTCAGCACTTTCTCAATACTTCTTTTATTATATATAATATTGAATCACAGATAAATATTGACTCAACTACGAAAGAGGCCTGAAAACATTTTTTTCTCTTCAGTGTTTACTGTTTTGGACGTATCGTCATCCGTTATTATTTTTGTAAAAAATTAACGCGCATCTTTCTCTAGAGTTTCTGTGCCAGACAGGCGAACTCGAACCGGGTTATATAGTGGACGAGCGATGTGTTTGACATCCAGCACTTAAAGGTGCTGAATGAATAGAATGTGTGACGGCATTGTTCGGCACTTGACTATTCTTAGGTTAAATTTTATTGTTTCTAGGCATAAACACAATAATATAAGGTATAGAGCAGTTGCCTTTATTGTAAATTGGACATATCCTTCACTTAGTCAACGCATGACCTGTTTTTGTTTAAGGCGCGAACCGCGGGTTGGCTGTTTCTGTAGAAACCTTTAAACATCACCTAGCGATGGGTACATCAAAATGTTGATATCAGAGTCATAAAAAAATCACTCTTCATTATAAACTCAAACGCTGGGAGATGACTTCACAAGCGTAGCGAGAGCTTACTATGCCTTCATCAAACAGCCTTTTGTTCAAGATATACCCTATTGTCATTTTAACCTAGTACTTTTCTAATGTATGTTTCTTGAATTTTCAGGGCGCGCTCACCACAAGGTTCCAATAGTGTGGAGTATAGAAGACCAGAGCGGAGCGTGTCGTGGGGCGCGGGGGGAGCACGTATCCATACACCAATGTTAGAACCATTAGCAGATAATTCTAACCGGAGGCAGTTCGGTATGGGCATTGTTGGTAGATTCTTTAGGTAAGAGACAAGTATATTTGATTCATTATTGATTAATATTTTTACTTTGTATAATTCTCGTTTTACTGTTGAGCAATACATTCGCTACTCAACAATAAACTCATTGATCAGAGGTTGAGCTGTAGCGTAAATGCAAACGGACATTAATATTATTATGAACGGATATTAATACAATTGTATGCTTACATTTTATGTTTAACTTTAAAAAAGAGACGGTCTTTAACTTATTACTAAGGAGCATCTTCTGAAAAGGGGCTATTATATTAGTGACTATTATTTGAATAACAAAGAAAAATAACTCTATACTCGTGCAACGTTAGTCATAAATGCCGCGGATTATATTCTATGTGTATACACTCACAATTATTAGGTTTATTTGGTAGTAGTAGTTAAACAGGTAGTGAAAATGCCTTTAGGTCTGGAATATGCGTACAACAAAAAAAATAACGAAAAGAAAAATACCAAGTACGAGACCCCTTACGAAAATGTCTATAAAACCATCGTATAAAGTTTATTTTCAATATAGTTCCCACAGGAGGATCAGTCATAAGTGATAGAACTGATAATATTAGAAGTAAATAAACAAAACTTTGTAGATAGGTAAGGCAATGAAAATCAAGGCCATCTTATTAAGCTTACTGCGTGACCTACAATCACCAACAATTTAAACATTTAGTTGAAGGGGAGTATTTAGTAAATATGGTGTAATTACACTTGAAGGGACTTTAGGAAATGGATTCAAATTTTGTTGAGTGAAAGCCTGACTTGTCGACTTTTATTGAACGAAACATTAATGGTAAAATGATTAAGGGTGCTATTAAATAGAATTTACAGCGTGAGTTTAGTGAATAAATTTTGTGTTAGTAACAACAAAGTAACATTAACCTAATTTTTATTCAAATATTTAAACTTTCTACTTACACTGTTTATCTTATAGCTGCTTGTTACAGTCGGCCGACATATTTTAGCGTTCTAAAATTTTAATTTCAACACGTAATAATAAGCCACTCTAATTGTTTATTCTTTACTATTAGTGTTGAAGTTACAGTGAATTTATAATACAAGTTATCTATAAAGAAAGTCTATAGGCATATTAATTTCTAGAACCAAGAACTACAGTATATCATAAATGAATATTTGTTTATTAGTTTCTTCAAAACATGATACTTCATGTTTTAAGTTACTACTTATTTCGTTGGAAACTACACGCAGTAAGTAGGTAGTAAAGTTAAAGTTAATGTGCAATTTATCGCGGCTGCGGTGGCGGCCAAAGTTCGCTGGTAACCCTGTGGTTATCCTTTCGAGGGCTTACCCGGGTTGCCCGGCAATGGGCACTTGGGGAGGACACCGTGTGGTTTTAGTCGGTCCAATTCCGACACGCCCACCCCATCGCCGGCACCGATGGGGTGAAGCCCGTGGGGGTTTCAACACGTTGAAAAAAAAAGTGCATTTTATCAAGAAGATAAAGAGAAGGGAAATAATACTGCTGTAGAATTGAATGCCTTTAGAATATTTCGATGAAGTACTTTTAAATCCTACTAACAATTATAAATATGATAGCTTGTGAAGATGTTTGGATATATGGACGTTTGTTACTCGTTGAAAGGAAAGAATATAATCTGGCATAATACATAGGCTGCTTTTATTCCTGGAATAGATTCCCACGGGAAGGGGGGGATGGGAACAGAGTTTCACGGGGGCAAAGCTGCCGGCAGCTACTAGTTAAGTTAACACACATTATAATAGTACATTGATACCCTAGGGGTGAAAGCAACTTATTTAGTCCCGAGACGAGATTTGGCCAATAGTTCGAGGGACTAAATAAGTCTTTAACCCGAGGTAAACACTGTGCTTTTGCACTGTGCATTACGAATACAAGGAAAGTAAAAATAAAAACATGAATTAGCTAAAAAAAATTGAGTAAAATCTTCAAATCGAAAAACAAATGAAGATCGAATTGCCGCTTTTCCGCCTATTTTGTTTGTTTTTTTTTTCTGTGGCCGGTCAGTTATTCAGCCATTATTTTTCATTTTCATCATTGAAAAAATGGTAAATATTTTGCCCAAATCTATGTTATTTTAAGGAAATTGTTGAAACTAAACTAAAGTTATTTAAAAAATATATATTCTTTAATCAATACTTAACTTTATTTTATTTCAATTTTACATCGCGCTGTAATTGAGTGGCTGTATAGAAAGTTGGTAAATGGTTGGTCCTTTAAAAATGTGAAAATAGAATAAGTTTTTTTTTAATAATTTGACAGCTGTCAGTTGAAAGCGATTCTCCCTAGGGATGAAAAGTATTACTTTCATCCCGCTCCTCAGGCAACTTCAGACCTACTTTCAGAGTATGAGTAATGAAAAATTCTTTCATGTTGTCTTGTTTTTTAATACGTAGGTACGGTGGAAAAAATAAAATAAAAAAAAGGTACGGTGGGGCGACTAGCGCCCCTCCCCCAAACCGGGACAAGACGGGGACACCGTGGTTCCCAAACCCGAGGGGGCCATCTCGAAACCGGAGAGGGTCAGTCGGGGTGCGAGGGATATGCTCTATGGGCAACCATACACCCCGGCGTCTGCAGACCCGAGACGGCGTGCGGTTTTAGTCGTTTCAAGCCCGACATAACCGCCCCCGCTGGCCGGCGGGGGGGTATCCGAAGGGATTTTCGCACGAAAAAAAAAAAAAAGGTATGACTAATTTTTGTGACAAAGCATAGGAACAATTACAGACTTTATACCTCTATGATTTTGTGATGTTATACATGGTGTATATGAAACAAAATGTTCTCTATAGTGCGTATGTGCATGTGATTTGTTTGTGAACCTACCATGCAGACTGTGTTACTTGAGGCGTTATTTCATTCCTTCAATTCTAAACATGTGATTTTACAATAGCTTGTTATTGAGTCAATAATTTGGAGGATTGTAAAGCTACATTCTGTTTATGTTATGACAAAATAAATGAAAAGTCGTACACCAATAAAATGGATATAAGATATACTCAATTGAGTAGTGGTTGTTCATTAAATTGTTTAGGCGGTAAATTAAGCAAATAATCAAATCAGAGTTTAAAATTATATAAAAAGGCTAAAATTTCTGATAAGAAAATTGTAGACAAGAAACTTAGAGACAATTTTGATTTAAAACCCCTACCTAGTCATAAATAAGAATACTAATAAGTAAATATAAATTCATTTAGAGAATAATTATACATAGTACATGTACAAGCAAAAGCTAACAAACCAAGGATAATTAATAATTATGTTTCCTTAAAGTAGCAAAGAAAAATTAAAAAGTAAATAGGGAATCGCGCATTTTCGTGTTAAAAATCTAGTGGGATGGAAATCACACAGTGATTGTCAAACTTCGGGCCTAACTTAGATATTTTTGTTGCAGTATTTTTATTCAAAATTACAGACCTTAGGCTTTATGCATATTATTCAACGCGTTTATATTTCAGTTCCTTTCAGAGTCTGGTTGTTTTATGTAAATATACAATATACGTATTGTCATTGTCACTCAAATGTCAAAGTCAAATACGCGTTACTCTGATCTCTGAACTCGAAAGAAACTCACTTGTAAAAGATTTTTAGGAAAATTTGTATGGTGTACCCGAAACCTTGAACGTACAAACCCCAAAATCTAATCAGTTCTTCCCATTAACCAAACAAGATGATTGGCGAAAGAATTTTTTAAATCGGATAAGTGGTTCTTGAGTTATTGCGTAAACAGACATCCAGACATACAGACATCCAGACCAACAGACAGACCGACACAAAAATTTTTTTTGCTTAATTAGACTTAGAATCATGTGAAACGTCGAGAAAAGTGATAAAAAGTGGGTGTAAGATTTTGATTTTTTTTTGCGTGATTTTAAGACTTCGGTGTCCACCTGGTTGGTGGCCCGAAGTAATGGTACTATTACCGTAATGGTTTTCTGAAATTACATCACACTCGCCAGTAGTTTGTATTATTAGAAAGGTAGTGTGCAAGTATAAGTAATGTTAAAGAAAAAGAAAATCAAAAACAAAAAAAAAACAATTTAATTCTTTTGACTGAACAATTTTTTTTTGTCTTTTGACACCCCAACCAATCGATTGATATTAAATTTATTATAATAGTGCTACAAGAATTTCATTGATCTAATCTAACACTGATGACGATTTATTGGCTCCCAATGCCATATAATGTTGTCATTTTATTAATATAATGTATATTCATTAAATAATACTATTTTTAAACGGTTTTATTTAACTTGCCCAGTTTGTTTATTTATTTAGTAATTGAAATTTTACCCTCTTTCTGTTAACGGATTGATCCGATATTTGGTGGAAATTTTTAGTTCTGATGACAATACAAGTTAATCCATTCTGTATCATTGTAGACTCAAAAACGGAAATAAAATGGCAGATCACATATTTTTCCACAGCTACCTCAATATAGGTATCAAACAAAAGGGCTTGACTTGTGGACAGAGTTCAGTGTTTTTAGCTTTAAGTACATGAAACCGTTTAAGTTTAAATGTGTTAAAAGTTTAACTTAATTTATTGTATTTTATAAACGGGTCCTGTCCAGATTTACAAATTACAATATCACGTTTATTCCTGACGTCGGTAATTTAAAAATTGTGTTTAATAAAAAAAAAGTTTTTCATTTCAAGCGCATGTGTTGATATGCATTTGCGCATCATTCACAGGCGAGATTGAGCCACTTATAGTCGGTTATTTACGGAACTTACTCTGCCGTTTATAATCACTAGCACATGAAAAATGAAGACATAAAAAGTTTTGTCATTTTAATAATAGTTTAATATTCAGCGCGTGTTACGCCCGTGGTGTTGCACAAGTCCATAGGCCGCGGTAACCGCTTCCCATCAGGTGGGCAGTGAGCTTCTCTTCCAGCTGAGTGGTATAAAAAAATTCCATGTATTGTGATTAAAATCTATAGAGGAAGCTCTGTAAATAACAAGTAAATACAGTTCAAAAATGTGTGATTCTATTTTGCTTTTTGAAGGCTATTAGTTACTCAAACCTCCCCCCCCCCTCCCTTCGTGAATAATACGCAAACGCAAATCAACACATTTTATAGCTTTTTGGTCGAGGCCCTTATTCAGGTCGATCACGATTGCGCTAATCGATCGAAAAGTACGTTGAAACGTTGAAGTGGTGCAAAAAGAGTATTCAGATTGCCACTATACAACAATGAGGACAGTGTGAATGGGGGGACCGTGCCCTATATGGGTGCTCACTCTGTGCGGAGGCCCTGAAAAGAAGTGTGCGGATGTCCGGAGAGCCCTTTCGCAACTATTTTGCGTGCATAGCACAGTTTTTCACAATTTACCGGAAATCTACTACACCGATTGAGGTTTCTTGGAGCTCATTGTATTCGTTTTCAAAAATACACACTTCTTATATCACAACTCAATTCAACGACATTTTACATTTAATCGTAAAAAACTTAATCGTATGGCACCACAAATACACTATTTGGCTTTCGATACACGCGTACGGTTGGAAATTACGTTCGCGGTTTTGCAAATCACATTGTAGCGCCGATTAGTAACCGTAACGAACAGAATAAGGATTGATATTGCGTAGCCCAAATTAAACAAGAGAATATAGAATCTTTCTTTATTTCCATAGGGAAAGAAAGAAGCAAGAAAGATTATGAATTCTTTAACTTTACAGAAAAAGATTTTGCTTATGTATTTTATTTATGTACAAGAAAACAAAAAGTAATTCGCCTTATTTTTACCAAATATTAATTATTGCGATTTTGAGGTACAAACGTCATCTTATTGACAACTTAGCCTAGAGAAGTGTACATTTAGCATTTAAACTCGCTTTATAAATTGAAGGCAACCTCAGCGATTGCATTTAATAAGCGTTAACTTTATTTGGCTCAATGTTGAAGCTGAGACATACTCGTACTGGAAACTTCACAAATAACAAGCAAAATCTTAGCAAAACATCTCGGTTTATAACATTTATATGATATTGATTGATTCAACGACGTTTGTTAGACTAACTATTCTAAAATGTATCTTCTCTTTCTTATCTACTTTAGTACATTTTTTATAACACTTAGGTGATTCCAACGACGTTTGTTAGACTAACTATTCTAAAATGTATCTTCTCTTTCTTATCTACTTTAGTACATTTTTTATAACACTTAGGTGGTACCCAAGCACACGGCTCACCTGATGGGAAGCGGTTACCGTGGCTTATGGACGTGTGCAACACCAGGAGCGTCACACTCGTGCTGCCGACCTTTTAAAAACCTTCTAATGCCTTTCTTGAAGAACCCCATATTGTAGTCGCTTAGGAAAACCACAGCAGGGAGATCATTCCACAGTACAGGGTTTGTGGTTTCTAAAACATAGCACCGACTGACCGCCGCTGCCGTTTATAAATTAAATAAATAAAACTCCAAGACTTAACTCAAAAATAGCTATTATTATATAAAATTGATTTAGTCACTTGTCTTGCAGGCGTTCTCTTCGAAAATCAATTACTCATCAAGATGAGGTGGCTCGTCAGTTAGACGAGTTGACAGACTACAGGCCGTACTTCACGTGGTGGGTCAGTACAGTGCAAACGTTGGTACTGTTGCTGTCTCTCCTCTGCTATGGCTTTGGACCAGTGGGGTTCGGCAGGCACACGCACTCTGGTCAAGTGCTGGTGAAGAGCTTGAGTTTACAACAGGTAGGTTTTACTGCAATCTTAAGTGTTGATAGACATAACCACTGGTGAGCAAGGGCCTTGTTATTTTAAGTTTTCAAAAATAGGAGCATTGGCCTGCACAAATTCCTCGTAGTTATACTGTTTCTATACTGAGCTGAACCATTACTCTGTTAGCAAACTAACTTTTATTGCCGCAAGTTTAATAGCACAGCAACTTCTTCAACACATTCTAACCTTATATTTAGTCTTTAATACTTCCGTTGATGCTTACTGAATATGGGCAGGGCAGGCAATTTCTACAACTCAACATGTGCTTCCTGACTTAAGGGGTTCGTGGATAAACTGTATGCCATTCATATGTATTAAAACTTTTTCGGACTACGTTCAAAATAGTGTAATGTTTATGACCGCTATAACTTTTATGGCTTCATGATCGGCCGAGTGATTTTTAGAGTTTATACGAATGGAAATAATATTACGGTTTATTCTCACATTTTATGTACGATTTTTTGTATTAGGAACACTTTGAAGTTTTTAGTACTAAATACTGTATTTTGATGTAAATTTAAATTATCTTGAAATGATGTACTTATAGTAACATTTTCGATAGATTCCATAGTAATATTTATTCCAGTTTCTATCACTTCATAATTATGCGGAATCAGAGAGAAAGGGTAAAAATTGAATTTATTGTTTTGTGTTAGTGGCATAATATTATACATTTAATTATTTTTAAAATAACATCTTGAAAAAAATAAAGCAATGTCGAGAATTGTTAAACTACACATTCTCTAGATAGTATCGTTGAATCTGAATTTAGATTAAACTCAGTCTCAATAATGAATATTGAATAATTTACACTTAATATTATAGGCCCTTAATTACACTTCTTACAGTAAAAACCAAAATATTGCCGACAAATACAACACATATAATCAATGCTTTACAGAGATCGTTACAATATAAGAAGCAACATAGAGATAAGTATTACTGAATCTGAATTTGTTCTAAACACAGTCTCGATAATAAATAATGAATCATAATAAACACTTAAAACGTCTTACAGTAAAAAACTGAAGAATTCTGACAAATACAACACCCATAAGCAGTACGTTATAGTGATCGTTACATTATAAAAAGCAAGATAATATATAAATACATAATACCACCGCTTTTTTCCTAAGACTCCTCATCCACCAAAACTCCGTTTCTTTATAGAGGACTTAGCATAACGAGGTTATATGAGGCAAAGCTTTTAGACAAAACACGTTTGACGGAGATTTAATGCTTTAGCTCAACAATGCGTGATATTTACTCGGGGGTAATAGTGGTGGTGGGAAGGTACTTAGCTTTTTGTTTCGTTTTCTATGATTTTGCTTAATTCAAGATCTTTATGTAGAATAACAATCTATCCTTTATATCAATTAAAATGAACCTCTGTTCCTTGGTAAGCGCATCACATGAGAACAATGGAACCGTTTTGGCCATTTTTTGTTTATAACGTCCATTATAGTCCTAATCAAGTTTTATAAAAAGAAAATTGTAAAAATAGTCCAGAAATGTTTTAAATTCGGGAAATACTGAATGTCTTTTACTATGGAGTTTTCATACAGTATGAGATTTAAAAGTAACTCATGATTTTAACGATGAATATACTACGCATTTTTTCTTGAATTCATGTTCTTGAAAAAGATTCCGGAAAACACTACACTGGCACTCAGTGCAGTGTTTTCCGGTGTCTAGCGTGCTGTCTGTTCAGATTTGAGATTACTATACCTAGTAATGCCATCGAATTAAGAAAAAGTATGTAAATAAACGTTACAGGGATAGTTATTGAGTATGATGAAAAGAATCGACATCCATAATATATTTCCCGCTATCATAAAGGATAGGGTGCTTACATAATTTATCAATTGTCTCCTTGCCCGTACAGTTTAATAGTTCGCTTCCATTTCCTCTATATATCCTTCTAAAACGTTTGGTTAAAGAAAAAGTGTTTTGAAGTCTTTCCTATAGTCGACCAAAATATCGTTGATTTAGGGTTCTGCAAAATCACATTTTATGATTTTATTATTAAATTTTATTAAAAAAAGAAAAACAAATTCTGCGCTTGTACTCGTCGATCAAAATCTGTTAAGGCGCTTCCTCTTGATTCGTCTTTCCTTTGTAGGGTTCCGTAGCCAAATGGAAAAAAACGGAACCCTTATAGATTCGTTATGTCTGTGTGTCTGTCTGTTCGTCCGTATGTTACAGCCACATTTTTCTGAAACTATAAGCACTTTTGAAACCTTTCATCCAATCAACTCAAATATAAAAATTTTACTTGCTGCTGCGGAACCCTTCATGGGCGAGTGCGACTCGCACTTGGCTGGTTTTTATCAAGAACTTTACTGGAATGCGGCTTACGAAATGTGTTTTAATAAATCTCAACATAAAATGATAAACAAATTGAGTGATTTTAAACAAGTAATCAATTCTTTAATGCATGCAACCTACAATAATTTGTCTATTTTTATACTTTTCGTAGTTAGACTTTTTGTAGTTATGTGTGTATTAAAAATGTTGATTATCGCTCGCTTAGTAATGTGCCCGGTAGATGGCAATAGGCTCGCCCCCTATTACATTGGGACCTAAACATAACAGGCGAATCGTGGGTGTGTAATACACCTCTGCCTACCCCTTCGGGGATACAGGCGTGAAGTTATGTTATGTTATGTTTTTTATACTTTTCAATATAAAACAATTAGTAAGTACCGAACCAAAAAGGATGTAAATTCATTGTGACGCAAGGGAATAGCGACACAAAGTAAGAGTATTAGTGAGCGAGTTCCAAATGTAGGTCACACGGGCTTTGTGCGCACCTCTTTTGTCTGCTTTTTGCTGCTTAGCGCGGTCTTTCATGAGGCTATCTTTTAGCGAATGACCGCAAAAGGTCCCTCTATGTATTTTGGGGTCAGCGGACTTTTGTGGTCACTTTTTTTGTAAAATATATTTTCGATTCATTTCTATTTCTAATTTCAATATGCTCTTAGGTGTAACTACATTTTTTACGGTTACTTTTTAATATTTTAAAGTTTGTTTAAAAAAAAAACTATAATAATATTTCTTGTTTTGAAATTTACTTAATTGTATACTATGTTAACCAGTATCATTGACATCATAATTTAAAGAAACTGGTAAAAGGCATATGGGGCCCTATTAAGATTTTCGGCGCCCAAGCCGATCTCACATTGAAGCCGTTATCACCTGCTGATTCATGACTTACCTCTCGGGGTTGAGAGCCAAGATAGGGCAAATCAAGAGAAAGAGAAGGAAAGCGAATTCTAAAGTACAAGCTTTGGGTGCCTCTGGGCTTGGTGCTCGGATAATAATCATAATAAAACGATTTGTAGTTACAAAATAGGTAGTATAGTCTCATTTAAAAACAATTACCTATTGAAGTTCGTCGTTGAGTCAAACGTTTATGTGCTGCGGCAAAGTAATAATTTACAAATGAAATCAACAAATTGCGATATATAGTTTGAAAAGCTACTATTTTCTTTTAGGTTGAATGGGAAGAACCTGCTTCATTTTGGTTGGGTCCTAGAGCGGCAGACCTGATCCATTTAGGAGCGAAGTTTGCACCCTGTATGAGAAGAGACGCAAGAATAGCGAGGGCGATAGCGGCGTCGGCGAGGAGAGAAAGAGACACGGCATGCTGCATACGAAATGATGATTCGGGATGTGTGCAGTCTTCTAAGGCTGATTGTTCAGTGAGTATAATTCGCATAATGTTAAAATTTGTTGTAATTTCTTGACTGACAATGGTTAAGAACGGGCATTTTTGGACCTGTGAAAAAAAACATTATAAACTCACCTATAAAGACAATTAAAGACGAATGTTTTGAAATATGTCAAAAATTTACACACCGTACTCGTTTTAGCTCATTTTCTGGCCTTCTTTTTTAATCATATAACTTCTTCGTTAGCCGATATCATTCACGACCTATAAAGAAATAAGCATATTAATACATATACCTTTTTTTGTGTGGAGTTACACAGGAGTACCTCATACAGAGGTGCATTATATTAACAGATGTGAAGTACTAGGAATAATAATTATTCTGCGAATATATAGAAAAATATATTCAAATTAAAATGTTTGCGCACGCTACCTTGCAGATAAGAGGATTAATATCGAAGGTAAGTTCCACACACATGCACTCATACCAGTTTTAGTCGTATGAAATTCCTGTAGGTAGTATAAAGGTAGAATATTTTTAACAAGATACTCTTAGATATAATGTCACTTTATTTTAGACAGTACAATAGAATTTGAATAGGACTAACCTTGTAGATATGATTCCATGACTTAGAGTTGTTGATTTGGGTTGATGCATTTTTTCGTGTATAATTTTATAACTAAGTCTTCTTATGTTTGTTTTTAGAACACAATATCAACGTGGAAGAAGTGGTCTTCGGGTGAATCTGGACCTGGAGGTCGAATATCGGGCTCCGTTTGCGGTTTAGATCCAAAGTAAGTAATTTTTAGAATAATTACAGGTCTTTTCTACAAATAATACATTTTTTTCGTATAAAACAAACTTTGTAGAATACAATAAAATCCATAAGTATTATACTTATGGCTTTTATTGTGTTAAGTAAATTGCGAGAAGTTATGAATTTTGTAAACAGTATATATCTAAACTATTAGACGTCACCAAAATAAACTTTGCCTATTCCACTATGAGTGTGGCAGTAAGTTGAAAACCCAGGTTACTCCTAGTGTACATGAAAATATTTGTCTTGCTAGTACAAGCTTGTACTATTATTTATTCTGTGGTACAAGATACAAATTGCTGGTGGGTAATTATTCGAAAAATTGTCAGCATTATCCATATTATAGCATAGTTCGATATCGAACGCGTCGACGTCACATCACTGAAGCTCTCTCAACCATTATTAATTACCTAAACATTTGGTGATCAAATAATAGGGATACCTACCTACTGTTTCGTACAGGTTTGACTATTACACTAGGTATATAATAGTAAACTTATTGTGATATTTACACAATGCACGCTCTTAAACATTTTGAGTAACCCCAGATTTTCTGCTTTCAGATTTTGTGAAGCACCAAGATCGATAGCACCACATGAATGGCCTGATGACATCACAAAATGGCCGATCTGTCGAAAGTCAGTTCTCGATGGATCAGCTGCCGCTGGTCGGGCAGGTCATGCAGCAGAACACATGGCCTGTGAGGTCATAGGACATCCATGCTGTATAGGAGTTCATGGACAATGTGTAATAACCACCAAGGAACACTGCGACTTTGTCAAGGGATATTTTCATGAGGAAGCCTCGTTGTGTTCACAGGTACTTTCATCTTCTTTACAAGTTTTTATTAAACTTGCTTTTCAAGTATGTTTTCATATACATAATAATCAGTAATTTATGATGCTACATCACTGATTATGTATAGATGATGATACATTATTCAGTGCAATATGATGGTGTTCAAAAGTAGATCTAAAGGTGAAGTGTTAGGTGATTATTAGAACTTTTGAAGACTTTAATGTTTAACCTTTTATCTTATTATTATTTCCTTTACATAACATAAACTCACGCCTATATCCCCGAAGGGGTAGGCAGAGGTGCTAGCACCCACATTTCGCCAGTTTATGTTTAGGTCCCAATGTAATAGGTGGCGAGCCTATTGCCATTAACCGGGCACTTATAAACCTGCGATAAATACACACATAACTTCGAAAAGCATCGAAAAGTCTTTAATTCTTTATTGTACGCTCACAGTAAACAATTTACAAACATTACAGATAAAATACGTGTACAAAGGCGAGCTTAACTCAGTACTGAGTTTTCTCCCAGCAAACCTTTGGGGGAACGTGGAGAAGGACACCAAATGGGCAAACATGGGTGTACAAACAGAAGAATATACATACATCCATAAGATACAAACTATAAACTTACATAGACAATACATACTAATAATACATTCTAAATACATAAATACAAAATACATAAATACTTTTACAATAAGTAGAAGCTGCTATAACAATCCATAACACATAATATTTATCTAAGTTGAGAAAGGTACAGTTCTTTTACTTTCATCCTGAAAACGTCCAAAGAGCTGCTATCGCGTACAGAATGCGGTAACGAATTCCACAACCTTATTGCACGAACAGTAAATGAGCCGTCGTAACAGCTAGAAGAGTGGAGAGGAGTTCGAAGAAGAAGTGAAGAGGAAGTACGTCAGGGTTTGCCCCTGGGCACAAGGTACTCAAAGCGATCTCGTAGGTAAGCAGGTGAATGCGGATTGCAGAGAATAGAGTACAGAAGAAAAAGAATATGGGAATCTCGACGCCGCCGAATAGGTAACCACTTCAGCTTTGCCCTAAATTCGGAAACATGATCATATTTCCGGAGTCCAAAAATGAAGCGGATAGCCAGATTCTGCAGTCGTTCGAGTTTATTAATGAGGTCCTCCCTTGCATCAAGGTAGCAAACATCAGCGTAGTCTAAAAGCGGGAGCAGAAGGGATTGAGCAAGAGTAACTTTAGTTTGAAGTGGCAGGAATTTCTGAAGACGTTTGAGGGACTGGAATGAGCTAAATACCTTTTTACTAACCTCAGTAATATGTACATCCCAGGCAAGATTTGCGTCTATGTGTACTCCCAAACTTTTTACATGTTTGGAAAAAGCAATAGTAGCCGAATCATATGATATGGATGGTAGGAGCTGTTGGCCCAAAAGATTCAACATGTACCGGCTACCAACAATGATTGCTTGCGATTTTGCTGGGTTAACCAGAAGCCCAAAAGATATAGCCCACTGACGAATCTCAGCAAGATCACCGTTGATAGCCGCCACAGCCTCTGTTAATTCTTCAGCTTTGAAGTGTCGATATAACTGTAGGTCGTCTGCATAAAGATGATAATGAGACGAAATGACCTCGGTTATAGCATTGATAAAGACGGAGAAAAGAAGTGGAGACAGTACGCCACCTTGCGGAACGCCCGCAGTCAGATTGCACCATTCCGAGGAAGCCTCTTCACAGTGAACAGACTGCGAGCGTCCCCGAAGGTATGACTTAAACCACCCAATTGCAGGAGTTGAGACATTAAGAGAAGTAAGGATGCCTAACAGGACATCAAAGTCAACTGAGTTGAAAGCACTGCTAAAGTCCAACAAAACCAAAATTGTTAATTGTTTATTTTCCATGGCCAGTCGCATGTCATCAGTTATCTTAACCAAAGCAGTTGTTGTACTATGACCACGGCGAAAGCCAGATTGGCTAGGACTCAGCAGGCTATTAGAGGAGAGGTAAGATGAAAGCTGGCTATGGACTACGCTTTCTAGGACCTTGGATAGTAGAGGAAGAATGGATATGGGACGAAAATGGGATTGGGTAGTAGGATTAGGTACTTTAGGTAGAGGTATAACAAAAGCCTTTTTCCAAGATGAGGGAAAGATGTTGCTGTACAGGGAATAATTGATGATATGAGTAATTACAGGAATAATGGAATTTAAAATAGGCAGAAGCATTTGTAGCTGGAGGCCATCAGAGCCCACAGCTTTTGTTGTGATGGATTGAATACACCTCTTAATATCCACCTCCGCAACCGGGTGAAATGAGAATGAAGTACTTGTCGGCAAAGGAAGGGTAGAGAGATGATTTAAAGTAGTAGTTTTAACAGCATCGGGTATGGTAACTGGTGACCTTGAGAAATTTGTATTGAGTTCGTTCAGATTCATAATAGAGTCACTGTTTTGTGAGGCCTTACCAATACCAAGCGACCGTAGAAATTGCCATACTTGTGTTGAGTTAAGATTTTGTATGGAGCTGTGAATGTGACGTCTTTTTTCATCCCTACACAAACGACCGCAGCGATTACGTAACTTTTTATATTGATCGCAGTTTTCTTTGGTGGGAGATTTATTATATTGCCGTTTTGCCTTGTCCCGCTTTGACATGAGTGCTTTTAATTCGGTTGTGAGCCATGGCGCAGGCAGATGTTTGACCCTCACCTTTTTGAGGGGAGCGTGTGTATCGAAAATGCTTAGTATTTTATCGGTAAAAGATGTAACTTTAAAGTCCAAATCGCTGCTATCGTACACTGTAGACCAATCGATACTGCTAGCATCCGCCCTCAATCGCTTCAGATCTATGTTTTTAAAACTGCGAAGGTATAGATATTTACTCTTACGTTTAGGAGGACGAATTTTATAGGAAAGATAGATAAGATCATGATAAGAGAAAGACGCAGAAAGCTGTCCGTGTGTAGCTACTTTGTGTGAGTCAGAAACCAGAATTAAGTCCAGAAATGAGGGTTTACAGTTAGGTACCGTATGCGTAGCATTAAGAGGGAGGATTTGCATATTGACCGAAGAGACGAGCGATTTTAGTTTGTAGCTGCGAATATCATTCTTTAGCAGGCAAGTGTTGAAGTCTCCAAGGATAATTAAAAAAAAAATTAAAAAGTCATTGGTGTGTGCCATGGTAAAACCTGGGATCGAACCCGAGACCTCGTCTCAGCAGTCCATTACCCATACCACTAGGCTACCGCGGCTTTTTCCTTTATTCAACTTTAAATACATATAAATTATATTTTTAAATATATTCTATGTAAAAAATAAACAAATATATTAAAAATATAAAAAATAGTGGCCCACCGGCATCGGGTACAGGGACCAAACTACCGGTGGTTAGGGCCCCAGAGAGAGGAATCTCCTCACAATTCGTGCCAAGTCGAGGAGCACTGCCTTCTGCATCACCACCCAACTGCCTAACGCGAGCCTCTTGATCGAGGCTCTTGGCAATCAGTCCGTGAACCGATACAACTATCGGAACAATACACTCACACACACACACTCCACATGTCGACAACCTCGTGAGCCAAATTCAAATATTTTATTTGTTTTTCTTTTTCAACTTTTACAAGATTGTCGTCATTTGGAATGGTCATATCGATAATTATTGCGCATCGCTCTGATCGATCTATCAACACTATATCAGGTTTAGTAGCTACAATAGTCCTGTCAGTGATGATAGATCGATCCCAGTACAACGTGATGTGCCCATTTTCGAGAACTGCGTCGAGCACATATCTATAGTACGGTACATACTTTAGAGCAAGCTGTTGATGGACAATCCTGGCTATTTGGTTATGTCTATGCAAATATTCGCCGTTGGCAAGACGAGAACAACCAGAAATTATATGTCGAGGGATTCTCCGGGACGGTGGCACGCCCGACATATGTCAACCGTACCATCCTTTAGAGTATACTTCCGATAGTTATTTGTCATCACAACTTCGTCCATAATTGCAAAAGCAAAACCTTCGGTTTCCCCAAATAGGTCACCGAAGCGTAGCCAAGACACAGATGCTGGTAAACCTATATCAGGCCCATGGAGAGCCTGATAGAAACGTCCATGCAACTCTTTGCTCTGCCATACATCCATACGATCATTAAAACTTCGTACCACAGGTTTGCGCCAATTCAAGAGGGGTTAAGCCGTTATCCGCTGCGATCAAATCACGGTGCATATCTGTATTTGTTCGAAGAAAATATTCTCTAAGGTTGTATATCTCGCGGTTATGAAGGGTCTTAGCAATAAGAAAGCCACGACCCCCCAGTTTCCGCGGGATATATATAACCTCATTACAGATGATCGTGGGTTGTGCAACCGAAATGTGGTCATCAGCGAACGAACTCTTCTATCTAGGGGCATCCAGTTCGGTCTGAGTCCATCTAAGTATGCCGAAGGAGTACATTAGGACTGGCATGACCCAACCACTTTAGGCACGCACCTTGTTGCCAGCCGATAGATGGCTCTTCAGAACTTTTTTCAGGCGGCCAAAGAAGCGCAGGTTCATACCAGACTCGGAGATTCTTAATGCCTGTGACGTATGTCACTAGATAGATATTTGTAGGTTTCGATTGTAGAAAGAGATTTAAGTTTTATGGAATCCGAATGTATCTCCCCTTCGGATTCCACTATACTACCTCTTTCCACATGCATGACCGCATACTTGTCTAAACCTGAAATATTTGTTGTCAAAGTTTAATAGGAATATTATGAGAATAGCCAATGGCCGTGGCTCTACCCGTCTGGAATTCTGCTTCCGTTCCCGCTACCCATGGGAACCTATTCCCAGGATAAAAAGTGTGTTTTTCCAGACTATAATCTATCCCTGTACCAGATAGAGTTTGATTGAGGTACAAACATTCAAGCATCTTCACAAACTTTCACATTTATAATATTAGTAGGAGGTAGGGGATTAGTAGGATAGAAGGATAAAATAAACAAATCTTTTCAGTCTTTATATTTCCATTGATAAAAATTATAGATTCTCGTGTAGCGTCAAGCTTATATACTTACCACTACTAACCCTAGTCCATAAAATATTGGATCAATCACACATCACTACTTGTTCTTTAATTAACGTGCAAGTTCAGTCTTATATTTCACTATTTTCAAATTTCAGGTCTCCTGCCTAGACGATGTCTGCGGTATGCTACCATTCATGCGCCGCAGACGTCCAGATCAGCTATATCGGGCGTGGACTTCTTTATTCGTCCACGCTGGGCTTCTTCATTTGGCAGCAACCCTAGCTCTGCAGTGGCTCTTCATGAGAGACTTGGAAAAAATGGCTGGTCCAGTGAGAATAGCTGTAATATATTTGGGCAGTGGCGTAGCGGGTAATATGGCATCGGCAATCTTTGAGCCATACAGGGCGGAGGTAAGTTTCTTATAATTCAAATTTCGGATAGAGAGGCTAGAGTAAAACTAGGTTGATACTTTCTGCCACAAAATTTCTTGCTAAGTATCTCGGTTACGGAGATAATGTTTATACTTAGAACTCGTTCTTACTTGTCGACGTAAGGCCTGTATTTAATTCGGATGTCAGAATAAATAAATCAATTCCCTATTTTCGAGATAGTGGGCCTACTATGACAATGACGATGATAAGCGATCGTGTTTTGAGCCGCGGTCCAGTAGGAGAGAGATGAAGCTATACACCCTATATAGGTCCATTCCTCTCCCGCCATCGTGGTGTGGAGTGGTCGTGCCCCGAAACATTAGCAAATATAGCATAAATCACTTTATCTACTCTGATACTATAATACAAAGATTATAAAAATGAAATCAAAACTCTTATGACAAACATTACGCACAGGCCAAAAAAAAGTTTTATTACGATACAGGTCTTGTATGGACACCTATATCATTAAATAACTTTTTAATCATAACGATACACTTGACCTCTGTGGCGTAGTGGTAGTGCATTCGACTGCTAAGCCAAAGGTCGCGGGTTCGATTCCCGCTCAGTGCAAATATGTATATTTGCATTGGTCTGGGTGTTTCTATGTATAATATGTATTTATTTACAAAAAAAAAAATTATTTAAGTATGTTTATCCGCATTCTAGAACCCATATGACAAGCTCTGCTTAGTTTGGGTCTAGATAACGTTGTGTAATATGTCCTAGAATATTTATTATTTATTTATTTATTTACT
Organism: Cybosia mesomella; assembly: GCA_946251805.1. NCBI lineage: Eukaryota > Metazoa > Arthropoda > Insecta > Lepidoptera > Erebidae > Cybosia > Cybosia mesomella. The sequence goes on from OX276397.1 coordinate 11,808,558, forward strand.
TATACAACCTCCAGCTGGATCAAGAAGGTTGAACATCTACTTTAAAAGAAGGTAGTGCCTCCACAGCCGGCGCCGGCCGCCGATTCGGAAGGAAAAAAAAAAGAAACACGCAATCGACGTTTGCCCCTTGGCGCCAACATTTTACATTTAAATTAAACAAAGTTTGGGTTTGTTTGTAAAATAAATTAGTTTTTGTGTAAAAACATGTCTGAAAGCGAGGATAGTGGTAATCGTACACCACCAGACATTCTGGAAGCTGCGTCAAACATGACCATGAACCTGTTACCGGCGAAATCTAGGAGCAACTATAATAAATGTTACCACGAGTTCATGGAATTTAAAATAAATAAAAATGCTACATCATTTTCTGAAAATGTGTTGTTAGCGTACTTTCAAGAGTTATCTGAAAAATATAAAGTGTCAAGTATGTGGGTTAAATACTCCATGATTAAAAGTACACTCAGTATTTACAACGAAGTTGACATAACTAAATATAGCAAGCTGATTGCATTTTTGAAACGAAACTCACAAGGATATAAAGGGAAAAAATCCAAGACTTTTACAGCAGAGCAGATAAATAAGTTCTCAAATGAAGCCCCAGACACATTTTATCTCTTCACAAAGGTATTTTTAGTTATTTACCAGTTAACCATGTACATTTTTTTTTGTTAATATTGAGTTAATTTGCCGTAATATGTATATGAATTGTTAGATTAGCACATTAATTAGTTTGCACTAATTTTTGGTATAATGGGTGCTTGTAGACGACAAGAGTTATACAACATACAATTCAAAGATGTTGAAGTCTTCGAAACAGCACTATTGATCAAAATAAGTAAAACTAAAACCAAGATAGACCGCTCATTTACCATTACTGGGAAATATTATGAACAATGCAAAAAATACTTGTGTAATAATATTGAGCTACGACGAGTGCAGCAATCCCAGTTTTTTTCTAAACTATATTGCCGGAAAATGCACGACGCAGAGAGTTGGCATTAACAAATTTGGAGCTTTAGGCAAAGTTATTGCCAGCTATCTTCAACTTACCAACGCCGAATTGTACACAGGACACTGCTTTCGCCGAACATCTGCGACCTTGCTAGTTGACGTTGGTGGAGATATAACTACAGTAAAGCGACACGGTGGTTGGAAGTCAACGACAGTTGCAGAAGCCTATTTAGATGATTCAATGACTAACAAGATCGCTGTATCCAATTAAATACTTAACAGTATTGAAAATATCATAAATGAGGTCAACATTAACATACCCTGTCCGAGTACCTCCAATAACGCTTCCTGTCCGGTCCGGTTCAAATTCAATTTCATAATTGTAATATTCAGAACATCTTAATTCTTAATTCTTTATTGTACACAAAAAATGAAAAAGATATAAATGTTTTACAATTAAAATAAATTATGTACAAAGGCGAGCTTAACTCTAAAAGAGTTCTCTACCAGTAAACCTTTGAGCAGTAGAGGTAGAAAAAAGAAAATAACAGAGGGAAGCAAAGTGTACAAATAAAAAAAGTATACATAAACGAAAGATGGCAAAAATAAATCAATAGACTTACATAAATTATACATTCAAAAAGTAAATATAATATACTATTTGTAAAATAAAATAATATACCTACATCCATACATTTATACTTTATACATAGTTATACATATATATAAATACGTTATATACATACATATATACTTTAACATTGTGAGAGGAAATGTTCTTTAGTTCTTCTTTTGAAGATGTCCAGACTGCTACTGTCTCGAATATGTTGCATCAATCATCAATAATTATTACAAGTAAAAATAAATTTGTTGTTATATTCAGCGTTTTATTTGCAATATTATTTTATGTATTATAGTATGAGAGTAGATAAAGTAGTGTATGACACTGTACATTACTTGATCTTATAACACTCGTGCGATACTATAAAAAAACTCGGCTACGGCTCCTTTTTTTAAAACATACTCGTGTTATAAGAACCCATATTATGCAACAGTATCATAAACTACTATAACACAACACACAAATTGTAAGCAAAGTCAAGCGGATCAAATCTTAGTTTCTAAGCAGAAAACAGTAAAACATGGAAATAAATAGCAGTCGTAATACCAACCTTATAAGCCAAATCAACTTGACACCTGATTCACCTACTACTTCGAAAACAAAGAAAAGGTGATGAATATTCTGGTCATAACAGTTATGTTTGATCCTATTCAAAGAACTCTTTATCTTCTTTTCAGGTGGGACCTGCTGGATCGCATTTTGGACTTCTTGCGTGTTTGATAGTAGAAGTGATAGGGGCATGGCCTCTTTTAAGACATCCAAAACGTGCTATCTTAAAACTGATCGGTATCGCAGTGGCGCTGTTTCTTCTGGGTCTTCTACCTTGGATCGATAACTTTGCGCACGTTTTCGGTTTTGTGTTTGGTTTTCTTCTTTCGTATGCACTGCTACCGTTCATTACATTCGGCCCGTACGATAGAAGAAGAAAAATCGCTCTGGTGTGGGTGTGTACGTTATCAGCGGCGGGGATGCTGTGCGCGTTGGTGGCATTATTCTATGCTGCTCCAGCGTACGAGTGTGCAGCGTGCGCGTACTTCACGTGCTTGCCGTTTGCACCGGATATGTGCGAGTCACAAGATGTGCGCGTTCGCCAGCTGGACGGGGTATGACGGCGCGCGGCCCGGGCGCCCCCGCCGCCGCCGCCCCCCCGCCCCGTGCCGCCGTCATGCCCCTCGCTGTCGTCATGCTCCGTGCGCCCAGCGTTGTCACGCCCCGCCGCCCGCGCCTAGCGCGCCACCCGAGCTCCTACAGCATCACCTTGCTACTATACCATCAGCCACCACGTGTGTGGAACCTCAACTTATATCATATTTTATGCAAAATTAACATTGTGAATGTCTTTGTTGAATGAGGGTTAGTGAGATTTTGTCGTAAGATTTTGTAATACACTCAACTGTCATTCATAGTATGAGAAATTGTAAGTTGAGATTCTATATGCAGTGTACCGTGTCGCTACTGCTCGATGTTTGAACATGGCATTAGATGAGTGCGCTCTAGTAACCTAGGCGATCTTTAAGATTTCATAATCGTCAAACTAGACTATTATAAAAGTGTATGCGAATATTTCATCGATTACTTTATTTATCGATAGAGACGTATTGTTGCGTGTTAAGGTTCGTTGGTATGTTATTTTATGGATTCATGATTTGTCCGTGAGCATAAAGTGTGTACGGTTGAATTTATTCTATAAGCGTTTCACTTGATTTCTATCTTATTCTAAAAATGCAATATGCTAAGTCTGATTTTTATAGTTAAAACAGCGATGTTTAATGGCTGCCTGTGCTCGTAAAATAAATTCGATCCGATAACTTTCAATGATACAAATAATTGTGCTAAATTCATGAATATCGAAGTATTGCGGACGCGACTTGCTATTGTAAATATTCTGTAACATAAATTAAACAACTTGAGCGAGGCGCGTTACTTGAGACTTGTTTGGTCTGCGTGCATGTTACGGGTTTCACGTTACATCGTATAGTGTCGGTACACAAAACAATAATAACAAAATACACTTCAAGCACAATATGTAAAGAAGTAATAGAATATAATAATTTATCATTTATGTGTGAAGTAACGTGGTCCCGTAATAGTGTCAAATATACATAATTTAGTATATTACTAAATAATGTAAATATAACGTTATAAGAAAAAATATTTTTCATCTATTAAGTTCTCAGTATATGAACGAATTCATTATATTATTATGTAAGTACTCATTTATCAATTTTTGATTTCGTCAATTTTGATAGCCGCATGGAGTCTTTGTAGCATTTTTTTTATAATATCTGCTAGTGAATTTGTATATTAAAAACCAATTATATTTAAAAGTATTTGTTTTACTACAGGCAGGTTAGGCAAGTTTGATCACTCACATTCGTTCTTACTTTACATGTTTTATTACGAATTTACATTTAATACTAGTCACTATGTTAAAATTAATATTTTTTAGTTTAAAGTGATGATGTAAATATATAAATTTAACTAAGCAAATGGTGATCATTGTAATTTTAACACTTATTTTGCTAAGGAATGTTAATCGAGAATGTGTGTATGTGTGTGAAGGTTTTATACAGCCACTGAACCATTGTAAATATATAGTGTGACATTTTGTTTACAATTTAATTGTTAAATTACGCACAAGGTTTCCGTTTGCTCTCTTTAGAGTTTCTTTAAATAAAATACGTAGAAGCGTATCTTTATTTTTGTGTCTGCGTTTGTTATGTATTAGGATATTTCTTTGGCAACACTGATTATGAAGAACGCTAGGTACCGTCATTTTAATTATCCACACCCAATATTATGCAGCGGTTCTCTAGCTATTACCGTGTTTAGATTATTCTTCATTAACTATTGGAGGTTCTTTATTAACAAGAGTTCGTCCAATCGTTGTTTGTTCTATACGAGGTGTATGATGTCGCCTACATTAGCCAATCTCGTTATTTTTCCTGTTGACTGATGGTACTTGGTATTACTTACTACACATATTGAATTAAATCATTTAAACTTTTTCACAACATTTGCTTATTATACCTGACCTGAAACCAGTCATATTTTATAATTTAATTGTGGCAAAGTACAAGTGATTTATTTTGAATACTTGTTCGATGCTCATAAAATATCTTTCAGTCATACCAGAACGGCTGAATGGATCTAAATGATTTTTGTCACAGAGATAGATATAATCTGGAATAGTCACGGGAACGGAATTAATACTTCATACGAGCGGACTCGTGGTTAATAGCGACTATGTAATCTCACTTTGGGAGATGAGTTTTGTACATATATTAAAATAATAAGTTTATCTCTCAAATTTATATTATATATATTTTTTATTCAGATTAAGCTTCGTAAATGTTGTTCAGTGTATATTATACGATGACAGATGTAGGCATATATTTATTTATTAGAAGAAGCAAATTTCTTTATATATTATATCTGTGACAGAGTATTTAAAATATACCTACAATTATTATCAGACGTAACTTAAACCTATTGTGCTGGTAAATATATCCATTTACCATTTGACAAAAATACTGTACACACGATGTATTCATAACTTCGTAAAAGCATTTATTATATAATTTTATTATAATTTGTGTTGTTATTTCTATAAGATCTTGAGCAAAACACCTTCCTTTTAATGAAAACATTCTAATGTAGAGATCAAACGGAAACAGCATTACGAAAAAAAAATGCACAAATATTAAAGCGTTCTTGTAATTAAAAAGTGTAAACATATAGCGCCCAATAAAAGTAACATACATAATATATTTTTATTTAAATGAAGTTGATAGATGCTTTTGTATAAATACGTTCATTTAAATAAAAAAATGGCACAAATTGTCCAACGCGACGTCTCATGAGACTAAAATAATTTTGTTTATGATTATTCAGCACATTATGAGTTTTACATCATTTAACTTTAATTAGTTAGGTATAATATTTACTTCTTATGAATTATTAATGCTATCTAGTGAATAACGTGTCGGTTCACGATAGAAAAGCTCATTTAATAACAATCAAGAGTGGAGAAGACATAAATAATTTTTATAAGATATCGTTTCATCGTGAACTGTACATATTGTGGGCTCCGTCGCAAATATGCACTTCGCAAAATGTTCAACTACCAATCGTGCCACTTCTTTAAAGGATACTTTTACACACTTCTCAAAATGAGGACATCGCAAAATAGTAGTTCTGAAAAGTGTCTTTTATAAGAATCCAATTGCAAAGTGAACATTTTTTGGTTAGTGAACATATTTTAGTGCAAAGTTTGGGATGGAGTCAAATTATGCTTAGAAATCTCCAAAAGCAATAAAAAGATCACATCAGAGGGCCTATTCTCGTAATAAAAAGATGTTCAAAATTCAGTCTCAATCTCCCAAATGTCAAAAATGTGTTCTCGTAACAACATTTTCGATATTTTCAACAAAATTTTATTACCAGAACACCTTTTTTTGACATTTGGGAGATTGAGAATAGATTGAGACTGAATCTTGAATATCTTTTTATTACGAGAATAAGCCCTATGTGTCTAAATGTAATGAATGTGTGCTTGTCAAACAGAAGAATAATAACATTTCTAATTTACCTATTAATTGATATCTGAGAGTTTAATGTTTAATGTCAGTTTAATGTCAAATTGTATGTTTTGGGTTTAGTATTTAGTATTCAGTGTAACTTATTCAATTTTACAAAAAACCTCACAATATTATACAAAATTAACATTATGATTTTTAAGCCGCCAAGTATCATAGTAAATCGGCCTCATTTCAAAAGTGGTCGAAACATAATACATTTGTTTACTATATTTTAAAAGTAATGTTTAGTTCTCAAACGGCCAAGTATAGACAAAATTTGTTTTTATATTTTAAGCCCATACTGTGGAGACGACTGTAAATGATAATGTGATTATATTTTATTATAAAGTGTTTGAATGCGTGTGTCTGGTGTCTCGATTACTTTCTTAAAAATTTTGTTAACAGTGAACATTCTCGAAGTGCCCTTGTGACCGGCGGCTCGGCGGACTGTTTCAGAATTTAAGACAAAAACTTACATAACTGTACATTGTGAACATACACCTAATTATGACTTAAATATTAAGAAGTAATCTTATTGTAAACTAGCATTAATCGAACAAGAAACCTTATTATCATAATATTGATGTGTTTTATTCTGTCATTTTTATTCGAGGAAATAATACATTGGTGCGCGCGGAGAGGCACGCGCTGCGCCCCTATTTCTGCTTCAGCTAGGGCAACGGCTAGCCCCAACCGTTACCACTAGGCTCGCACTCATGCTGGACGAAGATCTATTTGCAATTTACGTCGCCCGGTGTGCATTGTGGGTATTCCTGGGTGGGAATCCCTCCAAAAAATTGCAACTACTTACTAACGTAAATTAAGATTGAAAAAATTGGGATATCACCCAATTTTTTCATATGCAGTTTTATCTATTTTCTATTATCAATCTTTTATTATATATATATATAGTTTACTTACAGATAGATTTGCTAGGCTATAAGTTGTTGAAAGACTACATGACAGCGTTGTTTAACGTGATAAAAAAGAAAAGTGATAAAAAATACGGATATTCCGTGGAACTTGGCAGGAGACAAGATAAAATATGATAAATTCTTATTATGTAACCACAACTGCAAATTTTGACTTTTATCAATAAATAAAGATTATTTATCGCAAAACGGTCAACAAAGAGTGCAATAAAAAAGCGGCCAAGTGCGAGTCGGACTCGCCCATTAAGGGTTCCGTAGCAGCAAGTAACATAATAATGGTTTGTTTTTTTAAATTTTGTATTTGAGTTGATTGAATGAAAGGTAAATTGCGGTTTACGAATTATGACGTATTAAAAAAAAACTACTTACTAGATCTCGTTCAAAACAAATTTCGGTGGAAGTTTACATGGTAATGTACATCATAATATATATTTTTTTTTGTTTTATCATTCTCTTATTTTAGAAGTTACAGGACATACATTTTACCACTTTGAAAGTGTCTCTCGCGCAAAACTATTCAGTTTAGAAAAAAATGATATTAGAAACCTCTATATCATTTTTAAAGACCTATCCATAGATACCACACACGTATGGGATTGATAAAAAAAAAAATTCGAGTTTCAGTTGGGGACCCCCCCCCCCCCTTAAGTATGGGGACACCCTAAAGTTTATTGTTTTTTTTCTATTTTTGTGTGAAAATCTTAATGCAGTTCACAGACTACATCTACTTACCAAGTTTCAACAGCATAGTTCTTATAGTTTTGGAAAAAAGTGGCTGTGACATACGGACGGACAGACAGACAGACATGACGAATCTATAAAGGTTCCGTTTTTTGTCATTTGGCAACGGAACCCTAAAAATTGTAAGTGTCAATAATCTTATACTTGAATCTAATCTGCATATTGATAACGTTGAAGAGTTCTATATATCCTTATAAGATATAGTAATCTCATAAGTCGGGGATCTACGAGTATCTATTGTAAACATTAAAAATAAGAAAATAAAGTATTTAAAGGAGAACAATTATTTAGGTTTAATTTAATTATTAGGTTAGTACAGTATATTAGCTAATTTTATAACCTGTAGTGAGGACCGCGATACAATATAAGCCACCGAACTAGACCAAACTTTAAGCCTACATGTATAAAAAAACCAGTCAAGTGCGAGTCGGACTCGCGCACTGAAGGTTCCATACAAAACTGGATAGAGGGGTAAACTTAACATTGCAATAGAGCTTCTAATCTTGTTACAGTTTTTTTTAGTGATGTGGATAACAAAATATTTACGATTTTCGAACTTTTGACTAAACTTGTGCTTTAAGACTTTACTTTCTGCAAAATACCATGATTCTAGCTCAACAGGAAGTACTTACACTATAGGTTTTGCTGCCGAGGGCAAATTGGTAAAATTTTCACAGATTCAAGGCGTTACAGACCTGAGTATTTGGTACCTATTCACTTCCACTTGATGCTTCAACGCGTTCCTGTGAACAGGGTCTTGCCAGACAGACAGACAGACGGACAACGAAGTGATAGTTTAAGGGTTCGGTTCTTTCCTTTTGAGGTACGGAACTCTAAAAAAGTTATAAGTAATTTAAAAGGTGTCATGTCCATACTGGCCATGAATGTTGGTTAAGTTACTACTAATTACTAATTGGAGTGGAGGAACGGTATTTCATGTTTCTCTAAACCAATGACAGGATCCTCCGACCAGGCAAGGTGATTACACTTCGCGGGCCGCAGAACAACAGTTATCGTTAGGATGTTGTATTTACAAGTAAACCAATATGTGAACTTCAATTACGCAATGCCATCGGTAGTTCTTTATTACTTCAGCTTGCTGTCGCTAGGTAGCGCAGTGGTAAATACAACTAACATGATGTTCCGCTTTAATTTTAGGATGAAATAGAGTGGTATTGAGCTTTATTTGTTAATAAACCCAAAGCACGGAAAATATATCAGGTTGACGGCCATAGACTTGCTTATTAAAATATATATTGTGTGTTACCAAAAACATAGCTAGCGAAATATGATATAATATTATGTGTGAATTTACAGAACAAAAGTTAGTATATAATTTATATAAGCAGTATGTTTGTCCAGGGCGTGGACGTTCTCTCGATGGAGAACATGGTGAGGGCCGTGATCTCCGACGGGAGCAAGTGGCACGCCGCCGCCTCTTTCTGCGAGCAGGTAATGCGCGCGAAAGAGACGGCGGAGAGGAGCGGGAGAGAACCCTGCCCCTCGAGTTTCGTAGTTTCGAGTTTCATCTACGCCCGGGACTACCGACCTCCATGATCGGGGCCTGAGGACGGCAGTTGGCCGACTCGCCGTCCTTACAGAAGCAGGCCGTGGCGGAGGCGTGTCGTGTGTCCTACACACGCCTGCCAACTCACCAACGCGGGATAAAACCCGACCCCACCAGGCGAGGCCACGGTTGCGACCAAAGTCCGCCGGTAACCCTGGGGTTATCCTTTCGAGGGCTTATACCCGGGGTGCCCGGCAATAGACACTTGGGCAGGACACCGTGCGGTTTTCGTTGATGCATGACATAGCCGCCCCCGCTGGCCGGCGGGGGGGTATCCGAAGGGATTTCCCAACGTAAAAAAAAAACAGTATGTTTGTCCGCTTTCTGAAACTCAGATTACTATGCTTAGTTAGGAGGTATGTGCTGTGTAAAATTACCTAGAATACTTATTTATATTTTATTGTTTCAAAATCAGAATATAACTTCATATGCTAATAAACAATAATTTATCATGACAGTAATCATTGAAAGATAAGTAAAGCTCAAATACTGCGCGTTTGATAACACGTGAAGTGGTGTTTATATTGCGGCCAAATGGAATACCAATAGCTATACAATAAATATATAAATAATAATATATTTATACATAAATACATAAGACGCTTTTCAATGCCAGTACTGACACACATGTTAATTATATTCCATCCCTCCCACTATCCTACTTCGTACTATAATTTTATAAATGTGAAAGTTTGTGAAGATGTTAGGATGTTCTCACTCATTAATCATTACGCTCTAACGGCTGAATGGATCTGGCTGAAACAGGATGAAATTTGGTACCGGGATAGATTATTTTCTAGAATAGCACATAGGCTTTTTGTCCCTGGAAGAGGATCAGAATTCCTAGTGGGCGTAGCAGCGGGCAACAGCTAGTGGATGTAGAGTGTATTTGAGTTTTCTTTAGTCTTAATTTACAAATAATATATAACCTATATCCATCGGGGATAATGTACCTTTCAAATGGTGATAGACTTTTTCCAAAAGGTAAGTGCAGTGGTTCCGAAAATTCCCCAAACATTGAACAAACTCATGAAATTCGGTTTCTCTGTATCCTCCTCTGTATCCAATCCAATTCCAGGCGCATTCAAAGCTTGCTCTTTTGAGCCGTGGGTCCACTTACCTCTATTTGGTATGGTTAACTTTTATAGGAGCGGCCGTCTAAACCCGAAAACCTAGAGGAAAGCCTCTCCAGAGTTTCATCTATCAATTAGCAGGTGTAAACTGGCTTTCTGGTGAGTTTGGCTTGGGCTCTGAAAATCTAGGTGGGGTTACATACCAATAAATAAAGTTAGGTAGGTAAGTTGTATGCAAATACAAGTATGTCATACTCAATTTTGGAGGCGTAATAAATATTGTTATAAGAAACCCTTTGTTTTAACTGGATATAATGGGTTATTGTTATCGTTTTGAAGTAGGATATCAATTTAACAGCAATAGATAAGATTCTTAGATATAATCATTTACAAATGCGCCTACAAGACAATCTGGGTGATTTTATACACAGAGTTTATCCTCGTAGCCTCAGAGGGTTACTGTCTTACGGGTATCCAATCTAGATGAATAAACAAATAATACTTTTAGGTCGTTTTCTTCTTAATACAGAGAAACTATCACTTTCTTGTGCTATGTATATAGCAGCGGTAGTTCGTATTGTTATGCATAAAGTCTCGGGCTGATCCTGACTCTGCCAAAAAGTATCACTAGGATTTTCTAAGAATTTTTCAGTAACATCATGGGTTTAGAAAATTGAGCCCGGTTGAGGACAACAAGCTCTTAATTTATTACGTAGGAAAAAAAAAAAAAAAAAATAGGTACCGAAATAGCTGGATGAATATGTTTACACACCTTTGTCTACCCTTTCGGAAATACACATCCCATGTTATAGGGACCCGGCCTATATCAAAATGTCATGTCTACCACCAGGTACTTTGTTATGTCCGAGGGGTCAGGTCTACTGGTGGTCGTCGGAGATCGCGGGATCTGACGGGCCTGCGTGATCACGCACCGCCGGTGGGCCCAATTCCGTAGGAGGCGTCGCGCGTCGCCGCCCCGCAGATACGGAGGCCCGACAGGTGGAGTTGTACGAGGGATACAGGGAGGCCAGAGGAGCCCTCCGAGCGGAGATAAGGTGGCAAAACATGCCGCCTTCCGCGAGCTGCTGGAGACGCTAGAGCGGGACCCGTGGGGACGGCCCTACCTAATAGTGAGGGGCTAGCTGCGCCCCAAGGTCCCGCCGTTAAACCGGTGTCGCCAGCTGGAGCTGCTCGGAGGAGTTGTTGGCTCCTTGTTCCTTGCGCGGGCGGTGGAGCATGTCCTGGGGCCGCTCTTGTGGTACATCGGATACGACTGGGTGCTTCGCGGTGAGCCCGCAGACGGTGCCGCCGTCACGTGCTACGCGAACGACACGCTCGTGACGGCGTGCGGGGCGACCCAAAGGCCACGACCGCGGTTGCCCAAGTCGTAGAGCGAATCCGGTGGCTGGGTCCCGAGGTGGCTCTGCATAAAACCGAGGCCCAGTTCTTTCATGGGCCTCGGAGCAAGCCACCTGAGGGCTCCAGTGTCATCGTGGGGGGCAATCGCAACGGCATCAAGCCCCAAATGAAATATTTGGGGCTCTTGCTCGACGGCCCCCAAATTGAAGGGCACAGCTCTCGCTCTGATGCGGCTGCTGCCCAACATGAGGGGGCCCGAGAACGCGAACGAGGTCTCGGGGCTGCACACGCTGGCGGACTGCCGGGCGTGGGAGGTGCCGAGGCGTGACCTCGTGGCATCCATCGGGGTGGTAGTCCTCTCGCTTGGCAGCATGATTGCGGCAATGATGCGGAGCGCGAGCGCGTGGGCCACCGTCAGCTCCAAGCATGTAATGCTCGCGATAGAGATGGTGGAGCGCACCCGGGAGAGATTTAGAACTCTCCCGGCCCACCGAGCCCGCAACATGCTCGCCTCGCCTTGGGGTGGCAGGTAAGGCCACCTGTCACCCCAGCAGAAGCAGGCTGGGACGGCGAGGAGACTAGCGCCCCTCCCCCAAACCGGGGCAGGACGGGAACACCGTGGTTCCCAAGCCCGAGGGGGCCATCTCGAAACCGGAGATGGCCCAGGGTCAGTCGGGGTGCGAGGGATATGCTCTATGGGCAACCTTACACCTTACACCTCTTAAGACCCGAGATGGCGTACGGTTTTAGTCGGTTCAAGCCCGATATAACCACCACCGCTGGCCGGTCTCATATGAGGGGATTTCCGCACGAGAAAAAAAAGTACTTTGTTATGTTCTGTATGTTTACTATGGAGAGAAAACAGTACTATCAGTAAAATCTTCATCGATGACATCGATCAGAAAAAGACTAACAAACTCTGAAGAGGGAACATGAGGGTGATCATCTAACACTGATCCCGAGTCTTCACTCCGACTGACACCAATTGTCCGAAGTACATGGAAATAAAAGAGATCAGATTCCACCTGCTGGCATGTACTCACTAATCAGATAGGAACTTCTGGGATCGTACACACTAGACACGGAATAGTTGAAGGATCTGAAGGTGAAACAAATCACAAAATTCTGCAAGGAAACAAAATAGTTTGATGGGGCGCTGTGTGGGAGGGTTGCAGAAATGGATGATCCGTGATCAGGTGAGAGCCGGAGAAATCCGGTTCAGCCCCACCGGTCACGGCATGGCAGTCTTCAACTGCCCCGTCGCACCAAAAAATTTGTAGGGAGTCAAGAAATGCGCGCCCGCAAGGCAGTCGCCAGTAGGGCGCGCATCTCCCAAGATTCGGCCCGTTATAACCAAGATGGTTGGTAGGGCCATGGGAAGGAGGTGGGAAAGAAGGTGCCCCGTCGCAGCGGTGCAGACGATTGCGGACGGACGGAGACTCCTCCAGCCTGGGGGCTTCCTTAAAGCGCGGGTGCAACTCCTGCAGCCCCGCGAGACCAGGTGCTTCAGGTGCCTGGCCGTGGGGCATGTGGGGGTGCAGTGCACAGCGGGAGACACCGTGGGGGATCGGTGCTTCCCGGGCACAAGGCCAGTGCTTGTGTTGCTCCGCCACGCTGCTACAAATGCGTAGCGGAGGGCAAAGCGGCGGAGCACCGGGCGGACAGCAAAACCTGCGCCGCCTCGAGGCCAAAGCCCCGTTCGTCCGCAACGGGTAGCGGGGGTGCCGCTCAGGAGCGGCCACATACACGACGGGATGCGGAAATGGTAGTCCAATAATGGACACACCAATCCGCATCCTGCAAGCGAACATAAACCACTGCTCCGGAGCGGCCACATACACGACGGGATGCGGAAATGGTAGTCCAATAATGGACACACCAATCCGCATCCTGCAAGCGAACATAAACCACTGCTCCGGTGCTCAGGATCTTCTGTACCAGAGCACCGTGCAGTGGTCTATCAATGTAGTCGTGGTCACTGAGCCGTACTGGGTCCACCCCGGAAGTCCGGTGGACCTAGACGGCGTAGCAACCGTTTTCGGGGGTTCCGCCGCGGACACCTCGCGCCTTGCACTCATTGCAAGGGATAGAGGCTGTGTCGCGGCGGACTATGAGGGCTTGGCTGTCGTGGCCGTCTACTTCTCGCCAAGCCTTGACCAGTACGACCTTGAGCTAAGGCTCGCTGAACTGGACATCGTTCTCGCGGCGTGCCGTCCTCGCCCTGTCTTGGTCCTGGGAGACTTCAACGCATGGTCTCTGGCTTGGGGTTCCCGGGAAACCAACGAAAAGGGGCGAGTACTGGAGGACTGGGCCAACACCCGTGGTCTAGAGGTCCTCAACCGGGGGAGTGTCGCCACCTGGGAGCGGCGGGGGCTCAGTTCGGTCGTGGATGTTGCATTCTCGACCCCTGCTCTCGCCCGCCGCGTCCAGGGTTGGCGCGTGGTGGAGGAGGAGGAGACGGAATCCGACCATAGGTACATTCGGTTCAACGTCTCTCCTCCACCTAACCTGCTGCCGACTATCGCGAATCCTCCGGATCCACGTTGGGCGCTCAGACGCCTGGATCGGGAGGCTCTCCTGGAGGCATCAATAGTGCAGGCCTGGATTCCGTCGCTGGCCAGACCTGCCAATGTCGACGCAGAGGCGGAATGGTTCAGGAGAGCCATGTCGCATATCTGCGATGCGGCGATGCCTAGGGTTTAGCCCGGCCCGGCAACGAAACAGGTGTACTGGTGGTCAGCGGATATCGCACAGCTGCGAGCAGCATGCGTGACCGCTCGCCGCCAGTACACCAGATTTCGCCGGAGGCGTCGCCGCCCAGACGATGCGGCAGCCCGAGAGGCGGAGCTGTATGAGGCGTACAAGGGGGCCAAGAGGACCCTCCAGGAAGCCGTTAAGCAGGCCAAACGGCGGGCCCGTGAAGAGCTGCTGGAGTCTCTGGAGCAGAACCCATGGGGGCGCCCTTACCTTGCGGTCAGGGGCAAAATCCGCCCAAGGGCGCCCCTACTGACCCAGAGCCTCCAGCTGGAGCGGCTGGAGGGGATACTGGGCTCCTTGTTCGCAGCGAGAGTGGAGGAGCATGTCCCTCCGCGTATGGCTCCGCCTCAGGCGCCTGACGCTGATAATAGCGAGAGCGATGTGCCCGAAGTCAGGGAGAGTGAACTGGGGGTAGCAGTGCTCCGGCTTAAAGCCCGGAAATGCACTGCCCCCGGACCCGACGGCATTCCAGGCCGAGCATGGGTCCTGGCTCTTGAGGAACTAGGGCCTCGACTGGTGGCGCTCTTTAGCGCATGCCTCGAAAGAGGCCAGTTTCCAAAGGCGTGGAAGACGGGGAAACTGGTCCTTATCCGGAAGGCGGGGCGGCCGGCGGATCAGCCTTCCGGTTACCAGCCGATCGTGTTGCTCAACGACGAGGTGTGCAAGCTCTTTGAGCGGATTATTGCAGAGCGCCTCGTCGAGTATCTCACGAATGTGGGGCCAGATCTGGCGGACAACCAGTTCGGTTTCCGCCGGGGGCGCTCCACCGTGGAAGTGATCATGCGCGTTAGGCGCCTGGCGGAAGAAGTAGTCTCGTGGGGTGGGATGGTGGTGGCGGTGTCTTTGGACATCACCAACGCCTTCAACACCCTACCCTGGAGCTGCGTTAGGGAGGCGCTTGCGTATCACGGAGTGCCTCCTTACCTCCACCGCATTGTCGAGGCATACCTATCCGAGAGGGCCATAGTTTACCCGAGCTGGCTAGGGCCAGGGTGGCGAGAAGTGTCGTGCGGTGTTCCGCAGGGGTCGGTCCTAGGGCCACTCCTGTGGAACATCGGATACGACTGGGTGCTGCGCGGTACGTTGCTCGAGGGTGTCAGCATAGTCTGCTATGCTGACGACACCCTCGTTATGGCGCGGGGAGCAACGTACGTAAAGGCCACAGCAGGGGTTGCTCAAGTCGTGGGTCGAATACGGTGGCTGGGACTCGAGGGGGCTCTCCACAAATCCGAGGCTATGTGTTTCCACGGGCCTCGGAGGGGGCCACGTGCGGGAACCAGCATAACCGTAGGGGGCATGAGCATCGGCATCGAGCCCACGATGAAGTACCTTGGGCTCGTACTCGATAGCCGATGGGACTTCGGAAGTCATCTCCGAAGTCTGGTCCTGAAACTGAGGGGGGCTGCGGCCGCGCTATCGCGGCTGATGCCCAACGTTAAGGGACCGTGCGAAGCATGGCCCTATACGGGGCCCCCGTATGGGCGGAGACTCTGGCGGCCCGCAACGTGGCTGTATTAAACAGCCCGTTAAAAGCGATGGCCGTCAGAGTCATCAGGGGGTATCGCACGATCTCCGTCGATGCGGCATTTCTCCTAGCCGGAACCCCTCCATGGGACCTGGAAGCGAGAGCCCTTGCGCTGCTGTACCAGTGGCGCAAGGAGGCGCTGGAGCGGGGCCATAGGCTGGAGCCCCGAGAAATCAGGGCTCAGCGGTCCCAGCTCCACCGGGATCTCATAGAGACATGGAGGATTTGACTTGAGCACCCAAGGTGGCGGGAATCCACCATTGCGGCGGTGAGACCGATCATGAAGGAGTGGTTGGAGAGGGACCATGGGGACCTCTCCTACCGGATGTGCCAGATGGTTACCGGACACGGGTGTTTCGGTAAGTATCTGTGGCGCATCCACCGGGAGACAACGCCGCAGTGCCAGCACTACGAGGATCCTGGCGAAGACACGGCGCTCCACACGTTGGTGGAGTGCCCTGCGTGGGCAAGTCAACGCCGGGATCTCGTTGCGGTCCTGGGCGTGGACGTTCTCTCGTTGGAGACCATGGTGAGGGCCGTGGTCTCCGACGGGAGCAAGTGGCACGCCGCCACCTCTTTCTGCGAGCAGGTAATGCGCGCAAAAGAGACGGCGGAGAGGGAGCGGGAGAGAACCCTGCCACCCGAGTTTCACAATCTGCGGCGAGGACGCCGCAGACTCATCTACGCCCGGGACTACCGACCTCCGTGATTGGGGCCTGAGGACGGCAGTTGGCCGACTCGCCGTCCTTACAGAAGCAGGCCGTGGCGGAGGCGTGTCGTGTGTGCCCTACACACGCCTGCCAACTCACCGAAGCGGGATAAAACCTGACCCCACCAGGCGAGGCCGCGGTGGCGGCCAAAGTCCGCCGGCAACCCTGGGGTTATCCTTTCGAGGGCTTACCCGGGGTGCCCGGCAACGGACACTTAGGGAGGACACCGTGCGGTTTTAGTCGAGACACGACATAACCACCCCCGCTGGCCGGCGGGGGGTATCCGAAGGGATTTCCACACGTAAAAAAATAAAAATGCTCACCTTCGTTCATTCTTCAATGTCGCTTATTTGGATTTTTTTTATTTTGTACTAGCTATTATAACTGGGGAATTTCCAAAACATTTCTTTGATACGAACCGTGACCTGACAATAATGCACACAAAAAAAATCACAGCATACATTTTAGCGATTCATTTTTATGTATAAACATTAAAATGAACCGCTAGAAGATATTCGTTTAGTCGTGCACTAAATCTTTAAAGAATCTGTTATATCCGAGAATCTGTCCAATCCACGAATCTGTCCATTACCGAATCTGTCCAATCCCGAATCTGTCCAACACCGAGCAAGCGATCGAGCTCCGGTACCAATAATGGATCAACCAAAACACTGTTACAATCATCAATCATTTGATTAGGTACTCTTCAAAAGAGAGGGTGTACAGACATCCTTGAGGCCTGATCCAACCTCACCAGCAAGTCGCACACCTCCTAAACAACGGAAGAGGCTCTGGCGCAGGTTATCCTTCTAAGTCGTTATAACAATCAAAAACAACACGTGGACCTGGGGCTCCAATGTGCAAACTTAGGACACAACTGGGAAATCGCTCTTAGGATGATGATGATGAATCTTCAAAAGAGAATCACTATAATCTGCATTATGTATATGGTACAAGTTTATCATCCAGTGTGTTACCAATTGGGGATATTTTTGTACGTATAAAGAATCCAACATTCGATGGAATATATCTAGAACGACGATGCCATAGTGCGATCATCATTATTCCAGCGCTAATTCCGATCACATCTGAAGCTTGCGTTTTGAAGCTCGTGATTCCCTCTTCTACTCTTTCTTCTCCATCTGATTTGGCTTAGCTTGGCTTTTATGAATGTATCTATAGTGTGATTCTGAGAGGAAAGCCTGCGTCAGAGCCTCGGCTATAAATCAGTAGATTGACTTGGAGAAAGAAGAATATTTAGCATATAGCGTTTATTAGCATAAAAGTTATTATAATATGAAACATAATACGTAGTAGAATACACTTATTCGTTCGACATGGATCGTTTAACTATTTTCTTGTTATATCAAATCATCTACTTATACTATTGAGAAAATCCAATAAGTTGATAAGATCCTTCAAGCTACTACCTGGTCTATTCTGTCCGATACCATCTTATTTGTCTACCTTATCCTGCTTGTAACACTTGATAAATCTATTTTATCAAAATTATCAAACTGGTTAGAGACATACGCAATAGATTAATCTACAACGAAATCTAAAACGTGACCACTGTAAATCGTCCTTAAACTACGTCATACAATTACTCAATATTTTTCTGAGTGACAGATCTATCTTAGAAGTTATATTGTAGGTGAATTGAGAAATAATAAACTCGAACTAAATATTACTTTTCCTTATAATATTGATCTACAAATCTAATTCAGAGAATTGTGACATCATTACAATTTTCAGAATTCTAACAATAATTATTATTTAGACTTAACTCGGAAAAAGTAAACATCCACGACGGGACTTGAACCGCGATTAGTCCCTTACAGAGGGAACACTCTGACCATGTGAGCGGAGCCCTGGATGTTCTCTTTTTCCGAGTTAAATATATGGGAAAAGTTAGCACACACTAATTGCTTCAAAATTTCATTAAAATAATTATTATTTTTGTTGTCATTGTGTGAATGTAAATTGTGATTCAAAAATAAATAGAAAAGGAATTATAACGTTAACTGATGTAACTTCAGGTGCCTCATGTATTTAACGTATGGGCCTAGAAAAAATACATACAACATTAGTAATAATGCTTCTTTTGATTTCTCCTCTTTGTTTGAAGAAGAGGCTTATGTTATCAGTGGCTTATGTTTCAGAAAAAATGGGGCCACATTTCAAGCCACTTCGTGTTTTGCCGATTCTTTTTTTATGAATACAGGGGGTAATGTAAGGAGAAATGACAAAAGAGCGATGGGTTCACCATCTTGGAACGTCTTCAGGGTCACCCAACCTCTCCGGCAGCGCTCAGGTTCGTTGAGCTGCAAGGAAGACAACCTCTCCAAAAAATCACCAAAGTGGAGCGAAACGTTCTCCATCTTTCAATTTATTCGGAGGAGGTGAACGTCGGTTTTACAAAGAGCAACTTGGTACCAAGACATAAAGGTGAATTGACAGCAGCGATGGCCCTTCCCGGAGACGAGAAAGAAAACCTCTAAAATAAAGTACATAATTATTCTCACTCCCTGAAACCTGACAATTAGATAAATGGCTTAAAAGTACTCAATTCGGAAGACATCATCGTTATAATATGATAAATTTCATTAAATTATAGACATAGTTCGTCTTCAGTGCCAGCCTACGTCAAATGCTCCGACCGAATTCTAGCAATCCTGCTTAACCGTACACACTTACGGTATACGGATGAAATAAAAAAAAGTATTTACTCGCCTACATAGGATGTATTTCATCAATATAATCACATTTATGTGACAGGATGGCTGAATAAATAATAGATTTTCTTACCGGTATAGCGCAATTTAAAAAAAATAAGAAGTTAGAAAGAAATTGTGTCTGAAAAAACACGAGATTAAAATACCAAACAAAATATTTACGTGGCAATAAAAAGCGTTGCTCAAAGGCATTAGATATCAATAAAAATTAATATGAATCTATGATATATAATAAAAAGGTTCTAGGGTTATCTTGGTAATATTGCGAGTAGTAGTTTTAACATACTCGCAATATTACCAAGATAACCCTAGAACCTTTGAGAGTAAAAACTAAATCATACTCAGTGTGGGTGTGTGGGTGTTGTGTATAGTTTGTAATAAAAATACTGCCCGATTAGTAAAGATGCTTTTAAGTCACTATTCGGTTCTATATTAATACTTTTCAGGAAACAAGTTAAGAAAATGACCGCGAATAAATTAAGACAAATTTAATTAAATGAAAAAGGAAGGAATCTGGATACTCTTTCTTACTCCCACTCTCTTTGTCTTGCTGCCTCTGAGGAAAGCCTCTTATATTGTTTTTATTAAGTGATATCAATACATCAACTACAGTCATTATAGCAGCTTACATACTCGTAATTACCTACATGCTATAAATTTAATCACATGACTGTACAGTACAACAATCAAGTACATATTTTAATCGCATTGACTGTAGGTACTTCACAAAGTCAACGACTTTAAAAACATAAGACCACGAGTACTTCTATAGTAAAAGAAAAAACAAAACAAATGAGAAAAAATAAACACGAATTAAGATATCTTCAATGCCGTATCAGACACGCTACGTTGGAGTTTGCAGTGATTCAATTCGTTCGGAAAAGTATCCGTTAATGTCATATTAGTAGACAATTCATTATCATGCAAGCGCCAATCCTAGGTGCATCCAAAGCTCACACTTTTCAGTCTGGAGCTTGCTCTCATACCCTTCTTTTTCAAAATTTGATTCATTTTGACTTTGACGGGAACGTCTACCATGAAATCCCCTTCCTCCAGAACCCCAAGAGATAAACCTGCGTTACAGCCTAGTCTCTCAATCAACAGGTATACTGGCTAGCAGATAAGCTTGGCTGGAGCCTTAAAGATCTAAGTGGAGCCTCATTAACCCATTAGCAAACAAATACAATCACGTAACTTTATTGCTTTAAGGAGCCACCAGTATTTTTTATTTACACTATTTTCGCTTCGAGTCGTTTCCTTCTTCTGGCAACCTCTTTACATTCTGGACAATGCGGGACTGTTGCTGAAATTCTTCAGAAACTAGATACTCTTGAAATCCACCAGTAACATACTCATCATTTCTTTCAGTATGTAAGTTTCTTATTGTATCAGAAAATCTTTTAACGAAGACTTTATTAGCTTTAAATGCATAGTTACCATAAACTAAACTCTAAACTATTTTAGCATATCATTTTCAATTTCATAACTAATTCCTCTTTCAAGCTACACTGCTTTTATTATTATTCTTCTTTTTATCAGTCAGCCTTGCTCCACTCATACTGCGCAATGATCTCATCTCAACTGTAGTGTCACAATATATTTTTAAAAATCTTATGTATATGCGAAAAAATATTTCTTATTTTATAAGAGAGGATCCATATAATGTGAACACGTTATATGAAAACAACCTTGTTAGTTGACTTCACATTTTTATAGCCATATAGTAAACTCGGAACTTTTTTTGCATCAAACCCACGTTTCAACGGATCCCGAGAAGTCCAAATACATACTTTCCTATCTATTTTATCTCATTTCTAACACCTTTGTCTACTACCATGTTAAACATCACAAACTCTCAACCAAATTTATTTAGGTACACAATATTCTTTCTTTAATTCAAAATTTTGAATACTTCAATCTGTTTTTCACGTTTAGCCCCTGTTACATTCAAAGTAGCAAATTGGCTACAAAACTCATTTCTATAAGTTTCGCTCTAATATCGGCTTTAAATCCGCACATTGGTCATCGTACATGTGGAGGAACGGGGTGTGATGTTCTTCCAACACAAAGGAGGAAGGACCCTTCAACTAGGCACGGTGATCTCGCCTGGCGGGCTGCGGCCCAACGGTTGTCGTTGGGATGTTGTATATACTTATGTTATAACAGCGCGCAAACTGCACTTTCGCGATTGAGGATCGATAGTGACGTAGTAATAAAGTATTTTAACTTGCTGTCGCTAGATGGTAATGGGTATATGTGCTGTGCATCGCCGCATCACTCCCCTCCAAGACCGGAGGTTGATTGCGATGATTCACCTGTCTTAGCTCTCTTGTGGAGCGTGCCAGTGCCAGTGATGGGTAGTTCCATTGAGCCGGAACTGGATGCCACTCGTTCCATTGATTAAACAGTCTTTCTCACTAGTTCCAGTGAGTCCGGACTACCGCTGGTTCCAAAGATGCGGAGCCGAGTACGGTGCTACGGTGCTGCGGTGAAATCCTCGGTGAGTTAGGACAATTCCTCAGTAAGTCAAGGTGAGTCCCCAATAAGTGGCAGTAAATTACTGCGTAGTGGCTGGCTGCTGCGTAGACGGGAGAGATGTGTTCTTCTTACATAGACCGTAAGTGCAGTGTGCTATGCCTTTGACGCTGGTATGGCTATAGGATAACGGCTGTGGTTCCTGGTATCCTGGTTGAGGCCGAAGATGTTGGATGGCGAAGACTTGATGTTGCTCATACGGCAGAAGTGAATGCGGTGGTGGCGATGGGAATGCTGCTGATATGTTCAGCGCAGGTTATATGATCAGATCTGTCGAGGTCTCCACTATGGAGGAACGGGGTGTGATGTTCCTCTAACACGAAGGGACAATCCTCTGACCAGGCAAGGTTATCACGCCTGGCGGGCCGTGGCCCAACGGTTGTCGTAAGAATGGTGTATTTATGTTATACCAGCTAGAAAACTTCACTTTCGCGATTCAGAATCTGTAGTGACGCAGTAGTATCGAAGTAGTTCAACTTGCTGTCGCACGCTGGTGCTGGGTATATGTGCTGTGCATCGCCACATTCGCATTTGCTAAGGTGAGTGAGAACATGAGTGCTCACTTTGCTATCATTCTCTTTTCTCTGGGCTACTACAGTAACGTATTCATAACTAACATCTTTTTTCTGCTGACAACAAGTTTTTGCAGTAATAGTTCTTCGCACTAAAATTCATTAGTAAATAATTAAATTCGGTATACTGTGTGTATTACGGCACTTTCATTGCGGATGTAACATTGTGTTGTAAAATTTCAGGTGAACATGCCTATTTTCTATTGTGAATTTTTAATGGACACCAAAAAACCAACATATTTAGTGTAAACAAAACATTGGACCGTGGATATTACCTGTCGTGGTTTGGTTATATTCCCAGTTGGGTATCTATTTATCTTAGTAAGCCTTTCATAATAAAATAATCATTCTCAGTAATAAAACGAGTAGATCACAATATTCAAATAGAGTAAAACCGTTTATAAACAAGATCTCATGCATAAAAGGTAGCATCAGTGCCGATAACGTCAATCATAATGATAATCAAGTAGCTGTAAGAACTATATATTAAAAAATCGTGATGAGACGTATTAGTGGATGTGCCACTACAGTATCGTTTCTCAGACAGTATCCTCGTCACATATGTTTTAAGACTTCAATAAACGTGTTTAATATTACGAAATATTTAACATCATACAAGTAAGTAGAATTTCATATAAGGAGTTTTAACAGTTCTTTATAATGGATAAAGTTATTATTTCAATTAATGTTATTCATCTCGAGAACAGGTATGGTATATCTTTTATAAATATCATCGTACCAGATGTTTAGACATTTGATACCTATATATGATGCTATTTGATTTGAAAATATCATCATACGTTTGTCTTGAAAGTATTGTGAAGAATCGTTAAGTTATAGTGTTCAGTAATTCAGCATACCTATATTTTATACCGATATAGACTAGTTTAGATTTAAAGTGAATGTTAACCATTAAAAAATAGGCATGCAATATAGCACGTAGTATATTTTTGTGCCCTTCTTTGTTTGTTTCTTCGGTTCGCTACATTGTGTGTGTACACAGTGACATGCATGCCAATAAGCTGCTGGCACTAGAGAAGTATGCAGATGTATTATTTATTTTATGAAGACAATGTTTTCAGTAATGCTTGAAAAACTTTTAGTTATAATAACTTAATAGGTTTCCTAATACACACAAAAAAAACTAATTTATAGTGTTCATTAGTAATTATATCTTTTATTTATTAGTAACTCTTAGAAACAGTCCAAAATAAAAGATACGAAAGTATGTTAGTATTTGTTCATCACCATACACCATTTAAGTCAAGGTTTGTTACGGTAATGAAAATGTAGAGTGATAAGAATTGGAATTCTTGAGAAAATATTGAAATAAAATATTTACTGATGACAGAAATGTTGTAATCTTACTTAAATATTGAGAATATTAACAGTATTAGTAACTCTGTTAACATTCTGAAGATAAGTGAATAAAATATCAAGTTTTGAATTTTATTAATAGTTAGGTTCAAATTTACAACAATGAGAGCGGGTATTGAAAGAAGTAACTACAACAGTATTTTAGATAACGCGTACTAGTTTTCTTCAGCAGAATTTATATTTTACTTCAACTTACTTGAGCAGCTTGGTAAAATTTAGCAACCAGCTAACTGCTACCTAAAACATTGTACGACGTTAAGGTATACAGTCTGACTTAGATACCTACCTCAGGTAAAGCAATATTTTTATACTCAGCGTTGAGATATATCAAACAATTTCTTTGAAATAAAACACGTTTTGATTAGGAATATAAATATCCGTATCTTAATATTCAAATATACATATTTTACAACTTGTGTGTTGATTGTTTTATCTCTATGTTCACTGATTGATCTGAACTGTCTTGTTTTAAAGTCACAACTAATATTATAAAGAGAGAACCCGAATTTTGTGAGTTTGATTATATATTTGGGGTAATCTTCGGAGACACTGCACTTATTAGAAAAAATCATTTACCAATGGAAATGTACATTGTCTTCGATGGTCATATGCTATATATTAAGTGTAAATAACGATGGCTTGAGTTTTAATAATAAAGAAGCAGCAAATATAACTTTGTAAATATAGCTTTCCATAATATCATAAAACCCTAGGTACACCACTGGGTTACACTAAGGACAAGAGATCTAAGATAGCGTCCAAACTGAGTTTGCCAAGCTTATATTGAAAATAGCTCAGTGTATAGATCTGAAAGTTGTTATGTTGGTCTGTATATAAGATATTATTTACTAGCTATTTCTACTAGCTACTATGCTATACTGCTATACTGTGCTATTGCCAGCTACCGATATATACATTCGTACATTCTTCATTAAAAAGGTCAATAACATCCTTTACCTTGAATTTATCTTAAAAGCGGTAGCCTTGAATCAGTCCCATCCGGTATAAGGGGTAGGAAGACTTTAGGATCCGCACCTATTTAGTTATTAATACTTTTTATAACAGCGGGTTAACCCTTGAGAAGTAGGGGGGGTTTAGCAAATCTTATGATAGAATTAATTTCAAATAAAGGTCCGTTATACCTTTATTGATTGAGGATTAACTTTTAATTAAAAAATCTTGACTTGATTGATCACCGCATTAAAAAACAAAAAATAATAATGATTTTACAAATTATATCTTAAAAAACTTATTCTAATAAATGCAAATAATCTAGATGCATTTCGAGTTTTGATGTCCTTATGGTGAGGGCAACTAATGCATCATAGTTTGTAGGTAAAACTTCTTCCAAACTTGGCCCTGTTGTATTCAATATACATTTCTAAGTGTTTATTTCATAATGGCATTCAATAAAAAACCGGCCAAGTGCGAGTCGGACTCGCCCATGAAGGATTATGTAGCAGCAAGTAAATTTTTGATATTTGAGTTGATCGAATGAAAGGTAAATTGCGGTTTACGATTTGTGAGGTATTAAAAAAATCAATTTTCGGTGGAAGCTTACATGGTAATGTGCATCATATATTTTTTTAGTTTTATCATTCTCCTATTCAGTTTAGATAAAAAATGATATTAGAAACCTCAATATATTTTTTCAAGACCTATACATAGATACCCCACACGTCTGGGTTGGATGAATAAAAATGTTTTGAGTTTCAATTCTAAGTATGGGGAACCCCAAAATTTATCGGTTTTTATTTTCAATTTTTGTGGGAAAATCTTAATGCGGTTCACAGAATACACCTACTTATCAAGTTTCAACAGCATAGTTCTTATAGTTTCGGAAAAAAGTGGCTGTGACATACGGACGGACAGACATGACGAATCTATAAGGGTTCCGTTTTTTGCCATTTGGCAACGGAACCCTAAATAGGATTCTGTTTTGACTTTAAAATTATGATCAAATTCTTCGCATTATCAATCAATGCTGGCATTACTGATTTATGACAATGTTTTATTGTCTGACTACAACAATAATACAAGAGGAACTCTTAAAATAGATACGTGCGGTATCTATGCCTATCTGTTATATAAATGGTAACTGTTGCCCGCGGCTTCACCCGCGCGTAGTTCTGATCCCGTACCCCGCTACCCATGGGACTCTATTCCGCCATCACTATTTATATAAGATACACAATACTTCATACTATCATTTTGTTATATCTCAAAGGATGTAGGCAGCGTTTCGCTGAAAATTCCAAGACCGCTCATTTTTTTCCGACACCTCCAACAAATATCACTATATTTTAGTCATTACTTATTTAACAAATTATATACTGATACCTTTCAAGAGAACCACTCTATGCATTGGTGAAAACAGCATGAAAATCGTTGCAGTAGTTTTTGAGATTATCGAACAGACAGGCGGACAGATGCAGCAAATATTTTTTTTAATAATATTTAGTGATATATATAAACACGTGAAGTGAAAATATATTTCTAATATATATCACTACATTTATATATATATATATATATATATATATATATATATATATATATATATATATATATATATATATATATATATATGTATGTATGTATATATATATACGTGAAGTGAAAATTTTAGATCTCATTTTTGGAATATTGTGCGCACTTAGGAGTGTGAGTTTTGGCCTTAGACCAATTGAACAAACAAAATATATTTTTTATTGGTTTATGTAGGTACTGTTTTGGCATAGTTACAGTTTATATGGAAGAGAAGTGTAGAAATCTGAATTGAAGATAAAATATGAGTTACAAATAAAATAAAACTAAAACATTTATGGGTTACGTTCAAACTGCTACCGTCAAACATACTTTTTCTTAAATTGTCAAAAACATTCAAACTTTTTTATAGCTTATGGACGAGCCCTGGGTCTGCTCTTCTACGCTTCCTCTAGATTTTGCTTATCTTGGTTTTTGTGGGTGTGACTACCGCCTAACCTCTGAAACCCGAGACGAGAGCCTACGCCGAAGTATCGTGCGGTAATTAGCACCTGTACCGACTTGCAGATGAGGTTGCCTTGGGCCCCGAATATATATAAGCTAAGCACGATAGAAATTGAAAAGTAAAGGAATTTTCTATGCATGTCAAATTATTTGTTGAGTACAACTTATTTAATATTCCGGTGGTCTAATTAGGTGGTAGTGTGGCAAATCTGCATTCATCATTTTGGTCAATATCGAGATAGGTAAGATTTGCATAAATAATAAATCAATGAGGATCCATTCAGTCGAAATTCCTCTGTATATCTTTTTATTTAAATAACAATGAGTTTGTTTTTCAAGGATACGTATAAGGACAAATAAAGCCTTTTCAATATTTTTGCAAACTTAAACAAATATGTCTACAAGTGTTTGGTTTTGGCAGTGCGAACCGAAAAAAATAATGTTTAGTTTAATTTAATTTCATATACCTACTTGCAGCTTAGGTATTTATATATGCTCTGTAGGTAGGTACTTTTTTCTTGTTCTATTTGCGCAGAAAAAAGATAACAAATACAATTATAATGGGGTTTTTTCAAAAATAGTTAAATAATCAATATTAATTTGCTACTGGACTTCAAGATGATGTTAGATGGAAGATGGTGTTACGTCACTAAATTAAAAAAAAGCTTGTAAAAAATTAATAATATCGTGTCACTTGAAAGATTTTCGTCATTTGACTACACTAAGTCATAAATAAATTGAATGATTACTGTCGATACTGATATAGTTGAGCACTTAGTAAGTGAAGGTTTTTAAATACTGCAAATCAGATGCAGTTCTGTTTTTGGTTTGCTATCGGAGGACCATTCACCGCGGTGATCATTTTTTATATACTTTGCAATTTATCTAACACAAAATGTCAAATGACTATGAATAAATTTCTTTATTTTGGGATAAATTCGGTTACACGATGATACTTACTCCTAAAAAGCCCGACATGGTTTAGTTCTCTAATAATGACCCAGACGCGATGGCTCACTCAGTAGAATACCTCTCTTGAATAATATTATCATGAGACAAACAGACGATAGTTGCTATTCGCATGGTGGACGAATTCTATTCTTCGAAAACAATGAATCGATATGGTGTTGGATATAATGACCCATGAAAAGAAAACAATAGATTAGATAAGAGTCAAAATTTGGTTTATAGGCGTGGTGTAAAGTGTTTGTAAATGTAAAGGCAAATACATATCTGTTTGCAAAGTAGAAAGGCAATCATAAGGTAAATACTCTTTATATGGTATTAGAAGTTTTAAAATCTGAATTGACATAACATAGGGTATCTATTATGACTATATTATTCGAGTTGGGGAAAATATCGTGGATTTATTATCGAAATTACTAGTATTCGTTAACCCCTCCAGCTAATCTAAGTTGCTTATATTATGAGTGGGTTCACGTTGATACTGTAATGGCCACTGTGTTCGAGTCCAGGAGACCTAGACAGGCGACTTAGGCATCGGAGGTCGCTGAATGACCTTCGTTCTCCATGAGCGTAGGCCCAGGGTTGACAGGTGGAGCCGCCTGTCACCCTAGCAGAAGCAGGTCTTGGCACTGGCGCGCTGCGCGCCCGCCTTGTTTCCGGGGATATCACGGGGACACCGTGGTTCCCAAACCTGAGGGGGTCATCTCAAAACCGGTGATGGCCCTGGGTCAGCTGGAGTGCGAGGAAAATGCCTTATGGGCCTTAAAAGTCTGATATGTGGGGTAGTGACCGGACTTTTGATGGTTCGCTACTAAGCGGTTCCACTACTAGAATGTCACTTTCTCTACAGGCCCAGGACTTCTCGATCGTTAGGCCAACCCCTTAACTACAAAGCTACCGCCGCTTTGAAACCGGTGATAAATGATACGATCGTTAATTTTTTGAGCTGAGTGAGACGAAGTCGAGCGAAAGCTTCTCATACCAGACTTCAGGATTTTCTTTGTCACAGGTCTCCTCCTAAACTACTAATCCAATCAGCACCAAATTTGGCATGATTAAAGAGGTCAATCAGAGGAAGGTTTATGGATATATTTTGAAAAAATTAATGCTACCACAGAGGAATGATCACCGTTAAAAAAATTCCAGATGGAATTACATAATAACCGCTCGAGACACTGTGACCAAACTTTACACGCTCAGAAAGCATGTCCAAAGTTGTGACGGAGGAATGATCACTGTTCAAAATTTTCAAAATCTGATTCACGATGTCTCACTCAGCTCAACATTGCAAGCAGCGATTCGCCTTGCAGACCTAGTAAATACATTGATCACGATCCACAGGAACACACGTGTCTCGAATTTGTATACTATATAACCAATCTAATAAAAAAAAACTTTACAATCGCACAAGCAATAAAAAGAAACCGTGAAAAATTTTTTTTTCACGATTTTTTGTTTTGAATTGTGTAGTTGGTTCAAAATATAAATGCTTTTTTTCGTAATTCAAAACATAATGCATTTGTTTTAAAATGAATTGATAGCTTTGTATTTTCTGTAGCTTTCACCGATGTTTCGCAACAAATTGATGATTCTAAATTCTCTGTTTAGAAAACTACGGAAAGTAAAGTGAAACTATTTGTAAAAAAAGTAAAATAAGTACATACACATCAAATAGGCCACATTAGTTACAATATGTTCTTGAATAATCAGAATATAAATAATATAAAAGTGGTTGGTAATTTATGCTGATATATAAAATAAATCATTCCAAATATTTGAAATGACT
Organism: Cybosia mesomella; assembly: GCA_946251805.1. Classification (NCBI taxonomy): domain Eukaryota; kingdom Metazoa; phylum Arthropoda; class Insecta; order Lepidoptera; family Erebidae; genus Cybosia; species Cybosia mesomella. The sequence continues at coordinate 11,838,337 of OX276397.1, forward strand.
ATTCCAATAAATTATAACTTAAAGTAATAAATGGACTTATGATACGTGTTTTTAGAATTCTCGTTGGCCAGATAAATATATTGTTACATATAATATTATGTTTAATTTAATGTGAGAGAGGTACGAGTTCTATTCCCGCAAAGTGCAAATCGATACCTGCAATTAGGACTATGCTAACTCTCAAATGTAAATTTTTCACCAAAGTATTTTAAAGGTACGTGATAACTTTTAATCAAAAAAATATATATGGAGTTACATAAGTAACACCAAAAAAAAATAGGTTGCATGGAATGTCATAATAAACATTTAAATTAATTTTTAGGCAAAAACGGAACCCTTATAGATTAGTCATGTCTGTCTGTCTGTCCGTCCGTATGTCACAGCCACTTTTTTCCGAAACTATAAGAACTATGGTGTTGAAACTTGGTAAGTAGATGTATTCTATGAACCGCATTAAGATTTTCACACAAAAATAGAAAAAAACATTAAATTTTGGGGGTCCCCATACTTAGAACTAGCCGTTTTATTCGGAGCTGTATGCTCAAAATTCATTTATATAAGTGATATGACCAACTTAATTACGCCTTATTCGAGTCGCATTATAAAGCACGGTCGCATTATAAAGGCTTCGCCCGCGTGGAATAGTGTTTCCGTTCCCATGGGAACAGGGAAAAAAGTAGCTTATGTGCTATTCCAGACTAAAATCTATCCCTGTACTATTAAATTTGAGAATGATCCATTCAGCCGTTTGTGTGAAAGAGTAACAAACATCCATCCATCCAAACTTTTATAATTGTGGGATTAGAAGCCAATATTTCAAGTTTACTCTGTTGATACTAGATATATCGAGTATTTAATTAAAAGAATAGGTTTTGGTTCCTAGCTGAAGTTGCATTCTTTAGATCAGACAGAGACAACAGTTCCCCTTTTACTTCTGTCCTTATACATTTCACTAGGTAATTTATACAACTTAACGATTTCAGATACCTCTGACTACACTATTTTCAAAATATCACATATTTGACCGGTCACACGGGTCACACAAAGTCGTCGTCGACACTTACTCGTTTATGTTTGACATACTTGATCAAAGTGCCTAGTGTGAGTTGAATGCCAGTGAGTGAACTGTTATTTGTAAAATATTGAATTAGTACCGGTTGTCGGGAAATTAGTGGCATATTTTTTTATAGACAATGCGATTGTGAAATCATTGAAACATTTTTATGAAACCGAAATTGTCACTCTAGAGGATTTGATCCTAATGCCAGATAATTTAGGGATTTCGGAATTACCGGATTTTTAAACAAGTTAACCAAAAGTCAGAATACTACAAAAATATTAGTTTTTTATTGGTAATAATACTAACATTATTAAATATTCATGAATTGATCAGTCCAAACATAGTGAAAACTTAAATTACAACAAAAATCTTCTCACACAAAACAACTTATGTCTACCTATAATAACTTACATTTCCTAAACAAAATTCAACTCAGTTACGTTTAGTTCCTGTAATAAAAATGTTTTTATGTACAGATTAGATCATTAATGATTCTAAGTGTACAGAAATCAAATTGATATTAATCATGAAACTAAAATAACCAGATTAACAAACAAAATTCTGTCTCAAACTTCACTTAAAATAAACGGAATAATTCTGTATTTTGGAAAGCTAAATCTTCAAGTCCCGATTCAATAGGTTCCTTCTAGGTAACCGTGTTTCATTCTAGACCACATCATTACTTATCAGCAGGTGAGCTAGTGGTTAAAAGTGAGTTTATAAATTTGGATATTTCTACTACACCCAACCAGCCGTGTATACATTTTTAAAAATTGCAAAGAAAATATGACAAGTTGATAGAGCTCATGCCTTTTTCAGCACGGACAGACTCCAAAGGGCTCTTAATTGCATACTTTGGATGCAACTGAGAAATCGCTAGTAGGATGATTGCGCATCTCAAAGTGCAAGCTTTGGATGCAGCCGGGATTAATGATTTCATAAAATTTTGTCATTCTACATGAATTTTTTTTTTTTACTAAACTATGTAGAATTTCCTACTAGCACCAACACTCGCTTACGAGTGTGGCAAGAGCATCAAAACTAAATTTGACACAAATACACTTAAATTGGGCTATTTACTGAAACCTAACAAAAAGTATATTATATATTCACGTATATTATCATTTACTCGTATATGGAATTTCAATGAACAATGAACATAGTTGAACACGTCAGTCATCATTATTTAAGTACTTACCTGCGCAAATTTTCAACTGAAATAACAAATTGTTCATACGTTTACATTTTTTTTGTATTCATAATTGTAGGTAAATGGGTGTGTTGTTCTTAAACTTGTCTGTGTACTATTCATAAAAACACATATCTTTGTATATAATAAGTGATAATTGTCGATCTACCTAAGCAGATAAGTCGACTGATTCATTCTACTATTAATCGACGGCAGTAATCAACAACTGATCGATTGCTGTAGTAGAAACTGAAGATCAGCGTTGACTAATCCATTCTACCAGCGATCGAGGGCTCCAATCGACGATCGATCATTGGGTATAGTTAATACCCTAACAAGTTACTGAGGATAGGTCGAAAAGACGTCTCATAAATCTTCTCATATAATATAATTCTAATCTAAAATTGTACCTTAACTTGTTTTAACAACAATGGACAATGTGATCATTTTGCTATTGCTGCAAGAGTATTTGATGTTAGAGTCATGGACAGCTGACTAGACAGTTAACAGTAAGTACACCGAGTAAGTAAATAACTGTTCCTGTCAACTTTTTCGGCAAAGAAGTTTGTCAATATTATTTTATGATATTATATTTTCACAATTGAGTGTACTTATTCATGTAGAAACTGATTTAGTAATTGTTATTTTATTTTATTTTTATCTTCTTTGGTAACACGTTTTAGTTAATAGCTAAACATGAGCAATGTTGTAAGTGTTTTTAATATTTTTTTCTTACAATAAAATGTTGCTTTAATAAGTACCACATAGTGTACCACGATAAAGTGGCTTGCTATTCACAGACTGAATCCTGTAAACGCCATGCATATAAATGCAAACACATAGTGAAAAATATAAAACGTTTTAATGAGTATCATTAAAAAGATTCATTTTGGTCACTTAAGAGTATAAATAAATAAAATCTAAGACTACAAAAACATTTGAAGATGCTCTACATTTTATAAGGTTAAAAAACTTCAATCTTTTTAGTGATAAAATAATGTTGCTGTATATAAGTAGCAACATTCTATTGCCATGTGGACGTTTTTTCCGACCAATTAATGTTATGATAATTTTTTACCCATAAGATTCAATTTCAAAGTTTTTTCCTTAAAAATATAACAGTCTATAAAAATAATTATTTGCATTGTATATAGTGTGCAAATTAACATAAAATAACATAACATAACTTCACGCCTGTATCCCCGAAGGGGTAGGCAGAGGTGTATTACACACCCACGATTCGCCAGTTATGTTAAGGTCCCAATGTAATAGGGGGCGGGCCTATTGCCATCTAACGGGCACATTATTAAGCGAGCGATAATTAACATTTATTAATGCACACATAACTATGAAAAGTCAGAGGTGTGTGCCCGGGGCAACTGGGGATCGAACTCGAGACCTCGTCTCAGCAGTCCGTTACGTAAGCCACTGGACTATCGCCGCAAATTTGTGTGCAAATTATATACTATTATAACTATTTTAATTTACTGTCACCATTAATTATTAACCTTGAATCCCTGTATTAAATTCACTTCATTCAATCAGATAAAAAAGATCTTTTCACGGAAAATCGTTGATTCATTTCGTTCACCCAATCGGTTTTTTAATCCCAACTGAAAAAGTTAATTAACGTTGCGTGAAACAAACACTATCTAGACTTATTTACTGAAAATAAATACGTACTGAGCTCCTTACATACAAATTCTGCATGACTTTTCACGAATATTCAACTATTGACAGCCATGAATATGAATGGACAACATTCTTTCATTTCATCATCAGAATAATTCATTGAACCTATACGCTATTGTTTTATTTAAGAAGATGGCAACAAATGGCCTTGATTCCGTAATCCGGTAGTGTCACTTCAATGAAAACTCCGTCCCCAGATGTCGCAACACTTTTTCCTGATTAGCTTCGGAATCAAATAGTCGTGTCATCTAGCTCCTGCAAATAAATTACATACTCGTACGGATTAGTGTACTGTAAATGAACGAAACCTGTGTATGTGTTAACATAAATTTTATTTTGATTAAAGGTAAATCAAAATGTTAACGGGATGGCGATTAGCAGTGTCAAAATGTGAGTATCTATAATTTATTTCCAAAATTAGTTTTAAGTATGTTCGATTTTTTTTACCAAACTTATAGTCGGTAGCTTAGTGGTTAAGGAGTCGACCTTACGATCGAGAGGTCCCGGGTTCGAATCCTGGCCATTACACTACCGATGTGAACCCATTCCTAACACAAGCAATTCAGCATAGCTGGAGGGGTTAGGGGGAATATTAGTAATTTCGGTTACTAATATTCTTTAAAAAAAAAAAAATAACATTATAAAGCTGAAAAGTTTGCTTGTTTAATTGAACGCAATAATCTCAGGAACTACTAAATACTTCTAAACTACTTCTAAATAAGGAAAATATATTTTTGTGTTGGATAACCCGTTTATCAAGGAAGATTACAGGGCTAATTATCATCACGCTAATCTAGGAAAGCGGAGCAGCAATGACAACAAATTGGGCAAATTTCCATACATTATTGTGGAACTTATAAATTACGGACATGCGTTTGATAAAGAGGTGCCCCGGGGGTGAAGTGTGCCACGAGTGTAACCGCGGGGCACAGCTACTGTTTAAATTAATATTATAAATCTGAAGAGTTTGTTTTTTTGGTTGAACGCGTTAATCACAGGAACTGCTGATTCGAATAGAATTTTTTAAATTTCTCTTTGTGTTTGATATCCAACTTATCGAGGTAGGTTATAGGCTATATACCATCACGCTATTCACCCGGAGAGAGAAGCAGTAATCATATATATGTCAACAAATATGGCAAATTTCCATACATTATTGTAAAACTAATCAATTACGGGTATGTATGGGTTAAATAGGTGCCACGAGGGATCGAAGTATGTCACGGGCAAAGCCGCGGGAGACAGCTAGTGCGCTCATAAAGAGTAATGGTTAAAAAAGATAATAAGAAGATATTTTACATCTAAATAATCTGATTCTCACAAATTAGTTTATCCCAGCGGTTATCCCGATCGCATCTTGCGATTAACTTGCACTTTGGGGCTCGGGTGCGTTCTCCTCGTGATGTGGTTGTCTGGGTTTTTTTGGGAGCGACTGCCATCTGATCCCAATCTCAAGAGAAAAGCCTGGCCGGAGCCTCGTCCGTTAATCAGCAAATGTACCGGCTGGCAAGTGGGTTGACTGAGGCGCCATTTATACCATTTTTAGAAATCACTCCTTTAGTAGGTACTTTTAATATTTGTGTGATTAATTTTTATACTGTTTTTTTTTCTATCTTAAAACTTTAACACCGTTATTTCTTTTATAGTGTTTATCATACCACAGAGGTATGTCCTTGCGATCATGGCGCTATTAGCCGTGGCAAACGCGTACACAATGCGAGTTTGTCTGAACCTGGCCATCACTCAAATGGTTACGAGGAATACAGTATTAGAAGCAGAGTCGTCAGAGTATGGATCTGAAGTGTGTGTAGATCAGTCTCAGCAGTCTTCGGTTTCATATGCTGTGATAGCCAATGACAGCGATGTCAGCAATCTTTTAAGAGATACAGAGAACGTAAGTAGAGTTTAAAATACTTAACATAAACATAACACAACTTCACGCCTGTATCCCCGAAGGGGTAGGCAGAGGTGTATTACACACCCACGATTGGTCAAAATACTTAAGCGTCAAAATAAATCAAAAATAGGTTAACTTTATCTTTTATCAAACAACGGATCGAGTTGAGTCAATTATTATTGAACTAATTATTGTTTGGGGGGCTAGTCGCCTCGCCGTCCCGGCCTGATTCTGCGGGGGGACAGGCAGCCTCATCTGCCACCCCGAGGCCTACGCATGGAGGGCGGAGGTCGTTAAGCGACCTCCAGCGCCTGAGTCGCCTGCGACGCGCGGCGAGCATGTTGCGGGGTCGGCGGGCCGGGAGAGTTCTAAATCTCGAGCATTACATGCTCGCAGAAGGAGGCGACGGGGGCCCACGCGCTCACCCTCCGCCCCATTGCCGCAATCATGCAGCCGAGTGAAAGGACTCCCACCTCAATGCCTGCCACGAGGTCACACCTCGGCACCTCCTACGCCGGGCAGTCTACCAGCGTATATTTGAATAAGACATAGCTACTTTTTATCCCTGAACAAGGTTCCCATGAGATACGGGAACCGAATCAAAATTCCCCACGGGCGAAGCCGCGGGCAACAGTTAATTTATAATAAGACTCAAGAACTTCTCAATACACCACTTGCACATTGCTTTGATTATATCTTAAGTACTTTCATGATTAAGATGAATTTAAGCCAGACAAATCTCAAGGTCAAAATAAATTAATAAGATTACAATTTTAATTTAAATACCAATATGAGTTTTTAATACAACTGGTTTTAAGAAGTTCCGGTCTGTAGTTATTGTTATATACAAAGAGCGACCAGTAGAAAATATTTATTATTTAAGATAATAATGCACAGCAACGGGGTCACTACAGGGTCTTTCAGCCAAAAAGGCGGAATCTTCCGTAGAGGAGTCTTAACATATTGAGAATTGGTAGGTAATCCATTTTCGCCTGCAGAAGTTCTGATGTCAGAGACATCGTGTAAAATTAATAGTGCCCACGGTGAGATGGTACCAGGAAGTTTGCGTTTTACGAATTTGTCGGGTAATTTACAATAATATAAACAATATAGATCCTTTGAAAATATCACCCCTTAGTGGTAAAATAAAGTATTGGTGGTTGTATACACACAGCACAGCACTCAATTTCATATATCTGCTACTAGTTCCAGAAAAAGTACCGTACATACCTTCTATATTTTTTTTTTTATGAAATTCCCCTCCGCGAAGCCGAGTGGACCGCTAGTAACCGATAACTTCATTACTTTTATTTGTTAAATATCTTCAATGTACAGACGCAACCAATTTACAATTTTATTTACAAATTACAATTACAACTAAAATTACAATTACAGTTACAATTACAATTACAATTTTATATAAAAAAAAAGTATAGATAGATTTTTAAAAATTATAGCAGCTAATTATCGTTTATTGTTGATAATATTATCTTTATTGCTTATCATTCACTTTCATTTTATTAATTATTAACAAATAACATGGTACTTTAATATTTACAAGCTGACCGAGTGACCCAGCAAACTTCGTTCCGCCTTAGAATCTGTTTACCATATCATATGTTTCATTATCCTAATTGCTAGTATAGGCACAGTGTTCCGAGAGAGCCATCTTAAAGCCGTAGATGGCCCAGGGTAAGCCGGGGTGCAAGGGAATTGCGATATTAGGCAACCTTACACCCCTATATCGTATAAAGACTCGAGATGGCGTGCGGTTTTAGTCGGTTCGAGTCCAACATAAGTAATTCCACTCTGGCTGGCGGTGGGGTAACCGTGGGCATTACAGCAAAAAAAGGCACAGTATAGGCGGAGACAAATCTAAAAAACAAGAGATCCTGGAAATCGGTCCACCCGTTTTCGAGTTTATCGCGGTCATCACTAACACGACTTTGTTCCATATATATATATATAGATAAAGCAACAAATAGCATGCGACCTGCTACGTGGTAAGTACAACTTTTTTTAAACTGAAGGATGTTTGCAATGTCAAAGGTGTATCTACGTTCATATTGCTTCTTGTAATAGTCTCTTTAGGAATCCCATGAATTGATATTGAAAAAAATTACATAGTGAACTGTGAGTGTTATTAAACTATTTCTGCCTACTCTTTAGGTGATGTACAGGCTTGAGTGTATGTTGTAGTCATTAGGTGGCGAGTATATTTTTTGTCTTGGAACGCTACTTCTGTTGATGTTCAGCAGGGAGACTCTTCCTACATAGATGAAATCAGTTACCAGGTTTCCATATACATAACCATCTGCTGATTTTTACTCGTATCTGTATCTGCGGTCATAACTTATGTAACAGCTATCAGCAACACAAAAACGTAAACACGAATAATTTGGTTGCAGTTCCCATTAAGTCATTCAAGCCGCGGTAGCCTAGTGGTATGGGTAATGGACTGCTGAGACGAGGTCTCGGGTTCGATCCCAGGTTTTACCATGGCACACACCAATGATTTTTCGATGCTTTTCGAAGTTATGTGTGTATTTATCGCAGGTTTATAAGTGCCCGGTTAATGGCAATAGGCTCGCCACCTATTACATTGGGACCTAAACATAAACTGGCGAAATGTGGGTGCTAGCACCTCTGCCTACCCCTTCGGGGATATAGGCGTGAGTTTATGTTATGTTATGTTGTTCCCATTAATTTTCTGAAATGCACGAATATTCTGTACAAGGATGCTGTCAAAAATAGCCCTCCACGTCCTTAGGCGCCCACGTGTTGGAGGGCAGCCTTTCTTAAACCTTATACTAGTTCGTTATTTACTATATATATATATATATATATATATATATATATATATATATATATATATATATATATATATATATATATATATATATATATATATATATATATATACATCTAGAAACAGTTTTTTGATTTAATTATAAAATGAATGTTTTTAATTCAAGTGCAACTAGAGGATTCTAAGTGTTTTTCAGATTTTATATACATATTCATTCTCGAAAGGCACCTGACGCAATACATTATGAATATCGATTTCAACATTTTTGTATTACATATTTTACAATTAGGCACGTCAATGATCAATTGAAAGTTTAGTGAATTGTTTGCAGAGTTCACAAGTCCAATTGACGTCAAATATGTCACTTTATATTCGGCGTCATATATTATTTAGTGGTACAAAAACACAAGGTCATTTTATTCAAGTTCAATTTTGAAGATCAATATTGTTTATTTCGTTCAATCGTCTCCAATCGTTCAATTTTTGCAATCATATAGAGTAAAATTTTATTTATTAACAATTATATTGATATAGACTAAAGTATGTGGTCAGCAAATTATGTTACAGCATCTGAGATAAATGTACTTGTTTCTTTTTTTAAAGAGCCTTTGAATTTACTTCGTCTTTTTGTACTTTTTTTCCTATAGGTTTAGGTTGAAAAAAAGTCAATATCCAGGACGGTCTACCGGACAGTTTTCCGATCTAAATCTAAAGAAAAAGTCTGCTAGCAAGTGATAATACCTGTTATTTTCAATATATGTTGGTTAAAAATCGAGTAAGTACTAAAATTAACCAAAACCCATAGTCTAATTTTCCAATATGCCAAAATTGTACCACCTAAATGGTAGTGAGCATCACATCATATATATACATATATACATTCAGCTGTATCATTTTCAATAACACAAAAGCTTGTCGAACATTTCAAAAGAAGTGTCGTTTTGTCAATTTGCAATTCAAAATAGGAGCAATGTAGTTGAAAATATTACCTACTAAATATGTATAAGTTAAGATTATGACGAATGTCAATAATATTTTATCTTAACTATTCTTAAATATTAGCGCTTGTCATGCTTACGTTGATTCTTAAAGATATAAGACAGTATTCAATCAAATATTTGAGATATCTTACATAGATTTTGTTTAGTTCACAGTAAATAGCACAATATTATAATATGCATTCAATGCTATACTGATGATGTAAAAAAATGAATAGTAAGTCTTAAATAATGGATGCTTAGTTTTCAAGTTGATTAAAACTATCGTCACGAATTTTGGTGACAATTTTTTTTTTTTGCGGACTGCTTTTTAGTACTGGTCTCTCCCTTCAGCTTAAAGAGGCGTGTACAGATAGCCTCAATATTCCTTATACACATTTAAATTTACAGGACACTGGAACACTACAATCTACCATAAGTAACTGTCGCAACTAGAGAGTAAAACTACTACTACTAGGCGAAAATCTTGACAATGTACCCTAGATGCGCAGTTACGAGCTTGTAGGTCTCTCTTGTGGTAACCAACCAAAATTAAATTTAAAAAATATGTAATTATATCTTTGTCCCACTCCATACTAAACCGTTCGACACTATTCTATTCTATTTCATTTTAGACTCGTGAATCTAATCTCGTAGCTGATGCTGTCAGTTGCTGTCAAATCAAATGACATGACATAAGACATAATAATACTCCACCCCCCCCCCCCTTTACCCGCTCGGGGGGAAATGAAATGTAGATGTAGATGTTTTTCTTGGGCCGCGGAAAGAAAAATCATTGTTTCATCACCCAAAAAGTGTAGCGAAAATCATAGAGTAAAGAGCGAAACCGTGTCTTGAGTAATTTGTAGAGTAAAATTCGCGCAGGAGACGGGCCTTTATGACAACGATTAGATTCACACTTTCAAGCATTGAAAATCTTATTTTTCAAGCTAATTTTGGCTTAGTGCGTATCATATACAATATTGATGTTAACCAATTAATGGAAAAGTGATTTTAAGGTACTTGTGTCTATCTATCTACGTTTAAAGGTATAAGATAGATAGATAAGGACTATTGAGGGTTATTGTACAAACATCAAGTCACTCCCTTGGGCCAGTGCCCGTTAGCAATTCTGTGTTTTATTTTGTGAAACGAAATGGTCGGTAAAACTTGTATATAATTAAGATCTTAAGAGGTTTGCGTTAGTCTAGTCGTCTAAAGTGAACCTTTGTGGTCTGATGCAGAACATGGTAATTATTGACACAGCACATTTTGGAGAAGCTTCCTATCTCTGGAGAAGTAATCACCGATGGTCCCTAAACTTGATACCGATGAAGCACTTTTTCATTCAGCTTTAGCATATGTTAGGAAAAATCTGGGTGTTAATAAAGTTAAAATACAGGCTTAATAATATAAAATACAAAAAGGTTTCCTTATTTGACCCCAAACATGACTAGTACAATTACATCATACAGCCACGTTATAAAATGTTCGGTTCAAAGGACCAGTCTTAATCTCTTAAGTTGCACGAGGTTAAATTATATGCTTGACGTACTGGATAATATTTTATTGGGACATAAAACCTATGTTAAGTTTATAGTTACAATACAAACTAACCTACACCCCACCCAAACAAACCCCTACCTACACGTGTATTAGATAAAAGTTTTTAAATGAGTTATTTTAAAGGTGATCTATGCGTAATAAAACATCTGATTTATCTTTGTGGGTCATCATAATAATATGTCCATGAGAAAACATTTCGTGGAAGGCATGATGAGGTGGCATTATTGGAATCAAAACCAATATCTTGAGTGCCGAACTGCCAAGCATGACCTAGACTATGATAACTTTTCACTTGTATAACAGTATATAGGTAACCTTAAAGTGATTTCCGAAATCTGGAGTAGATTTTGGAAATCCTCCACTTCGATATTCGTAGAAGACATACACGTCTTTAAATTGCAGATAATGTGACATCACAGTACGAATTATCTCTGTATTCACGGAACCGAACTACCTACTTTACTAATTAAATTACTGTAAGCAAAATAATTTTCCAGTAGATACCTTGGAAATTAATTGTACAATTACACCCACTCACACAATATTCTCTACCGTTATCGAAATTATGTTTCACAAAAAGCCGCTGACATCCCTTTTTAGCTTTTAATAATTAATGAATCCTTTTTTTTCTGCAGATAGTATTATTCGAATGGAGTGAAGCAACGCAAGGCCTGATCCTTGGATCCTTCTACTACGGTTACGTCTTAACGCACATTCCTGGTGGCATGTTAGCTGAACGGTTCGGTGGCAAATGGGTACTTGGAGGTGGATTACTCTCAACAGCTTTATGCACATTCATTACGCCTGTTGTTGTAAAAGCGGGAGGTGCTACTGCTTTGTTTATCTTGAGAGTCATTGAAGGACTAGGTGAGGTGAGTACCTTTGATATGATGACGTCTATTCTCTTGTTAAGCAGAGTTATGACGAGTCCATCCGGAAACGAATACTAATAACTGTAGAATATGTTAAACAGTCTCAATTTATTAAATTTTTATGAATACTTCACCACATGATAGCTATCATTTTTTCTGAACAATGGATTTTGTTTCTAATTTCATTTTAAATTTTTGACATGAAATCATTAATACAGCACATAACAGATTATAACTATAGTCAAATGATACTTACAACTTAAATCACTTAAATTATTTGGAAAAACCTATTTTTTATTTTACAGGGTCCAACAATGCCAGCTCTAATGGCGATGTTATCAAAATGGACACCTAAAGCCGAACGAGCCCGATTTGGTGCTATTGTCTTCGGTGGAGCGCAAATCGGAAATATTGCAGGATCATTTTTCTCTGGTATCATTATGCACAACGGCACTTGGGACAATGTATTCTATATGTTTGGAGGACTCGGCCTTCTTTGGTTTGCTTTATGGGTGAGTCGTAATAATGATTATTAATAAATATGAACATGGATTTATTTCATCCTGTTAGGAATATATGCTTCTTTTTTTAATAATCTTTCATTCTGCCATAATCTTTACTAATAATGTAAAGTAATAAAGTAGCAGTAAATAGTAATGTAAAATAAAATGTTTGGGATAATCTTCGGAACCTTTCAATTTTTTTTTTACCATTTGGGATATGCTCTATGGGTAACCTTACACCCCGGCGTCTGAAGACCCGAGACGGCGTGCGGTTTTAGTCGGTGCAAGCCCGACATAACCGCCCCCGCTGTCCGGTGGGGGGGGGTATCCGAAGGGATTTCCGCACGATAAAAAAAAAAAAAAAAAACATTATCCCCTATGAACATAGTCTATATGTATATTATGTGGTTTGAGTTAAAAAACTCATGTAACCCGCAGTAAAGCGAGGGCGGGTTGCTAGTAATATATAAGTACAGTATTTATTGCGTCCATCGCCAACAAACAGTTAAACAGAAAGACAAGAATAAAAAAAAACTATTTTTGTGTTATGAATCGTTCATTAAACATAACCTAAGTTTTTTTTCCAACACAACTAATTTACAATATAGATAGTACTGATATACCGTACACAAACTATTCAAAAAGACAAATGTTATTAAAAGTGAAGTGTGTGAACTCGGTAAATAGGCTATCCAGCACAAAAATATTTTTTTAATTCGAACCAGTAGTTCCTGAGATTAGCGCGTTCAACCAAAACAAACTCTTCAGCTTTATAATATTGGCCAAGATAGTATACAAGTATAGATTAAATTGAGATCATTTGACTACAATTTCACAACTTCCGATAATCGTTACTTTATTTCTGATCATATAATCAGTTTAACGTACTTAGTTAAGTAGCAACATTACTGTTATTCATAACAATACTATTTCAAATGAACCATCATTGTCTGTAGTATAAGTACATTCTTGTTTACTATAATTTTTGTATAATATTTTCAGTCAATCCTGTGCTACAGTGACCCAAACAAGCATCCATTCATATCGGATAGTGAAAAGAAGTTCCTGAACAACAATGTTGATGCTTTAATGCATGTGAAGGAGAGTAAGCTAGACCCCACCCCTTGGAAGGCACTGGGCCGATCAGTGCCACTGTGGGCGCTAATTATTGCTGCTGTAAGTAGTTCTTGAACAACATCGATAGGTTTTGGATACCAGCCATGACACAGTTGTCGTTTGAAAGATATAAATTGTAAGCATTACTTAAGATTTAATAAACCTCAGATACTCGCTAAAAAAATCGATTCTTCCTAGGATGCTCCGCGAGGTTATTGAAATTATAAAACATCGTAATTTTAATAGAGAAGATGATTGGGACCCAGTCATTCACTTAATGAATTCCAAGAAAACTCAAAATACAACAAGATTTCATGACACTGTGAGCTTATTCTGCGTAAATAGTAACACCAACAATTTAACATAATTCGGGTACTTTGAGATAACTTACACTTCAAACTATAAGACCACCACCATCTTAAGTCTCCCCGTGACCATGGCTGCTGAAAAGCAACCGAAACGCGGCGTTCAGTGTAAATAATAAAATAATATCAAATAAATCACGATAGAATTCGTTAAATATACTTTTATTTCAATGTGTGACATTCGCGTAAACTTCCGACAATATCTTGCAATTTAAGGCTAGATTAGGTATAGATATATTTTATGTCATTTTATGGATCAAGAGATATTAATTTCATAGTAGTTAAAAGTTTTACAAGATCTTTAATATTGGCAAAATAATCGTCTGCACATACTTAACGTTTCCACCCGGTATATACAGTGTGTTCTAAAGGAAAGTGGCTTTTTATTTTTATTAATAGCTTTTTATTTATTCATCAATATTTATGCTTTCTCGTTTAAAGTAATCCCTTTCCGACGCTTTTCCCTATTTCAAAGCATTTTAGTACAGCCATGAGTTCTTCCAGTGATGCAGCTTTTATCTCCTCAATCGTAGCAAATCTTCGGCTTTTCATGAGTTTCTTCAGTTTTGAAAACAGTAAGAAGTTGCAGGGAGCTAAATCCTGTGATTGCGGTGTGGTAGCTGAGGCACGATTGTGGTGTTATTTTGTTCCAAAAACCACGCACATGCGATGCTTATGCGATTTTTCTAGTCAAAATTATCTACTTTCAGAATAAACATCAAAACACGTCTTATGCGCCTAACATAATAAATTGCATGGCATGAACCAATTGAAATGATCACATCATCAGCAACTTCTTTGATGGTGATTCGGCGATGCTTCGACGCAATTTTTCCATTTCTTTCATATTTTTTATCTATTGTTAAGTGCTTGGGAGTCTTGAACTTGTCACCTTACAATTTTTTTAATGTGTGCCACTGTCAACATATCAAGTCTTCAGGAGCACTAAATTCAATTTTTTACATAAAGTTTGATGGAAATTCTTTATTCCATTTATTTTCGACAAAAAAAACACCAAACACATGTGACTTTTTATACCTCTCAGAAATGAATAGAGAATGCTATATAGTTAAAACTATGAACAACGCAACTCCAAAAAAAACGAAACTCAAATGTACGTAGCGTGCGAAATTAGAAAAGTCCCACAGACGTGCCTCAAATTGAACTACAGGTGATATTGTTTCTTTGTCAACAGGTTGGACACGATTGGGGCTATTTTACAATGGTGACAGATCTTCCTAAATACATGACAGACGTTTTGAAATTCAATATCAGGTCTACTGGTTACCTATCTGCTCTCCCTTACGTAGCAATGTGGCTTGCGTCTTTCGTCTTCGGTATGCTTTGTGATTTCTGCATCAAGAAAGGATACCACAGTATTAGCAGCGCTAGAAAAATTTATACAACTATTGGTACGTAGAAACAGATGTATGTATTACAAGCTTTGTTTTGGATTCATTAAGAAAGATAGAGTTAGATACATAAAGATAGATAAAGTTCAAAATAATGGATAAAATATTTTAAGGTTGATTGCAATCACAAAACTTTCATAAGAACTTTATTGTTTCCAGCTGCCACTGGTCCCGGAATTTGCATTATTATAGCTTCTTACTCTGGCTGCAACACTACACTTGCCGTGTTATGGTTTATCTTGGCTATGACCCTCATGGGTGCCTACTACAGTGGTATGAAGATCAATCCTTTGGATATCAGTCCAAACTATTGTGGTACCGTCACAGCCTTGGTGAATGGAACTGCTGCCATCTCCGCAATCATATCGCCATATTTGATAGGACTTTTAACGCCAAATGTAAGTTTTTGTTGTTTTATATTTATTTTATATGTATAAATATGCTTTCAAAACATTATTAGTGAAAAAAGGACTCATTTTTGTTACGAAACAGGTTGTTTTTTTTCGAAGGTTGAAGTGAATGAAAATGATTATCAAAGAAGCTATTTAAGCAAAGTGGCAGAGTACAATACTCTGAAGCTTAAATAATAAAATATACATTTTATCAAATTGGTTTTGAACCAACATCTAAGAAGAACAGGTTACATTATTCCCACCAGCAGGATATATAACCTCTTAAAAATAATCTCAATCACTAAAAATAAATTTATCTGCAACAAAGTTACCACAAAAAAATCCGAATAACTTTAAAAAAATATTGAAAAAAAAAAAACATTTTCATTTTTCATTTTCAGAGGATACACATTCTTTTGGACATGTGTTTCCTCCAGCAATTCTTGATAAAAGAATATATTTTGTTACTGACACGTGAGGTACTTTATAATGTCTCGGGGTGCGAGGGATATGCTCTATGGGCAACCTTACACCCCGGCGTCTGCAGACCCGAGACGGCGTGCGGTTCAAGCCCGACATAACCGCCCCCGCTGGCCGGCGGGGGGGTATCCGAGGGGATTTCCGCACGAAAAAAAAAAAGGTACTTTATAATGTGTATCAAAATTTACTCTTGATTACGATAATCTGTTTACAGAATGTTTCCTTATCATCTGTGTCAGTTCACAATCTGCACGTTCTCTGTCAGTTTATTAAATAGTTTGATTGAAAAGGCTCAAGGTTTATGCAATCTTTGCAAGTATGAAGTATATCACAAGGTCGAGTAAAAGTTAGTTATATTGAGTCTGACTTCCTAGTCATTCGTCTTTTGTCACTTACATATATAATTTTGGTCAGTACTCACCTGTCTTGTAACCACTGAAGGTCTCTAAATTATTAGGTTATAGTTATATATTACTAGTTAAAGTACTATTAAAAACAATGAGATAGGCTTGACATTCAGCATGGTTTGATCATTTAGTTACCTACAAAGTTAAATTATATCTTAAAAGCGCTTTCCATTATATTTTCTGTACTAGTATCATAAATTACTATAATTTCTAGGGAAACACTACAAAACATATTCATATATGTTTTTTAATAAAATGTTTTTTGACGTGTGGAAATTCTTTGGTAACTAACCTCCTCGTGAAAACAGTACGGTAGAACAGGTACTTCGAGCTATAATCTACTAGCTTCGATTCGAGCTATAATTTATTAAACTAATTTATTAGACAACGTTAAAATGCCTTTGTCAAAGAGTTGTTGCAGTCTCTAAACGTTATAAGGGGGTCGTTTTTACTTAAAGCAGCTGTTGTAGACAAACTAGTAACTGACAGAAATTTTAACAGCTGTTATAAAATCCCTACATCTGCTATCGTAACTGTGTTTATATCCAAAATCCAATTGAAATTAAAGTTTTCAAATAATAGTCATAAATAGATTGATATCAATAATGAGATATACGTACCTTTTTTTTTTACTTAACTAAAAAATGAAACCACTTGCTAGTGTTGTGTTCTTGCTGATAAATAGAGTCATAAAACGTTCACATTACTGGCCATTTAGATAGCTTTAAGCTATTTACTGTAACATATTATACAACATCTTTTCTTTTTATCTGTAGTCAACTTTGGAGCAATGGCGTATAGCGTTCTGGGTTTGCCTCGGCGTGTTGGTAGTCACAAACATCATCTACGTAATTTTCTCACAAGCAGAGCAACAATGGTGGGATGACGTTAAATCACATGGATATCCTGCGAGCTGGAAACATGGTTCACTAGCAACAAGAAGTGTCGATCATGAAAAACAGAAAAATGACACCAAAAAGGAAAAGAACTGATTAAAATTTAATGTATTATTTTGTAAATAAATTTAGGCTGATTTTTATTTATTTTAAGCGTAATTATAATATAAGCTATTATTGTTGTTTTTAATTTAATTATAGTTTAATAACAATCACTAATCAATGTGAAGTTATAGTTTAATAACAATCACTAATCAATGTGAAGTGTCCTCTTCTGCCTAAATATGAGGGGCCTTAGTCTAAAAAACTTCTCATCTCACCTATCTTTTTTCTTTGTCTTCTTGTTTTTTCCGGCAAAGCAGCGTCCCGTATCATCAATTACCCGGTCAGAGGTGGCGGTGCAATTATCTTTTTGCACACCACAACATTTTTTTAAAGAAAGCACAACCAGAAATGATATGCCTGAGAGGTTGACCCGGTCGATGATACGCTTGAGAAGTATTAACCCTACCGTGCCTCAAGATTAATTTCCGGTTATATCTGCAATTGCACAAATAAAACCTTCAGTCTGCCCGAAAAGATCATCGAACTATGGTTTTGACTCGAGGCCGAAAGTTTTATTAACAAGCAGCGGAAGCTAAGAGATCCACTCAGGCCCATGTAGTGCCGGGCAAACTTATATCATTATTATAGTTAAAAAGGTAATCTGTATAGTTAGGTCGACTATCAACGATCTCTGTAGCGTAGCGGTAGAGCCGTTGACTGCTAACTCAGAGGCGAGCTCTGAGTACTAGTACAGACAAATAGTATATCTTCACCAGTGTTTCAAATTTGTGAGGTGTTTGTGCACTTCCTTTTATTTCTGGCAGCGCGTTTCACTGCACCAATTGTAAAAGAGTTATTGAAAAACATTGTGAAATGTCTAGACATATACAATTTCTGATTTACCGATTATTTCGAGTACTTACATTGTGCGTGTGTCATGGAAATATGTAAAGTGTTTTTATTTCGACAGTGGAATGCGTTGAGATGATTATGGATTAGGTGTTCGAGGTTTGAAGGTTTGAAAGAAAAGGTAGTATAGAAATAGGTCGGTAACGTAGGAACGATGAAGGTTTGGGCTTTTTAGGTAAGAGAGTAATTTCAGCTTCTTTCCATGCTGATGGAAACGGACTATTGATGATGGAGCTATTAAGGATATGACAGATTACTGGTAAGAGATCGTTAAGAATAGGAAGAATCATATTACGGCGGATACAGTCATTTACAACTGCATTGGAAGTGATAGATTGAATACACTATTCTATGTATAATATTAGGTCGTTACATATGAAATTGACGTTTTTCTTGAAGAAATTGGAGGAAACCCAATTTTCAGTACTAACATTATTGCATTTTTTTAGGAATGACAAATCCAAATTTTATGTTTTTTTTGTGTACGAATGAGACAACATTAAGCTAACAAACAGCAACGTTTATTACATTTTTGAAAAGTGACAGCTGTTAAGTAATACGAAATTTATCATGAAAATGGATAGCATTTAGGAAGTACTGTTTTTGAAGATCGAATTAATTTATCAAGCGGCCAATAAAAACAAAATTTAATACAGAGTTGTAAAATCTTGAAATCAACTTTCAAACAAAATATAAATAATGGAAATAGCTATTAAATTACAGGAATAACGAACTCTTGAATTTGTAAGAAAATTCCCGCAATTTCATAGGTAAAGATCTATTATGTATATATTGTATATATGAGTATGTATATCCGCATTCTAAATTCCATAACACAAGCTAGTAAAGCTATGCTAACTTTGGATCTAGATAGCGCTGTATAAAATCTCCTGCAGTATTTAAGTATTATTTATAGGAATAATAAAGATGTTTATAAAAGCTACTGAATATTAGTCCAGTCAAAATAGACAAAAATAAGTCATAACTTAGGAATAATTCGCATAGAGCTGAAAATTAGCATTAACGTTAAATACATCATTATAAATCGCGAATCGTGGGTGTGTAATACACCTCTGCCTACCCCTTCGGGGATAAAGGCGTGAAGTTATGTTATGTTATGTATGTTATGTAAATAAAATATCAAATCCCCTTCGATCCTACTTCTGCAATTTTTTTTTCAAGGTCAAACGCACAAAATTAAGGTTTTTCCATTTTTCTCGAAAACGCAAGTTTTATCGTGAAAATAGGCCAGACAAAGTCGTAGATCATACAATTCTCTACAAAAATGGTCCAGCCACCTTTTCTCTTACGACTCACCATTCGTGAGATATCGCGGTTTTAATAATTAGAAAATTCATATTTTACATACGAGTAATATGCACTAAAACGCAGCCTGTACACGTCATCGGACGTTCAATATAAATGAAAATAAGAAACTATTAATTTGTGTTACTTACACAATAAAACTTGTATAAATTGAATGAGTATTTTAAAGTAAACTAAAGAAGCGGGGTCTTGGGGATGAATTTTGGGAGCATGATAAAAGCTCGCGCTCGAACTTAGAGGGTCCCCAGTTATATTTTGATATCAGACGAGGCGAACGTATGAATTGCTTTGTAATAGGACTTTTCTAAAGTTATGACGCGCGCTAAGACATTTTGTTAACGTGATAACGATTAAAAGTAACGTAAACGACAAGGCTATTTTGCGAGATTACAATAAATATATTCGAAAGTACACCTTATCTTCCTTGTTGGTTGTTCCTGTGCAAACTCGTGACGTAATAGGGTTTATATCCTAGTTCCCGTTACAACATATACCCTAACAACCATGACTCACCTCATAAGTATAGTTACCTTTACCTCTACCTATACTTACCCCATAGGTGGTGCGGAAATTAGTGCATATTATGTAAAAAATGAATTTTCTACACTACTACAATTTTCATAAATGGTGAGTCGTAAGAGAAAAAGTGTCTGGACCATTTTTTTGTCTCACCTATTTTCACGATAAAACTTACCATTTTCGAGAAAAATGGAAAAACTTTAATTTTATACGTTTGACCTTGAATCATTTTTTTTTCAGAAGCAGGATCGATGGGGATATTTGACATTTTGTTTATAATGATGTATTTAACGTCTCTGCCAATTTTCAGCTCTATGTGAATTATTCCTTAGTCAAATGTCTATTTTGACTGGAGTATAAATGGTTAGAACAAGAAATTGCTATGTTAAAATATATAGGAGATTTTATTTATTTCTGAACATACGAAGTTTTAAGATTTCAACATTTCAACATAAAACTGTTAAATATGGAGGATCCAGTATAGTTCCGGCTGACGACAAGTAGCCGTCACACCATATAAGACAATTCAATCTTATAATAGTTTCAACAAAAACTATCTGAGTAATTTTGAAGGCTAACTATTGCTGGTGCCAAATGAAACTCTTATGTGGAATAATTAACGGGATAATAGTAACCTTAATGGTATTTCAGATTATAAATCTGTCCCATCCCTATCTATCTCATAAATGTAGCATAAGTCAAATCTAAAGGAGTAGAAGGATGGCTCCAGAGTGAAAGCCTCGGATGCAACTGGGAAGTCCGGGAACCACGGTAAGATGATGATAATGAATCTTTACTGCCTTTGTGTAAAATATATCTGCGTTAAATCAACTATAGGACCCATATCATTTTGTGGCTTTATTACGTTCTGTGCCATTGTCGGCTCAAGCAATTTTCTTTATGTGCAATCTAGTAAAGTAGTAAAATAACAAAACTAAAGTAATTTTCCTTCATTTGTTGATATTGCCATGTAACTCGTGTCACCAGTATTTTGAGTTCCGACTTGGTGTCCAAAATTTATATTCATTTACAAAACTATTTCGTGAATCTTTACTTAACGGAATCATTAAGTTAATATAATATAGTGTACCTGCACTTCTAAGCGTGTGCATGAAGAAAATGATGGTTGATTTTTGACAAGCGTTTAAAGCCCAAAATATCAAAGGTACGTACACAAATGGGGTGGCGGGTGGTGGGGGTGGCGGGTGAGGCCGCCTGTCACCCCAGCAGAAGCAGGCCGGGACGGTGGGGCGACTAGCGCCCCTCCCCAAAACCGGGGCAAGACGGGGACACCGTGGTTCCCAAACCCGAGGGGGTCATCTCGAAACCGGAGATGGCCAAGGGTCTGTAGACCCGAGACGGCGTGCGGTTTTAGTCGGTTCAAGCCCGACATAACCGCCCCCGCTGGCCGGCGGGGGGTATCCGAAGGGATTTCCGCACGAATAAAAAAAAAAAAAGGTACGTACACAAAAAGAGAATTGCTTAATTGGGCCACCTTATACCCCTACGGCATCTGAAGACCCCAGACGACGTGCGGTTTTAGTTGGTTCAAGCACGACATAACCTCCTTGCTGGCCAGCGAGGGGGTATCCCAACGGATTTCCGCAGAAAAAAAAGAAAAATAAGGCATATAAAAACATTCGAGTAAATATTAAAATAAATTGATCAAAAAAACTAGTGAGACGGAAATCACACAGTGATTGTCAAACTTCGGGTCAAACTTAGATATTTTTGTTGCAGTATTTTTATTCAAAATTACAGACCTTAGGCTTTATGCATATTATTCGACGCGTTTATATTTCAATTTCTTTCAGAGCCTGGTTGTTTTATGTAAATATACAATATACGTATTGTCATTGTCACTCAAATGTCAAAGTCAAATACGCGTTACTCTGATAACTCGAAAGAAACTCACTTGTAAAAGTTTTTTAGGGACAATTTGTATGGTAGGTACCCGAAACCTTGAACGTACAAACCCCAAAATCTAATCAGTTCTTCCCATTAACCAAACAAGATAATTGGCGAAAGAATTTTTTAAATCGGATAAGTGGTTCTTGAGTTATTGCGTACATCCAGACATCCAGACCAACAGACAGACCGACACAAAAATTGTTTTGCTTAATTAGACTTAGAATCATGTGAAACGTCGAGAAAAGTGATAAAAAGTGGTTGTAAGAATTTGATTTTTTTTGCGTGATTTTAAGACTTCGGTGTCCACCTGGTTGGTGGCCCGAAGTAATTTATATTTACTTGCGCCACTCGCGCGACGCAATGAGTATCACAAGCCACGAGGCGGATTTTATTAGTTTCCGTTATAGGTATGAAAACGAAGACGTGCAGTTGCCTATTTTTCATCAGCTTTGTATGTATTCGTCTACTATTCATTTGCATTCATTGGATCTATGAATTCGTTTTTTTAAGCCATTATTAATAGTAATCAAATTGTTTCCTAAGTATTTTTTTTTTGAGTTTTTCCAATTTAGTTAATAAGAAACAGTTATAGCCGAACCGACCCCATACCGAGCTTTGGCGGAGACGGTGGGTAGTAAGTACGCGTGTTTATAAATGCTTCTTTAGTACAGCACTTGCATAGTATTGAGCTAAAGTTGCTTTCGAGCGGACAAATTGTGAAAGTGGTTCACGTATTTTCTTTAGCCCAACACACACACCATATTGTACTGAAGAAGCTTTTGCGAGAAACAAATTGTGTTATTGCCTTGCAAATGCTTCTTTGGGCCAACATTGCACGTACCGCCTCGCATTCCCTGGCCCTGCTTGTTCTTGTCGCTTGCCGCATCACGCTTCACCCCGCAATTGGTAATTTTAACAATTCGCCATAAATGAAATTGTTTTTATTTTGAAAATTTAGTATAGTGGAATAGTACTTGGTTTCGATTTCGACTATATGTGAGTGGTGAGTAAATAGGTATTTTTCTATCGTACGAATTAGAGAACGATATCGAGGGAGTCCCACTTCGCGGGACTCCTATTTCTTCGTGTAATATCATAAGTAAAAGCGTAATTATTGCTTATACGGGACTTAATCGCGTTAATAAATATATAATGGTATATATTTACCTCCTCGCGACCATGGGCGCAACATCGCGTCCGAAACGTCGAGGTAAATATATACCATTATATATTTATTAACGCGATTAAGTCCCGTATAAGCAATAATTATGTGTGAAAATCGTGTAAGTTTAAATCAATATATAAGTAAAAGCGGTATCCACACGAGTGTGTCTGCTGGGCTAGAAAATACGTGAATCGTTTTACACTTTGTCCGTCCGAAAGTTTCTTTAGCCCAACACTTCTTTCTACAATCGTCAGGATTGTAGAAAGAAGTGTTTAAGCGAAACGTGCAAAAGCATCTGTCGAAGCCGATTCTCAATTCATCGGAGTTTTTTTTTTTTCTTATGTATGTTCTCCGATTACTCGAAGACGCCTAAACTGATTTGGAAAATTCGTATTTTGTTTTAAAGGGTATGTCCAGGTGGTCCCATTTATATTTCATCAAGATCTGATGATAAGTTTCGGAGACAGACAACGGAAATCTTCAATAAATGCCAGCAAATCAACCATAATTGCTGCTATCTATTTCTAGGTATTGTTTATGCTATTACATAATATAATATCAAGTCTATATTCCCTAAATAGGTTCGCAGTTCAGTATACATGTTCGGTATATATGTAATAATAAATAATAATAAATATTTTACGACATTCTACACAGCGCTTTCTAGACCCAAAGTAAGCATAGTTTAACTAGCTTGTGTTATGGGTTCCAGAATGCGGATAAACATACTTATATACTTTTTTTTTGTAAATACATACATATTATACATAGAAACACTCAGACCAATGCAAATAAACGTATTCATGCATACAAATATTTGCCCTGAGCGGGAATCGAACCCGCGCCCCCTGTCGTAGCAGTCGAATGTACTACCGCTACGCCACAGAGGCCGTCTAGCGTTTATAAACCGCTTTAAAAAATTCTTATACATCGAGTTTCGTTTCGTCGTTTCGGGTGTGGGTGGTGCCAGAAAATAACTGAATTACAGTAAATCTGTAATTTAGTTATTTTCAAAAAACAACTTAATTTTCTTTCGGTTTATGATTTGAAAATGGGTCCCGCCTGCTATCAAACTTATTTCGGTCTTTTTAGGGCAGTCGGGTTTTTGATTATTTAATTATTAATTTTATTGTATACTTTTTAATTATGATACATATAATTTTGAAATCACACTTTAAATCTCTTCATTTTGATAACCTACTCGATAAGTTCTAGTGAAAATATTTTTTAGCAATAAACATTTTAGCGCCAAAAATCCGCTATTTTGTTATTTTTTATTTTGATTCACCCAGTAGCATTCTCACAGTAAATACTAATCTAACGACACCTCTGAAGCTAAAATCCATCGAGCCGCTCAGGCTGCAGAGCGTCTCAACCAATAATACAAACATACATACTCTCGAAAAAACATAACCCTCCGCCTGGCGCAGTCGAGTAAATACGCGTAAGACTTTTCAATTGAAGTCGGCGCCAAGCCAAATAGGAGGAATTGAATTTTTACGCTAAAAAAAAAAAAAACCCATTGAAGTTTAAAATATTGCCGTGCAACTACAGATAACTTAGTGACATTATTTTGAGCTATTTAAGCTCTATAACAAGACAAAAACATCTATGTTTAATATTCAATTGATGACAAAATTAAAATAGACGCCATTACCGTAATCGAAATTTGTCTCTACAATTACAATTGAATATTATCATTATTCTGCTGATAAAATTCAGATGACAACGATTTAACCATTTTTAGGTAGATTTCGTGCTTGGTTGGGGACCTCCACGCGGTGCACCCTGGGCAACGGAGACGGCAGCGCCTCTCTCCTAGGGTGGGAGAGACGCTGCCGCCTACGGCCAACTCCGACCGAGGCGAGGACGGCCCTGTTGAGGGCTGTTCGGAAGCTTTCCACGTGTCCCTCTGACTAGCAGATGGCACAGTGGAGAGCAAGTAAGGGGGCCATCTCGAAACCGGAGATGGCCCTGGGTCAGCCGGGGTGCGAGGGATATGCTCTATGGGTAACCTTACACCCCGGCGTCTTAAGACCCGAGACGGCGTGCGGTTTTAGTCGGTTCAAGCCCGACATAACCGCCCCCGCTGGAGACCCCCCGCTCTCCAGCGGGGGCGGTATCCGAATTCCGCACGAAAAAAAAATAAAAAAAAGGTAGATTTCGATGAAATCGATCTACCTATTGGTTTCTTGACTACTGTCGAATTTCAAAAAAATTTCTTCATAGGATGTCTAGTTATGACCCCCTGAGTCCGAAATGACCACTGGTCAAAAAGTTTATATATATATATATATATATATATGTATGTATGGTTCCACTTCCCAAAATTTGCGGCACTCTCACGGTCGCATTTTTGCCCCGATCGCAAACTGCGGTCAAAAATTGCTTGGCTGTAAACTTAGTTTAAGTTCGTGAACGGGTGGAATCCGGCCTAAGGGGACGGTAGGGCCTCACTTTTTGTGAAATCAGTTTTTCCTCAAAATTTCACGTTCCATGAAAGATATTCGAACCGTTCTAATTTTATCCCATAGTATACATGAATACCAACAACTTTTAATTAAAAACCTATAAGATTAAAACTTTAACTAAAAGTGGAGGGGGGAAAAACCAAAATTTTTCGGGAAAAAAATCATAACTTCTAACCGGTGAACATTCTTGCAGTCGGAAATATTTTTAATCGATAGGCCATTTTTAAGTCTAAAATAAATGTCTGAAAAGTTTTTCGCTAAAAGTTACCGTTTTCGAGAAAAAAATAATTAAACATGTTAGACCGATATTCTTAGCAATCCATGGATTCTCCGTGCGGGTGCCGGGTCCATCGCGTTGCTGAGTTGGGAACTCGGGACAGTGCCTGGGACTTGCGACCCAAGTGTAGGTTTAGAAGGGGCCCCTTTTGTTGATGTACATCAACACTCACCTTCACTACCCAAGTTCCCCTCCCTGCCTAACCAAATTTGATACGAACCTACTAGTGCCGCTTTAGACATTCGTCCTAGTAATGAGCTTATTGTAGCTCTCGATAGGCCTAGATCTTTAAGTAGGTTATAGAGAGATTTTGCTGGTATACCTCTCGCTCCCACTTCCACTGCATACAAATTAACCACGTAACCGTTTTTGATTAATTCGTTCGTGAGATCATAGTATTTATTTTTCTTTATTGTGTGGTCCTTCGGTATATTTGTTTCCCACAGTACAGTGAGTTCCACAAGAACCACATGTTTTAACTTCTTAGAATATAGGAATATGTCAGGTCTAGATGAAGAAACCCCAACATCCTCCGGCATTTTATAGTGCTTTTCATACGTGTCGATTAGGAGAGTCCAATCTGGGGCAGTATCTAAGATTGAATAAGGTTTGTTCCTGGATGTTATGGATGAACCTTCAGACACAAAGTTGATATGACGTCTGTTAGTAGTCAATCCTTTTTGGGCTCTAGCTACTGCCAGACTCATTGCTTCACGTTTGATGATAAGCACCCGGCGTGGGTAATGGCCTCTATCGAGAAGCACCCTACATCCTACTAACATATGTCTAGCCGTCCCTATTGCCTCACCACAAGTATAACATTGTTTTTCTGTGGCCTTCCCCCACCTTACCAGATTAGTCTGGTCTGGGAGGGTCATCTGAAAGGTGTTAAGATAGAATTTTAACAGGGCCGGCGACCAGTCATAGATCAAGGTGCGCCACTTTAAGGCCATCGGTATGCAGAACTCTCCCATTGTCAACCATTCATTTTGGATTTCCAAATTCATCGCGTGCACTCGATATTTATCATTTTCATCTTGTTTTAGAAAGGACTTAAGTATATCCTGGTCCCTTTCTGGCTCTCGTACTCCCAACCCCACTCTGTTCGACTGGGCCCCTATCATAAATCGGTTTTGGAATAGGAGTCTAGATTCAAGCTCGGACGCGTTATTATCTTTCGGGAGTGCCCTGATTGTGACATCTTGGGATTTACCTAAGATGTGGGCTTTGGTAACTCTAAGGTGTTTATAGAGCTCCGATGGTTTCTTAAGTTTCATCCCAAAATTATTTTGATCCCTAAATAGAGCAGAGGAATCAGCAGAGTGCGCTAGTCCAAGCCACGTTTTTAGCGATTTTATGACAGTTGCATCTGTTTTCGCCAGTAAGGTTTTACCGAATTCATACATCAGAAAAGGCCAAGTCAGACGAGATGTTAAGTAGTTGTCATATATCCAAGCTTTTTTGATTGTTTAGTGGTAGCTGATCTATCTTATTTAGGTCATTTATAAACGTATCGACAACTTCATCTAAGGATGGTGTGCGTCCTTTATAGTCTATTCTTTATAGTATTTTCTTTATAGTCTAATAATATTAATTACTTCACGAAATCTACCTGTGCGTTCCCCCTGCGGGAACGGATTTTTTAATATCATAGTCTGGAAGCATTTATCTATAAGTACGTCATATTACTATTCTGTGGTATAAGTAAAAAGCTTTTTTTCCCTGTGGGTAGTTGAAAGTGCACGACCAAAAATTTTGATCTCCTGAGATTTTATTAATTTACTAGCTGACCCGGCAGACTTCGTACTGGCTCAATCGATGACAAACCTTTTAAACCTTCTCTGGACCTCCACAAATAATTCAAGACCAAAATTAGCTAAATCGGTCCAGCCGTTCTCGAGTTTTAGCGAGACTAACAAACAGCAATTCATTTTTATATATAAAGAAAGATATAACTTTTATTTCAATTTAATGCTATATTAACGTTTGTTAGAGTACACTACCTGCCAGTGAGCGTTATTTACTTATTATATCACTGTTGTAACATCAGAGCAATGGAGTCACTACAAACCACTATTCAGAGCTTGACCAGCATGTTTCACGAGAGGATGAACCAATTCGAAGCAAATCTCCAGAAGATTACCAGCTCACTATCCAATGTTGCCGGACTAGTTGGTGAGTTTACTGCATTCCGAAGTTTTATACTCGAGACCCTCAAGGCCCTCCAACAGCAAGTTGAGTCTCTAGCCCGCCCAGTGGACCATTTGGAGATGCAAGCAAGATGCAAAATTCTTTTGTTGTGAGAATAAAGAGGATCTAGCACAAGTAGTGGTCAACATGACAACATTACTGGTGGTAGAAATTTGATGACACAAATTTGTCACGAAATTCTGCCGGGTAGGTACCATTGGGGTGCTTGGTTGGGGACCTCCAGGGGTGCTTGGTTGGGGAACTCCACGCGGTGCACCCTGGGCAACGGAGACGGCAGCGCCTCTCTCCTAGACTGGGAGAGACGCTGCCGCCTACGGCCAACTCCGACCGAGGCGAGGACGGCCCTGTTGAGGGCTGTTCGGAAGCTTTCCACGTGTCCCTCTGATTAGCAGATGGCACAGAGGAGAGCAAGTAAGGGGCCATCTCGAAACCGGAGATGGCCCAAGGTCAGTCGGGGTGCGAGGGATATGCTCTATGGGTAACCTTACACCCCGGCGTCTTAAGATCCGAGACGGCGTGCGGTTTTAGTCGGTTCAAGCCCGACATAACCGCCCCCGCTGGAGACCCCCCGCTCTCCAGCGGGGGCGGTATCCGAAGGGATTTCCGCACGAAAAAAAAAAAAAAAAAGTTACCACCGTTCCCTTTTCAGGGCCAGCTGACCCCATTGCACGAGGGGGTCGGGGTATGGCAGGCCTGAAGGCCCGCGTGGGGGGGTGGTGGTCGCTCCAGGTACCCCTCTGCTGTTATCAGAGGGGACACTGTGAATGGCCCAGGGTCAGTCGGAGTGCGAGGGATATGCTCTATGCCCGAGACGGCATGCGGTTTTAGTCGGTTCAAGCCTGACATAACCGCCCCCGCTGGCGGGCGGGGGAGGGGGGTATCCGAAGGGATTTCCGCACAAAAAATAAAAAAAGGTACCACCGTGCACGATTGCGAAAAACCCTCCATAGTAATCCAATTTCGGTTTGTTTGCGTTCAGGGGTCAGCAAGTGCATAGCCGGGTAGGGGGATTGTGGTCGCAGCACTAGTGGGACCGGTGGGTGTCACGCAGTGCTGCGACGACAATCTCTTCTGATGAGGTCGTCAAGCTGAGTGCCACCATTTTTAACATGATACGTGTATGTAATGGTGACCCTCTTTCCTGAGACTTTACCTTCAGCTTACCATCAGGCGAGGTGAAGTCAAATTGACGTGTCCTAAATACAAAAAAAAATGATTAGAACAAAACTCAAGGTTAATGACTTTTCAGTAAGCGCCATTAAGCGTTGCCATCGCATGGGAAGGCCAGCTACGCCTCATAGTAACCGGCCTATTCTGGTCAAGTTGCAGCAGGTGTCTATTCGGGACCAGATGTGGTTCTCAAAAATCAAGCTGAAGGGCAAAGGCATTACGGTATCTGAATTCTTGACCAAACCTCATCACGATCTTTTTTTGGCCGCTCGGGAGAAGTATGGTGTTGCAAAGTGTTGGACCCGTGATATATACGTAATATATACGTCCTCGGCGAAAACGAACAACGTAATAAGATTAATACCGGAGCCGATTTACGTGATATCACTGAAGTGGCTGCACAGGGTTCCAGTCAAAATGCACCCAGGAATGGTCCGACCAGATCCAAAAGAACTGTAATCAGTAAGAAGTGGCCATGTTTTGTTTGATATTTCCCCGATATTGCATTGCTTTGTTCCTTGAAAGATGGCGTATGACCCGTACTGCATCATTCTGATATCGAGGGTACCCTGATGTTGTTATTATTTGTTTAACGATAGTTTACGCTTTAGTTTAATATTATATATATACTAGAAAGTTCAATGTTCAACCAAAACAAAACAGGTTTTCAAATGTGAGACGCTTTCACTTCGAATTGTCAACTGTCAAAAATATGATGAGATTATATTCTCGTTTCTCGTTTATTGTTATTTCATGTGACTTTTTTGTTACGATGACCGGTGGCGGTGAGCGTACAGTGCGTTGCAGTGAGCGACATTCTCGTTGTATCACACTGAGATTTACAAGTTATTATTTTAACAGAGAAACGGTCTTCAACTACATTTTGAGATTCACGCTCAAAATACTCGTGTAATTTCACCACCAATTCACGAGCCTGGCTGTTCAAAGTACGTCCTCTTTTCGACATTATTAATAAACACTTGCTTAGTTCGGAGTCCAGTATAAATATTGCCAAGGTAAACGGATAAAGAATGATCAGTCCAGAAAAGTAATAGCCAAGTCACAAATTGTAAAACACAAACGAGAAAGCAAGTACGCGCACAGTCAGCTTCCAAGATGGCGAGAGACTGCTGACGCCGAACCGACCGAGCGGACCGCGTGCGCTTGTAGTTGGCAGTGTTGCCAGAAAAAAAAATTGTAGAGACTTGGACACCTGCGATTTTGCCTATTGACCTAAAAATAATTAAATTAATTTATTTTAGGGTATCTGTGTATTCAGTGCATTATGCGGTCGCGCAGTAACGTCGTTAATTTATAACATCAGGCAACAACATTTTTGTGAATGGGTTCTACATACCTTATTTTTATAGTTTTAGACGTAGAAATAAGACTTAGAAGAAAAAATTGTAATTGTAAAATCAATGGATGTGCTTGTTAAAAATTTGTTTATTTCTCTGTAATATGCAAACCCATACTATCATACACAAAAATAAATGTAAAAAACACTATCCCTGACTCCATTTACTATTTCGACAGCGTTAGCGCGAGAAACCCCGACTTATTTGGGCGCGAAAATCAAAAATCGACAAATCGCTTTCGACAACTTTTTAAAGAAGCAAATATATTTGATTTATAAATACGTATTTTTGGTGAATGGGTTTTATCTCATATTTTACGATTACATAACTATTTAGTTATGTAATCGTAATATGTGAGATAAATCCCATTCACATGAAAAAATATTTGTTTGGTTGTCAAGTGTAATTTGTAAATAATACATTCGATTTTTCGTATATGTAAACGATTTTTTTGCATACAAGTGTATCCGAAGAGTCGCAACACTACGTGCAGTGACCTAACTACGTAACTTTGTAATGAGGTCAAGAATATAACTATTAGAAATTATTTACTGTGTAAATATGTGTTATTTTGCTTTGTTTGAAAGTTTTCAATTACATTTAGATATTAAGAATTGTACAGTACAGATACAATAATGAAATCTTTCTAAATTCATGGTTTTATGAAAAAGGTTATCGAAACTGAATAATGTACGTATGAACAAAGTTGTTTCGGTTTGAAAAATATGAAACGTCAAACGGTACCTCTTAGATTTGATGGACTGTAATTGAATAAATAATGTCTATGGTGGAACTTCATTCATGTATACATTTTTTTTAAATTCTGTTTAATTATGCTTTGTGTTGTTTTTCTAGTATTTTATAATATACATTTATCAACAGGGTTAATTTTACACTTTTCTTAT
Organism: Cybosia mesomella; assembly: GCA_946251805.1. Classification (NCBI taxonomy): domain Eukaryota; kingdom Metazoa; phylum Arthropoda; class Insecta; order Lepidoptera; family Erebidae; genus Cybosia; species Cybosia mesomella. The sequence goes on from OX276397.1 coordinate 11,870,237, forward strand.
TGAAAGATACGAGGGTGGATTGAAAAGTTCTCGGCCTAGTCAAGAAAACGAAGTATAATTCATGGACAATTATTTTTATTTTTCGACGTAATCTCCATCTAACTCAATGCATTTCTTCCATCTGTTTTCGAAAGCTTCTATACCGGTTTTAAAAAAAGATTCCTAAAGCTCATCAAAATATTGAGTTACTACTGTTTCGACCTCTTCATTTGTTGAAAATTGCCTCATTTGTCGTGCAGTAGTGATAGTGAAAATTATTATTCGTGCAGTAGTAATGACAGCGACGATAGTTACGCTAGTGTTGGCCCCGCACGGCCCTCACTGGCTGATACACTACAGGTACAATTTTCCGATGTTCCAAGAAATTTCAATTTCGTTCATATTAACGCTCAGAGTATTCCTGGCCATTTCCCAGATATGCAGAAAAATTTTGATAATACTAATATTCATGCCATACTAGTATCGGAGTCATGGCTTAAACCATGTCTGCCCTCCAATTCTTACTCTCGGTTTCACCCTTATTCGAAATGATCGTATGCCTAAGACATGCGGTGGTGTTGCTATATATTTCCGTTCTTATATTCGCTACTCTGTGGTGGATATATCGTCACAGCCACCATCACAGAATGCTGGCGAACATTTATTTTTAGAAGTCGAGCTACATTATAAAAAAAATCTCCTTGGTGTTTATTAATCTCCTTCTTTACTTGTAAACTACTTTTCAACCGTTGAAAATCTCTTACACAGTCCCACTCCTTACAATCACACCATTATCATGGGCGACTTTAATACATGCCTATTAAAAAAAATTCTCGCTCGTCCTCTCTTCTTTCTATTGTTAAATCTACCAACCTTTTCATTCTCCTTCTTAATGCTACTCCTTTTTTTCCTCACTGTGAACCTTCGCTTCTTGACCTCATACTTGTCTCATCTTTGAACCATGTCGCTAAACATGGGTAATAACCCGCAAATGTTATCTCATATCATCATCTTCTCTATCTCTCATATAAAATTCGTCCTCCTAAGGCAAAATTAAAAATACTAATGCAATGAAATTTTGGTGCCATGAATACCGATCTGCTCCGACAAGACAAGAGATCGATTGGGTACCTTTATTAATGTTAGAGTCTACAGATGAGAAAGTGGATATTCCTAATAATAATCTGATCGTGCTCTACGATATACATGCTCCTATTCGACCTATTAAAGTAAAACATCTTCCCGCGCCTTGGCTTACAGATGACATTAAATCGCCCCTCAGATCGTAATAAGGAAAATTATTTGAGGATACGAAATCACTGCAATAAGGTGTGTACGAATGCACAACGCCAACATGTTCATAGTTCTGTTCAAAACGGAGACCCAGCTAAAGTCTGGAAACTCCTTAGAATACTAGGGGTTGGAAAGCAGCGTCAAGTATTAACATCGACACGTCTCGATATTAATGCCCTTTACCGGCACTATTCCACTTTGTCTAATTTAAGCAGTACAGCTAAAATTAATACACTTAATCATCTTTCATCGCTTCCAACTCCTGAATATTCTATATTTGTCTTTAGTCAATTGTCCGTTTGTGATGTTGAGAAGAGTATTCTATCATATAGTAATATTTATCTATTAGAGTATTATATAATAAAAAATAAATAAATATGCTTTAATATATTATATTAAAGCATATTTATTTATTTTTTAGTAAATAACTGTAGTATTTGAGATATATTTATAGTATGTATCATTTATATAAATTAATTGTTTTTAGTATAAATTAATAGAATAATATATATAATATATAATAATTCTTTCTTAAGTTTTCAAAACAAATGCTTAAATTACAAGCTCATTAATTTTATTAAATTAATTAGTTAAAAATTAAATTATCTCAATATTTATTTATAAATGGGGTAATAATATAATATAAAAAGTAGAAAATAGTTAACAATTGACCAGTTAAAATATAAGGATCTTCTACTGGTTATATATTTTATAATATATACTCGCAATACATACCTATGCATTATGTGTCAATATTATTATAGTGTATTATAGGTACACCACTATAACTACCCAACTCTATCAATCTAGTCCATCTAGGATGTCTGGAAGAGATCGCAAATTGCGATAAGACCGCCCATTGTACAAGTTTTTTTTTAAGTAACTTAAACATTTGTATCCTTTGGTTGGTGTACAATAAAGAGTATCTTCCTATCTATCTATCTATGAACTAAGTTACTAATCACCTAAAAAATTTACCATGTCACCTAGTTTGCTGAAATGATTGAATTAAAACCATTCCTTATTTATGTTATAGTTTTCTCTGAGTCATAGACAACTGTTGAACAATTTAATTATACATAGTCTATTCAATATAGCTTGATATCTGTGACAGATAGCTACGAAATCGACGAAGTAACTGTTGCTTATGTAGCCGAGTAAATAAAATGATCACAATACTAGTTTGTAAAAAAGGCACATTTATTGGCAAAAATACAGAGAGAAGTGAAGGAAAAAACCAAAAGACGGTGTATATAATTTTAAAAGAAGTTTAGAACATAGAATGTAGTTTATATACAAAAAAGGTTTTATGAGCGTCGCTAACACTCCCCACCCTAGTGCTGTCTCAGCACTCAATAACTGAGGTCTATGGGAACCACACGCGCCGCTGAACGTCTCAAAACGCCAGTTTGGGTTCTCACCTCGACCAACCTTATACGCCCATCTTTCCCCGGAAAGACCTGTTCGATCAGCCCCTTAGGCCACGAGTTCCTATGGGAGCTAGGATCTACAATAAGCACGAGATCGCCAACCTGAAGAGGCTTCTGATCTGCAGTCCACTTCCGACGAGGTAATAGTTCAGGGAATATTTCCTTGAGCCACCTCTGCCAAAACATATCTGCTAAAATTTGTGTCTTGCGCCAAAGCTTTCGCAGGTGTAGATCAGAGTCATCAAAAACGCCGATAACGGGTAAACTGGAGGCGGTGCCTAAAAGAAAATGATTTGGAGTTAAAGTTTCCACGCTACCAGCTTCTACCGAGACATGAGACAGCGGCCGACTGTTAACTATATTTTCTACCTCAGCCAACAAAGTAGACAATACCTCTTCTCGAGGGGCGCGCTCGTTTAAAACTACACGCAGTGAAGTTTTTACACTGCGGATGAGACGCTCCCAAGCCCCACCCCAGTGTGGACTTGCCGGTGGAATGAAGTGAAACTCCATTCCATTATTCATCCCCTCAACCTTAAGGGCCTTCAACTCTTGAGTTGATCTATTCAATTCCCTATCAGCGCATCGTAGGTTGGTACCATTATCAGAATATAGATGTCGTGGCCAGCCACGTCTAGCAGCCATTCTTCTAATCGCCATTATGAGGGAATCTGCGGTGAGTGACGACACTAGCTCAATATGTACAGCTCGCACTGTAAGGCATGTGAATAAAGCACCATATCGCTTCTCTCTACGTCTACCCACGGCAACCTCCATAGGACCAAAAAGATCTAATCCGCAGAACGTGAACGGCCGCTGATGATGAGCCATCCGTGCCTCAGGCAAGTCACCCATCCTCGGTATCAACGGCTGCGCCTTCCTTATGCGACAAAATAAACACCTAGAAGCGACAAGTTTCACCGCAGGTCTCAGTGTTACTATCCAATACTTTTGTTTCACCTGGTTCACGACGCTTTCTTGATTCCCATGTGCTGCTTTAACATGGTAATGACGTATGATGAGCTGAGGTATGGGATGCTTACCGTATAATATGACCGGCCTCTTAGCTTCCAGAGATACATCAAGTGCAGCATCAGCGCGGCCGCCTACTCGAAGAACACCGTATTCATCAAGGTAAGGAGATAAACTAAGTAACTTACTACTACGTGCTAACGCTTTACCATTTCTTATCGCCGATAGCTCATCGGGAAACGTCTCGTACTGGCTCTGTCTTAGAAGCAAGCGTTCGGCCTCTTCCATCGTTGTACAGTCTATGTCACAAGTTATTTTCCGACATCTCTTAATGAATGTTAGAACGTAAGTAGTGACGCGCAACAGCTTCAACCACGATGAGAATCGCTGAGGGTCAGGCACGGGTAAGTTAACCACTAAATTTTGTGTAACGAAAACATGATCAACAGGCGTTGCAGATTGTACCGCCTGATGGCAAATATCAGACGGCCACGACTCTTCGTTGTCATATAAAAATGTAGGACCAGTGATCCACTCACTTTGAAAAAGTGAACGATCGAAATCCTCTCTCGTAGCCAGATCTGCTATATTCATCGTCGTAGGCACGTATCTCCATTCGTTTGGTCGCGTAAATTCATCTATTTCACCTAAACGATTAGCTTCAAAGACTTTATACGTACGTGTGGTGTTTTTAATCCACTGTAAGACTACTGTAGAGTCACACCAAAAAAATCTGCGCTGTGGTTCCATTTGGTGCTCTTTTAAAATAGTGTCAGCCAACCTTGCTGACAGTAGAGCTGCTTGAAGCTCGCAACGCGGCACGGTTACCGGCTTCAAACCCACGACGCGGCACTTGCTAGCTACAAAGGCTACATTAAACTTACCATTATGTGTCCAGCGCCAATAAGCCACCGCACACATAGCCTTTGATGACGCATCGCTAAATAAGTGTAACTGTAAATTATTATAATACGGCCTGTACTCACCTTGTATGAGTTTCGGGTAAGCGGAGGGTATTGAAGGGGTAGCTACCTGCACGTCTCCCTGTCTACGTATGACCTCCGCTTTTGATTCGGTGACATCTGCTTCACTCGAACAAGCAAACATATAGCATCTAGGTAAGCGTACCTGAGACATGTCCTGTAATAAATCTAGCCATACGCACCACTTATCGTAAATAATATCTGGTATGACGTCGTCCCATCCGATATTTAAACGCCACACATCTTGTAACATGATGCGCCCCTGTACCGTGAATGGTGCTAAAAGTCCTAGAATATCAAAAATAGACATAATAATTCGCAACATCATTCGCTTTGTAGGGCGGTGTTTGTTTTCTATAATGTTCGGAGGGATTTTCTTAAGTGATAAGTCAAAACCGAGTACATCCTCTCGCGGATACCATATAAGACCCAGTGTCCTCTCTCCTTCGTACTGCTGTCCTATCTTGAGCTTCACCGATGCCGGGCCAAGACTTTCTTTTGGTACGCTGTCCAACACCTGCAGACTGTTACTCGTCCAATTGCGAATTTCAAATCCACCATCTCGATGAATTCGTATGACATTACTTACCATTCCAATGGCGGTCGCATCATCAGGCAGACTGTCGATGTAGTCATCCATATAATGCGAGTGTAGTATAGCATTCACGGCGGCCGGCAGTGTAGACTCATAGCGAAGTGCATTTTTATTTTTAATAAACTGTGCGACAAACGGAGAACAGTTAGCGCCGAAGATAAGCGAAGTCATAACAAAGGTTCTTAATGGTGAAGTGGGACTATCCCTCCAGAGAAACCGAAGTGCTTGCTGATCATCAGCATGTATTTTTACCCTCAGGAACATATCCTTTATATCACCCATAACACCGATTTTATTCTGCCTGAAACGTAATAACACTCCGAAGAGAGATGACAACAAATCCGGCCCTGTAAATAAGAAACTATTAAGACTTAGACCATCCACCTCAGCAGCAGCATCGAACACCAAACGGAGTTTCTTTTTGTTAGGGTTGTCTACCCCAAAGTGCGGTAAGTACCACGTCTTCGTTGTAGGTGTTGTGTCGTGCAGCTCCCGAGCGAAGTCATTCTCTAATAAATGTTGAATACGCTCCCTGTATCTTTCTGCAAAGCCCTTATCCTTACTCATTTTCCTTTCTATACCTGATAATCGTTTCAAAGCGTTGAAGTAGGAGTTCGGCATCTTGCGACTCTCATCTCGCCATGGTAGACTTACAACCCAGCGACCATTTACAAGTTTGGCTGACTGTTCCAGCTGTGAGACTGCTCTGACGTCATTCATGTTCTGGCGAGGTTTGCTAGAAATCCCTACGGAATCTAATAAAAATGAACGCCTTACCATATCGTGCAGATCTCGTAGCTTAAGGTCGGTTGCAACGCTAGACTCGCCTTCACCCTCGTTCGACGATACACACAAGGTCGAGTGAACCAGAAATGAATTACGCTGGCGTCTGCAGGCGGCGCGCGGCAGCCGTACGCTACCATGTAAACACCAACCTAGGGGAGAGAGTGTAGCACACGGCTCATATAATTTCCCTACTCTTACTTCTAAAGGTAACAATAAATGGCAATTGTCTTGCCCAATAAGAATTTCGGGTTTCAAATTTGATACACATAAGTTATCTTTTAAAGACATTAAATGGGGATATTTATCATAATTTACAGTAGGTAAACAATCATTATAGGGTAAATTCAAGCTTTGAACACTTTTTAGTCTAATAGAATGAACCTTATTGTCAGCACTAATAAGGTCCACATTCATTACGGTTGCATCACATACCAGTTCCATATTCTCCCATGCTCCACGTACGCGCAACGTCTGCGGCTGTCCTCGCAAACCAGCGCGCTCGGCTAGTGCAGAGCTTATTAAGCTTATGGTACTACCATCGTCACACAATGCACTAGTGTTTATTATACCGTTCGGTCCGCGTATAGATATCGGCACAACTTTTAATAACACTGAATTATTATTAGAGTTTATTTGTGTCACGGATTCCATGTTAGAAGAGGTCGCGTTCGGCGGTGACTGCACCTCCTCCTCCTGCCGCGACTGCGGCGTTGGCACCTGACGATGACGCTCCGAGCCGTTGTTCGTACGTACGGGATAATGCAGGAGGCGATGATGGGGCTGCCCGCAACCATCCTCGTCGCAGGCGGGTGAGGGGCACGTCGTCTTGTCATGACGTGCTACCAAGCATTTAAAACAGATCCTTCTGTTTTTCACATGCTGCCATCTCACTTTCCGTAGCGCACGTTTGAACTCTTTACATTTGGTTAAGTTGTGAGTACCAGTACGACAAAATTTACACTTGGAAGGTTGATCTACATTTTCAGTATGCAACAATATTGCGTTTGTACGCTGTTTCCCTCTTGTATTACCGTCATGGTTTCTATCTTGCTGTAATACAAAATCACCACGCGTATTTGAAAAATGAAGCGTACTAGCAGTATGGGACATCTTAATGGCTTCATTTTGTAGAAAATCAGACAATAATACTAGACGGGACTTATGTTCTGTAGTCATCAATGGGTAGCTATAATCTGACCATTTGGAAAGTAGTACAGTCGGGAGCTTCGATAAGATAATGGTAGTAATCTCCATACCTTGTAGGTACTCCTCTCGACCGACCGCCCGTACAGCTTCAACAAAGTTCTGTATTTTCACTGCGAATGCTACAATATCTTTGTGATATTCACTGCACATTGGTTGTAATTTCTTAATGTCACTCACTATTTTACAAAGTATGTAATCAGGGTTACCGAAGCGTAACTGGAGAGTTGACATTATCGTATCAGGTGAGGATGCACTGATGAGCAAGGCAGTGACCGCTTCTTTGGCCGGACCTCGCAGGCATTTTCGTAAACGCCATAAGTTTTCCTCAGGTGTGAAATTACACAGTGTTGTAGATTCATAATAGGTGTGCTTAAAATGTAGCCACCCCAACGGGTCACCGGAATACTCAGGTAAGTCTCTAGGCGTGCTCAAGCGACTAAGCAGCTTGGTATCAGACTTACCATTCACAGCCGCGATAGCAACTTCTTTCAGCGCGTTTGCCAGACTTTTCAGCGTGTCTTCGCTGTCGTGTGTAATCTGAGCTACATACGGTGCGCTGTCAATGTTACCGGGTGCAGTTGCCTTTGCCACTGTAGGCATAGGGCGCTCATGGTCGAATGGTTGGTCCGTCTGTAAAGGTTTCAGATCGTGCGGTTCAAGGTAACCGCTTTCCACCCATTTCTCAACATTGATATGAGGACTCATTAGTGGACTGTATTCTTCGTCGACTTCACTCTGTAGGTCAGCTAGGTCAGCCGCTAGCTGCTTGTCGATCAAATCAATTTGTATTTTTGCCTTTAGCTTTTCAGCTTTTAAGACCATTTGCGCTTTCCTCACACGCGCTGAAGATCTCGATAGGTTGCAAGATTTAATACTCACAGTTTTTTCTCCAACACGTGGTTGCGGCGGTGGTTCGGACTTGATGTTACCGCCCGGCAACGTCGCGCTGCAGGCTTCTTCTACCGGCGGAACTCGTATTGTGTCGTCACGCATTGCATGACTCGGCTCTTCTTGCGCGCGGCCATCCTGTTGTTCCTTACGCAACGTACTCCGCGTATTAACCATTTTGTGCGGAGGCGTGTGGAACATAATAATCCGGCTCGAAGGACCAACTTGTTGCTTATGTAGCCGAGTAAATAAAATGATCACAATACTAGTTTGTAAAAAAGGCACATTTATTGGCAAAAATACAGAGAGAAGTGAAGGAAAAAACCAAAAGACGGTGTATATAATTTTAAAAGAAGTTTAGAACATAGAATGTAGTTTATATACAAAAAAGGTTTTATGAGCGTCGCTAACAGTAACTTTGAATAAGCATCGTGTACATATTTATTTTTTATCACCTATATTTTCATTATTTACGCCTTTTTGATTGCAACTGAAGTGCAATACATAATAATACAAAAATTCACACCTAAAATATATATATACCTCGTAAGTTCCAAAATACGTAGAAATCATTTCCCAGAAATATATCGCTTACGCACGTACAAGGTCATACTAGACTGAGTGTAAGATAGAGATGTAACAATCGATAAACGTAAATCGATAACCGATCCTTATTTAAAACATTACTTAACCGACATATTTACGTTGGTTTAGTTTTACGCCAGTCTTTTCTTCTAAGTTAACCAATTGAAATTCACTGACTACTCACCTTACAACTGTGATAAAAAAAATCTCAAACAAAATAATGGCCCCAGTAGCTTTTAATTTCCGTGACAAATCCCCACAGATTCCCACCCCGCCAGCCAGCAGGGGAGGTTATGTCGAACTCAAACCGACCAAATCCGCACGCCGTCACGGGTCTTCAGATGCCGAGGTGTAAGGTGGTCCAAGGCTTTTCCCTAGCACCCCGACTGACCCAGGGCCATCTCCAGTTTTGAAATGGCCCTCTCGGATTTGGGAACCAAGGCGTCCCCGTGGGAACCCCCCTTATCGCTCCGCCACCCAAGCTAGTTTCTGCTGGGGTGACAGGCGGCTCCACCTGCCACTCCAAGGCCAGCGCTCATGGAGGACGCAGGTCCTTGAGTGACCTCCGGCGTCTGAGTTGCCATTGCCCCAGTACCTATATAAAACTTTCAATTTGTTTTTATGATTTAATTACAAGTATTAAAATACAAAGTTACATTATAAAATACATAAATTTAGTTCTGATTCTTTCACCTCGGCTTGCCAAAGAGTCAATTACCCTTGGTCTCTGGAAGGTCATAGCTGACACATAATTTTAACATTTCTTCTACACATTTTATTTAAGCTCTAGCAACGCTGTGGGTCACCAGGTATTACTGTTTTTTTTCTAACTTTTAACCGCCAGCTGATTGCTTTACTTTTTTTTTTTTTTCGAATAATAAAAGTAGCCTATTAACAGTTTGATGTTTTTTTGATTTAAACGAAGTCCATATTTGATTTGAATTCAATTAGATTTTCATAGATTGATTTTCAATTATAATCTAAAATCACTATTTAAAAAATAAAGAGTCATAAATTATCGGCAATAAATACGAACTTCATCGGAAGTGTCACAGCACTAGTGATAACTGTCAAAGAGATCAAGCTATATTGAATAGACTGTAAGCGTATTACTTTATCATCATTATTGACCATATAGATGCATAAAAGCGAAAGGTATTGAACTAAAAAGGCCATGGCACTCCAACTAGAAGTAATGTCACTGAGCAGAAAATAGGGTCGCCTGTGTCTCTGCAGTTTGTCTGACCTTCGACAGCAGTTTGGCATAATATCATGTTTAGATGTTTTTGAAAACTTAAAAGTTTATTCATTCACTTTTTAATTGATACTTATGAATAAAGTATCAAATAAGGGGATTTTTTCTCTAACCCGATGAAAATTACTCATTTTCAAATATTCTGCTAACAGCATGTATTACTCGTTTTTGAAGCACGAAAATATTTAATATATCATTGCTTTCCTATATTAGGATATCATAGGACGCGACACTGTGAAAGTGACTAACTTAAACTAACCTTGCGGTTTCTACATCAGTTAACTATCTAAATTTACTGACCGCAAAAGTCATAAAGCTGAGTTTCTCTGCAAGACATGATATTTGGGCGTCCCAATATTATTCGCAGTTCAAAGTTATTTCCAAAACCACAGTTAATACAACTAGAGTAAAAGTTTCATTATTTTGTTTTTATTTTGAAAATTAAAAAAAAAATTAAGTATATCGTAACATTAGTTAAGTATATCATAACAATATTGTATATAATAATAACCTATTCAATTGAAGGCATTACATATTTTTTAATTCAAGAAGTAAATTCTTAATTGGACACCATTTACTTCGTCGATATGAATGATGTGACACTTAAACATAAGTTCAAAACAGGTTTTAATCTGTACCAGGCCATTCAGAAAGTATTGCGAAAAAAAGTTTTTATATATGAGAGACTGGTCAGTTATAATCTATTTCTAAAATATGATTATTTATGAGTAAAAATAAGTACGTTCTAATTTCAAAATTTCTCTCTGCATTTTTTGCAAGATAATTTCAATTATTGTGTCTCATTGAAAAATGGATCTGCGTCGGGAACATATTCGCGCTATGATTTTCTACGATTTCAAGTGTCGCCTGAAACCAGACGAATCGTACGATAGACTTCAAATGGCATTCATGGATGAAGGCCCTTCCAAGGCGACCGTGTATCGTTGGTATAACGAATTCATGCGCGGTCGACTGACTTTGGAGGATGAAGAAAGAAGTGGTCGCCCTTTGACGGCTGTTACGGAAGAAAACGTGCTAGCAGTGAAAAATTTAATCCAAGATAATAGACGAGTCACATATCAAGAGATTCAGCACATTCTTCAGATTGGATCGGGAAGCCTTCACGAGATTCTACACGTGCATCTTCGTGTGAGAAGGATAGTTTCACGCTGGGTGCCGCACAATCTCACCGATGCTCAGAAGCAGGCCCTGGTGGAATGGTGTCGTGATATGATAAACAAGTTTGAAGCAGGCGCGTCTCGGCGTGTTTATGACATCATTACAGGTGATGAGTCGTGGAGTTTATCAGTATGATCCAGAAACAAAACGCCAGTCGACGGTTTGGGTGTTTTAAAACGAATCAACACCTACCAAAGTGAAGCGATCTAGAAGCGGAGGGAAGATTTTGATCGCGAGTTTTTTCAATTTGTCTGGCTGCTTGTTATCAATCCCTTTACGAAATCAAAGAAGCATCAACGCTGAATGGTACACTACCAAATGCTTGGCAGAAGTTTTCTCTGTAGTGAGCTACAAGCGACCAAACACAGGGCTCCGCAGGATTCTACTCCACCATGACAACGCGCCCGCACACACCGCGCTTAAAACGAGGGACTTCCTGGACAGCACTCCGGTTAAACTCCTAGGTCACCCTCCTTACAGCCCTGACCTTGCACCGTGCGACTTCTTTTTATTCCCGAAAATAAAAAATCAGCAAAGGGATACAATTTTCGTCACCGGAAGATGCGCTGTCAACGTTTGAGCAGGCTGTAAACGAGGTATCTGCGGGTGATTGGAAAAAGTGTTTTGAAAACTGGTTCAAACGCATGAAACTTTGTATAGAGGCTGGTGGAGAGTACTTTGAAAAGATTTAATAAAAAAATATTTACCTATAGAACGCTTTTTTTTATTTTCGCAAAACTTTCTGAGTGTCCCACGTATATCATCATCATTTTCATACCGATTTCTCAGTTGCATCCAAAGTTTGGACATTAGAAGCCCGAAGTATGATTAATTAGTATTTCTATATGTGTTAGAAGTGGTAGAGTCAAGCAACAGTCATTTTGGACGTTGCATGAATGGACCGACTCGACCGGGGAAGCACCACCCTCTCACAGAACATCGATGCCAAGTAGCAGTATTTGAGTGGGAGTGGCCAAGCCCAAACTCCTTTCCCATCCCCTCCCAAACTCCTTTCCCATCACCTTTCCTTTATAGGGTCGTCAGCGCGAGTGTGACGCCACTGATGTTGCACACGTCCATAGGCCGCAGTAATCGCTTCCCATCAGGTGGGCCGTGTGCTTGTCTGCCACCTTAGTGGTATAAAAAAAAAATGCAGTCAAATTTTTAAATTTTCAATATAAAAACAAAATAATGAAACTTTCACTCTAGTTGTATTAACTGTGGTTTTGGAAATAACTTTGAACTGCGAATAACATTGGGACGCCCATGTCTTGCAGAGAAACTCAGCTTTATGACTTTTGCGGTCAGTAAATTTAGATAGCTAACTGATGTAAAAACCGCAAGGTTAGTTTAAGTTAGTCACTTTCACAGTGTCGCTTCCTATGATATCCTAATATAGGAAAGCAATGATATATTAAATATTTTCGTGCTTCAAAAACGATTAATACATGCTGTTAGCAGAATATTTGAAAGTGAGTAATTTTCATCGGGTTAGAGAAAAAATCCCCTTATTTGATACTTTATTCATAAGTATTGTGGTGTGCGACCTCGTTCGACACACCACGGTTCGTTTACCTGGCCTTCATGTATCAGAGTTTAAAAATAAATACTTTGTGATTCAAATTTAGCTTAGGGAAGAAAAAACAATTGCTGGGTGGAGCTGCATTCGGCTGTGCCATAGATTATTATATATATACTAGAAAGGCTGTGCGGCTGACAGCGGGCGACTTGACGTGCCACCCGGGTCCGCCGGCCGAAGAGAAGATATAAGTGTATTAAATTTAGGCTCAGTCCTTGAGCGGAGTTCGCGATTCCCTAGTTCGTTTAAATATAAATATATACGCGTAAAAACTCCCCTAAACCCGATATAGGAAGCTTTGTTGAATTAATAAATAAATGAGATATATGTATCTTTTCTTGTGTTTGTCTTTTATCAACACGAGGTATTGTGGCGTCCAACCCCCGGACGCTACAGTATCAATTAAAAAGTGATTGTATAAACTCTTAAGTTTTCAAAAACATCTAAACATGAAATTATGCCAAACTGATATCGAAGGTCAGACAAACTGCATAGACACAGGCGACCCTATTTTCTGCTCAGTGACATTACTTCTAGTTGGAGTGGCCTATTTAGTTCAACACCTTTCGCTTTTATGCATCTATATGGTCAATAATGATAATAAAGTAATACGCTTACAGTCTATTCAATATAGCTTGATCTCTGTGACAGTTATCACTAGTGCTGTGACAATTCCGATGAAGTTCGTATTTATTTCCGATAATTTATGACTCTTTATTTTTTAAATAGTGATTTTAGATTATAATTGAAAATCAATCATTCAAATCAAATAATTAGCAATAAAGATAATATTATCAACAATAAACGATAATTTGCTGCTTTAATTTTTAATATTTATTAATAAATAACCCATAACACCAGATACTAGTTAAGCTACATTGGGTCCAGATAGCGCTCTGTAAATGTAAAAAAATTACAAAGGATAATTTATTTGTTATTGTGTTTAACTATAGTTTAATCATTTATTTCATTGATGTCTATAGTAACTAGAGTGTGTTTACAAATCCTTCTTTAGCCCAGTACTAGAATATTGTTGGGCTAAAGAAGCCTTCGATCGGAAAAATTGTGAAAACAGTCCACGTATCCTTCTTTAGCACTTTAACACACACCGTGTTGGGCCAAAGAAGCTTTTGCGGTGACAAATTAGGAATTCGAGCTCCGTATCCTTCCTTAGAACAGCATATACACACCGTGTTGGGCTGAAGAAGCTTTTACGGAGACAAATTCTGAATTCGAGCCCCGAAGGCAGACAATGGAACTTCTTATCGACAAACATTATAGAGGTCTCGTTTAAGTTATTAAAGAAATATTGTCGACCCTACTTGTAGTTTATTATAGAACCAAGCAGTAAGCAGTATTTTAATAATCTGTCGTCCTATGATCTACTAATACTTTGAAAATAGCCTTGGATGCCTATTTTCTCCTTTGAGATAGACGTTTTTCCTTTCCTCTGCTTGTCTCATTCGAATTTGCTTTTGATAAATCAGTTACATTCACTAAAAAGGAAAAATAAGTACATTTTTAACAAGAAATGAATCCGATTTATAAAACAAGAAGCCATTGGATTGTGAAAAATAAATGAATTGCAGATTTAATTCAAAAGATAAAAATGTGCGTAAGTCTTCAGTAGAAGTCGGTGCCAAGTTCTATCATCAAAATCATCTACATTGAAATGCCCGAAGTCTGTGCGGATCAGGAAATTCAGTGGTGAAACTCCTGAGGAATCACCAGCCCAGATTCCAGGTGCTCGCACAAGGTCGCCCAGAATGCACAGGGAAAAAGTACAGCAAGACTACTCATACCTGCCATGATGCCACGGGTGCAAGCGTAAGAAACAATTGATAATTAGTGGAGTTGCGGCCTCACGATTGATTGAGAAGTCACGAATAACTGACACTATTTAAGCAAATAAAGCAAACTATTTATTAATTGGGTGATTTAAGTAACACTAAGCCTCTAAAATTGGGTGTACTTAAATCTTCTCTAAGGTGCTGCTCGCTGTTCCTTTGTCCGCTTGACCTCCGTACCACCTTGACAGCGCCTTGTTGACGTAGCCCGTTGTGGTATTTTGCTTATTTCTTGCAGCAAAGCACTCCGTCGTATCTCGTCGGAGCCTCCAATGTTTAGGTTGGTGGATTAATATTAATAAATGCTGGTGCAAAGGATTTATTAAGCTATTCTTTTACAAATTAGGTAAATTAAAATGTGTAGCGCACTCGCCGATAAGTGTAGGAACGAACGCAGCGAGCCGCCGCCGATCTTCCCCGTGCGTCTCTCCGCCCCCTCCGTTGTCCTCATCATTAGTGGAGCTCTTAATAACTATAATACTATATGATGATAAGGTAATTATGTGTTCAGGATAGCTAACAGGACAAGATGTCATGTTATAGAAAACACGATGTCTAGTCCTGTTACCAGGATAGATCCTGAACACCTTCTACGCATGATAAAAATAACCTGTCAGGTCGATTATGATTTCATAATAGTTATTTTTGTAATAAATATTCAAGATCTGTCTTATTTATGTTTCTTAGTTATTAAATAAGTAAAATATCTGGTATTTTAGGTTCAAAAAAGGTTAAAGCGGATGCTCTATTAATTTTGACATATTTTTAAATTATAAGCAATAGATGTTTTTTTTTGTTATCTTATTTTACACTTGTATAAAAAAAATGTCTTTTTCATAAAATCCAGGTATGTGTGAATATTCTGAGTTATTTTTCCAAATAAACCCTTTTTTTACGTGAGGAAATCCCGCCGGCCAGCGGGGGTGGTTATGTCGTGTATCGACTAAAACCGCACTGTGTCCTCCCCAAGTGTCCGTTGCCGGGCACCCCGGGTAAGCCCTCGAAAGGATAACCCCAGGGTAGCCGGCGGACTTTGGCGGCCACCGCGGCCTCGCCTGGTGGGGTCGGGTTTTATTCCACTTCGGTGAGTTGGCAGGCGTGTGTAGGGAACACACGACACGCCTCCGCCACGGCCTGCTTCTGTAAGGACGGCGAGTCGGCCAACTGCCGTCCTCAGGCCCCGATCATGGAGGTCGGTAGTCCCGGGCGTAACATGGATGTTGGTGTAACAATTTTCCATCTGGACGGCGCCGGGTTAAAATAAAGTTATGCAGATTGTATTTTAAAATGAAGCTATTTGCGTATATTAATTTATTTTGGTGCAATAATAGCTTGCTGTCTAATAATAATGATCATAGTTGCATTTATTTGCACTACATTGTCAGCAGCACACCTACTTGCCATTCAATGGAAACCTAAAAACTTCATTGATATCAGTTTGAAGGTCTTTCCACTCACAGAACAGCGATCTGATAAGTATTATAGAGATATAGGTGTACCATGCAACATGTTTGTGTGAGGTGAAGGTGTTTTTCCATTTGATAATATATATATGTTTAAGTACCACTCAAAATACAATATGCCAAGTATCTAGTTCTATTATTTAGAAGTGCATACATGGGGGTCTCATACATCCAAATAAGCATCATAACGAGTAATCTAATTTTGTCTAAGAGATAAAAATAAAAATAATGGCTCACGTGCCCTTGCGCGACAAAGAACTGCATATTTGAAAGTGATAGTATCGTAAACATAACGTTACCTGCTAATGTGTGTAAAGTCATTTAATAAAATGCCGCAGCCGTTTATAATTATGCCTGTTCTGTAATGATGACATTTAATACGGCAAAGATTATTGTACAGACTGTCTAAACGATAAAACTATCTGATCAACGTGCTATGCTGTTGATAAAACATTTTAATAAAAGTACAAAATAGAATGTATTTACTAAAACGTGTCCTTTATATCTGAAGTAGATACCATCATTAGTCTAAATTGTCTTCTTTATAAGTTTAGGAAATAAATCAATCTTAGATAATTTATTAAACCAGCCAGGATACTATATCAAGAACTTGTCCCTAAATGTCTTTCATCCCGCAGATGCTGTCAGACTACAGTACTGTCAGCGTCAAAGTTAGATGATCTTTTCAGATTCAAAAAAATAGTTTTAGAGCAAAGTATGTTATAATAATTATATTAATTTATATTTCTTTGTGAAAATGCTCTTTTAACTACAATTGCACGCTATTGAAATATTTTAAAATGTTGATACAAATCTATCTCTGTATTTCATAATACGCCATATATATACAATTATTTGTTTCTAATAGTGTCTCTAAAGCACTCAAAAGATTTTAATTATATTTACATTATTGAGGCTCATGGAGGCCAAAATAAAGACAATGTTTTATTTGAGCCTAGATAACTAGAAGATAAGAAAAACTAAGGTTGAAGTAAAAAGCTTAAAACAACATACATTTGTGTTACAAAACCAGAGGAACATGAAAAGTTAAAGTAAATAATACTGTTGAAATATAACTTTACAACTGCAAAAAGTTAAATTCGAAAAATAAAAACCTATCGCACCACTTCACTGGTCTATCAATTAGTCTATTCAAATGAAATAGTCAATGAGACCAAGATGTAGCAAAGGTATATTAAGTATACTCTACGTCAGTTCAGTCTACCATCTCACTTAACTTTGCTTTATATAATATGTTCGTTTTTAGATTTTTTATCTTTTTATATATTATATTGCAATAAATACTTACACTTATATATTACTGAAACAACCCTGTTTTCAATAATATAACTTACATACATACATAACTAGAAACCTTTTTGTGTCCTTGCAGAATCTTACGATCTGTTCCACCCTCAGATCCTTCAACTCCTCCGTGTCCAGTGTGTCCGATCCCAAAAGTTCCCATCTAATTAGTGAGTACATGGGACATTCGGCCAGCAGGTGGAAATTGGTTTCTTCTGTCTCCATGCACTCCGGACACTTGGGGTCAGTCTTCACTCCGATCACTGTCAGGTGTCTGTTCAGTCTACAGTGTCCTGTTATTACTTCAATGACTAGCCTCATGTTCCCTCTTGAGAGTTTGGTCAGTTGGCTTGTCTCTTGCTTGTCAATGCCCTTGATAAAGATCTACGACTGTCTCATGCCTGTCGATGATCTCCATCGTCGGTTAGTGTCTGCTGTAATACTGCAGCTTATTACTCCCTTGGTGATCCTGTGCGATATTGGGAGCCAGGGCTCCGGCCCCACCAAGGTTTTATCGGCGCCGTCTCTGGCAAGTTTATCAGCTGTCTCGTTGCCCATGTTGCCCTCATGTCCGGGCACCCAGGCGACTGTTGAGTCGACTTTTCTGGCCAGTGTCTCTAGTGATTCTTTACATTCCTTTACGATTGCTGAGGTCGTTTCCGCTTTGCTTAGTGCCTTCAGCGCCGCCTAGCTGTCGCTTTAGATGGTCACTCTGTTGATGTTTTTCAGGTGTTCGACCAGTTCAGCACATTCCTTTATGGCGTATACTTCAGCTTGAAAGACACTTGCGGATCTGCCTAAGGATATTGATCTATTTATCTGTGATCCGTCTTCGCACTTAATGTGTATTCCAGATCCTGATAGCTTTGTTGTTTCCTTTCTTGAGCCGTCTGTGTAGCAGACCGTGCCACCGGCATCTGTCCTCCAGTCGTCTCTTGGTCCTATGTGTACTCTGTACTTCTTGTCGAAGATTCTCTCCTTCCTCATCAAGTCATTGTTAGAGAGGATCATCGACAGCCTCTCTTCGTAATTCTTGCTGATACTGGCATGGCCTTTGTCCATAATGGTTCCGGTCCATTGGCCAGTGCTCCTGAGTTTGAACCATTGTTCGGTTGCTTTTCTTTTAATTTCTAAATCCAAGGGATTAAGCCCCAATATGATTTCGAGCGCGGCTGTGGGGGTTGTCCTTGTCGCGCCCGTGGTCATCAGAGCTGCTAACCTTTGTACTTTGTCTAGTTCGGCTTTATTTCTCCCAATGGCAGTTTTATGCCACCAAGGGCACCATGTAGGATTCTTGGCAGGATAATTACTTTGTAGATCCAAAGCACTATCGCTGGTTTCATCCCCCACGTTCTTCCTATTGCGCTTTTGCACTGCATCATAGCCATTTTGGCTTTTAGGCATGTGTTGCTGATGTGAGTCTTGAAGGTGAGCTTGCTATCCAGTGTTACCCCTAGATATTTTACTTCCTTGACAGTTTCCAAGGCTTGGTTATCCAGGTGCACTGGCGCAGTTCTTCCTATTTTTCTTTTATTGGTGAACAATACTATCTTGGTTTTATCAGGGTGGAGGTTAAGACCTTTGCTCCTGCTACATACTAGTGTTTCTTTTATGCCTCTGTTCATGATGTCGCATATGACGCTGAGAACTTTGCCTGTGATTAGGAGCACTCCATCGTCCGAGTACACTTGTGTGTATATGTGCATCCTGTTAATCTTGTTTACTAGTTCGTCTATTAACAGGCACCACAGTAGTGGCGATAGACATCCTCCTTGTGGGTAGCCTCTTCTCGCTATCACCGTGTGTGTTGTTCCTGCAATCTCTGCTTTTATCACTCGGTGTCTTAGCATAGCTTTCACCCATTCTGATTATGTCTTTGTCGATTCCTTCGCGATCTAGTGCGGCCTCTATCGAATCTGGGGTGGCTCTGTCAAAAGCGCCCTCTACATCAAAGAAGCAGCCCAGTGCATATTCTGTGTTGTCTATTGATCTCTGCACTCTTGTCACCAGATTATGGAGGGCCGTTTCGGTGGACTTGCCCTCCATATATGCATGTTGATTTTGGTGGAGTGGAGATCCATTCTTGTTTATTTGTTCTCTTATTTATCTGTCCAGGATTTTTTCTTATGTCTTAAGAAGGAATGAGGAGAGGCTAATGCACCTGAAGGATTTGGCCTCTTGATATGATGTCTTCCCGGGTTTCGGGATGGACACTGCTCTTACCTCTTTCCATTTTCTTGGGATATATCCAGCTCTGATACTACTGTTGTAAAGAGCCAGCATATCTTTGCTTATGTACTTGCTGGCTACTTGTAACATTTTAGGGAAGATTTCGTCCGGTCCAGCCGCCTTGTATGGCTGGAATGATCGTATACTCCACTGTAAATAATCTTCTGTGATAAGGGCCTTCGACTGTGAGTCCTCTATGGGGTTTGAGTCTATCGGCGTGTTATCATCCTCATATTCTTCGCATTCAGGGAAGTGTGTTTCCAGCATGACCTCAAGTATCCTCTTGGGGTCCGTTAGTAACTCTTTCCCTTTCTTGATACTTCCTAGTTTACATGTGTTAACTTTAGAGAATGTTTTCACAAGTCGTGCCGCGTCAGGTTGTTTTTCAACTCCTGTGCAGAACGCCTTCCAACTTGTTGTGTTCTCCTTTCTACATTCTTTCTTGTAACTTCGTTCTTTTCCTTTGTTTGCCTAGTGCTTTAGTCCACCAGGGTTGCCCTTTGCCTGGTTTTATCTCCTTGAGTGGGCATGCCTTGTGGTATGCTTCCCTAAGAGCTTCGTCCAGTCTATAAGCTTCTTCTTCTATTTCTTTTTTATCTATTAATAAGGTTTCACCTCCCAGGTTCTATTTCTTTATCTGGTGTTCGTATGTAGCCCAGTTGGTCTTCCTCGCATTTCTTATCATAATCTTGTCTATCTTGGTCTCTAGACTGAAGGTGATTCTTCGGTGATCCGACAGTGAGTCACTTTCGTCTTTTTTCCAGTCCTTTATGTACTGGCTTATACTGTTCGTAGCGATAGTAATATCCAGCACTTCTCTTCTACATTTGGTGACAAACGTAGGTGTGTTGCCCACGTTTAGAATCTCCATTCCTGTGGTACTAATGAAATCCAGGAGTAAGTCCCCCTTTTTATTGCAGTCTGTGCTGCCCCATACCACATGGTGGGCGTTGGCATCACAACCTAGAATAGTAGGAATGTTCTTACCTTGGTATTTTCTTGTGATTTCCTCCATTTCCTGGGATGGTGGCTCGAAGTCCCTTTTGCTGGGTCAACCTTACACCCCGGCGTCTGTAGACCCGAGACGGCGTGCGGTTTTAGTCGGTTCAAGCCCGACATAACCGCCCCCGCTGGCACGCGGGGGGGTATCCGAAGGGATTTCCGCACGATAAAAAAAAAAAAAAAAGGTACGCAGAGACAAAGAGCACTCTTACTTTATTTCCTGCTTCCGCTTGTACTGTCACTGCAATACTAGCGAGGTCACTGTAACAATCTGCCTTTATTAATTCTAACGATCTCACTCTGCTGCTGGCGTAGATGCATGCCCTTGGTTTTGACTCACCATCAGTATGATAGAAGATGTCTCCTCCAAGTGAGCCCAGTCCAGTCATGCGTCCGTTATAGACGTGTGGTTCTTGCAGCAGAGCGATATCGATTTTCTTTTCCACCACATATTTGTACAGCTCATTCATGGCATCATGGCAGTGGTGGAGATTTACTTGGACTATTCTTATTTTTTGTGTGTGTTTTTGTGGTGTGTTTCTGGGTGTGTTCATTTGTTTGTGTTGATGTATGTCTGCGTGTGTGTGTTATTGCTCCCTCCCTATTTGGTCTTCGCGTTGGGAGACTGCACCCCTTTCCAATGTGGTTGTAGCAATGCTACACTTGGTGGGGGTGTCAGGTCCTTCCGCGTCGTAGGGGGGGGGGGGGTGGTGGGGTGTGCGGGGCTAGCCTGTCGGTGGGGCCTGCGACATTCAGTGGGGACCTCTTTCTGTGAGGTGCCCGCTTGCGATCCGTCTCCCCCGCCTTCGGGCTTTGGCCCCTCCGTGTTTCGTGCCTGTTGTGTGCTGTTGGGTGTTGTGCTCGGTCGGCTTAATCCACTCCCTGCAGCGGGTTGTCGGCCGGCACCGCACCCAGTGACTTTGTTATGGGGTGCTTTGGACAGACGTCTTTACAGATGCATCTGGCTTCTGGTTCGCCAGGTGCTTTGCCCAGAAGCCTGGCGTGGACCCTGGTAGCCTGGTAATGGAGCCAGATGGTTTCCTGCGTTGCGACTTCCTGAGGGACCCCCATCACAAGTCGTACTCCCAGGGGAAGTATTTCCCTGCGAATGAAGGACCACTCAGGAAACCGCAGCTCTTCCCTGTAGACGTTTTGCCTTCGCAACAAGTACATTTCGTCTACAGGTATCTTCTCGGTGCTACCTGGGATCCAGATCGACATCCTATATTTGTCGAGCTTCCTGGGTCTCCGGGGTACTCCATCCTGGTCTCCGAAGTCGCAGTTTAATAACCAGGTCATCGCCTCCTCGGTGGTTGGTGTCACAAGGAATATCCCTCTGCCACCAAACCCGAGGCATCGAATGCCACGTTACGGCCGCGATCATCGGCTTTCTGTAAGGCCTGTAAGGTCTTGAGGATCTTGGCTGTCAGTCTTGTCCTGATCTCAGCCGCGGTTGCTTCGTCCATCGCCACCCCGTCCTTCCGCTGGATGATGACCGAGAGATCACTCTGACCCGCTTAGGTCTTTGTGTTCCCTCGTTCCTTACGGTCTTGGGTCGTTTTGGTGGACGTTGCTGGGTCTTCTCGTCAGGATCGGTGCTCTGACGTTTTACTTTTTGAGGTTTCGAACCGGCCCCTCCCTGAGGCACAGTCGTTGCGAGCCCCGGGGTTTGACCTGGTTCGATAGCTCAACCTGTTTTTTTCCAAGAAGCCTTTAACCTTTTATACATGGACTTGGTTATTGACTCCTTGGACTGAATATTACTTTGAACATTGTTCTCTGCAATGCTCATTTGGGTCAGGTCGTCCCCGAGAGTCTCTGATAGAGACCTACGGGACGTACCACCTGACCGCGGGGTTTCTTAATATCTAAGTTAGATGGCGCACGGGGGTCCCCCCCAGAATACGAGGGACTGCCTGGACCTTGGGAAGGTCCAGGGGGGGATTCTCCGGCTTCGCCGGTACCCCCCTGGGGTATATCATCTTGTTTTTTGTCCATTGCGCTAGAATTTTCCGGGGCTGCCGGTTTTCCTGGATGGGGTAGGAATATTTTGACGTCCCGGCACGCAGGCCTCGCAGCCCCACCCGTGATCGAGTGTGGCTGCCAGTCCCGCGCACCGATAAGTCGACATAAAGGATGGGTTATTGGATGGGGGAAATTTTTAGCTGTGATTTGTGTTGCGTCTGTTTCTTAGGGAACCAGACCAATAACAGGCGGCACCACGAAGGTAACCACTAGCCTGGCTCTGGGGATCTTCACGACCTGCGCTCCTCCCAGGCCTTAGCCAGACTCTACACCGGACAGGTGTTGAGAATAGGGGTTCACCAACCCGACGCGCATTTCCATCGGGTGGATCCGCCCCGCCCACCCATCATCATCATCATCATCAACCTATTCTAGTCCACTGCTGGACATAGGTCTTCCCCAAAGAGCACCATAGCGCCCTGTCTTCAGCTTGCCGCATCCAGCATCTGCCCGCAGTCTTTCGCAGATCGTCATCCCACCTGGCCGGAGGGTGTCCTACACTACTTTCATACCTCTCGCTTTAATGGCCTTATTCATGTTGTTACTATTTTCTGCAACTCCTGCGACGATGATGCAAGTATAACTTGGTCATTGGCGTATAGGAGGCACTTAACATGCAGGTCTCCCATCTTTATTCCATATTCACACCCTTTCATATCACTCATACAGCTATCCATGAAAAGATTGAACAACCAAGGCGAAGCTACACATCTTTGCCTGACACCTTTAGAGATGTCAAACCAGTATGTGTAGGCGCCATTCATCCTAACACAGTCTCTTGAGCCCTTGTACAATGACTTCAGAGCCCGTATTAAGTTGCCGTCCACCCCATACATAGATAGTACTTTCCACAACTCATTCCTGTTCACCTTGTCATACGCCTTTTCCAAGTCTACGAATGCGCAAAATAAGTTCTGTTTTTGGCCAGGTAACACGCAGCGCAAGGAAAAGACTTGATCCGTACATCCCATTCCCTATCGAAATCCCGCTTGCACATCCCAAATCTTATCATCAGTCATGTGTACTACCCTATCAATCAAAATTTTGGCATACAATTTCCCAACCACACTAAGGAGGCTGATGCCACCCCTTCGGCCGCCGACGAAACCATGCTACGTAACTGGTTACGTGAGAAGAATTATTTCTTACCCTTATGATGATTATGGCAGTCCTGCTGCGAGTCTTTACCTTTATAAATTGGGATAATCACCGCCTTCGTCCAGTCTTCTGGGACCTGGTTTTGTCTCCAACAAAGGTTAATATTAAGTGGTGCAACATTCCTGCTACTAATCCCTCACCAGCCCTCAACATTTCAATCGTCACTCTATCATACCCAGCAGATTTTCCCAACTTCACATGTTTTAATGCTTTCATAATTTCATTCATTCCAATTTCATCAGTGGGTGCCAGGGAACCTATCACTCCTTCGTCATACTCTATTTCATCCACACTACGCTCATATAAGTAGACTTTCAAAATATCTCTTCCAATGATCTACAAATCTTTCCTCATTCATAATTTCTCCATTTTCATCCTATATTACATTCACGAACCTGTTGTTGTGTTCCCTCGCGCTTCTTTAACTAGTTTCCAGAACTTTTTTATGTTATCCCGGAAACTTGCACTGAACTCTCTGTCAAGCCTCTCCATTATCTCCTTTTTCTTTCTTTCTACATGGATGCATTCTTTCACTTTCTCTTTCACACTTCGATATTTTTCCTTCTTTTCCTTTATATTATCTTTCTTAATACCTCCACTTACTCTATCCATAGTTTCCATCGCTAACACGCCAAGCTTTCTTCTTTTCTTCTACCGTTCGTCTCGTTTCATCATCCCACTAGTCAGCCTTCGTGCATTTTCTATTCCTTCTTTTTGTAAAATTACATACATCACTGGCACTCTACATTACTTTTAAAAACTGTCCATACTACCTCTACATCCTTCCTACTCATGGCACTTCAATTTTGTTCTCGTCTGTCATTCATATCCCTCGCACCCCGGCTGACCCTGAGCCATCTCACCACTAACAGCATCGCTCATCCTGTCTCCTCTGAAAGCAGAGGAGTACGGAGAGCGATGTGTTCCCGCCACGTTGGGTATTGGCCGACGATCAATGCCAACCCTATGAAGGGGTGAAGGGGAAGCCATTGACCGCCGCCCAGGGTGTACCAGCCGCTCCGATTCCGTTCCCCCCGGACTGCAGCGGGATCGGAATCGGAGCGACACTCGAGGAGGTTACCCAACACACACCCCAAGCTCTAGTACCTATCACTTTCATCATCATTCTTTCATCCACTATCACGAAGTCAATCATGCTCTTTTTCAATACATTTCCATCCTTTCTTCGAAACGTATACATATGAATCAGCTTATGCTGAAACCATGTTTCATCACATCCATTCCCATCTCTACACATATCTCTAATAGACACATACCATTGTCATTCGCTATTTTATCCCCAAATGCTCCCAGCACATTCTCGTATATGTCACGTTTTACTTCAACTCTAGCATTAAAATCTCCAAGTTTGACAATTTGTTCATTCGGCTTACGCACTAACAAAACCTCTCTCGGTTGCTAACAAAATTCATCCCTGTCTGCTTTATTATGGCTAGTATTGGAGGCATAAACACCTACAAAAAATATAGGTTTCAGCCTCACCTTCAGCTGGATCCAGAGAACACAATCATACTCTCTCATACATTCTGTCAGTCGCTCGGAGAGAATAATATTACACCTTTATTGCCGTGTTCACTGTCGGACACACCCGACCATATTTCGATGAACGGCCCGTGTGTAAGTATTTCTCTGCCCTTTCGCTTCGTCTCATTCACACACAATACATGTGTATTTCTTTCGTTCACCATTTCATATATCATCCAGTTTTTCATTCATAACCCCTTTTACTCTGCTGCCCTCTCTTCGCCCCTTCAATAAAGGTTTCGGCATGACGTCTGGCGAGCACCGTCGCCACCTCTCCATGCTGATTTGTACCCCCCCCCTCCCCCCCCCGATACGTGGGACTGCCTATTCCTGTGAGAAAGAGAGGAGGACTCTCCGGTTGCTCCGGTATCTCCCTGGGGTAGCTTTTCCTTTGGAAATAATATAACTTTAATATATCTAGTATTTAATATAATTCAATATAACTTTAGTATTTAATATAATATAGTAAATATATTTTTTTTATTTAATTATTCTTTAGAAACGATAAGCCATATTACAGACTGCGGGCAGATGCTGGATGCGGCAAGCTGAAGACAGGGCGCTCATTAGGGGAGACCTATGCCCAGCAGTGGACTAGAATAGATTGATGATGATGATGATGATGAAGCCATATTACGTATTCATAGCTTAGTTTATCATTTAACAAATTACAATAATTAGCGTAGTTAAATTAGTGTTACTGTTCAATACTGTTGTCTCCCGGTGGATGCGCCATAGATACTTACCGAAGCACCCGTGTCCGGTAAATATCTGGCACATCCGGTAGGCGAGGTCACCGTGGTGCCTCTCCAACCACTCCTTCATGATCTTCCTCACCGCCAAAATGGTGGATTCCCCCCACCTTGGTTGCTCAAGTCGCACCCTCCATGTCTCCATGAGTTCCCGGCGAAGTTGGAACCGCTGGACCCTGATTTCTCGGCGCTCCGGCCTATGGCCCCGCTCCAGCGCCTCCTTGCGCCATTGGTACAGCGACGCAAGGCCTCTCGCTTCCAGGTCCCATGGAGGGGTCCCGGCTAGGAGACATGGTACATACGAGGGCTGTTTGATATGTAGCCGTTTTCTAAATGTACTAATATCACCAGCCAAAAATATGTATACCACCTTTTTAAGCCATTCTTCAGAGGCGGGAAAATTAAAAAAAAACCGCAGTCTAAAAGTCGCAGTTGTTTTTTTTTTCTCATTTGACAGCGATTCAGTGGAAGCGTGAATGTAAAATTGTTAAAATGGAGAAAGAACAGTATCGGTTTGTAATTAGGTTTTAGTTTTTGGAAGGGAAAACATGTGATGAGATAAAAGTCAGAATGCAAGCGGTTTACCATGAATATGCTCCTTCTATGACAACCGTTAGATACTGGTAAAACGAATTCAAGAGAGGAGAACAACCGTCTTTGACGAGGATCGCCCAGGCCGCCCAATTGAGGTGACTACAGACGATATGGTTAAAAAAATTAAAAATATCGTTATAGCCGACCGCCGAATTAAACTTCGAGAAATCGTTGATGCTGTAAACGTTTCAATTGAGCGAGTACAAAACATATTAGAAGAAAAATTGGGTATGAAGAAAGTATCGGCGAGGTGGGTGCCGCGTTTACTCACACGGAGGAGCAAAAACGGAACCGACTGACTACTTCGGAGCAGTGTTTAGCAGTGTTCAAACGTAACCCAAAGGAGTTTCTGCGTCGTTTTGTGACCGTAGAGGAAACGTGGGTTCACCACTATACCCCGGAAATGAAAGAGCAGTCAAAGCAGTGGATTTTACTGGGTGAACCTGCTCCAAAGAAAGCAAAAACCGTCCCATCGGCTGGAAAGGTCATGGCCACCGTTTTCTGGGATTCGCAGGGTATTATACATATTGACTACTTAGAAAAGGGAAGAACGATAACAGGGCCGTACTATGCCAATTTATTGGATGAATTTGAGATCCGATTCTCAGCACTCCATGGATTCACCGTGCGGTCGCCGGGTCCATAGCGTGGTACAGAGAGGAACACCATGACGGCGACTGGGACTTGCGACCCAGATGTAGGTTTAGGGTGGCCACCTTGTGATGCATCAGCGCTCACCTCCACCGTCAGTAGTGTTCCCCCCCCTACCTATCCAAATTATTATTATTATGTTGAAGGAAAAACGACCCCATTTAAAGAAGAAAAAAGTACTGTTTCATCACGATAACGCCCCAGCTCATTCGTCCAGAGTCGTGATAGCCAAAATTACACAATTTCGATACGAACTATTGCCTCACCCCCCGTATTCTCCAGATTTGGCCCCATGCGATTTCGTTTTGTTTCCCAACCTGAAAAAATGGCTCGGTGGTAAGCGATTTAGATCAAATGACGAAGTCATTGCCGCCACAGAGGCCTATTTTAATGACTTTCCGAAATCATACTTTTTAGATGGTTTATTGAAGTTTGAGTATAGGTGGAATAAATGTATAGAGTAAAAAGGAGACTACGTAGAAAAATAAATGCATATTTACAAAAACGACTGATTGTTTTTTTCATAAACGGGTAGTTATCAAACAACCCTCGTACACTTAAAGATAATATGCCCATCTTTAAGCCTAAGATACATTAATTAATATATATATAGCTGCTCGTGCTGATTCACTGACTCATTGATCACCTCTCCTGAACAATTTTGTATGAAAATTTTTTTTTTCACTGATGGTTTCGTATAGAGGATAAAAATTCATTAGGAGGAAAAATATGGAGAGAGCTGATGATTGAGGATTTCGGAGACGGGTGAAGAGCACGCTTAAGGTATTGAAGATAGGTTGGGGGTGCTTGAGCAAATGTCACTCGAAACGTCATTCAATTGACAGTGACCTGAAAAAAAATTCTAAATGATTTATTTTGAAAATTTATTTTTCTATAGAAAATGTATGGCGAATATTGAATAGACTACAAGTTTTGAACTATGCAAGACTTCGATTTATGGTTTCTTTTTAAAATGTTTTTGTGGAAGGACTCTTAGTCAGAAATATGTAGATAGATGATGATCGAGGGTTTGGAAGATGGGTGAGGAGCACGGCCAGGGTATTAAACATAGGTGAGGGCTGCTCAAACAAGAAATAGTTGGAACCTCATCCAATTGGCTGTGAGCTGAAAAAAAATTCAAAATGGAGAAAAAAAGATGGCCGCCATACAAATTTCGTCGGTGTCTATCTCGGAGAGTATAAAAGATAGAAGAGTGGTTTCTTAGCAAAATATGATCAGGACCTGAAGGTCTACTCAATGAACAGAAACAAAATTCAAGATGGCGGAATTTATTTTTCCATACAAAATATATGGAGAATATTGAAGAGACTGCAAGTTGGGAACTTAATTATATAGCTCGATTACCACTCACTCACTCACTGACACAATTGTTCTCCTAGAAGGAGTAATGGGGGATATGGATGATGTATGGGAAAAATGTAGAGTGAGCTGAGGTGAATGTGGAAAAATCCGAAATGTCAAAAAATTCAAAATGGCGGCCAACATGGTGGTCGTTTCTCCGCAATCTTTGATGACATGGCAACATGGGTATCATTTTTGAGTAAATCGAGGCTTCTGATTTTGAATTTTTGAAAAAAGAAGTTGAAAAATCCAAGATGGCGGATCGATTTTTTTATTTTAAATTTAGCAATTTTCAGACCCTACTACAAAAACAAAGTTTGTTTTATGAATGTTGCAATTTTGATTTATTTTTTATTTTGTAGTATTGCCAGTATCCTTGAGTATTTAGAAAAAAATATGTCATAAATAAAAACAAGATGGCGGATGCTCGGGGAGTCATTTTGTAAAACGATGGAATTTCTATGCAAATTAAATCTATTTTTGAGACAGTTGACAACACCGGAGCATTTTGAGTTGTATGGGTCGGTCGTGTGGGTCTTCAAGATGTGTCACCAGATAGAAACATTTACCCGATTTTTCGGGAAACTTACGAGATTTTCCCGAAAAACCTGAAACATGGAATTAACGATATTTTTAAATCAAATTTCATATGGCAGGATAGTTTGGATCCTCTTTAATGACATTTGACTATTTTTATCTCTTCTAACTGGCAGCACCAAGAAATAGTCCAACTTTTTATTTTTGGGTAGAGCCGACTTTGAAAAGATAGTTTTTTCTACGAAAATTGTAATATCAAAAATTTTATTATACAGTATTGTTGCCAGTATCCTGTTGTATTTTTATAGTATCACAATTGGTTCGAAATTCAAGATGGCGGTTGCATTTGCCACTGATTCAATCACGGACAGAATTGTTCTCATAGAAGGAGTAATGGGGGGAATAGATGATGTACAGGAAAAGTGTAGAAACGGGTGAGCTGAGTATGGGAAAATACAAAATGTCAAAAAATTCAAGATTGTGGCTTTTCATCCGCAATCTTTAATGTCATGGCGACATGGGTGTCATTTTCGAGTAAACCATGGGTTCTAATTTTGAATTTTTGAAAAAAAAGTTTAAAAAATCCAAGATGGCGGACCAATTTTTACTTTCGAGCGTCCGGAGGGCGGAAAGAAAGTTAAAATTGTATTTAATTTTACCGGAGCACTACACATAACACTCGCTCACCGCGCAAAATACTAGTTTTTTATATGATCTGGGGTCACGATATTGATATTATGAGCACCTTTAGGCACTGTTATCAATTCGAACGTCTGCATAAAAAGTGTAATCTATGGTCGATTGTGGAGGCTGCGTGTGCGCTGTTGGCCCACAAGTCTGCTCACTGCTCGCCAGTTACTCGCCTGTCGGTTGTTTAACTTGACTTACTTTACGTAGATAATCGTGCAAAATAAACATAACATTTGAATAAAAAACGGAACCTTCTGTGGGAAATTGGAATATACGGTCCTATTGGCTTTTTTACAGTGAGTCTCTATTCATTTTATTTTTAGTTATTCTATAATATTATGATATTTATTTTAAAGAATTATGATTTTTATTAGGTAAATCCTGTGTATTGTTTTAATACACATATTACCCTTCTTTATATAGTTATGATACTCTAGAATATAAAGGTAGGATAATAGGCTATTTATTTCTTATAATACGTAAAATATAATTTCACCAATCACCAAGCAAGATTTAGGAAATTGATATTTTTTGTTCGATTGAGTAATAACTTTTTTCGATTTTTAGCTACTTTAATTTATTATTTTAGCTTTTATTGTGATTCTGGGTCTGAAAGTCGGAAGGGGTGGTTTCGGTAATAACTGCAATGAGTTCGGGAGATGGCCAAATATATTTTGGATTTTATAATTACTTGTTATTTCATTTATTTGTTGTAATTTTTAATATTTCTGTTTAATTAACAGTTAACGTTCATGATAATCTGATACAAATCTTTTGATTTAAGAATTTGTAATCTATATATATATATAACTGTTTGATAAACAAAAAACGTAACGTTTTTTGAACTTCACGGTTGAAAAATCCTCAGTTGTTAGATAAGATTAATTTATTAATGTTGTCTCACGTAAGGAAGAGAATATATATTTTTTTTAATTGTTAAGATAGTGTCACAAAGGTATGTAATATAATTTCCAAGCATAGTGAAACGTATCTATTTGATAATAAAATTTTATATTATCTTATGTTAATGTATTTCTGATGGTGTGAAGAAGTTTTCAACGGGTACACTAGCGTATTTTATCGTGGCGTAGTATTTGTTGGCAGAACCTCACATGGGTGATGATCATATATATGCGGCATCCTCCAATTGGATCTGAGAATAAATATGATCCATATAGGACTTCGCTAACAACACCAATACCCTCGATATCAAAAACGTAGTAACACTATCGTTCACTCGTTTCTGGCAATGAATAGAAAAAAGCTCTTCACTTATCATGGGAGATCTTTTGTAGTGTCAAGTGAGCCGCAAGAAGGCACCAGGGTCTTTTCAGTGTCATGCAGTACAAGTATGAGATGCAATAAAATGACAAAAAAACAGAAAAGGG
Source organism: Cybosia mesomella (assembly GCA_946251805.1). NCBI lineage: Eukaryota > Metazoa > Arthropoda > Insecta > Lepidoptera > Erebidae > Cybosia > Cybosia mesomella. The sequence continues at coordinate 11,901,515 of OX276397.1, forward strand.
TTTGCAGTTGTCATCTTAATGGTATTATGGAATTAAATTGTCATCATCTATTGCACGTCACTATAATTAACTTATATATGCAAAAGATAAAAATATCCTCTTAAATACAATTGGTCAACATTTGTTTTATATTCTGAAAAAAACTTAGTTATGAAATTTAAAACCCAGTCCAAATAAACTCTAATAGCTTTGAGGAATTTCGAATTTTAACGACAGCAATTATATTTATTCGTTCAAGGTGAACAAAATTAAAGAAACTGCTAGATATTTATTATATATTTTATTTTGCAGCATATATACATTTTGAAATAAAATTTCTCAACTTAAGTAACTTAATTATTTTAAAAGAGTTTAAAACTGAAATTAGTGCTATTGTTAAATTTTTATTTTGTGAATGATTCAATTTTCAAACTTCCACATGATGTGGTTATGTTGAAATCAAACCAATTGAACTACTACGGTGTTGAATGAACCGGTGCAATAGGTATATTTTATTATTTTACTTCGGGCCACCAACCAGTTGGACACCGAAGTCTTAAAATCACGTAAAAAAAATCAAAATCTTACACCCACTTTTTATCACTTTTCTCGACGTTTCACATGCTTCTAAGTCTAATTAAGCAAAAAAAAATGTTGTGTCGGTCTGTCTGTTGGTCTGGATGTCTGGATGTCTGTTTACGCAATAACTCAAGTACCACTTATCCGATTTAAAAAATTCTTTCGCCAATCATCTTGTTTGGTTAATGGGAAGAACTGATTAGATTTTGGGGTTTGTACGTTCAAGGTTTCGGGTACCTACCATACAAATTGTCCCTAAAAAACTTTTACAAGTGAGTTTCATTCGAGTTAACAGAGTAACGCTTATTTGACTTTGACATTTGAGTGACAATGACAATACTTATATTGTATATTTACATAAAACAACCAGACTCTGAAAGAAACTGAAATATAAAATCTTTTTTTTTGTGTTTTTGACGTCGAAGACGTTTGATTTGATTTCATTTTCTTCATATTTATTGCTCAATATATAAAGACGCGTCGAATAATATGCATAAAGCCTCTAAGGTCTGTAATTTTTAATAAAAATACTGCAACAAAAATATCTAAGTTTGGCCCGAAGTTTGACAATCACTGTGTGATTTCCGCCCCACTAGATTGTTATTGATTGAGTTTTAACGTGCATAATAGTTTGATATTATGTAATAGTTTTAAGTATATAAACCATTATGGCATTTGTGGAAGTACAACAAAACATGAAATATAGTAATTGTAATTAGCTGTATAACATTACTTGTACAGGTTGCTATTGTTGGTACGTGTGTTCGCATATAAAAAAGGTTGTAAATATTTTATTGTTAATCAACTTTTGTCGTTGACTGTACCTTTCAAATGCCCCAAAGATACACCGAAACATATTTACAAAACTCGGCCTCTCTTACTCGTAGGTATAGATATAAACCGCCTATGTATTCATCACACTCTAATTTGACAATATATTGAATTTACAAAGAGACTTCAGTCATACACAACACAAAGTATTGTTAAAAATGGCACGGCATCAAAATAAAGGAATTAATAAACAACGACACGGTTCTTGACTCGATTATCTTCTGATGATTATATTTTAACTAGAAAAACAATTTAGTATATACTAACTGTGCATGCAACTTCGTATGCATGGATTTAAATTTTTAAGGTTAACCCTTATTCTTTTTCAAAAATAAAAATAAATGTTGCCAGTGAAAGTCCCGTCAAAATCGGCCCATCGGTTACAGACATTACCTAATTCAAACTGACAGACAGAAAGACAGATAGACAAACAAAAATTTCAAAAATTGCTTTTTGTTACATGTATTCGCATACACTCATATATTATGGTTTTATTTAAAACTTGTTATTTTAATGTTATGTATGTAATATTATGTAATATATGTTTAATTTTTTATTTATTATTTAATTTATTTGTATAGGTAGTTATAGAATCAAGGTTAAAGGAAAAATCGGTATACAAATGTCATAAAAATTATCTGAGTGGTGTCCAATAATTATCCTTGCAGGTATTTATTAGATAATTATTTTATATTATGAATGGTCTTTGCGGTGGCTATAGAGTCATAACTATTGCTTAGTCTATGACACAAGTGGCCAAGAAATATACTGCAAACTCTTTTAATCGCAGGCTATTGATGGAGCGATCGATACCTTTTTTTTTTCTTTTTTTTTATCGTGCGGAAATCCCTTCGGATACCCCCCCGCCGGCCAGCGGGGGCGGTTATGTCGGGCTTGCACCGACTAAAACCGCACGCCGTCTCGGGTCTTCAGACGCCGGGGTGTAAGGTTACCCATAGAGCATATCCCTCGTACCCCGGCTGACCCTGGGCCATCTCACCACTAACAACATCGCTCATCCTGTCTCCTCTGAAAGCAGAGGAGTACGGAGAGCGATGTTTTCCCGCCACGTTGGGTATTGGCCGACGATCAATGCCAACCCTATGAAGGGGTGAAGGGGAAGCCATTGACCGCCGCCCAGGGTGTACCGGCCGCTCCGATTCCGTTCCCCCCGGACTGCAGCGGGAGCGGAATCGGAGCGACACTCGAGGAGGTTACCCAACACACACCCCGGAGCGATCGATACCTTCAGTGGGACAGGTCCGCGAGGCGACGAGTGTACTTAGATTTTGCAATTACTGTCAATACTCAATACTAAAATACTCTGACAGATGGTGGTGACTTAGGGCTTATAATTTTAACAACGAGTGTAAAAAAATAAGCCGTGTTTTATTCTGTTCTAAATTGTATAAGTGTATAAGTTGAATACTGCAGTATAAATGTCAGACTAGAGCATGATGGTGATACAATGTTGAATTTAATTAGATACTTGAGGATAACTGTACTGAATGTAAGAGGTTTGGCTTAATCATTACAAGGCTCACCGGTGAAGTTGTTAAGCGTAATTCACAGTAAGTAACTGAATTATATAACATTGTTGTCTATTAGGTAGAAATGGCTTTATAATTCAAATTATACTTATAAACATAATCAAACAATAGTTTGGATAGAGTCAGAATCTCTTGTTTGTTTCTATTTATTACGACTAAATATTTTTTCATAGTGAGACTGAAACCCACTTGCAGGAGTTGAAACAACTTGGAGGTCGAACTAAATTTTGAATTATTTAAAAAAACACCAGGAAAATACTTTCTTGCGTAATAACAGTATCAACATTCTACATTCCTTGCACTGTTACGTATAAATAAAATATATATATATATCAGACCACATCTGAGTGTCATTACCATAACATTATAACATTTATAACCAATGAGATTGAATAGGGTGCATATTCTGACCCGATCTTTATCTCTCGTTGTATATACCCAATTTTACATATAAAAAAACGGCCAATCATGCACTCGCAATTGCGAAAATTACCAAACCAAATACATAAGTACCGTCGTCGTCACCTTTATTTCTATTAGCTACTATGGGATAGTTTCCAAGAAAATTTAATTTTTAAGGACCGGATTTATCGATAGGCACCTATGTTTATAGGGAGGATATGGACGACAGATCGCGTCGACGATGCGCCAAATCCCTGTGTCAAGTCTCAATCTGTAAAGTCTTTAATCCAACACTTCAAAGACTGTTTTGCAACCGATCTTATTGATTTTTTGAAGACAAATCTAGCTTTATGCAATCTACAGTGAAAATTGTGAATGGGTTGAATTTTTGTATTCTATCTATTAATGCGAATTATTCGTGTAAATGTGTAAATGTCATGTAATGTTATCTACAACGTACGAAGAATGTTACTACTTGTAATGTAATAGTTTCACTTAAGTTTACATAATGATAATATTTTTACAACATTATAGAGGCAGTAAAATGGAACATGAAATTTTACTAAACTTTTCACGTTAGTGTAAAAAAAATTATTACCAAGTCCACATGCCTTTTCTTTTTTCGTGCGGAAATCCCTTCGGATACCCCTCCCCGCGCCAGCCAGCGGGGTGATTGTCGGGCTTGAACCGACTAAAACCACACGCCGTCTCGGGTCTTAAAACGCCAGGGTGTAAGGTTGTCCATAGAGCATATTCCTCGCACCCCAACTGACCCTGGGCCATCTCCGGTTTCGAGATGGCCCCCTCGGGTTTGGGAACCACGGTGTCCCCGTCTTGCCCCGGTTTGGGAGAGGGGCGCTGGTCGCCCCACCGTCCCGGCCTGCTTCTGCTGGGGTGACAGGCGGCCGCACCAGCCACCCCCAGGAGGTGGCGGCGGCCCGCGCGCTCGCGCTCCGCACCATTGCCGCAATCATGCTGCCGAGCGAGAGGACTCCCACCCCGATGGCTGCCTTGAGATCACGCCTCGGCGCCTTCCACGCCGGACAGTCCTCCAGCGTGTACAGCCCTGAGTCCTCGCTCGCGACGCAGTGGTGACGCTCAGGCATTGGCTCCTTCCTGATTCGATGCAAGTGGTCTCCGAAGCTCCTTACCGGAGATCAGGCGTCAGTCGGTACGAGAGGCTTCCGTGTCGCCTCTCTAGCCAATCCTCCATGTGTCCTGCGCTAAGCAGCCCAAGTCGTTCCTTCCACTCCACCATAATGGCCTGGCGAAGCTGTGACTGCATGGCCTCGATTTCTCGAGGCTCGGAGTTCCGTCCCTGCTTTCGCGCCTCCTTTCGCCACTTGTACAGTTGCGAAAGGACTCTCGCCTCCAGGTTCCATGGCGGAGTTCCGGCAAGGAGACTCGCCGCCTCGAATGAGATCGTGCGGTACCCGCGGATGACCCTGATGGCCATCACCCGCTGCGGAGCGCGCAGCATCCACACACTTCTGGCCTTCAGGACCTCTGCCCATATTGGGCACGCATACAGGGCCATGGACTCCCACGATGAGCCTGGATCCCTTAGGGCCTCGGTTTTATGCAGAGCCACCTCGAGACCCAGCCGCCGAATCCGCTCCACGACTTGGACAACCGCGGTCGTGGCCTTCAGGGTCACGCCGTCACGAGCGTGTCGTCCGCGTAGCACGTGACGGCGGCACCGTCTGCGAGCTCACCACGAAGTCGTACCCGATGTTCCACAGGAGAGGCCCCAGGAACGATCCCTGCGGAACACCTCACGACATCTCACGCCGACCAAGACCGGTCACGGTTGGGTAGAAGGCGGCTCACTCTGTCAAATACGCCCCGATTATGCGGCGGAGGCAGAGAGGCACTTCGTGATACACGAGCGCCTCCCTAATGCAACTCCAGTGCAAGGTGTTGAACGCGAAGATTACTCAGGCATCCTAACAATCTCACTGATAATATCGATTGTAGAACGATATATTGCCTTAACTCGATAATATGAGTGGTTATTTAAAAAGATAAGAATACTCGAGAAGTTTTATCTCATGGCCTAAATAGCGCTAAACAATAGTCGAGTACTTTTCACGCTATAGGTTGAATTCTTCTCTTTATTTATTCATGAAAACTTAGTCATGGAGTGATAATGTTGCCCTTATTTAAAACTATTTTGTAAATAAAAATAATGTAAACAGGTTTTATGTAGGTTATACCAACAACATTTTCAATTCCTTCGAGATGGATAATGTGTCAATACTGTAACATTTATCAACTTTATGTAGTGAGATTACAATAATTAATTTTCATTAATAAACTAATAATAATAATAAATACCGGTAGGTCACTATTTTTTATATTTTTAAATATATTTGTTTTTTTTTATATAGAATGTATTTAAAAATATAACTTATATGTATTTTAAACTTAATAAATGAAATATTGTGTAGGACAGAATATATTACATAGTGCCACCTAGACCCAAACTAAGGGTAACTTGTAATAGGGTTCTTGAATGCGGATAAACATACTAATCATAGTTCCAGCGTAAATCGTAGTTGTATCCAAAGCTTGCACTATGGAGCCCGAGGTCCACTCTCTTTCTTCTTTTGATAAATTATGACTTATCTTGACTTTTACGGGAGTGACCACTGTCTGACTTCCCAACTTCGAGAGGAAAGCTTGGGCCAGAACCGGTACTCCTGCTGATTAACGAACGAGTTAATTAGTTCTACTATCAATACTTTCCACAGCGCATACGATGAAAGACATTTTATGAGTAACATTTTTACATCTTGGGTTAGTTTTAGTAGGGATTTCTAAGGATCTCTAACTTTTCTAGTAATAAAAATAGCCTATGTTACTCAGTAAAAATGTAGCTTTCTAACAGTAAAATATATTTTTTTATCGGTCCAGTGATTTGTTTATTAAGTTTATTCGATTCATACAATAAAAACTGAAATAAAAATCTTTCCTCTTCATAATATAGTGTAGACATAAAAATATTCAGACTAATGTAATTACTCTAATATATATATTATAATTTTATGCAAACAAAAAATTGTCTTTTGATAATTTTTGTAGGTATCTGAAATTATTCATATGAGAATATTATTATTTGTGTTGCCCCTCTTGTTTTGATGCTACATTCATTAGAAGTTTTATGATTATATACCGCTTATAGTTTTAAAGCTGTACTAAAACTTTATTCTCCTTAGACAATAAATAAGACTTGTGTGATACATTTATCTGAACTGTAACAATGCAGTCATTATGAACAAGATACTACGTGGTACGAAATCAAATTTAATCATTGTCATACTCAATGAGTTTATACCTACACATTAAGCGAGAATAAATGACTGTAATTTAATAATAATATTATGTAATAACTATTATCTAATATGTAGTGTAAGAATAAATTCAATACGCTTGCTACGGATCAAATCATAATGACAGGGCATAATGACATTTAAAAATCATCATAAAATGATAAAATATTTGAACATTATTTTGGAACACTTTCGTTTTTTTTTTGTTTCATTTTTTCTAGTGAATAATTTCAAAGCAGAAAGACTCAGTAGGACTATTAAATAAAGTAACAAAATTATTAGTTATCAGTCAAATGCAGAAACAAAACATTGTATAAATTTACACTTAATTGTTTACATTTCAACTAACACAACTATTGATATTATCGAGTGCAAAAGTCCATACGCCTGATATGCAATGCCTGTCAGTAATATTTATTCTCTTGTAAATTAAACGTGTGTTTTAACATCTATATTAAAGATGACGGCTTGAAATTTATATTTGAAATTATTATGCATCAAAACAAGAAAATATATAAAACAGTATATATTTAATTGATGAGATGCATAATAATTTGATTTGATAATGAACAACGTTTTGAATTTTCTGAATTCAATTTTAAATTGAAGTTGTTCAAAAATTTGTCGTTCAGAATTTACTGATCTTGCAGTAAATAAGAAATGTTCGCTTGAATCAGTTTGGTGGAGGAAGTGCCTTAATTGCTTTTACTAAGCTTCACCACGAGGAAGTGTTGCAATTTTTTATTTTTCGTGTGGAAATCCTCACGAATACCCTCCCCCGCTAGCGGAGATGGTTATGTCGGACTCGAACCGACTAATATCGGGCTGGGTGTAGGTAAGGTGATCCAATAAGGTGATTCCCTTGCAATCCGGCTGAACCTGGGCCATTTACGGCTTTGGGATGGCTCTCTCCGGTGTGGGAACCATCTTGCCCCGAAGACGGGGACGCGCGTCGCGTCGCGCCGCCGCTGCCCCAGCTTGTTTCTACAGGTATGACAGGCGGCCTTACCTGTCACCCCTAGGCCTGCGCTCTTGCAGGACGGAGGTTGTAGAAGGCAGTATACCATTGCGATATTTATAGCAACCGATTGCCACTTTTTGTGATCTTTGATTTGATTTTTAATAATCATGCATTGAATGAATAAAAATCAAATCCATATTGTCGAGCACAATGATTGTTCTTATCAAAAGTCATAAAGTCTAGTTTTAGGTGCAAATTATTAATACTTAGACAAATGGAGTGGCTTTAATAAGTGCTCATGTGTTGTGTCCGCCGTGTTAAAGGCTATATATAATCACGTTATTACCCAGGAGACCGGAGCAGTAATCACGAATGTCGATAAACCGGGCAAATATACCTGTACCCATTTGCAAATCATAAACCGGAAAAAAAATTAATGGGTCCCACCTGCTGTTAAAGTTGTTTAGGTCTTTTTAGGGCAGTCGGATTATTTGATATTTTTATGAAACATTTTACCCTTCCAGCTAAGTTAAATTGCTTATGTATTAACGGGACCTCTCATTAAACAATGTATTACTACTATGGGGGTGTATGGGGCCATAATAAGATCTACGAGGCCCAAGCCCCCTTGCTAGCTGGTGTACCTTTTTTTTTTTTTTTATCGTGCGGAAATCCCTTCGGATACCCCCCCGCCGGACAGCGGGGGCGGTTATGTCGGGCTTGCACCGACTAAAACCGCACGTCGTCTCGGGTCTTCAGACGCCGGGGTGTAAGGTTACCCATAGAGCATATCCCTCGCACCCCGGCTGACCCTGGGCCATCTCACCACTAACAGCATCGCTCATCCTGTCTCCTCTGAAAGCAGAGGAGTACGGAGAGCGATGTGTTCCCGCCACGTTGGGTATTGGCCGACGATCAATGCCAACCCTATGAAGGGGTGAAGGGGAAGCCATTGACCGCCGCCCAGGGTGTACCGGCCGTTCCGATTCCGTTCCCCCCGGACTGCAGCGGGATCGGAATCGGAGCGACACTCGAGGAGGTTACCCAACACACACCCCCGCTAGCTGGTGTACCTGCCGAACAATGGTTCTAGTTCTTGGGCCAGACGGTAGTCAAACTGTGGAAAAGTCTACCCCGGGCTCCAAAGTGCAAATTTTGGATGTAACTCGGATTAGCGTTCGGATGAAAAAGGAGATTGTTTTATGAACACGAAGTCTTAGCCCTTGATTGATCGAGTGATTGCATTGGTAGACCATCCACACGGTCATTGGTTCGAGTACTGGGTCAGGGTTTTTGTTTCTAAATTTTAATTATACGCTTAGTTTAACATAAGTAATTCTCTTGCAATTAAGTTACATACGTTCAACACGGATAACCTACAACTTCGTGAATTATTAAAACAGTTTGTAAGGTAGATAGAATAGAGAAATTATACTAATGACTGCTAATTGTTCTCATTAATAATGCATTTGGGTTATATACCTAAACCATTAAAAAATACAAAGATTAGACACATATATCTAGGGCAAGGCTTTAGAATTTTAGTTCAGTTATTACCGCTAACCAATATACGTTTAATTTAGTTCTATTTACAATTCCTAACTTTTGACTATTATTATTAAATTATAATACGATCAAATTATTTAGACAGTAAATTAGAGTAATAAAAAGCAGAAAAGTGTTACTACCCCCGTTTCGCAGGTAGAACTATTGAAATTGTAAATTAAGAAGATTGTTTTATGCAATGCGTCATGTCTATGAGCAATCAAAAGCAACAATTTTATGTATATACGAAGAGGTTAATGAAAATTAGTAGTGTGGAGTCCATGTTACTAACAAATTTTATTCACATAATATATATAAATAATTATTATTACTTTAGTAATATAGGCATCGATGTAGAGAATATGTGCAAATGGCAACTAAAATATTATTGACAGCTTAAATATTTTGTGAAAACATCTATCCTCTTTTCTTTTATTTAAATAAAAGGCTACTAGTACCGTAATTGCAATACTTGTTAACAATAAGTTACATAATTTAACGGAACAAATCAATTTATCCAGAGCTATTTTTTACAGCTCCACAATGTCTGAACTCTACGTATTTCCCAAGCAATTTTGTTATGACTTGAACTAGATTGACAACAATAAAATGTAACTCGTTCCGCTCACGGTCTGTTTTCAATTTAACTATTATATTTTAATGAGGCAACGTATGACAAATTATAGAACTTTAATAAGACTCGATAAGTTTATAGTTAACTATATAGTACCGTCAAATTACATAATTGCAAACAGACTATTTTTTATTAATTTTTCGTATCGGTGAATTTTAAGTTAAACCACATTTATTTTTAACATATTGTGTTTATGATGATTAATATCGGCAACTATACCTGTGATTTTATTATAAGCAACGGATGCTTTCTTATTTTCATAAGAAAGCATCTAACAAGTTTTTTTTTTATGAGCGGAAATCCCTTCGGATACCCCACGCCGGCCAGCGGGGGCGGTTATGTCGTGCATCGACTAAAACCGCACGGTGTCCTGCCCAAGTGTCCATTGCCAAATTAATATATCTTTTTACACTTTTTATAGTAAACGCCACCGCATGGCATAGCATTTAGGTTAGGTTATTTGTAGGACATCTAAGAAATAAGAGCCCCGCGAAGCATGAAGCACGAAAAATGTAATTGCTTTGAAAATTCTGATATATAAGTCTTCTCTGACTTTCAACTGTCTCACTGATCATATGAATACAGCTTGTTGCCACTGAAGCCATTATTATGATACCTGCCCCATACCTACCATACGACCACTAAACACAAAACAGACAACAAATGGAAAACAGAAATAAAAATCCATTCAATAATGACGTTATTGAGTAAATATTTCTTAACAAAAAAAAAAAAAAGCGGCGATAGCCCGGTGGCGTACGTAACGGACTGCTGAGACGAGGTCTCGAGTTCGATCCCCAGTCGCCCCGGGCACACACCTCTGACTTTTCGTAGTTATGTGTGCATTAATAAATGTTAATTATCGCTCGCTTAACAATGTGCCCGGTTGATGGCAATAGGCTCGCCCCCTATTACATTGGGACCTTAACATAACTGGCGAATCGTGGGTGTGTAATACACCTCTGCCTACCCCTTCGGGGATACAGGCGTGAAGTTATGTTATGTTATATTATGTTAAATTTCTTAACACCGGTCTTAGTATCGGACAGAACGTCCACGCCCAAGGCCGCAACGAGATCTGAGCGTTGACTCGCCCACGCTGGGCACTCTACCAATGTGTGGAGCGCCGTGTCTTCACCGGGATCCTTGCATTGCTGGTACTGCGGCTATGTCTCCCGGCAGATGCGCCATAGATACTTACCGAAGCACCCGTGTCCGGCAATTATCTGTGACATCCAGTAGAAGAGGTCACCGAGGTGCCTCTCCAACCACTCCTCCATAACCGGCCTCACTGCCGCGATGGTGGCTTCTCCCCACCTTGATTGCTCAAGTCGCACATTCCTATGTCTTAACAAAAACCATTCTGTTATCTAAACTTGTTTTGATAAAATGATAAAAATTGCTTTATCAAAAATCAGTGAATAAAAATAAAATATCACCTCTTTTGAAATAAAACTACGACCAGATTATATTGCGATTTGTTATGTGGTTTTTTTATAATAACACTTTTCCCGAGTTGTCACGATACTTTTGAATGCTTTGAGGTGTATAGTTATCTCAATGTTGGTATGAATGTAGAATGACCGCATTGAAGCCTGAAGTCTTACTGTGCTTTGAAAACCCCTATTGCTATCGAGTTGTCGTCGACGTCGTCGTTGCCAATTTTCTGTCACGGTTTTGGGTATGAAGGAGATGAGCTATCGAGTTGCTGTTTTCGGTAATAGTTTCGTGCTGGGGTGAACCATTGCAAGATAAAGAAAAATCGCAAAAAACAAAAAATCGCAAAATCGAAAATCCCTTGTATTCGGTTGAGCTCGTCTCAGGAATTCAACTTTTTTAAGTTTCTGGCCGGCGGGCGGGTATCCGAAGGGATTTCCGCACGAAAAAAAAAAAAAGTATGTGAATACCTTTTTTTTTTTATCGTGCGGAAATCCCTTCGGATACCCCCCCGCGTGCTAGCGGGGGCGGTTATGTCGGGCTTGAACCGACTAAAACCGCACGCCGTCTCGGGTCTACAGACGCCGGGGTGTAAGGTTGCCCATAGAGCATATCCCTCGCATCCCGACTGACCCTGGGCCATCTCCGGTTTCGAGATGGCCCCCTCGGGTCGAGATGGCCCCCTCGGGAGTATGTGAATACCTGAATCCCAAATAGATGGTACCTTTTTTATGTGAATACCTTTTTTTTTTTTTTTTCGTGCGGAAATCCCTTCGGATAAGCCCCCGCCGGCCAGCGGGGGCGGTTATGTCGGACTTGAACCGACTAAAACCGCACGCCGTCTCGGGTCTTCAGACGCCTTGTTGCCCATAGAGCATATCCCTCGCACCCCGACTAACCCTGGGGCATCTCCGGTTTCGAGATGGCCCCCTCGGGTTTGGAAACCACGGTGTCCCCGTCGTGCCCCGGTTTGGGGGAGGGGCGCTAGTCGCCCCACCGTCCCGGCCTGCTTCTGCTGGGGTAACAGGCGGCCTCACCTGCCACCCCCAGGCCTGCGCTCATGGAGGACGGAGGTCGTTAAGCGACCTCCGGCGCCTGAGTCACCTGCGACGCGCGGCGAGCATGTTGCGGGCTCGGAAATAGATGGTACCTTTGAACTATCATGGCTAGCCGAAGTTAGGAACACATTTTTTAGAGTCACTTATCTGATTTGACAACTTTATTGTTTTTTTACTGATAATTCGGATACCACCAAAATATTAAAGCTATTTTGTACAATTAGCGTAGTACAAAATAGCCTTAATACTTTGATGGCGTCCGAATTGCCAGTAAAAAAAACATTAAAATTAAAACGTGATGAGTCCCGTAGGGCCAGTTAGTCAAAAATACAATGGATATTATTTATATTTAGTTCATTCAACAATATTACTAACTACTTATAGTCGTAACAAAATGTCATCAACTGAAATTGAGTTCATCTCAACAAAAAGAGTGGTTTGGCATTGTTGTGTTACGTAGTACTATTATGTATTCTGTGGTTATGTAGCGGTCATAAATACTTTAGGTAATTACCACTGAGAAAAATTACAAGGCGGGTAATACATTTGGAATGGTATTTTTTTTATTTTATTTTTACATGGGTAATTTTTTCTTCTTTAGAAATTTTCTGTCCATTTTGGTCACCGGTTTCAAAAGAGAAGAAGTTTTTTTACCTTTCCATGGATTCACCGTTAGGATGTCCGGTCCATCGCGTGGTAGATATAGGGATACTAAACAGGTGCGACAGTGACTGGGACATACGACCCAAACGTAGGTAGTTTCGTGGTTTATGAGTCTTACAATTGGGAGGTTCTTGGTTTCGAATCTGCACCATTACACTACCGACGTGAATCCACATCTAAAACAAGCCATTAAGCTTAGTTGGAAGTGTTAGCGGGAATACGGTTACTAGTACTTTATTATTTTCTAAAACTTGGTTTTGAACCTTAGTTGTGTCTGAAAGACTCAGGGTTCAGTAACCGGGACATTAAATTCACCGTAATGATTAAGGACATTTTGCGTGTATTATTTTATAAGATAAGAGATACCATCCATCTTTAGTCACATGTCTACCTACTGTTTTTTCAGGGATTGGTTAATCAATTCATGAGAGGCATGAATTGATTATTATTGTTGACTTTAGTTACTTGATAACAGTTTATTTTGAATTTAAGATTTCGTCTAGTAGAAAGATATCAGTAGACTGACGATGAAGATTACGTCAGAGCTTATTTAAATAGTGTGTGAAATGTAATTTACTCTAGATAATAATACAGGAAGCAGTGTGATGTAGTAGCGAAGCAATAATATACTGTAAAATGGTGCGACAAGCTTAAGGTGTAATAATAACAATAAAAATTGTATTACCGTAAAATGGTAACAGTTTACAACCATCATTTTGACACCGATATGGTGATTACATTTTTCTCAATTTGGGAGGCTGAGGGAGGTGTTGAGCAAACCGTAGACAGACATAAAATATACATAAGGATTGCTGCTGTATAGCGGGCTTATAGTTGTTTCGGATGAAGTAAGTACTATTAATAGCTAAACGTTATTTAGTACCGTTTTTTTTTTCGTGCGGAAACCCCTTCGGATACCCCCCCGCCGGCCAGTGGGGGCGGTTATGTCGGGCTTGAACCGTCTAAAACCGCACGCCGTCTCGGGTCTTCAGACGCCGGGGTGTAAGGTTACCTACTAGCTGTTGCCCGCGACTTCGCGTTTAATTCGGAATAGACCAATGTATTTGACTTCGACAGTAGGTGTCGATCCCAACATGTATAAAGTTATTTTACACATTATGCTAAAATCAACATTATAGGAAAGTTCACCGACTTTTGTGAGTAACGACTTTTGGTGAGTACAGTGTATACAAATTGTTGAATATTGTACATGTTTGTATTGACTTTCGTTGGGCACCGTACCCAACATCGAAACAAATTCTGCCAAGTTTTTTAATATAATAGCATGATGATACTAATTACGAAATGTTTATGAGTTCCTATTCAACTATATTTTATACGTATCTAGAGTTACCTTCGTATTGTGACACCGGGGGATGGGCGTCACGAGTGTTTAGGGCGATGAAATCACAAAACTTTTTTCGTAGATAAAAATATTATTTATTTTCACAACACGCACTTTAATTTATATTAATAAGGGACTTTTACGCGGGGTTGTTTAACTTTATTTATCGGACTGGGAAGTGAAACGCGGACTCTACCCAAGGATAGGGCTTAAAGCGGAATTCTCCTCAGGATACTTTTCGCAGCTTCAGTCAAAGACGGTTCCTCCAGGGCCCGTTCTGACTCAAACTGTCCAGGCAGCAATTGTTTTATCCCATTCCTAATTTAAAATTTAAACTGATACAATAGTTTTATTTAATCTCTGACGCATGATGGCCAGGTAACTAACTGTAGTGCTCGAACGAGGTCGGACGCTACAGTATCTTTGTTTCGAGTTTAATATTTGCTGCTTACCACCTTTTAACTATAGTATGATGATTCATAGTCCGTACATTAATCATTTCAGAGTACTACTGAACTACAAAATTTCGTGAAGGCCTGCCTTGTAATAATACAATTATAATCGAAAATTGCTTAAACGATTTGGTCTGCTGCTCCTATCAGTCCTATAATAGCGTGATATACACCAAAGTTTATGACCATACCCTAGTGGAACGTTCGTGCAAAATTTCAGTTGAATCTGTTCAGCGGTTCTCAAGTGATGCTCGGACATCGATAATAACCTACAGACAAACAAACAGACAAAAATTGAGAAAAACACATTTTCGGCATCGTATGGCTCCTAGAAAACTTTTTTTTAATTAATATTCTAAGTTCAGCTCGTTAGAATTTTATAGATTTATTTCATGAAGGTGAAGTGAAATAAATCTAAATGATATACTTGTCAGAGATGTCAATGATTTGAGTGTCAGAAACAAACAAGTGGAATTAAAAAAAAAACTTGATAAATATAAGCTTTTATTATGTTCTTGTTAGTAAAAAGAACTAAAAATTTAAAATCAAACTAGCCGAAATTCGATAGGGTTGCGCCGTTTCATTACAGATTTCCTATGACCACCTTCCAGCTCCATTATCAGAACCCTGGTTACCATTGAAAGACAAACTACTCGTCAAGATGATTCAAACAAGCCCAAACTTGATGAGGTTATGTCCTTTCATTGCGAAGTTCCTATGGCCACCTTCCAGCTTCAACATCAGATTAGCACCATATCATCATAATATTGCATTGTCACGCAATTTAATCATGCATGCAAAATTTCAGCTTAATCGGTAACCGGGAAGTGGATCAAATTCAATTTGCATGATCTGACGACAAACATCGTGACAGGTGAAGCTAAATAACCTTCAGTCGGGGTGCGAGGGATATGCTCTATGGGCAACCTTACATCCCGGCGTCTTAAGACCCGAGACGGCGTGCGGTTTTAGTCGGTTCAAGCCCGACATAACCGCCCTCGCTGGCCGGCGGGGGGGTATCCGAAGGGATTTCCGCACGATTATATATGTTTAAACAGTTTCATAATTTTCAAGCTGAAGACAGGGCGCTATGGCGCTCATTAGGGGAGACCTATGTCCAGCAGTGGACTAGAATAGGTTGATGATGATGATAATGATGAAACAGTTTCATATCAATGTCATATTTTTGAAGTAGGTAGATATATTCTAAAATAAGATACATATCTTATCTTTTGTTTATAATACTTTTACGTATTCGAATGACAAGTGCAATTTTTTGTGACATTTCTTCAAATTGAAGATAATAAATATAAACTTGACTTTAGTATTGAAGTGTGATAATCTTTGTCAAAATATTACACAAATTCGAATAAGTACTAATATTCTGTATTCTGAGGTAGGTTACTCTTCTTATTGGTGTTTGTAACCTAATTTCAAAATTTAAATTCGAAAATACTATCCAAACAGCTATTGAGTTTTATTAAACACTTTACGAGATTCCTCTACTGTCCTTAAACTTTTCATGCAAAGTCAACTCCGCGGCTTTTGCAGTCAATCAAATTAAACGGCTGACTAATGTAGAAAATTCAAAGTTTTTTTAAATTTACTTTTACAGGATCATGTCCTACGGTATTCTACTAGGCAGGGTTGCTAGCGTCCAAACTATTTTTATACTTCAAATTCAAAAACTACTCATAATTCAGGTGTTCGATTTTCCTTTAGGGAATGATTCGACGAAGTATAACTTTTAACCTAAATTTGCTATATGTATTACTATTGTAAAGAGATTATGCATTTCTTATCATTGCAGAGGTGCTAGTTTAGTTTTAAATTCTATTTGATTGAAAAATTCGTTTAGACATTAAACTGATGATATGATAATTTATGCTAAGTGGAAAGTTATTTTCCTTTTATGGATTGTCCATAATAACAATTACCGTTATTAGCTAATCATTACTGAATTTACATTATGTGTTGCTATCGCAATTAATTTTCTTATTACGTAGGCCATGCTATCATACTCTTTTGTGTCTAGGTGGTAATTGAATCAAAGTACTTTTATTTAAAAGAGATTATAATAGCAAGTATTTATTTGTGCTAAAAAATAATCAGTTAGGTACACAATTTTTGATCGAAATTGGAACAAATGTGGTATTGTAAGGAAGATAAGTTTTTCCATAACTGTATGATGCAGAACATTTATTTTCTTAATTTTAAATTTACGATTGCATCTTAAGTAACAAGGTAGAAACAATTACCCAAAGATTTTTGCTGCAACCCCTAATTTTGATTTAAAATATAATTAAACATACATAACTTCACGCCTGTATCCCCGAAGGGGTAGGCAGAGGCGTATTACACACCCACGATTCGCCAGTTATGTTAAGGTCCCAATGTAATGGGGGGCGAGCCTCTTGATATCTACCGGGTACATTGTTAAGCGAGCGATAATTAACATTTAGTAATGCACACATAACTACGAAAAGTCAGAGGTGTGTGCATGGGGCGACTGGGGATCGAACTCGAGACCTCGTCTCAGCAGGCCGTTACGCTCGCCACTAGGCTACCGTGATTAAATGAATTAAAAAAATTGTAGCACCGATATCTGTCAAGATATTTAATCCATAGCATGCTCGTTAGTTTATTCTTGTCCATAACTTTTGCTTAAGCTTTCCTATTTTGTTTTTCTCTGATTCTGTGCTCCATCATTAATTCAATGTTATGTTCCGGTGTTATGTTACGGTTCAATGTTAATAACCATCACGTAATTTAAAAAAAGTATGTAAACAGATTGAATAATTTAATTATTATTAGAGACTCTGTTTAAAATACGACTACCACATTTAAATTATCTTACTGACTTCAGCATAAGTTCTTAATAAAATGATTCAATGTAAATTTATACCTTTTTTTTTTTTTTTATTATCGTGCGGAAATCCCTTCGGATACCCCCCCGCCGGCCAGCGGTGGCGGTTATGTCGGGCTTGCACCGACTAAAACCGCACGCCGTCTCGGGTCTTCAGACGCCGGGGTGTAAGGTTACCCATAGAGCATATCCCTCGCACCCCGGCTGACGCTGGGCCATCTCACCACTAACAACATCGCTCATCCTGTCTCCTCTGAAAGCAGAGGAGTACGGAGAGCGATGTGTTCCCGCCACGTTGGGTATTGGCCGACGATCAATGCCAACCCTATGAAGGGGTGAAGGGGAAGGAATTGACCGCCGCCCAGGGTGTACCAGCCGCTCCGATTCCGTTCCCCCCGGACTGCAGCGGGATCGGAATCGGAGCGACACTCGAGGAGGTTACCCAACAAACACCCCAATGTAAATTTATACCTAATGCTACCTTTAAGCGGTAACAAAAATAGATACAGACGAACATAGAACCTTCTCGTTTTTGAAGTCGGTAAGAAATGAAGAAAATGTCTGTTACAATAACTCATGACTCATTTATTCGTAAGCATATTACAAGTCAAATTCTACATTTATTTAATTAATCAAAATTCAAGTGGCTTGCAATTCTTGGTACTTTAATGTAATACAATACATATAGTTAGTTACTTTATTTGTGTATAGTGAAAAAATTAAATCTGGCATTGTCTTTTAATTATTTCGAATTATATCGTAATAACTCTAGTAAACCAGTAATAAATTAGCCTAGAATATCATAAAATTTGAAAAACAACGACCATATTAGCTTTTATAATGTAATAAACAAATAAAACAAACTATTTATATACGCAACCGAAAAAAAAACAAGAATTTGGTATATATCATAAAGCATTTGAATAAATATTACATAGAGAAACACATATATACAGATAAAACAGTTCCGATATTTTTTTAAATATTTATACTATACAATACTTATTCACCAATACTTATTCTATTCTATTCTTATACTTATTCTACAATATTTATTGTTAAGGCAGGATAACATCTGTCGGGTCAGCTAGTGCAATATGTTACAGAGCGAGTAAAGGGGGAGTATGGGGCCCCACCAAGGTCTTCGGGGCACAAGTGAATCTTAGCTGCAAACCGGTACACCTACTGATTGACAGACGAGGCTACGGTGCTGGTATTTCTGTCAGGGTTGACAGGTCAAACGGTAGTTTCCTCAGTAAAAGTCAACATAAACCAATCATTGGTATTGTAGGAGACCGGACCCGGGTTCCAAAGTGCAAGCTTTGGATGCAATCAGAATTGGTACTCAGGTGAAGAAGAGAGAAAGCGAGCATTCGTGCCATCAGTACGGGGAATATATCGACCAACAAGCCGCTATTTTCAGTACACGGCGCGCGGCGTAGCGAAAACATGATCGCTGTGAATGTTACAGTAAGCTTTTTAGCACCGGTCAGCATTCAGCTTTCAAATAAATATATATTTTAGAATATACTACACCGCGCTATCTAGACTCATAATAAGCATAGCCAAGCTTGCATAATTAGTTCCAGAACACATAATACAGAGCATTTTATACATAAGTATAGACTATACATACTCATTCATACAAATATTTGCACCGGGTGGGACGTGATGAACGGGAATCGTAACTAATTATCATGATCTTAGATACGTCTGCACTTGAATTTTATATGCTTATTTTCCTTTTAGGTAGATTTCGATGAAATCGATCTACCTATTGGTTTCTTGACTACTGTCGAATTTAAAAAAAAATTCTTCATAGGAGGTCTAGTTATGACCCCCTGAGTCCGAAATGACCACTGGTCAAAAAGTTTATATTTATATATATATGTATGTATGGTTCCACTTCCCAAAATTTGCGGCACTCTCACGGTCGCATTTTTGCCCCGATCGCTTTCAAACTGCGGTCAAAAATTGCTTGGGTGTGAACTTAGTTTAAGTTCGTGAACGGGTGGAATCCGGCCTAAGGGGACGGTAGGGCCTCACTTTTTGTGAAATCAGTTTTTCCTCAAAATTTCACGTTCCATGAAAGATATTCTATTTTTTTATTTTTTTATTTTTATTTTTTTTATTTATTCATTTCTCTCTCAATACAGCTTTTAGCATTGTATATAAGTAATAAATACACATTGAGAGAGCTGGAGTCCGTAGTAGGTATGATACCTGTATGACAGATCTCCAGGCCCCCCTTGTGCTATGACATTGACAACTAGTAACTTAAGCAGTAAAGAGTTACAACAATAGATTCAACGAATGTATGGTTATAAACAATATAAATAGAAACGAGATATAACAAAAACCTCTGTGTGTGTGTGTGTGTGTGTGTGTGTGTGTGTATGTGTGGGTGTGTGTGTGTGTGTGTGCGTGTGTGTGTGTGTGTGTGGTGTGTGTGTGTGTTTAATAAATATGTATTTATGTATATGTGCACGTGTGCGTGAGTGTGTACGAGTGAGGGTGAGTGGGAGGGTGCGAGGTAGTGATGGGTATTTCAGCTAAAATATTATAATCATTCTATCGTCTTTATAATCAATTCAGTTTCATCATAATTCAGTTCGGACAGCCAGAGAGTTAACGCTTTTTTACATTCCGCTTTACACATCGTATAAATGTTTAGGGATTTATTGACCCTGTTATAGACAAAGCCACTCAGGAAGTAAAAACTCCGCTGCGCAGAGCTAGATTTAACAGCAGTTGATTGACACACTGTGCGTTTGCGACGAACTGAGTCTAACTTATCTGGATTGTAAGGGACCTGGGCATGGGTAGTCAAGATAAGATTTAAAATGAACAACTTACGAACGGAAAGGACGTTACAGGTGAGGTATAAGTTGCCGGTAGGATAACGCCAGGGTAGCCCCCATCCAACCTTTAAGAGTGCTCTTTGAGCAATTTCAAGTCTCTTCATATGGGTTTTCATAGCACCACCCCAAGTCACTATGCAGTACTGGATGAGAGACTGGGCAAGAGCAAGATAAACGAGTCCAAGGACTGTCCTATCTGCAACTCGACGAAGGTTCCTAAATACGAATATCAACTTGCGTAACCTGGTGGTAAGTGCGTCAATGTGAGGTTGGAAAGAAAGGATGTCATCAATCTGGACACCCAGATATTTGACACAGCTGGAGTTACTAAGCTGGGCGCAACCACACGCGGTAGCCCGTGGAAACCCACAGGCATGAGCGATCAGAGTGTCGCCAGCACGGGGCTTACTACGACTTGATAGAGAAAAGTTTAGATACGTCGTTTTCTCTACGTTTAAAGTAAGTAGATTTAGGGTCAGCCAATCCTTCACCAAGTCAAACCCCCCCTGAGCACACTCAAATGCTGACTTCCATGTCATGCCCCGGAATATTAGGGCAGTATCATCGGCGTACGTAAAGATGGCTCCATTAGCAAGCTGAAGCTGACAAAGATCATTGATATAAATCAAAAACAAGGTTGGTCCAATGATGCTGCCCTGGGGCACCCCGTACGAGATAGGCAGCTGGTCACTGGTCCACCCACCAATCCTTACACATTGCCGTCTACCAGAGAGATAGCTCTTGAACAGGGAAAGTTGAACACCCCTGATACCAATCCGTTCAAGCTTATCAATCAGCCTAGAAACAGATACAGTATCGAAAGCCTTTGCTATATCCAAAAATATACCAATGACCTTCTGCCCATTATCTATATGTTTGATCACATGGTTTGTCAAGTCTAGAACAGCTTTATTTGTGGAGATGCCGGAACGGAAGCCGTATTGGGATCTGGACAGAAGTTGATTTTGTTCCAGGAACCGGACAAGTCTATTGTTAATCAATCTCTCAAGAAGTTTGGAAAGAGTTGGTAAAATCGAAATAGGTCGATAGTTACTGGGACTATCTCTGTCCCCCGCCTTGTAGACCGGTAGAACCATCGCGAGCTTGAAGGCATCTGGAAAGGTTCCAGAGGAGAAACACAAGTTGCACAAAAATGTAATAGGCGGGACTAATATATATTTGAATCTCTTGAGGAACGCACCCGAGATACCATCAAAACCAACCGCGCAGTTACTTCTCAGGTTATTTATTAAAAGTTCCAGCTCGAACTCGTCCGTCTGCAGTAATACGAACGTTTTGTGGGATATAGCCCCCTGACCAGCCACTGGGCTCCCACCGGCAGAAGCGAGTATCTTCTCAGCCATTAAACTGCCGATGTTAGCAAAGTAGGAGTTTACACGGTTAACTGAGCTTAAAGGTTCGTTGAGCGATAGCAGAGCATCAGCATGAGAGATTTGCTTTTTTTCATAAGTAATATCTTTGATAACTTCCCAAAGCTTTTTACTGTTGTGTTTGTTGTTATTTAATTGCTCCTTATCAAAGTTGCGTTTTGCATTATTCACTAGCATAGTACAGAAGTTCCTATACCTTTTAAATGTAATCATAAGCGTCTGATTATCTGGCGCCTTCTTCAATTTCCGATGCAAGTTGTCTCTGTTTCGCAAACATCTAAGCAGACCTGGAGTCATCCAGGGCTTTCTGAGTCTTTTGCGGTTTGGGATTACTTTTAAAGAGGAGTTTGCGTTTATTGTTTTATCTATTAAATCAATGAAGTAGTTAGTTGCTTCGTTGATATTAGATAAAAGATATAAGGGGCTAAAGTCTATCTGGAAAAGATCCAATTCAACTTGTTCATAGTTAATAATCCTAGTAGTTTTAGGCGAATTGACATTTAATCGAACGGTAGAATGTAGAAACATCATGATTGTGTCATGATCCGTCAAAGAGGTGTGTGCGATATAGCAGAAAGCAGAGTCTTTAGTTTTCAGTATTAAGTGATCAAGACAGGACCTATTCTGCCGTGTTGGAGTCGTGAAGGCAGGCAACATACCGTAAAAGGCCAGCATAGTGAGGTATTTCAGTACGTCAGCGTCATTGCCATTGGAGATGTCAATATTGATATCCCCCGTCAAAATTATATTTTTATACGAAGATAGGGAGTTTAGAACCTCGTTCAAGGAGTTTAGAAATGGTGTAACATTATGATAGCCAGGCGGGCGGTAAATAGCCACCACAACAGTGTCATTATTGACTGTAAGCACCAGACAGTTTGCGTCCTGAAGAGTAGGTTCCCTTACAGAAACTCGGAGGCTACTACGGTAGTAAATCACTACCCCTTCATTTTGAGTAAAGTTCCGGGTGGAAGCAGCGAAATCGTAACCCGGCACAATCGGTACCTGTGGCTGACCATGAAGCCAACACTCCGTCAAAACTATAAGATCCCAAGTCGTTTTACTTCTTACAAGGAGAGTGTTTAGATTAACAAAATTTTTGTTTATGCTTCTTATATTCTGACAAATAAGAGAAAAAGCGTTACGGTGCTTTAGGGCTATACGGGGACAATCCTCTATCATGCAACACGACGAGTCGGCAACAGAGACCTGGTCTAAGTCGGATTGAATTACTTCTAGGTCATTGAATTTTATAAGAGAATTTTAATGTTACCCAACCCAAATCAAGTAAATATGAAGTGGCCCGGCAAGCCCGATGAAAGAGGACTGATTTGCGAAAAATTAAGTAGAAGGTTAAAAAACTGGATACCCGGAAAATACGGTATACGGTAAAAAACTGAAACCCCAAAAAACTATATATATTAATTAGTGGTGTAATAGTAATTAATTGTGGTTGTATTTGTGAGCCGAAATGTGTGGAATGCAAGATAAGTGTTGATGTGTGTGATGTGAGGTATAACGAGTTAAAAACTGATTGAATACAAATCAAACTAAAACAATTACATGCAAAGCATAGCGCATAATAAACTAGTCATTTCTCAATCCGCCGAAGTTTGTTAAGTATCTCTTCCGAGGAGACGTGAACCGGTTTCTGACCCTCAGTCTGACGGATAAATACTTTTCCAAACGACGTCCAGCAATACTTATATCCGTTGTTGGTGACAAAATTACGCGCGAGATAATAGAGACGATGAGCTTTCGATGTCAGCCTCTCAGACACATAAACAGGAAGTGTTGGTCCCTTTAGTTTTAGATGTGCCGTGTTAAGCTTAGCATCTTTATTTTTCCTGTTGAAATCACGTGCACCCTTTATAATGTTATTTTTTGCTGACGTGCTGTTAAAATCAACGACAAGTAACGACGAATCGTCCTTTTTCCTTACGCGAAATACATCCTTTATATTTTCACGCAAAATCGGAGTATCGAGGACTCGGCCGGACTCCATCACAATCTTACATAGGTCCTCCATACTTTCATTGGGTATTTTCGGAATATTTTTTAATTCAATTTTAGTCACATTCAGTTGACGTTCAAGAGATTCCACCGTATCCTCAAGTTGATGAATGCGAGAACGATCTGCCTTACGCTCAGTCTCCAAGTTCTCGATTTTTATGAGTATATCGTCATACTGCTTTGAGATAAAAGAAATATTCTCTTTTATCTCATTATTTTGCGAAATAATAGCCGCCATAGATGATTGTAAGGCCGTGAGCTTAGCTTCGTGTTGCGCTGCATTCAATGAGAGTAATCTATGTATGTCTTCCAACTCATCTTGACGTATCCGCTTTAGGCGATTGGAAATATTGTCCTGTTCAATACCAGATAAGTTTGGGGCGGAACCGGAATGTTGAATTGTTGGTGTACATAGCCCCAAGCTACTGCCAACATCCCGCACAGGCGCTGTAGGTGGCGTGCGTTTGAGTGGCATTCTGTAGATAACTCGTGCGGTACTAGGATAGCAGCGTAGTACAGTAGTGATAATACTCGTAATATACGAGGAGTAAACGTTGAATAAATATCAATATAGATAAATTGCAGATAAAAGCACAAAAACTGGATCCAGAGTGAGGATCGAACTCGGTGCCCAATGTGTGCCAGTCCGTTTCGTTAGCGACGCGGCCACCGCAACTTAAGATTCTTGTATCGAATTAGTTCATCTGTTGAACAACTAACTGTGCACTCTGTTATTGACTTCTAGAGTATGTACTCGGGTTCTTTTGTTGACACTAATGGGTCCAAAGTACACTAGATGCAAGTTTTTTAAATACACCGTACAATTTCAATGTTAAAATATGTTATAATTAAAGTTCGAACGAAATCGAACCGAATCGAAATTCGAACCGTTCTAATTTTATCCCATAGTATACATGAATACCAACAACTTTTACTTATAAACCTATAAGATTAAAACTTTAACTAAAAGTAGAGGGGGGAAAAACCAAAAATTTTCGGGAAAAAAAACATAACTTCTAACCGGTGAACATTCTTGATGTCGGAAACATTTTTAATCGATAGGCCATTTTTAAGTCTAAAATAAATGTCTGAAAAGTTTTTCGCTAAAAGTTACCGTTTTCGAGAAAAAAAAATTAAACTGTTTAAAGTCCGTAGTTCTCTATCTTCTTCTTCTTCTTATATATAAAAATGAATTGCTGTTCGTTAGTCTCGCTAAAACTCGGGAACGGCTGGACCGATTTGGCTAATTTTGGTCTTGAATTATTTGTGGAGGTCCAGAGAAGGTTTAAAAGGTTTGTCATCGATTGAGGCAGTACGAAGTCTACCGGGTCAGCTAGTATAAAATAATATTAATTGCTTCACGAAATCTACCTGTGACGGATTTTTTCATTAGGTTCAATTTGGGTATTTACCAAAAGATGTTTAAAACATATTTTTCTATCTTTACTTTATTATTTATGGATGTATGTATGCGTGGATGCATGGATGCATAGATGCATGATTGCAAGGACGTTTGTGACTCTTTTACGCAAACACGGTTGATCGGATCTGGCTGAAATTTGGTTAGATTATAGTCTGGAACAACACATAGGCTAGTTATTATCCCTGAAATAGGTTTCCGTGGGAAACGGGAACGGAATCAGAAGAAGAAGAGGGGCGGGTGACTAGTAGGTAATTATTATAATATGTTGAACAATATGCGCAACCTTTTTTGCTCTGTCGACAGCATGTGGCATACAGTTAGAGGCTCACACAGGAGGTTGTTATTTATTGATTGTATATGTAGATATACAATATCATAATAAGATAAAGAAAATAGTCAGCGGGGGGGAGGGGGGTATCCGAGAGGATTTCCGCACGACAAAAAAGGTCGTCTTGAAACACTCGACTGTTTTATGGGTATCATCAATGACGAACTCGAACGAATGACGAAACTTGAAGGGAGTGATGTTTGGTTACACTATTACAGGGCGACTAAATCGTATATTTGGAGAAAAAAAAAACCTTAATTATATTTTACCTTAACTATATTTTTTAAAGAGTACTAGTAACCGATATCACTAGTATTCCCGTTAAGCCCTCCATTTAAAAAAAAAAACTTGGGTCAGAAGTGGTTCACATCGGTAGTGTAATGGCCAGAATTTGAAACCGGGACCCCCCATCGTAAGGCCAACACCTTAACCACAGAAGCTAACGACGCTTATAAATAAACTATATACCTTAATTATTAATAGTTAACGTATTTTCTTACAACACTCGTACTCCTAATAATCCTAACCCTTTCTAATGTAATAAAATGTTAATGCTAATGTGTATAAAACAAACATTGGAGGAACTTCTGTAACACGAGCCACCCGTCACCCTAGCAGAAACAGCCCGGAGCGGCGCGGTCGCGTTGCGCGCCCCCCATTTTTCCGGGGGCAAGACGGGAACACCAATGCTTCCCAGACCCTACGTGCCATCTCGAAACGGGAGATGGCCCGGGGTCAGCCGGGGTGCGAGGGAAATACCTTATGGGACACCTTACACCCTGATTTGGTCGGTTGGAGACCGAGATAACCTATCAGCTGGGGAATCCCGCAAAAAAGGGTTATTCAGCTGAGTTCCTACTATAAATTCAAAAAAAAATAAGCATTTGGTGAGATAGATAAAATAATGCCAGTACCTACTTTAATATGAAATATTTATTGTAGGCATAAAAGTAAAGTTCAATAAAATGAAAGTTTCCTTATAAAGATGATTTTCATGGTTGCGCATGTTACATCTTTTTGGTCAAGGTCAAACTTAGTAAGATACAAATAACGTGTTCTAGTAGACAGAATTGTTATACAGTGCCTAAATATCTCGTTTTTTGTATAGATTAGACTTTTGTGTAAGTTTTCGTGTTGTTAGCTTTCATGATTTTATTTTGCTTGCCCTGATTTCTTTAGTAAGAAAGGTGAATCTACTATTATAAAAAATTTCCAGCGTTATGTCTTCTGGCTGTCGATAAAGTAGAAAATTTTTCAAAGCCTTATTAAAATGCTGTCGGCAAAGCGGAAGTTACAATATCTGGAAATGACGGCAAGGCTTTTATCTCTCTCTTTAAAAAGAAGCGAAAATACATGAGTATAAAAAATAAAAAGATGGTGGATATTAAATGAGCCTACTCATTTCATCCCCTAGTATAAGCATGTAAAAAATTTGTTTTTATGAAATATTCATGCCTTTATCAATTTTTATAGTTTATTTTATGTGTCTTTTACGGTGGAAGACTATGAATCAATAATATATCTCATGGTTAATCAAGATAGTCACCGTTATTGTTTTCAGGAATAACAGTACCTTTTGTTGATGGAAAATTCATAAAATTGCTTGTGACTGATATGAATATTTACATACATAAAAAAAAGACTTTCATTATGTACTTACATTCAGACGACTCTTTCATCCTCTCTTGCTTCTTTATATGGTACTTTATAATTATTGTCTTCGTATTATTACTTAATGCTTTATAATAATACATATTATAAGCGACGAAAGGTTTTTAAGTTCAATGACGTATTGAAAAGTTATTATTTGCATATTTATGCACAGTAATAAAATGTAAAATTTGCAATTGAATGAAGTTGAAAACTCTACTAAAAACGATTTCCTTCTATACTACCTGATTAGTGGCTTTGTTAACTGTTAGTTTGACCATCCAAGTCACATAATCTATAATTCCTCAAGAATACATAAATGTTTAGTATTCGTCATCCAAGCGCCAATCCCATTTGCATACAAGTCTGCACCATGTCACCCGCTCGTTACTATGAATTCGTTAATTTTGACCTGCTTGCTCTCCTACAACTTTATAATTTGAATTATCTTGGATTTCATGGGAGCGATTGCTGCCTGACCCCCCAACCCCGAGAGGAAAGCCTGCGGCCATCAAAAAAGCAGGGTACAGGTTTGCAGGTGAGACTGGCTTGGGCACCCAAGGAGGCCCTTTCAGTATGCTTACAATTTTGTATACTTACTTACTTACTTACGATTGTACCTACTCAAAGTCCACATCAATAGTCAAGCCTCATGATACGATATAAATCAGGGCTTTAGATCTAACACTTGAGCTAGGTCTCTTGAAGAGTTATCACATCACGTGTGCCGTCTTAAATCATTCCCTCCATATACCTCTTTACACATTCAGTTACAATGATTAAGACAAGGATATTTTTATATCCTTTTTTTCTATTTGATTATAGTAATCATAATAAAATTATGTTCAACGATTACGTATTTAAAATCGATCGCTTCAATTATATCTAGATTGCAATCAATTTGTTTACGAATTTAGATTATATACTACATCTATTTATCATTTAATTGGTGCTATCATAAGTTTAATGAAAAATCTAGAAAAAATAAAACATAAACAACTTTGTCATGAAAGTTCACGTTCTAGCATTTAATATACCTACCAGTTATGATTTGCATCCTTCAAGACGTTACAGATATGGTATGGTATGGTATGGTATCACGGGCTGGTATCCGCAACTCCACGACAAGGCGCGGTTTTTGCGTGACGGTGGGCATTTCATTCGATCCACCTCAACTCATTGAAGAACGCCAGCAAGCTATTCACGCTGCTGGCGATCTCCCGGAGAGTATCTGTGTTTCCGAAGTACTTAACCCTGTATGTGGCGGTTGCAGGGCAGTGTAGGAGCACGTGTGCCGCTTTTTCTTCCTCTCTCATGCAGGCTCTGCAGAGCTAAATCTAGATCTAAAATAAAAAGGTGTTTATTGAAGGAGCCATGCCCCGTGATGGCAGCTGTGGCCGTGCGCAGTTGCCGTTTGGTCAGTTGTCGAAGACGCCTGGTCAGTCTATTTTCAAGCAATGAGAGTGCTTCCGTGGCCTGTCTGCTTCCAGATTTATCCAATAGCTGTTGTGTTAACCTCTCGTTCGTTTGTTTAATATGGTTCGTAGGTATGCAAAGGGGATCGGTATTATGGGCTCAGGTCCCATTACCACCATGTCAGATCCTCTCCTGGCAAGTTCATCTGCTGCATCATTGCCGCGCGAGCTGCTGTGGCCCTTAATCCATTGCAAGGTTATGTTGTTGAAGTGGTCTATTTGATTCAATTTAAGATGGCACTCCAATATTAGTGCCGAGTTTATAGTGTGGTTGTTTAAAGCTTGCAGCACGACCATGCTGTCGGAGAGTATGCGTATTGAGTGACCTTCCACTCTCCTGGCTGAAGCTGCCAGGGTAATCCCCATGCATTCAGTTTGAAATACTGTATTATGGGTCCCCAGCAATGTTGAAATGGAAATATTAAGGTCCTCCGAGAAAACGCCGGCCCAGGTGTCTGTACCAGTTTTTGATCCATCTGTGAAGATGCGTAATTCCGTTGGGCATAAGGCCTCACAGCGGTGGTCCTGTCCGTTACAGATAACATTTTATTCGTCTAAATGACGCTGTTAAGTGCAGTGCGCTATCAACTACGAGTACTTAAAGGCTTTAAAGTAGGTACCTTAGATTGCCCTTTTTTACGTATGGAAACCACGGTGCCAGAGATGAGATGGGTGTGTCGGAATCGTACCAACTAAAATCACATGGTGTCCTCCCCAAGTGGCCGTTGCCGGGTACCACGCATAAGCTCTCGAAAGCATAACTCCAGGGTTACCAGTGGACTCTGGACGCCTTCGCGGCCTCGCCTATGGGCTCGGTTGAGATGGCAGGCGTGTGTAGGACCACACGACACGTCTCCATCTTGGCCTGCTTCTGTAAGGACGGCGAGTTGGCAGACTGCCGTTCTGAGGCCCCAATCTTGGAGTTTTAAGAGTGCCCTAATTTTTTATGCCCTAACTGCATATCTAAGTAAGTCTTTAATATACTCAGGGCCTTAATATTTTGCAGAACGTACATTATTAAGGTTTACTTTCTTGTTTTTCAAGTTAGAGCCCCAAGTTACTAGTGTCCTTTTAGTCTCGCTTTGGGAAGCTTTGGGGGCTTATTATGTATCTATATCGAAGAATTGCTTATACCCACTATATCAGGGAGAGGTATTATATATTTAGTGAGAATAAATGTTCGCCAGAACAATTTCTTGACTAAAATGGATGCCAACTTGGTCTACTATGAGATAATCTGGTTCTACAAAACAATTTTCTGTTTACACGAATTTCTCTCTTTGTTTAAAGATCATAAACTTAGCGATATCGAAGCAGTCTGCCAATTCATTACAGAGATTTTCTTTCTCCCTATTTCTGTCCCTTTCTGAAAATGATGAAAGTAATGAAACTATTACCCTTATTATTGTTATAGCCCTTCACGACACAGTTGAAAACTGATAAATAATTAAATTGAGACTTTTGATGATCATTTATAATTGAATTAAAAAAAGCTTAAAATAAACGTGATCCAGTTTGTACGCTATAACAGTATTAACGGTTATATCAATCTTTAGACTTTCACGGCTGGTGTTGTATGTAGAATATACTGCTTCCGGGCTGTTTGGCCGTGGTCCATATGAAACTTGTGTTCCAAACGTGTCGTCGATCACTGCCGTTGACATCTTCAGTGGTCAGGTCCGGGCGGTGACAAGTCCGGCGTCCCTAGTTTAGCCTCGACCAATCAGGATCGAGTACTTCGGTTCCCCTACTCTCGACCAATAAGGGTCGAATACGTCGTTTCTCCCCTCCAATCGCGCCTATAAATACGCTAGTGACTCAGAGAAGTCGCTGCCGAAGAGAGCTCTACGCACTCGTTGCCGCCCGGACCTATACCACTGAAGATGTCAACCGCAGTGATCGACGAAACGTTTGGAACACAAGTTTCATATGGATCACGGACAAACAGCCCGAAACCAGTATATTCTACAAGTATTAACGGTGTTTATACAAATTCCCAGAGTATAATCCCGGTTATCTATTCATGTGGTATAATTGCGCAATTCAGATATATTATTATATTACTGTCGGAATGTCAATGTATGCACAATATATCAATGTGGAAAGTGAGTATTAAATGATTATGTCGGTATTTTACACGAATATCACACATTGAAATAAAACTATTTTAATGGATTCTGTCGCGTTATATAGATTTGATACACGCGTCAGCGCAATTGATTCCATTAGAAATAGTTTTATTTCAAAGAATATTAAATGTTAGAAAAGAGAATAATTTTGATAGTCACCGTTCAGTCATTGATCAGCAAAAATAGCGTATTAGGTTGTAAATTATTTAATTTAAAATTAATCAAAAAAGATATTATGTAAATATCAAAAATGTGTATTTTACACCTCACCAACTTTATAATATATTTGGTTCCAAATTGTAGTGAACGAAAATCAACTGGAGAGGTTTCCACTACTGAGGAAGTCCTCAGTAGTGGAAACCTTTTTGCTCTAAGGAATTCCTTAAAGTAAAATTCAGTAACAATTCGTCCGATTCAAAATGCGTACCCAGGACCTCACGGTCATACCCCAATTATGCCATGGTACCAACCAATCTTAGTTTACAATTTCTTCGTTAGTCCTTTTCTTTAAGTTGACCATAATTTGGTCGGTATTCGTGTTCGTGTCTACGTTCGTAATTATTGTTATTAGAAGTGTTGGACCATGAATGTTACCATTGAGCAACTAACCTTCTTAGACAATACAGACCTTGGTTAACTTACTTTACGTACAAAATTTAAGTTTGATTCATAACAGTAAATATTATTTTACATTATTATTATACACTCTGATATCATTAATCTATTTGAAGCTTTTCGCTTATGAAATCAGATCAACATCAATCAGTCAATCGTCAATCGATCAATCATCATCTTACCGTTATTTTTAGATGCATCCGAGGCTTTTACTTCATTGCTCGGGATCCACTTGTTCTTTCTCCTCTTTTCAATATGGCTTACCTTGATTTTTATGAAACTTTTTCTTCTCGGGGTTTCAATGAGGCTAATTGGTGAGGCAATGTCAAGTTCATATTTAATTACATCATAACTATTAGATAAGAAACTTATGTCACTATAATTCATAATAATATTAGATTATTTTTAAGTAATCACAATATGAATTCCTAAAAAAAAAACCTATTAATCTAAAAGAGAAGAATCAGTATAAATATAGAATGAATGAATTTAATTTTTTTGCGAACAGTTATAAATGTAAATACATAGCTATTATTAATAATATTCCACGACGTTCTCTGTTGATAGACCTTTGAATCTGTCACAAAATGTAAACCGGTTTACTATAAATATTTTACTTTGACAAAAATCATTTCTTTGCGTTCTTTCGTCTAGTTGAAGCTCCAATGACTTGACACTTGACAACTTTTTCTTCTTTTTCTTCACACTCTAATGACTCCAATGACAAAATTATAATAGTCTGTGTTAGTAGATTTTTTCTAGACATATACTGGGTGCTTCAAAAAAATGTATACACACTTTGAACTTCCATAGAAAATTTATTTACCGTTCTACAAAGTTAAATTTCAGGAAAATAGAAAGCTGAAAGTCCAATGTAAATGAAACATAAATAACAAATGTTAATACTGTTCAAATTGGTGACCTGCAGCATCAATACAATTCTGAGTACGAGTCACCACAGATTCTGTACATCGTATCAAAACGTCCAATGAGATTTCTCTACACACTGCTTGAATCTCATTCCAAAGAATGTCTAGGTTACGTGGTTTACGTTTGTACACCTCATCTTTTACTGTGCCCCACAAGAAGAAATCCAGTGGTGTAAGGTCTGGAGAGCGTGCTGGAAACTCGATTGGCCCCCTGCGTCCTATCCACTGGCCCGACAAATTTTGATCCAGGTAAGCTCGTACGTCTCGCTTTCTATTTTCCTGAAATTTAACTTTGTAGAACGGTAAATAAATTTTCTATGGAAGTTCAAAGTGTGTATACATTTTTTTGAAGCACCCAGTATAAGTATACTAGCTGACCCGGCAAACGTTGTATTACCATGTATATTATTTCTAGTAAACATTTTTTTAACATATAACATACATAACACAAACTCACGCCTATATCCCCGAAGGGGTAGGCAGAGGTGCTAGCACCCACATTTCGCCAGTTTATGTTTAGGTGGCGAGCCTATTGCCATTAACCGGGCACTTATAAACCTGCGATAAATACACACATAACTTCGAAAAGCATCGAAAAGTCATTGGTGTGTGCCATGTTAAAACCTGGGATCGAACCCGAGACCTCATCTCAGCAGTCCTTTACCCATACCACTAGGCTACCGCGGCGATTTTTTAAGTTCAATAAATATAACTATCTACTATAAGTGTGCGGTGATTTACGTATAATCGAAAGCGTTGGAGACAATGAAAGTATGCCGAAAAC
Source organism: Cybosia mesomella (assembly GCA_946251805.1). Taxonomy (NCBI): domain Eukaryota; kingdom Metazoa; phylum Arthropoda; class Insecta; order Lepidoptera; family Erebidae; genus Cybosia; species Cybosia mesomella. The sequence continues at coordinate 11,934,747 of OX276397.1, forward strand.
TGTATAGTGAGTAAGACAGGAGACCGGCTTCGTTCTCATCCTTACTCCGTGATGTTTGCTGGATGAGAGGTGACAACGGTAGACATCTAGCGGGGATAACTGATCGATTGATAGTTGATCGGTTATCGACCGGCGAAGGCGGAAGATCACATTGAATTGAGAATAACATCATAATTGAAGGAAATTATTAAAAATAAAAATTAAAAAAAATCGCGTTGGAAAAATAGGGTTCGTAGAGGGTTGAAAATTCAGGGTTCTTTGTATTTTGTAATGTTGTATCATAAAAAAATTAAAAAAAAAATATCTGAAAAAAAAAAATTTGGTGGGATGAAAAATAGGTGTTGTCCGTTTCTCAAACCTACCCAATATGCACACAAAATTTCATGAGAATCCGTCAAGCCGTTTCGGAGGAGTTGATCTACAAACACCGCGACACGAGAATTTTATATATTAGATATAGACAGTGAGGGTGAATTCAAACTATGAACAATGGTAACTAATAGCACGTGAAAATATTGAAGCTTTAACGTTATTATTTCATTCATTGTTTATTTTAAGTCATTCATTTATTATTTATTTATAGACGAAATATTTTAAGTTTCTAAATACTTTTTCGCGTTCCATACACATAATATACCAACTCTATAGGTTTGTGCATGAAAATTAACGTGATTATGGTATTGATAAATAATATTGATACTTTATACTGTCTGACATTTAGAACAGGTTACGAAGGCCGTGACCACGTCCAATGCAATAATAAATTTTAAAATACCTGTTTTTATTTTATAGTAAAAATACAGAAACATCTTCCTCTTTTCCTCGTCTTGCATGTTGTCGTAAATATATCAATATTCATCTTAATTATTCGCATTCACATTCAGAACATTTTTAAATATTTTAATTATTAAATTCTAACATTCGTCTCGTTTCACGTATAGAAATCAAATTTTGATATATCAATACTATCCCAAGCTTACTTAAACTTATTTTTGTTCGGCAATAAAACGAAAATGACTTTTGTGAAATACAATTACTTTACTATTCGGCCAATATGAATGACTAAACGTTATTACGAATTGATTAATCAAAAGTAATAATGCATGCTATTTATATTATAATAAATAAAATAAGTGTACAGAAAGAAATCGGGCGGTGAAACTCTTATTTATATATATATATATATATATATATATATATATATACAACGTGTCCCAAAATTAAATGATAAGCCGGCATCGGAGCATGGACCTACTCATACTCATGACTACTCGGGAAAAAATTAAAAAAATGTATAGGTAACTCGTTTTTTTTTAATTACAGAGACTTTTATATATTTAATCGATATTCGATACCCATTTCTTTTTTTTTTGTAAACGAATATTAGTAACCGAAATTACTAATATTCCCCCTAACCCCTCCAGCTAAGCTAAATTGCTTGTGTTAGGAGTGGGTTCACGTCACTAGTGTAATGACCAGGATTCGAACCCGGGACCTCTTGATCGTAGGATCGACTTTTTAACCACTAAGCTACCGACGCTTCAACTTCATTGTGCTATTTTCAACTACCTTGAACACAATTTTATGTGCATTAGCAACCTAAGAAGGACGGCTATCTACCACAATTCTTTAAAATTACAGAAAGTCTAGTTATTTTACAAAAATCAGTCAAAACATTTCTTTTTCTTATAATTTTCGTAGATTTTTACATTCGGTGCACTTTCTATAGTCTGAGTTAAAAAAAAAAGTATGAACACTAGCATGGTAAGTTTTATTAAAAGTTGGCGCAACTAACCGTCCAACCTTCTTAGGTTGCTAATGCACAAAATATATCAAAAATTGTGGTCATGGTAGTTGAAAATAGCATAATGGGTATCGAGTATCGATGAAATTTATAAAAGTCTCTGTAATTTAAAAAAAAAGAGTTATACATTTTTTTTAATTTTTTCCGAGTAGTCATGAGTAGGTCCATGCTCCGATGCCGGCTTATTGTTGAATTTTGGGACACGTTGTATATATATATATATACTAGCGGCCCGGTACGTGCTTCGCTACGTCAAAATGATCCGCCATGTATTGAATTCAAGGGCTTACCCGGGGTGCCGGCAACGGACACTTGGGGAGGATCAATCCCTTCGGATACCCCCCACTGGCCAGCGGGAGTGGTTATGTCGTGTATCGACTAAAACCGTACGATGTGCGCATGAAAAAAAAAAATCTGAGAGATTTTCTTAATATTTTTTTTCCGTAAGAACCTTGTACAGAGTATTAGAAAACTACAAAAAAAAATCAGCCAAATCGGTCAAGCCGTTTTCATGCTATGTCGTGACAACGGAAAACGGGTTTCATTTTTATATATATAGATATATATATATAACAAACCTATAGAGTTGGTATATAGGTTATGAAATGTATGAATATATGTATGAAACGCGAAAAAGTATTTAGAAACTTAGAGTCCTTGCCTAGATTGCGAAATTAGCTTCCAACTGCTACCAAAACTACACTTGGACAAACTCTCTTATTCCGATCTTTTGATCTCACTGAGGAGCAACTTGAGCAAGCTTGAGCGTCTTCAGAATTCATAACTAGATCATACTGTTTAATCCTTGTACTCTCCTTTATCACAAAGAACGGTACGCGTTCGTTCGTGACAAACATTCACGATTTCTTTCTGAAGTCATCGGAAAATTATGGTCTAGAAGTGCTAGTGCACTCTACATGATTCTTCAATAAATCTTTCACTATTCAGACAGTTCACCTATACAATAAATGCACTTCTACTACATATAAAACGAGCACAGTCATTAGTGTCTTTTAAAAGTATATTAAAGTATAACGATTTGTCCACCTGTTAGGTAACTATCATATTATACTAGTATACCAGATTACTTTGTGTATGTAAATATTTTGTAAGTTTTGGTTAAAATCCCAAAAAAATAACAGTTGTACTTTCATGACATCAATCGATGGGTTAGTCATAAGAATCAAATCTTTATAACAGTCATGGTCATTCTTTTTCCTATCCATCCAAAAGTTGCCTGAAAGAGATAGCTGTTAGCGATAAGGCCGCCAATTTTAAATTAAGTTTAAAAATGTAATTTTACATACCACTACTTTTATGTTCTACAATGAAGAATATTTCATCTTTTCTTTTTATATAAATGCACAAAACAAACATTAATTTGAACTAGTCTTTACTGCATCACGACAATTAATGTAGAACAACAAATTGTCAACCTATTATAGTGCATTATGTGTCAACACTTTGCAACACAGCTGTGAGTTCATAAACGTCTTAAGAAATGGAAAGTAAAATGACTAAAATTGTGATTGTATAAAACCAGTTTGGTTCAGTAACAATGCTGTACGATGATAGTCATTTATGTAATCAGCCAATTAACAAAACAGGTTCCCTAAGAATGCATTCAGTAGATTATAGGAAGTAAACGTTCCATTGATTTGCATTGCCCGATATTTTGTATCATTTTGAAGTGGATATGTGTGTCAATGTTAAGTATTTAAATTTTATATTAACGTCTAAGTCACGTTTCCAATCTACAATCTTACTGATCTACATTTACACTAATATTATAGAGAGGAAAGATTTGTACTTTGTATGTTACGAATAAACTAAAAAACTACCGGACCAATTTCAAAAATTATTTTACCGTTAGGAAGCTACATTATCACTGAGTAACATAGGCTATATTTATTACTAGAAAAAAAATGAGCTCCTTAGAAAACCCTACTAAAACCAACCTAAGGTGTGCAAAATTAGTCATAAAATGTCTTTCAACGCATACGCTGCGGAAAGTATTGATTATAGAACAAAAAAATGTTCTATAATATTATAGAACATATCAATACCTACAAAAAACTTCGCTAGATTATATGACTAACTGATGTAGTTATGTCACTATAACTTCTTTAAATCAAACCATGGTGTGATGGTACCACCTCTAGCCAAAGCTGAGTAAAATTTATTTTTATCTATCCGACGCGGCAACCGTACCAAAGATCCAGCCCCCTACCCAGATAGGGGGGCGTGGCGCCCCTCCACCGCGCTACGCTGTGGGACTCGTCTCCAGACTTGGACATCTCTCCACTGGTCTTGGCCGTTGCGAGAAATAATTAAAATGAACGCGAAGAGAGGAACAGTCAAAATATATACAACAACAGTTAAATACGTTAATTTTGGTTACTTGTCTCACATTTATTCAATCGCACGCCTAAGTACAGCTTACAGGATAACGCTCCTCAACAACTCGTATTCGTACCGTGAAGACTTTAACTTCAATCTTCCGTCTGCCATAACTGGCGCACCGCCCCTGTGCTTCAGCCGCTCTTCAATGCAGACTACATCGGGAATCGAACCACGTGCCCTCCAAAGTTATGACAAGACGGTTGTAATAACTTATACGACAGTAGATAGGAGTCTCGGCACGTCAGCTTGCTCTGCACTCATCCATGCGATATTAATTGTATTCCGCTAATCATCAAATAACGCCGCTTCGCTTGTAGATTACAGGGCAGATGTCGTCAACGCCCCGTGACTATTCCATAGGGTAACCAGGGGCCTCCGTTTATACAAAAGCCTAGTCTACCATCTATATAACCAATATCAACGCAGTGACGATTCAAACAACTTTTAAACTTTACCGTTAGTTAATACGCGAGTACTCTGGGTATTCTATTACTCAACCGTGGATAGCAATACATAATACATATATAAAACATTAATTATAATAATAATTAAGAATAAGGGATTGGCTCACCAAGTCTCACACACGCCAAAACTTACTCAAGGGGTTCTCGCCCTTCTTCCCTCAGGCTGCCTGCCTGTCTCGTCCGTCTACCTCGCGAGCTCAAAAACCAACTGCCTCTCGCCATCCCCCCGACCATTCTCCATCCGACCTTTTGTTTACCACATCTCTCGTTTTGTACTTGCCAATCGTTTACCGACCCCACCCAAAGTCCCCGAAGCGTCCAACACTTAACAATGCTCTCACACAATATTTTACACGTGTTATATTTGTATAGCCTTGGTGTAAGTATAGCAAAAACAATGACACTATACAAGAAATCAAAAAGCAACGTCCTGTTGCCTATCTGATTTATGGACGTTAACGATGGCAACGATTTACACCAGATGTGTATAAATGAGGATAAATATAAAATATTAAATTATTAAAATATTTCAGATGTAGGTACTTATTGGCGTTAATTAATTTATATATTGTTACGTGATTAGTTTACTGTCACAATGGTATCCATACCCTTGTATTAATTCTTATCCAAATAGATGATTTCGTATTCAAGACTGTTTCAATACCTGTTGATTTACTTTTTGAATTATTGAAATCGGACATTCCATTTAAAATATATTACGAAATTAAAAATACGAAATTGGAAAACAAGAAACGCACGACGCCGACGTATACTGTAAGGAAATCGAAATCTAGCGGGATTTAATTCAAAATTTGAACATTGTTTTATCTATTATCTATCGGGGTCTAATAATTCCACAGCCATTACTTTTTTTTTTTCGTGCGGAAATCCCTTCGGATACCCCCCGCCGGTCAGCGGGGGCGGTTATGTCGGGCTTGAACCGACTATAACGCCACAGCCATTACCTAAAACGATGGCATATTTTTTTTTATTGTGGATAGGTCAACATAAATATTAGAATTTTTTATACCGGCAGCAAAACGTAGTCACACACAAAACTAGTTTTACTGATTTGATTTGCGCGAATTCCGATTTCGATTACGAATTGATTATAAATTGATTATAACGTCAATAATGTTATTTAATTTATTTAATATAGTGTTTGTGTTAAATACGTTAGTATATATATATATATATATATATATATTTTGTCGGATTTATATTAGGTAATGCCTGTTAAATCAATAATTTCTATTAGGACTCGTAATCAACTTCAATTTTTTAAAGTTTTTAATTCTATTTCTAATTCTATCTAATTATATGGCATTATATAGTGAAGCATATATCATCATAATAAAGCTGACAGTTTTTTTAAAGCTTTAAAAATAAAATTAAAAGTTTGTTAAGAGCACTATGCCAACCAATTGAAATGAAATGGACTAAATCGTCGTCGTAACCGTTTTTATAGAAAATAATATGAGTTACTAGGAACAAAATATTACTTTGCCTGTTTTTTTTTTACAAGAAATTCCATTATCTACCTCTAGGAACACTAGCAAAACGTTTTCAAAACTGTTGTGTTAGAACAAAGCAAACAAGCAGAATAATAAAAAAATAAAATAATCCTACTATTCTTATTCGTACTATCCTATCCTATCCTACTATCCTACACACACCCGGGACTACCGACCTCCATGATCGGGGCCTGAGGACGGCAGTTGGCCGACTCGCCGTCCTTACAGAAGCAGGCCGTGGCGGAGGCATGTCGTGTGTGCCCTACACACGCCTGCCAACTCACCGAAGCGGGATAAAACCCGACCCCACCAGGCGAGGCCGCGGTGGCGGCCAAAGTCCGTCGGCAACCCTGGGGTTATCCTTTCGAGGGCTTACCCGGGGTGCCCTGCAACGGACACTTGGGAGGACACCGTGCGATTTTAGTCGAGACACGACATAACCACCCCCGCTGGCCGGCGGGGGGGTATCCGAAGGAATTTCCGCACGTTAAAAAAAAAAAAATCCTACTATCCTATTTCCTATCCCACTATGCTATTTCCTATCCTACGAATATTATAAATGTGCAAATTTGGAACAGGGATAATGGAAGTACAGTCAACGACAAAAGTAGCTTAACATAACTAATTTATTAATCACCATAGGAATTATGAAAGTTATAAAATTATTTATACAGCTATTATTGGTACATGTATACAATTATACAAATATAAACAAAGGTTTCTAAATATTTTACTGTTAATCAACTTTTGTCGTTGGCTGTACCTATCCGTAAATACCAACTAAGATTGAGAGTAAAATTCAATAACGCGAGTGTACTGACTGTACAGCCACCTTGAATAAAGTGTGTCGGAATGTCATATACCTTATGCTTGATAACTTTATCACTTCGGTAGAAAATGTTAGATAAGGTTTATGAACCAGCCATCAATCAGTATACTCAATCATCTTCCATAGTCATATTTCACGTATTAAATTATAATAGAACTTCACGCCTGTGACCCCGCAGGGGTAGGCAGAGGTGTTTTACACACCCACGATTCGCAAGTATTAAATCTGTTTTAAATCACCGTAACCAAGACTTTTCAAAGTTCAGCTGCAAGATAAGAACTACAATTTTGTAACTGAAGCGTAGGTGATAGGTAGCGATATATATATTATAATCAAAATGTGAACCAAGATAGTAATGTAAACGATTAGTCCATTGAAATGTTACATTTTTTAGGCCTAACCTTGCGTTTTTTAGAGGACGCAATTTTATTCTTTTAATGTGTAGGGGGGGTCAGTGTAAAGCTAAAACCAAGTTTGTGGGGTCGCCACCCTTATCCCACGGCCGCCATCTTGAAAATAGGGGTTAAAATGGTTTTTACGATATATCTCTTAAACTATTAATGTAATAAAAAAAAATTGTTATCATTTTTTGTTGCAAATTAAATTCTCTACAACTTTGGTCCAGTAACTTTTGTTTTTTTTTTTTTTTTATTATAATTTTTTTAATTACTTATTAATTTTGCAATATTATTAATAATTATTTTTTGACTCTTTTCCCCACCAACCACGAGGAAGAAACTGGAGGTGCGTATTTTTTTTACGTAGTATCCCCAATAGGCATAATCCACGGTGATTTTCTAAATTTGAACTACTCTGTCCTCGTCTTTTCGATGGACCAGGCTGCGGCTCAGCATCTGATCGGCTTTCTGAATTAAATATCAGTGGGAGAACTGGAGAAGGAAGGGGTGTTAATGTCGGCGGTTCATCATCAAAGTCATTTTCATTTATTAATTCTGAGAGCCCCATTACGTTGCTGCAAGTCTCTCCAGAACAATGGAAGCCCACTGCAGAACATTTCAGCCCTGCTTCTCGACATCCACACATCGCTCCACAGTTGCCTTTGCATTTGCAAAAGATCAATTTTAGAAGCTCAGGGGGTGCTGGAGGTTCAGAGCTCTGCACTGGCATCAATAATTTTCCACATTTTTTTCCAGTCTTCAGGATCATTATTATTACCAAGCCACGACTGGACCTGATAGTAGACTCGGAAAGTATGAAAGCGACCTGTGTATTGTATTGGAGGAAGTGAAGATAAGTTAAATGTGCTTTTTGTCACTGCCTTGGCAAATTTTTTGTATCTTAGGCTGTCAAGAGAATTATCATCTTTATTACCACCGTATAAAGAGATAAAAAAAGTTTCTGAATATTTTCGCTAATAACTTTTTTATTTATTGTTCTACGACAAAAAGTTACTGGACCAAAGTTGTAGAGAACTTAATTTGCAACAAAAAATGTTAACAATTTTTTTTGATCAGATAAATAGTTTAAGAGATATATCGTAAAAAACCATTTCAACCCCTATTTTCAAGATGGCTGCCGTGGGACAAGGGTGGACACTTGGTTTTAGCTTTACACTGACCCCCCCCTACACATCAAAAATTAAAATTGCGTCCTCTAAAAAACGCAACCCCAAATGTAACTTTTCAATGGACTAGATATACATTTGTTTCTTCGAGTACAACTGTCAGAGTAAGATCAAGTCTCGCTATATACAAATGAATCTTGGTTGTAAGAATGAAGTGAACTGTCTACTCAAAAATATTACATAATAAATACTTTTTTTTTCTTTTTTCGTGCGGAAATCCCTTCGGATACCACCCGATTCACTTTTCGGGTGGTATGCCGCCGGCCAGCGGGCGTGGTTATGTCGGGCTTGAACCGAAATCAGTTTTTCTCTAAGAGCTTTGTAAAATTTCATTTTAAGTTAATTTTTGTAAGAGATTATTTTAAGTTGAATCTAAGAGTGATATTAAAAGTTTTTGTAATTCTGTTTAAATGTGTAAGTATATTATACTTATATTAAGAAAGTATCTAGCAACAAAAAGTGAATAAAAATAAATTAATGAATTAATGAATAAAAATATAGGATTCTGCCATTCAATACATAATTTAATCAATCATTTTGTAAATTTACAAAATTTTATATTATTACTACTTGCTTTAATTGTTGTTTCCACTTTATTTACGAGTAGAATGGATACTAAATAAATATTATGGATGGCCTATAGAAATCTTTTAATATATGCATTTGCTTTTTAGGCTTCCGTAGTCAACACAGAACCCTTAAAAATTCGGTACGTCGTCCGTCTGTCAGTAGCTTAGTTCCGAGCTCTTAGTTTTAGGAAGCTGTAAACCAACAAAGTGGCATAAAAATTGGAATAGGGAAAAAATGGGGTACCTCCCCTAAACATGACTACTCCCCTACACCGTTTTCATAATCATCCCAAATTCACTGTGTCAAAACACTAAGGTGTACTATACTAATGACCAGTTTCTGAATGGATTAACTGAAGTTCGGTCGGATCATATAAATTTAGATCGGAAGATAGAAGTCTCATCACATCTTTACCCACAGTTTCGCACTGCAGTAAGTAGGCATTGACAAGCTTTAACGCATTATCGTACATAATTATTAACTTACCTTATCTTATTCAGTCCAAAGCATTTCACGTTTCCTCAGAAACTATTGGAGTGAACCTAATATCTGCGTACCATGACGAAGTTTACTTTGGGCATTATCAAAATCATCATCGTCGTCTTCATTGTACAATGTTATGACTTCATCGCGTTTTAGTCACTTTTTGCATTCGATTGCCAGATTAAAATCATGTAATTTGGCAACCGTATTGATACTGCATCGTTTTTTGGTGACTGTCGCGCGCTCCAGCGACTGCATTAACGATGCAGCATCGGCGCGTGACGAGGCTAAGTGAGGGGAATAGCGGGGAGTGGCTGCACTCGCTCGCGTATTTGCGTTGACCGTTTACTTAAAAGTAATCGGTCACTGTTGATGACAATTTTATATTCCACGCTAACCACGAGTTTAGATATATATTAATATGTATACTAAGTCTGCAAGGCGAATCGCTGCTTGCAATGTTGAGCTGAGTGAGACATCGTGAATCAGATTTTGAAAATTTTGAACAGTGATCATTCCTCTGTGGCTAGTCCGATTTTGAAAATTCTTTGTGAAAGTCACAACTCTGGACATGCTTTCTGAGCGTGTAAAGTTTGGTCACAGTGTCTCGAGCGGTTATTATGTAATTCCATCTGGATTTTTTTTAACGGTGATCATTCCTCTGTGGTAGCATTAATTTTTTCAAAATATATCCATGAACCTTCCTCTGATTGACCTCTTTAATCATGGCAAATTTGGTTCTGATTGGATTAGTAGTTTAGGAGGAGACCTGTGACAAAGAAAATCCTGAAGTCTGGTATGAGGAGCTTTCGCTCGACTTTGTCTCACTCATCTCAAATAGAGATGGAAAAATATCGGGATTTGCGATTTATGTTTATCGTTTAGTAGCTAATAGTAATGCCGAGCTATGTCGCGTAGATGCAAAGAATTTACTAAATAGCTGCAATTAGCATTCGAATGTGTAAACAAAACAACGGTCAGTAGCGACATCGAGTGACTGAAAAGATTTGATGACCTGCACTTTTTATTAATCATCATCTCAGCGTTTAGTCTTAGTCGCATCAGAGGCTTTCACCTCGGAGCCCATGATGGTCCGCTTTTCGTCTTTTCCCACTATCGCACTATCTTTGGTATTCCTGGTAGTAAATCTATTGGCACACATGTCAACTTCTACGACGTCAAGCTAGTACTTCTCTACCCCTCCTACCGACGACCGGCGGAGGCGGCATGGACAGAAATGTGTTAACTACGGAGCCTGGCGGTCGCTGCAAAACGTGGTAGCACCAGCGAAGGCCACTCTCATGCATTTTATCAGCGATGTTGCAAATACGAAGGCTGCGGCGAATGGGGCAATTCCTCACGTAATCTTCACATTTGACTGCGCACAGCGACCCCAGTATTTTCATCTCTGTGACACACAGCTCCTGCTTGGATAGAGAGTGTTAGTGGATAATGAACATAAACTTACTCATACTCCACAATTAATTTTGCTGTTATTTCCTTTTCACGGAATTATTGCTGTATAAAATCAAAGTATCTGCTTAGTACCTACATTGGGTGAAAAATTCCAGATAATACCTGTAAAATAGTTTATTTATTTATTCATGAATCATTACAAAAATGGGTTAGAAATAAGATGGAAAAAGTACGATTTCATCTTATGTCTCTTTAATAGTTAGCAATTTCACAAGCTAATCGTTGGCTATAATTTTGTATTCAATTAGTTTTTTTTCCTGTGGAAATTGCCTGCCGGACCGCGGGGGCGATTACGTCGGGCTTGAACCGACTAAAACCGCACGCCGTCTTGGGATTTAGATTTTAGAGTTTTAGTTATTTTGCGTGGAACTCTATTTTTTCTTCTAAAATAAAAGTAGCCTATTTTATGCCTTATAATCTTATCTATTTACCATTAAACCCCCTAAAAATTGAACCAGCCGTTCCAGACAGTACCTTTTTCCTTTACCTTTTCTTTTTTTTTTCGTGCGGAAATCCCTTCGGATACCCCCCCGCCGGTAATTCCGGTTTTAGTCGGTTCAAGCCCGACATAACCACCCCCGCTGGCAGGCGGGGGGGTATCCGAAGGGATTTCCGCACGAAAAAAAAAGGTATTTAATTTACATATTCGCATGCTTATTTTATGTTGAATCTAGTCCCTAATTATTACAATAACAACTACATATTTTATATAAATGTATATTAATAGAATCTGAAAAAGTATTTACTACAATTTATTAATAAATGGAAAATAGAGTTAGGATGTAGTCCACCTTGTAATTTGTAGAGAAAATTATATTTATGAACTATCGCCTGGTTACACAATTCTTTGAGACTAATGATTGGGCGTATGCCAGCATACCGCTTGGGGTGAAACTTTTTATGAAGTTAATATTCTTGTTAGTTAATGTTAATGGTAAATAAATAAATAAATATTCTAGGACAATCTACTCAGCATTATCTAGACCCAAAGCAAGCATAGCCTTACTAGCTGGTGTTATGCGTTCTAGAATGGGGATAAAGAAAATTAAATACGTTTTTTTTTTGTAAATAAATACATATTATTCATATAAACATCCAGACCAATGGAAATATACATATTCATGTATACAAATACTTACACTGAGCGGGATTCAAACCAGTGATCTCTGATTTAGCAGTCGAATGTTTTACTACTACGCCACAAAGGTCGAATAACAATGTTATTGTTTTGTTAATATGACTTATGGATAGAATATCGTCACGGTTTATAAACAGTAAAACATTATGAAACAATAAGATAGCTACGTCTTATAATTTCATACTTATATTAACTTTACCTTAACTACTTTACATAAACAAATATTATACAAATAAGTCTAAACTAGTAGCCAAATATTAATAAGGGATAAGCAAATAAATAACAGTAATATAATAATACGTAGGAGCGCTCGTTTTATCAGGTAGGTAACTGAGAAATAATCTAATAAGTTCTTATTTCTAAATAATCACATCCCATTATTTACATTACAATATTTCATAATACAATATTAATTTACTGTACACCACCAGTGTTCCCACGAGTGCTGTTCATAAATGTTTACTCTGCAATAAGGCGAGTTTGACCTTATTGCTATTTGTATTGATATTTTGATGTTTCACTCACTCACACACGTGCAGTTGATACACGGCTGTGACGTTATATTTAAACCAGTTGCGAAGTTATACTATAACTTAGATAAGTGAGAACTAGATTTTTACCACTATATAGTAAAAATTATACTTAAATATTTTGAAGATTTTTATTATACATTTTGTATGATAAATACATTGCGTTACCACTGGCTGACTGGCTAGACGTAGTTGTTTTGTATTGTGTTTTGCAAGATTTTATTTCTTATAATTGTAAACCTGTATTCATTTGTTTCAACATCTATACATAACCTAATAAACTCGTAACGAGGTGAAAACTGTACATTGAATATTTTTCCAAAAAAATAATTGATTTGTGTTCTGGGAGCGATACCGATGCCAAAAATGTAATTTTTGGATTTTTGTCTGTTTTTTATTATCGATGTCTGAGCATCATCTGAAACCGCTGAACAAATTTGCATGAACATACTTCTAAGGCATGATCATAAACTATGCTATATATCATCACGCTATTATACGTAGATACGATTGGTGCAGTAGAGCAAAATCGGTCTTGACTATTATTGATGATCAACATTATTATTACAAGGTAGATCTTTACGAAATTTTTAGTTCAGCAGAACTCAGACATGGTCTAAATCCAACCTAATACCTGGAAGGTAATGAGCAGTAATACGTAAAATCTGGAAACACCACAGAATTATTAAGTTATAGTTAAAAATTATATACCTAGTAATAAATAAATGACTTAAATTATTTTTTGTTTTCTTTTTTCATGCGTTTCATATCGTGTTGTGTTATTCAGTGATTTGTATTAAGAACAGTAGTGTCGTCTTATTTATCTGTATTTATCTACATAGATAATTATTACCTCAAGAGTTGTTTTATCTGAAGTTTATTTGTCTTATTCTTGAATGATAAACAGCACGAGATAAAAATATTATCCTGTACCTTTACATCGTTTACTCACAAATGCTTCTAATCTTTTCAGGTAATATAATATCTAATTCCTCGGAGATACACTGCAATGCGACCAAGATGGCGGCAAGCAATATCAAGACGTAAGTTTACTAAAAAGTTTATTAATTCAACGATAATTATTATATCAGATGAAAATAATTGAGCTCTTCTTAAGATGTGAAATCCATTCTTGCAGGGATCCATTCTTACTTTCAATATGATGAAAATTACTCCATTTAACCATTACATTAAAAGTTATTAGCAACTATTAATTAACTATATCACAACTTTAACTTAGCAACATCAACAGTTTATGTGATATACACCGTCTGTTGATAGGAATCGAATCAAATCAATTATCATATTAGACTAGCAATAACGGTAGTCTTTCTACGTTTAAACTGCTAATACATGATTGTAACACAAGTACATTTACGTAGTCAAAAGAATAGTGACAAAGCGTTTTAAGAAGATTGTTTATTTTCCTTTGCTCACATTGTACCAGCACTAAACTAAATTGGGTATGGGTATATAGATTTTCAAATTTACTTTGAACATTTACAGAATATACTGAATACTTACTTATATATCAATATCAATCAAAATAACAAGCATTTAGTTTAGTTCAATGGGTTAGCGAGAATCCTGTTTACTTACTAAAACCAAAGAAAACGCAAATCAGCAAAACACTTCGAACACTTTGAGTTCATTCGGCGTAAATAGTAACAACTAGAAGTAGCCTGAGAGATTTAGAACTCTCCCGGCCCGCCGAGCCCGCAACATGCTCACCGCGCGTCGTAGTGACTCAGACGCCGGAGGTCGCTCTACGACCTCCGTCCTCCATGAGCGCAGGCCTGGGGGTGGCAGGTGAGGCCGCCTGTCACCCCAGCAGAAGCAGGTCGGTACGGCGGGGGGCCCTTTCTGGGGCAAGACGGGGACACCGTAGTTCCCAAACCCGAGGGGGCCATCTCGAAAACGGAGACGACACATTACATTTAACAGATCACTACATAAGATTTTAAATTTGATATCGATGGTTGACGTTCTAAGTCCAAATGAAATGACATGCCGATAATGTCATGCACTATTTAAGCGAAATTAGACCCTATAATTCTATGACATTTAAAGAATATTCAACCTTTGGGTGATAAAGCAATTACTTAGTCAAGTTTACCTACCTATTACCTACTGATCGTTTCTTGTTTACATCATAAATAACGTGATGACGTCTTAAATATACACCGAACTTGGCATTTTGAAAGTAGTCACTCTTGTAAGTGGAATAATTATGGAAAGGAGAAAAAAGTGTAGAAGAGCCGATCCCAGGCTTCAAAGCGCAAGTTGTTTTGAATTTAATTGGAATTAACGCTGGGATGATTATGAATATACAAATACCCTGTGGAATCTGTTCTACATAATGGTTTGCCAGTGATTTTAGTATGTACCAAACTAATAATAAGATGTTTACAGGGTGGAAACGTTAGGTGTGTCCAAACAATGACTATGTCATTTATAAAGATATTGCTAAACTTTAAACTGATATGAAATGTGCAATGCTTATACTATAAAATGACATAATATAATTTAAAAAAAATTGATAAAAGTTCATGTGTATACAATATTTACTTTTACGATTCCCAAACATATAATATGGCAAGGCTTATTCACTAATCTCATAAATAGAAAGTAAAGCATATACATATTAAAAACTCAAATTCAAACTAAAAATGTAGAATATACAGCTTCCGGGCTGTTTGGCCATGGTCCATATGAAACTTGAGTTAAAGATTTATATAAAACATAAAATTAAAAAAAACATGTGTTAAAAATTTTGTACTTATGCGGCCTCCTATACATTTGCTGAGGCAAAAGTGCAAATGCAGCTTTACAAAACTTGTAAATCAATTCATTAGAAGACTGACAATATACTTATTTCATCGTTACCATTGAACCAGACTGTCACCTTGAAGTACATCTATATAAATAATTCAATGATGTTACTAATCAACTCTCTAATATGTTTATCATAATGAACCAATATCTATATCACAAATGCTACTACATAAGTGTATTTTCTCCGCTTAGTGTTCCTAATTCCCCAGCGGTATGTCCTGGGCATCATGGGGTTGCTAGCCGTATGCAACGCCTACACAATGCGTGTGTGCCTCAACCTTGCCGTCACACAGATGGTCAACAATACAAAAAGCGAAGATTCACAATTTTATGACCCTAACGCCTGCCCAGAGGAAAGTGAGTTCATCACAAATGGAACTTCGAGTTTGAGGCCTGTAAGTTTTATCTTTAATTTTATATGAAATTATTAGTTAGTTGCAATATAAATTACCTGTTTAAATGTTTGACACTGAAACAATTACCGATTAATAAGCACTGATTATTGTGTTATTGAAATTAGGGCAGAAAGTAAAAATAATATAAATCACTTCATGAATTATTTGATCATGACAATGTTAAGTCGCGTGTCCTTAATACTATTTGTCATACCATTTTATCGTACAGCCATACATAACTATATATTTAGTGAATACACATTTAAATAAACCCGACCCCACCAGGCGAGGCCGCGAAGGCGGCCAAAGTCCGCCGGCAACCCTGGGGTTATCCTTTCGAGGGCTTACCCGGGGTGCCCGGCAACGGACACTTGGGGAGGACACCGTGCGGTTTTAGTCGAGACACGACATAACCACCCCCGCTGGCCAGCGGGGGGGTATCCGAAGGGATTTCCGCACGTAAAAAAAAAAAAAAAAAATACACATTTGCATACAACTATGATAAAAATAGCCTTTTTTATTCATATTTAATTTTTATTATGAAGTTGAGAATATTGCATTTTAAATACGTAGTTGCTCGAGATTGCATATCAAATTGATATATCAAGAACATATTGATAAATATATGTCAAACTGTCACCCCCAAGTTCGTATATTCTTTTATCTATATATGTCATTGATATACGAGTATGTTGCAGAGTTGCTAAGGATATTCAAATAGTATGCTAAAACCTCTCAAATAAACTCTTCATATAATTTATGACAAACATATAATCACGATTATTTAAAAATTAAATTACTATTGCCTCTAAGATTTAAAATATACATACACTTTACATGTTATTAAATTTAAAAAAAATACAGTAATGTCATAACCTCACTATTGAATCAAAATTTTAAAACTACAAAAAATAGTAGTTTATGCAACTGTCATATAAGAAGTAGTATTAAAACATGAGAGTCTGTTTATCGCATGAGGCGAAGCCGAATGCCATAATAGGTTGACTCGAGTGTTTAAGTTATATGCAGTTTCATACACTACTTTATCTTCACTCATAGGAAAAATTGAAATTAAACAAAGTAGGTAGGTTACAAGGAAGTAATTTAGCGTGCGTCATTTTTTTCACAGTTCGAATGCGCATGCGTGCGCCTTATATTTCATATTCAGCCTAAAACCTTAGACTAGTTTAATGAATACAAAAAGATAGCGGTACTGTAATGAGTTTTATGATACAGTTGGCGGTACTATAATAAGTTTTATTTTTAATTTTATGTATATGCGTTTATAAAGTGCATATTTATAGAATCGTCTTTGAATTCGTAATTCGAATTTTTCGATTTGATTGTAGATAAATAATATTATTGACTCCAAGAATAATGATCAGTGTCATCCTGATTTAATTGCGAGCGTTGGTCACGATTCGCAGACTTGTTATGTATGTACAAATATTATAACTATATACGTATATAGTTATAATATTTGTCAACGAGTTTATTTTCTGTTCGATTCTAGTAAAATTTTCCATTATTGGAAATCATTACTGATGACGATGATGGTGTTCAGTTTGTGATTACATAGTCCATAGTACAAGAGTTTACTCATAATAATTTAAACAGCTGTATTGTAATTATAATGCTATATGAATGTCTATTACAAAGAAACAGCTACATTTCATTCAATAACCAAGACAAGAATTAATTGTATAAAACGTTTTATTTAATTACCGCATATTGTTTTTTATCCTCTATCCTCTCCTATTTAATAATAGCTATTATATACATGTGGGACCCACGGACCAGCCCATGGACTAAAACAATTTTCTCGTTCGGAGTCATAAAATCTTTGATACAATAAAATATAATAGCTATCATCTAGAATATATTTGAAGTCAGTACAATATATTTTATGTTTACAGCACGCAATATTCGATTGGTCGGAGTCGACTCAAGGGCTAATACTCAGCGCATTTTACTATGGATACGCCTTAACGCACGTCCCGGGAGGATATTTAGCAGAAAGATATGGAGGGAAATGGACTCTAGGAATTGGACTCCTAAGTACGGCAATATTTACACTACTAACACCTGTAGTAGTTAAAGCTGGAGGGGCTACTTGGCTATTTATTCTACGAGTTTTGCAAGGAATGGGTGAGGTGAGTACCTTTTTTTTTTTCGTGCGGAAATCCCTTCGGATACCCAACCGCCGGCCAGCGGGGGTGGTTATGTCGGGCTTGAACCGACTAATGAGTACCTTTTTTTTTTTTTATCGTGCGGAAATCCCTTCGGATACCCCCCCGCCGGCCAGCGGGGGCGGTTATGTCGGGCTTGCACCGACTAAAACCGCACGCCGTCTCTGGTCTTCAGACGCCGGGGTGTAAGGTTACCCATAGAGCATATCCCTTGCACCTCGACTGACCCTGGGCCATCTCACCACTAACAGCATCGCTCATCCTGTCCCCTCTGAAAGCAGAGGAGTACGGAGAGCGATGCGTTCCCGCCACGTTGGGTATTGGCCGACGATCAATGCCAACCCTATGAAGGGGTGAAGGGGAAGCCATTGACCGCCGCCCAGGGTGTACCGGCCGCTCCTATTCCGTTCCCCCCGGACTGCAGCGGGATCGGAATCGGAGCGACACTCGAGGAGGTTACCCAACACACACCCCAACTAATGAGTACCTAACAATTAAGAACATTATTACTATTCCTTTAATTTCATCTACAAGCCTCCTAGTCGCCCTAGTTTTGTAGCGCTAACATATTATACCGAGTTTCTTATTTTGCAAATATTCAGATTATACAACAGTAAATACATAATACCAATGTGTAAATCAATAATACTAGGTAATCCTTAAAAATGGGCGAACATTCAACAAGGTTTAAATACAATACAGCAATAAAAGTCAGCCATGATTATAAAGCTACTAGTTTAGTAGTGCTACGACTGGTTTAGCAGTGTCAGTGCTTTAGCTTCGCCAGTGAATCTATCTGAATTTAGTATTGACACTGTTTTTATTTCATCCCGAACCATGACACAGGTATGGCTTTCTATTAGTAGTTAAGATGCAGCCTACTTAACTAATAACTAAAAAACAATCACAAACCTATTCTAATAGTAACTGGTTACAGTTACTGTGGCATATGTGCGTGTTCAATGTCAGAAGTCGCGCGTTATCCATTTCAGATGGTAAACAGTAACAAAAAATATATAAAAGAGAAGATAATAAAACGGAAGAGATAAAACGACTTCTGCATTCTCATAAATGCTGCTTTTCAGTGATACCAGTTGAGATGGCTTATTATATGATCGGACTGAAATATAACGTCTGCTTTTCGATATCTTTATCCAGATGTTGTCAAATACTGCTCTCCATTGTGACACTATCAATCAAACGAATAATTACCATATAAATAAGTTCAAGTACCTGTGTGAGGTAGGCTTATCTATTTTGTGATGCTGGCTCTCATGTATATTAATTACTCTGTACCTTTTTTTTTTCGTGCGGAAATCCCCTCGGATACCCCGCCGCCGGCCAGCGGGGACGGTTATGTCGGGCTTGAACCGACTAAAACCGCACGCCGTCTCGAGTCTGCAGACGCCGGGGTGTAAGGTTGCCCATAGAGCATATCCCTCGCACCCCGACAATTACTCTGTACCTACGTAATATCTAGGCACTTCCTGAAAATATTGGCAAAATGCGACTCCATTATTGAAATGGCTCACCATGACGTTATCAAGTTTGAATGTGAAACAAAAAAGCTCGAGTCTATCGTAAAAGGTTTTTATTCCACTCGTTACTCTTGGCGTCGGGTTGATGGACATTCATTTGTAAACCAGTTTGTTTAAAAAATTGAGTGTATTTTTACTGGTTTTTATCAGTTGTATTCATCACTACAATAGCATTTTCCTTGTCGATCTTGAGTACTTAGTAAAATATTTCGAATATGCTTATGCTCTTCTAGCTTCGATATCTGTAAAATTACCACCACGTCAATGCTTTGTGAGAACTCATTTTCCAACGCTATTGATCACCTTCTCGTACAGTGTTGAGTATTTTATAATATGTGAATCACATTATATTGCCAAAATAGTATTTTTTTTAGAATTGTTATGTAATGATTTTATGGTAACGACTAAGTTTATCATTACTTTACCTGGACTAATTGCTTAACTTAATTAGT
Organism: Cybosia mesomella; assembly: GCA_946251805.1. NCBI lineage: Eukaryota > Metazoa > Arthropoda > Insecta > Lepidoptera > Erebidae > Cybosia > Cybosia mesomella. Next base: position 11,954,952 of record OX276397.1, read on the forward strand.
ACCCTTTTCATCCAATACCAAAACACTTGTTTCAAAATAACTTAATTTTATACATTCGATGGAAATAATTTACGCTGACCAATTTTAACTTCTGTGCTTATTGTACTCACAATTAAAGATTTACTGTGGGAAAATAGCCATAGCAATTTCATTGTTTGCAAATGAAAAGATTAGGTGAAACAATGTGGTCAAGTAGGTTCAGTAAAGACATCTTACTTGTATATACTTTATTAGCGAACATCTTGAACAATGGTAATGATGCCCATAGTATAATTTACGTTACCAGAAAATATTTGTTACATTTTGTTTCGCATTTGGTATGTTATGTTTTGACAAATATTATTATATATTGAGCTTCCCGGCTAAATTTAGTCAACATACATTATGAAGCAAAATATTAAATACCCGATAGGTACATTATATTGGGGTGTGTGTTGGGTAACCTCCTCGAGTGTCGCTCCGATTCCGATCCCGCTGCAGTCCGGGGGGAACGGAATCGGAGCGGCCGGTACACCCTGGGCGGCGGTCAATGGCTTCCCCTTCACCCCTTCATAGGGTTGGCATTGATCGTCGGCCAATACCCAACGTGGCGGGAACACATCACTCCTCTGCTTTCAGAGGAGACAGGATGAGCGATGCTGTTAGTGGTGAGATGGCCCAGGGTCAGTCGAGGTGCGAGGGATATGCTCTATGGGTAACCTTACACCCCGGCGATTGGGGACCCGAGACGGCGTGCGGTTTTAGTCGGTGCAAGCCCGACATAACCGCCCCCGCTGGCCGGCGGGGGGGTATCCGAAGGGATTTCCGCACGATAAAAAAAAAAAAATGATGCAATCTATGAATCGGACAATCGTAAATAATAGACTTGATAACAATTCACTCATCAACTTTATGTTACGTGAAACTAATGTAGCTTGCAAAATGGTGCAAAAATTACGTCTCAGGCTATCCTGGCTACCCAGTATGTGTTTATCGGCGTTTTACCCCTGAGAATCAACTCGATTAGGGTTAAAAAATCTATATAAATAAGCACCATATAATTCAATATTCAGAGCTAATTTTTCAAATATTTATAATTCCATCGCTGGATAAAATAGCAGTGCCATCTACTGAGATGGCACTTCTGTTTTATATTCTGTCTGCCTACTTACCTTCCATCAACTTGCTAGCTTTCTACATGAGCACTGCGTTCGAGTCCTTAATAACAGTCGGGGTTCAGAGACTTTGCAGGTTCATGTTATTATACCAATAAGAAAACTAATATATATATATATTTTTATTTTTATTTCAGGGTCCCACAATGCCTGCTCTTATGATTGTGCTGGCCCGATGGGTTCCACCTCATGAACGGTCAAGACAAGGTGCTTTAGTATTCGGTGGAGCTCAGATTGGAAATATCTTTGGCTCATTTATGTCCGGTTTCCTAATGGCTGGTGATGGAGATTGGGTCAACGTGTTTTACTTCTTTGGAGTCTTTGGCATATTATGGTTCTTGGCTTGGGTAAGTAGTGATATTTTTCCTTTGTTAATGAGTACCATACAACGTCCAAATATCCATGAGCGCGGGCCTAGGGATGACGGTCAGGGCTAGCCGTCAACCTAGCAGAAGCAGGCCCAGGGTGGTGGCGCGTCGTGTTTGGTCGCGCACGCCTGTCTTTAGGGGAGGGGCGATTAGATTCCCAATAACGCGTCGGAGTCACACCAGATTCCCCGTACCACATGGCTAACGCAAGAGCCACCGTGCAGTATTAGTTGTTTCAAGTCCGACAAAAAGAATAAAAGAAAAGCCAAACGAACCTTACCTTCTTTAATTTTCTTGCCTGAGGTACAGACATAAAACCTTTCACCTTTTACTAACCCGCTTACTATCTCATTATATTATGGCTACCTGTGCCACCGTATCACGTTACAAAAGCGCTGTCCAGCCCGTCGTCACCCTTCGACGTCATCTACGTTCAGTGCATCTTATGCTTAATGGCTTCCCCCTCCTAGTGAATTATTTTTTAAGCATTTACTATCCTTGTAAGTAAATTTAGTTAAAACTAAAAATGACAGTATTCAGAATAAGACTTAAACTCGTGGCACAATGCTGTATAAACTAAACTACCTGAAACTTAAGTTGTTGAAAAGATACCTTTAGATGTATCTAGACATACCTTTCCAAACTTATTAAACTCATTCAAATTATAAGTTAATTTAAAACAAAAAACATATAATAACATATCATTAATTAGGTCAAATTTTTAAATTATTTGCACAGGATGGGGAGATAGCATGAAACCAATTCAAAACGATAAAATTAAGTGGTAAATAACATTCACTGGTCAAGGTCTAAACGTATTTTATACTTCTTAAAATGTATCAATATTATAATGAACAATTAAGTAAGATTTGAAAGGTAACTTCTTTTATTACTTTTTATACTTGGGATAATTGAATAAGGCTGACACTAATTGCATAAGACAAGTTTTAGGATCATGTTATAGCGAGTGAAGGTAATCAACGATTTTTCATTATCATATAATTACGTTTAACTAGAACTATGAATTATATTTTAAAATGAATTTGCTGCATAGGTTATTATGGAACATAAGTTTTGCTCGTAAATAGGGTCTCAATAGAACTCAGTAGAACTAGATAGGGGTATAATGGCCCGGTGAGGTTAAGAGTATATTGGAAAGGACACTGGCACAAGCCAAGGGCTCCCTCTAGGATCAAGTTAAATGCATTTTCTATTTGCCTGTACAACATTGTGCATTTGGAGATACTTAGCATAGCATAACATCACGCCTGTATCCGCGAAGGGGTAGGCAGAGGTGTATTACACACCCACGATTCGCCAGTTATGTTTAGGTCCCAATGTAATAGGAGGCGAGCCTATTGCCATCTACCGGGCACATTACTAAGGGAGTGATCATTAACATTTTCAATACACACATTACTACGAAAAGTCTGAGATGTGTGCCCGGGGCGACTGGGGATCAAACTCGAGACCTCGTCTCGGCACTCCGTTACGTACGCCACTGGGCTATCGGCTATATAATAAACGTCATAATTATTCTCCGAGTGTTTTTTCAACTTAGTTGAGATCGGCTTTCAGTCTAATTTCGATAGTTATCGTGAAGCGGCTGTCATCTGACCTCCACAACCTCACTGATGATACCGAAGTTCTGCAGTTAGACCGGTTGTCGAAGTTCTGCAGTTAGACCGGTCGTCGAAATTCTGCAGTTAGACCGGTCGTCGAAGTTCTGCAGTTAAACCGGTCGTCGAAGTTCTGCAGTTAGACCGGTCGTCGAAGTTCTGCAGTTAGACTGGTCGTCGAACTTTCTAGGGCTCAATTACCCGGAACGAACGCCACACATGTTCGTATGGAGTAAATCGTTCAATTCCCAGAGCGTCTAGCTCAAATAGGAGATACTTACTAGTTATAATTATGGTATTATAACAAAATATAATGTACCAATACATTATCGCCTGATTACGGGTATTTCTTAAACTATACGCGTTCACGTTAAACGTCTTTTCCAAGTATTATATTTATCTGCATCTGAGATTACCCAAACAAAAACCACCGTATCATAAGGATGTTTAGGTTTTTTAGATTACATAAATGATAAAACAGGTAAACAGTGTTTTTAAATGCATCTGAGCAATTTGCGGCGATATCCCAGTGGTGTACGTAACGGACTGCCGAGACGAGGACTTTTCTTAGTTATGTGTATTAAAAATGTTGATTATCGCTCGCTTAGTAATGTGCCCGGTAGATGGCAATAGGCTCGCCCCCTATTACATTGGGACCTAAACATAACTGGCGAATCGTGGGTGTGCAATACACCTCTGCCTACCCCTTCGGGGATACAGGCGTGAAGTTATGTATGTATGCTGTGTAATTTTGGCGAACGGTTTCTATGTATTTTAGCTTAAATTACATTTCTTTTTCTTTATTTCTTTCATGTGTCAAGAATATATATTAATTGGGAAGATGAATATTTGTATCAGTATTTGTAATTTATTGGGGCCACCATTCTAGGGATAATCTCTGGAAATGGTGGCCGCTACTTTTGTACTTCACCTCAGCTTACCATCAAGCGGGGTGCAGAATATGCGACTCATAAAGTTTTTACCATCCAGGTGTATATACCCTTATGTTTTATATTTTCCAGAGTATTCTATGCTACAGTACACCCAACACGCATCCATATATTTCTGAAGAAGAACTGAAATACCTCAATGAGACAGTTACAAGCGCTGATACTAAGAGTGTCAGAGATCCTGTACCATGGAAGGCGATTGTTAGATCTGTACCTGTCTGGGCCTTGCTGTTTGCTGCTGTAAGTAGTTGGATGATGAATAGATTAGTTGGTTTTCAGACATACTATACATTATAATAAATATTTTAGCATATTCCATACAGTGCTATCTAAAAACAAAGTAAGTATAGCTTAACCAGCTTGTATGTAATATAGGTTTTCTAGAATGAGTATACACATATTTAGATAGATAGATAACTCTTTATCGTACACAGTTGAATGAAGTACAGTACGTAGAAAGTTGAATGTACAATGGGCGGCCTTATCGCTAAAAGCGATTTCTTCCAGGCAACCTTAGGATGGACAGTAATGTGACGAAAGCAAAATAATATGGTGTAGGTATGATATAAATGAAGTACAAAATGAATTATATGAATTAAAGGAATCGAATGAAGATACTTTTTTGTAAATACATTTTACATATATTATATAGATCTATATTCCAAGAATAGAAAAAAGAGTTTCGATTTAATTTAATGTAGATACTCGTATGTAAACAAGTAATTCCTTTTCTTTGATTGATTACAATTTATTGCATCAGAACTTAATTCGTTTTTTCTTTAAGGCCCAACTTAGCCTCACCTACAAGTTGATGACCTGCTAAACGACGAACGAGGCTCAGGCATAGGCTTTCCTTTTAGGGTTGGGAGGTCAGACGGCAGTCGCTATATTTAAAAAAATAATAAACGGATCTCGGGCTCCAAAGTACAAAATTTAGAGGCAACTGGGGCAATCTCTATGATGATGTTGATGACGAACTTAATTTGAGACCCTTTTGAGGTACATATGAATGTAATTGTCCTCCAGTTAAAAAACAGAAAATTACCGCTATAAAACCTCTTATCAGTTTTGTGAATGGTGTTTTAATTTTTTTAATAAGCAAATAATTTGTCGAAATATTAATATGACATTACGGCTGTAATTCCTTCTGGAAGGGTCTCTTACATACTGCGAAGGAAACAGGCCTTTTAATTACTAAAACTCACATTTGCCAGTGCTTTTACCATAAATTGTTGAACGTCCTTCAATAAATATCTCACATTCTAGGGACTTTGCACTAGTAACCTCGTAGATTTGATTGTTTGTTTCTTTTAATTGATTAAGAAATTAGTTCATTAATTATTATAGGTTTCTATCTTTCCTTCTGGGATCCATTATAATTATGTCAAACGGTATTGATTGATTCAAATGTGAGCTTTTACACCTATAATTTTTCGAAAGGCTTATTTGCAATAATCGCTTATGTTGCCTTAATTGGTTACAATTTTTGTATCTATATGAATGATAGTTAGTTATTTTAAGGATTAATCGTTGGTAATAGTGTGTTTATCACTCAATATATTTTCGCTCATCGATATGATAAGCCAATATACCATAGCATTCTTTGACAGCTGGATAAATCCTAAAACTCAGATAGAAGGTAATAATATAAAACTGAAACTAAAACTTTTCTTTTGATTTTAAATACATTCAACATTTAGAAACTAAAATTATTGTCTATTGAAATAAACAGTCATAAGATCTGAAGAAAGGGTCGGTTCTGTACATCGCCATCGCCTCTAAAATATTGTCAAGTATGCTCGTTTACTAAGTAGCAAAAAAAATAGCTTGGTTTTTATTAGGGTTCCGTAGCCAAATGGCAAAAAACGAAACCCTTATAGATTCGTCATGTCTGTCGGTCTGTCACAGCCACTTTTTTCTGAAACTTGGTAAGTAGATGTATTCTGTGAACCGCATTAAGATTTTCACACAAAAATGAAAACAAGTTGAATTCCTGAGACGAGGTCAGCCGAATACAAGGGATTTTCGATTTTGCGATATATTTTTTTTGCGATTTTTTGCGATTTTTTTTTATCTTGCAATGGTTCACCCCAGCACGAATCTATTACCGAAAACAGGAACTCGATAGCTCATCTCCTTCATACCCAAAACCGTGACAGAAAATTGGCAACGACGACGACGTCGACGACAACTCCATAGCAATAGGGCTTTTCTAAAGAAAATCCCTAAAAAGACATTATTATGTTACTTGCTGCTACGAAACCCTTCATGGGTGAGTCCGACTCACACTTGGCCGGTTTTTTAATCTAGGGCACGTCAATATGACTTCACTTCGTATGAAGTAAGTCTCAGGAGTGTGGGTCACCATTGTAGATACAAATAATGGAACAATGGCCGCCCTCATTTTGACTCAGTGTGGCCTCACACTTCAGATACTTTTTCAGAACCCGGAATTGTAGAAAGAAGGGAACAATCAAATATATAATAAAATTAATACATAATTAAGCTTAACAGAATAATAATATGTTAATTTAATTAAGAATAGCTTAAAATTTAATAATTTTAAATGAAAGATTTTGTGATTTTCAGGTTGGCCACGACTGGGGTTACTACACAATGGTGACAGATCTCCCTAAATACATGACAGATGTACTCAAGTTCAATATCGCAGCGACAGGCACTTTGACTGCCATACCGTATCTAGCCATGTGGATAAGTTCCTTCATCTTCGGATTGGTGTGCGACGTCTGCGTCAAGAGAAAATGGCACAGCATTAAAACTGGCAGGATTATCCATACGACTATAGGTTAAGTGTTAAATAGCAGTTTGTTTATAGTTAATACCTCTTAATGATTGGATTCATATTTACGGCTTGATTGTATAGTCAACAACATAATCATCATCATCATCCTCCTGCCCTTATCCCAAAATTATTTGGGGTACAATGTTGGTAGCTTAACACGTATAAGTTGTTAAGATGCTCTTGCACTATTATGTGTGTACTATTATGATGATTATGTGAGCCCTTGTATTATACAATTGGTCTGTTTACTATCATAAAAGTATGTCATATGGGATTTCCTGTTAAGGGAGACCTTTCTTATGTGTTGAAACCCCCACCGTGGCTAGCGATGACGTGCCTATGTCGGAATGAAACCGACTAAAACCACGCGGTATTCCGTTACGTTACCTACTGTAGAAGGGACCCCGAGTAATCCCTAGGAAAGAAATTCCCCGAGACCTTTGTCAGGTATTAGCTGAATATCAAGAACTGCAGTCTCATTGTGGAGTGCAGGTGGAATACGACGCGCCATCGTATCGGGCCTGCTTCTGCCAGTTCGACGGGAGCCCATCCCTTTGCCCATCATGATCGGTAAACGCTCTCCGACGCCCAGTGCGCCTTCTTCGGGATGGGAGAGTGCTGGTCCTCTCCCGGATCCTTTCCACAGCTTCTTTTGCGTTCATCACCTCCTCAAAAAATGAAGTGACAGAATCCCATGCACTCTCGCTCCGTATCATGGATGAAACCACGGTCTCGAATGAGAGACTTCCCTAACCAATGGCTGTCACGAGGTCGTGGTGCTGCTGCGCTCACGCTGGGCACACCACTAACGTGTGAAGCGCATTTCCCTCGTGACTTTTCCCGCAGTGATAGCACGCGGGCGTTAACTCCCAACCGTATCGTACAGACACAGGTACTACCCGAAGCAGTCATGCCCGGTGAGTACCTGTATTAGCCAGTAGGAGAGGTCATATTAAGGTCTACTGTGAAGCAACTTTTGTAAATGACAGTACATGGTACCCATGTTCAATGTACTGTCGCGAAAAAAGTGGATCAAGTATCCCTCAACATGATACATTGCCTTGTTTGCATTCATTGAGATCAAGACAATTAACGTTGGGTTTTAAATGCACGAACAAACACTAAACACAGGCACTGAAAAAAGACAAATACCTGAAGTACAGACAATTCAAAGACAAAAATACGAATAAGACTTTTCTTTTGAAGTCGGTGTCAAGTCTGAAACACAAGGTAAAAATTAAATGTCATTCGAAATGTCTGATAATGACGTCTACCCGCAGGACATGCGCGTGTTTTCCCGTTTGGATTGTGTTGCTGGAGACCTGACCTACGCTTACAATATCCTCGCTTGCGCGGGGAGACATACCAAGGGAATGGACCTAACCTACATACCTTCCTAATAACTATTTGGCTTGGCACGGACTTCCACAGAAAAGTCTTACGCGTATTTTTGTCTTACGAATTAAGTCTGTAATTCAGTAATTTTTCTTTTTTCAGTGCCGAATTTTAGTAGTTTTTTGAAGTCTGTTATTTATTTAAATTAAATTTTACTTAATTCTCCATATTTAGTGAACGTAACTTAATTCATATGGGACCACCCGCAACAGGGAACTAATCCAAACCCGATGTTACAAGAAGCTTATGCGACCCACATGTATACCAAGCATGTATACTGAACTGGGAACCCCTTTAGAGAATATAGGCGTGGTGTTATGTTAATTACTAGCATAAACAATGCCTAGATATGCGATACTAGCAATCACGGCTGATCTGCTGGCATTTATTGAAGAGGTCCGTTGTTTATCACAATTCTTGTATTTTTTTTTAATTTTATCAGATCTTTATGAAATTAAAATGGGAACACCTGGGAAGTAAAAAATAATTCCAAATCGGTTCTGGCATCTTCGAGAAATCGGCGAAAATACATTAAAAAAAAATCGACGAATTGAGATCATTTGAAAGACTGAAAACGGTGAAAGCGATATATAATGTTCAAAGTAAAAATGGATACCAAACAACATTAAAAACACATTGCTGAAAATTTATTTTCTTATCAACTGTTATTGTCGCTTACATCCTTATAGCCTTTCTTTATGTTATCTCAATGCTCTCACGCTGACAAAAGCGTACTGTGTTGTATGACAGATATCAGAATATTTTTTGTTATTTATTAGTATTTATTGCATGTCCTGTGGCACTGATCCTTGCGGTGAGGTGAATTAGCCTCGATTTATATGACTATTATACGTGGTAGCGGCATATCTACCTCTTTTTAATATAAGGTCATTGCCACGTCTACTATAAAGATGATTGCGATTATAGATACATTTGATTAAATATTTTATCTTGAATCCAAAGTAGTGGTAACATTAATAAATCAAATAAATTACTTTTACATGTTCCTTCGATATTATTATAGCTGTACCAAAGTTTCGTGTAACATATCGTTGTTATGTTTATTCCAGCTGCTAGCGGGCCCGCAATATGTATTATATTGGCTTCCTATGCGGGTTGCGATCGATTTGCTGCCGTCGCTTATTTTATCGCCTCTATGGCTCTCATGGGAGGCTTTTACAGTGGAATGAAGGTATATTTTGTGCAATATTAATTATAATAATCTTGAATATTTCGTTAGGAGATACTGGTTAAGCTGTTGATATGTATGTTAGTAGCTGTTTTTAGTAATTCAAAAGAATTTGCCGTTAAAAACGGATACAATTTAATCTTATGAACGAGTGGTTGGAGGGCGATCATGGGGACCTCTCCTACCGGATGTGCCAGATATTTACCGGACACGGGTGTTTTGGTAAGTATCTGTCGCGCATCCACCGGGAGACAACGCCGCAGTGCTAGCACTGCGAGGATCCTGGCGAAGACACGGCGCTCCACACGTTGGTGGAGTGCCCTGCGTGGGCGAGTCAACGCCGGGATCTCGTTGCGGTCCTGGGCGTCGACGTTCTCTCGTTGGAGACCATGGTGAGGGCCGAGGTCTCCGACGGGAGCAAGTAGCACGCCGCCGCCTCTTTCTGCAAGCAGGTAATGTGCGCGAAAGAGACGGCGGAGAGGGAGTGGGAGAGAACCCTGCCCCTCAAGTTTCGCAGTCTGCGGCGTCCTCGCCGCAGACTCATCTGCGCCCGGGACTACCGACCTCCATGATCGGGGCCTGAGGACAGAAGCAGGCCGTGGCGGAGGTGTGTCGTGTGTGCCCTACACACGCCTGAAACTCACCGAAGCGGGATAAAACCCGACCCCGCCAGGCGAGGCCGCGGTGGCGGCCAAAGGCCGCCGGCAACCCTGGGGTTATCCTTTCGAGGGCTTACCCGGGGTGCCCGGCTTCGGACACTTGGGGAGGACACCGTGCGGTTTTAGTCGATACACGACATAACCACCCCCGCTGGCTGGCGGGAGGGTATCCGAAGGGTTTCCCGCACGTAAAAAAAAACCACCAATAAAAATTATACAAAGTTGAACGGCAACGGTATGTGGCCTGACCAAGATCTTCGGGGCCGGAGCTGATTTCACCTGGTAGCCGGTATACCTGCTGATAAACGGATGAGGCTCTGCCGTAGGCTTTCATTTCGTGGTTGGGAGATCAGACGGCAGTGTCTCCCAGATAAGCCTAAATAAGCCAAATCATAAGGAGGAGAAAGAGTAAGTGGACCCTAAGTTCCGTAGTGAAAGCCTAGAATGCAATCGGGAGCAATGGTAAGATAATGTTGATGTACAGCAAGGAAGCGCAACAAACAATAAAACCCTCTCTTATGCCTCAAAGGTTTACCGACCACCGTAGCTCTAACTTCACATAACACAATAAACAAAACAAAAATGTTTAATTTATCCTTAGAAGATTAAGAAAATAAATCATGCATCTAATATTTTTTGATTTATTTAAATGTAAAAATTGTTTGGAAGTTCGTTGGTGTTCAGCAACGTCTGAGGGCGGCTGTACATTAAAAAGTACTCGTATTTATGAATACTCCCCAATGGCATGACAAAAAATTCAGAGCAAGTATAATAAAACAAGTACCTACTCATCCCTCAAACATCATTAAAGTCACCTAACAGTCGTAGTTGTCATAATTATGAATTATGATATAGGCTTAAACTTGTTTCAACGTTGTTCGGGGTTAAAGTATATGAATATTCATAAACTCGTTGAAATTTAATGAGAAGACTGTAAAGGTAGAATAATATTATTATTTTATTTTTCTTGTTATAATATAACTCATCGCAATATAATTTAATATCACTATAAATGTATTGGGTGTTTAGCCCATCGAGCAAGTAACGATGGGGGCTCACCAAAATCGTCAGGCCCAAGCCAACCTCTCCTACAAGCTAGTAGTTTTTCTCTTGGGACAGTCATAGGGAGTGACCTCTCGCTGGCGGCCATCAATTTATCTATGGCTGCTTGCGATAGGAATTTCATCGCAGTCGCAACCTTTTGCGAGGTCGTCATCTCGCAGAAGTAAGGCGCGAAGCGGGTCAAGGAGGGAGATCCCCTTGCTGATCCGATCCACCGTCGGCCGTCAACCGGGTGGCGGAGGTGCGAGTATTTGCGCCTCATGTCGTTCTGAGTGTGGCTGTGGGTGGAAGGGACGGGGTTAGCCCTACCTAACCCGTCGTTCTAGCCACCTGCGAAGAGGCGACGTCCGCGTGTGCCTGGATGTCACATAATTGAGAGTTCTTTGGTGCAGGTCACATTGCAGGCACGCGCTAGGGGGGGGGGGGGGTCGCCATTGAAGTATTATATATATATATATATATAAATATTATAGTTTCAGACCCCCACGACAAGGCACAGAGTATGGCACACCGCATTGGTTTTAGTATGTGAGAGCCACACATTACCGCGCGGCATCCCGGCGAAATAAAAAATAGGCTTTTCTCTCGGGGTTGGTTGGTCATACCGCAATTGCTTAAAAGGCGTATAAGCCAAACTGTACTCAACTGTACTCGAAAGCTTCGAATGCAAGCGGAAACAACGCTTAGATGATAATGATGAAGCAAAAAATTTTCGGGTGTACTCGTAAAGACGCAAATGCAAAATTATAAGGTCTAAATCATTCGATAGAATCATTAGAAACCTACAACCCATGAGTCAGATAGTAACATAGCTTTGTTGTCCTTAGGTAAACGCTTTAGACTTGGCACCAAATTATGCGGGCTCATTGACTGCTATGATCAACGGGACATCAACTATATCTGGCATCATCACACCCTATTTGATAGGGCTTTTGACTCCCGATGTAAGTATTATTTTTAATATTCTAAACGGACGAATTTTATCTCAGACAATAGACTTAAATAAAGCATACGATGAAATTTAATGTAGATTTACAAATTAACCAAACACAAACTTTCTAAAAGAACTTTAAACTCAGAGTAGCCATGACGTAACGGACTGCTGAGACGAGGCCTCAAGTTCGATCCCCAGTTGCCCCGGGCTCACACCACTGACTTTTCGTAGTTACGTGTGCATTAATAAATGTCAACTATCGCTCGCCTAATAATGTGGCCGGTAGATGGTAATAGGCTCGCCCCCTATTATATAGTGACCTTAACATAACTGGCAAATCGTAGGTGTGTAATACACTTCTGCCTACCCCTCCTATATAGGATATAGGCGTCAAGTTATGTTATGTTAGCCATGACTATGTAGAGGGATAAGATATACATGGGGTAGAAAAAGAGATAGAAATAAATTGTAATTCTGTCAAACTTGTATAGATAGTTAAGTTACTGTAACAACAAAATGGTATCTATCGCCTTTATCATACACAGATGTGTGGTGATACGTTTGTGGGTATTCGTCTATTTAAACAAATATATACCCTGAATTGAATTACACTATCTAACGGTTCTATATTTTTTTACAGTCCACATTAGTTCAGTGGCGTGTAGCATTCTGGGTATGCTTTGCGGTACTAGTTGGTACAAACGTAGTGTACATAATCTGGGCAGATGGCAAGCAGCAATGGTGGGATGACGTACGACAGTATGACTATCCTGAAGGATGGAAACATGGCCCACTAAAAATGGCCAAAGATGATACAGAGAAGAATAAAGAAAAGGAAGCGAAGAAATCAAAAACCTAAATGACTTATCTTTTAAAATATGCGAATGAGTGGGTGCTTCACATCAAGGTACAAATCAAAAACGAATAGAAAATATTGAATGAGAAAGATGTTCCAAAGATTTATGAACATGTGTGCACCATAAACTTAAACATTTACTTCTACGTACAGCGTGACTAACCTATTTTTTATCATTTAAGTAATAATAGTACGTAGTTAGTCATTCTTGATTAATGTTAAAGTTTTTGTTGGATTTTACAACAACAAATAATGGCATTCTCTGACTTACTTATTTACTGTATTAATAATATAGTTGTTAATTGAAGAATGAGTGACTAAACATAATAATTATGTTATAATAATTTAAATACCGGTAAACGGAAAGTAGGACGTCCCCTAGCAAGATGGACGGACGACCTGAAAAAGGTAGTTGGGATAGACTGGATGCGTAAGGCGGAGGATCGGGTGCTATGGCGTAGTATGGAAGAGGCCTATGTAAAGCAGTGGACTGCAATAGGCTGATTGATTGATTGATTGAATTTAAATGCCCAGAAGGTGAGTGGGTTTATAGTCCTTTTCTGTTCGCCTAATATGCTGAAAAGTATTTTAAACCGTATGTAGATTACGTAATTTTAAGAATAGTTTTGAATCCAACGTTCAATAAACGAGTTGGTGTTCCAAGAGCTATTAAAAGTTTTACCATATTCTCGCCGAGCGCTGCATTTTATTGCAAACTATTCGAACACGACTAATAAAAATGGTTTGATATTTTTATACCTACATATGTTCAGCTGTATAAATATTTCAATTAGTACGTTAATTAACAACAAAAGAACCCAAGAAGCAACGTCTTAACATAACATTCTACTAGACTTCATGGAAATTTCCTAAAGCACCGGATAGCCTGGAAGAAGTTGGTGACTGAAGTTGCTCAGCGGGGTCACGTCCCTCAGTCATGAGGAAACGACTAATAAGAAGAAGAAGAATATTTTATAATAGTCCTCTGTTTGTTATCTTTTCACGATAAAACCTTTGAATTCATATTGGTAGTCCCTTTCTTCTCCTAAACTTATTTGTCCGAATATCATTATCCATTACATGTTTGCCATAAACTTCAGTAACCATAATGTTCAAAAATTCGAAATTTTAGTTTACATAATTATCTATACATCTGTAACTATTCTGTCATATTTAGTACTACAATAATTGAATCTCCTAATTTTGCATGAAATAAAGTAATTATGTTCTAAGTATTGTTGCTGAAATTAGCTTTTAGTGACAGGAACGAATTACTGTAAAATCGTACTCCACGCAGTCTTGTCTGCCCTATCCCTAGAGTGAAATTTAGAATTTCATAGGCGCGCGGGGACGTGGCTTTGTAATACTTATTAGTATACATAAAACGGAAACGCTTTTAAGTCTTTTGTATATTATTGATTGTAATATTTATGACAAACTAATTTAGGGTATATTGTTTTTAGGGATTTCAATTTTATGACTTGTGATATTATTTGACATTAGGTTCGGCCAAGTTATCATTCGGACAAATGATGATTAGGACAGAAAAAATTATCTCATTTTAGATTATGGCTAAAAAAAATAGGTTACACAATAGAGAACCATTTATAACTGATGATAAGTAGTCTGGTACTTAGACTTGCATCCGCAAACCGACATCAACGCGGGTGAAATATCGTTTGCATACTAGTTCACTTAACTCAAAGGTTCTGTTAGTGAATTCCACTTAAAAGGTTGTGAAATTATTAGATACCAAATTATGTTCATAAGTTGTAGCGATATAGATTATTGCTTATAGCTTACTGTGTCTAGTTCGCGCCGGATACTGAAGCGTCAAGCCGCTACGCTTCTCATGGGTTTTCCCAAAGAAGTACAAAACTTTTTTGAATTAAATAAGTACCACATGTAATAAATCTGGTAAGGAATCCAGATAGAAGTAAATTGCTTGAGGTATAGTTATAATTTTCAGAACTTATAGTGTAGTATTTATTTAAAAATTATGAAGACATTACATAGTGGTTCTTTAAGTGCCATCTTATTATCTACGTATTCACGATTACAAAACATAATCGAATTATTTCGTTATTTGAATAGAAGTATTTTAAATCGATTCTTATTTAGGATTCAACAAACTAATCTCCGACAGTCATTAATGATTAAAAAATAGATATTACAAACGTCATCCTTGTTGAACTCGTTTAAAATTAATCATATTTCTGTTTTAGAAAAGTACAAATAGGTATTTGGAATAATTTTTATTCTGTATATTATCAAAACCAACCAGTTTGTAGTAACATTTTTTGGAATGCATCGTTGAAATTTAAGAGTTCCAAGAATATTACTTTTATAAAGTGACCGACTTATATATAAAAAAATAGCTTTAGATATTTTAACTATGTCAACTATATTTACGAGACATTATATAAATTATTGTTAATTTGTATCCATTGAGCAATTAACCCCGAGGTTGATTGCTTGAAGTTTGAAATGTATACGTCGAATGTGCATAACCATTATGTTGCGTTATCCGATTACAACATCGAGGTTTGACTCAACACAGTGCTGCTAAGATTCAAAGAGCTTATCTGGATCATAATATGTAAAACAAAAAAAAACAATAATTAACCAAAGTACTCTTTATTATTTTTGTATAACATGAATAGTAAAGTGAAAAAAATTCTTATCTTTACATAAAAATATTCATATCTTATAATTATATTAATCTATTAACATTAAATACTGTGTAGAGATCTATTTTAGCATTGTGCATATTTTTGCGTTATTTAGAGCAAGTAATAAGAAATACCTATTCGTAGACGAAAAACAGCAGCAGCGCAATAAACTGTGTTAACTAGTAGTACAAGTACAACAATATTCCTAAATAGAATTAATTCGTACTTTAAAATGCAGCGAATGTGATATACCATAGTTAATTAGATACTTAACTGTAGAAATCAAAATAAATATTAGATAGTTAAACATTAATTTATAGATTTCTATGGTTTTATTGTGTGAAATTGATTAAAAGTTATTTAGTGACATAAATAAATTGTATAATTGTCGAAAATAAAGTATTAAAGAAACAATTGTCGTTTTTTGATTGTCTTCAGAATATTTGAATGAATTAAAAAAAATTATTAAGTTAACCTGACTCCGTTCAGGTAGAAAAATGTTACACAAACATCCACATTGAATCAAAATTACCCGTGTTTGGAAAATGACTTATTTTGGAAACATACCTAAAATATTTAAACAAGGGTTCTATGAAAGAGACAATATTGTTCTATACAAGTGTAAAATAAAATAATAAAAAATAATAACCAAAACATTTTGCTTTTTTTTTTTTTATATATATATAAGCAATATTCAAAAAAATCCATTTAAGTATGATAAATATAATATGGCTTCCTCCTTAAACCTTTTAAACTTGTAATTATTTATTCACTGCTATATTATTTTATCCATAATATAGCATAGAAACATTTATAGGGCTTTTTTTTTACGTGCGGAAATCCCTTCGGATACCTCCCCCCCCCCCGCTGGCCAGCGGGGGTGGTTATGTCGTGTCTCGACTAAAACCGCACGGTGTCCTCCTCAAGTGTCCGTTGCCGGGCACCCCGGGTAAGCCCTCGAAAGGATAACCCCAGGGTTGCCGGCGGACTTTGGCCACCACCGCGGCCTCGCCTGGTGGGGTCGGGTTTTATCCCACTTCGGTGAGTTGGCAGGCGTGTGTAGGGCATACACGACACGCCTCCGCCACGGCCTGCTTCTGTAAGGACGGCGAGTCGGCCAACTGCCGTCCTCAGGCCCCGATCATGGAGGTCGGTAGTCCCGGCCGTAGATGAGTCTGCGGCGTCCTCGACGCAGACTGCGAAACTCGGGGGGCAGGGTTCTCTCCCGCTCCCTCTCCGCCGTCTCTTTCGCGCGCATTACCTGCTCGCAGAAAGAGGCGGCGGCGTGCCACTTGCTTCCGTCAGAGACCACGGCCCTCACCATGGTCTCCAACGAGAGAACGTCCACGCCTAGGACCGCAACGAGATCCCGGCGTTGACTCACACAGGGTACTCCACCAACGTGTGGGGCGCCGTGTCTTCGCCAGGATCCTCGCAGTGCTGGCACTGTGGCGTTGTCTCCCGGTGGATGCGCCACAGATACTTACCGAAACACCCGTGTCCGGTAACCATCTGGCACATCCGGTAGGAGAGGTGGCCCATGGAACCTCTCCAACCACTCCTTCATGATCGGTCTCACCGCCGCAATGGTGGATTCCCCCCACCTTGGGTGCTCAAGTCACACCGTCCATGTCTCCATGAGTTCCTGACGGAGCAGGAACCGCTGAGCCCTGATTTCTCTGGGCTCCGGCCTATGGCCCCGCTCCAGCGCCTCCTTGCGCCACTGGTACAGCAGCGCAAGGGCTCTCGCTTCCAGGTCCCATGGAGGGGTTCCGACTAGGAGACATGCCGCCTCGACGGAGATCATGCGATACCCCCTGACATTTATAGGGCAAAGATCTTACATAACTGTTATTTTAATACATAACTGTAATTTTTTGAAGTGAAAGCTTCTAAAGCGGCGTTGTGCACTTTTTGTAATGGGTAAAAAAAAAACCGTTAAACTCACGTCAGGACACGTGCAGGTCACGTGTCCTGATTCGAAATTTCGTAAGACGTTTGCAGACAAATATAGAAGCGCTAATTTTACACTGTACTTAACAAACTTGGTGGCGCGTTCGTCTAATGAGTGGTTCTTGACTTCGTCAAGACTAAGATCAATACCGATCGAGGCCCAAGAAACACTTTTTGTCATCATATAACTTTTTGTAATATTTATTCTATTTTGTGCCATAAATCTATTAATATAAAATGGAAATTAAACAAGGTGCATCTATTAATGAAAAAAGTGACGAAGAAATAGCGTAAGAAAATGAGTGAGTACTTTATAAATATATTGGCGATGATGGTTCTGGTAATAATGATGGTGAAAAAGTCGTTGAAATTATGGAAGGAAGTTGATTTTTCTGAGAGATAAACTGTCTAATGTAAAATAATTGTAATAGTTCTAAAGTGTTGAATTTTTAATGTAATATAAATTGTCGTGTTTGTGTACGATAGCGCAATAAATGAATATTGCATGTTAAATGATTGCACTTTTATACTGATAATTAAAGCAATTCGTGCAAAATTATTACCTAACCTTTTCGGAATATTAAAAATAATAAATAAAATAAAATAAGTTTATTTCCATAACATATTTTTACAAATTAGTTCGTGTCCAGTGGCCCCACACTAGGCCAGCCTGTCCCGTGGGTACCTAGTCCGATTTACATTAAACAAAAATTAACAACACTGTCCAACGGCTGATCATACAAACACAAAACAGATAGAAATAGTAATAAAGTGCTTAACTAAACATGCATATTAAAAAAATGAACAAAATAATAATGTAATTAACATAAGTATGAGAAGTGGTGTGCCCAATTGTTAATTTAGTCTACCTACTTTTTTCCTTGATCACAACAAGTGCAAGAGAAGGTCCTCAGTACAATCGTAGGTCAAAGAGGTTAGCCATCCCACGATCTTTGATTTTGCTTCCTTCAGTGAGGACTGCTTTATATCACACCAATGAACCGATTTGTTATAGGTATAGTTATCCTTATATGGGCTAAAGCGTCTAGCAAATGTTGTTCTAATCTTAGGTACGAGTTTCGCAGTCTGCGGCGAGGACGCCGCAGACTCATCTACGCCCGGGACTACCGACCTCCATGATCGGGGCCTAAGGACGGCAGTTGGCCGACTCGCCGTCCTTACAGAAGCAGGCCGTGGCGGAGGCGTGTCGTGTGTGCCCTACACACGCCTGCCAACTCACCGAAGCGGGATAAAACCCGACCTCACCAGGCGAGGCCGCGGTGGCGGCCAAAGTCCGCCGGCAACCCTGGGGTTATCCTTTCGAGGGCTTACCCGGGGTGCCCGGCAACGAACACTTGGGGAGGACACCGTGCGGTTTTAATCGAGACACGACATAACCACCCCCGCTGTAGTAACTTTGAATAGTCGTCATTAAAAAATGTTCGGGTTAATATGACCCAACGTGGATAGCGCCGGGTTAAACAGTTTTATTGAAAAGGAAGGTAATGATAAAATAAGTGGATAAATTTTTAATAAATAAATTTAACTCAACAAACAGGGCTAAAAACAGGGCTAAATAAAACCTATTTTTCTGTATTCTGAGATAAAACTTCTAAAAAATATCTAAACGCCTAATCTAATTATTAAAGCAATGCTATAAATAATTTGTATTTTATGATGTTTCTATAGTGTTACTAGCTTTTCGCCCGCAACTCCGCCCGCATGGATGTCGGTCTTTTTTAGTGTTCCGTACCCAAAGGGTAAAACGGGACACTATTATTAAGGTTCCGCTCTCCGTCCGTCAGTCTGTCACCAGGCTGTATGTTATAGGCAGTTGAAATTTTAACAGATGATATATTTCTGTTGCCGCTATAAAAACAATCACTAGAAACAAAAAAAAAAGAATTGAAGTGGGGCTCCCATATAACAAACGTGATGTTTTGCCGTTTTTTGTTCCCTATTAATAACGGCAATAACCAGGCTGTATTTCATGAACCGTAAAAGCTAGATAGTTGAAATTTTCACAGATGATGTATTTGTGTTGCCGCTATAACAAAAAATATTAAAAACAGAATAAAATAAATATATAAGGGGGCGCCGTATCGCATGTCACACGCTGAGGCGTACATCGGGATACTCGTATACTTTGTCGATACTCTTATTACACTTATTTTTATTACACACACGTATGCTATTTTTTTGGAATTTTGAATTTTGCCGCTATCGTGGCATATGAATGCTAGGAAGATTAAGAAGAACAGAAAAGAGGGTGAAGGAAAAGGAAAGAAAGGGAGTTCAGTAGAGGAATGCAAGCAGCCATACAGATTGAACTATACTAAAACGTCGACATGAACCGTCCAGTCGAAACAGTCTATCAATATTAGGAAAAGCATCGCTATACCATACGTGTACCATACCTCGCTCTTATACTGAAAGCTGTATTCGTAGTATCAAAAATATGATTCGTAGATGAGCAGATACTTTAGTTACAACTAATCTAATATATAAAATCATGAATGATGTATTCTATGTACCTCTGATTCTAGTCGTGATATGCGATTAGAATAGTAAGTAACACTTAGCCTTGTTGATAGTAAATTATGCAAATTCTCTTTGGCGTTGGTATGAATAACGGAATTAGAACATTACATTGTTGGATTGTATTATATCTTGTGTGAAGCTGTTAATGTTCGTCAATTCATTCAAGTAGATCTTGACAATTTGTACTGTTGACTGATGACACTTTGTTGAAGTTGCTACACATATTGAATCAAGTCACTTGAAATTTCCCCAATATATATCAATCATAGTTTTAATCCATCTAATGTTCACTAACTAAGGACAGGTGATTTGATTCAATACGTTATTCAAATAGCTTTAGTCAAAGAGCATAATCAGAGCATAACAAAAGCATAGGCTTTTGTTATGCTCTGATTATGCTCTTTGACTAACTTTCTTTTCTTTGACTAAAGTTTAAATTTCCATTTTGCCCTATGGCAATGCAGGGAAATTTAAACTGTGTTGATCCAATTAACTGGATTTCACCAATTAAAATTAGGTGATGTCACATTAAGTTTAGATATATTACCGATTGGCAGGGCTTTTGTGTTTATCTTCTTGCTAAAGACATGATTTTATTACATTAACAATTAAAGCATTATTAAGTATGGTCCATATTAGCGACAAAATATAAAAAAGTATTTCAGTTCATAATTACATGTATTTAACTTTACTCTATATATATTATAGATCAATATATTGTTACCTGTATGGTAAAGTTGGTGTTTGTGTAATTACAGACGAGCCAAAAAACTCCTTTTTAGGGTTCCGTTGCCAAATGGCAAAAAACGGAACCCTTATAGATTCGTCATGTCTGTCTGTCTGTCCGTCCGTATGTCACAGCCACTTTTTTCCGAAACTATAAGAATCCTGCTGTTGAAACTTGGTAAGTAGATGTATTCTGTGAACCGCATTAAGATTTTCACACAAAAAAGAAAAAAAACAATACATTTTGGGGTCTCCCCATACTTAGAACTGAAACTCAAATTTTTTTTTCATCTAACCCATACGTGCTAGGTATCTATGGATAGGTCTTGAGGTTTCGAATATCATTTTTCTCTAAACTGAATAGTTTGCGCGAGAGATACTTCCAAAGTTCTTTTCTTCAATGTTATAATATTACGCATGCTGGTTATCCGTAATTGGCAAATGTATCAGCCACATTACTCGCTAAACATGTATTATATACCAATTTGTAATGCATTTGCTGTGGATAAACTTATTAAATAAATAAATAAATAAAGTGGTAAAATGTGAGTCCGCCCCCCCCCCCCCTCCCCCTGTCTAAAATAAGAGAATGATAAAACTAAAAAAATATATTGGTTGGAAAATTGGTTTGAACAAGATCTAGTAAGTAGTTTTTTTTAATACGTCACAAATCGTAAAACGCAATTTACCTTTCATTCAATGATATATATGATAAATGAATTATTTTTGAAATGGCGGCTAGTTTAAACCGACCCCTTTTTAGTTTTTGTTTTATGAAAATGTATGCAGAATACAGCTAATTAATCAGTACAGTATTATAAAAGTGAAATCTTACGGGACCATGGATTCGGTTTTTGCTGTAAGAATTACAGGACAAAGAATACGCCGCTGTATTAATTGCCTGTTTCTGAAACGCAGAAACCCTTCACCTGTGTTCCCCGCGCGGTGTCCTGGTGGGTACTGTGGTCCATAGGGGTTCTAGCATCTTATATTGACGTCATCGAAGATATGTAGATATGTACCCGTTTTTTTTTTTTTTTTATACCACTAAGGTGGCAGACAAGCACACGCCCCACCTGATGGGAAGCGGTTACCGTGGCCTATGGATGTGTGCAACACCAGTGGCGTCACACTTGCGCTGCCGACCCTGTAAAGGAAAGGGGATGGGAAAGGAGTTTGGGAGGGGATGGGAAAGGAGTTATGGAGGGGATGGGAAAGGAGTTATGGAGGGGATGGGAAAGGAGTTTTGGCTCCGGCACTCTCACTCACCAAACGGAACGCAACAGTTCAAATACTGTTACTTGGCGTTACTTGGCCGAGGTTTGGATGGCTGTTGGCGACATGTAAACCTTCCCTTTCATCGTCGAGATACATTATAACATCGATCCATCCTCAATCCGCTTTTGTTCAGCGTGGAATTAGTCGTTTTGTCTGACAGCATTGAATGGCTGCTCATATGCTGATGATATCGAGCTAGTGGACGCGGAAAGGTGCAGATTGGTGCAACACGTATAAAAACGTGAAAAAGATTGCTTGAGAAGGGAAGCTTAATGCTTAATCTGGCGAAAACCGAGTGCATAGCATTAAACTCTATATATCCTGCATATACGATGACGTAATCGAGCGCACGGAACAGAGGATCATCTGTAGGTACTTCACGCGCCTGGTGACATCGATTTCGCTGTCAAGGCAAGCATTGCCGCCCTGTGGGCCAAGTAGCGTGAGGTGATTGGTGAAATTTGTGATCCCAAAATGTCAGTTAGGTTAGTTACGTTGATTTTAATTCTAAATAAGCAAAATCATACTATGTTTGTCTTATATTATTTTGATATCATTATCATTCATTAATCTTCATCATCCTCTGAGTCTTTTAGTCAAAGCGTTGAAACTTCGATATTTTCTGTGAAGCACGAAATCAAAGTTCTGTAGTTAGACCAGTTGTTGGAGTTTTAGGCTTGTTACTAAAATCCAAAACCGTAAAACGTAAAATAAAAACGTGACTATACCTAATCGACTTTTTATTTTTGTTGACGGAATTGCCATTGTAAGTTCAAGAGTAAAATATATTTTTTTTAGCGTCTGGAATCCCCCACGGGCTTCACCCCATCGGTGCCAACGATGGGGTGGGCGTGTCGGAATCGGACCGGATCGGAGAGTAAGATACATAGGTACGATGACCTGGACTACAGAGAAGACCTGGACTGCAGAGAACAATGGTAGAGAGTGTAATAACTGTCCTGGTAGCTGAAATATTTGGAACGGAGAACAGAATGGTAGGATTGCATATGCCAAGCCAGTGGTTGTCGTGCCTAGTTGTTAGCGTCGTAGTTTTAAGTTAGGTTAAGCTATGCCCTGGGACCAGGCGACCCCAGAATTAGGCTAGCCTTACCCAGATATGCGGGGCTCTGTCTGGGTGGACCACATATTTTCATAGCTACTCATGGGAACGATATGGAGATTAATAACTTCCAAAATGACGGCGACGAGGTTCGCAACTCGTCACGTCTCGTTTCCAGAGGGGGCGAAAAGTGGGCTACGGACAGCCACTTTGCTACATTGAATGTTAGAGGAAGCATGAATGATAAAATTGAGGAAGTATGTGAGATGATGAGTAAAATACATCTAGATGTTCTATGTGTGAATGAGACAAAGCGGAAAGGTTGTGACATCACCACGCATGGGCAGTACACAGCCTATTGGTCAGAAGTGGCTGAATCCAGCAAGGCCAGCAAGGCGGTTGGTGTACTACTTTCCGCCAGAATGAATCAATGTGTGACTGATTTTGAATGTGTGAGCCCAAGACTCCTCTGGGTGAGGTTGAAGGTTGGCCTTACTCGCATCTTCGTTGTAGGGGTAAATGCTCCACAAGATGCGGCGTGGCACCGGTCCTCGAGAGTCCAGAGTGAGAGGCAGGCCTTTTGGGCTAGTGTAAAAGATGTCCTGAGTAAATGTAATCAAAATGAAAGAATTGTAATGCTTGGTAATTTTAATAGTTGGGTAGGAGTGAAACGTGATGGATATGATAGTGTGGCGGTAAAGTTTAGCAATGAAAGAGTGAATGAAAACTGAAAGTCTGCTAGAAATATGTTTGGAAATGAATCTGGTGGTAACAAACACGATGTTCGACCACAAAAAGATTCATTTGTATACTAGAGAAGAAAGAAATCAGAGAAGTATGATTGACCTTGTGATTGTGGATGTACGATTGAGAAAGAAAGTGCTAGATACCCGGGCTTACCGCGGTGTTGGAATTGACACAGACCACTTCCTGGTGGTGTAATCAGAGGCCTATTTAAGCGTTAGCGACATCGGGTGTATGAGTCCATTAGTGTACTAGAGCGCATAAAAGTTGAGAATTTGCAAGAGAAAGGTATAAAAGAGGTGTTTATGAGTAAATTGAGGAAAAAGTTTCAGAATTTGAACGAAATAAGCGAGATTGAAGAATTCTGGAAGTTGTTTAAGGAAGGACTTGTGGAAGTTGCTGTTGAAACATGTGGTGTATGCAAGATAAGAAAAGGGTGTAAACTAAAAACTGTGTGTGTAGAAGTCCGTAAGGCAGTGTCTGAGAAGAAGAAAACTTGGGTGAAATGGTTGGCGGTACGAGCCAATCAAAGAGTGCAGAAAGCAACGGATGAAGAGGTAAAATTGGCAAGGGATGAGTGTAAGAGGTACAAAACAGTGGTAAAGAGGTTGTAAAAAGAAAGAAAGAGAGTGACAGAGATGAGTTTAGTAGAAGGTTATCTGACAACTTCCAGCATAACAGAATGTTCTTCTGGAAGGCAATAACAATATCCAGAGGTGCAAGTACGACTTCACAACTGGACAAAGTCAGAAACCAGGACGGAAGTTTGCTGAGGGGAGAAGAATGCGTGCTAAAGAGATAGAAGGAATATTTTGAAAGCCTATTTGAGAAAGAAGATATACCGGCACAAGTTCTTCCCCGGAACTTGAGAGACGTAGGTGATGAGAGTGATATCAGTATGAAAGAGATTGTGAAAGCGTTGAACAGCATGAAATTGGGCAAGGCTGCAGGGTGTGACAGGATTACGTCCGAGATGCTGAGAGCTGGACAGGGCGTGGTAGCTAGTCAGCTGTACCTCCTTTTAACCTTTGCTGGACGAGCGGCTGTGTACCAGCAGACTGGTGCAAAGCGGTCATCGTACCGCTGTATAAAGGAAAAGGTTCACAGCAAGACTGTAAGAATTATCGAGGCATTAGCTTACTCAGCATTGCCGGTAAAGAAACTGATGAAAAGTTGTGGGATGTACAAGCAGGATTTAGGAAAGGAAGAGGATGCATTGATCAGGTCTTTTCCCTACGAAGTGTAACCGAAATTTTTTGGCTCACAACCAAAAAGTCTATTGCGCTTTCGTAGATTTGGAAAAGGCCTATGATAGAGTGGTGAGGAATGAATTGTGGTCAACATTGTCTATGAATGGGGTGAGCGACAGCTTGATACGAGCACTGAGATCTCTCTATGAGGGTTCCAGTGCATGTGTCAGGATAAACGGAGCTTGCACAGACTGGTTTAACATCGAAAAAGGTGTTAGACAGGGGTGTGTGGCATCGCCGGGACTGTTTAACTTACATATAGACGATCGCTTGAAAGAACTGAAAGAGAGTGCGTATGGATTAAGAATGAATGACTTGACCGTCAAATGGCTCCTCTACGCTGATAATCAAGTAATATTGGCATCATGGGAACAGGAGTTGCAGGCGATGGTTAATATTATGCAAGGGGCTTTAAGAAGCAAAGGAATGAAAATAAATGTAAGTAAGACGAAAGTGATGATTTTTGAAAGAGAAGAAAACATGACAAATTGTAGAATTCTGATTGAAGGAGAAACAGTAGAACAAGTGAAAGAGTTTGTATACTTAGGTTCAAAGTTTACGAGGGATGGAAAGTATGACTGTGAGATTGTGAGAAGAGTTTTGGCTGGAAATCAAGTGAATGGAGCCCTGCAAAATTTTATGAGCAGCCAGAAAGTATCTCTTTAGATATTAGATTTCTGGCACGACGTACATAGAGGAGTACTCGTCCCCACACTTATGTATGGTAGTGAATGTTGGGTGTGGCAGAAGGAACATGAAAGTAAGCTGAATGCTGTTGAAATGAGAAGTCTGAGAAGTATAGCTGAAGTGATGAAGCCTGATGGACCGAGTGAGGAATAGCGTGATAGGGGAACGTTGTGGTACGGCAGAAGATGTAGTAACCAAGATAGAGAAAGGGATGCTTAGATTGTTCGGTCATGTAGAGAGGATGGATGAAAGGAGATTAACGAAACAGATTTATGAGGCGAGGGCTAATGGGCAACCCGGCAAAGGTCGACCTAGGCGTTCGTATGCCAATCAGATCGAGGACGATTTGAGGAAAGGCCAGGTCAGAAGTACCCATAACCGGCGTGCATGTATGAAAACGGTTATGAAAGTAGAAGAAGCCAAAGGCGTATGCCAGGATCGTGAGGCGTGACTATATGTATGTATGTAAGTTATCTGTGGTCTGTACTCCGAATAATACCATATAATATGCATCCGCAAATTAAGGAATACGGCATATTGGTAATTTTACCATAGTGTATTTAACAATTTACAAAGGGTGTTACACCATGGCAATTAAGCGAATTGTGCACATAGGTATATTGCCCAGGTCTGTTAAACTTTATACTCGTAAGCTTCAACAATACTTAGTAAAATACGAATCAACCAATATTTGCATGTTTACTTCAGATGTTTTTTTAGAAATGACTTGAGTTAGTAAACTACGAGTATTAGAGTAGTAAACTATATTATTTACACTTATTTAATCTGCCATGGTAACTGATACCAAATGTTTGAGATACGTAAATATACTACGACGATATCTCATAGACTAATATAGAAACAGAGACAGATACAAAGTTGAATCTTTGTGACATTGTGTATATATATTGGGATTACGATAAATCAAAAAAGTGGCCAAGGGCGAGTCGGACTCGCCCATTAAGGGTTCCGTAGCAGCAAGTCACAATGACATGATAATGTTTTTTTTTTAATTTTTATATTTGAGTTTATTGAATGAAAGGTAAATTGCAGTTTACGATTTATGACGTATTAAAAAAAACTGCTTACTAGATCTCGCTCAAACCAATTTTCGTTGGCAGTTTACATGGTAATGTACATCTTATATTTTTTTAGCTTTATCATTCTCTTATTTTAGAAGTTACAGGGGGGGGGGACACATTTTACCATTTTGGAAGTCTCTCTCGCGAAAACTATTCAGTTTAGAAAAAATATATATTAGAAACCTCGATATAATTTTTGAGGACCTATCCATAGATACCACCACACACGTATGGGTTAGATGAAAAAAAAAAATTAATTTCTGTTCTAACTATGGGGACCCCAAAATTTATTGTTTTTTTTTCTATTTTTGTATGAAAATCTTAATGCGGTTCACAGAATACATCTACTTACCAAGTTTTAACATCATAGTTCTTAGACAGACAGACAGACATGACGAATCTATAAGGGTTCCTTTTTTTGCCATTAGGCAACGGAACCCTAAAAACCGATTTTTGCAAAAACAGTAGATACGCAACTTTGCCATGCATGTAACGATATATCAAATAAGTAATAGCACAGAATAGATGATTGGTAATAGATATTTTTAATCAATACGTGTTACTTATTTGATACTTATATTAGGCTTATTGCACAAATAGCAGTGAAATAGTGCGGAATTGCGGTAGTAGTGGGTAATATAGCTTTTTAATATTATCAAATCGATACTATATATTTTCTGAAACAATAGGGAACACCCAATACCCCGAAACTATATATTGACCGATACGCATGATATCCCATCGTTCTATGTCCGATGTTTCGATTAGATTCGCCATGACAATATTTGATTTTTCAGAATATGATTATACATTTTATCGAGGTTCGTACCAATGTGTTTGTTAATATTTTTCTACCCTACATAGCGCTATATCAAGACCGTAGTCAAGTAAGTATGGCTTAACTAGATTATTATATGGGTTCCGGAATGGGGATATGAACAAAAATTTATCTAAGTGTGTTTACTTAGATAAATTTTTGTTCATGATATTGTATCAATATGTAGTTTAAAAACCTATATACGATTGCATCACTCGCTTCTAAATTACGTTCTACAGAAGAACAGAGGAAAGAAGTGGTTGAAGCAGATTCACCAGGTAACCGGTCTCCAAACATGTTATCAAACCAATAAGCCCTGCAGAATCATAAATATTTAAAATATATTAAATACTTACCTATAAATGACTGTATATTTTGGGTTTAGGCAGCCGTAAGCTCTTAAAAAATATGATTTGTTGAGTAGGTAACGTTATATCATGTTATATAAGAGTAAATAATTGAATAGAATTTAAGAAGAATGATAACCGATAGTGTCATTTTCGTTATCTAGTAAGACACGATGTAACAAAGGTACATAATATAGTGTTTACTAGTTGTTGCTATCTTAGACCGATCTTGATGAATGATTTTAGAATTTTAGAGAATCGTTACACCAAAACCAAAAAGTTTTTATATCTAATATTCAAATGTGGATGCGTATAATATATAAAATGTAGAGCCTAACTTGGCCTAACAATTGCTATTCCAGGATAGAACAACCATTACACAGTAAATAAGTAATTGTAATCATTTAAACTATAGCACTATTTATGTTGTATTACGTTGATGAAGTAGTTTGGGTAGCTGCCTAACCAAACTACTTTACTAATGTCATTCAAGGTATATTTGAACCGAACGTTGTACTGATGTGGTCAATAGACCTGACGCTTTAGGCACATTTACAAATACTCACTACATTAGAATCTTGTGTTATAATAAAAATATCACAATCTCATTTTAATTTACTCCCAAGCCTATTACCACGGCATTACAGATGAGTAACACATACGAAAGTATCAGAGGTGAAGAACGAAGAATCAGTACAGTTTATTGAATTTATTTTTGAAATAACAGCACACGAGAATTTCATAAATCCAGTGTAAAGAGTTGCCGCACATATTTTGAAAACAGTTGAATACTCTAAAATAACGAATATCTATCAGTAGATATACTATGATAATAGAATGAAGTATGAATTCTCACATATTGTATATGGTTGACGTTAATAAATAAAAACATCTTGACGTAATGATAGATGCAAAACGCATAGATCTATACTATTAATTAAAAACACAGTTTAGCTGACATCATTGTATTTAAGCTTATGAGTAACAAGATGGAATTGAATTGCGCAAGCCTTAATATGGTTGTGACAATATTGTAAGGTTAACAATGAAAGGCGTCCGTTTATTTTATTCGGTTTTTAGAGGAAATATTCTGAAGTATATCTATATGTATTGATGGTAGATTGACAAATTCACTGCATTCATTGAAATTATCCTAAAATTATTGATTAGTAAATAAAAATAGGGGCCTTCAATTATTTTTGACATAGACAAGTGGGAACCTATATAGTAAGTATATCTATATAACAAAAGAAAATCACAGGTTCTCCTCAATAGTACAGTCGCCATCGTTATTAGCTTAACACATTCCAAGTTACCGACTACCGTAGCTCTAAAACGTTACTTAAAATAATAAACAAACATTTTAAAACACGTAGAAGTGGTCATCTGAAGATTAGAAAAATAAATATACATCATTTTATTTATTGTTTTATATCGTTGTACACCTACATCTGAGGGTGAGTGTACCTTTTTTTATCGTGCTGAAATCCCTTCGGATACCTACGGAACCTACGATTAATCTAGAGTATTTTTGCCCAATGAAGTTGGTTAAAATTACTTTTGACTAACTGATTCTAGCTCAACTCTGATAGAGTAGGTTAGAAGAAACCTTCCGCCATACCGCCTTAATGTTCCTTTTTTTTATACCACTAAGGTGGCAGACATGCATACGACCCGTTGTGATGGTAGTCGTCGAATAATTTTAGAGCCTTTTAGAGCGAGAAAGAGAGCAGGAGTGCGACCGAATGCGGCAAATCGACGAGGTGGTTGGCTCAACCCGCTTTCTCGCTCCAGTAAATGACATGAATTAGTGATAGAAAACGATAGAAGCACAGGCACTGTAGACACGTGACATTTCGACAAATAATGTCACTCCCATACATTTCGGAATTTTGAAGCTCTGCTTCGAAGCGATTCCACTAGTAGAATGTCACTTTATCTAGGCCCCAGGAAAGTGTAATTAGGTGCTGCTAATTGTAGCTAAGTACTACTGCTAAAATATTAGGTCCTCTACCTCTTAATATGGATATGTGACTACAAAAATATCAAGATTTTATGACCATCCAAATTTAGAGGTTAAACACGTACCTAACCTACCTTTATTGCTGACATTCTAACCCGATGAAAGTGATTGTGACTGATGCTAAAATGGTTAAAAAGCGTTAAAAATTTCGACTAAGAGCGTCAGTCAAAACCTTTTATATCCAATGAAAATCACTATCAACTGCTATCAACCAATGATTTTCGTTTAAAACTATTTATGTCTGATCAATTTTTTACTATATATAGACTGTTTTTTTATTATAAAGTACTTTTGAACGATTAAGAAATTAGACTGTAACATATATAGGATGATTACCTACCTACCGACCTACGATTTGTGTTTTTACATAGAAATAAACTTCTACTATAATAACACCAAGCATTTGAAACCGCACAGTTGGTAAATACACATCTAATCGTGTACCGATACTATGAATCCCTACTCCTAAGTATTACAAGGTTTTCTGACCGTGATGGGCGAACATGTACAATGTATGAGTTAATCGCAGTCACATTGTTGATGTGGTTCGTAAAGTTTGATAAAAACAACATAGGTACTTGTAACCCCGGAAGAGTAGCGTAGCAGTAGGTTTCACACGATCACGTTTATTACGTGATTATTTAATGACCCTTTCTAACAACCAATTTGAAGTTATAGGCGCTTAATTCAATTACATTTTTAAGCAATTAGTATGGTTACTTTTTCTATAGATTTAGATCGGAAATAGAGAACATCTAGGACGGGACTTAAACCCGCGGCCAGTCCCTTACAGGGGGAATGCTCAGAGGTTGGTTGAAGTCCCGTCCTAGATATTCTCTTTTTCCGATCTTAATCTATATAGGCGCTTGCTTATGGATTTATACGGCTTTCAACCCTATAGGTATCACATGCATGGTATGCAGCAATATTATAGTGGCAGTAAGACCTATCGTGGAGAATTAGCTGAAGAGGCAACCTGGCAAATTTCTAATGGTAGATGCACCTACTTACCGGATACGGCTGTTTAAGACAAGGACTTTTACCGCATAAACTGGACACCAATATCCGCGTGTATCACAGTGAGGGCTGTCAAGAAGATACTATAATCCATACTCTAGTAGAGTGTGGATTGTGTGGGATACATGGGTGTACAGGACCCTACTAACAACTTTGAGGCCCAAGTCAGTGCACCTGCTAAATAACAGGCAAGGTCTGATGCAGGCTTTCCTCTTGGGATTGGGAGGTCAGACGCTAGTCGCTCCCGGAAAAGCTGACATACTAATCAAAATAATAAGTGGACCCTAGCCTTCAAAGTGCAAATTTCGACATAACTGGGATATTGCTATGAAGACGATGATGATACTCTCGTGGAGTTTCAAGGATGGGTGTAGCCGCAATTTCCTATGTCTTTCTTATTAGCTTATATGCAGATCCCCAGCGAAAGGTTCTCGTGATGGAACACCGAATGATTTTATTCGGTAAAATTTCAACATAACTAACTGCTCCATTACTGAACCCGGTTCAGTAGTGTCCATGAGGGATTCCGCACGGGAGAAACATCACCAACCACACGAATACCGTTTAGTCCTAATTCATCTTACTAATAGGTGAGTGTTTACTGAAGTTAAACCATACTGCTTCAATAAACACTTCAAGTTGATTCATTTTTAGTAGGTTTATATTATGTAGCATACTATTCAAACTCACAATCCGTCGATTTCAAGGTCGTAGTGGAATTACATTGAACTGTTGTAAATCATTATGATGTAAATCAGTATAGGTAACTACGTTCGATTAATTGACTAACGATTCTAATAATTATAGTATTATAGTACGACGGCTTTAGAAAAAGGTTAATATAAATATACATATATAATAATTGCGGCATATTAAATATTAACCTACATAGTGATATGCTTGGAATGTACTGCATGCGATGCGACGGCGAATATTGAAATATTTCTTCATGTATTTTAAAGAGATTAGGAAGTTATGTTGACATGAAATAATTTTTCTTCTAGACATAACGAAAGCTGATAAATTCAACCATATTTTATCTCTAGTCTGAAAGTTACTTAGATAATATGGGTTATCTCAAATTGCTCCACTAAAATTTATAATGGCCTTGACATTGAGGCAATCTTCATCAAGTAGATAGTAGTAACAGATGCTATTAGGAACATCGTCATCATCATCTAAGCGTTGTGTCCCGATTGCATCCGAGGCCTACACCTCGGAGACCGGGGTCCACTTACCTGCTTTTCCTTCTCCACTTTGCACAATTTTGGCCATCCATGGTAGTGGGACCATTGGCACGCATATCATCCCTTACGACGTCAAACCAGCACTTCTTGGGTCTTCCTCTCCTACCGGAGCATGGCGAAAGTGCCGATATGACGCGTGACTCCGTACTATTATACTTCATCTCCGTGACTCGCAGCTATTGCTTATGTCACTTTAGCAATGGCCACGCTTCATAGCCGTGTCATAGGACAGGCCTAGTGATGGTTTTATAGACTTGGCCCTTCAACCTAACCGGCATTTTGGGGTCACCAGCTTGCTTTTAGAAACATCACGTAAGTCATAAACTTTGGTTTATTGCGAAAAAGTAATTCAGTGTAACATCTAACGAATATAAATCAAAATTTGATTTCTAGATTGATTTCCATCCTAAGTGTTCTTAAATTGATAAAGTAAATAAAGACTTTTTACGTAAGAGAGCAAATAAATTTTAGGTAGGTATATGAAACCTGGAAAAAAACATTTGACGCATCTCTATAATTATTATTTGTAGTAAACAAGAAACACGACAAATCAGAGGCTGACACCTCTAAGGTATACTTGCGCTTATCTCGTGGGTATCTCACCCGTATTAGGCGTTTGTACATGAAATATTACGTCATGCTTATAGCAAGTCCTAGTGACCGCCTCATATCTTGAACACTGTCATTTCTGTTGCTACTAACTACATGCGATATATACGTATGTATGTACGTTACGTTATGTACGTTATATAATAATTATGTATATATAACGATATACAAAAACGACTAAATAATGATAATTTACATCTATTGTACTAGCCAATAACAATAAAAAAATATTTTTGAAATTGAGAGAATAAAGTTAAAACTTTGTTCTAGTAACGTGACTGGGGATCTACTGGATCCAGTATAAGTTAGAAATAAATAGGAGGCCTTGTATTTGTAACGCATGCTAGGCGTAAGCTAATTTCTTTTAGATACATTTGGAATGAAACGGTTCATTTCAAATTCAGCCGAATCCGTTAGGAATTTCGGCATGTAATACTAGATATATAGTGTTATTGATGGTACGCTAGATCTGATCCAGACTCATCAGATTGAATCTGTAAGGATTTAAGGACGAATTAACTATATAATTATTGAATAGTATTTATCAATAAAAGTATTCTTCAACTCTTTTTCTTTAAAGTTTGAATGTAATAAAAAAATTGTCAGATTACACATTACCTGATTTTGCAATGATATTATTTTTTGTTCTAATACCCTTGGTTATTTTACTAAGAAAATATGACGGTTATGGGTTTGCATGAGTACCTGCATAATTATGATGCCTATACTCATATAAAATGCGATATTACAGTACATCTATATATGTAAAAATGTTTAAAGGTGCATACTGATTTGCGTTACGGGGTGTAATCCCACAAATATTATAAATGTGAAAGTTTCGATGGATGGATGTTTGTGACTCTTTCACGCAAAAACGGCTTAGCGGATCTGGCCGAAATTTTGTATAGGGATAGATTTCAGTCTCAAATAACAGCGCAACAATATGCTCGCTACGAATGTAACATTACCTTCTGCCATCCTGGCTAGCAGCCACTTTAAGGATTAGATGTCATGTTTCAAGTGAGGGGTCGTGGCTAAGTGGTAACCGGGCAGGTTAGCACTACTAAGCAATACTATCCAGATCAATCTTAGGATGGGTAACCATTCTTAACACATTGAAACCCCTCTGTGCCTGATATGAACATCTGTGATATTCGTTACGGGTAGTTGGACCCCTTAAAAGTCCATCAAACTGGTTTATCTACAGAACTTCGACATCGCCAGCTGAGTTGAGAAAAAGCTCGGAGGATGATAAATTCATGTCTCAAGCTTTGAAGGACTTTGAAATAAAATTATTTTTAACGGATTCTATCGCGATTTATGTATGTTATTTTATATTTTACATTGATCCCGACGTTTCGGTTGCTGTTCAGCAGCCATGGTCACGGGGAGACTACATAAATAGAAAAAAATAAAATAATAAAAAAAAAAAAAAATAACATAAAATAAATCACGATAGAATCCGTTACAAATAGTTTTATTTCAATTTGTGACATTCGCGTAAACTACCGACAATATTATTTGAAGGACTTACTTAAATATCGATATGTACTAAAAATTATATTTGCCTTTGTGTGGTCAGGAACCTTTATTGGGAAACTAGTTGCTCCGTTCGCTGCCTTATCTCGTGTTACGATATTGGATGTCAAGACCATGTTGACTTCAATACTTATCTACGAGTGATTGCTTTGAACTACGTCCTTGGTTAACAAAGTTAGCGCCGTGAGAACTTTGTAAAGCGATGTAATAGATGGGATTTAATTATAACAATGCACTGCTCCTCCTTTCCTTTCTTAAAATAACTAAGTAGGTACTTAATTGAGGGGTGCGACTGGTTGACGGGGTGCGACTGGTTAGATCACCTCCAAGTTTGGTGCACCCTGGACAACGTGGGCGATGACGCATAATTGATTGCTCCTCTGGATTAGCTGGCGTCAACGTCAACGGCCAAGAGTCTGACCAACCGGCCCTTTTCAGGGCCAGCTAACCACATTGCACGAGGGGGTCGGGGTATGACGGGCCTGCAAGGCCCGCGGGAGGGGTGGTAGCTCCAGGTACCCCTCTGCTCTTATCAGAGGGGACACTGCGAATGGCCCAGGGTCAGTCGGAGTGCGAGGGATATGCTGTATGGGTAACCTTACACCCCGGCGCCTGTAGACCCGAGACGGCGTGAGGTTTTAGTCAGTTCAAGCCCGACTTAACCGTCCCCGCTGGCCGGCAGGGGAGGTTCCCGAAGGGATTTTCGCACAAAAAATAAAAAAATAAAAGGTACTTAATTGAATTATTTTCAGTTTACCTACTTAGCATTTTGGAAAACTTACCTTTTTGACTTATTTAACAATTGAATACTGACTAAAGAAAATACTCAACACCTAACAACTAAATTATTTGTAAACTTATTATTATAAAAAACTATGTAGGTAGATTATCATATACATATCGTCTCGCCTTTACCCATTGGGGTAGACAGAAACCGCATGTTTGCAAGAATTATCAATTATTTCTTTTTTTTCCTAAATTTATATGTTTTTGGAATTATGTCCATGCGCTTCAAATCAGTTACTTATAGATGAATATTTTAAATATTTAATTTAATTATATTAATTTAACAATAACCTTGCTCTACAATGATATCATATTTATATTGCTTCATAATTTTCCTTCATTACAATATTATTTACTACACAGTACAGTAGGCCCATTTATATGAAGTTTACGTTAGTAAACTATTGGAAAATACCTTTGAGAATTGGGTTTATGGTACTGTCCGGCACACTTGCTGATTAACAGACTAGCTACTAACAGGGGGGGGGGGAGACGAGGCAATTTAACAAAGAGTAGTAAAGCGGACCCCGGGCTCGAGACAACAAGCATTTTTCTAACGGTGTGATGACCTTTAAAAATATTAAACATTTCAGGTAGGTACAGTCAATTACGAAATAAGTCTACGAGTATAAACAATTCTATTTTTACTTATATTTGGGCACTAGAAAACTATTTTTTATGCTTTATTATATTTTCAGTATACTAACACAGAAAAAAAAAACAATGAATAGCCAAAGGAAATAGCAAAATGCACGGCTTTATCGCTTCGACCGACTACCGTCTGAAACCCCAACCCCGAGAGAAAAGCAATCAGCAGGTATACCGGCTTGCAGGAAAGGTTGATTTGGGCCCCGTCATAATAAATCATATCAATAAATCATACCTACTTTTAATTATCACCAAATATAAATAAATCTTACACTGTGTCCCATTTTAAAGTGGGTATTGGGGTTTTTTTCTCAGTACACAAAATTAAGCGAGTTTTCAATCTATCTAACTTTGTGTATCTAGAATCAAAAATATTATAAAAAAAAATCTAAAACCATGTATTTATATAGCTACATTACTTTATTACCTAAATAAAATATTGTTTAACCTCCGGGGAAATTATAATAGTGTTATAGGTTTGACATTTCTGTGTGTGTGTCTGTCTGTGATATCCTAGCTCCCGAACGGATGAAAAGATTTTGATATTGTTTTGTTTTTGTTTGAAAAGTGATAGTCGTGTTTAGACGTGTTCTTATAATAGCTATGTTTGGGGTTTTTGAGTTTAAAATTTTATAATATACACACATTAGTAGGTGCGCCAATAGTATTATTCCATTCTCAACGCTATATTATCCAAGTATTTCAAATTTAAATAAATATTACATCAGTAAATTAAACTTTTAATTTTACATTATTATTATTAATTAAAACCTAGACTTTGGCAATTCTGGAAAATTATGGCACCGTATTATTATTACTTTTGAAAAGTTGCGTTTTATGTACCAAACAGGCTAAGCGGTGACCCCTGGCAGGTAAAGTTAATGTATAAAACTGTTTATGCTATTCAAGGCCGACAACCTCGTGTGCCTGGTTGAACCGCGATTCAACAGAGTTCAGTTGACAATATTCGCCATGCGCCGGCGTCGAGCACGCGGCCCGCAACTTTACAAACTATAATCTTGCGCAGAATTGATAAATATAAAATACAATATATACGATAAAGATTAGTTACGCGACTCATTGTACTTCTTATAGTCGTTGTTGTGTGTTGTGTAAAAAAGATGTACTAAGTAAACACCGCAAGTGAATTTTGTGTAAATTTTTGTGAATAAGTTGCCAATATTGTTTTCCTTACAGGCTAGCAGGAATTTTCAGTAAGTTGAGATTAAGTATACTAAATTCGTGAAATACTCTTATAATTTTATTTTAATCTTTGTTTATTAATTTGTGTAACATAATTTTATGTAAATATTGCCAAAGGATACATATATGTGACATAATTAGTATCTAGTATAGATTTCATTGATACTACATAGAATAAAACAAAGTCGCTTTTCCTATATGTCTCTCCCTATGTATGCTTAGATCTTCAAAACTATGCAACGGAATTTGATGCGGTTTTTTAATAGATAGAGTGATTCAAGAGGATTTATGTATAATACATGTATAATATTACGCGGGCGAAGCCGCTGGCGTCAACTAGTTATTAATAAAACTGAGTAGATGTGAGATAGCAGATAGAGTTTTCAATGGAAATTGTTTGATTTTTTCTTTGTTTGTTTGATTCTAATTATTGCTTTGGCCGTGGCAGTTGAAGTATATTTTATAACAGTATTTAAAATATATTAAAGCGTGAAGATATTTTAGATAAAATAAAGACGTGCGTCTGTCTATCTGGGTCTGAGGTTCATTAAAAATGTCAGCAATTGGTTAGAGCAATAGCTTTAGTAGAGACCATTCCAGCGAGGAGCTTATTCGTGGATCTAGAGCGACAAAAGCCGCTAAACTTTGAAATCATTTTTTTTTTGTAAGAATAGCAAATTTAATGTTAACCCTTTGCTCTATGTATTAAAAGATAGAAAAATGGAAAATACGAATAAGTTAGACCACAAGTCTAATCGCCTAAATTGCAGTGGCGATTACACTTTTATTAGGTATGTACAAATTTATGATATAAATAATTTTACTAGACTACCGACTCGGGGCCCGCCTTCGCCCGTGAATAAATTCGTCAACTAGCCCTATAACTCGATTGCACCTCAAAAATGAATACAATACATGTAAACAAAGTTAAGTTTTAATTTGAATTTCATGTTCTTTAAATTAAAAAGCTAATCACTTTCCATATTACGAACTTTCATACAATAGTTCATCCCTTATTTGCCATTCACATTTCGAAAAACATACACGTGATACACGTATACGTTCATTTCTAACCAGAAGCAGCTATATAAAATGTCGTAAATTTTACTTCGAAAGTGATTGACGGTTGCTTTTCAGCAGCCATGATTACATGGAGATTGAAGATGGTGGTTGTCTTATAGTTTGAAGTGTAAGTTATCTCAAAGCACCCCTGAAGTATCCCCCCTCAGTGTAAATAATAAAATAATATCAAATAAAGCGCGGCAGGATCCGTTTTAAAAATAGTTTTATTTCAATATGTGACATTTGCGTAAACTTCCGACGATATCATTAATTATAGTCCTTAGCAATATAATAATACTTGACAAAGACATAACTTGAAATAAAAAATATAATTTTAAAGTGAATAATTTTCTCTGTCTTAACTTCATTTTCTACTCTATATAATATCACAACATTCGCTATGCCTCGTTTGGTTTATCAAAGTTATTCCAACATCCTCTTATTTCTATCTATTTTATTAAGATTACATTCATGATGCTCCTGCGATAGCATGCAATAAAGTCCATGCACGTTCTTACCATTTTCTAATTACTTTCATATCCCTGTCATAACTTTTTCGATATTAACCAGGCTAGGTTAATATCGAAAAAGTTCCATTTATACTTATAAAAGCACTGGAACCCTCATAGAAACTTAATGCTCGTAAAAAATAAAATCACCTGCCATCAAAAGTTAAACAGTGAAGTAAAAGTTAAACAGTAGTTACTACCGACTACTGTTGCCTTACTATCGAGAGGTCCTGAGTTAGAATCCTGGCCGTTACACTGACAAGAACCCACTCCTAACACAAGCACTTAAGTTTAGCTTGAGGGGTAAGTTGGCATACTAGTAATTTCGGTTAGGTACTAGTACGCTCGGTATGAGATGTCGTAGACCCTGAGCCTCGAGAAAACGAGGCTGTGCAGTCCCAGCTCCGCCAGGCCATCGTGGTGGAGTGGAAGGAAAGATTTGGCCTCAATAGCGGCGGTAAGGCCCATAATTAACTATTGGCTAGAGAGGCGACTCGGAAGCCTCTGGTACCGACTGAAGCAGGTGATCGCCGGTGAGAGAAGCTTCGGGGACACTTGCATCGGATCAGGAAGGAGCCAACTTCTGAGTGCCATCACTGTGATGCGATCGAGGACTCCGAGTCCTCTAGCAGGGTGTGAAGCCCCGAGGCTTCACACCCTGGTAGATGCCGAGGCGTGACCTCGTGGTGACTATTGGGGTGCGAGTCCTCTCGCTCAGCAGGATGATTGCAGCAATGGTACGGAGCGCGAACGCGTGGGCAACCACCGCCTCCTTCTGCGAGCAAGTAATGCTCGAGAAGGAGTCGGTGGAGTGAGCCCGGGAGAGATTTAGAACTCCCGGCCTGCTGAACCTTCAATATGGTCCCCGCGCGTCGCAGGCGACGTAGACGCCGGAGGTCGCTCAACGACCTCCGTCCTCCATGAGCGCAGGCCTGGGGGTGACAGGTGATGCCGCTTATCAGCCCAGAAGAAGCAGGCCCAGGCGGCCAAGGACGACTAGCTCCCCTCCCCCTTTTTTTCCCATCTTGCCCCGAGGCAATGTATTTTATTTTTAAAAAAGCGTGGGGTGCATGAGTCAACAGATATAAATATTTTATTGACAGACATGAGTGGAGTGATTATCATTTTGATAATATCTTAAAAAGCACCCCACGCTTCTTTTTGAAATATTTTTTTTTATTTACAGTATTATTAATTTATATTTATTGAAATTTTTAATACTATTCTTAATTTAAATTTATTAAAACTTATTTTCTATTTTTTTAGTTCCGTTTTCTATAAAAAGCGTGGTTTTTAGTTTTTTTAAACTATTATTTATTTACTACTTTTTAGTTTTGTTTATTCTTAAATAAATTAACACGCCTCCTTGTCACCTATTTCAGAGTT
This sequence comes from Cybosia mesomella, assembly GCA_946251805.1. Taxonomy (NCBI): domain Eukaryota; kingdom Metazoa; phylum Arthropoda; class Insecta; order Lepidoptera; family Erebidae; genus Cybosia; species Cybosia mesomella. The sequence continues at coordinate 11,995,127 of OX276397.1, forward strand.
TATAATGTGACATTATTCGCTCGCTACTACTTAATACAAAGTTGACGGGATAGATGGCGCTGTTATCAAATATTTACAGAGCTGTCAGTAAATATTTCGCGAATTCATTGGTTTAAATTATATTGCAAATTGAAAAATGCAATAATTTTATCAAATTAGTGTATTGTCATCGGTCCTCGATAAATTTACAAAGTTTGAACGAAATCTGGCAGCTTAAAGTGAGTCAAATCGCAATTGCACCCCTAGTAAATATTAAATACATTATATATTATTATCTATACAGCGGGATTATTCTGTTTTACATCTAGTTGTAATCACAGTCGTAGCGTAAGAAGTCGGTGGATTTCAATTGTGTAACATAGAAGAAAGAACTGGCGTAAAACTTACCAACATAAATGCGTCGTTTAATACAAAGCTCGTTGTTACAATACGGTTGGTCAATTCAAATGAAGGGGTAGGACGTTCCACGGAGATGACACATGGACGGAACATATTTTAAATAATGTAGATGGACCATTTAAGCTGCATTCATAGGATGCTTCGCTTACAGCATCGGCGTACTTGTCGCCGATAGCTGAGGCAAACCTTTGGGACGTGGCTTCATCAAGCAGCCACAACTTGATTCGATGCTCGCAATGCTCGACTTTAGGCTTCAAGCAGAGATCTATGACAAGGAGACGATGTTATGTAGTAAGAAGCTCCCGGGAAAGCGTGGTGCTCTCCCTGGTGCCACCCCATTTTCGCAACTAGGTACACCAGGTGGCTAGGTAAATCATCTGGTCCATCTTCCAGCGAGTCTCCTGCGAGAACGCCATGGCCACCTTTCACCTGGAGAGTGCATCGACCAAGTCCATCGCGAAGTTCTTAAAATTAAATGCATACATCTGTAATTCTACAAAATCCACCTGTCGGTATACACAATTTGATAAATAACTATTTGATTAGTTCTGAAGTCACTGCATTGTGATAACAATTTTCTAGTGCAGCAAATTAATAAATTGTAGAAAACATACGATTACATTATGTATGTACTTTCAGTTAATAAACATTCATGTATTACCAGGAATAAGAAAAAATATGATACTATTGTTTATATTAGCAATACAAATAACAAAATGACGTCAATAAATAACTGATTACAAGACATAACTGTGTTACCAGGAAACGTGTTGTAAATATTTGCTAGTCCTTATACTGAACTACACAAGCAGATGACAGGATCTCAGTAACTCGTAATAAAATAAAAACCAAATATTCCAGGACATTCAACACTACGCTATCTAGAGCTAAAGTAAGCTTGTGATGCACCCAGATCAAATATACACTTATATTCATGCATAAAAATATACGGACAGAGCGGGATCCAACCCGCGACCTCTGATTTAGCAGTCGAACGCTCAACCGCTACGCCACACAAGTCGTCAATAAAAATGTAAGAATGGTTTGTACATTTTTATTGATGACTTGTGTGGTGTATTCACAGAATATATATAGTACTTACGCTTTATCATAGAAACATAGGTAAGTAAAATTATTTGTTTCTTTTCAGGCGCTGATAAAGTCTGGTAATTTATCAGCAAGATGGACGACCAGGAAGCACAAGTGCAGGCTCGGAAACTTCTTGGCCAGAAGACTCAGGTAACGCAGCAACCTGACAATGGACTCACTAAAGCTCTTCGGTCTTGTAAGTATTATGAATCTTATTATCCTATCCCACTAATCCTACTTTTTTTTTTTACGTGCGGAAATCCCTGATAAAATATTATAAATATGAAAGTTTGGACGTATGGATGTTACTCTTTCACGCAAAATCGGCTGATCGGATGAAATTCTTCGAAATGAAATTTTGCGCAGGAATAGATTAGTCTGGTATAACACATAGACTTTTTTTTTTTTACTTAATTATTCTTTTTATTTACACATAGACTACTTTTTAAGCGGAAGGAAGCGGGAACGGGAACAGAATACTACGCGGGCGGAGCTGCGGGCAACAGCTAGTATTTTAAAAATGTGAAAATTTGTGAAGATGTTCTGATATTTGTTACACAATCATGCTCAAAGAGATTAATAAATCTGGCGAAATTTGTGACAGGCATATATTATAGCCTGGAATAACACATAGGCTATTATATAAATAGGCTTTTTATCCTAAGAATAGGTTCCCATGGGTTGCGGGAATGGGAACAGAATTGTACACTTTTAATTTTTTTAACCATGTAATAATGTTGTTGCGATTTATGTAGGTTTGGTGCAAAACTCTAACATATTTCTAAAAAAATAATAAGGCGATTACATACAGACAGACTGTTGTTTCAAGCTAAAAAAAAATAGATATTGAAATGTGTTGCTAGAGCCATCATCTAGCAGACAAGCAATCATTGTTATGGCGTTTATCGTCATTATCATTACATATTATAAAGCAAAGTCCTCCGCCGAGTCTGGCTGTTTGTCTGTCTGTTCATGTCTATATTTTCACTAATATATAGAGTAGTTGTCGAGGAAGGTTTTAGTATATAATTTTTCAGGTATTTGTATACATTGGCTAAAACATTACATAATTATACTCGTAAAACAAAGTCCTCCACCGCGTCTGCCTGTTCGCCATAAACTTAAAACTACTGCACCGATTTTCATGCTGTTTTCACCAATGGATAGAGTAGTTCTCGAGGAAGGTTTTAATATATAATTTGTCAAGTTTTTGTATACATTGGCTAAAATATAATGATATTTGTTGGAGGTGTTGGAACAAAATAAGCCGTCTGAGAGCTTTCAACGAAAACGTTGCCTAAAGAGATATATACATAACAAAATTATGTATCGTAGAATTGTGTATCTTATATAGGTTGTGGTTGTGGAATAGGGTCCTACGGGTAGCGGAAACGGGTTCAGAATTCTACGTGATTGAAACCGCGGGCAACAGCTAGTATATAATTAGTATCCTTAACAGAAAAGTTATTATGCTTTACTATTGACAATAAAATGTATTTGAAATCAATATAATAATTAAACACATAATTGGTATTAGTACTTAATATGAGTCATATCTGCTCTGTTAAATCGATGCTTCGATAAATGGTAACGTTTGAAATTTAATCAAGTAATATTATACTCTGGTTTCGCAATTATGTGTGCTTCGGTTCAACGTACACAGAATTGCTCTTACGGTCAGTCTCAATAATATACCTACAGTTAAAGGTAGAAGCTATCCCAGATAAACATGTCAACATTAATGTATATATAACTGCGGTTTCAATATTATCAAAGTCATTTTCTGCTTTTCTTTGTTTATTGAAACTGAAAAAATCCCCGATAGATACTAATGGTAGCTATTTTAACTGCTGGTAAAGGATAGATGGATTATTGAAACCGGCCGTTAATGAGATTCCTATTCAACCGATCTCACAGCGAAACAAACAACGGCAAAGTTCAACTTTGTAAGCCTATTACTTATTTTGAAATGAATGTGGAGTAGAGTTCGAGTTAAAGGGTCCTTCGGGATCATGCCAGCAATTTATTAAATGTAAAAACCGTTCATCAAAGTATATTTTAGGGATTTTAGGTTTGTTTACCTGTTGTTGTTAGGGCAAAAGTCAGTAAATTATAATTTACTATATCATGTAATATTATGTTGAAAAACAATAGCCTTTGGACGTGACAACGTCTTATAATTCGATGGAGCCGGCTGCACGCACTAAAAACATGACGTATGCGGCGTTACCTCACGTATGCGCCGTTACCTCGTATGCGGCGTTACCTCGATCTGAGGCGTTCCATTTAATATGACGTTGTCACGTTCAACTATCGTCAGTAAACCAACTTTACTGACAACCGATTTTTTTACTATTTCAGACTACACTATATTTGTGCCTAATTTCATTTACTTCGGATCAGTTATTCTAGCATAATTGATTAACAAACATTCATTATCATTCATTCATTATCCATCCATACATACAATTACTCAAACTTTTACAAAACAAGGGATGAAGCTTATCCATACGTATTTCGTACAAATACGCGTCAGGTATTAACAGTCATATATTATATACCTATACCTACCTAGGTAATATAATTAACGCCTCGATGAATCGATCTACCTATTGGTTTCTTGACTACTGTCGAATTTAAAAAAAATTCTTCATAGGAGGTCTAGTTATGACCCCCTGAGTCCAAAATGAACACTGGTCAAAAAGTTTATATATATATATGTATGTATGGTTCCACTTTCCAAAATTTGCGGCACTCTCACGGTCGCATTTTTGCCCCGATCGCTTTCAAACTGCGGTCAAAAATTGCTTGGGTGTAAACTTAGTTTAAGTTCGTGAACGGGTGGAATCCGGCCTAAGGGGACGGTAGGGCCTCACTTTTTGTGAGTTTTTCCTCAAAATTTCACGTTCCATGATAGATATTCGAACCGTTCTAATTTTATCCCATAGTATACATGAATACCAACAACTTTTAATTATAAACCTATAATATTAAAACTTTAACTAAAAGTGGAGGGAGGAAAAACCAAAATTTTTCGGGAAAAAAATCATAACTTCTAACCGGTGAACATTCTTGCGGTAGGAAACATTTTTAATCGATAGGCCATTTTTAAGTCTAAAATAAATGTCTGAAAAGTTTTTCGCTAAAGTTACCGTTTTCGAGAAAAAAAAATTAAACTGTTTAAAGTCCGTAGTTCTCTATATAAAATAATATAATTGCTTCACGAAATCTACCTGTGCGTTCCCCCTGCGGGAACGGATTTTTTAATTATAGAATCATTCGTTAAGAGTATTACTATTACGTACCCATGCATGAACGTAATTCAAATCACACACATCACAGTTTATTACTACACTAGGCAGTCTGGTGTGAATCCACCCGTAATCATAATCTATACAATCCAGTTGCAACGCTGCGCAACCCAAAGGTATCGTTATAAGAATTATAAGACCGCTTACGGCCATCGGTCCTTCGGCAGTTGTGACCAGCCCATTGTCACTACAGTGTGTATATTCTTCGAGCTATATTCAAAATCGTAACTGCAGTTCTTTGTCGGATTTTTTCAATTAAAATGTTATCCTTCAAAGCAAAAGCACTACTGGTAGAAACTTATTTGCAGTTGGTAAACTGACCGCGACCTATATCGATGCATAAGTTGTAAAGTTAAGTTTCTTCCATAATGCAGTTTTGTAAAGTTATCAGATCTTATGAAGAGCCAAGCTTTTAACTATACACGCCCTAAATCTGGTCATAGTGTATCGTGTTCTTCGTAAATTCTAGTCTTAAGTTCTCTACAAATCCCACGCCTTAGTCAAAATGACTTGCTTGGCTTGGCGCGTCTAGTTAATAGTGAATTACTTTCTGTTCATAAGCCCATAGAAGTGTCTACGTCACTGTTACGAAACGGTCAGACTACATTTTGACTAAGGTTTAGGATTTATAGAGAGCTTAAGATTACAATTCACGTAGAACATAAACGCTATGATGTGTTTAGAGTGTTAGGATAGGGTGTGTAGAGTATCCCGGGAATATTTTCCCATGGGTTACGGTAGCGGGATTCCACGCGGGCGGAGCCGCGAACAATAGCCAGTATTATATTTTTCAAATATCGATGTATCCATACACCGATATTTTTCTTCACCCCCCCCCCCCCCCACTCCTCACCGTGCACATACCCAAGGCGCGGTACAGAGGTTGCGATCGGTATCTAGTAAAATAGTTAATATACAATACTATGCAATTTCATACAATAGGGAGTTAACACTTCAGCTGTATCATATTACTTTATATTACGTGCCTTTTTTTTTTTTTTTTTTTTTTCGTGCGGAAATCCCCTCGGATACCCCCCCGCCGGCCAGCGGGGGCGGTTATGTCGGGCTCGAACCGACTAAAACCGCACGCCGTCTTGGGTCTGCAGACGCCGGGGTGTAAGGTTGCCCATAGAGCATATCCCTCGCACCCCGACTGACCCTGGGCCATCTCCGGTTTCGAGATGGCCCCCTCGGGTTTGGGAACCACGGTGTCCCCGTCTTGCCCCGGTTTGGGGGAGGGGCGCTAGTCGCCCCACCGTCCCGGCCTGCTTCTGCTGGGGTGCCAGGCGGCCTCACCTGCCACCCCCAGGCCTGCGCTCATGGAGGACGGAGGTCGTTAAGCGCCCTCCGGCGCCTGAGTCGCCTGCGACGCGAGGCGAGCGTGTTGCGGGCTCGGCGGGCCGGGAGGGTTCTGAACCTCTCCCGGGCGCGCTCCGCCATCTCCTTTGCGAGCATCACATGCTCGCAGAAGGAGGCGGCGGCGGCCCACGCGCTCGCGCTCCGCACCATTGCCGCAATCATGCTGCCGAGCGAGAGGACTCCCACCCCGATGGCTGCCACGAGGTCACGCCTCGGCACCTCCCACGCCGGGCAGTCCGCCAGCGTGTGCAGCCCTGAGTCCTCGCTCGCGTCACAGTGATGACACTCAGGCGTTGGCTCCTTCCTGATCCGATGCAGGTGGTCCCCGAAGCACCCCTTACCGGAGATCACCTGCGTCAGTCGGTACGAGAGGCTTCCGTGTCGCCTCTCTAGCCAATCCTCCATGATGGGCCTTACCGCCGCTATTGCGGCGTGCCCTGCGCTTGGTCGCCCAAGTCGTTCCTTCCACTACTTTATATTACGTGCCTTATAAAAATTTGTCTCGCGCAAGAACGACGGCTCAACGCTTGAACTTTCATTAGCAAATGCATCGACATACTCTATATATCGTGGAACAAGGTAATTGTAAAGGTGCATAAACATAATGGTACACATAACAATAAAATTTCTATAGAACTACAGGATGATTCTTAATTTAATTTATTTACTTTCATTGTCTATACTATATAATTGTCATATACTATACGGGCTTGCAGCCCGTAATAAGAATTACCAAATAGAGTGAATCGAACTGAATAAAATTATAATTGCTAGAGAAAAATGTCTAGATGAAAACATACAGTAAAATATAACATAGTTCCACATCTCTATCTATAATTTAACAATTTTATATATTTTTTATGACGAACGTTATCGCAAAGGGTACGAAGAGGCATGCATGGGATGCTGCAAATTGAAAATGGGACGTGATGAGCACGAGAAAAGATCTGATTACTGAATAGTATTGCCAGCTTTTTCCCTTACACTTTGTGCGCATACATATTAAAAAATTTCTAGTGCTAAATACAACTAACTTGATCTTAATTATTTTCTAAGTTTTAGTTACAGCTATATGCTTACCTTTTTAGGGTTCGGTAGTTTGTTATTTTGCTAATTACAAGATTCATACAATATTCAACAACAATATCTTGAAAACAAACGCAATCAACCTGTATATAACTAGGCGTTACTTTCTGTTTCCCACCAACTTTCTCGTACATTGCAAAACTAATACGTTGCTGCCTTATTATTCTACTCTACTATGAAGTTCTTCGTGGAACGTTATTTTATAATTTCGAAGTGTGCAAGTTAATGTGTAGGAAAGTGTTAGATTACAACAGGCGTTGTATGGATTTTACGACGATCAAAACTTTTAATTGTAATTTACCATTGCAAAAAGCATCGTATGTTCATCGCAATTAGTAAAATTACACCATAAGGCGATTAGGTTTTGCATATGGCAGAAATTTGGTTGAACTTGGAGTTCATAATATAGCTGCTGAGTTTAGGATTTTACCACATTTCAATAGGATTCATTAATATTTTAACCTTGAAAAAAAAAGTAAGGTTATCGTTTTGGAACTCGAGTTTTATTAGAGCCCTGCCGATATAAGGGTTACGCCTGATGTTGACAAAATAAGGTAATATATTGAAAATTAATGAATAACAGTGTTTCTTTTGAATAAAATATTTGAAAAAAAGTAAGCATACAAAATGCTTAAAAAATTTAATTGAATTAATTAGGCGGAGTCATCAAAAAACAATGTTTAAAAATGACTGTAAAGTTATTCATTGTTTCCGTAGTTCGCAAGAATTACGGTAGATGGCTCCAACGTCGCCTTAAGACGTATAATGTATCGGAGAATTTCGAATATCTGGGACGTGTCTAGGTGGCTCAGTTGGTCAGAGCATTCCCCCTGTAAGGGACTGGTCGCGGGTTCAAGTCCCGTCCTAGATGTTCTCTTTTTCCGATCTAAAATCTTTAAAATATTCCTGGTTCAAAATTAGGTCGAGGTTGAACTCTACATTATAATTCAGCTGGCGCATATGTAGGGCACATATTCAATGTTTTTATTATTTGTGCTTCACTGGAATATCTTTGAATATAAAATAATTACATTATTTTTTATTATGTGGTAGGGACACTGCAAAATCAGTATGGCCCAATTGTTATAATATAGTAGTTCCAAAAATCTAGCTTCATAAAATATTTATTTTCAATATCGTGTGTCTGTGTGCAAGAATATTCAGATGATAAAGGTGTGTAATGTCTGGCCAAATTTTAATTTTATTCGTTTGTGACATTATGATATTATTTACTTCTTGACATATTGACATAATTACCGTTATATAAATCAAAATTATATTCATTATGACATTACATATTTATTGACATTGTTATTAATTTTATGAAAATTGGATGTATTGTGTATTTTGTATTTCCATTTGGTATAACTCAATTGTATTGTGTTGAAATCTTATTCATTATGACATTGATTATGGTTTGTTTTTATTATGTTTCAATTTTACTCATGAAATTATGATATTGCACATTTATTGACATTGTTATGAATCACTAATTATGAAAGTTGAAATGTTTGTATAAATCTATATGTAGTTCATTATATTATTTAAAATTAGTACGTATATTTGCATGGCTTGAGGCGGAATATGGCTATTCAAAAAAAAAAAACATGTAAACACCTTATGTACTTACCCAGTTTCGCAAATAAATGATTATGATTATGATTATGTAATCCAGAATGAATACCAAATCTAAATATCTAGTGTCAGGAAGATGTGCAGATAAAATACACCCAGTTCATGTTGCGGTTTCGCATCTGCGGTAATTCCTTAGAACTGTAGCGCAGATTGTATGCATAAACTATAAGTAAGGATATGTGACCAATTTTATTTAAGTCCAGTGACAGTAGGAAATTATCTCTTTATTCTTGAACACTAACTTGTAATACGTGATAATAATAATAATAAAATAAAATTCATTCTTAGCAACACGGGTAAGATTTTCATATACAGACGTGTATTTTATTAAGTGACAGTTATCTTTATAAGTAGTAGAGCCATTCTTGAAGAAGTTATACCGTCCTCTCACTTTATATCGTTAAAACTCTTTACTAGAAAGTAAACGACTGTACGGTATATAGTGCTTTCCTTTTCTAAGCAATGGAATTGTCATGCTTTGCATGGTATCTACCGGTCTCATAGTTTGTGACTCAAAACCTCAACATTAAAGCTCTTAATAAAATTGCAACATCGGTACGTTAAGGAGTATACTGTTAATCGTTTTAGCAGCTCGTATAGTTGATTATTCATAGAAAGTAAAGGGCTTTAATCTGCTTGTGGGCGTAATGTTGGGTAACTATTGACTAAATTAAGATTGGCCTCGGTTTCTGTACCCACCTACAAAGTAAACATCTATTGTGTGGGTTTATGTTACTTATTGATCTATTGGTTCAACAGTTTCTTTAGTTATAATTTTTTTATACCACTAAGGTGGCTGACAAGCAAACGGGAAAGATGCTGCTGCAAGCTGACGGGAAACGGTTACTGTGGCCTTTGGATGTGTGCAACACCAGGGGCGTTACACTCACCCTGCCCACCCTGTAAGATTTTATAGTCCCCACAAAGATAATACTCTAAACTTGGCTGAATATCTCAGTTAAAAAAGAAATTAATATTACTATCCTATAACTAATATTATAAACGCGAAAGTTTGTGAGTATGTATGTATCTTTGTTGCTCTTTCAACCTTTCAAACGGCTGAACGGATCTGGCTGAAATTTGGCACAGGGATAGATTACAGTCAAGAATAACACAAAGGCTACTTTCATCCCGGGAATAGGTTGCCATGTTGCGGGAACGGGATCAGAATTCTACGCAGGCGGAGTCGCGAGCAACAGCTAGTATATTATGAAACAAAGTTCTCCGACGCGTCTATCTGTCTATCTGTTCTCGATAAACTCAAAAACCACTGCACTGATTTTCATGCTGTTAACACCAATGGATAGAGTGGTTCACGAGGAGTGTTTTAGTATATAATTTGTCAATATTATTATTTTCAAATCGAACTTTAATTGTTAGTAACTTTTTTTTTTAAATTATGATAGGGGCTCACGTTTTACCTCTATCTCACCTGGTCGTAAATGACGATGTGGTCTACGATGGATCACGTTTGCCTAGAAGGAACCTATTCACTCGAGAATCTTCAATTCCGAGGTTATAGCTATCCGGAAACACAGACTCAGGCAGGCAATTCCACTCCTTTGCTGTACGCATAATAAATGTGTCGCCGAAACGGTTCGTGCGTATGAGTGGAATATGTATAAGTAGCGGTGGCGCGTCGCTGTGCGTCTGGTCGTTGTCTACTAATTTTCTGTTACTATTGGCTGCCTACGTGGGCGTTATGTTTAATTTGGGTTGTGCATTAAAAAAAGGGTTCAAAGTTTACGAGGGATGGAAAGTATGACTGTGATATTGAGCGAAGAGTTTTGGCTGGTAATCAAGTGAATGGGGCCCTGCATAATTTTATGAGCAGCCAGAAAGTGTCTAAAGAGGCGCGACTGGCTGTTCACAGAGGAGTACTCGTCCCCACACTTATGTATGGTAGTGAATGTTGGGTGTGGCAGAAGGAACATGAGAGTAAGCTGAATGCTGTTGAAATGAGAAGTCTGATAAGTATAGCTGAAGTGACCCTGATGGACCGAGTGAGGAACAGTGTGATAAGGGAACGTTGTGGTATGGCAGAAGATGTAGTGACCAAGATAGAGAAAGGGATGCTTAGATGGTTCGGTCATGTAGAGAGGATGGATGAAAGGAGATTAACGAAACAGATTTATGAGGCGAGGGCTACTGGGCAACCCGGTAAAGGTCGACCTAGGCGTACGTATTCCAATCAGATCGATGACGTTTTGAAGAAGGGCCAGGTCAGAAGTACCCGTAACCGGCGTGCATGTATGAAAACAATTATGAAAGTGGAAGAAGCGAAAGGCGTATGCCAAGATCGTAGCAAGTGGAAAGATGTTGTCTCTGCCTACCCCTACGGGAAAAAGGCGTGACTATATGTATGTATGTATGTTTAGTAAATTGAATATATATATATTTTACGTTAATTAAATACACTAATTTTTTTTTTTTGATAATATAGCATTTATTCTTTTTCAAAATCCTCTTTTGGGTTTCTATAGAGCTATTTTATTAGATAATAATCATACAATGTAATTATGATTCGAAATTCCACTGTTATTAGTAGCGAAGTGATTTTGAATTTCAGCAAGTCCACACGGTTAAGACTGTGCAGATAAATGTAATGTATGATGGTGATTTTTAAACCTTGATGCAAGTTAATTTTTAAGAATATACTGCTTCAATAGTTGCGACAAAAAATATGCGATAATTGTTAGGGCGACAGCTGTACAATAATTATACCGATAATCAGTGGTGGGACAACAAATCAGCTCGACGATCGTTATTGCGAATGATTGTTTCCTCGACAAACGATAGGGCTTGCAAAAAGTTACAGTTACACAAATTTTACCACTTTGGAAGTGTCTAACGCGCAAACTATTCAGTTTAGAAAAAAATGATTTTAGAAACCTCAATATCATTTTTGGAGGCCTATCCATAGAACCATACACATGGGTACGTATGGGTTCAATGAAAGAAAATTTTTGGGTTTCAGTTCTATTCTAAGTATGGGGATCCCCAAAATATATGTTTTTTTTTTCTAATTTTGTGTCAATATCATAATGCGGTTCACAGAATACATCTACTTGCCAAGTTTCAACAGCATAGTTCTTATAGTTTCATAAAAAAGTGGCTGAGACATATGGACGGACAGACAGACAGACATGACGAATCTATAGGGGTTCCGCTTTGTGCCATTTGGCAACGGAACCCTAAAAAGAATGCCATATTCATTTTTTTTTAAATATTCAGCAGACAATATTATTATGACTTAAAACCTTTATGACCACATGAATCCAGTTATTATAAATCTGCGAAACGTGTAAATGTATTAATAAAAATATAAGATGGGTTTCAATAGACTGTAATAACGAATAAATCTTTTAGACAGTCCTAATGCTAGACACGAGCTCTTAAAGATTAGCATATGAGTGTTCACGACGCGTGCGAACATTTTGATGCGAATCGACCACTAAGCCGTTATAACTCCTGTTGCAAGTATCGATTTTAAAAATATTACATTTTTCTTCGAAATAAAAGACCTTTAGTTAAATGTAAGCCCTTTGGTAACAGTTATACATTCATAATCTAGTTACAGTCTTTTCAAATTCAACACAAATACGCTCTCTAACTGAACGAACAGATATTATTCATTTCTCAGGCAACTGGCTAGTGACACGTTGATTGGATATCAATCGTTTAGCAGCTAGAGATTAACCCATTTCCTATCAACTCGTTAGCTCTGAATTCTATGTAGTATACATATAGTTTACCGAATTAGATAAAAAAATCTTACACATTTTACTAGGGAATTTCACTACCAGTTAGCTATTCTATAGTTTAGAGATTTAATCATTGATGATGATTGGTTGACATTTTATTGCAATATCATCTCATCAACTAGCAGATAAAGATGCAATAAAAAAGTCAATCAACCAGGAGAAAAAACAAACACAATTTTATTCGAGGCGTGATTAATGATTAACAAACTAAAGACGTTCCGTACCATCTACGTACCCATGAGTTACTTCGGTTTTCTTTCGGGAGGGTTTGGGCACATCAGGTTGGTTTTAGGGTAATATGTGGACTACAGCGCATAGATACATGCGTACCATATTTTAAAAACATAGAGTTCTACCTTTACCGTCTCTGTACCTTTTTTTTTGCACCGACTAAAACCGCATGCCGTCTCGGGTCTTCAGACGCCGGGGTGTAAGGTTACTCATAGAGCATATCCCTCGCACCCCGACTGACCCTGGGCCATCTCACCACTAACAGCATCGCTCATCCTGTCTCCTCTGAAAACAGAGGAGTACGGAGAGCGATGTGTTCCCGCCACGTTGGGTATTGGCCGACGATCAATGCCAACCCTATGAAGGGGTAGCCATTGACCGCCGCCCAGGGTGTACCGGCCACTCCGATTCCGTTCCCCCCGGACTGCAGCGGGATGGGAATCGGAGCGACACTCGAGGAGGTTACCCAACACACACCCCATAAATGTATGAAGTCAATATGTTCGTAAAATCTAATATGCACTTATTTAATAACATAGAGAGTCAACGTCGCTCCGATAAATGTCATCTATTAAGCACTAGAACCAAGTTTTTTCCTAAAAGCCTTTATGCAATGGCGCCAAAGTTATATAATAAACATCCAAAGCAAATTCGGACATGATCAGACATCAGTGAATTTAAACGTAACCTTTTTAATTTATTTATTGACAAAATATATTACTCTATAAATGAATATTTAAATGGCAACGTTTGACTTAGATTAATTACTTAATTTATTTTTTATTGTGTTTTTAATATTTGACATTAAACTTTCATTTTTATTTAACTTTTAACATGACATTAATATCGTTTACATGTTCATATTCACTGACATTCTTATTTACGTTTTACTTTTATTTTATTTTGTTTTTTATTTCGTATTGTTTAATTTTATTCAAATAAAATGGCAATTTAAATGTATTTTTCATATACCTGTGAGCGCAGCATAGAAGAGCATATTTTTTATGTAACTGCTATATTCACGAAATAAACTGATTTCGAAAAGAAACACTGATATAGGTATCTTATAGTAACTATCGTATCTTGTTTTCTAACTACCTACTATTCACATCACTTCATACTATACATTTTATATTTGCAGGACAGAAGAATGAATAGGTTTACACATAGTTACCAATAATATTAAAGTCCATCAAATAGGAAACACGTTTTGCAGCCTACATACTCTGAGTTAACGGTAAAGGCATAGAACGTGACAAAATATACATAAGTGGCGTACCTGAGAATCAAAATAACATAACATAACTTCACGCGTGTATCCCCGAAGGGGTAGGCAGAGGTGTATTTCACACCCACGGATCGCCAGTTATATTTAGGTCCCAATGTAATAGGGGGCGAGCCTATTGCCATCTACCGGGCACATTACTAAGCGAGCGATAATAAACATTTTTATTACACACATAACTACTAAAAGTCAGAGGTGTGTACCCGGGGCGACTGGGGATCGAACTCGGGACCTCGTGTCGGCAGTGGGCACTGGGCTATCAATGCTTTTTTTCAACATCCTTTACTATAAGTAGCTAAGGTTTTGTAGAAATACCGTTTAAACAAAAGTAAACGTAAGTAAGCACTTCATCTTGGCAACAATCTTCACAGTGGGTGGGTATATGATTTTCACATTGACATAGAATTATTTCTAACGAACTCTGTCGCAATTTATTATTTATACTGATCCAAAAGTTTTGGTTGCTTTTCAGCAGTCATGGTTACGGGGAGACTTAAGATGGTAATTATCTCATAGTTTAAAGTGTAAGTTATCTCAAAGTACTCGTTGGTTTTATTTCAATGAATTAAAAATCACATCACTTTTTATTATTTTCCTAGTTCGTTCTGTTGCGAGCATCTACGCGGGCTATGATGATCACGTATCATTAGGCAGGCCGTATCGCCTAGTGGTATTCGGATACCGTGATCTGTGTACGTTCTGCACTACCAGCGCCCTTCAGGAACGATGACATGACAGGGCTAACTAACGAGCAACATAGCGAGTGTTCTATGCCCTCTTGCATAGAACACTCGCTATTTTGCTCTATCCGAATAACGACGCGCAAAATTGTACTCACGATAATTGATTAATTGAAACCTATATGGTGATTACTTCTATGGACGGCAACCAAATTTGCCATCGACTAAGATGACACTACAAAAATGTCATGTTTTGCTTATACAGATAGCCATCAAAATTCATTAATTCATCTATCTATTCTCTACATCCCGTACACTTCCCCCAATCCCACCCCACCCCTGAACTGACTCAATTTTTGGTCTGGATACAGCTTGTCTTGTCTTGTCCAACAAGGTTTGATTTTAACAATACGGAACGAATAAAGCTCAAGCTAACAAGACGCATCCCGTGTATAAAATACAAATTGTATAAAATAAATTCGGATATTAATTATTTTGATATTTATATCAAAGACATACTAAACTTTTAGTAACGTAAATTGAAACCATTTCATCAGTCAAAGCAAACTTTCTGCAATATATTCTAATGTTCTAATTTATTACATTACTCAGCCATTATGAAAATTAGAAATGTTTCGTTACGGATTTTAACAATTTGGAAACGATTATTACTTTTTAATAGCCCGTCAAGCTGTGTCTACCCGAGCCAAATTTCTCATAGCGTTATCACGATATTAGATTTCGAAAGACGCTAATATGCTATGATAAGGTTTTGAAAATATTTTTTACGGCATCAAATACTCACTTTTATCGCTATATTATCACAAATATTGTAAGCTGTAACCTGTAAGTATATTATCTATATAGTTTCCAGGGCAACAGTACAAATGGATGAAATGGCTCACTCAGGTAAGGTTGATCATGCGTCCGGTCACTGGCACACAGTGGTCCGGATTTTTAAAAAGCGGGCTGCGGCTGCGCTCTCGTGGCTGATGCCCAACATGAAGGGACCCAACGCGGCTTGTTCTCACTAGTTCGATTCATTAGTTCGATCGTCGAACTAGTGAGATTTTTTTTTCTCATTACTTCGACCGACTACTGAGCTTTTCACCGCGCGCCCCGACACGGATATATATAGGTTGGAAGGGTATTGCGGAGGTCTCACAGAGACCTCTACAATAACCCTTCGTGTTAGGTCACTTGTGATAAAATAATAATAATCTCCTCCGACCGTTTTCGGTCATGGCGACCGCTGTCGACTCCTACGTTAAGTTTCGGCGTTCATGCGCCCTTATGTGGCTTACGTAGCCAATTTTTACGGTGAATTTTCGCGCACAGTGCGGGCATGAAAGAACACCGTTGAAATAATTGTAAGTTATGGCCGCTGGTGGTCGGGTTTTAAGTTCGTCACGCTTAGCGTCTAGCTCCAGTATGCGACGCTTCTCGAAATTGACAGTTTTTGTTTTGACCATATGTCTCCATTCTTGTCGCTGTGCTGCCAGATCCTCCCATTTCGAGGGCTCTATCTCGCATCTTTTCAAATGTCTTTTCAGAACGTCTTTGTATCTGAGGATTTGACCGCCCTGATTTCGCTTGCCCTCCTTGAGCTCTGAGTAAAAGACGCGTTTCGCCACTCGATCCTCCGCCATCCGCGACACGTGTCCACACCACAGAAGTTGTCGCCGCATCAGGTAAGCTTCAATGCCACCAACATTGGCTCGTCGCAGCACTTCAGTGTTACGTACACGGTCAGACCAACTTCTCTTCATGATATTTCTCGGACATTTCAGGTGAAATCGGTCTAGTGTACGAATATGGTGTCGGTACAAGCACCACGTCTCAGCGGAATAGAGTAGATTTGGCAGCACAATGGCCATGTATACGGACACTTTCGCGGTCAGTTTCAGATCATGTGAGCAGAAGACCTTGGAGTTGAGTTTGCCGAAAGCTGCCGCGGCAGCACTTATCCAACTGCTTATCTCTGAGTCCAAGTCGCACTTAGCTGTTATAGTGCTCCCCAGGTATTAAACCTGTCAACCTGCTTCAGCACGTCGTCACCAATCTTTACGGATAGTGTCTCACGACCATTAGTATCCAAGGATAGCACTTCCGTCTTTTTAACACTGATCTTAAGGCCATACTTGCAACAAGATTGGTGCAGGTCAGACATCAGCCTTTGCAGGCCCTCCGGGGATTCTGCCAAGAAGCAAAGATCGTCAGCGTACATAATCTCACTGATCATGGCGTATGACACTTTGGTATTTGCCCTAAATCTAGCCAGATTAAACAGTTTGCCGTCTGTTCGAAAGCGGATGCGTACACCTTCAAGAGAATTCTGTAAAACCTCCCTGACCAAAACAGCGAAGTATAAAGCAAAGCGTGTGGGTGCGAGTACACAGCCTTGTTTTACCCCACAGGTGACGGGAAAGAAACTCGACTGCTCTCCTTCCACTGTCACACAACACTCCATGTCATCATGCAGTAGTCTGAGAAGCTTTACAAATTTCTCCGTGCAATCCATTCTCTTAAGTACAAGCCATAGGGCTTCACGGGGACACTGTCAAAGGCCTTCTCGAGGTCAACGAAGCAAAGGTACAACTTACGACCTTGTTCTCTACTTTTTTCCTGTAGTTGACGCACAGAGAATATGGCTTCACAGGTTCCCCGGTCAGGTCGGAAGCCAAACTGGGTCTCCGGCAGTAGTTGTTCAGAAAGTGTCCTAAGGCGGTTTAAAAGTATTCTGGCAAAGACTTTTCCCGGGACAGATAAAAGCGAAATACCACGGTAGGAGCCGCAGTCCAAACGGTCACCCTTGTTCTTGTAAAGGGCGCTGATGCGTGTGACTTTGAAGTCATTTGGGACCCGTTCTTCATCCCACATGCGAACAAAAAGTTCATATAAGGACGAGTACAACTCCTTCCCGCCGCACTTAAGTAGTTCTCCCAGTATTAAGTCGGTATTGACTTCAATACCAACCGCACGCTTGTTTTGCTGCTGTTTGATGGCAACGACCACTTCGTCCAGCTTTAGTGGCTCGTCTAATTCATCAGCAAATGGGAGTTGAGGTATCAGGCTAATGTGTTGCAAATCAGCTGATCGATCTACATTGAGCAGATTGTTGAAGTGTTCTGCCCACTTATTTAACACATTATCCTTAGTTTTAATAAGATGCTCACCATCAAGTGACTTAAGGGGCACCTTTGCTCGGATAGTACTTCCCAGCAGGTTTCTAACCTCACTATAAAACTCACCAAGCTGGTTCGTGGACCTAAGATATTCGCAGCTGTATCTAAAACATGAGTAGACAGAGTCTTCCAGTCAGCTTCAATGTCCCCTGTTTGGTCACGCGGTAGGGTACTTGCTAAGCCTGAAACATAGTTATTTCGCACCTCTTCGTTTTTGAGCTTCTCCACGTCCAGGGACGCAGGTTTTGTACGTTTCGATCTCCGAGGCGGGAACAAGCGAAGGCATAGCTTAATGATAACAAGTCTATGATCTGTCCAACAGTGTGCACCGCGCATGACGCGCGTATCTTGGACTTGGGAAACGTTATCTTGCCGAACAATTGCATAGTCGATAAGATGCCAGTGTTTGGACCTTTGGTGCATCCATGTGGTTTTGTGCTTCGCGGGGTGTCTAAACGTTGTGTTTGTGATCGCTAGTTCAAACTGCGCACATAGGCTGAGCAGCAGTTGGCCATTGCTGTTCATATTACCAATCCCATGCTTACCCAAGACCCTGGGCCAAGTGTCATAATCTCGACCGACTCTGGCATTGAAGTCCCCCAGTAGAAGTATCTGTTCTTTGGGACGAATGCTATCGAGGCATTGAGTCAACTCCTCGTAGAACTGATCTTTAATGTCATCAGATTTATCCAAGGTTGGTGAATAAATATTGATGACATTAAGATAGTTGTCATTATGCAAGTGAAGGCGCAAAGTGGTCACGCGGTTAGATATGTGGACAGGATATTCGTCTAGACACTTCACAAGTTGGGTTTTGATCGCGAACCCGACACCTGACCATCTCGGCTCTGAGGCAGCGGTACCTTTCCAGAAGAAAGTATATCCACCGCCGTGCTCTATTAGTTCACCTTCATCAGCAAGATGTGTTTCGTTTAGTGCAGCTACATCTACATTATAGCGACAAAGTTCCCTGGATAAGATGGCAGTTTTTCGCTCAGGACAAGCATTAGAGTCACGGTCTAGAAGTGTTCGCACGTTCCATGCGCCGAATGTCATAGTAGATGTTTTAATATTTTTATTACTTTCTTTGCGACGTCGACCACGAATTAATAGATGCGGAGGCAGCCGTGGTTGCTACCGTCCTCTTTGGGAGGGATGAGCATTTTTTTAGGGCACCTTTTCTAGCCCCTCCCCCGTCTGAGCGGGGAAAGCAGTGCCTCCCTGAAAAGGGCTGCTTTGTCACCCCGGGTGCTGCTGAGCTCACACTGTCACCCCATTGCAGTGCAAAAACGAACACGGCGTGTACTCACACCCCCGGAGCCGCCTGCGTGCAGGCATCAGACAAGACCCGGCTTGCATCAAACCGGACCTCTCTACTTCTGCCCATCGCCACAGGACTTGACGTCTTCGGAGTTCATTTTTCGGAAGTGGTCAAGTGCGCAGAATATATTTCAGTGCACAAGTGTACGCGCAAACACAGATGCACTCTCTCGTCCTTACCCTCCTTGATCCAGTGGAACGGAGAACCGCTACGACTGGAGAAGGGACGGATGCAGTGTCTGGCCGACGATTGCTCTTGACCTCTATCGTCGCCCTCGGCCTTTCACAATGCCTTGCTGTCTCACAGCATCCGCCTAGATCCGTTGCTTATCAGCGTGGGTTGCCTTCTGCGCCGAGACAGACTCTGTGCTTTTATGCGGGAGGCGTCCGCAAAAGACCTTTCTGTCAAAGCAGAAAAGATCCCCCTCGACCTGGTTTAGCCCGCGAGCCGACGCGGTTTACCGGGATGTGGCCGCTGCAAGCACTGCAGCTTCTTGGAGCCACTGGCGAGAGTTGCAGGCCGCCTGTACCTGGCGGTGCACTACCCACATAGGGTCGGCTAGTACACCTAAGCGGAAACAGACGCCCCACTACATCCGCCCTACCATCAACTTGTGATAATGCACGTAGAAATAGGAGCCCCGGGGAAGTGGAGGAGGCGGCGGTAGGAGCGGGGCTCCGTCGAAATTATTAACTAATACTCGAACAAATGAGATAAAGAAGCTCAGTAGTTCGACGGTCGAATAAATGAGGAAAAAAATTCTAACTAGTTCGACGATCGAACTAATGAATCGAACTAGTGAGAACAAACGCCCAACGCTCCCACTAGGAGACGGTACCTGGGGATCGTGCGAATCATGGGCCTGTACGGAGTCTCAGTATGGGCGGGACGTCTGACGGCCCGCAACGTGGCTGTTTTGTACAGCCTGTTGAAGATGCTGGCCGTCAGATTCATAAGGGGATATCGCACGATCTCCTTTGAGGCGGCATGTCTCCTAGCCGGGATATGGTAGTGAGGGCCCTTGTGTCGTTGTACCAATAGGCCCTAGAGTGGGGCCACAGGCCGGGACCCCGAGAAATCGAGGCCCAGCGGTTCTAGCTCTGCCAAGAACTCATAGAAATTGCTATCTTAGATCCTATGTCCACTTTTTTTTAAAATCCGGACCACTGTGTGGCGTCCATGTTGGAAATAGTAAACATAATAAAATGAAAACAGCCCGTTTGAGGCACGGGTAGGTACGTGACCCTGACTCAAGCAAATCAGGGTCACGTACCTACCCGTGCCTCAAACGGGCTGATGCCATTGCTTATACTCCCAAATTCTTCCTTATTAGTGATTTTCCGTTCTGCACATTAATATGTTTTTGAAAACTTCTTCTTGATCCTATATCCATTTTTTTTTGACCGGATCACTGTGCTGCGTACCCGTTGCAAATAATAAAATTGAGGTACGGGTGGGCACGTGACCCTGACTTGCTTGAGCTATTGCTAACACTCACAAATCCTTCATTATTAGCGAGTTTCACTTCTTACGTTGCTCATTATTATGTTTTTGCCTACATCTTTGGGGATATAACGCACGAATTTAATATTATTAGAAAGTAGATAAAACTACTCTACGCTCTCTACTCTTCGCTCTCTACTCTTCGCTCTCCGCTCTCCATTCTCCACTCTCCACTCTCCGCTCTCCGCTCTCCGCTCTCGGCTCTCCGCTCTCCACTCTCCACTCTCCACTCTCAACTCCCTCACATGTATTGAATGTTGGAATCTGTAACGTTACATTACATTACAGGCGAATGCTCGTGGTGAGGGAAAACCTTAAAATAAATGTTTGATTTGCTATTGGATTCACAAAAGGGAGTTAATTTTGTTGCACTTATCTAGTTATCCCTAAAACTGTTTCATTTGAATCTAAACAAAATTTTCTATATGCAACTATATGCAAAAAATTTCAACTAGACTACTTCTATACTATTATAAAATATTATTGTAAATTGTAAATTAGTTGTGTCTGTACATTGGGGATATTATAAAAAATAAATTGGCTTATATTTAATGACGATACATAACACGTAAACATTTTTTTTGAAATTCTTGTGTTATTCTGTTTGTTCGCGATAGACGCAAAACCGACTGAACGGAGTTTGATGCAGTTTTCTATTGGAAAGGTCTTGGTCAGCCGCATGTTTAACTGCATTAGTTTAATAGAACCGGAAATATGACCATAAAACGACAGCCAACCTCCGCGCGGGTGGGGCCACAGGCATCAGCTAGTTTTTAGTAAAATCAAGACTATTAAAAAGGTAGCAGATATATGTATCTGCTACCTTTTTAATAGTCTTGAGACTAACATAGAACCTCCTCTAATATCTTTAAAAAGACTTGAATAGTCTTTTTACCATATCATAGTACTTCCAAATAGAAAAACAATACGGCAGTTGGTAAAATAATGCGTCACCATAGTTGTCAGTAAACACAAGGCTATAACTGTTTTAATATTAGTTGAATACATATAAACAACCGGCCAACGACATTACCACGGTAATTATATCTATCAGTATTATGACTGGACCTTGTCCTTGAATTCAATGCCTCTACAGCCACGCGGTACGTAAACACGCGATTATTTCTTTATTTTATTTTTTCATTTCATTTCTTTCTAGTCTAGTGATTAGTATATCATGTTTTTGACTAGTAGATTTAAAAAAAAGCGGCCAAGTGCGAGTAGGACTCGCCCATTAAAAGGGTTCCGTAGCAGCAAGTAACATAATAATGTTTTTTTTTTTAATTTTTATATTTGAGTTGATTGATTGAAAGGTAAATTGCAGTTTACTTCTCGTTCAAACAAATCTCGTTCAAACCAATTATCATTGGAAGTTTACATAGTAATGTACATCATATATATTTTTTAATTTTATCATTCTCTTATTTTAGAAGTTACAGGTGTTAAAAGGCCGAAAGGATTTTATATTTCGATTAATAAATAAAAAGCACTTGTTCAATATTCCGTGGTGTAATTGAGAAGAAGGAAAAGTTGCCACACAGCAAAAACAATTAAAATTACAATTTAGTGTTACCAACATACTCCCAAATTACAACAAAAGCAGAAACTTAAGTAGCACCCTTAAATTATATAGTGATAGCAAGATAAGTGGACTGTATTTTTAACATAGGACATGTTAAATAAATGTAAATATTGAAAATTCAATATGATTTAAGTGTACCGTACAATAGTTAACAACTAGAGCACTTTATACTATTTATAATATATGCATGTGACATCATCAAACATTTAAGTTAAACAAACTTTTCTTTTTGATAAACAACTGTGAATTAAAGTAAAAAATACACAGAAATGTAATATAGAAGAAATTACATTAAATGTACACAAATGTGTAACTTAATTTGACTTATTTTAGTTTACTTATTTATCGTTTACATATGGTTAGGTATCACATTCCAACACAAAGGAAAACATAGCATTTTAGCTAGGTATGAAACCTGAGAATTCTTATAATTAATTATAAGATAATTAGCATTACTTATAAATATATAAAGTTAATTAGCATTACTTTTTTATTCTATAGGTAGAATACAAACTTTAGTTATAGAAGTTTTATGACATCTACTGTTTGCCTTCTTAACTTCTAAAGCGCGGACTTTGCCATCGTCACCAGGAAAGACTTTGGTTACTCTTGCCATAGGCCAAGACATAGGAGCGACATCTAACTCTTTTAAAAGTACTAGGGATCCCACCTTAATATTAGGTAAGTTATCTTTCCATTTAGGTCTATTTTGCAAGGTGTTCAAATAGTTTCTAGACCAGTATTTCCAGAATTTCTGTTTTATAGTTGTACACAATTCCCAGAACTTTAATCTATTTTCAGGAGTATCTGATACATCCTGGTCAGGGATACAATTCAAAGGCGCCCCTGTCAGAAAATGACCAGGGGTCAAGAATGACAAGTCATTGATGTCGGAGGACATTGCAGTTATGGTTTTGAATTGAGAATTCCTTCTATCTGAACCAGTATTGTATACAATTGCTCATACGTAAATATTTGGTTACCTAGCACTCTTTTTAAGTGATGCTTTACACTCTTCACTGCAGCCTCCCACAGTCCCCCGAAGACTGGGGAGTAGCTGGGAATGAAATGAAATTTAATCCCTAAATCAGAGGCTACACCTTGTACCTGATCTATATGCGCTTTGCTATTATTGAGATTGTATAGTTCAGTTAATTGGCTCTTTGCCGCCTTAAAGGTACCAGCATTGTCGCAATATATTTCGGTGGGCACATTACGTCTCGCGATAAAACGTTTAAGGCTCGCTAAAAATGTGTCTTCTTCAAGTCTGACACCAATTCGACGTGAATCGCTTTGGTGACAAAGCATACATATACAGTTATGTATCCTTTGCTGATAATTACGCTTCTTAGGCGAGATTGTTTTACCGAAATGGGCCCAGCGAAGTCTATCCCGACCTTTTCAAAGGGTCGGCTGGCATTGATTCTGTCTGCAGGCAAAGATCCCATTAACTGTTGCGCAGTTACAGCCTTGAATCTGAAACACATTATGCATTTATAAATTATTTTCTTTACCAAACGCAAACCATTTACCACCCAATATTTTTGGTTTAGATTACTGAGTACTAATTTCTGACCAGCATGAAGAAGTCTTAAATGTTCTTTTTCAATGATTTGGTGTGTGACTAAACTTTCTTTTGGCAATATAATTGGATGCCTTTGAGCATAGGGCAAGCCAGAGTTTTCTATCCTACCACCTACTCTTAGTATGCCATTGACATCTGTGAAAGGATTCAAGCCTCTCAAACCTGAAGACAGTTTTTTCCCTTTATTCAAGGCATTTAAATCGTCACTAAAATACTTATGTTGTTCTTTTTTAATAATCATGTTCAAAGCCTGTTGAGATTCTGCATAAGAAATAAAATTACATTTAATTTTTTGAGAATTGGGCTTGACATTATTACAAAATCTTAAGATATAGGCAAGTATTCTTTGAGCCTTGTTTATGTCAGAGTACTTATTAAGAAAATCTAGCGATTGTACCTTACTCTCTATTGATGCCGCACAAACCACTCTATCCGATTTAGAAGCCTTGGTCACAGGCAAGTTTTTAATAACATCATAATTACAATTCTGAAAATTGTAACTTGAGTCGAGCAAGCACTGAGGCCCGGACCACCACAATGAGTGTTCTTGTAAGTCGCATGGATCCACACCCCTACTCAGGCAGTCAGCTGGGTTCTGGTCTGTGTTTATGTAGGAGAAGGTATGACCTTTAGTATACTGAGAGATTAACTTAACCCTGTTGGCTACATACGCGTTTAGTTTAGCTGGCTCGGTCTTTATCCAGGCCAAGACTACTTGCGAGTCAGAGAATAAATGCACAGTATCTGCATTAATTTTTGTGCTTAATGTGCTTTGTATTCTGGACATTAATTTTGCCAGGAGTAGCATAGAGTTAAGCTCTAGTCTAGGTACAGAGAGTTTTTTATCTTTTGGCGCTATGCGCGATTTAGAGCAAAGCAGTGACATTGTTACTTCGTTCTTGTTCTTATCTATTTCTCGTAAGTAAACTGCTGCACCATAAGCAATTATTGATGCGTCTGAAAATCCAATTAATTGCACCTTATTATTATTGTCATTGCAAACATTTCTTTTTATAACTATCGGTGGCATTTTTATTAAATTTTCATAGAACTTTTGCCATTCTCTTTGTAAGAGAGGGGAGGGAGTTGAGTCCCAGTCTACATTAGATTGCCACAATTTTTGCATAATACTCTTGGCCTGCACAATGATCGGTCCAGCGAGCGAAAGAGGATCGTAAAATTGACTTATGAAGCTAAGTATTTCTCTTTTTGTTGTAGGCATCTTTTCGGGGATAGGAGAGGAGATTTTGAAAGAGTCCTGCACTATGTCAAAATTTAACCCTAAGGTTTTTACGTCCTTTTGAAACTCTACTATCCCTGATCGTTGCTGCTCTGATGGAAGATCGTCTAATATTTCTTTATTGTTTGCTGACCATTTATGGAGACTGAAGCCGCCACGACTCAACAGATCAATTAACTGGTTTTTAGTTTCCTTTATTGTTTTTAAATCATGGAAACTATGTAATATGTCATCGACGTAAGTTGAACACTGTAACACAGAGGCTGCCAATGGAAACTCATTTTGATATCTTGATGCTAACTCAGTGAGGCATCTGGTCGCTAAATATGAAGAATTTTTTAAACCGTATGTTACAGTATTCAATTGTAGGCATTTAATAGATTCTTCCGGTGAATCTCTCCATAGTATATTTTGTAAGGATCTTTGTTCTTTATTAATGTAAACATTTCTGAACATACGTCTTATGTCACATGTAAAAAAATATTTATAGATCCTAAAGGCGAGCAGTGTATCAAAAAGCTCTCGCTGTACTACGGGGCCATTTAGCATTAGATCATTTAATGATATTTTATTTGATGTTTTCATGGAGCCGTCAAATACGACTCTTAGTTTAGTGCTAACAGCATCTTCGCGAACCACAGGGTGATGCGGCAAAAAATATACTGGATCACGTGATAGGTAGTATTCCGAAATATCAATTATACTTGCATGACCCAATTTCAAGTATTCCTGAATGAAATCTTTATAGTCATTAAATAGAGCTTGATCCTTTTTGAATCTTTTTTCAAGGTTAATGAATCTTTTCAAGGCTAGGCTCAATGAATCTCCTAATTTTTCATTGACATCAAAAATAGGTACTTTCAATGGGATAGACACTTCAAATTTGTTGTTTTCTAGCTTTACTGTATCTAGGAAAAATTGCTCACAATACTGCTGCTCAGACGTATGTTCAGAAAATATTTCTGGGACGGATTCAGTCTGCCAAAATTTATTTATAGTGTGCCCTATGTTAGTATTACATTCCTGACATACCAGAGACACAGGGGACGCCCAACACTTAATGGGTATATTACCAGCAACTATGTAACCGAATTGGGTGTGTATGAAGCGTGGTTGTGCGGCATCACTAGTGGGCAGGGCTTCAGGCTGTGGCAGCAGCGCCTGGAAAAAGATATCAGAAGTAAGTAAAATATCTATTTCACTACGTACATTGAAAGTTTTATCAGCCAGCTTAATATTCTTTGGAATATTAATTCTAGAGAGATCGAACTCATTTTGAGGCAGTTTTGTTGTTATCTTATCTACGATCAGACAATTAGTGAGAGCCTTGTATGGGTAATTTAATGAAAGGACTTCTATTGGCATAGAATATTTGATGGTCTTTTCAGTATTGGAGATACCTATTATTCCTGTAGAATTTGGCATAAATTGCTTACCCAATTTGTTGGCAAGGTTCTCTGTGATGAAGGATGACTGACTGCCTGAATCAAGAAGGGCCTTGGCTGTAATGTGTTGACCATTCTTACCTACAATTTTGACCTGCGCGGTGGGTAATAGTACCTGTTTGTTGGTTGGTAATCCTGACAGCAATGATACGGCACCTACAGTAGTCGTGGGACTCTCATCTTCATGTAAAAGGGTGCTGTGCCTCTTTTTACATTTTTGGCATTTGAAAAAGAATTTGCAGGGACCTTTATGCATGTTAAGACAAATTTTACAGAGTTTGTTGTCTTTTGCATACTGAATTCTTTGTTGTACAGGGCTTAAAGCAAACCTTGGACATGAAAATATCTTATGGTCCTGCTTGCCACAAAATTGACATAGACTTTGCTTGGTTACAATATTGACTACCTTTTTTGACTGAGTTGGTTGACTTATTTGTGGTTTAAACATACCTGGTTTTATTTCTCCTTTTGCCCCGTCCTCCTTTGCCGTTGCACGACCTTCAAGGAATTTGATGAAGTTGGCAAACGTAGCCGACTGCCGTTGCTCTTTATCAAGGTGGTATGACTCTCTGGTGGCTGAATCCAGTTTTCTTAGCATTATGCATATTAAGATTGAGTCCCACTTGTCGACCGGTTGACTTAAGTTTTTTAGAGCTGCAACTTGCTGTCTGGCTTCTGCAATTAAGGCCCGGAGTGCTGCAACATCCTGTCTGCTCATGGGGGGAATCTCTAGGAGTTTTGTAACGTGTTCAAATACAATCCTAAGTCTATTATCGTACCTATCTTTCAGAATGTCCCATGCTTCACTATAGCTTGCACCTAGTATAGGTAAATTTTTTATGAGATCATAAGCCTCGTCTTTTAAGAAGCTACGTAAATAGAAGAACTTTTGTATGTCATCTATGCCCTGATCTTTATGAATGAGTGCAGTGAACATTTCCTGAAATGAATTAAATTCTAAATAGTCACCTGTAAATGGTTTCATTACGATATTTGGAAGTTTTATTTTGGATGTGGAATGGGTTCCTGAACTCTTTTTGAGCGTTATTTGTGTCCTTATAAGGTCCATGCACTCGAAGTAGCAAGTCTCGACCTTCGAGGGGTCCTCATTGTCATTAATTTCAATGAGTAATTTTTCATACTCACCATATAATTCGATAACCTTTTCTTCTTTAACTATTAGAAGTTGGAGAGATGCCTGTGTAAGGAACTCGTCACTCAGGCTGGCCCTTATGCGAGTAAGGCCCCCTTTGATGTGCCCGCGCTTTGCAATTAGTTTCTCTGTTCCTGGTAACGACGGCCTAGCAGAATAGGTACTAAAATTACAATGAATTAAATTTTATTATACAGATTTTCACTTATAAACCACTTACAAATCGTTTTTTGTTGTTTTACGTACTTTTTAATAACGGAATTACGTATAAAACTTATAATTAATAAAAAGACGTAAACAGTTCCTGTAAAGTTTGTATAAAGGTAAAACAAGATGGCGAAATTTTACTAAAAGCACAAGGAATGGCGCCCGCGCACTTTTTCGACCAATGAGGAAGCCCCAAAAAAGTTGCCAGTATAAAATCGTGGTTTCCCCGCAGTTGTCATGAGACCTTGTCCTATGAGGAATCTGCAGGCCTGCCAACCCGGCGAGATGATGCGCCGCCACTTTTGTCCGCCAAATTTAAATTTGGAGAAGGGAAGCTAGCTGCCGCCGTAGTGCCAATCGCAGAAAAATTGATGCCGCGCTGCTGATGCCTTGCTTGCGTGTGGGTAATTACAAGATGGCGATGGCGTCGTCGTAAAAATTAGTGTAATTGTCGAAATGCGGAGAAGCGAAAACGCAGGAAAAATACAGGAATCCTTTTTGGTGGATGCTAAAATTGCACACACGAAGTTTGTACTTGCTTGCTTCCAATAAGTGTACACCTTGCGAGCACTCTGACGACGGATTCCTCCGTGTACTACGCCGTTGACGGAAATTCACTTTGAGCACTTTTATAACTTTTTATTGAAGTTTTGATTTTAACTGAAACTATCTTCGGTCCACTGATTCAGGTTCCGTTGAAGGACCATGTTAAAAGGCCGAAAGGATTTTATATTTCGATTAATAAATAAAAAGCACTTGTTCAATATTCCGTGGTGTAATTGAGAAGAAGGAAAAGTTGCCACACAGCAAAAACAATTAAAATTACAATTTAGTGTTACCAACAACAGGGGGGGGGGACACACATTTTACCACTTTGGAAGTGTCTCTCGCGCAAACTATTCAGTTTAGAAAAAAAATGATATAAGAAACCTCATTTATCATTTTTGAAGACCTATCCATAGATACCACACACGTACGGGTTTAATGAAATAAAAATTTTGAGTTTCAGTTCTAAGTATGGGGACCCCCAAAATTTATTGTTTTTTTTTCTATTTTTGTATGAAAATCTTAATGCGGTTCACAGAATACATCTACTTACCAAGTTTCAACAGCACAGATCTTATAGATTAGTAAAAAAGTTGCTGTGACATACGGACGGACAGACAGACAGACATGACGAATCTTTAAGGGTTCCGTTTTTTGCCATTTGGCAACGGAACCCTAAAAAAACACGCTAACAAATTTCAGACTGAAATATTATCATTATTTATTTATTTCTGGAGGGTATGCTTACAGATTACAGGTAAGCTTTTTTAACGAAAGCGCGGGTACTCCTTAGTCACTTTTCACATCTTTATCACTTATTTCGATGGTTTAGAAGACAAACGTACTAATTAAAGATCTGGCAATTATTCAGGAGAACAATTTTAATGAATTTAGGTTTGATGAAATGGAACTCGAAATTGTTTATAGATAGAGTGTTTAAAGTGGTTATATTGAGTTAATTATTTATCTGTGTATTGATTGATCGTAAATAGAAACGCCCTTTTTTAGGACACAGTGATAATGAACTGTAACTGTGTTACCTCCTCATCGATATCTACTGAGATATCGATGAGGAGGATTTTTTTTTTGAAAATGAGGTATCCCGCGTATAAGACTTTATAATTATTAAGAAAGTTATTTAATTTTGTTAAAATCAATTACACATATTAGGTGAAATTAATTTTTATTTTAAAAATATCACTTAGTACTTTGGTACACTAAATTGATTCGTGTTATGATTACTTATCATTATTGTATATTGTGTATTAATGACAATACTTTGAAGGATTTAATTATAAAACAAGTACCCATTAATATATATTTTTATTATTACCAACTAAAACAATTTTTATAAATTCGTCATTATTGTAAAACCTTTTTTGTTTATTTGGGGCCCACTAAGATCGAACCTCACATGCAGTAATCCGTCTGAAGCCTAATGTGGTAAATACCGTTTACATGGCATTGGACTCCACAGATCCCACACCCATCCGCATAGGCGATGACTTGGTCGAATTCATGAACCAGAAGGAGAAAACTCTGGAAAATGTATATATAACTCGGATTTAATCGGTAGTCATCGCTTAGATCATGATGATGTTTTCTTTTATTATATCACAATAAATGACAGGAGAAGAATTATTATTATTATTGAAGAATTCAAGCCACCATTAACAGTACAATATTGTCTATAATTGCACTTTGCCATAATTATTATGTAAGTACTTGTACTTATTTTAATCAAATATTCATAAATCGCAAACTTACTGTTTACAAAACCGTCAAACCGTCCGTTCGTCACTGAAGCGCATTTGCCACTGGTTGTGTACTAAGTGTGTACCAAACTCGAGGCGCGTAGGTATGACACACATCGCTTAACGACCCCCGTCCTCCATGAGCGTAGGTCTGGGGGTGGCAGGTGAGGCCGCCTGTCATCCCAGCAGAAGCAGACCGGGACGGTGGGGCAACTAGCACCCCTCATCCAATTATTTAGTCGGTTCAAGTCCGACATAACCGCCCACGCCGAGGTATCTGAGGGGAAGGGGATGACGTCCCCAGCCCTAGCCCCAATCGTAGCCCTAGCTCCGGCCGCCTCCACACGGCGCCAGTTGGAAGGGGGGTGGGAGGTAGTAGGAGATAGAAAGAAGAGGCGGAAGGCCGCCAAAAAGGCAGCTAAGAAAGCCAAAAGGGCCGCAGCCGCCGCGATGGGAGCGCCGAGGAAGCTCCGTGCCCCTCGATCTGCCGCAGTCGTCGTCACCTTGACTGCGGAGGCAGCGGGGAGAGGCATGCGGAATGCCGAGGTCATGGCGAAGGTCAAGGCCAACGTCGACCTCAAGGCCCTCGAGATTCCGGGTGTTCGATGTAAAAACACACGGACAGGAGCCCGGCTCCTCGAGGTCCCCGGCGCCACCAGTGGCCCCAAGGCTGACGCCCTAGCGGCTAAGCTGAGGGAGTCGCTGGATGCAGCTGACATCCGAGTGTCCCGGCCCTTTAAATGCGCCGAGGTGCGCATCATGGGCCTGGACGACTCCGTCACGGCGGAGGAGCTGATGCTCGCCGTGGCGGAGGCCGGGGACTGCCCCCTGGATACTGTGAAGGTCGGAGCAATACGCTTCGGCCCTGGTGGACAGGGGGCAGCAGTTGTCGGCTGCCCTATCACGGCGGCCTAAAAGGTTGCCGATGAGCGGCGCCTCCTGGTCGGAAGCTTCCTGAGAGTGCAGGTGCGGCTCCTGCAGACCCGACCGGCTAGGTGCTTCCGGTGCCTGTCGCCGGGTCACGTGGGAGTGCAGTGCACGGCGGAGTTAACGGTGGGTGACCGCTGTTTCCGCTGTGGCCAGCCCGGTCATAAGGCGGGTGTGTGCGACGCCCCAGTGCATTGTTTCAGGTGTGCAGCGGAGGGCAAGCCTGCCGACC
The DNA here is from genome assembly GCA_946251805.1 of Cybosia mesomella. NCBI lineage: Eukaryota > Metazoa > Arthropoda > Insecta > Lepidoptera > Erebidae > Cybosia > Cybosia mesomella. Next base: position 12,026,646 of record OX276397.1, read on the forward strand.
ACCGGGTTGGCAGTAAAGCCTGCGCCGGATCGGGGCCGAAGTCAGGAGGCCGGCCTTCCGCCCCCAGTTCACGGCGGGATGCGGAGATGGAGGTCCAATAATGGATCCCCAACTCCGCATCCTCCAGGTGAACGTAGGCCACGGTGCCGATGCTCAGGCCCTTCTGCTCCAGAGCATGGCACAGTGGTCGCCGATCCATACACTCACCAGTTTCTCGAGCCTGCCTGGGAGACTGACCTGGATGGATCGGCGGCACTGGTGCAAAACGCCGCCACCGGTACCCCTCCCCTTGTCGTGGTAGCAAGGGGACCCGGCTGCGTGGCGGCGGTAGTCGGGGAGATAGCGGTCGTGGCCGCTTATTTCACGCCGAACCGAGACCAAGCTGCATACGAGCGATGGCTCGATCAGCTGGCCGTCGTTGTCAATGCCTGTCACCCTCACCCGGTTCTTGTGCTCGGGGACTTCAACGCGTGGTCACAGACCTGGGGTTCCCGGCTCACGAACGGGAGGGGTAGGGCATTGGAGAACTGGGCCGACAGACTCGGTCTAGTTGTCCTAAATCGGGGAGCCATGGCCACGTTCCTGACTTCGAGGTGCGGCTCCATCGTGGACATTTCGTTCGCGTGCCCCTCGGTGTCACGTCGTGTTCAGGGCTGGCGCGTCGTTGTGGAGGAGGAGACAAGGTCGGATCACCGATACATTCGGTTTGACGTCTCCACTTACGCGAGCGGTGCGCCAGCAACACCGGCTCCCCCTGAGCCACGTTGGGCGCTTAAGCGACTAGATCGGGAGCTCCTCCTGGAAGCCGCCATAGTGCAGGCCTGGGCCCCTGCGCCGGATAGGCCTGTCGATATTGATGATGAAGCAGAGTGGTTCCGGAAGGCGTTTGCGGCGATGCCTAGGGTCCAACCCTATACTCCAAGACGTCAGGTCTACTGGTGGTCGCCGGAGATCGCGAGGCTGAGGCACGCCTGCGTGATCACGCGCCGCCAGTGGGCCAGATTTCGCAGGAGGCGTCGCCGCCCCGTAGATGCGGAGGCCCGAGAGGCGGAGTTGTTAGAGGCATACAGGGAAGCCAGTAGAACCCTCCGAGCGGCAATAAGGCGGGCCAAAATTGAGGCCCGCCGCTAACTTCTAGAGACGTTGGAGCGGGATCCGTGGGGGCGGCCCTACCTTATGGTTAGGGGCAAGCTGCGCCCTAGGGCCCCGCCGTTGACCCGGTGTATCCAACCAGAGCTGCTCGAGAGGGTGGTTGGCTCCCTGTTCCCAGCGCCGGCGGTGGAACATGTTCCACCGCAGATGGCTCCGTCTCGGTCGCCCTTGGCGCCCGACATGGATGACGACGACGTGCCCGAAGTCACTTGGGTAGAGCTAGAGCTGGCGGCAGCGGCGGCAGTTGAGAAAGCTCAGAGCCAAACACACCGCCCCGGGACCCGACGGCATTCCAGGCCGAGTATGGGTCCTTGCTCTAGTTGACAATGCTCTCGAGCCCCGACTGAGAGGGCTTCTCAGCGCATATATGGAGCGAGGCCAGTTTCCGAAATTGTGAAAGACGGGGAAACTGGTCCTGATCCGAAAGGAGGGGCGTCCGGCAGACTCGCCGTCCGCCTACCGGCCCATAGTGTTGCTCGACGAGGTTTGCAAACTCTTTGAAAGAGTAGTTGCGAAGCGCCTCGTCGAGCACCTCTCAAGAGTGGGGCCGGATCTGGCGGATGACCAATATAGCTTCCGGCCATCATGCGCTTGAGGGCTCTGGCGAAGGATGCAGTCGCCCGGGGTGAGGTGATGTTGGCGGTGTCTCTGGACATCGCCAACGCGTTCAACACCTTGCCCTGGAGTTGCATTAGGGAGGCGCTCGTGTATCACGAAGTGCCTCCCTACCTTCGCCGCATAGTCGGGGCGTATTTGTCGGAGAGAGCCGTCATCTACCCAAGTATGACCGGTCTAGGTCGGCGTGAGATGTCGTGCGGTGTTCCGCAGGGGTCGGTGTTAGGGCCGCTCCTGTGGAACATCGGCTACGACTGGGTGCTACGCGGTGACCTCATAGGCGGTGCCGCCGTCACATGCTACGCGGATGACACGCTCGTGACGGCGTGTGGCAGGACGTACCGTGAAGCGACCCTAAAGGCCACGGCCGCGGTTGCCCAAGTCGTGGGGCGGATCCGGCGGCTGGGTCTCGAGGTGGCTCTGCACAAATCCAAGGCCTTGTTTTTCATGGGCCTCGGAGCGAGCCACCTGATGGATCCAGCCTAATGGTAGGAGGCATTAGCATCGGCATCGAGCCCCAAATGAAGTATTTGGGGCTCATACTCGACGGCCAGTGGGACTTCGGTAAACATCTCCGAAGTTTGGTCCCCAAGCTGAAGGGCACAGCTAACGCTTTGGCGCGGCTGCTGCCCAACATGAGGGGACCCGATGACTCCTGCAGGAGACTCTACGGGGGGATCATGCGGTCCATGGCCCTATATGGGTGCCCAGTGTGGGCGGAGGCCCTGAAGGCCAACAATGCCCGGCTGCTGCGGGAAGCGCAGCGGGTGATGCAGGATGCAGGATGCAGGATGAACAGGGTTATAAGGGGGTACCGCACCATCTCCTTCGAAGCGGCGAGTCTCCTTGCCGGAACTCCACCATGGGACCTGGAGGCGAGAGCCCTTGCAGCCCTTTACAAGTGGCGCAAGGAGGCACTGGAGCTGGGATGGAATCCTGAGCCTCCAGAAATCCCAGCTTCGCCATTCCATCCTGGTGGAGTGGAAGGAACGACTTGGGCAACCAAGTGCAGGGCACGCCGTTGTAGAGGCGGTAAGACCCGTCATGGAGGATTGGCTCGAGAGGCGACACGGAAGCCTCTCGTACCGACTGACGCAGGTGATCTCCGGCAAGGGGAGCTTCGGGGACCACCTGTTTCGGATCCGGAAGGAGCCAACGTCTGAGTGCCACCACTGCGACGCGAGTGAAGACTCGGGGCTGCACACGTTGGCAGAGTGCCCGGCGTGGGAGGTCCCGAGGCGAGAACTCGTGGCGGCAACTGGGGTGAGAGTCCTCTCGCTCGGCGCTATGATTGCCGCCATGGTGCAAAGTGCGAGCGCGTGGGCCGCCGCCGCCTCCTTCTGCGAGCAAGTAATGCTCGAGAAGGAGGCGGCGGAGCTAGCTCGGGAGAGATTTAGAACTCTCCCGGCCCGCCGAGCCCGCAACATGCTCGCCGCGCGGCGCAGGCGACTCAGACGCCGGAGGTCGCTCAACGACCTCCGTCCTCCATGAGCGCAGGCCTGGGGGTGACAGATGAGGCCGTCTGTCTCCCCAGCAGAAGCAGGCCGGGGCGGCGGCGCGACGCGCACCCCCCCTCTCTGGAGCAAGGTGGAGACACCGTGCTTCCCACACCCGAGGGGGCCATCTCGAAGCCGTAGATGGCCCAGGGTCAGCCGGGGTGCGAGGAATTGCCTTATTAGGTCACCTTACACACCGGCATCTGAAGACCCGAGACGGCGTGCGGTTTTAGTCGGTTCAAGCCCGACATAACCACCCCCGCTGGCCGGCGGGGGGGGTATCCGAAGGGATTTCCGCACGAAAAACAAAAAAAAAAAGGTATCTGAGGGGACTTCCGCATGAAAAAAAAGCGGCCTAGTTCGATGAAGGGTTCCGTAGCAGGAAGTAACGTAATAATGCTTTTTTTTTAATTTTATATTTGAGTTGATTGAATGAAAGGTAAATTGCGGTTTACGATTTATGACGTATTAAAAAAAAACTACTTACTAGATCTCGTTCAAACCAATTTTCGTTGGCAGTTTACATGGTAATGTACATCATATATTTTTTTAGTTTTATCATTCTTTTAGTTTAGAAGTTACAGGGGGGGGACACATTTCACCACTTTGGAAGTATCTCTCGCGCAAACTATTCAGTATGGGTTTGAAGAAGAAAAAAAATTTTGAGTTTCAGTCCGAAGTATGGGGAGCCCCCAAATTTTTTTGCTTTTTTCTATTTTTGTGTGAAAATCTTAATGCGGTTCACAGAATACATCTACTTACCAATTTTCAACAGCATAGTTTTTATAGTTTCGGAAAAAAGTGGCTGTGACATACGGACGGACAGACAGACAGACATGACGAATCTATAAGGGTTCCGTTTTTTGCCATTTGGCAACGGAATCCTAAAATAGACATGACACATGTTCCGATCGTTTCTATTAAGGTAGAATACTGTAAGATATCATTACTGTGGCAATACTGACATCACGGTCACGCACTATGACCCTGAATTTGAATATATGTACATAATTATGTTACTATAAGCTCCAAACTTGAGAATGGCTGGACCGATTTGAATGAATTTCTATTTTGTTCTTTTTGAATAAATCGCATCCGAAAGCTCACTCAGAAAATATATACGGGAGTCCCACTAAAATGTTTTAGAATATTGATTGTATTGAAAATAAAGTAGGACGCTATATATTTTTACAAACCACCAACTTTCGTTCGTCTACGGATCTCCTCATTTCTGATTCGATCTCGTAAAGAAACCCCAAGAATAGCCCGTTCCATAGCTCGCTGTGTGACCCCGAGCTTCCTTATGATGGCCGGTGGGGCAGAAAGGTTCTTGAGTGGAGACCACGTAACGGCAAGCGCAGCGTTGAAAGGCCTCCCGCAAGGTGCACAGACGACCAAAGAGCGCAGGGACTCGGTTGATGCAGGCCGCTACAGACCGGTCGAAATTGAAGTCGATGGGGGAGGCCTATGTTCAGCAGTGGCTGCCTACGGCTGATATGATGATGATGATGATGCTTACCACCGACTGGGCATGTTTATCTGACTCTGAGCAATGCATTTCGGAACTGACTATCGAACTTGAAATTACATGCAGGATATTTCTATTAATATAACATTTCTAAGTGAAAAATTACCTTTTTTCTTGATACTGATTTATCCATTTTTAAGATGAGTCGCACTACCTATTGCTGAATGAATATTGTACCCAAGATAAGCAAAATAATTTTTTGTGATTGTTGATTGAGTGATTGATTGATTTATTGATATAAGAACAACATAGCGAAAATACTTTCGAGGCATACAGTTGCAGTTGCTCTTTGTTATTAACTTCCTTTAAAGTAACAGAGTATTTATTTCTGTCCTCAGGTTGTATTATTCCCCAACGCTACATCCTCGGTGTAATGGGTCTACTTGGAGTTTGTAACGCGTATACGATGCGAGTGTGCCTTAACCTTGCAATTACGCAAATGGTCAACCGAACTAAATCTGGAGTAGATCACTACGTAGATCCTGATGCGTGTCCTAGTGATGTTATTGCCAATAGTACAGTCGTCGAAAAACCAGTAAGTAAAAAAAAACGTTAGTGAATTGTAATTAAAGTTAATCAGACCATCATCATTATCAGTAAGAAAAATAGTTTATATATGTATACAACCTGAAATCAAGCGTACACCATACCACCATATATTTTTTCTCCTTTGGTAGAATTAGGGGCCGCGTTCATGCCACCTGCACCGTTCACGTACGTACCTACCTATGAGCGGATTTACGTATATCATTGAGTAGTCCTCTTTGTAAATCCCATATCAATTTGATCCGAGTGCTAATCTCGTTCGCATCCAAAGGCTACACTCTAGCGACCAGGGTTTGCTCGTCTACTCAAAGATTTGGTGACTGCTGCTGGCAAGCTGCTTGAGAGTAAGGCCTCTGTTATTAGCTTAGCTGCCTGCAAGAAGTTTTTTTGTTCGTTACGCGTTCATGCCTTAACTAATTAACTCGTCATCATGTAATTTTGTATACACATTATCAGAGGTCTAGAAAAGGACCTACCCTACTTTTCAGACAGGGCAAATAGTACGGTTCATTAGGAAAAGAATAAAGAATTTTAGACGATGGAGATTAACAAAATCTACATTAACGTGAGCAAAGCCAAAGCTTCCACTCAGGTTCCATCCGAGGGTCGGTAGTATAATAATATTTATTTAGCTAGCTAATGCCCGTGGCTCCGTCCGCGCAGAGCTCGGTTATGGTTTTTGGTCATATCTCCGGTGCTACTTAATCAATTGCAATCAAACATACGGCAGATTTTAAGTCTGACCAATAGCTTAGTAGTAAAAAACCCGGCATCTAAATTCATTTGTTAGTTTTTTGCATCCATCGCGAACAAACAGACAAAAGACAAACAGACAGAAAGATGAACAGACAAACAGATAAGAATTCTAAAATAGTAGATTGTTATACAAGGAGCTAAAATGACCCATTATATACGAGATAGTTTTACTCTCGAGCTTTAGCGAGGGAGTAAATAGAAATCGAGTTTTAAGGGGTTTTAGCGCCGTGTGTTACACTATACTTTTCACTACGATTGCGAGAAAATAAAACAATCCAATACAATATGAAATATGTAGTTTATTTTATTAACTTTTCGTAAGTATTTAAATAAATGTTTTGTGACCTTGACGGCAACAGATTGAAAATTATTTATTTTCCTTTCTCTTCTATTTGTAAATTAGGGTCTCCATTCTCACTAGATGATGACATTTTCACTATTGTAAATTTAATTACGGTCACTACCAATTCAATTTGCAATTAGAGAAAAATTATAAAGATTTCGCGCCAATGTCTTTTTTTTTGTTTCTTCTGTAGCCGCAACACATTGCATGCATTCTACTAGAGATCGCCGATTAAATTAAAATGAAGTTCTTTTTTTATGAAACAGTAATAAGTCGAGTCTTTATTCATGATTATTCTACTTATGACTAAAGACTTTTTCGTTTTTGTAGGCTCATTGTCATTTGACACACAAAAATTAAAAAAAAAAACTTTTTCCCCTGGGGGAAGAATTGCTATTTTTTCTTCGCTCTGGTACGCCACAATGACGGTCTTTTTGAGCAAGAGGAGTGAAAAAGATATTGTTGTGTTTAGCATTGTTCATTTAATATAACCCAGGTCTTTTTTATTAATTGCTCCAATGTACAAACTTAACTTTTTTGCAATTTTAATTAAATAATAATATAGATATTGCGTAATAGTTGACAACACAGCGGTTAAAATATATTTCTTTTGAAGAAATAAAGATACAATGTCTTATCATTTTTATCTACATGTCAACTTCAAAATTATGTTGATGTTTACTTAAATTGTAAAAATATATTGTGTAGCGTGAAAAATGTATCCTATTTTATCTAATTTTATCTTACTGTCACAATGCTGTCATGCTTCCAGAAGGATTTTATGCATGTTCTTAGTACAAATAGCTAGAACTATGAATAGTTTAACAGAGTATACATGAAGATTTGCATATAGTAATAATAAAAGATATGATCTCGAATAGTAATCATTTATAAAATGTATTGTTTCAAATGTAGGCCTATTCACACCTAAGCTGTATACGCTACAGTCTGCGAGAAAACCGAGCGATTATACTACTTTTCACGACCTATGTACCAACTATTCCGCTCTAGCCTACCTTCAGCGGCAGCGAATACTACTTAGGTCTGAAGAGGGCCTAAGACATGAACTGATTTTAAGGGTGAGTGTAGGTAGAGAACTAAAATAAATCAGTTCTGTGGCATTCTTTCAAATGATCTAGTTACGTGGCAGCGTGTCCAGCCAAGTTAAAAAAAGGAACTGGCAACGCAGCAGCCATGTGTATATTTACATGTAACATTTTGATTCACTTCTGACCCTATCAAAACACGAAAACTATTAAATCTTCATGTATGAAATTTGACACATTTAATAAAACCCCTTTTTGGTCCTGAATCTATTGGCATAAATGTTGTTAAATGGTTATTGATATATTAACGTTTAAAAACCGGCATTTTTATGACTGACTCACTCACTGACTTATAAATCAAAAACCTATCCCACATCCAGATGACCTAGAAACTTGATATTTGGCATCAAGGTAGACTATGAGACATATACAAAAGAAAAAAATCCAAAAGCTGAAATTTATTGATAACAAGCAGTTGCCCGCGGCTCCACCCGAGTGAAATTTTGATCCCGTTTCCGTAACTCATGGGAACCTCTTAAAGCCCCTTTGTTTGTCTAGAATCCAAATTTTCATAAATTTTTATCAAATAGTTATTGATGTATTAACGATTAAAAACCTTGAGCTTAAATTTCACCCCAAGTGAAATAATTGCATTTTGTAAATAATTGTGTCTTAAAATTTAAGAATTTATATTACGTATTAAGTAGAAAATATTGTCGTAGCACAAAGAAACAAGAAATTATTATATCAATTTATTTTACGAATGTTTTAGGTTCTTGTAACTAAAATTTTAGTATTTTGTACACAGAACTTGGCAACCATATTAATAGATCTCAATTCTTTTGTCAGCGAAGTCAACAACGACGCATATTCTTTATACTGAAGTTGGCTCTCATTTCCCATTTATGTTATTGATGGGATTAAAATTACACTATCGCCTTAGTTATGCAAACTGAATTTGAATTGCAACATATATTGCACAAATGCAAGCTTGCGACGAATTTATTTTTCTACGCCCATTGTTACATAGCTTGAATAAATATACCTACTATATTAAAATGTATGACACGGTTCTATATATGATTAAGAACTGTTGTTGTCGTGCTCAAGACGTGATTCGATAAAGTCTGTGCAGCTTATTTCCGATACCGAATAATAAATACTCACATGTTTGGTTTTATCAGTCATTGACCTCATTCAATAGCTTGTCAACACCGTATCTATTCTATAAGAATTTATGACAGAAGTCAATAATACTATGAGCAAAAGCGTTTGCCGTTTTTAGCGAAATAAAAAAACGACACCGCCCCATTTCTTTTGTGGCTGTACACACAAGACGAAAGTTTTTATGGAGTAATCAAGTGATTTCTGTGTTATCAGTAGTAATTTCACCAAAGTCAAAAAAAGTTTAACTCGATATATAAAATAAAATAGCATTTATATAAAATTTACCTACTCTGTTTTATGTGTCTCATATATTTATTTAGATTCAACTGATTTCAATGCACACCGCGGAGAATATGTACCATCTTTATATATAAAAATTAATTGCTGTTCGTTAGTCCCGCTAAAACTCGAGAACGGCTGAACCGATTTGGCTAATTTTGGTCTTGAATTATTTGTGGAGGTCCAGAGAAGGTTTAAAAGGTGAATAAATATGGAAGTTGTTATCGATTGAGGCAGTACGAAGTCTGCTGGGTCAGCTAGTAATATCATAATAATGAAATAATTTTAAATAATATAATATTACGTTGTCTGTCAAGTTAAAATATATAATCCTATTATATATTTTATTACAATTGTAGTTGAGACCTATAGATAAAAACGTTATTAGGAATATGATATTTCCATTTAGTTAAAACTGACCCAAATAAAAAGAACCTTCGTTTGTCTTCACTATTTACAACGCCTATGACACTTAGTATCTACATTTTAATCAGGCCCCGCGGGAACTTCCAGAAGGTCAATAGATATGTCAATCTTCGTTGTGTTACAGTATTTTCTGCTCCTATTTGCGCAATTATTATATACTGTTTATGGGAATTAACTAGTTTAGTAATGGTCACCCTGTCAAGGGAATTATCATTATGTTCATTAACCTTTGACTTGTTTTTTATTTTAATAGTTTGTTGTGTTGCTAAAAGGAACTTGAACTAGGAGAGTGTTTAAAACAATATTATTATCTTCCATTATTTTTGTTAGATTAGATATTTGAGCTTTAGATATGCATAGATTTATATAAATATAGAGCCTTTAGATTGACTGTATGTTATCATAAGATGTTTGTGAAAAATTGTGCTCATAGACATAGAGCTTAATTTCGCGTTGTTCTTAGTTGCATCCGAGGCTTTCACCTCGGAGCTCGGGGTTCGCTTACTCTTTCTCTTTCTTTTGATTTGACTCATACGGCTTTTATGGGAACGACCTGCTACCACCGTCTGAGTTCTCAACCCCGAAAGGAAAGCCTAAATTTAACTTTCCTTTCAATTTTTTACCTAAAAAGGAAAAAACGGAACCCTTATAGGATCACTTCGTTGTCCGTCCGTCCGTCCGTCCGTCTGTCAAGACCGTTTTTCTCAGGAACGCGTGGAGGTATCAAATTGAAATTTATATCTAATACTCAGGTCTACTGTCCCTTAGAGCTGTGAAAAAATCAAACTTCTAAGTCAAAAAGATACAGCCGTTTATGCCGCAAATTTCCGCAAATTTTCGAAACTCGCACGGGAATCAAAACCTACAGGGTACTTCCCGTGAACTTAGAATCTTGAAATTTGGAACGAAGTAACATCTTGTAGTACAGATAAAGGAAAAATTTTGAAAACCGTAAATTTTTAATTACATCATATAATAAAAATATTTTTGAAACTTTTAAAGTTACTACTTCTTTTCTCATGAACGCGTAGAGGTATTAGATTGAAATTCATATCAAATACTCATAAAAACGATTATTACAATCCTTTTAATTATTTCACACACGATGCATCATTATAAAGAAAACAAATTAGTACAATGAGAGAACATTATAATACGTTATAAATCAGTGCATTTTTATTTAAGTTACCTCATACCTACAGGTTTGTACGGAACCTTCGGTGTGCGAGTCCGACTCGCACTTGTTCCGGTTTTTTTTTTGATTAGGCTGTATCTATAATTAATACTCGGTTTTAAAGAAAAATTACTTGTTATTTGTGTAATACTTGAATACTTACTACTATTTGTTTATTAATTAACTTAAGTCATACAAATATGATTTATATTACAAACATGAGCAGATGCGGTGATGTCATAGGCGACCTCATTTAAGATCTGTCCTATACTATAAGTGAGTTATAAATAGAAAATTTGCATTCTATGAACATTTATGACCCGGACCTATGAATATAAATCATACGAAGTATATTAACGTTTACGCATGTTTAAAACATTAAGAGTATTGTTAATGTTTATTATTCGATTTAGCGAACGTGATGTTACGCCAGTGTAGATTATATTACTCCATGGTTTTTCAAACACAAAAATGAATACGAAAACACATAATCATAATCATCATTTATTTGTGGAACATAGGTTAGTTACAGATCTTATAATAATGTTAGAATGTCCTCTATATTCTACCACATTGTGTGATGTACAAATATTTTAATTTAATTCTATGTCAATTCATGCAATGTCAACTAAATACGACGATCAACGAAATGATGCCACCAAAGGTGTCAAACAATTAAATAAGTTATGTCAATGAGAGCAGTAAAAATAAAATAAAAAGAAAATTAAGTCAGAAATTAAAACATTCTAAAAAATTATATTAAATTATTATAATATAATTACACACATCCCGTGAATCCCATTAGGTACCTTTTTATTTATCGTGCGGAAATCCCTTCGGATACCCCCCCGCCGGCGTGCGGGGGCGGTTATGTCGGGCTTGAACCGACTAAAACCGCACGCCGTCTCGGGTCTACAGACGGTGTATTAGGTATGTACCTGTGGCAAAAATGTAACTCTCTTCTGACCTAATAACTCTGAGAGAAAAACCTGCACCAGAGCCTCGTCTGTTGTTGGTTTGGTCCTCAAAGATGATGTGCATGAGCAATGTGACGGGGTCTGTGGCGTAGCGGTAGTGCATTCGACTGCTACGACAGGAGGCGCGGGTTCGATTTCCGTTCAGTGCAAATATTTGTATGCATGAATATGTCTATTTGCATTGGTCTGGGTGTTTCTATGTATAATATTTATGTATTTACAAAAAAAAGTATATAAGTATGTTTATCCGCATTCTGGGACCCATAACACAAGCTAGTTAAACTATGCTTACTTTGGATCCAGAAAGCGATGTGTAGAATGTCGTAAAATATTTATTATTATTATTTCCTTTATTAAATTTTAAATACATATAAATTATATTTTTAAATACATTCTATATAAAAAAAAAACAAATATATTTAAAAATATAAAAAATTGTGGCCCACCGGCATCGGGTACAGGGACCAAGCCACCGGTGGTTAGGGCTCCAGAGAGGGGAATCTCCTCACAATACGTGCCGTTTCGAAGAGCACTGCCTTCTGCATCAAGCTCTTGACCCAACTACATAATACGAGCCTCTGGAGATGTTGTTCGAGGCTCTTGGCAATCAGTCCGTGCACCGATTATTATTATTAATGTGGGTGTAATACAAACTACTCCTACCTACTACTAACATATGAAATATTACAACGCGACGTATGTTATATAATTTTTTTTTATTTTCAGTATGCTATCTTTGACTGGGACGAAAAAACGCAAGGTCTTATTTTGAGTGGCTTTTATTATGGTTATGCAGCCACACAAGTGCCTGGAGGTTACCTGGCTGAAAAGTTTGGAGGAAAATGGACACTTGGTCTTGGGTTACTGAGTACTGCTGTGTTTACGTTCTTGACTCCAGTGGTGATTAGAGCCGGTGGGGCGACGTGGCTCTTCGTACTTCGAATCTTGCAAGGAATGGGAGAGGTGATATATTGTTTTATTACATCGTTACACATTTTTCTCAATATCTACTTGTTTAAATAACACACAATAATAAATAAAATTAACTATGAACCATTTTTTTGGTCAACTCACTAGGGTAACGGGTAAACGCCTATTTCAACATTACCTCTTCCTCCTTTAGTGGCGATAGCCCAATGGTGTACGTAACGGACTGCTGATACGAGGTCTCAAGTTCGATCCCCAGTCGCCCGGGGCACACACCTCTGACTTTTCATAGTTATGTGTGCATTAATAAATGTTAATTATCGCTCGCTTAATCATGTGCCCGGTAGATGGCAATAGGCCCGCCCCCTATTACATTGGAACCTTAACATAACTGGCGAATCGTGGGTGTGTAATACACCTCTGCCTACCCCTTCGGGGATACAGGCGTGAAGTTATGTTATGTTATGTTGTTATGTGTTCCTCCTCTAAGTTCTCATTTTGAACCCAAAATGCATTGCAACTGAGGTTACTTATATAATTATTTTTACCTAACAGATTTTTTTTACGATTGTACAATAAGATAAGATAGCATGGTCTTATTCAGATAAAATGACGTATGACCTCATTACAAATTTACAACTTTTTGATTCATAAAATTTAAATTGCCGATAGAAAACGATATGCCCATAGACACTATTTTCATAAGTGTATATTTGATACTAGCTGTGCCCGCGACTTCGTCCGCGTGGATTTCGATTTTTATGGTTTTGGAAACCTGATTTTTTCTTCTAAAATTAAAGTACCTTATGTTACGCCTTGTAACATTAGCTATCTGCCAGTGAAAATCCCGTCAAAATAGGTCCAGCCAGTTCAGAGATTAGCCGGAACAAAAATTGTAAAACATGTTATTTTGGTGTATGTACCGTATATACATGTACACGTATGTGTGTACATGTAGTAACAAAACGGTTATCTCAATATTACAAACAGACACTCCAATTTTATTTATGTATAGATATAAATATCTATGAAAGTCTTGTATCATGATGGAAAATAAATCATTGCTTTAAAAAAAATAGACATGAAGCAAAAAAGTTATGTAATCAGTTTCTATATTTGAGAACTGCGAAGACACAAAACATCAGGAGTTGAAAATTAAAATCAACAGGGAAATTAAAAGGTTATGTGGAATTATATTTTTGGCTATAGATTATTTTGCACTTAAAATATGTAAACACACAACAGCAGAAGTGAAGAAAACTAGCATGAATGGCACATTATTTTAATATTACCTTTAAATTAGGTTTTCTTTTCATTAAGATGTAACTGAATTATTACCTCATATAAATACAATCCAGCTTCAAATCAGGTAGGCTGTGTTTTTGTTTAACTTATCAATATTTAAAAATAGTATCAAGAATATTTTCTTGCTAAACACATTCAACCATACTTGTACTCGTATTTACAATCAAAACCTAAATTCAATATTCAAAATAATCAAAATTTTTGAGTAATAGCACAGATTACATATTAGTTAAAAAAAAAACATTTAAAAGTTTAATTTAACACTTCAGCTGATTTCAACAAATAGTGTATGTACTGTACCTACTTTCTTGAATGGAAAATATTTTAAACAAATTTAAAAAACATTGTTGTCAACAAACAAGATAAAAACGACACATAACATCAGGAAATATGATTGAATTACATACCGTAGCGGTTTGTGTAACCAAAGATAAAACAAGTATTTGTCCACTTAAGTCAAGTGTTATTACAACATTTTATGTATACAGGTTTATATGACTGCACTATACGCAATGAATTGTAATAATTTAAGTGGGTTTTAGTAGGAAAACGTTTAATAAAATGCACATATTCCATTGAAACACTAATACATTTTTCCCTCTTGTGGACATGTGGTAATGATGAATTATGACGGATCGTAACTGGCCTTCTTTTTTTTTTCTTTTTTTAACGTGCGGAAATCCCTTCGGATACCCCCCCGCCGGCCAGCGGGGGTGGTTATGTCGTGTCTCGACTAAAACCGCACGGTGTCCTCCCCAAGTGTCCGTTGCCGGGCACCCCGGGTAAGCCCTCGAAAGGATAACCCCAGGGTTGCCAGCGGACTTTGGCCGCCACCGCGGCCTCGCCTGGTGGGGTCGGGTTTTATCCCGCTTCGGTGAGTTGGCAGGCGTGTGTAGGGCACACACGACACGCCTCCGCCACGGCCTGCTTCTGTAAGGACGGCGAGTCGGCCAACTGCCGTCCTCAGGCCCCGATCATGGAGGTCGGTAGTCCCGGGCGTAGATGAGTCTGCGGCGCCCTCGCCGCAGACTGCGAAACTCGGGGGGCAGGGTTCTCTCCCGCTCCCTCTCCGCCGTCTCTTTCGCGCGCATTACCTGCTCGCAGAAAGAGGCGGCGGCGTGCCACTTACTCCCGTCGGAGACCACGGCCCTCACCATGGTCTCCAACGAGAGAACGTCCACGCCCAGGACCGCAACGAGATCCCGGCGTTGACTCGCCCACGCAGGGCACTCCACCAACGTGTGGAGCGCCGTGTCGTCGCCAGGATCCTCGCAGTGCTGGCACTGCGGCGTTGTCTCCCGGTGGATGCGCCACAGATACTTACCGAAACACCCGTGTCCGGTAACCATCTGGCACATCCGGTAGGAGAGGTCCGCATGGTCCCTCTCCAACCACTCCTTCATAATCGGTCTCACCGCCGCAATGGTGGATTCCCCCCACCTTGGGTGCTCAAGTCGCACCCTCCATGTCTCCATGAGTTCCTGGCGGAGCAGGGACCGCTGAGCCCTGATTTCTCGGGGCTCTGGCCTGTGGCCCCGCTCCAGCGCCTCCTTGCGCCACTGGTACAGCAGCGCAAGGGCTCTCGCTTCCAGGTCCCATGGAGGGGTCCCGGCTAGGAGACATGCAGCCTCGATGGAGATCGTGCGATACCCCCTGATGACTCTGACGGCCATCGCTTTTAACGGGCTGTTTAATACAGCCACGTTGCGGGCCGCCAGAGTCTCCGCCCATACTGGGGCCCCGTACAGGGCCATGCTTCGCACGATCCCCAGGTACAGTCTCCTAGTGGGGGCGTTGGGTCCCTTGACGTTGGGCATCAGCCGCGATAGCGCGGCCGCAGCCCCCCTCAGTTTCGGGACCAGACTTCGGAGATGAGGTCCGAAGTCCCATCGGCTATCGAGTACGAGCCCAAGGTACTTCATCGTGGGCTCGATGCCGATGCTTACGCCCCCTACGGTTATGCTGGTTCCCGCAGGTGGCCCCCTCCGAGGCCCGTGGAAACACATGGCCTCGGATTTGTGGAGAGCCACCTCGAGTCCCAGCCGCCGTATTCGACCCACGACTTGAGCAACCCCTGCCGTGGCCTTTAGTGCCGCGCTTCGGTGCGTTGCTCCCCGCGCCATAACGAGGGTGTCGTCAGCATAACACGTTATGCTTTCACCCTCGAGCAACGAACCGCGCAGCACCCAGTCGTATCCGATGTTCCACAGGAGTGGCCCTAGGACCGACCCCTGCGGAACACCGCACGACACTTCTCGCCGCCCTGGCCCTAGCCAGCTCGGGTAAACTATGGCCCTCTCGGATAGGTATGCCTCAACAATGCGGCGGAGGTAAGGAGGCACTCCGTGATACGCGAGCGCCTCCCTAACGCAGCTCCAGGGTAGGGTGTTGAAGGCGTTGGCGATTTCAAGAGACACCGCCACCACCACCCCACCCCGCGAGATTACTTCCTCCGCCAGGCGCCTAACGCGCATGATCGCTTCCACGGTGGAGCGCCCCCGGCGGAAACCGAACTGGTTGTCCGCCAGATCTGGCCCCACAGTCGTGAGATGCTCGACGAGGCGCTCTGCAATAATCCGCTCAAAGAGCTTGCACACCTCGTCGAGCAACACGATCGGCCGGTAACCGGATGGCTGGTCCGCCGGCCGCCCCGCCTTACGGATAAGGACCAGTTTCCCCGTCTTCCAAGCCTTTGGAAACTGGCCCCTTTCGAGGCATGCGCTAAAGAGCGCCACCAGTCGAGGCCCTAGTTCCTCCAGGGCCAGGACCCATGCTCGGCCTGGAATGCCGTCGGGTCCGGGGGCAGTGCATTTCCGGGCTTTAAGCCGGAGCATTGCTACCCCCAGTTCACTCTCCCTGACTTCGGGCACATCGCTCTCGCTATTATCAGCGTCAGGTGCCTGAGGCGGCCTCCGACGAAACCTGGTGTACTGGCGGCGAGCGGTCACGCACGCTGCTCGCAGCTGTGCGATCTCCGTTGACCACCAGTACACCTGTTTCTTGGCCGGGCCGGGCTTAACCCTAGGCATCGCCGCATCGCAGATATGCGACATGGCTCTCCTGAACCATTCCGCCTCTGCGTCGACATCGGCAGGCCTGGCCGGTGACGGAATCCAGGCCTGCACTATGGATGCCTCCAGGAGAGTCTCCCGATCCAGGCGTCTGAGCGCCCAACGTGGATCCGGGGGATTCGCGATTGTCGGCGGCAGGTTAGTTGGAGGGGAGACGTTGAACCGAATGTACTTATGGTCGGAATCCGTCTCCTCCTCCTCCACCACGCGCCAACCCTGGACGCGGCGGGCGAGAGCAGGGGTCGCGAACGCGACATCCACAACCGAACTGAGCCCCCGCCGCTCCCAGGTGGCGACATTCCCCCGGTTGAGGACCTCTAGACCACGGGTGTTGGCCCAGTCCTCCAGTACTCGCCCCTTGTCATTGGTTTCCCGGGAGCCCCAGGCCTGAGACCAGGAGTTGAAGTCTCCCAGGACCAAGACAGGACGAGGACGGCACGCAGCGAGAACAATGTCCAGTTCAGCGAGCCTTAGCTCAAGCTCGTACTGGTCAAGGCTTGGCGAGAAGTAGACGGCCACGACAGCCAAGCCCTCATAGTCCGCCGCGACACAGCCTCTGCACCTTGCAATGAGTGCAAGGCGCGAGGTGTCCGCGGCGGAACCCCCGAAGACGGTCGCTACGCCGTCCAGGTCCACCGGGCTTCCGGGGTGGACCCAGTACGGCTCAGCGACCACGACCACATTGATAGACCACTCCACGATGCTCTGGTACAGAAGATCCTGAGCACCGGTGCAGTGGTTTATGTTCGCCTGCAGGATGCGGATTGGTGTGTCCATTAATGGACGTCCATCTCCGCATCCCGCCGCGAATGTGGCCGCTCTTGAGCGGCACCCCCGCTACCCGTTGCGGACGAACGGGGCTTTGGCCTCGAGGCGGCGCAGGTTCTGCTGTCCGCCCGGTGCTCCGCCGCTTTGCCCTCCGCTACGCATTTGTAGCAGCGCGGCGGAGCATCACAAGCACTGGCCTTGTGCCCGGGCTGACTGCAGCGGAAGCACCGATCCCCCACGGTGTCTCCCGCTGTGCACTGCACTCCCACATGCCCCACGGCCAGGCACCTGAAGCACCTGGTCTCGCGGGGCTGCAGGAGTTGCACCCGCGCCTTTAGGAAGCCCCCAACGAGGAGGCTCCGTTCGTCCGCAATTTTCTGCGCCGCTGCGACGGGGCAGTTGACGACTGCTGTGCCGTGACCGGTGGAGCTGAAGTGGATTTCTCCAGCTCTCACCTGATCACGGGGGCAGCCGCCCGCCTCCACGACGGCGGAGATGACTTCCTCCATCGTGGCCGCGTCATCCAGACCCGAAATGCGCAAACCTGCGCATTTGTTGGGTCTGGTGACGCGGACGGCTTCGGTATCCAGCGACTCCCTCAACTTGGCCGCTAGGGCGTCGGCTTTGGGGCCGCTGGTGGCGCCAGAGACCTCGAGGAGGCGAGCTCCGGTGCGAGTTGTTTTGCACCGGAGCCCCCCCTCAATCTCGAGGGCCTTGAGGTCCACTGAGGCTTTAACCTGCCTCAGGACCTGGGCGTACCCCACGCCCTTCTCCACACCCTCCGTCGTCACCGTCAGGACGACGGCAGTGGAGCGTGGGGCGCGGAGCCTCTTCGGCGCCTTCGCCGCAGCGGCTTTATCCGCCTTCTTAGCCGCCTTTTTGGCGGCTTTTTTCGCCTTTTTGGCGGCTCCCGCTACCACCCATTCCTCCCCTCTGGAGGAACGCTCGGGTGCAGCGGGAGCGGCGGTTATGGCGGGGGCGGGGGTGCCGCGTTTCTTCCCCTTCCCTTGTGGCGTTGGGGCCACTAGGGCGGCGGACTTTTGGCCTGTGAGGCCGGGTTTACCACTGGCAGCAGCCCCGGCGAAAGACGTGGGCCGTGCCAGTGGGGGACGGTAAGCCCGGTCCTCTAACACGCCAAGCCGCCTCTCGATGGCCGCCAGGAGCTGCACCACACTTGGTGCAGGCTCAGGCGCCATCTCGGGTGCCGGATCGGGCACCGGCCTAGGCACTGTTTTCGGCGCCACCTTTTGTGCCGACTTTGGCGCCGGCTTTGTTGCCGGATTTGGCGCCGACGACGACGTAGGCGTCCCCCCCTGCGGCACGAGAGCCCTCGGGTGGTCCGCCACCTCCTGGGCTCTTGGGGCCTTCTGGGCCTCCGGGGATCCCCTCACCATCTGGGTCAGTTGCCTGACCTCCTCCCGGAGGACCCGCTGTTGCTCCAAGGAGTTGGCCAGCTCAGTTTCCAGGCTTGTGACCCGGGCCCTGAGCTTCGCCTCCTCCTCGGAGACGCTCCTACCGAGGAGCTCCTCCAGCGCCGTCCTGGCGACGGCGACGTTTTCAGCCACCGTCTTCTTCTTTCCCGACACATTTTTTGACCCTTTTATGGAGTCGGTAATGCGGGCAAGCGCTGTGAGGAGCTCCCTCGCCGCAGGGACGCCTTGGTCCCTGCCGCTGGGTAGCGGAGGGACGTGCACCGGCTGCTTCGGCGTTCTAGCCGCCGCGGTGGCCAATATTTTGGCCGGCCGATCGTCCTCGCTCGAGGAGATCGTCCGTTGCCCGGAGCTTCTGCTACGGTCAAGGGAATCGTAACTGGCCTTAAGAATGATTGGCAGTTAGAAGAAGAAGACAGTCAGAAGTAACTGATGCCCGCGGGTCCGCCCGCGTGGATGTTGGTTATTGCGACGGCAGATCTTAAGACTGACTTTCTAATAAAAAAATACATCAAAAGTCGATTTGTAGTTAACATCCATTTCGAATAAACAGACAAGAATGATTAAAAAATAGAGTTCGGTATTAATAATTTAACGTAACTTTCTCCAATGTACAAATACCACTAATACGCAATTTTATAATCTCATGTACTTATGTAAATTCAATTTAGAATCACCCTATATGGTCAAAGGAATCACACCATGAAAAAACCAAATAATATGACTCACGTCATTTCTTTAAATATAATAAAGAAAATCTAATTTAAAAAAAACAACACGCGAATGTAAGAACAAAGTCAAAAGGATGATCCATTCTATATTTATTACAATCATAATATAATGTTCGTTATTAGTTGAAACACGATTCTGAATGAATAGGTTGCATGTTTTTATTTTTCACGACTAGCGGTCACGTAGGTGATGGCAAAATTATGTGTGTGTTATTATCATTGATGGCATCATCATCATTTTCAATTAGCCTATTGCAGTCCACTGCTGGACATAGGCCTCTCCCATTGTACGCCATAGCATCCGATCCTCCGCCTTGCGCATCCAGTCTATCCCAGCTACCTTTTTCAGGTCGTCCGTCCATCTTGCTGGGGGACGTCCTACTTTCCGTTTACCGGTTCGTGGTCTCCACTCTAGGACTCGTTAACTTCATCGGCTATCGGTCCATCGGTAGATGTGGCCAGCCCATTGCCACTTCAGCTTGCTTATTCTGCGAGCTATGTCGGTGACTTTAGTTCTTTGTCGGATGGCCTCATTTCGAATTTTATCCTTCAAAGAAACCCTAAGCATAGCTCGATCCATAGCCTAAAGCCATAGCCTCCTAGCTTGATGTATATATTACTAAAGGTTAATATTAATAAAATAAAAAGTTGTTAGATCCAATAATTATGTCACTGATTTATAGCTTGTAATGAGTTTTTATTTATTAATTTCGTCTTCAACAGGGTCCCACAATGCCAGCTCTTATGATCATGTTGGCGCGATGGGTGCCACCACATGAAAGATCATTCCAGGGAGCCCTAGTCTTCGGTGGTGCACAAATCGGCAATATCTTCGGGTCTTTCATGTCTGGCATATTACTTGCCGATGGAAGAGACTGGGCGTACGTTTTCTACTTCTTTGGTGGCTTTGGTATTCTGTGGTTTGTGTTATGGGTAAGTAACGCATTACTATCACTTCAGCTTTTTTATTGCAAATAACAGATACGTATAAAAGGCCAAGGCCTATCAGTAAAGTGGTAAGAACCGTCATGAAAAAATGGCTAGAGGGACGCCACGGTAGCTTATTCTACTGGCTGACGCAGGTACTCACCGGAGGTCCTCATCGCATGAACCGGTAACAAATGAATTTACTGGTGGTAGAAATTTGATGACACAAATTTGTCACAAAATTCGGCCGGGTAGGTACCACCGTGCACGATTGCGAAAACCCCTCCATAGTAATCCAATTTCGGTTTGATTGCGCTCACTTTTTGTTCTGAACTACTTGTCTAGTATAAATAGAAGTCATTGTTTTACTAATTATCATTATCATCTTAGCGTTAGGTCCGATCCGAAACGTTCACCCAGCTGGGAGTCCGCTGAAATAGAAGCAAACTAATATCAATTTCTAAACTAATGTGAATTTCTAAGTTTATAAATCATCCTTCTCCTAAAATAAGTGGCCACCAACGGAAGAGGCCCAGGTTTAGCAGTCATACAGTCATAAAATATGACGGTATGACGCATATTAAAAGAGGCCTATATTAAGTAGTGGTTGATTGATGATGTTGGTTGTTTAAAAATAATTAATTAAACCACAACTCTTGCTTCAACGAGGAGGAATGTTTAGTAACTTATTAGTTATAATGTGGATAAAGTTTGTATAGTAAACGTCTTTATACAATGATTATAAAATGATTTCACAACGGCAAACTAATTTCCATAAAAAATACACAAAATAGCACAGCAGATGCGGCGATAAATCTAAAAAATCAAAGTTCATGAAAATCAGTCCGCCCGTTCTAGAGTAACCTAACTTAAGCCGACTTTGTTTAATATAATATATTATAGATATCAAGGTATCGATTTTAGAGGGACTGATAGTTTTATCAAAAATATAACACATATTTGTTGTGTTATTCGTTTACTCTACTTACCTAACTTCTAAGAATAATAATATTATTCTTAATTTTTACTGATTCCAGAGTCTCACATGCTACAGTACACCAAACACACACCCCTTCATATCAAAGAAGGAGCTCGCGTACTTGAATAAAAGCGTCACCACCGCTGAGTTTCACTCAGCAAAAGACCCTGTACCTTGGAAGGGATTGCTGAGATCTGCACCTGTGTGGGCTTTAGTCTTTGCTGCGGTAAGTTTGATTATAAAAGTCACTATAACAGTATAAAAGGTGGAAACGTTAAGAAAGTTCAGTCAATTATTTCGTCATTATTAAAGATATAGCAAAATTGCAACTTAAATCGACTTAAGTCGGTTAAGTATACTAAAACCTTCTCCAAAATGCAACAAATACTTTTCTGAAACCACATTAAAATTGGTTCAACCAAACGCGAGAAAATCGCGAACAAACATACATGCAAACATATAGGTCAAACAGAGAACCTCCTTTTGAAGTCGGTTAAAAAAGTTCATGTGTTCTTTTCGTGACTTATCTGTTGAAGGAGAAATAGGACAATTAAAAAAAATTAAGTAAGGCAAGGTCTTCGGGGCTCTTACAAGTCGAAAGAAATGAGCAGCATTTAGCTTTTTAAAATCAATAATAATTCTGGCCGAACCTCTCTTTAAAGCTGCCATTCTTATGTATAAAATGGCGTTGACAGCATAGTGTACATCTATTTAAGTCATTTGTAATTTAATTATTTTCTTTTTTTATTCAGGCCAAAAGCTCCTAAATTAATATATATTTAAAAAATCAATATTAAGTAGGAATAGAACATCACCAGTCAAGCCGGCCCATTGATATTAAAAAAAAAACATAACTCTACCACTATAGACCAACCGGTACTGCTGTACCGTTCTCTAGGAACACGCGGTGTGGTGGGGGACGGTAGGAAGAAAAAACGTAATACACAGGTGTAAAACGTTGCCCTTAATTTATTAAAATGTTGCATTACTCCATTACGTAATATTAATTAAATCACTTCATTATATATAATCGCCCTTGACTGGGCTGTAAAACAGAACCACCTAATAAATACGACCGCTGATGGAGGCCGTACGTGAACGTTGTTTACAAATACTTATTGATCTCTTAATTTGATGTTGGCTCAGCCCTCAGTTATACTTTGTTTGCTAAGTTACTATAACATATACAAGGCTATTGATAAACGAAGTGGATGTAACAATATTAAACTGTAATCCATAGTCGCGTAGATCTGATTTTTAATGGAATACTTTAAGTTTTAAGGCATATCACAACTGGCGTATATCCTCTGATAGTTCGATAGTTGTGTCAATATAAGAAACCCGCCATGGTTGCATCCTCCTACGTTAGTTTTAGTTAGTGAATAACAACGCGATACCGAACACAACCATGATGATTAGTTTGGGGAAGGGAGATATTTTTAAAATACGCCTGGGCTTTAGTCAGTTAGAAGAGGATGCGTAGCACAAAGCAAGTTCTTTAAAGTAGCGACAGCTTCATTATAAATTATCGGCTTACCCAAGTCGTTGGATTTGAGGTTCACGCTTATTACCAAAAAGTGCATAACTCATTTCGTATACTTTTTTATTACTATTATATATACAATACTATAATTCAAAGTATAAAAAAAAATCAAAATTATCGTACCTCGGTACCTCGGTACCTCCCTAGTTATGAGATCCCTGTTCGCACAGTAACTATTTAAATATGCCTTGTCATTGCATTGAAAATTCACTAAATTTGTGTCACTAAAATGAAGTTTGGACAAAATCTTTAAGAATTCTTAACTGAAGATCAAGAGACAATAATGCACAATGATTCACTATGCACTTTACGTATGAATAAAATCTATGAAAATGTAAATTATCAGCCGTTCGATTAACACAAGAGTAGATATAAAATAGTTAATTATCTATTAATTTTTTTTTGTATCCACACTTTAATTAATTTAAGTCCCACCCCTTAGCGATAAAGTTACCGTTGATTAATCTATAAGTATATATTTATAGGTGTGGTATATTATATATCTATAGATATATTTATATATTTCTTGTCCTGAGTACTGACTGATTCATCAACACAGAGTTGAAACCTTTGGTGCTAGAAACATGATATTTTGACAGTTTATACTTATTGTGATGTAGGCATCAAGGATGAGTTTGTGGAAATTTCTCCTCTTGGGAGTTAAAATAAGGGATGAATTCCGTCAATTGTATGGAAGTTCATCGTTTTCAAAGTAACATGCACGAAATTTCATCTACCTGCTTCTGGTTAGAAATAAGTGGTCATGTACATCGACGTTTTTCGAAAGTTTATAATACATACATTTCTTATATCTATATATTCCAGGATTAAATATGTTACAAATAACAATTTGTTGCTTCTTTTCCTGCACTAAGTTTTATAAGCAATTAAACAGTAGTAAGTCATTAGTAAGTATATGGAATGTTAATCACTTTTGCAAGAAAAAAAACATTACAATTTAATATCCAAGCTGTTTAAATTTCGTGTTTGTGCTTGAGTAGGTCAATACTTATAGATATATATTCACAATCGGACACGGCAGGTGGCACTGCAATCGGGTATAAGATCTAAGAATTTTTCCAGTGCGTAACCGGGATAGACCGCTAGTACAATATAAATTTAGATACTTTGCAGCTTTTGTATTGCTAGCTATCAAGAAAATCGCAGAGTGGATGGGCTAACTATGGGATAACGTGTGACGTGAATAGTTAATAAACCAGATAATCACCGCAAACTAATAGAGCACAAATACCCGGGTGAATATAAACAAACCCATGAATGTACCCACTAGATACAGTGTACCTTTTTTTTTTTTTTTTTTTTTTTCGTGCGGAAATCCCTTCGGATACCCCCCCGCGTGCCAGCGGGGGCGGTTATGTCGGGCTTGAACCGACTAAAACCGCACGCCGTCTCGGGTCTACAGACGCCGGGGTGTAAGGTTGCCCATAGAGCATATCCCTCGCACCCCGACTGACCCTGGGCCATCTCCGGTTTCGAGATGGCCCCCTCGGGTTTGGGAACCACGGTGTCCCCGTCTTGCCCCGGTTTGGGGGAGGGGCGCTAGTCGCCCCACCGTCCCGGCCTGCTTCTGCTGGGGTGACAGGTGGCCTCACCCGCCACCCCCAGGCCTGCGCTCATGGAGGACGGAGGTCGTTAAGCGACCTCCGGCGCCTGAGTTGCCTGCGACGCGCGGCGAGCAAGTTGCGGGCTCGGCGGACCGGGAGAGTTCTAAGTCTCTCCCGGGCGCGCTCCGCCACCTCCTTCGCGAGCATTACATGCTCGCAGAAGGAGGCGGCGGCGGCCCACGCGCTCGCGCTCCGCACCATTGCCGCAAGATACAGTGTACCTGTATTTTAGTTTTGCCTCCAGTATTTACGACTTGTGTGACGTGACGTTTTATTTTTTAAGAAGAGTTAGACTACGCATACCAAAGCAGTGTAAATTCTCCTTGACAACAAAGAAAATGTTTTAATGCATTATTATAGGTTCAGTAGGACTGACAACATGTTTTTCAAAGAAAGTTATTGAAAATTGAATACCAATATAAAGTTTTTGGAAGGTAAATATTTCAAACTTTGTGTAAATTTGCAGGAACAGAAGGTATAGAGATTGGGGGGTGTGTGTTGTTGTACCCAACGTGGCGGGAACACATCGCTCTCCGTACTCCTCTGCTTTCAGAGAAGACAGGATGAGCGATGCTGTTAGTGGTAAGATGGCCCAGGGTCAGCCGGGGTGCGAGGGATATGCTCTATGGGTAACCTTACACCCCGGCGTCTGAAGACCCGAGACGGCGTGCGGTTTTAGTCGGTGCAAGCCCGACATAACCGCCCCCGCTGGCCGGCGGGGGGGTATCCGAAGGGATTTCCGCACGATAAAAAAAAAAAAAAAAAAAAAAAAAAAAAAAAAAAAAAGGTATAGAGATTGGAATAAATTTAAATGTAAAATTAAAAACGTACGGTAAGGAGCTGATAAAAAATTAATAGCTGTAATTAGATCGATCGGATCTACACATATAGCCCTTCTTACGTATTAGGTATACATAGGTGGGCCGGGACGGTGGGGCGACTAGCGCCCCTCCCCCAAACCGGGGCAAGACGGGGACACCGTGGTTCCCAAACCCGAGGGGGCCATCTCGAAACCGGAGATGGCCCAGGGTCAGTCGGGGTGCGAGGGATATGCTCTATGGGCAACCTTACACCCCGGCGTCTGTAGACCCGAGACGGCGTGCGGTTTTAGTCGGTTCAAGCCCGACATAACCGCCCCCGCTGGCACGCGGGGGGGTATCCGAAGGGATTTCCGCACGAAAAAAAAAAAAAAAAAAAGGTATACATAGGTGGTAAGTGCATATAGTAGTAGTAGTAGTAGTAGTAGTAGTATCTCTTTACTGTACACCAAGAATAAGATAAAAAGAAATACAAATATTACATTATGGTATATACAATTGGCGGCCTTATTATGGCGGCAACCATTGGATGGAGAAAAAAGTCGGAATTCGTATTTGGGTAGTGTGGTGTACTTGATCAATTTAGGTACCTAAATATAGGTACACTTCAGATCATTGCCAAACTAAACATTATTTTAAAACTATACAAATACTTCCTTATAAATATGTACACACCTACAATTACACAATATACATAAATATTCGCAATATACTACATATATACCCATACATACATATATATATCATACGATATAAGAAGTAACCAATGTCTATATATAGCCGATGTCTCGCAGATAGTGATCGCTAACGATTTTTTTAAACACTGATAAAGATTGTGCACGTCTAATAGCTACCGGCAAAGCATTCCACAAACGAACCGCTTGAACGGAGAAGGATTTGTCTGTGAAAGTTGTAGAATGCCCCGGCATTTTTAATCTTAAATTCTCTGCCGATCTCTAGAACTTGAAATGTGTATCGCCAAAAGTTAAAACGTTTTTTAAGGTAAGAAGGAGTAGCACGGTTGAAAAGTGTACTATACAATAAGGAGAGTATGTAAGCATTCCGGCGAAGGCGGCTTGAGCTTGAGCTTTTTTCGATATTCAGAAACGTGATCGCTCATAAGCAGTTTTCCACGAAGACGCGACTTGTTTTCTTGAGTGCTAAAGCGAGTAACAGCATAGGTAGCCCCAATGGTTGCCCTCGAATAATAAAAATACACTACACTAATAAAAAGATTCAATTTCTTTTTTCATTCTTATTTGCATTAACATAGGTGATAGGCACATAAGTTAATGCAAAAAGAATGAAAAAGAAATTCTTTATTTTTTGCTAAACTGGAGAACTGCTGAACTTGTAGCTTAAGAACGAACAAGCTATTCAAATGTAAATCTAGATAATGCTACGTATATATAAATTTTTTTAAGTAATTTTTTGCACGTCAACAACATGATAAAAACGAGGACGCATAACGAGTTTTGTTTGTTTCCTTCCTTCCTTTTCGTTCCCCGGGTAACCCCCCCCCCCTCCAGCCGGCCAGCGGAGGTGGTTATGTCGGATTCGAACAGACTAACAGACTAAAACCGCACGCCGTCTGGGGTCTTCAGACGCCGGGTTGTAAGGTGGCCCATGAGGCATTTTCCTCGCACACCGGCTGACCCAGGGCCACCTCCGGTTTCGAGATGGCCCCCTGGGTTTGGGAACCACGGTGTCGCCCCGCCGCCCCGGCCTGTTTCGTCTGGGGTGACAGGCGACAGGATACCGCATCACACCTACAACCTCACACATAGCCAGCTTATATTTCCTTTTGCAGTCTGCAATACGAATCATATTAAGACGTTAATCTCAAAATGAATAAAGTCGTCATGTCTGAATATATATTTTTAACTTAACATAACTTTTACTTAACCTTTCAACATAGTGTCTATTTATTAACAGGTTGGACATGATTGGGGCTACTATACAATGGTGTCAGATCTACCTAAGTATTCCAACGATGTGTTGAAGTTCGATATTGCAACAACAGGCATTCTCACTGCTTTACCGTACATTGCTATGTGGATCTCTTCGTTCATATTTGGCTTTGTTTGCGATTTATGCATCAAAAAAGGTTGGCACACTATCAAAACTGGAAGAATCATTCACACCACCATTGGTATGTATTTTATTGATTTATAAGTTCTATTATTATTATCTCAGTATTAATACCCTCTATGTGAGGTTCGCTTCATTGGAAGTTTTATGGTCACAGACACCACTCCAACCTGTAAAACAGAGTGCAATGCCTCATTTGCAATGTTTTTTATCGCCTTTGCCAAGGCCAGTGTTTTAAGGGGTATTTTAATTATTTTTCTACTCACTCTCTTTCATATTCAGATTAGTACGTGCAGGGCGGCGGTATTACCCCATATGGTGCCTGAGCATATGACGTTCCAAAAGTATACTATTTTGAGAAAATCATTTTATACTGTAGCGTCCGGGGTTTGACGCCACAATACCTCGTGTTGATGAAAAGATAAAACACAAGGATTAAACTTTATATTATCATTTATTTAATTAAAACCTTCCTATATCGAGTTTTTAGGGAGGTTTTACACGAATATATTTATGGTTAAAACGAACTGTAGGGAATCGCGGATTCTGCTCAAGGACTGAGCCTACAATCAGAATATTTAGGACTTCTCTTCGGACGGCGGGCGAGGCCGGCGCCCCAAGTCGCCCGCTGTCAGCCGCTTGTCCACCAAGCGATTGTTTTTCTTCCCTAAGCTAAATTCAAATACAAAATACTTTATTTTTAAACTCTGACACATGATGGCCAGGTCAATGAATCGAACGAGGTCGGAACACTAGAATACCTACATTGTTGAATATTCAATTCATTATTTATATTTCAGCTGCTACTGGTCCCGCGATTTGTATCATCTTGGCTTCTTACGCTGGCTGTGATCGGACGGCTGCAATGGTGTACTTCGTTTTGTCCATGGCTCTAATGGGAGGATTTTACAGTGGCATGAAGGTATGTTACTATAATATATTATTCTTGTTTAAAACTACAAAACCTAGTTTTAGCAATCTAATTTACTTCCAAATAATATATACCCACAGATAATGAAGCTACATATTTCTTTCTTCTTTGATCATCAGATCACTCGTACCTTTTATTTTCGTGCGGAAATCCCTTCGGATATCCCCCCGCCGGCCAGCGGGGGCGGTTATGTCGGGCTTAAACCGACTAAAACCGCACGCCGTCTCGGGTCTACAGACCGGGGTGACAGGGGTGTAAGGTTGCCCATAGAGCATATCCCTCGTACCTATCACAGATTTCTTACCTAATTTCCAACTCCCTAATCAATTGCCCACGGCAAAGTTTTTATTAAGACTTATCACTTAGTTTGGTAGCCATCCGAGCTTTAATGAAATATATTACACAAAGTTGAGATTGAAATTCAAACAATTCTTACTAGGTAACGCTATTTCTACTGGCATACATTAAAATTGTTTGAAGATTACTTTTGAATTTATTTATGAAATGAGATTTCTTCTTCATATTCTTTAATTTGGAGTTTCCACCACTTACTTACTTGTTTTGTTGTAACATTTTTATGTCATGTCAACATTGTTTATTCATGATTTTCGTCTGTCAGTGAAGCAATGTCGACACTCATTATATTGTGCTTGATTGGCTATCAAGCTCATAATATGTTTAGTATTTAAGTGATTTCTTAACTATCAGTACAAAATAATAGCATCAAAATCAGCTTTTGTTTCGGCTTCTACGGCTTTTATGATACCAAGTGCCATCTGACCTCCCAACCCCATGATTAAAGCCTGCAACAGAGCCTAGTCTGTATTGGCAGACTGTCAACCTCACCAACCTACCGCAAACCGGTATGCCTGCTGATTGCAGCATACCGGCGTACCCCGCCGCATAACCCGTTTGACTTGGTTTTTCTTACCCATTTTTCTAAAATTACTATTTATTGTACAATTTTTATTAAAAAAAAATATTTCTGTTAATTTACAGGTGAATGCGTTAGATTTAGCTCCAAATTATGCCGGCTCACTAACTTCCCTGGTGAACACTACATCAACATTCTCTGGAATCATTACTCCGTACCTTATAGGCTTATTAACACCAGATGTAAGTATTATTGATAAAACTAAATTACTAACTCCTTCTGAAGGAATAAAATTTCAATACTAGATCATCACGAAGCTAGAAAAAAAACCAAACGTTATTAGTAACTTATTGATATAATTTGCAATCTCAAATTGCAAGATCAAATTTGCAAAGACGTCGGGAAGAAATTGGTATACATGCATTATATCGTAGTAAAAATATGAATTGTAATAATATGAACTAATAAAACTAAACTTCAAGCAATTCTGAATATTACTGAATTAAATTACGTGGGTTACTAAAATGTGTAATTTTATTATAAAGTTTATTGAAAACAATAACTTTAATGAATTATGGAGTTTATCAAATCAAAATACTCTTATGGATAGAATTTACATTCATACCAAATTCAATTTTCATAAATGTCATGAACAGTATCTAATAATGTTTCGAGTTTCACTCAAAATAATAAATCACATCCAACGACTGATAAAATACTGACAGACCATTTGGTTTGTTGTATGGTAGGTATTGAATATAATAAGTGAAAAAATTGGGTATATTTTTTGTAATAAAGTGCACTTAAACTATACTCATTAAGACTTAAGGAAATAATAATTGAAATTCAGTCCAGTGTATTTTCAACGTACACTTAAACTCAGCCAGAATTTAATGTATATAACCCTGTCAAACGGAACTTTTACCTTAACTCTCTTTTACATAACACATAACATAACTTCACGCCTGTATCCCCGAAGGGGTAGGCAAAGGTGTATTACACACCCACGATTCGCCAGTTATGTTAAGGTCCCAATGTAATAGGGGGCGAGCCTACTGCCATCTACCGGGCACATTATTAAGCGAGCGATAATTAACATTTATTAATGCACACATAACTAGGAATAGACAGAGGTGTGTGCCCGGGGCGACTGGGGATCGAACTCGAGACCTCGTCTCAGCAGTCCGTTACGTACGCCACTGGGCTATCGCCGCTCTCTTTTACTTTTTTGTATATACTAATATGTAATGATTGATGATATTCTCAACAAATTTTAAATAAATCCCTAAAATTAGAATATAATAAGATAACTGTGCGAGCGATTGCTAATGTTATCACTTTGTAATTTCTTAAAAATATGAAAACGGTTTATATTCCGTTTTAATCTATATCCACGAAAAGGCCCTTATATATGTTTATTTCGCTGTCTATTTCTACTCAATAACAGTGCTAATTTCAATAAAAATCTTTATATGTGCAGTAATTGCTATATTTAGCAAGAAACTGAAATGTTATTTTATGAATACCAGTCGATCTAATTGAACCAAAGCGAGAGTAGGATGTGTGTGACATTTAAGTGTATGATGTGTACATGGATGATAAGTAGGACGTTTACTACAACTTTAACTATATGGAAGTACAGTAACTTCTTAAACTTGGTTTAGTAAAATTGGTTATCTGATCATTTAAATAGATAGATAGATAGATAGAATACTCTTTATTGTACACCACATATTATTATATAAAATAACTTAAGTCTAAATATATTGTAGGTACAATGGGCGGTCTTATCGCTAAGAGCGATCTCTACCAGACAACCTTTTTAAATATCATTATCACATCAAACATTACATAGTCATGTCACCTCTACGTTAAGTTTTTAAGTTGCAATCAGATCAATTTTGATTTTTACTTACATTACATTATTCTTTACAGTCAACACTGGCACAATGGCGAATTGCATTTTGGGTATGCTTTGTTGTACTAGTCGGTACAAACGTAATTTATTGCATTTGGGCGGATGGGAAACAGCAATGGTGGGACGACGTCCGGCAATATGGCTATCCTGAAGGATGGAAATACGGCTCTCTGATCAGGGAAGAAACAGTTGAACAACCAGAGGCAGTCAGATTGTCAAGTCATAAAGATAGATCATAATGATGATGAAATTAATTTACTTAAAGACAATATATAACCAGTGCAGCTAGTCAATAAAGAACATAATAATGATAAAATTGCAGTGCCTTATACTTTAGGTTTATATCGAAATAGTGTTAGATTTAATAACCAATTGTAATCTACTCTTCTAATAAATGTCCTTTTAATATGGTATTTTTATATTGACTGCTTGATAATGAAGACGATAATCTGAAATAAAGAGAATGTTGAAACGAATGAGATGATTGTAGCAGTCCTTGCTACTATAGGATTTCATGGGATGCATTGGCACATAAATTGTGCTGGATACAGTGCTGGGATAGTCTGCTGGGACAGTGGATTAAATTAATTTAAGAAATTCATTACTTTTTGTTTAGTGTCCGTACCTCAAAAGTAAAAAGGAACTCTCATAAGATCACATTGCTGTCTTTCTCTCAACACATTCTTCGCAGGAGTGGTTAATAATACCAAATAGTATGACACAATTGGAGCTGCGAAATATAGCCATTTATACCTCATTTACTCGTAAAGGAATCAAGCCTATAGGTAATCCCGTTGACCTAGAATCATGAAGTTTGGAAGCAATGTCTAATCGCACAAGTAAAGCGGATATTCCAAAGACCATTAGTTTGTAGTTATATCAGAATTTCCCGATGGTGAACTTATTTGCAGTTGGTTAAATAACAGGAACCCAAACACTGAAATAGGTTCTCGTTACAATATACTGGTATTGGATCAATAATTTTCCAACTGCAAAGTCCAGTTTGTCAAGATCCAGTTTATGTACATAAACAGTCCTTAGAGCGAACTACATACACACCTAAAAGTCTGAACGGAACCCTTGGTGCGTGACTCGGTATCGCATATGACTGGCTTTTTAGGGTTCCGTTGCCAAATGGCAAAAAACGGAACCCTTATAGATTCGTCATGTCTGTCCGTCCGTATGTCACAGACACTTTTTTCCGAAACTATAAGAACTATGCTGTTGAAACTTGGTAAGTAGAAGTAATCTGTGGACCGCATAAAGATTTTCACACAAAAATAGAAAAAAAACAACAAATTTTGGGGGTCCCCATACTTAGAACTGAAACTCAAAATTTTTTTTTCGTCAAACCTATACGTGTGTGGTGGTATCTATGGATAGTTCCTCAAAAATGATATTGAGGTTTCTGATATAATTTTTTTTCTAAACTGAATAGTTTGCGCGAGAGACACTTCCAAAGTGGTAAAATGTGTGTCCCCCCCCCCCCCCTGTAACTTCTAAAATAAGAAAATGATAAAACTAAAAAAAATATATGATGTACATTGGAGCTGCGAAATGTAAACTTGTAAACTTCCAACGAAAATTGATTTGAACGAGATCTAGTAAGTAGTTTTTTTTAATACGTCATAAATCGTAAACCGCAATTTACCTTTCATTCAATCAACTCAAACATAAAAATTAAAAAATACATTATTATTACTTGCTGCTACGGAACCCTTAATGGACGAGTCCGACTGGCACTTGGCCGCTTTTTTACTTTGTTACAAAGTGAATTTACTTAAGAGGTGATTTTTAGAGTAATAAAATATTTATATTAATTCAAATATAAATTATATTTTCAACAAATAAATATTACAATTCAATAAATTGAAACAAATATTTAAAAAACAACCTCAACTTTAAAACACCTTCGTTGTTCCATTTGTTCTAAGTAAGCAAATAAAGTTAAAGAAACATACGAGTATTTCTACGCGCTCCTCTTAACTGTCGGCCTGTGCTAGCTATCTGAGTTTCTAAAGCATCTTTTCTCTTACGTAGAATCACCACCTAACAAAAAAGCAGATTAATGTTGTTTTTCAAAACAGAAGAGAGAGACCGGAGTCTCTACCGGACCCCCTCTGCCGCCTCCTTCTAGAGCATTATTTGCTTGCAGAAGGAGGCGGCGAGGCCCACGCGCTCGCACTCCGCACCATCGCTGCGTCACAACCCTTTTTTTTGTGCGGAAATCCCTTCGGATACCCCCCCCGCCCGCCAGCGGGGGCGGTTATGTCGGCCTTGAACCGACTAAAACCGCACGCCGTCTCGGGTCTATAGACGCCGGGGAAGGTTACCCATAGAGCATATTCCTCGCATTCCGACTGACCCTGGGCCATTCGCAGTGTCCCCTCTGATAACAGCAGAGGGATACCTGGAGCGGCCCCCACCCGCGCGGGCTTTGCAGGCCCGCCATACCCCGACCCCCTCGTGCAATGGGGTCAGCTGGCCCTGAAAAGGGCCGGTTGGTCAGACTCTTGGCCGTTGACGTTGACGCCAGCTACTCCAGAGGAGCAATCAATGATGCGTCATCGCCCACGTTGCCCAGGGTGCACCAAACTTGGAGGTGATCCAACCAGTCGCACCCCTCCAACCAGTCGCACCCCGCTGCGTCACAACCCTAAGACTAACGAAACCACTAATGTAGTAGAATCCCCTAATTACTCGTAAATTGTGCTCCTTAAAATTGCTTTAATTTCTTTAAGATCGTTACGCATATTTTCAGTTATAGCTAAATGATCATTCCACCAATCCCACCTACGAGTGTTGATGACAAATCTACGAACAATAGCTACATCGTTGGCATAATATGTGAAGGTTTCAGATATATATATATATCAGCACTCTTTTGGCTGATAAATTATTTCGAGTAAAGTATTTGGCATGAAGTGCAAACAGTGAACCAAAATACCCAGTCAGCTTTTTAGCTTCATATCTAAAAAGTTGGAGTAATACTTTTTAAATCTTATCAAAAGCAGGATTGAGGAGCCGGTTTGATGTATTCCACGTCCATTTATCTAAAGTATACCACTGCTTAGGTACACCATACCCCATAACCCCATACAGCAGGCGGCCGAGTGTAAGACGAAATTGTCAAATAGTACATTTAGACACTGTGACAAAATGCCGTATTGTTCGAATCTAACAAAACACTTCATCGAAAAGAACTACACATATAGCAAAAAATATAGCATATAATAGAGGGTCCATTAATGTTATAATATATACAATTTTACTTTTTACTGTAAAGGTCAAAACTATTCTGTATTTTACAAGCTTTTATTTAACTAGCTCTGTTAGTTTGTGACTTTGTTAGTATGGGTCAAATCTTGGACGCCCAATTAGTACCACTTCCTGACGTTTGATTAGACTTAATGGTACTTATTTGGTATACTTGCGTACCTTCTGTGACAATGCAATAATATGGTACAATGCAGCTGGTCTAATGATGGAATCGAAAGGTTCATAGGAACTCCTCAACTAAACAAGATAAG